>CAKLNU010000545.1:0-1337949 GCA_922788865.1 Poeciliopsis turneri
TTTTTGTTACTTGCGTGAATTACTGTCATTTTAAAATACCTAAACTTCCGCATAAGTTTATATTGTGGTCCGACTGATGAGGTAATTTTTGCATATTAAATGATTACTTACTAGAGTGCAGTTCTGCGGTCCTCCGGTGAGATGTTGGCAGTGTAACTAGAGACAGCTGTCGGCTCTAATCCGTGAGTGTGTGTGTGTGTGTGTGTGAGGCCACAGTCACTGTCTCACCTTTCTCTTCTCTCTTGCATTTGAATAGGCAACGTGTAATTCAGCAATTTTGATCATAATGTAGAAAAATCATACACAAAATCAATTAAGGGGTTAAGTTGATAACTGACAGTGTTTTGCTTGTCATTGACTGGCTTGTAAGCAGATGGATATACATCCATCCATCCATCCATTTTCCGTCACCCTTCTCCCTAACGGGGTCGGGAGTTGCTGGTGCCTATCTCCAGCTGCGTTCCGGGCGAGAGGCGGGTTCACCCTGGACAGGTCGCCAGTCTGTCGCAGGGCAACACAAAGACAAACAGGACAAACAACCATGCACACACACACTCACACCTAGGGAGAATTTTGGGAAGGCCAATTAACCTGACAGTCATGTTTTTGGACTGTGGGAGGAAGCCGGAGAACCCGGAGAGAACCCACGCACGCACAGGGAGAACATGCAAACTCCGTGCAGAAAGACCCCGGGCCGGGAATCGAACCCAGGACCTTCTTGCTGCAAGGCAACAGCGCTACCCACTGCGCCACTGTGCAGCCAGATGGATATACATTATTTGGATATTACATAGAATCTGTGAACCATACAGTAAACTCTATACTTCACCTGCAATAAATGTTATTGACTGGCTTCTGTTTTCTGTGTGCCCCTTCAGGTTCAGAGGGAAGTCTTGGCCTACGTGCTTTGGCTCTAAGTCCAAACCAGCGTTACTTGGCAGTATCGGAGAAGGCTCAGAAGGCCTCCATCACCGTGTTCGACCTTCATCAGGAAGATGGCACGAAGAGAAACGTTCTGACTGCGGGAGATTTTCTAGTTCAAGAGTTCTTGTGCATGGCTTTCTCTCCAGATTCCAAGTACCTTATCGGTCAAAGCGGAGCCCCACAGTGGTTGTTGATCTTCTGGAGTTGGGAGAAAAACAAAATCTTGGCAACAGAGAAGACGACCAACTCTAATAATCCCATTTCACAGGTGACCCAGTCACACATTCATTCATACATGGAGAGCTGGGATGCGACATGCAGCTACTTTTTTGTTTGTTTGTTTTGTTTTGTTTTGTCTCTCCAGATCAGCTTCAGTCCTCACAACAACATGCAGGTCTGTGTGAGCGGCAAAGGCGTATTCAAACTGTTTCGGTACTCAGAAGGCAACATGAAACAGAACAGCATTGCGAAGGTGGAGTCAATCAACATCCTGTGTCACACCTGGGTGTCAGAAGACCGAGTCATAGCAGGGACAGACACAGGAAGGCTGCTGGTGTCTCAGTCTGGAGACGTGAGGAGGGAGATCAAGGTGTCCTCTGAAACTGCACAGGGCCAGAATGAGAGGTCAGATTGGAAATTTGAATTATACTTCTTACTTTGTGATGTGGAATTTTCACCTAAGTGTGATGAGTAAAGTTTAGCTTGTAAACATTTGATTCCCTCTTCGATCTCTGTGGTAGCTAGCGCTCGCTAGCACTAAGGTTATCTGGGCCTATTTTCCCAAGTTCCCCGCTCGGCAATTGGTTTAGGTAAAAATAATTGATTCATCAATGCTTCACAGTTCATTTTTCCAATGAAATATCAATTCAAAAAAGCCTGTGAACCGATGAGATATCCTGTCTCGCTGTGAGCAGCAGTGTCACAACACTGTGGCATGTAAAACAGTTCTTCATCTTGAGTTTTTTTGCGACTGGCAAACAAATATGGATGGGCATTAATCTGTACATGTTAATGACCTAAATCAGCCTATCACAAACAAAATCAGCTGTTAAATACAGACGTTTTCCCCCAAAACACACTAAGCAATAAAACCATGAAACAGCTCATGCAGAAATCCGTACAACAACAGCGTCTCTGAAATAAAACCCTCTGTGATCTGACTTTGTCATTTTTTTATCGCTGTGGAGAAAATGATTTGAATTGTACTCTTTCACTACACAGGATTACGGTGCGCTGTTTACTACTAACTTAGTAGTTTGACATCATTTGCGATCAGCACCATATTCGAACTTGTTTTTTTTCACAAACTTTTTTTTTGTTTGTTTCTTTTTAATGACTTTTTTGAACATTATTCAACAGTAGAGAGAGATGAGATGATTATGCCTTCAGCTATGTTATGGCGAACATAACTTGTATGACAGTTTTCGGACTTTTCAGATTTGCTGACATATAATTTTTTTGGATTACATTAATGGTTTCCAAGGTATCCTTAAAGAAACCGACATTGTTTCTTTCCAACTATTTGGAAGATGGCACGCCTCCTCAACATTAGTAGCAATCGGCTTATTGTTTTATTCATTTACCTATAGATGAAAAAAAGATACTGAAACATATTGTAAGATATTGAAACAAACTGCATATTTTTCTGGTTTTAACCAGAAACTCTTGCATTGAATCTGTTATTTCTCTGAAATGTAATTCTTAGAGACAGCACACAATTTGCCCGTAATGCTTTCGCTTCACTGCACAGGAACCTGCAAGTGAGACGAATCAAAGCAGGCAATGTGACGGAAGGCGTGGCTAAGAGTTGCATCACCGCCATCCTGTCCTACTCCAAGGGTTTTGTGTGCTCCACCGGTCCAGACACAGTCTCTCTGTTTGAAAGGATAGAGGATGACGGCTATAGAAAAAGCAGAGAGATACAAGTAAATATTCCCGTTGTGAATTTTATTGTAACTGACAGCCAGAGGTGGGGAGAGTACCCAAAAATTATACTCAACGTAGAGTCACTTTAACAGAAACAGCAGCAGTGTGTCTTTTTTGGTTAAAGCATGTTTGTTCTTCATTCAGTGGGTAAAATTAGAGATACTCTTTCCCACTGAATGGGGTTAGGGATCATAATAAAATTACTCAAGCAAAAGTGAAAAATACAGGGTAGTAAAAATACAAAAAGTTGCTCAAGTAACTGGGTAACAGTGTGAATGTATCTAGGACTATATGGATACTGCGTTTTAATGAGTTTTTTTGTTTTGTGCCAGATTCTCCCAGCTCCAGCCAGCAGTGACTCAGCTCCACCCCAGAGTCAGGAGATCGACACCATGTGCATGAGTCCTGCAGAGGAGACACTGGCTGTCAGCACAGACCGAGGCCAACTGTACAGCATTAATCTTTCATCTGCTGAAATGAAGCGGGTGCTGCTATTAGCACAGCCTAACAGATTAACAGTTCATACTTTGCAGCTCCATGATTTCGACCTGCTTTTGTGTGGAGCAAGTCCTCCACTTCAAAAGTCCAGTTTTGCAAAAGCTTAGATGTCTCGCTATCTTTTTCCTTATTTGAGGTGTCGATTTAAACATTTTTGAAGTTGATGTAAGCTGTGCTCTGTCCATCAGGAGGAACATCTACATTTTGACTTTTTGTCCCAGCCCTTCCACTCTGAGTCCATCACTGGTTTGTCCATCTGCATCCGTAAGCCCTTCATGGCCACCAGCTCTTTAGATTGCTCCGTACGGATCTGGAATTACGAGACAAAGTAGGCAATGACATTATACCTAAAATGACATTATATCTAAAAAACTTTAGTTTTTTAGTTGACAGTCCTCATACAGTATAATGTCTTTTTTTTTTCTCCAAAAGAGAGATGGAGTTGTACAAAGAGTTTCGAAAGGAGGCGTTCAGCGTGGCTCTTCACCCCACGGGCCTCTTTGTGCTGGTGGGCTTTTCAGACAAACTCCGCCTGATGAACCTGTTTATCGACGACATCCGCACCTTTAAAGAGTTCGCGCTGCCCGGCTGCAGAGAGGTGATCGTACTCGCTGTGCGAACAGCGACCCTGAAACCCGGGGCTTCCCATGCACATCCTGTTTCAACCTGCTTCCTCCTCATCCTTCCAGTGTGCCTTCAGCCACGGTGGCCACATGTTTGCGGCCGTCGACGGAAGCGTTATTCACATCTACTCTTTCACCTCGTTTGAGAACATTCTCGATCTAAACGGCCACTTTGGGAAGGTGAGTTGATGCCAGTGAACAGACGGCCGGCCGTCGGATCTAAAGCCAAAAGGTGGGATTTATCCAGTCGTCGGTTCTTCTCGCCGATCAGGTGCGGACCGTTGAGTGGAGCTTCGACGACAGCCGGTTGGTGTCTTGTGGGACAGATGGCGCCGTGTACGAGTGGAACATCCACACCGGGAAGCTGGAGTGTGAGACTGTGGTCAAGGCCTGCAGCTACTTCGGCGCCGCTTTCTCCTGGGACTACAAGACCGTCGTGGGTGTAGGATCAGACCTCATCCTGAGGGAGATACAGGATTGCCAGGCCAGGAATAGAACGGCTACAGCAAGATTTCTTTTACGCAAACTTTGGAGAGTGTGAAATGAAAGTGATTTGAAACTGGAACTCGACTCCACAGGTGCTGAGGGAGGTTCCCGCTGATGTGGTGGCTCACACCGCTCTTGCCGTGTCTCAGTCCGGCAGGGTCGTCTTCACTGGTACCACTGGCGGAACAGTCAGAGCCGTTAAATACCCCTTACCGGATCAGAAGGAGTGGATCACACAACAGGCTCACTGCGGCCCCGTCACCAAAGTGAGTCCAAACACACCCTGAGAGAAGTCGCCCTCCCCCCTCTTTGAATCAGACACAATTGGTGTCAAATGTTTGTGCTACGTTTGTGCAGTAACAATGTTCATTTGTGCCGCTATCATTTTAAAGATATTAAGAGATGTTTCCAGAGGTCATGAAAGGTCAACCAGACCTCTCCCCCACATTCTTCAAATCAGACAATATTTGTGTCTATCAGCTCGTCTACGTTTGTGCAGAAAATAGTTTGATTTGTGCTGCGTTAAGATGTTATTGAAAATTTAAAGGTCATTCAGCCTCCTCATTTTTATTAAATCAAAATTACCTTTAAACATTCATTAATATCTTCACAGCCAAAGCAGCAAACAGATTTTGTTGCTGACACCAATTTTCTAGTTTGAAGAAGGTCTGGGGATTGATTGACCTTTCATGACCTCTGGAGACATTTCTTAATATCTTTAAAATGATAGAGAAATAGAACCAGTCAATATGTTCAGCTTTTGCAACAAAAACTATTTTAATTCAAATTTTAATGTAAAAAAACTAGATTTTAATGTCAGTCAGTTAAAAATGATCAATTTTTAAACCGAAATCATTGACCATTTCATCCATCATGTAATGCGTTACAAATGCTGCCGACAAATGTCCGCAGATGGTGATAACGTACGACGATCAGTTCCTGCTGACGGCGTCCGAAGATGGCTGCCTGTTGATATCCAAAATCGTTGACGAAACGGGTCGAGGTCTGAGGAGCGACAGGCAGCTTGTCCACACCGAAGAGATTCTTGTTTCAAAGACAGACCTGAAGGAAAGGGTCTGTTGAGAAGTTGGACCTCTAATATGCTCTTTTTGCAGCCGTGAACCAACATCTAGCATTATTCTAACTGAATAGGGCCACGTTTTTGGCCAAATATTTGTGGAGTTTACTTTTAATTGTTTGATTTCTTGGCTCTTACCCAGCTTTTATATATAGTACTTGTGCTTAAAGTCAGATCCACCCAAGAAGCTCAATATTAGCCTCGTCCCAAATCAGTTTAGATGTGTGTTTGGAGTTCAAACTGGTACATGGTTCATCCATCTAGAAAACTGAAAGTATTGGCTAAAATGTTCAAGTACTACCGAACATCCAAAACCCTAAAAACCTAATATCTCTGGATGGAAATGAAAACATCCTGAGTCATAGGAGAGCAGAAGATAATGAAAAGAATTGTTTGAGATGCAGCTGAAATATTTAGTAAAATCTTTTGTGTGTTTCAGGCTCGCAACATGTTGGAGCTGAAGACGCATCTGGAGGAGCTGCACATGGAGAACGAGTACCAAAGCTGCCTGAAAGAGATGAACCACAAAGAGCAGCTTCAACAAGTGTCAAACAAGTTCATGGAGGAAATCAAGTCTCTGAAAACAACACAGAAGGTCTGCTGCTGTCGGTCAGACGTGTGCTTCTATATATATATATAGATATACATATATATATAGATGCATATATAGATCCTTCCTCTCTCCCTCCCTCTCTCCCTTCCTTTGCTGAGGTACATAAGATCTGCTTCAATTGTAAGTATCGGCCGATCACCAATCTCCCAAAATTAAGGAGATGTATGCTGATAAATAGGCTGACCGATAAATCGGTGTATAATTATTGGACAGACAAATAATCTATCATAGATTGTCCATTACAGTCAGATGAAGCTCAGATTAGATGAGGTCCTCCCCCAAAATGTCAGCTGTATTTATGTCTGCACCTTGACTAAATATTTGGAGGAGCTGCACTTTGCCACTTTAGCAGATCTAAACCACAGTCTCAAGTCTTAACAAGGTTTCTCCCAGGGTAGCTCTGGATTCAGCCCTGTCAAACTTCCTGTAAACCGAGTCCCTTCTGAACAAAAATGTGACTGTAGAAAAACAAAATTGTTCCCAATTATGTTGCATTTGTTGTTGCTTTGAGTTTTCTGTTTGTAATATGACAAAAGTGTGAAAATGCTCAAGAGGTGTGAGCACTTTTGCAAGTTCATAATGGTGAAAACATTCAATGAAAAGCATCCAACATCATCTCTGATTGTGGTAAAAAAAAACAACAACAACATACTAAGACACTGCAATAAGTAGATTCCAAAAATCCTTGTGATTCAAAAGAATGCTTCTTTGAAACTCTTACATTCACAGATCCTGAGCACCGAAATAGAGCGGTGTGAACAAGAGACCCAGCAGAATTCTGAAGACCTTGAAGTGAAACACTGCAAAGACTTGAAGTATCTAGGTAGGTCACTGCCTATCCGATGCATTCTTTATGCGCTCAAAGGGAAGTTTATAAATATTTTTCATCCCACACAGAGCAATTCTACACCTCCAAGCTGACCGAGGAGCGCGAAAAGTACAAACAGCTTCTCCAGAAGCACAAAGAAATGCAGGAGGAGTACGAGGCGCAGTTGATTCATGCGCAGGAGGACCGGACCCAGAGTCTGGCCGAGGTCACGCAGATCTACGAGGACGAGCTGCAACTGAAGACTCAATACATGAACAAGGTCTAAAAGAATGAGGGGAAAGCGGCAGAAGACCAGGACCGCTCGCGTCATCGTGACACCTCTGAATTCTCGCTGATTTTATTTCATTTACAGTATCAGGAGAAGGCTGAGCAAAGGATCCGAGAGTATGAAGAAACCCTACGGCAAGCAGCAGAGAAAGAGCACCAGAAGTTCCACTCCATGGAAGACAAGTATGAGAAGAAACTCCAGTCAGAGAAAGAGGCCTTCACCAAGCTGAAGGGAAACAGTGGCATTATGTCACAAAAGGTGACCAAAGATTTTCAAGCTAATCTTTAAATTTTGTTTACTTTGGTTGGTGTCAGTTACCCGGAAAGATTACAGTGTCTTTTTAATGGCGGTCACGCAGATCCACAATCTCCAGAAGCAGATCGATGACCACTTCAGTGACATAACCTCCATGAAGAAGGAGCACGCGTCTCTGGTGGCGTTCATCCGCGCTCTGGAGGCCGATATTTGTATTCTGAAGAAACAGGTTTCCAAACACAAAAAGACCAGCCAGGAAAAGGTGAGGAGCAGCGTCCCGCCGTGCTTTTTGTTTCACATTACAAGTTTAGTTTTGCATACCAAAAAAAAAATTAAATGAACTTGGGTAAATGGGGAACTGACTGTAGTGGGAACCCAGAGTAAACGGTCCACCTCTGCCTGTTCTCATGCAGGACAAAGTCATATCCAGGTTGGATACTGTGAACCACGATCTACAGAATTTGAAGGTCATCTTGGAATTCAAGCTGAAGGAGATGAAGAAGCAGATCAAGCCTCACCAGGAAGACATAAACCAGAAAGCAGAAACGATACAAAAGGTACGTGAGAGGGCTAGGAAAATTCAAGATTGGCTTCAGGCAGGGGGAGTTGGAGTTTCATCCTGACTTTGTTCTTTTTATTTGTTAGAATTGAGACTTCTTACAATGAGATGGAATACAATGGTCTTCCATCCCATTGTATTTCAAAGGGATGAAATAACATGATTAAAGTAGCCATCAGCAAGATCTGCCATTTTGTTTTGCCTGCATGCATCTACAAAAGACACACTGCTGTCTTAACTCATTGATTTTAGCTGACTTTAAAAAAGACATGCAATAGATTTAAGGGTTGATTTTTTTTGTCTTTGTTTCAAGTTTCTTGTTTGTGTGCATTTTCATTTTGCAAAAGAAAACAAGAAGGGAACTACTAATTTCTAACTGAACACATTGCAATCCTGGGTTTTGTTGTTTGGCGATACGGACATGCATTGATAACATCGACAGAGTGACCGTAATTGCCCTGTGTTATCGCAGTCCAAACGTTTGCCTGATGTCATTTACTGAGATGTTGTCCATAAAATGATGTGATCAAAATCAGGTGTGCATGCTTCTCTCTATCCTTGTATGAACAAAACATGTCGCATCAAAGACGATTGATAATCCTTGTTCAACAGCTTGAGGACGAGCTCATGCTGATCACCAAGAGCAGCTCTCATCTGAAAGTCACCATATCTGACCTGAGGCTCAGACTGAGGACCAAAGACAAAGAAATCCAAAAGGAGATGCAAAAGGTCAGTGCGTGCACACACAGTCATGATTTCATGTCTTGAGGGGACTTTACGTTGACTTACATTCATTTTTTACAGCTTAACTCTTACTCTATCCTACCCCTACCACAAACCACCCCCAACCCAAAGGCAGCATTTCTCCCCTATGGGACCAAGAAAATGTCCCCACAAAAACCAGTGTTCCCCACATCCCCACATTGTAGACAGAAAAAGGACCCCACAAGACCTAGAAACCTGGTTCACACACACAGAGCTCATTTTGTTCTTACTTAAAATCTAAAATAGTTTGTTTTAAAAAAGAAAGGCATCCAATCTAGAAGGTAGCTAACGCTCGACAGCAGTTTGAATTCAAGATATCAATATGAAAATGGAAGATGGCTCTATTTTTTTCTCTGACTAATGTTGCTGACGCTGAAAATGGTTGGGGAAGTTTCTACATCTGACAACTTCCTATGTGCAGGTGCAGGATTTGACTACGCTCCTTGAGCGGGTCAGGTCAGACCTCGAGGTTTGTGTCTCCTTCATCACGGATCCCAGAAAACTGAAAGACAACATTTTGACGATATACAGCCGATACGCCTCAGGCACAGAGAGTGTAAGCCAATTGTCAAGCGTTAGTTCGATGCATGTTGTTTACAACATCGGTGAGATTGGATGACCCTTCGCGAGACAATCTGAATCTTTTTTTTGTCTAGGCAAAGAGGAGCACTGCAGTTGACACTAAGAAGAGCGTGTGCTTCCAATGTGGTCAACTGGAGATGACTGTTAGCAGTCTTCAGAAGAAGCTGGTCAGATCTGCCAAACAGCACGATGACCTCTACACCAAGATGATGAAGGTAAAGATTACAATTATAGATCAGCGTTTCCCCCATGTTTATTACAGTGGGCATTATAGGAAGGTCTGATCTCAGTAGCGGCTGGTGAAAGAAATTCTTGGTGGGTCTCATGCAGAGGTGGGCTGGGTACCCAAGAATTGTAAGATTAGAACCACTTCAATATATTTTTACTCGAGTAAAAATACATTATTTAGTAGTAAAAGAGTATTTGGTAAAAAGACTCAAGTACTGAGTAACTGATCAAAACTGATCTTCAACATATTGATCAGCTGCTAATGATGTCTTTGTTCTCTGCAGGACAATGTGGCTCTTGTTACCGAAATCAACGAATTACGCAAGGCACTGCATGTCGAGCGGAACAAGGACAAAGACGGCAACATTCAGTAAGGCCTCCTACAATAGTCCAGGTCGCATCCCACTTGAAAAGCAAGGAGCTGAAGAGCAACCTTTACATGATGGGATCAACTGAGCCCCTCCTCGTTTAGAGAATTTTGACATTTACGTAGAAAAATAAAAAAAGGATTTTTATAGGTACAAATCTACATTGTTTACCATGTACTTCAATTTCTAAAAATTTGGGGGACACTTTATATGAAGGGTTGTGACATTATCAGGAAAATTAAGGCGTCTACATGAATGTCTACAACTTTTGTCATGAAGTGTCATGCTGTAAATGACGCTTTTAATACAAGTTTCAATGCTACTTTTTATTTACCGTATAACACTTCATGACAACTCAAATGTTCATAAAGACTTCATCATGTTCTGACAGGTGTTATATGTCAGTCTTATACACACCTCTTTAAATAGTGTTACCAAATGTGTTAAAAAAAAAAAAAAAAAAGTACATCCAGAATTTATGTACAAACTAACAAGCAAATGAGATTTTTTAAATCTCAATGAGTTTTTCTCTTCTGGTTTTCAGGTTTCTGTATTCATTTGATGAGCGTAAACAGATCCCAAATTAATCTGAACATTTGTCAAAAGCTTTTTCTAATCAGTTTATTCATTCATTTCTTGTAAAATATAATAGTAGCAAAGGAGAGGAAAAATGGAGAGAAAAAATGTTGACATTAGAAGTTATTTCACTCATTAGCCAACCAGACAGTAAAGTTAATTCACAAAGATTATTAAATAAAAAACTAAACAGACAGAAGGAGAAAAAAAACAAGTTAGACATATGGAAAAGTTAGATATCTTGGTGAAATTTCAGGTCTGTAATGTGCATCTCGATCCTCTTGTGAAGACCATCCATTGACGTTGACAGGGTGTCATACAGCGCCTGGAAACAGGAACATGTTCCACCATGAAGCCAAGTTCTCCAACTTATGTTTTTTGACCAACATTTTTCTTTTTTAGGTTCAACAGTTAAGTTAGGCACACCCAAATTTTCAACTGAATCACATTTAACAAGATAACTTTAAAAGTTTGCTTTGAAAAAAAAAATTATTTGGTGTGGGCCTAATGAGTGTCATTGGACTACGGGGAGACTTTCAGTGGTTTTTAGTTATTTCCTGGAATGACTGGTTTTACCGGTGCGATCTCAGATTTTTTATTTTTTTTAAGTAGTACCACTGAGAAATCTGGTTGTGTTCTGGAACTCCGCAAACCATCAGAGATATTCCTATTATCAAAAGTACCTGGGCCTTCTCCGTCTCTTTGCTGCAGACGTCTCTCAGGCTCTTGATCTTGGCCTTCAGCTGACGGGTCTCTCCTGTGATCGCTTGGATCTTATCCGCCATCTCCTCGCGTTTCTGGTGGATTTGGTTGCACTGCCTGGAGAACAGCTGGTGTTAGGTTGTCAAACGAACGCATTTGCTCAGGTTAATTCTACGGTTCGAGACGTTTGAGTCGGTACCCCAACACTTCCTGGACATGCTGTTCCTTCGTCTCCCTCTTCTTCTGTCTGCGGATGTTCTGCTTGCACTCCTTATCCAGCTTCATGCCCAGAGCCCGCTTCAGCTGGACCTCCTCGCTGCACAGACTTTTCAGCTCCTTTTGCATCTTCTCGCTTTGACTCAACAGCTCCTGGTACTGTTAACATGCAACATTAGAAAAAAAAAAAAAAAAAAAAAAAAAACGCTTTAAATATATTTTCTCCATTACCATTTTCTACTGTATGTGTTCTATAGTGAACATTAGGTCACATTTCCTCACTCTGACAGCTGTTCTGTTCATATTTTGTTGGGGTTTCATCCAGCAGTGCAACATGAATAATTATGTGCATGGAAAAATGTCTACAAATAAAAATAGGAAACGTGGGGCGTTTATTTTGTAGAATCGTCTTGTGGCTGCATGCGTCTCTTCTAGCTTCGAGCATCTAAACACCGAACGACAACTCAGTCAGACAGATCGTCTCTGAAAAAGAAGGAAGCTCAGGGATTTGAAAGCCGATACCCAGGTGGATGTGAGAGTTGAGCGTACCTCTTCCTGACGCAGCCTGGTGTTGTTCATGCTGCTCTCCAGGTCCTGGAGCAGACCGTTCATCTGCTGCAGCTCAGCCTCAGTGTGAGCCACACTCTGCACCCTGTTCTGTATCTCCACCACATACTCGTCTGTTTCTGCCTGAAAGTAAAATTATTTTTGTTTTTTAATCAAACAGGTGTGCGAGAAATCCCATGATATTGGCTCTGATTGTGTAACAGGATTGTATTTCTGTGTTATTATAATTACACAAATTGTCTTCTGCTACTCAGATTGTTCTTATACTTGACTAAACGCTTCAGAAACTGCTATGGTGTGACATTAAGATCAGCCGCCCCTAATCTTTATTTCTTATTCTTCTGTGGTATTATTTTGTTCAGTCATTTTCACTCTTAAGCCCTAACTTTATGCAATGTTGTCCTACAGATGTTGGTTATTTTTCACCCAAATACATCCAGTTTATAGATTTAGAGTTGACCTTAGATTGTAATATACTTTTATTTTGTGCAGGATTTGGTGAAGGCGGCCAATAACTTGGTTTTCTGTTTGTCGTTTGTCAGAATAAATGGAGAACTGTCTTCCAAGAAGGTTTAATCCTTCAACTAGTCACCAGCGCAACACAGTAAAGATCAAGTTACATCTGCAGACCAAACATTTTCCTACTTACTATGGAGTTCTTGATTTTCTTCGCAGCTTCCTTCATCTTCTCCTTCTGGCTCTTCAGTTCCTCTGGAGACTCCACAATCTGAGACTTGAGTTTGGTGATGTCCTCTTTCAGGTTACTGAGGTCCACCTTCACTTGGGACTGAAACACAAACAGACACAAACACACGTCTAATGACACAGCAGAGACTCAACAAGCTTAAGACATACGAATCCGGACCACATACCAGCTTCTGCGTCTTCTCTGCTATTTTGGTTTTCCACTCTGCAATGTTCTCGTTTTTGACGTTCTGAAAGGGAAACTACAGTGTCAGACTTTAACTGAACACATAATTACACACCACAACTTCGACAGTGTGTGTCCGTGTCAGCGCCTACCACTTCCTGGTATTCATGCACGGTGGTGGCCTGCAGCTCAGAGAGAGCGGCAGCCAGCTCATCTGCCTCGGCCTGCTGCTCTGGTGGGATGGTCCTGGGTCAGAAAGACACGGATCAGAACATGTCGCACTGATCCCTTTTGGGTTTTATGACAAACGTTTTTCAATACGATTTAAAACGTAACGACTAAGAGCTTGCGTTTAAGTCGAAACGTTCTTTGCTCTTTACACTGAAGACAATGATTGGACAGCATCAGTTGTTATTTTAACTATATTAATACGGTTTATTAAATACTCAAATGTACTTAAAAAGATACTTTCACTGAAGTTCCAACTTTTTCTGTTTTTTAATACTTCTGTATTCTGGCCAATCGCAGATTACCAATTTGACCTGCTGTCTCCAATTTTGGCTGATACCATAGTTTCCCCCACTGTACTATAAGCCTGGCGGGCCACCAGGCTTTACTTGTGCCCCAACCAGGCTTAGCATTGCTTATTTATAACTTTATTTTAAATGTTTGCATTTCTTAAGACTTTTTAGTTGGTGTTCAGTTATTAATCTCCCAATAGCACTTAATTATCAAGTGATATTTTCAAATTTCATGTGAACTTTAAACATTTTTAAAACAAGACAAGCTGCTGGATGAATAACTGGCGAGCACCCAACCACCAGGCTGAACACGTTTTGTGATGCAATAAATATATATATATATATATATGTTTTTTTTGTTTTTGTTTGAAATGTTGCTAAATATAGCAAGAAAGTCGCTGAGTTGGTAACAGCAAAATCCCCTAAAAGATCTGAACATGTTCAGGAGAAGTCTTACGTTAGCTGCTCGATCTTCTTCTCTGCTTCTCGGTTGCCTCTGGTGTATGTCTGCAGTTTGTCCATGTCTGCCCTCTAACAACAGGGGAAATGAACATAAACTTTCAACTTATTGCACTACTTGTGACTAAAGCTCTTTAGGTTGATTCTGTACTGTTAGAAATCTGAATTAAACTGGCGTTCGTTGCTATTAAAAGCCTGGAATGGACAGTGACAGAGCAACACAAAGTAGCATATAATTGTAAATTGAATGGAAAATGAGCACAGCTTTTCAAACTTTTACACAAATTTCCTAACCACCATTCAGTCACTCAGCTCTGCAAAGGGATGCTAACGAGCCATTTGTTGGAGCGTCGGAGAAGAGCTGCATCTTAAAATTTCTGGACAGTAACTCCAGGACCGGACTTCGTGACACTGTGAGAAGCAGGTGTGTATTAACATTTTTTTTTCTTTTTTTTTTTTTTTAAATATGACAAAATAAATTAAGTATGTATTAGTTGGCAAGAAAACTTAGGTAACTTATGCAGCTGGTTTCCTGAAGTAAGCCATGTTTGTTTGGTGGCAGTGATGCGCCGTCCCACTCATACAATCTGCTGCCAAAGACCAAAAAATGTTTTGATATATTCTATCATTACTATTACTGCGATAGTTACCACAATATTGTGAGATACTTCTCATCCCTAATACTCACCTGACAAATCTGAAAAAAATTAAATCAAAAAATAAAAATGAAAGCCACAATTTTCAGATTAGCACTTCCACAATATCAAAAACAAGCTGAAACCCATACATCTGCTTTGTAACATCACCGTTCTGCACTACTTTATGTCCGTCTGTCACTTCACATATCAATACAGTACATTTCAGATCGTTTCTGTACAGATGAAATGGATTGTTTGTGTTGTTATGGATCTGATGGAACATACAAATTTGGCCTGTTTCTCCAGCATCAACACCATCCTCTCCTTCCGGAAGTGAAGAAAGTTCATGATGGCACTCAGAATAACCAGAGTCTTCTGTTTTTCTGAAAATAAATCAAAACAATAATCTTGATCACCAGATCAATTACAGTCCCCTGCAAAACTATACATCACCTTTTAGAAATGTCCCCCTTTTTGTTGTTACATCTACAGTGAATCTCATTGCCATTTTTTTGTTGTTGTAAACTAGGGATGCAAACAATTAATTAACTTACAATTGTTAATCGCAATATTGTTAACTAGATTAAAATTAGTTCCAATCAGTGAACTAATAATGTCAGCTTGGGCCTTCTTCATTGTTGTAGTACAGCTGCCATCAAAAAGAGGATGCCGCTCTCTTCACAGGAAGCAGAATTTTGTACCTCAAGAATATTTAGTTAAGCACAGACATATTCGTCATCGTCAATAATAAGTAATATTTATTTTGATTAATTTTATACTTAAATGTATAAAATTACTTTGTTTAATATGCACTGAATGATTACTTCATTAGAATGTAAAGTGCAAATAATTCATGAGAATTTTTTTTTGTATTTTTTTCCTTTGTGTGTATCAGGGCACAGAATAGTGACATTTGTCGAGTATCAGTGACGTTCAGATCGGATGATTGCAACCTTTTAGGTCACTTTTGAATCAGACACCCAAGTGTCCTGGGTTGCATTTTAAAAAATAAATCCGACTGTCATGAAGAGATCGGGTAAAGGTTGCATTACGTCCCAGAAAAAAAATAAATAAATAATAATAATCGTGATTGGGTCACTTTAGGCTGCAGTGCAAACGCAGCCTAAGTTATTGGAAGACATTATTGACAATACTTAATCATATTTTCATATTTCTTACCAAGTTACAACATTTCTAACACAGAAACAAGGTGGACTGCTGTACCACTTGGTAAGTTTCCTGGGCGAAGCCTTGAACTTTTTTGGTCATTTATCACAAGTTACATCATTAATGCAACATTCATCAACATTAAAATATATTGCATGTTGTCCTAATTTGCAAATTGTACTTATGGAAGGGAATAGGAATGTGCTAGCTGCAGACAGACATACTTACTTGGAGCTAGAAGGTCATTCAATGAAAAGTCGTACACCAGGCACATCGGCAGAAACTGCCTCCTAAAAGCAAAAACAAACAAAAAACAGAAAATCACATTTTAAGAATCATATGTGTGAGATCTTATAGACAAGTGGAACCTGACATTGTGTTCTGCTCAGCCATTTTACAAATATAGACTCTAAGAATGTTAGCAACATTGTGCCTTAGTTGCTGCACTTTTTAAATTTGCAAATTATAAAGAAAATAAATCCCACATGCGTGTGTAGACACTCATTATGGCAGTAGCACCCTCATAGTAAACCGGATACTGGATGTTCTCCGAAAAGGGAACCTGTTGGAAAGCAAAGCAAACACATAGTCAAGGCTCGTGGTGAAATACTTAAGTTTCCGCTGAAGTATAGAAAGTGGAAGCAGCACGTAATAACATGTTTAGGGGTAAAATGGAAGTCTCACCATGGAGTGGCACTCAGGCCTGAAGCGGTACAGGAGATGCAGGATTCTCATGTACAGCGTCTGAACTGCTTCTGGCTGGAAAGACGAAGAAGCAGAAAAACACTGGATTCTGAGGAGCTGAAACATGAATTTTTAGTAACATGGGTGGGCATAGATCTGCCCAAGTAGGCAGTATAGATCCTACTTGGGCATCTATACAAGCCAAGTATAGATGCCTGGTATACTAGCCAAGTATAGATGCCCAAGTATCCATACTGTTTTAGTCTTTTTAAACATAAGACAAAAACAGAGAGCACAGGTCACAAGAATACAGTTTGGGTTGAGCGCAACGATTTCAAAACGGCAGTAGCACCCTGGCATCTAAATACAAGAAAACAAAGTAAGTAACTAAGATGAGTTTAATTCAGCAAGGGCTCCTGTGAAGTTTGTAACATGTTTCTTTTTTCTTTTTTCGCCTCGAACTATGGAAGAAACCAACAAAGAACTGTATAAACCAGAAACATCAAGTGACTATTTGAGTTGAATCAACTTTTAATTTGATCACTTTTTTTGTTGTTTTTTTTGTTTTTAGAGCAAATACTCACTAAAATAAGAGCAACCTGAAGTGCAAATAAAGACCTCCGAATAGTAGTCACAGCTTTCTAAAAAGAGAGATAGAGGTTCGAAGACACTCCAACCAAACTTGAAATCGGTAAAATTTCTCCTCAACACATATATGTCATATACAAGCCAATTAAAAAAATACTTTATTGATCCCAAAGGAGAAATTAAATGTAGTTGTAACTCATTTACTGAGAAAGTTATTGTAGACGGTGAGGACTGTGGGCAGGAAAGACCTGGTCTGTATTACAGCGTTGAAAGTCTACTGGAGGAATCCAAATCAATGGAAGAAAGTCCACACTGAGCTGAAGATGGACATTTGAATCGAGCGAAATAGTGCAAGAAGGCAACGGTCAAGCCAACATTGTATGATTTGAATCTCATGACCCAAAGGACCCAATAAGAAGCCATTGTTTTGTGTACATGTTTCAAACTAGTCCAAATGTGTTCAGTGGTCCCACCAGATCAGTTTTCAGAATCGGGGTAAACGCTTTGTTGCACAACACGGTATGAAAGGCGACCGTGAAATATTGAAATTCAAACTAATTTGTCCCCAGCTTATGGACTTTAGTTCACAGCTCCATCTCCGCTCAGTCAGACGCAGCAATGTTAATGATGGAAGCTTTCAGTTTACCTTGGGAGCCGGGGTCAGGTCTCCTTTAGTGAACTGTTTGGCCTCCTGGCCGGTGAGAACCTCACTGCGGTAGAAATTGACAATAGCGTCCGCATTGTGGAGGGGAAAGGTGTTTTCAGTCATCGCCGAAAAATTCAAAATCAACTGTCACTCCGCTGGCAATGCAATATTGGCGCCTTCTTTTTCGTATGCGCCTCCTCCTTCTTCTTTATTGTATTGGCGGTTGGCAAATAAGAGAAAGACGCATTACCGCCACCACCCGGTGAGGAGTGTGAACAACATGACGGAAAAAAAATTATACAAGTTACAATGTCTTAAGGATTTTATCGTATATCTATTGCTAATTTAGTTTTTTTTCTTTGTGCTCTGCTTTCTGTATCACAATGACATAGTCTAAGTTGATACATTCCTTCCTAAATGTCCCTGTGGTATGACAATTATAAAATAAATTACTGTTTCTAGCTTGTTAGTTTAATAAAATACGGTACAGAGTATATTGGTTTAAAATATTTTATGACGTATTGATTGATTTTGTAACATTTATTACATTTTCTATTTAATAAAACAAACAAGTTCCCTGCTAAAAAAAGTTCTATATCCGACCCTGCAGGGGGCGCTGTGGATATTTAACAGGCACGTGACCCAACACGGGAGTAGGGGCAGGGCGTAAACTGAAGCGGTTTGTCTGTCATGTAAAGAAATAAGATGCCTTTGAAGGAATTGTCCGGCGTAAACACAGACGGGCATTCGCGTCTCATTTGAACAAAAAATGGCGACGACCTGGACGGAGAGAATCGGCGCTTTCCTCTGCAGCCCAAGCGGCTTCCTGACGGAAACGAGCCCGGATGCTTTCCTGTCAGAGCTGCTGCGCGAGCTGCGGGACGACAGAGCCAGCTACGGAGTCAAGGTGAGACCAGCACAAACCGAGACCTCACAGTCTGCGTGGGTAATTCGGCTTCACGGCCAGTGACACGGACGTCAGTTTTGTTTTTTTGCGGTCAAACCAGCGTCTTATAGAGAATCGGAAGGTTCCCAACAGGCAAAAACAACAGGAATGAAAAGAAAAGAAGTATAATAAGAAGCATCATTAAAAAAAAAAGCTATTTCTTTTACATACATGAACTATTTGTGTCCAGAATTAATGTTCCATATTTCACTGTGGATGTTTGGAGTAATACTTATCCAGGATGTCTTTTTTTTCTATTTTCAGGAAATGATTTCATCAATCCTACAACCACAATATAGATTTCACAATTTTGTTGTAGATTTTTTTTGGAGATGGCTTCAGCCAAACTACTTGCTGCAATGCTTATCCAGGATATCTGGATAAGCCTTATACATTTAGAGCATGTGTACTGTGAGATGGGATATTTTAAAGTGTAACAAATGTTGTTTTTGTTGTGTTAAAGCAGAGGCCTCTAACTTGTTGAAGACAGCGAATGTTTCTTACTTTGGGAGAAAACAAAATCACAAAGTGTTAAAAAAGTGTTTCTACATTTTTATATTGATGTAATCTGGCGCTATTAACACAGAAATAATTTATTTTAATTTCAATACTATGCAAGCACACAGCTATTGTCCAAAAGTTCCACTTATGAGCCATAAATCGGGCATAGCGGGCTGGATTTGGTATGTGTGTTAAAGAATCACCTATACTGTCACCCAAATTAATATTTAATCATTTTACTGCAGATTTTTGGAGTAATAACAAAACGTAATTGGGTACTTTGACTGCACCTGCCACCAAAAACGTACGGTGGCTTAAGGACGACCAAGTCAATGTGTGTGAGATCAAACATCTGCTACAATTGGTAACATGCAGTCATACTGATGTTGACGTCAAATGTGGAAGGAATAGTGAGACTGCAGGTTGTGTCAGTGTTCAATTTATTTAGACGTTTCGAAGTTCAGATTTCAAGATGACTGTTAATCCATATGCAGGGTCAGATGTTTCAAGATCAAGCAAATAAACACCATGAAAATGTGTAAATCTCCCAGTAATTAATTATAAATATAAAAAAAAACAAAAAAACAATTAAATTTGCCACTCGATAATTAAACGTATTAAATAGTTAAATACATCGACTGACATGAGATTATGACATTGGCAGTGAAATAATTAAATTAATATTTTTTAAATAATTCATTGAAATAATAAAATGTTCTCTTAAAGAAAACATGCATTAAAGATATATGTAATTATTTTACTGCATATTTATGTATTCCATGGATCGTGTGCAAGTGTCATGAAGTCATTTAACCAGTCGAACCCAGCAGGAAGTCAGTGGGCGGGACTAACGTTGCTCCTGTGAAATCCATTGACTCGGCTCATTTGTTGTCCTCTTATAAGCTTTATTGTCAGGCTTTACACTTTGAGATTCACTTTACACTTTGAACAAAGGTTCAAAATGACCACGGAGTGACGCCTGGGAAGGAAATTGTGCTTTGTGCTGTCTCCACTCACCCTGCACTTGCTCGATGTTTCTCATAAGAGTTTCTGATCCCTTGTGTTCTTTATCCCACCCAGGTCCTCCTGTTGTCTCCCCTCTGTGAATATCCAACCCTGCTGTGCTCCTCGGGGTCTGCCGGCGAGGAGACAGCCCTGGATCTTATGTCAGTGTTCACCCAGTGTCCGTCCAGGTTCGGCCAGTTTCGCTGCCATCTCCTCGTGGCGCTCACCAGCGTCCTCGTCTGCTCCTCCTGTGTGAACGGCCGCTCCCGAGCTGCGCTGGACTTTCTCGACGTGCTCCTTCGGGTCGCTCAGGACGCCGGCGACCCCCCTGGCGATGGCACGCAGCACCTCCTCAGAGCGACGGCCTGCGACTGCCTGCGCGAGATGGAGGCCAGTTGTCCCGGACTTCTCTCCCAGCGCCTGGAGCTCTTGGCCGGGCTGTGGCAGCGGGAGACCTGCAGGCTTCATCAGGCTTTTGGGGGGCTGCAGATTCTGGTGCTGAGAAATGCTGTTTATCAGCTCACTGAGCAAGCAGGAGCAGGAGCTGCGCATCTTAAAGCTCTGTTAGGAGGAAATGGCTCTGTTGCGTGGGAGGCAGACCAGGACGCCGTCCACATGGACACCAAGGATGCAGCCATGCTGTCTTCCCTCATCCTCGGACCAATGGGCAGAGTGCCGACCCTTCACACCGGACCTGACTGTAAGGAGCTGCGGTCCGTCCTCTCTTCCCTATTAGAAGAGTCCTATCTCCTCACGCCTTTGTGTCAGGCTGCACTTTTCCACAGACTGACTGAAGTGGTTACCATGGTGCCCGGGATCCCTCCAACCATATTTCGAGCTCAGCTCCTGCGACTGCTGGGAACCAACGAGGTTTGTGTTCAGGGATTATTTTCAAAGTAAAGTGGGATGCTACATTTTTCACATTTTTCTTTTTAATGTTAGAAAAAAAAATCTGCAGGGAGGAAATTATAAGCTTCCTCCCAGCTTATAATTGTACACAAATTTGTGTTGGCATGTCATATAAAATTATCTGGCTTGTTGGTATGTTTGCCTGTAAATTAGTTTCATTTTAAGCTGTGCGTCAACATTCCTTCAGAGCCCAGTGCTGGGATGGTTTTAGCTACTTGCATCGTTTTTTGGTCATTTCAGACATGGCATGAAGAGCTCCTAAAACCGATGAACACGTTTTCCCCCTCTGTTGTTGACACTGTCAGGTTTGCCTCCTCCACGTCACCCTGCTGATGAAGTGCGGCTTCACCGACAGCCTCTTCAGCGCTGAAGACGAAGCCTTCCTCCTGAAGCGGCTGGTCGTCCTCTCCCAGCACCCGCTCCTGAGCGCGCCCGAGAAGCTCTTCTACATGGACTGCATCCTGCACTTTCCAGAGAACCGTCCAATCGGCTGCGGCGACGGCGACGAGGCCCCTCCTGTGCTGCTGACCCCACGGCTGGCCTCGGCCCTGCTGCCTTCGGTGTTTAACGACAGCGCCACCCTGCTGAGTCGGCTCAACCTGCAGGCTCTGGTCTTCCTGGAAGAGGGGGATGAGGAGAGCCCGGGCCTGGCCTACATCTACGACCACCTGGCGGCGCTGCTGCACATCGTGGACAGGGGAGGCACCAGAGATATTGTCGTGACCTTTTTCAGAGCCGTCTTCCTCTTCCTGTTTTACTTCCACCATGTGGAGCGGTACGCTACTTGCCTTAGCGAGCAGGTTTGTCATCTTTACCTCCAACACACCCGGCTGGCCCCACACATCCTCAACCTAGTCGATCAGACTCGAGAGAGGTTACCGGAGTGCAAGTGGTTTGTGGGGCTCCTGCAGGGCCTCCAGAGAGTGATAACCAGGGTCCCGTTTGGCCAGCTGCCCCTACAAGACCTTAGCAGCCACCTTAAGGTGCTGACTCGGGTGGCAGAGGAAGAAGAAATCTGTCAGCGCAGCTCCCTTAGCTTTCTGTCCACCATTGTCACCCAAACCTCCTCCTCTCTGTGTACCAGCGGTGACTGGCGTTTGGGAAATGGTCTGCTGGGAGTTTGCCGCCGTGTCCTCCTCCATCCCAATCTGGACTTTATGCTTATTCCTTTGGCGGACATTCTGCAGCATCTTGCCTTCCACTATGGCGACACGGACATCAGGGACCACGCCCGGCTCTACTACACATTCCTCACCATGTTATCCCGGGAGAAGCTGTCTGCAGTGCTGGTGCAGAATGCCGCAGAGGGCGGCGGTCAAGTCAAGAAGCGAACGCTGTCCTGCGTTATGGCGGAGAGCGAGGGGCTGGCAAACACCCTGACCGTCCACCAGACCGAGAAACCCATATTTCAGCTGACCGAGGCTTTACCGGGGCCACATCAAGAGGCAGAAAACCTTCAGCTGAATCAGGAGGACGAGTACAAAACACTGGAATGTTACAGGGCTCAATTCAGCAAGTCTGGCTTTGCTTCACTTATCGTGTTAAAGTACCATCTGACCCACACGGAGCCCCATGACCCTCGCTTTGAGCAGCTTTTCAGCATCCAGCTCCACTTCAGCCTCACAGACGGTCACTACGAAGAGCTGCAGGACATCATCGTCCCCTGTCTCTTCAGACAGGGACCACCACCCGTGGTGCGGCTGACACTGAAGCCCAGACGGCCGTACCCGACCACCATCCACGCGAGCGCCATCTTCACCTCCAAGGACGGGCTCACCTGGCACACCGCCATGCCGGACATCCACGTGGCGTTCCAGCAGGTCTTCCTGCCTCTGCCCGCACCACCGACCTGGAGCAGAGCGAGCGCACGAGATGTCTTTGAGGGCCTGTGGGACGAAATGCGCCGTGAGACGGGAGAGTCTTGCATCAGTCTGTTTTGCTGCCAGCTGGGGGAGGCCGCGCTGAAAGCTCTGGTGGAGAAACGCTTCCAGTCCTTCCTTGTGCCAGACCCATCGGAGGAGTCGGCCGAGTTCAGGGCGCTCTTGTTTCTCCCACCAAAGTCTCACATGCTGCTTAAGATCAGTTCCACGGAGGACGCCGCGCACTTCAGCATGGCCACCGATGACTGTCGGCTGCTTCCTCACATGAACTCCTACCTGCTGAAAGTCACTTCTTCACTAGAGAATTCTGTCTTGTGATCTTAACATGGAAATGATTCAGCGTGGCGTAAAAAAGCAGATAATTGATTTGAAATGAGACTATTGCACTTTGATGATCTTTTAATAAATGTATGAAGTTAAATACATTGCCTTCTTTTGACCACGTTTGAAAAGTTCCCTTACTTTACTGATTCAGACAGTAACGTTTAGATTTGTTCTCCATAATAAAATACTCTGATCTGTTCAAACTTAAAGAAACATAAATTACATTGGGGCGTCGCGAGTACGACTCCCATCCTCGACTCCTTTGCTGCGCGTCTTACTGCCCCCTTCCTGTCGTATTACTGTCAAACCCCACTGGTGCCAAATCAATTACATAAAATCAATCAAAGTATTTTTAACGTGGAGATGGCCTCGCCGAAGTCAAGCCACGACGCATCATTGTTAAAAGAAGACGGATATGGACAGAATGTGTTATTGACATCTATGAGATGGAAAGATTAACAAGTTTACAATCCCTGTGATCCAAACAGGGAACCTTATGTTAAACTCAACGAGCAAGAATATTGGATGATTAATAAAAAATGGTAGTGAAGAGTTGGTTCATTTTGGAGGAAGTGTCAGTCGGCTCTAACTTCCTTTTAGTTTTGTACATAGAACTAACGTCTCCTCAGAGGACTTTCTTGTTCTGTTTATTTATAAATACAAATTTAAAAATGAGGACAATGTGAAATTTATGGTCATGTCAAAGTAGGTTCTTTGATTAATCTGCATGATGTAATAACGTGTTAAAATGTTCAGATCGCGTTACCGGCCCTAAAAAAATTATATACATATTCTTTTTAACAGTTACATACTGCAGCTGTAAGAGAAGCAAAGCTCAGTGAAAAACCTGAGAAGGCGTCGACTGCAGCTCAGAGATTGAAGATCGACACCTTCGTTGTATGGAACCAGTCCTGGACCAGAGACAAACGCCAAAAGTGTCTTACCTGACCTGCAGAAAAACAACTATACTTTGGTTTGGGAGTCCAAAGTTTTTGTTTCAGATCAATCAAGTAAATCAATCAGGTTTATTTGTACAGCACATTTCAGCAGCGGGGCTGAAATGTGCTGTACAAATGCTGGGGTGTAATGGGGTTTCCATTACACCCCAGCAGAACCACAGGCTGACGGCCTCCATGCCACGGCGCATGGATGCAGTATTTCGTCCAAAAGGAGCCCTGACCAAGTACTGAGTGCAGATGCTGTGCAGAAGGTTTCTGTAAGAAATTCTGGCTTTATTAGCCTGATGCAACATTTCAATGTTTTGAAAAAACTCCATCAGGGGTTTTTGTCAACTTGAAACCAGAAATTAAATTAAGAAAAGTAAACACTTGAAATGCATTTCTCTCTGTGTAATGAATTTACACGAGTTTTACTTTTCGAACAGAATTCCAGAAACTGCACCAGTTGATGGTGAAAAGACGCTTTTCTATTCTGACGTTTTTCTCCGTCCCCAAAGCGTGTTGATGTCCGACTGCTGTAGAGGTGTGACTGTCCCATTTAAACCATTGGTTTGTGTTAATGATTAGTGAAGTACAAGCACAGTAAAAACATTGAGCACACACACTCTCATGAGTCCCGGTTTGATAATTTCCAGAAAATGAAAAACACATTCTTTAAAAATAAAGCATTATGCATTTATGACAGCTTAAGACAAAACAGTGACTCAGTGACGGCAGTTTTTTAGTCCCTGCGTGGGACTTGCGTCTGTATAAACCGATCATATTTTTTGTCCAGTTTTATTCATCTAGACCTCTGAAGTTGGGTCCTATGCATGGAGGCAGGGCTGTTTGCTGGCTGAGCAGTTTCCCCATAACGGCGAGCTCTGCGTCCCTCTTTTCCACCTCATCCACAGGAGTCCAGGACATGTCATGCTGAAGCTTGAATGCACCGAGAAACGGATGAGGGCAGCTTGGTCCCCACTCCTTCAAAGGAAAAGGGAAAACGGGTAAGCCAGATAGAGATAAAACAAGATGACTGAATCAAAAAAGCACTGTCATGCTAACTTAATAAACATTCGGCTGCCAATTGGACGTGAGATTTTGTCCACTGGACAAATTTTACTCGAGGGTTGTCTTGATGTATTTTATCCCACTTATTCCTGCACAATGGCTCTTATGCATCTACTGATTCCTTCTAAAGGAAACACATTGGGGAGTGGCGTCTGTAGCTTAGCGACAACTGAACCGATGACTTCACATCCTTCGTCGGCAACAGCTGGGGGCGAAATGTAAGCGGCTGCTGAAACAATACTGAACTCTTCTGGTAAATAAAGAGGACAGCAACTCACTGCCAAGAGTTCAAATTTTGGACTGCAACTGTTGCGACATCACACACAAGCGCACACACACACACACACACACACAAGAACTACTGAGACATGTGAAGTATTCTTATGAGCTCCCTGCAGAGGCTCCTCCTCCTCCAGGTTGTGTTAGATAATACATAAAATGAGCGGAGGTGACATAACTCGAGGATCGTCACATGGAACCAACCTTAGGTGAGATGATGGAGAAGTATTGCTGTCCAGATGGCCGCTGGTACAGGAAGTACATGTTGCCTGGCTTTTTCACAATATTACAGGCAGCATGGTGGAGGTCAGCGTCTCTCTTTGCTTCTTCTAAAGCCTGCGATCGTCAATCAGCGATCAATGTCATTGGGTGAATGTGACCCATCTGAACATAAACACGACCGCTTTGTGAATTGACGGTCCTACCTTTTTGGCCTGCTCCTGCAGGTACCTGATCTGGTCAGCGATCACCGTCAGCTTGTTGCAAGCGTTGGCTTTAACAAAGTCGTCCCCCTGAGAAACACCCGTGTCACTTCAGGAGTAAAAGGTGCTACTGTGAGCTGGGCAACTTGACAAAACGCCTCACCTTCTGCACTTGCTCGGCAAGCGCCACCAGGTCCATGGGGTCCCCCACTCTGTTGGTCTGATAGGAGCTGACCAGTTCCATTCCACTGGGGGCCGTGCTGGTCTCAACCAGGTTCACTGCAACACATGTCACAACGTGTCACAGAGTCCAGGTAATCCCTGATTTTATGATTCTTTTTTTTTTTTTTGCAAGTGCAAGTAAACCGTGATTGTACAGTTCACACAGAAAAACAAAAATATTTTGGAATTTGACATGATGTAATGTGAAGACCAAGCAACATAATGCAAAGATGACACCTGCACAGGTGATAATCAATCATTTATTAACTCGGATAATCACTTCACTGTTCTTATTCTTTAAATAACATTGTTTAATACTGGGATCAATTAGTTAAACAGGATTTAGCAATAAAAACACTCCAACAGTGTAGTATTCGATCAAATAAAATGTGATATTATTGCTAAAACTGAAAGCAGTTCTCCTTGATAATATTGTTCTTCCCAGTGAACATATTGTGGAGTCTTTGCTCCTCAAGCTGTCAACAGCTGGGAGCCAATAGAGACCCAGGCTTGTGTAACCACTCTGCCTCTGCCTTACGAAAACACGCTCCAGTAGTGTTTACCTACTGACAGTTTTACTACACCACAGATAATATTTACTCCCGACCAAATATAATACAGTGACAATATGACGACCCGGACTGATATCTCTTGTTTTTCCTTTTTAGACTCGGCGCAGAATAAATGTTCCCTTCATGTTTCGTACTGAGTAAGTGAAGGTGTTACCTGTGGTGACCTTTTCTGGTTGTCCGGGGAGACTGACCGCCCTGTCCATTTTCTTCTTCTCTCGTTTCGAACCGAGCTTTTCTGTCCAACTCGCCTCGCTTCCTCCAGCCAGACGCCGGTGATCCGGCTGCTGCCTCTGACCGCCTCGCGGAGAGCTAAGGGGTTAGCTTCTGTCATTAGCAGCAACAACATAGATATAAATACATAGATGTTGCCATTTTTGAATAAATAAAATATTACAATTATAAGAGCGGAAGAAACAACGTTTCAGCTGGATCTCGTTTGGAAATGAAGACAATTTCAATACTAACTTTTCAATAAGAAAGTAATTTTATTTTCTTGCACTATAATTCCAGGAAGCAGCTCAAAAAAGCTGACGTCTGGATTTTGTCGGTGTTGAGCTGCGTTGGTCCGGACCAAGGGGAGATGTGTCCACTCGACACATAGGGGGCGATACTGACGTAGGTTTTCAGGGTAAGAGCCGACATCTACGTCTTCATTTCTATGTGGGCAGTGTCGTCACTGCACGATCTGTCCCGGTGTTACGTTCAAAACAGGCATCAGATTTTAAGAAATTGACATTTTAAGCTTCTCTCAGTGAGAAAACGTTTATTTTTCCCACTTTGTTGTGACTCCATTTCAACACTCCTCACAGACACGTAAATGATGAAAACAGCTGGAAACGTAGTTTTCAAGATTTCCTGTGTCTTCAGACAGAAAATAAACTTGAACATTGAAATCATCAGGTTTTAAGAAATGACCATTTTCAGCTCCTTTTGGGAATAAAATGCTTTTTTTCCCTCTACTTTGGGATCAACTAAGTATTTTTGAATTTAATTCAATTCAATTGAACAAGCCATGAGTAACAGAACGCCAGTGCTCCGTAATCACCACTAGAGGGTGCACTCACCATACATTTTAAAACTATACAGTTACCAAGAGAATGGGTGGCCTATTTATGATTTTTAAGGTTTTCATATGGTTGACACATAATTTAGAGTGAGTAAAATCCAGTGCTTGTCATTTTGTTTCATTTCAACAAAATGACGTTAATGTCTCTTCTTCAGTTGGACAGTTCTCTCTTTCTCTTGGCTTTCAGATGTCCTTTCTCTGAATGTTTCTGGATGTTCTCTCATCCTCACCTCAGTCGTTTTGATGGAAATGCTTTCATGTCAAAACTCTGTTTTTAGACTTCACGCTTACATGCGTGTCTTTAAAATGACCTGCATGAGTGAGGCAGGAAGCACGGGACCAGGCGTAAAATCTACCCGCAGCAAATAACAGTTTGGTGAAAATCCTTAAAATATGACATTTTATTGAAATTTAGCTCTGTTTTTTTTTTTTTTTTTCAATTATTATTTTAATTATTTTGACAAGGAGAACTATTATTTGTGGTTAAGACCAGTTGCTCTTGTCCTATAAACATCATGACTGTGTGTACAATTAGGTTCCAGGGGTCACAACAACTCACGTGAGATTTGTTCTTCTAATGTCTGCCGCTCTCTCTCTCTCTCTGTGTGTACAGAGTTAAGACATGAACCTCCTCTTGGAAAGCTACAACATTTTTTTAATTTATGAATATGTAATGCAAATCCAAAGGAAGTGACCCACCCAGCCACAGTAACCCACCCTGCCACAAGCCCCTCACTGTTTTTTTAACCACATGTCCGTACCCCTCCCTCACTGTATCCCTAATTGTCAAGATCAGATCTGCGACAGGCTGACTCAGAGTGGCGGCTTGACAAACGCAATCATCCGGACAGCCTGGGGTTGAGTGGCCAGTGGTTGGCAGCTGCCCCGACTCCTCAGCTGGGGCCCCTATGTTTTAGGCCCCGAGGGGGTCATCACTGCCATGGGCCACTACTGACTGACTGGACCAGTCTGGGTGGATTTGAGCTGGGTGTTGGGGGTACTGTTCGGTGAAGGAGCTGGATGGAAAGATGGGGGAGGAGGAGGAGGTGGTGGACTGCGGAGTGCTGCGAGGTCAAGGACAGGATTTAAAAGAAAGGAAGGGGAGGTATTAAGGGGGTCGGTTCAATGGTGGTTGAAGGGATTAGGAAGAGGGTGGGTGAGATTGAGAAAGATAAATATGGATGAGAAGTGTATGACAATTTCTTAAGGGTTCCAGAGAACAATCTGGAGCCTTTCCAAGTAACCATCTCAGTATAATGTGTTCTAATGGCATGGGCCCAAAGGGTGCTGAGGTTGTAGTTGCCAATTTTCTCAACCATCGAACTGAGATTCATCTCACCAGCCCCTAACGTCTAACCAGCAGCCTTGCTCTCCCTTTGCCCTCCATCCCTGGTGTCGTGCCATGAATCCGAAGCTATTAGATTATGCAACGTTGTTCAGCCGGTGAAAGCCGACTGGGAGCCTCAACAGACAATTAGCCGAACCACAGTCGTGCAAATGGTTAAGTGTGGGCTCCAGTCAACTGAATAATGGGCAATTGCAAGCTCCATTTCATTCGGTGATATGCTCCTGGTGTAGTGGGGGCAAGTGTGGGTGTGAGAGAGAACCAAAGGGAGAAAAACATAATGGCACGGTACATGTTTGCAGCCACTTTAAAAGTTTTGGCACACAGTTGACCCCTGAGCCTTGACTTTCTTTGTCAAATGTTACAAATCACAATAAAAAACATTTTTTTAGCAACATTTTGATTGAGAATGTGACTGTGATTTGTGCTGCTTTGCGTGGCGGTTGCAAGTAGACGGGTTTCTGGGTTCCCACTGATCCTGTGGTACAAAGCATGGGATGTCAATGCGTTGGGCCCTGACTGTTGTTCAGGGGCGCACTAATTTATCGGCCAGACGATTTCCTTAATTTTGGGAGAGCGATGATTGGTCAATATGTAAAGCCAATTTTAAGCTGCGATCATAATTTCCTCGGCAAAGGTAAAAAATCAACCACTGTTCTTTTCTGCCATCCCGAGAGGTTTGACTCTTAGCCCCGCCCACCAGGTCATGTCTGCATGTCTACAGTTAGCAACACTCACCCCACTGCTGCCAGCTCAGCGACTTTCTTGCTATATTTAGCAAAATTTTAGATATTTTAAACCAAAGAAAATGAGTTTTGGCCACAATTGGAATCGGTAGGTCAGGCTCCCTAAAAATCGGTAATCGGCCTGAAAACTGCAATCGTACTGCAAAAGTACTTTTCACATCATAACAGGTCACCTACTGGAAATCTAGATATCGTACGTTAAAGTAAGAAGTCAGGTTACCCACTAATGTAGCTCATCTGTTAGCCACAGGCATAAGCCAAGCCGTCTCCTCCAGTAGGGCTGTGACTGGTTTTGTTTCGGTCCACCTGGCCAGACTTTGTGTCGTATCAGCAGGTCCTCTGCGGTTCTTTCCTGTTTTTTGCAGCCACAAAAACATCTCAACCACTGGGAGACCTGACATCTGCCACCAGAGAGCTGCTCGGTGTACAGCAGCGTAATTATGAGCAGCAAATGAAGTCGTCCGGGTTTGTTCCAGTCAGTCGTGACAGCATCCAGATGAATCTTAGTTTTAGCCCTTAACCTTCACTTGACACTTTTGGCTGTTTGTCTTGAACACAAAGTGAAATATTTGGTTTTATTTGAGTACGTCAAAACCGCAACCTCGATTCGTCTCCGCTGCCGTGTCACGGGAAGCTCGCCGTGCGCCCACATTCTCATGGCTCCGCCCACATACTGACAATTAAAAGAAGATTATTCATAAAAAATATTCAGTAGATCAAATCCATTTTATTGATAAAAACGTTTAAGGAAAAAAAAAAAACAATGTCGAGCCAAGCTGTTGTACTACAGCACAAAACAGACGAGAACAAGACACAAATGAAAACAATAAAATATAAACGCTTATTAAACTGTATGAAAGTGTAATCAGCAGAAGCAAAAGCAGGCTAACTGTTTTTGCTTGTGTCAAAATTCACTGAAAACATATATGTGTTTGGATGGAATGATTGAAAAACTGGTAGCACCATCCTGAGTGAGCTGAAAGGAGGCCTGACTGATCCAGTCATAAAGTGAGTAGTAATAATCCTTCTCGCAGTGCAATAAAAACATAGATTAGAGACGGCAAACGCAAAATCATATCTCCCAACATTTTCTTAAGCTTGTAAAATTCAATGTTGAATTCTTTGGAGTTTTTAAATTTGGCCCCTGAGAAGTTCGGCTGGTTTGTCTGAGGTAGCCGGGTGCTGCGTTGTCAACACGGCTGCCCACAGCGGAGGGAGAGCGAACGTTTCCCACTGGAGACAGGTCAGGTCACAAGGATTAGCCGTGGCACCGGACTTCCCCAAATCAACTGATCCGCCTCAACAATGACGGCCTCCTTAACGTGACGACAAAGGGCCGAGCGCAGGCAGAGCGAGTCGAGAAAACGACTCGCTGATTTGGAGCAGCAGAAGATCAGAGTAATTTGCTCCAACAATGATCTGAATAGATTGTACTTTGTGTGTGTGTGGGTGGGGGGTGAGTGAGTGCATAATGTCTTGCAAACAATTTCTTCTTCAGTTTTGTTCCTTTTTATGGCATTTATAAATAAACCATCCCACAGATTCCTGAACTGATTGTGATTGTCGAGCTGCACAATGACATTTAAGGTGCTCTGACTCCTGTGTTCACACATTCTTGCACATTTTCCAAGAGTTTCATCTGTTACATTATGAATACAATCTAATAGCCAACATGCCAGTTTCAAGTTTTTTAATTTGTCACTGATAAGATTTGAAAAATCACTTAATCTTCTGCTGTCAGAGTAAATATGTTTGCCTCTGCTAATGTCTTTTATTCATCCATGTTCAGCATTTGGCACTCACCTGGAAGACATGCAGCATATTTACTTATCTGTTTTCCTATAAGATAGAAAAAGAAAAAAAAACATAGGAAGAACAGTAAACGCTGTTTCACAAACAGTTGCCAGGCAATCAATCCATTAAAACTGAACATACATACATTGGATTTAAATATGAGCTTTCTTGGGAAAAGTAGTTTGTAAAAATAAAATAAAAATAAAATGGCGTGTTCAGTAATCAAATTCTGATATTTCTAATAATTAGAAAAAGCAAAAATGGCCACAAATTCTCTACTTTAAAAGGAATCTTGTTCTTCCATCTTTACATGTGGTCAAGCTGCAAGTGTCTTTTGAAAAATTGCCAGATTTCCTGTGTCTTCCTTTTTTTTTTTTTTTTTGAGGAGCTAATGAGGGATCTCTGTCACTGGTCCAAGAAAATGTTTCACACAGTGACTAATGAGCCCATTTGTAACTAATTATCTTGTTTGTCTTGAATATTGAAACATGGCATCAATTAGAAAGTAAAACAACTGGGAATGAAATCACAGAGGCAGAAGGAAATTGTCGTAGGTGAAGTGTGTGTTTGTGTTTTTATCAAAACCAGTGCTTGCGGCATAAAATACATAATTTTAAAAGCAATATTAAACTTGGCTTGGGGCAACGCTGAATGCAGCTTATCAGTGGTTTAAACAGTTGCCAACTTTGCATCACCTTCAAGTTGCAGTGCTGTTTTCTTCATTCGTGTTTATCAGTACAAATAAAGTCATATTACACACAATATTAAGTTAAAGACTAAAACATCTTTAAGAAACACCATGTCACTTCCTGTTAAAGGATTTTAGTGCAGCAGGTCTTTAAATAAACAAATATAATGTTATTATTGCAGTACTTAGTTAAGAAAGCGAAACTGTAACTTATTTTTGTTGTGCTTGATAAAAATCAGAGTATTTGTATGTTTTGCGCAAAGAACAAATATAAAAAAAAAAGAAGAGATCCAATGAGCAACCGGACAAGGCACTTAGTCACACTGATACTCTTCAAAATTACAAGTTTTTCCTCAACAGCATCAAGCTTCAGCTGCAGCTGAATTGCGTCGACGCGTCACCGTCTGAGCCACAGTTCACCATGCAGCACACTCACCTGCAGACCTGTGGGGGATTGTATGGACAGCCGCATGGAGGTCAGTGAGTATCGTCTGACAGCAGATCAGCGATGGGCGCCTCCCACCTGCTGGAGTTCCCAACACTTTTCTCCGAGTCACGTCTTGACGGATGTGTCCGCCGACCGACTCACCCTTGTCCCTAAAACTTTGATTAGTTTCGGTGGAAGAAAGTTCCCAAGAGACTTTTTAAAATAGCACAAGTAAGTTGAAGTAGCTCTACGTTTAGCGGGTTGATTGGGCTTAATTCCTGAAAGTCTCATTTGATATGCATTAATCCCTGGATTAGCAAAGCGCTCTCCCCGAGGCCTCCACAGTCTGGGTCTTCCCAGCAAACCGGGGTCAATGGGAGCATATTTCTTTGCAAACATGATGCCAAATTTGATAATTATGAGAAACTCGACATAAACGTGTTTTTTAAACACGGCACCTCAGCAGCTCCAAAAACCCATTGTGACTAAATCCACTCTCTGTCTTTTCAACTACTTCTCCTTTAAAAGACGAATAAAAGCCAAGGAGTGAGGAGAAGGCCCTGCTCATTAACCCCTCCGTTCTTTACAATGAGTCCTGGAGGCGCACTGCGCCAAAGAGCCAGCACTCCTCTAACTAGGTATCTGGGTGGGTGGGTGTGTTAGGAGGAGGAGGGGGGGGGGGGGGTCAATTTTCCAGTACAATGGTAAAACCCAATATTTCTTTCAAAAGCCACAGAATGAAATTGCATGAGTTTTACTTTTTTGTGCCAAACGCTTTAGCGACTGACTGAGCAATGAGCCTGAAAGCAACACGTGAATGAAGTGGCGACGGGTAAATACAGAAACAATCTTATCTGGACATTTTCAACTGAGGGCAGATCGGAGCGTTTCAGACAGTTTGCAGGCAGACATCATTTGATACATTCGTGTAAAACGAAACTCTCTGTTCCCAGCGAGCCCAGAGCAGGAGAGTAGAAAACCTCTTCAGCACAGCAACGCTTCACGAAGGAGGAGGTCGTCAAAAGGTTGAATTACAAGTACAGCGTACAACAACATGAGCAGTATTTCAAAACCCGTGGTTCTCTGATCACCTGCAGGTTGAAAATGTGCATCAGTTGAATTGCTGAAATGTTCCTGTGCTACACTGCAAATCTATTTTATTAGTTTTGTTAGAAAAATGTGGAACATCATTGTTCCGAATAGTTGGTATTTTTTTGTAAAGCACTTTGAACTTCCTTTTTGCTGAAATGTGCCACGCAAATAAACTTGATTGATTGATTAACATACTTGTTGCCTTTCTGTCCACATTTTTTAGCTTATCATTGTTATCCTCATTGATAACAATGGGACATAATGAACTGTTGTCATCTTTCTCCTTTTCCTACTTATACATGTTAATCAGTTAACCGGGTTTTGGCAGTAATGGACTAAGGTTTGTTTCTACTTTCTCGCAGGGATGTGCAGGAATAGACGCTGGGAGGTGATGGACACCTGCTGTTTCTGCTCTGGATCGATAATCTCCTGAATTTCTTTTACTGTGTAAATTCTGGATTTAAAAAGCAAGGATTTCCAAATTGTTGTCATTTTGCCTAAGATTACATCCCCCACCAAATGCCTCTCTCGACATGAAAAGAAAAAACAACCCAGCCCCGTCTGTGAAACGTTTCATTTAAAGACACAAATAAGGACAAATGAGCTGAGCAACATAATTCATTCTCTACCTGTAATAAACATCCAGTAAGAATGGCACATGCAGATTACGTTTACTCAGTTACATTTACTTGAGTAACTTTAAGAAAATAAAATAACACTTTAGAAGTATTTTTACTTATCTGCTCTGCTTCTACTTAATTAAGTTCATTTTGAAGTATCAATACAATTTCTGGGTTTTCTCCCCACTGAATAAAGAACAGACATGTTTTAACCAACATACAAACACACCTGCAATTTTTATGAAAGTTTTCTATCAAAAGAAATTAATTGGAGAAAACTATATTTTGCCTGATTTTGTTTTTTTTTGTGTTGCTTATATAAATCTTTGTCATTTTTGTCCTTAAAAATCAAAAATTTCCACTTAACTTTACATTTGCTCCGTCTGACGATGTAAAGTTTAAATATGAAATGATGGACAACTTGATCAGTCACTCAGTAATTTTTTTTACCAAATACTTTTTCACTCTTGCGTGAGTACATTTTTAATTTTTTTTCGATCAGCTTCTTTTCACTTCTATTCCAGTGAAACCAAGTTGAGGCTTTTTTCCAGGCTTACATGAGTACAAGGGTCAGGTGCTCTGCCCCCCTCTGAGTATAAAATGTTTTTCTCTTCGCCACGTCCTCTGCTGTTGCATTGCTTATATATATATATTTTTTTCTGTTGTTGCCAGTTTGATTACTAAGTCGATGGTGTTGCAGTTTTTCCATGTAATAAATCTCAAACACCAAGGTGCCCTTTTTCCCCACTTGAGCACCTGCCCCCAAAATATCTGTGCGTGCCACTGCTCTCTGCCATGTTTGCAGATGTTGTGGGAACTTTATCTACTGACACAAACTGTCCCCCTCCATCCTCTTAAGAAGAAAAAGTCCTCGCCGCTGCCGCGGGGACGCTTTAATTGGAATTTCATGCGGGCCAGACAGAGGGGAAGCTCATGTAAGTTAACATTTGGTCGAATTAATTGGTCCCTTTCTCTCTTTTCACCTCAGTCAGGCTCTTGCGGGCCGCAGACGAAGCTGCCCGTTAATCTCCCATTTTAAAATCAATTCACTGAGACAGACAAAGAGTCCGCCTCGCGCTTTTCTTCTCTTCCTGTCCCAAACGAGCTCCTTTGTGGCCCGCAAATTGTCTAAATCCCCCTTCGGCGGACCCCCGTCGGAGTGGGGTGGGGTTGGGGGTTTGAAGACGTCCTCGTGTTGCTGACAGCTGATTAGCGCGCGCTCCCGCCACCCGTAATCTCCGCCGTGTGGGCGCGCGCCTAAAGTAAAGCTATAGCGCCCACTCCTCGCTACCTTCGTGTTTGTGGATGTTGAGGCTCAGATGTGAGGGGAAACCCGGAGAAAGAGTGCGACGAAAAAGGCCAACTTACCCGCTTGAGGTTGTTTACCGACGTTCGTTTCCCCGCGGCCTGCGCGCGCGCGCGGCACGTCGGCGGTCGCTCTGTGAGCGACGTGTTCGAGCGCGCACGTCGCTCGCTGCTCGCACGTCGATGTTTTTGTCCAAACGGGCCAACGAGCGAGTTTTGCTGTTTGTGAGGGAATGTGCAAATAAGTCAGGGACCCGCAGAACGTCCGCAAACGGAGCGCGTGGATCCAATCGGGACAGTTCAACCTGAGCAGTTCCATGGCAAGACCAGAGGAATGAAGACACTCGTCACAAATCAGAGAGGAGACATTCATTTCACCAGACCGATATTTTTGCACCACGAAATCTGACTAAATAAGAACAACGAGACAGATTCCTTCCAAAAATACATCGTGTCCATCCGATGATATAATTTGTTAGAGTAATACAACACTGAACAATAACCAATCGGGGAGTGAAATCTCTCAATCTCAGCTGGTTTACATGTTTGAAGTCGTCGTTCGTTTTGCAGTGATAACAGTCGAATAAACGCCTTTCAGATTTAATGTTACAGTTTAATTGCATCATATTGTATCGTGATATAATATTAACTGGACTTCTGCGGCGTCACTCACAAACACACTCACACACGCGCGTCGGCGTCCTTCGTCAATCGGGGACTTGCCCAAGGACACTTCAGCACGAGTCGGAGAGAGACGGAATCGAACTCGCAACCTTTTGAAATCTTCCAGTTGATCCGCAGCGTTCTTTGTAAAGTACAGAGAGAGAGTGACAGGTGTAAGAATAAATAAGCAAACGATAATAATAATCAAATCTTCCCACGGTCCCCTAAGTTTTTACCAGCTTGCATCATTTTGACGGACCCACTCAGCTCCTATTCAAACCGGATCGTTGACAAATCATCTTTGCAGCATTTAAACATTTAAAGGGCCGCTCTCCATCGTGTCGGTGGCTGATTTAATCTCTGCGACAGGATTCACTCTCACCCCGGAAGCGGACTCCATCAGCAACACCGTCCGCTCAATGAGAGACGCGCTGAAAAGCCTCACAGAAGTTTGGCTCTCCCGGTCCGGCTCTGCGCGGTGATTTGCTCGACACTTCCGGTTCTCCGCCGGATCCGGGTTAAATGAAAGCGCCAGAGACACAGAGCAGTTTGGTGATTCACTTCTCCACTTTCTCTTTGGCCTTTTTCGTTTTTTGTTTTTTTTTTCCTCCCTATTTTTTCATGACCAGATATCCAAGCCGCCATGAATGCATGCATGTCCTTCTTGAGATTTTTATTTATTTATTATTGTTTTAAACAATCCTTTCTATGCACTCTGATGAAAATATGTTTGTTTTTTTTGGGGGTGGGGGGGAGGAGGGGTGGAATTTGTTAAAGGTGCATAGAATCATGTCGACAGACTCATATTGACTTGTGCACTTTGTTGTAGTTGTTTGTTTAAAATATTCATTCCTCTAGTTTCCCCCTGTTTTGACAAACAAACATTTCTTATTTGCTTGGTAAGCTTCATAAAGAGAATCCTGCTCGATTCCGCATCCGGGTTTCCGCAGAGGAAACAGCTGAACGCTGCTGCCGACACGGAGAGATGATCCGCGAACTGAACACAGAGAGTCACTTCGGATCCTCGTCCCTCCGAGTCCAAAAGTCGGAACTTTTTTTTTTTTTTTTTTTTTTCCCGTGATCACAACCTTTCTCTACAAGAGCGGCCTCCGCGTCACCTGGCTCTGGAAGTGAAACACTCCCGAGGCGTCTCTGCGAACTTCGTTGGGTTTTACGGCGGGGCTGCTGGCGCTGGGCGAAGGTGCGCAGGGCGTCATCTGCCAATATTGGCCTTGCCAGGTTATCCCAGGGAACCGGCCGCGCGCGTTAATTAGCTGTTAACAGAGACGGAGCCATTTGGGAGCACGTCGCGACTCTCCGCAGAATGTGCGCCGGGATAATATTGTTCCAGGAGACGTGCGCAGAATGACCCAGACTTTATTAGCGCGGGGGCCCAGACGACGAACTGCGGCCTGAGTGCTCCATTATCTCCAGCTCTGATGAGTGGCTCCGGATGAGACGCGCTCGCGCCCCCCCTTCCTACGCCCCCCACCCCCCATGCTGTCGGACCCCCGGGGCCGTTTAGCTACTTAATGTAATTTGCTTTCAAGGGCTGTGTTATCTCCCATCATTTGCGCCATTATTCCCCGAGTCAAGTGTAAATGTGGCTTTATTAAAATCGTGTCTGTCAATAAATGTTGAAGTAAAGTGGCCGCGGAGCATGCCGGTCTGTCGCTTTCTCCCGAGCAGGTGGAAACGGCTCACCTGCAAAAGAATGAAGCGCAGAGGAGGCCTCACCTGGCGGGATGTTCATATCGCCAGGTGATGAACATGGCGGGATGTTCATCCAGGTTTGTGACGCACAGCCACAGGTTTGTGGCTGTGCGTCACAAACCTGGGTGTTTAGATATGAACTGGTTGTTGTTGCTGTTGTTGACTTTGCTGCGTATTATTAGAATGACTTTTTTTTTTCTGCCAGCTGAAATATGTCCAACATTCAGGCGGTTCAGTTCATATCATATATATTTGCATATATGAGTTGAAATAACACGGTTGAGACGGCGAGCTCTCGTTATAAGTTATAAGTTATTTATTCACATTAACACTTTCCAGCAAAATACATAACATGGCAACTCATATTTAAATAGCAACTTTTTTTTTTTTTTTTTTAATTTGGACCCGATGTGTACATCGGTCTGGTGGTTCGGCCCTGTGTTCCACGTATATGAGGAAGAATACTAGATGACAAAAGAAAAGAACGTTCCTTTCAGCTCCTCGGGTCCGGTCGGCTCATTCGTTCCCTCTGTGTTAGTGCAGGGGCCCCTAAGACTCGCCACGCCCATTTGAGTCCAGTCTCAGCGGGCTTTCTCACCTCAAGCCTGTATTTTTTTTATTTTTTTTTAAATTCTTTTTTCATATATATATTTTTTTTCATTCCAAGAACACCAGTCACGGTGACCCGGAGCCGGGCCCCGTCCTCCCGGCAGACCTCAGCTCTGCGGCTCCCTCAGGGCCTCCGAGACCGCAGAAAAGCCGCTCTCGTGGAGCTTCCTGATGTGCTTCTTCAAGTCAAAGTTGCGGCAGAAGCCTTTGCCGCAGGTGGCGCAGGTGAACGGCTTCTTGTCGTTGTGCGTGTGCATGTGAAACGTCAGGTTGTAGATCTGGTGGAAGGCCTTGTTGCAGATGGAGCACTTGTACTGCTTCTCCCCGCTGTGCGTCAACTTGTGGTTCTTGTAGTTCCCTGAACACGAACGAGCAGAAAGAAAACGGAATGAGCAGAGCGACCCTGAAGTTGAGAGGAAACAAAAAGTGTCCCGTGCAACAGGGGAAAAAAATAAATAAATTATGCTGCAGATGTATTAGAGCTTGATAAAACTGGTTGTTGTCATGTTTCTTTGTGCCAGTATTTCTGAACGCTTACACACTAAATATTATGTGACTTATTAGTCATCACGTCAACCTGCTGCCACTTCCTGTCATATCCAGAAAAAACAAGACAGGAGTTTATATATATATATATATATATATAGATATATATATATATATATATATATATATATATATATATATATATATGTGTGTGTGTGTGTGTGTGTGTGTGTGTGTGTGTGTGGAACTACAGTAAGGTGACAAAAAAAATCTAGTTCAAACCACAAATAAAATACACAATCTTTTCTTTTTATTATTATTACTATTATTATGAAATAAAACAATTGTCTTAGGAGGTGGAATTAGTTTCTTTCTTTAAATCAGGTTGAGTGGACAAACTTGACAATTTATAAATCATCAGTCTGGTTTCATTTGGAAATGCAAAAACATAAGTTATTAAAGCAATATGCTTTAAATTATTATTATTATTATTTTAAATCTAAATGTGGGGCATTTTTGATGCAACACAAACTCATCAATATGTTAAACAATTTGTCAGTGGAATCTTTCATGTGTTTCAGTAGATTATTTTATTTCGGCAGCAGATCCATTTTAGGCGTATATTTTAGGATTTCAAAAGGGACGCGGTGAGCAAAGATCCACCGTGAAGCTGCGCGGAGTCTCCTTCCCTCAATTCCAATTTTTTCTTTTTCTTTTTTTTTTTTTTTTTGCGTTAAGGTCGAGAAGTTGTCAAACTTTGTCAGAATCAAGTGCTGTGGCAAAAACTCCAAAAGAAAAGAAAAGAGAGAGAGAGAGAAAAAAGAGCCAACTTTGCTGGAGTTCAAGCAGCTGACCCAGAGCAAATGCTGCCGTCTTCGGGAAAGAATTAGTCCGTGGAAATGTGCCACGTCCTATTTGTGCTGACGGCTTCCGGTGAGCCCGCAGATATTTACCACAACGCGGCGGCTCCTCTTCCCGCATCCCCGACCCAACATGCGGGATCCTGTCGGGGTTCGCGACTCGAATAAAAAAAAAAAATAAATACATGAAAAAAAAAATAAAAATACTGACATTGCGAGATGCAAATAAGTTCTTTCTTTCTTTCTTTCTTTCTTTCTTTCTTTCTTTCTTTCTTTCTTTCTTTCTTTCTTTCTTTCTTTCTTTCTTTCTTTCTTTCTTTCTTTCTCTGCGTAAACTACTGAGGTATAAAAGTTAACTTACTTCAGACATTCTGCTTTATTTACCTAATTCAAGCGCCAGATCGAAATAATGAAACTACCACATGAATAATAATAATAATAATAATAATAATAATAATAATAATAATAATAATAATAATAATGGGACAAACGAGGACAATTACCTGTTTTTTTTTTAAAGGTACTTTTAAGCGTTTTGGCTCAGATGTGCGTCACGTGTTTTTTTTATTTTTATTTTTGTATATAGCCTAGTTTAGATAGATTACACGCATTACAACTAATGTGTGGGAAAAAAAACACACACGAATGAATACATTCAGTTCGTTAGTAATGGCTGTCAGGCTCCATGAAACACGCACCTTTCTGGTGGAAACCTTTCCCGCAGAACTCGCACACAAACGGCTTGTATCCGGCGTGGATGCGCACGTGCGTGTTGAGCGTGGAGCTCCTGTTGAACGCCTTGCCGCACTGGTTGCATTTGTGCGGCTTCTCCTAGGTGGAGGATATGTGAAGAAAACAGGTTTAGGGAGCAGGTGAAAGCAAATGAAAGTGTGTGTTTGTCTGTCTCTCTCTCTCTCTCTGTGTGTGTGTGTGTGTGTGTGTGTGTGTGTGTGTGTGTGTGTGTGTGTGTGTGTGTGAGGCAGCCAGGCCGGCCTGCAGGTGTGCCCCCCGCGTCTCACCTGAGTGTGGATGATCTTGTGCCTGCAGAGCGTGCTGGCCTGTCGGAAGCCTTTGCCGCACACTTTGCACACGAACGGCCGGGCCCCTGTGTGCACCGGCATGTGTCTGGTCAGGTTATAATGCGCGTTAAAAACCTACGAGAAGAAAACAAAACACACACGCGCGATCCTGTTAGAATGCGTGTTCTGGTCTCAAGCTGTCTGGTTTGTCTTCGAGCGGAAAGCTGTCGATCCTTGAAGTTTACCTTCCCACAAACTTCACACGTGAAGTTTTTGTGCTTGCCGTCCGCGCTGCAGCCGCCGGAGCTGAGCTTGCTGTGCGTCTTGACGCCGTTCTTCTCGCCAATCAGAGCGTGGTTCTCCTTCACTATCTGGTCCAGCTGGCCCGGAAGATGCTCCTTGTGTGGGTACTGGGGAGTGGGGAGCTTCTCGGAGCCGGCGCCGGCTAACTTGGCGTTCTCCAGCAGCAAGAGTCTGTGGTGCGCCGACAGGGACGCCTGGGCCTGGGGGGTGGAGAGCCAGTGTCCTGCCAGGAGCTCCGACTGCTGGTACGCAGAGTCAAGGTAATTCAGGTAGTAGAGCGAGCCCACGCTGGGCACGGCCACGGCTTGGTGGATGACCTGCGGCTTCACCACCCTGCTGCCGGTGGTCGGCACCGGTTGCTTCAACGTGGTGTCCGCTCTGGCGCACACGCCGCAGTTCCCTTTGCACGGCGCGGCCGCCGAGCCACAGAACGTTCCCCTAAGGCTGGCTCTCCAGAGCTCCGAGTAGTTCATCAGCGCCTTGGCCTGCAGGTCGTAGCTGAACGGCTGCAGCGGGATCATGCAGGGGATGGGGGAGCAGAGGCCGAGCAACTTCTTCCCCTCCGATCGCTCCTCCGCGCCGCTCCTCGGCTCCGAGCTCTTGGACATGATCCTATCGATGGAGAAGGCCAGGCTCTTCGGAGCCCCGGAGGGCCCGGTCCTCCCGCAGGACATCACCGTCTCCAGAGAGGCAGAACTTGCCATTAAAAAAAAAAAAAAAAAAAAAAAAATTCTTGCCGTTCGCAGCAGAACTTGTTGGAAAGTCCGAGCGTTTTGTCACTCCTCTGAGTTCCCGGCAGCAGCAGCAGATACAGGAAGCATCAGTTTGATGCGCACCTTGCTGTCAGAGTGTCATCCTCCCCCCCCAACGCCTTCCCCCAAAACCCCCATGCAAACAGCGGCGTCCAGGGGTGATTGGTTAATCCTCGTTAACTTTTGCGCGGAAAATTAACGGGGCATTTTCGAGTCAAGAACCAAAAAAAAGACTCACACACACACACACACACACAAAAGAAAAAAAATGGGAAAAAAAAAGCCAGAGGGATGACAGCAGAATCTGAAGAAGAATCTGAAGAAGAAGAAGAAGAAAAAAAAAAATGCGGGAGCTCCAGGAGGATGCAGGAGCGCGGAGTTAAGAGTAAGTTAGAGGTTACCTCTTTAATGCTCAGATGACTGGAGAGCCGCACGCCGGCAGGGCCCGCCCCCTCCTCAGCGCCGGTCCTGACATCAGCGGGCAGCAGCTCAGCCTCCACCGGGCGACCAGGAAACGCCCTCATCAACCTGCGCGCCATCAAATCAGGAAAGTTGAGGGGCTGGAGCCTGTAGACACAAGCGACTCTCTTTCTTTCTTTTCATTTCTTTTTTTATTTCCCTCTCTCTCTTTTTTTTGTCTCTTACCTGAAGAGGGAAATGTGTAAACGCGTTCTGACTGTGCTCATTAAACAACAGGAGAGGAGCTGCTTTCATTTGGTTAACAACAGAGTAATCTCTGTTTTTGTGCTTCAGTTTGGGGTTTTTTTTGTCCAGTGAAAGTCGCTAATCCTCTAAGATTCCTCTCTCTCTCTCTCTCTCTCTCTCTCTCTCTCTCTCTCTCTCTCTCTCTCTCTCTCGCCGGCTCACATCCTCACTCAAACGAGCAGAGTTATACACTTTGGACCTCCGATTTCCACCTGTTTGAAGAACCCAGGCGACCCTTTTGGATCCCAGAAACGCTGTTCCTCCACTCGATTGTAAGGAAGCAATTTTCCAGCGCGATTCACAGAGAAAGAGACAGAAAAAAAAAGAGAGAGAGAGAGAGAGAAGAAAAAAACAAAACAAAACAAAACAGAAGCTCATTTACTTTTCGCGACTAAAGCACTGCGTGAACGTGTTTTTTTGGTCGTTCAAATAGAAAGGAGGGAATTAAAGAGGGAGAGAGGAGAAAAGAAAAGACTTAAGTTGGTGACATGTAAGAAGAGAAAATGGTAAGAGAGGGTATTTTCCTCCTCTCTCTCTTTATCTACATTGTTTAGAAGGAATTTGCTGGAATCCACTTTGTTGACGGAACAGCCTTGAGCTTGTAGACCTTTTTATACCTGAGGGCCACCGACATAGAGGGACAAAGCATATGCAAAGCACATGTGGAAAACATCTTAAGTAAAGAGATCCCCTTTGTTTATGAGTTCCTAAACATTTATGGTTAAAAGAAATAATAATAAAAAATTCAAATAGAGCTGGCCAAGCAAGTTAAACAAGCACAAAATTAGAAAGGATAACACCATGACAAAAATAATGTTTTATTTAATCAAAAAATTAATAAAAAACAAACCAAAATGTAGAAGCAATTGGGGGGGGGTAAAAAAAAAAATCTTGTCCAAAAGGACTCATCAGTGTCCATGAGCCGCTCTATAAAAACCCTTAGCAGACGACTGGTGTCTTCATGGAGACACTCAGTCACATCTTGAGGTTGACAGTTAAGAGGTTGGACAACTTTTTTTCTTTTCTCTTCTTTTATTTGTTTTAATTGGACCGTTCAGAGAAAGCAGGAGAGAGAACCCGACTAATCAGTCAGCTTTTATCAATCTGTTTCAGGCTGTTCACAGAGACAACATGCAAATGGACAAAGCATTGTGGACAGTTTTCATTTCTCTTGGGCAGATGAGTGCAGCTGTTGAAGCAGACCATGACTCCAGCTGACCATTCTCCAGCTGACGTTTATTTACAACCGTTGCATTTCGGAGTGAAGAACCACGCAGGACGCATTGAACTGCGTCTCACCGCTGAGAAATGTCATGTTGTCATTCTCAGGGATTTTCTTGCAAGGGTTGTGTGATGCTTTCATATAACCTACTGATTTCGGCAATCTTTAATTTCACGATGGTGCGATTAATTTCCATGTGCCAGCGGGATGGAGTGGGGGTAAGTTGTTGTTTATCAGTATTTACTATTTGAAGCATCTTCTAAATACAAATGGCCTCCACTGGGGCAAATTGTGTCAGATTAACAGCAATACAAATGCCCCAATGGAGGAAGACGACAGCAATAAAGAACCTGGAGGCCAGAGCAACATTTCTGGAACCAGACCTGGGGAAGTTAGCACCAGGCGGCTCCTGAGATTCAGCCAGGATTGGCTCCCAAAAAAGACTGGAGAGACTCTGTCTTCATGTGGGACCACTTCATGTGGGACCACTTCCTTAGAGAAAGAGTCAGAAGTTCTGACATCCATGGTGGCTCGGAATAACAGCTTCCACACCAAAAGCAGGTTGTCCAAGGCGGACTGGGTTTTCTGGACATTTTAACTCTTGCAGGAGACGTCATGGGAGAATTAGAAAAACTGAAAACACTGTTTGTCTCTCCAGGAATGGCAACAGGTCAGGATGCCCCCCATCTTCCCTCCCCAAAGTAAACAAGAGATAAATAGAATATGATGAAAAAGTTCAATATTATGAAAAACCCACACTGTAAAAAAACAAAACAAAAGAAGTCTAATTTACGGTAAAATACTGGCTGCTGTGGTTGCCAGAACTTTACCGTATAAGTCTGGTAAAAAAAACAAAATGTTAGCGACGTGTGTTTTTGTTGTTGTTTTTTACAGTGGATGCTTCGGTAATCACCGAATTAACTCACAACACCTGCAAACATTTCTGAGCCTCTAATTGGTCTCTCAATAGGTTGACTGGACAGTTTCCTGCTTGTTGTTCACAGAGTGCTATATCCTCATAGAAGGTGAAGTGGAAGGAAAAAGTGCAGTAGTTGGATCAGAGTCTCAGGTCTCCAACCTGATTTAACTTGCAGTGACAAAAAAACTTCTGGGCCTTGAAGATCATTTGGGTTTTTTTTTCTTGTCCGGTCAGGAAGGACAGCATTCATTCAGCTTTGGACAGGGTCCACACTCATTCTGGACACGGAGCAGCATCTGGTTCTTTGGGTGCCACATAGGAGAGTCTTGTAGATTATGACATACGGTACCTCTGTCCCAACGTAGCCCTCTAAGTGGGACAACCAATCCGTGCTGTCTATGAATATGACTTCCAGCAGAACTTACACCTCCACATTGTGGATGCATTTGCTGTGAGACAGACTTTAATTTTCAACATCGCTGTTCAGATTGAAACTGTATTTGTTGATCAGGCTCGAAGCGTAAATAGCAATGAGGAGGACAGAGAATGACAGTGAGGGGGAAAGCGTGAGCAGCAGCTCTGGGGTTTTTAAACACAGTCATAACTCACACAAAGACTCACAGAGAACAATGTAAGGATTCAGGCTCTTGCTGTGATCAGGCCAAAGTACTCAGTGCAAAAACACACTTATTGTAGATTTATAATTTATGATTCTTTCTGCCCAAACCTGCTAAGACGTGGATGCAAAGCACGGCAGGGGGGTTCAAATTAATTTGTACAATGAACGGAAACCTGCAACATTTCATTTTGCTGATAAGCTGATAAAAATATTGGGAGTGTTGCCTTGTGTGGAGCGAGGCCGAAAGCAGAGACACATGCACAAAGGAAAATATTGCGGCTTGTTAGGAAAAATGAGAACTAAGACGGATGAAAACAACAATACCTGTCGGACTGGTAATCCTGCACGGGTTGTGAGAGTGAACCAGGGTAATGTTTGCCTCCAAAATGTGACACAAGCCAACGAAGTTGAAATGGTACTAAAAAACAAAACCGCGAGGCTCATTTTGGAAACTTAAGAAATTTTTTACTGTAATAATCCAACAATGACCTTGTCAGTATACAAATTATGTGCTAGAGTGTTTAGGCACAATTGTATCAAACATCAGTCAGTTGTCTGTCATTACAGTAACATAGATCATAAAGATAACATCTGTTGCAGAGGTCTTCATTCATATCATTGAAAATCACAAACATGTGTCTGTCAGTCATACTGTCATACAGTAAGACTCAGTGCACTTAAAGGGGTCTTTAACTCCAGGTGTTGAGGGTTGGTGTCCTTCAACTGTTAGACCCGTCTCTGCTTCAACAGATAATCAGGTCATTAGCAGGACTCTGGAGAGCTCGGCTGCATACTGATGAGGTGATTCAGCTACTTGATTCTGGCGTGTTGGACCAGGACGCACCTAAAGGTTGCAGGACTCCAGACCTGGAGGCCTGGGAGTAAAGGGTTGCTGTATGGCTCCTTCTCCCCATTTGATGACTTTGGTATTCTTCACTTTTGGGCTATTTCATAACTTCCTCATTTTCCATGATATTTCTTGAAGCACTCAATGTGGAACAAAACTTTGAATGCCTCTGAGGCATTTGTGGTGCATAACACAATGTCTCAGGAACCAATCCCCTGTGTTGATTGACCAGTGGGTGTCTTGGTCACCTCTTGTCGTGACTTCAATAGAAGTGTCTCTTTCCTTCCTTGTGCCAAACATTTCTATAAGGAAATGTAGAACCCTTGACGTAAGCAGATGAGCACAGATGAGCAAATGTGTCATCGTCCCGATCACACATTTGGTGTGTGGCTGGTTAAATGGTCTGTGCTTGTATAGCACTGGACTGAAGGACAGCGTCTCTGACCAGGTGGTAGCAGGAGCACCACAGGGCTCTGTACTCTCTCCATCCCTTTTCAAAGACTTTCACACACACAATTACACACTAATGGTGATAAAGTTCAATCAGTCTGCGGGTCTTTATAAACGTTGCCTACAAATGATAATTTGTGGACAATAATAATTAGAAAAATAATACACAGTAAAACACCTTCTCAACAAAAAGGAGCTAGATCAAGAAAAAAAACGCTGCTCTAATGAATTGGAGCTGTTCAAATGTTCCCCATAAAGGCACCGTTATTTATTTATGGTCCACTTAAAGTTGATACCTTCAAAAAGCCCAGATGGATTTTGTCATTTTGTGTCGTATTAGTAAACATTTCTGATTAGTCAACAATAAACATTTGGCTGAATTGAATGATTGACATCTGCACTGCCTGCGTTCTCTCCGTCTTCTGCTTCCAAGGGTTTTTCATGTTGAGTTTTCCTAAAACACTGCGGTTCTTTGCAAATGTTTTTTTTTTCTTTTTCTTTTTTTCTGCAGCTGTTCAGAATACAAGTAAATCAAAATGTAATTTGGAAGCGGCGATAGAAGCCTATATTTTCATACTTAGAGAACAAGAGCCGTACTGAGCAACAGTCAGAATAACACCTGATATGAGATGTCTGAGTCACATGCTCATAGTGCATAATACTTATTTAAAAACAAAATAACATCCCACAAAACTCACTGAAAACAAAACAGCATGTAGTTATTATCCTTTGAGAAAATATTTCTTCGGTCAACCTTCCAGACACTCGGGATGTCTGAGTTATTGTTTTCGTTTCTTATGTCTTTTTATTCTCGAGCTTACAGAACCGAAGAAATTTTTTAAAAAAATATTTTTTTTTTACTTCCATTCAATAATTTTCCATCGGCCTGTTGTTCCAGAAACGAAATACGAATAAAACACATTTGCTTGTCTTCGCTTCACGAGTGTCTCATTTTCACTTTCAGCGTAATAGCACTTCTACTTTGCTGTTGTTTTCATTGCCATGTCTAATAACTTGTGGTGCAAACACCATTTTTACATGCAAATGGATAATTAAGGGAGCATCTGCGTTCATTCATGGGTTAAAGCCACGAGGGAGATCAAGACGAAGTTCCTGTTTGCTTTTCCAGATTTAAGACTTTTGAGGTGAATCTAAGGCCCTGTTTGAAAATCTACCAGAGATTTACTGCAGCAGTTTCACAATTTCCTCCACACAGTTAACTTTAACTCTCACTTTTCCCTGAATAATGGAATAAAATTGTTAGTTGACATTAGGAAATGACATGTTGGTGCAGGATTTAAAAATAAATCTGTGGCCTAAGTTTCAATCCTGGGTCTGATACGCCAGAGACTCCATCTCAGATAATCCAAGGACAGCAGAGAGCATGTACTAAAAGCCTCTTCAGGCTATGCTGTTTGAATTTTGTTCGTTTTTTGACTCATAGCTTTATTTATATGACGAAAATTTGTCCAGTCGTTCACAAAAACCTCGTACAAGTCTTTTATTTTCATGTTGTATAACAAACAGAACTTTGCTCATGCTTTTCTGTAAACCAAAAGACAAAGCAAGTTATGTAATTTCAGTTATGAATGAAGGAATGATAATAAAGAATAATCTCAGACTGTATATTCTTATATGTATATTTTTAAATTAGGAAAGCAACATAAATGGGCAGAGAACCCAAAAATTTTACTCAAGTAATAGTAGCACCACTTCAACATAAATGACTTAAGTAAGTAAAAGTAAAAAGTAGACATTCAAGACATTACTCAAGTAGGAGTAAAAATGTATTTGGTAAAAAAAAAGTTCTACTCAAGTACTGAGCCACTGATCAACTAATCAATCATTTCATCTTTAATCATTACATCATCAGACGGACCAAAAATATACATTTAAATGGAAATTTTGGTGTTTTAAGGACCAAAATGACAATAATTTATATAAGTAACAAAAAATAACAGAACCCACCAAAACACTTTTTTTTTTTTTTTCCCCAAATCAGTTTGTTTTTTTTTTCAATAAAAATCTTAAGAAACTTTAACAAAAACTGCAGCTGTTCTTGTTTTGTCGGTGAATTTTTGTTCTTCATTAGTGGGTACTTGAGAAATCTTCCTCGGGAAGCGACACTTTATACCAGAATTACTTGAGTAAAAGGAAAAAGTACAGAGTAGTAAAAATACTGCATGTTTTTCAAAAAGATTTCTCACGAAAATGCAGCGAGCCACTACTCCGCTCCTGTAAGCAACACCTGTAACCAAATTATGATTTAACTGTGTTTTAATTTAATACCGTCGGCCCAAGAAATAACCAGACACAAACTTCTACAGAAATATGGCTACATGGGATTTTGATCAACAAAGTTTTTCTTATATGAAAAGTGTTCCTGGAGCACTGAGTGCAGCATACTTGAAGCTCCTGGATTCCTACAGCTTACATTTTAGAGAAATACAAAATAGTACATAAAAAAAAAAACAAAAAAAAACTAGTAGTGAAAAAAATCCTAAAACATTTCTGCACTTTATTACACAATGCAGTGAAGAGACTAATGAAATAGATTTACAAAACAGGGTTTTTTTTTTTTTTTTTGTAACATCTTATTTTATTGTGGGGTTTATGGGAATAAACACAATTATAACTGGAAAGGCCTGAAACAAATTCCATGGAAATGAAACAGCATTTCTGTTCACTTTCAACAGAATTCACTCCATAAATGCAGATTTAAAACGAATGTTGACTCTATGCACAGAGACCTTAATGTTAGTGGATTGTTAATGACTGACAACGGGCCCGACTTCAGCATCACACATTTCCGCACAGGAAATCACAGACAGTTGTCGTCACACTTTCTGACTGTGGTGACAACTTTCACTGACGTTAAACCTGAGAAAATGAGACGAGGCTGAGACACTGGGGAGGGATTCTCCTGCAGACACAGCTCACATTAGCCTGGCCAGATCTCTGCTTTAACCCGGCAACTGGTAAAAACCCGTTTGCTTCCTCGAGTTCCCAGTCGTAGAGTCACTCATTAGATTTCTATCTGACAAAAACAAATAACTGGAGAGGTTGCATGGTAATCTGGAGAGCACCAAGTAGGAGACATGGAGTAAAGGTTTAGAGGAGACCGCTCACTTCTTCTATCATCCACGTCAAACTGGTTTGTAAAATCAGTTATGATGAGTCCTGCAGAAGTGTTGAGGTTGGAAAAGTAGCTGCATCCCACTGCACCACTACACCAATATGGACCAGTTGGATTGGTCACAGAGTTGGGTTGTAACTGGTTACATTTACTTGAGTAATTTTCAGTTTTTTTAAAAACGTACTTGTAGGAGTAATTTTACTGTACTCTACTTATTTATTTCTACTTGAGTCATTTTATTTTGAAGTATTTCTATTATTACTTGAGTAAAATTTTTAAATTTTCTACGCACTGAATGAAGAACAAACATGTTTCAACCAAAAATTCACCAGACACAGACACGCGGCTGCAGTTTCAGAAGTTTCTTTTTTTTTTTTTTAATTGAGGGAAACTGATTCAGAAAAAAAAAAAAAAATTCTGCCTGATTTGGTTATTTTTCTGTTATTTTTTTTGTGTCTGAAAGGCTGGAGAAGGTGTCCAGAGGGAAGAGCAGCAGGATTTATAGTTTTGGAGCCTGATCCTGATCTGTGTCTAGAGCGTATTTGGAGACATTCCCCGGGAAACGAACTGTTATGAAAGCAATCGCTCAAACCTGAAATAGCAGTGGATTCAAAAAGTTGAAACATGTCTTCCAGTTCTTTAATGTCTAATGTGACTCTTTTTCTCTATCCTGGAGAGGGAAAGATTCAAACTGCAACAGTTAAAGAGCTGCTGTTTAACACGCCATTTTCCTTGAGTAAATGGAAACCCATGCTGAGCAATGCTGACTATAAAGTTGAGTTTTGCAAAAAAACAAACGAAAGTAGGACGAAAAGGCGACACTTTTCAATGAAAAAAAATGTATCTGCTAAAATGTGTGTTACTTATTGACTGATTTTTATTTTAGTTTTTTGGTCCTTGCAGAGTCAGACCGGGAAAGGTTTTCTCTGGACGATGTGCAGAACGAGGTCTGGCTCCGGTCTGCTGCAATGAATACGGACCCTTTGGGGGAAAAAAAAAAAATCTCTGCTTGATCCTGATCATCTGTGGCACTTAGAACCTGAAGTCTGTCCCCCTCACCAGCCGACCCTGAATTAGACACGGCCGTATGTGACAACAGACCAGAGTGATCGCCAAGCATCTGTACATCTGACCTGAGTTAATGAAGTAAAATTTGTCTGCTTAATAGATTAACTTGACATTTCGTAATACAAAGCGTCCCGGTTCGTGAATAACAAGAACTCGATGTGAAGTCAGTCCAGCCATAGGTGGTGATTATGGTTCACCACCTAAATCTGTTGAACTGGGTGTTAATGCATGTGAAGAAACATTTGGTGTTTTAAGTATCAAGATACGGAAAATGGACATTATTAAAAAGGTTTCAAATATGTGTGGATTTTAACTCTTCGTTGGAGGTTCATTATCACCTGAGTCAATACAGAAGGAATTTGGCGGGAAGCTTTTTGTTTCCCTTTAAAAGATTCTTTCACAAAGAAAATCCCAACAGTGAAACAGTGATATCTGCCGTAGCCATTTACGTGGCCCTCAGGACATCAGAGGGCCACATCAGTGGTCGTTTATTGTAACGGAGACATTCAACTGTGTCTTGATTCATCTGGAATTAGAAGAGATCAGCCTGAACATTTTTTTCCTGTCATTATCTGACTCTTCACCTTTGTTGGGTATTGTTTGTTTTGTGATTCAAACCAATTTGATGAAGACAAAAACAATAAATAAATAAAATCATTGTGTTAGTATGGAATGTACAAATTAAAAAATACTTTATTGATGCCAGAGGAAAATTAAAATGTAAAGTGCTTCATACTTTACAACATCACTATTTACATCACTTGTCAGAGGCTCCTTCAGAGTCACTGCAACATATGTTGCAGTCTATGTTGCAGTGACTCTGAAGGAGCCTCTGACTGAAGATATGAAGGGGATGGTCAGGGTTGTCCAGATATTTCTTGGTTTGACACAAATTTCCTTTTTTTGCACTCTTAACTCTGTAGAATCATAACATCTAATAATGTGTTTTTTCATTGCAAAAATTTCTCAGAGACCAGAAAATAAATGACTGAAATGTTTTCCAAGTCAAACTTCGAGATGAACTTGAAACAGTCTCAGAAATACAAAGACGGTTTTTGTGCTGATTGGACAACAGGACCTCGCCCGGCGCTGCTATAACCCCCCCCCCCCCAAAAAAAAACCAACCAACCAAACAAACAAACACAAAAAAAAAAAAAAAGCTGAAAGTTTGCGGCTATGGATGCGACGTGTCTTGGTGTGTCACCTCAGGACTGCGGCTTTATGCTGGGAACAGCAGAAGTGACCGCTTGACTGGATTCCGACGTGAGTCTTTTTGTCAAGAAGCATTTCCATCCCGACGCTCTGCAGAGGGACGACTGTCACGTCTCTACCTGGCTGGCCGAGCGCTCCCAACCTCTCTCGCCCCGCGGCGCTACTTGTCACATCGCCTCACCTCTGTCAGCACACAAATCTCTGCACATATTCGTTCCACCGTTTCCACCGGGGAACGTTTACTTCCAGGTTTCCTCATTATCTCTAAAGAAGCAACTTGCACAACAACATGCTTCTCGGCTCACAAGTAGATTCTAAGCACATTTTTCCCCCCAAACAATCTCCTCCAGCTTCTTTCACCCTCTCTGCATATTTACCGCTCCTTTCTGTTACCCAGAGGAACGATCCTCTAATTTTTGACCCCGTTTTTTTTTTTTTTTTTTCCTTTCCAGGTCGTTGATCAGACAGGCCCACGGCCGAGTGAGGGCGAAGGGAGAGCGGCAAACCGGCTTCTGACGCCCAACGTCTCCTTGAATACTAGCGCTGCGTCGAATGTAGCCCAGAGAGACAAACAACTGAACATCCTAAACTGCCCCGGCAACCTCACGAGGAGGCACACGGAATAAGATGCCAGGCGTTTACAAGTATTTTAGGTTTGTAACCACTTTCACGGCATCCTAATGACTGCAAGGCGTTTGTCACCTTTGAATACCGTCACCGCATCACACTCACATTTACTCAATCAGCTTTGTGAATCTCAGGCTTTGATCAGAGGAAGTAAGAAAAAAAAAATAGTGGGATGTTTGAGAATTTTGCTCCACGGGGCATTCTGGTGAATGTTCAAAGGATGTGTGACCTATTTTTTTATTTATTTCTGCATCAGTGAAGGTTTATGCAAGCTCTACATGATTTTATATACAATTCTAATGGATGTCAATGTTTGGAGCCTCTGGCTCTGCAGAGGTCTCTTCAACCTTAGCCTGACCCAAGAGAAGGTTGCATTGTTGTGGAAGACGTCCTGCCTGGTTTCGGTACCGAAGGAAACTCAAACATCAGCAAACACTGATTTTAAACCTGTTGCCCTCTGAAGTCCCATGTTCCTAAGAGATTTCTGTTGGCCCACATGAACAAGCAGACAAGAACGCATCAGGAGTTTTCTTATCTCTGTGGAGTTGAAGATGCCATCATGCACCTTCTTTAACAAAACCTTTGTTAATATTTTATTTCTGGACACGGCAGGCAGCTCTGTGAGAATCATGTTCTTTAATTTGATCCATTTAACACAATTCAGCCTGATCTGCTTTGTCAGAAACTACTAGAAGACACATGTGGAGGCTTCAACAATCGCCTGGATCTATGACTACCTCACAGTTTGTGAGACTGATGGACTGTGTATCTAACCAGGTGGGTCAGTAACACAGGAGCACCACAGGGCTCTGTATTCTCTCCAATCTTTTTCAAGGCAGGTGGCCTTGAACACCCCAAACAGAAACTTTAGGGGATTTTTTTACCCACAGACTATTGAGAGGTCCCCTGAAGGTGTGGTTGTTTCAGTGGAAGTTTCGTATCCACCCACAGTCACTCTGCATCACTGCCAATTACTGCAATAAATCTAAAAGTCGATCAAAGATTAGATGTGCTTGATCTCTTTTTGAACTGAATGGATTATATTTAATCAATTTTCAGCCAGAAAAACTACAACCACCAAGGGGTTTTGGATAGTTTCACACATCTTCTCATCGCAAAACACATTTTTAATCATGTTAACGTTCTTGTGCGAGAAAATGAAGAACTCATTAAGACCGACTGCAGAGTTCATAAAAGGAAACTCAGCAGGTCTCAACAGTTTTTTCAGTTTTCGTTTAAAGGGCTAGTTGTTTTGAAAAGAGCCGTCTGAGTTTAGAGTTTATACCTATTTAGGTGAAACAGTGACTCAAGTATTTATAATATAGAGATGGTTTTATTATACAAAATAATTTGAGCAGATTTGTAAAATCCCACTGTCTTCTCTTTTTCTCTTCAAACACCACGTGTTTGCCTAACCTGAAACCAAAGGACAGTAATAATTTTGTCACTTTCATTTTTTCGTATCACATCTTATTTAAATATATTGCTTATTACGATTGCCAATATGAGCTCGGGTGGAGCGATTCCACTGTGTACAGTGGTGAAACAGGAGAAACCATCTGGTGAAGTTTTGCTCCCTGAGATAAACACACAATCTGCTTAACTGTCTTGCCTGAACATTGTGTTAGATTGCTTTAAATAGTAAGCTACTGTTTTCGGGGAAAAAAAAAGAATCTAAAAGTAATCAGTAGGCTGGTTGTCCCTTCGTTAAGCCACGATAAGAAGGTTTGTGCATGGATAGGGGAACTATAAGAGGCTTTAAAGTCCGGATTTATTAAAAGGATCTGACATCTACCTGCGATCCCAAATGACAGGCAATTTCCATAACGCCGCCTCGCAAACTAATTGTCCATAAACACAAACCCACACACGCACACACACGCACACACGCGCACACACACACATTTGTGTGGCTATCTTTGTGGGGACTTTCCATTGACTTCCATTCATTTCTACAACCTCAACCTTACCCTAACCCCAACCAAAACTCAAAACTCAATACAACATTTCCCCTTGTGGGGCCCAGGGTTCAGTCCCCACAAGGAGCAGTATGTGTCAGGAAACTGGTCCCCACAAGGTATCACAAACAAACGCACACACACACACACACACACACACACACACACACACACACACACACACACACACACACACACACACACACACACCGCCTGGCCTAACGCCTGCTTTGTTCTGTTGACGTCGGCGTCCTGAAAGACACTGTGAGTAAAATACAAATCACAAAACAATTTATTTTTGTCGGCCTGCTTGTCTGTGCTGCTATCTGATTTCAGACCTCTTTTTTTCCCCCCCCTTCCGCTATTATGCGCCCGCATCATAAAAGAAACGTCTTGATGGGCAAAACATACGGCGGGATTCAGCAGAGCACAGCGGCGGTCTGCCAGCTCCTCAGACTAAAGGCCAGCTCTCACTGTGATGGTCAGTTGGAGATTCTTTTTTATTTTCATACCGTTATCATTTCCCATTTCCGCGCTTGATTGAAGCTTAAAAGCCAAAGCAGCTCAGATCGTGCCAACATAAATCTCCAGGCCCATTAATCCGCCCTGGTGTCGTCTCTTGCACAGAACTGCCCAATCGTGTCTGGATATTCATGGGGAAATTAAATGAATGACATTCAGAACGAGCTCACCCCCAGAGCAGATTGGATGGTGAAATAGGTATGCTGCTTTGGAAGCTGTGTGTTGATTTTTTTTTTTTCTCCATGTATTGGATATGAAGGAATCCATGGCCTCTGCAGAGACAGTTAAGGTCAAGATCATGTTTTGTTTTGTTTCTTCCCCCCCCCCCCTCTATCAAATGGTTCTTTGACATTTCTTTATTACTTTCCATCCCCCATCAATAAAGCTGATGTCTTTGTTTCTGTTGATGAATTACCAGTGGAATATCAGTAACTCTTTAAATGATGTTCTATTTCTGATATATATATATTTTTTTTGGTTTTTAAAGGAGAATTGAAATCACATCTCAAAGTATTGATGCTGCACTAATATCATTTTGTGAAACACTACAATAAAACATCCAGGGACCCATTTCTCTGAGCTTAAACTTTAATAACTTGTCTTTAGCGTTTATGACAATACACAGAGGTCAGGGAGATTTTGGGAGCCGGAGTTAACTGTCCACTCTCACAGAAGCAATGAGTTGTATATTTATTTTTGTAATAAATAATATACAATTTTATCAGTATGAACCAGAACCAGCAGATGTTTCTCCAGAATCCAATTAAAACTCTTCACTGATCAGAAACGTCAAGGCCAACATGCTTAATCACCACATTAGGAATGTAGCATGGTGATGAATGATTACCATTTGTAATGTAATACTTGTGGATTTAATGTCTCGTCTCATCACAGACAAAAAAAAAAACCCAAACTGCTTTGTTTCAGTGTAGTTTTAAAAAGTTTTTATGCTTTTTTACTGTTTTAATTTTCAACACAAACATGTTTTTCCATGTTTGTTAAAACATGACGGTGTAATATTTTAAACAATGTGAAAAGATTGAACTCCTCCACTTCCTCTCTGACCTGCTACTGCTGTCTGAAGAAATGCTCACCTGAGCCGCCGGATGCCAAGGACTCTGTCCCCTGAAAACTTGTACTTAGTTTTCAGGGGACTGGAAACCAATATTCTCACACTCTCTTTCAAGCTCTTCTAAATGTCCGGTTAAGTCAACTACATTCCTGTCATCGTTGCTGTAATCTTTTGTTTTATCAAAAGTAGAAGACACAGGATGGATCTCAGGGACTTTGTTTGCATCGTCACAGGAAGCAGCATTTACCACCTTCGTTTTTACCATCTGAGGTTGAGAGTCAAAATAAACATTCACCGTCTTTATCGCCTTCAAGTCTCTTTCTGTATATACGAATTGGCTTTTGTTGGCCACGCCCTTCCAGCTCCATGTTTACACATCAGTACATCGTCTTTATCCACATGAAAATGGTTGCAAACCAGACGCCCAATTGCAAACTGTCCATCTTTAACTCAGAGTCAGACCCAGAAGCTGAAGTAGAGCCTCCTGCACAATAATCAAGGACACAGAGAGAGGTTTTCAACTGGTAACTCAACAACAAAGAACTTATTCTTTCCAGTAGCCATTGTACAGTACATATAGTGGTAAAACAAGCAGGCCAAATGAAGAAGAATACTCCTCGTTCTAATAACTGTATATATATCTATATATATATCTATATCTATATATATATCTATATATATAATATATATATAGATATAATATATATAGATATATATACATTAATACAGAATTAACTAAGAGAGAAACTAATCATTTTTCTTTACTAATGTTGCAATCATTCAATTATTTATTTTATTATTTTTTTTTTTTTTACAAATAAATCATCCATCACTAAGTGCATTGGATTAAATTGTTTAAAGTGTTTATAATCGTCATATCGTGATGATGCTTTCCCTCGTTGGTCTACAGTGGTTCCCAAAGTGTGGGGCGCGCCCCCTAGGAGGGGCGCCATCCCATTGCAGAGGGGGCGCTGGAAGCGGTATGTATGAATGAAAAAAATTAAAAAAAAACATTTACACAAAAGCATTTCACTGTAAAGATGGTTTGTAGTGTGTTTTGTTGCCTGAAGTGTGATAAATTTCAGTGGAGTTTGAAAAGGTTTATGTCTGGTTGATCGATCTGTGCCCACTTGATTTTCTTTCTTTTTTGGGGGGATTTTATTGTAATCCGTAGGGGGGCCGACAAAGAAGAAAATCTTTGTGAACCACTGTTTTAGAGGAGCTGTAATGTATTTCAATACTAGACAAAATGTAAAGACATCTATACATTGTAAAAAAAAGTTCACAATAAAAAATTGTAAAACTAACAGTTACAGACTGTAACATCCAACGCATTGTAGTACTATATGATTACTGCTTTTCCTCATTGTGGTCCTTTTGCTTTTATTGCCTTGCTTTTGAAATGATAATTTGTACGATTTATTTATGTAAATATGAAACCTAAAGCAAATAGCCAAATTAGTGACAGTATCATTAACAGCTAACCCTAAACAAAAGGCGGAAAATGAAACTGCACTGGTAATAATATTGAACTCATTTCATCCATCTTCATCTAAAGCCTTGGTTCTTTCTTCTTAGAAGGATTTGTTTCCCCCGTTCTACAAATAATTAAGATATATCTGCCCTTCTTTAGAGACTATAATATGCATAATCCTCTTGACTTTTGTCTGGGTCTCTATATTATTTTAATTTTGAGACTGAGATCTCTGGATTTTAATTTAGTCATTGAAGATTTGATCTGTGACAATTCTTTCAATCTTCTTCTGGATGTGACACGAGTGACGCTTTAATCCGCAGGATTAATCTCCCGAGTCCGTTTTAAGGAAATACTGCTGTGGGTGAAGGAAGGAGATCATGCTCACAGATTAACAAATATGTATTTTTTGCAGTCTCACAGGGTAAAATCCCTGTGCACTTCCAGCGTCCACTCCTTCTGAAATCTGGAACATGAAGTTGATGAACTTCATGTGTTCTTACAATTTCTTTTGCAGCCAACAAAAAGGAAACATTTCATGAATCACTTAGCAAGATTTCTCCTCTTAAAGTTGTTGTTTTCATGTGAAATCGAGTTTTTCTGAGCTTTACATCGTGTTATGTTGTCTCCTTATCAAAATCATACCTGGAGTGTCGTTTTGATTCTTCCATGCATGATTGAGAAATCCTTTAATCTGGCAAAACACCTGGGTTTATTCTCATGATATGATTCCATACCAAATTATTTTCGTAATATTCTAACTTCTGTGATGGACTGGTGACCTGTCTCGAAAATGGACGGATAGATGGATATTCCAACTTTATTCGCGTAATTTTATTTCTTATTTGTCCTTAGCGTGGCCCTAATACTCCGTCGTAGACGACACACTTATTGCTCTTTTCCCTTCAAAAAAGTTAAATAAGTGAGTTGACAGTCGTTTCCACATTTTAATGACCTTTTATTTAAATGTTCTCGGAAACCATGGGCTCTTCGAGAAGGCAAAAACCCAAGTTTCCAGTGATTTCACACACGAAGCAAAAGCACTTTGAGGACTGGACACCAGCTACATGCAGTACTTTTACACAGGATGACACAAAGCTCAAGAAGAACATCGTTAGAAAACAGCTGATAGAAGGAAACTACTGGCAAAACTTCACTTACAATAATCCAATACAAGGCGTGGAAGCCACATCGTACACCCTGGAACGAAGCAAAGGGCACGTAGAAAAATGTACATCAGAAATGGGAAATACTTCAATCATGTAAAAGGTATTTCATATGAAATAGGACATTTGCTTTCAAATGATAAATGTGGAAAAATTTTATACATTAATGTAATAAAAACAAGATTCCAATTATATTACCTTGCTAACTATCCATTTAATAAAAAAACAGGAAAAGGAGGAAAACTGAGAACACAATTGCAGTCATCTCGAATGTTTAAAGATTTGGGACAAAAGGCAGCTTATTTTTAATCAATGTTATCTGTAAATTTGTAGTGAGATTTATTATATTTCCAACCTGTTTTGCAGTGGGGCCGTCAACATTACAAGAGCAAAGTTTAGAGTTATAATACTAATTGAGGAAAAAGCTATTAAACCATGGATCTGTGTCCCAGTGTTAGCCACGGGTTTCAGCAGAGGTTATCATGTTCTCACAAGAAGAAATTAAAAAACAAAAAACCTGCAGACCTAACTTAGCATTTCACAGCATCTATATGGAGGTATATTTGGCACAAAATTAGTTGTGTATGTAACTGTGAAGTTGAAGTTTTGTGTCTTATTTGTAATTGGGACCAAATTTTAAATGTAAACTTTTTTAATAGCGCGACTCAAAGAATACAATTTGTAGAATTGTACTTAATAACGTAAAGAATGTTGTGTATTTTCCAGACACATAGTGCCGTATCAAGAATCTTCAGTTTTGTAAAAAATATTTGTCAAATATGACGTCAAAGATAATAGACTTTGTAATTTAAAATTAGGCCTTTGAGACAGAGGCCTAATTTTAAGACAGTGTCTCTCCTGCTCTTTCTGACACTCAGTCTTTATGAAGTCCTCACAACAAGGCTCCTTTATTAACCCTTTAATAATGTTTTAAACTGTATTGCACTGAGAAGTAACTCTGATAAGCTCAGTGGAGAAGGAGCTCCACCTGGTGTTTACTAATTGCTGCTGGCTAGTCTGAAGGAGCTGAGTGGGGGAGTGCTCTGTGAGGCCGAAGAAACTGCAGGTGTGAGGAGATTTTACGTAATGCTGCATTTTTGAAAGACTGAAAAAAAAACAACATACATACATACATCTCCTGCAGGATTTTCCTCTCTAATTTTAACTTCACAGCTATAAGGAACAAATACTTCCGGACCAAATATACAATTTAATGTCTCATCTCAACAGACTTAAAAAAAAGGGTGTGTTTTATGAAGCTGAATTTATTTAATTTGTCCAGACTCCAAATTGATTTCCCATAACCTACTTTTTGTAACTTCAACAAAGGCATTGATTTCACTAACTTTTAACTACGGAAGTTTGTAATTAAATGAAAGTCAGGCTAACATTATCAACCAGCTCCATGTTTCACACATAAATCAACCATCATCATCATCATCATCATCATCATCATCATCATCATCATCATCATCATCATCATCACCCAAATAAGTTTTCAATAAAAGAAAAACATTTTAACTATCCGAGCCCCTCGCTTAGAGTAGACCAAAAATGTTTTCTATGATGCAACTAGAACTTACTTTATTAAATACAGTTGAAACCAAATATTTACATAATACAAAATAATAATAAAAAAATTCTCCTTGAAGCTGAATCAGACCATACCTTTCTTATTTTTGGACAGTTGATACTCTGGCCTACTTTGTGAACCACATGGGCTCTGCACACACTGCGGACGGGTTGAGATTTCACAGTCAAGCTTACCGACCCCATACATTCCCACAATCACAAGTCCCACAATCTGAATGGATATTAGAAAGTTTGATGATCCAGTTGGGTGCTTAGACCCGTTTCTCCTCCACCAGGGCAGCCAAAGAACTCGCTACTGGCAATGTAGCTGCTTGGTGTCCCGGTCACTCTCTCAACCTCATCAGTTCAGCATTTTATACAAAACGATTCAATGTGAAGTTTATTGTGTGAAGTTTATGTTCAGCACATGTCGCGGTACAGCACAATCTGCTTTGAGAATACCTGGTTTATGGTCACCTACTGTAAGTATGTGGGGGGTCTTCAGAATTGCCAAAAATGATTTCTACTTGCTAAATGCCTAAACTTTATGAGGATATTTTTTTAGAGATTTGTTTTGCCACTTAGAGGTTTACATACGTTTGCTTAGTATCATTGATATTTGTCTTTTAAACTTCATGACTTGGGCTAAACCTTTTGCTTTTCCTAAGCTTTCTGGCATTTAACAAATACAAATACTTTTTGTCATTCTAACCAACCTAAAACAAGAAGTTTGGTCCGATTTAGCTGCAAACAGTGAGAAACAATGTGCATGTCTTTTTATTTGCTGTATGTAAATTTTTGGTTTAAACTGTAACTAGACACATCACTAAATGAACGTTTGGGAATTTTCAAGAAATTTGGCTGAAAGATGGATAGATTCAAGTTTGGTTCTTAAATATTCAAGACCACAAGATACATTTTTGGCTGTACGACAATGTCACAAAAATTTACACAAATGTCAAAGAAAAGCCTAGTAAATGGAAGGAGACGAGTTCTGTGTTCCAGAGAATCTGTTTTAAAGAAGCAATACTTGGTGTCGCTCATTTTTGTTGACATTTTTCAAAATCCTACTGAGGGGACAGATGTCTGATAAACATAAATGATAGCAAAAGAACAATTTTCTCTCACCTCTGGGTGTTTTTGTCACAATTTGGTTTAAGAGCCAAATCTCCCTCCCCGCAAAAAAAACAAACAAAAAAAACATTTATTGCAAAATAACAAACATGAATATTGGTGTCTGTTCTCCAACCAATGTTCATATGGAGAACACATGTCACATCATCATATCCAGGACTGTGTGGAACCTGATGTAAAATCAGCAGAAAGCAAACAGTCTAAATGCCACCAAGAGTTCATCTGTTCAAATACTGTCAAATATTTTGCACACTCATCTGTAGAAGGATGAATAATCCAACTACAATCCTTAATAATGTTTCAATAGTTGTTGCTTTCAAAGTTAGGAAGGATCTGAATGTATGCATTAGACCTATGGAAAGGTCTCCTATCTAACATACTAATTTCTTTTGCATGGAAATACTTTAACCAATATAACATTTTCTGGAGTGAACTGGTGGTTTCTATGATCCTGGTGGTTTCTATGGTTTGGGGGCCTCATCTGAGAAGATAAATGTTCACATCAAATGAAGCAAATATAGCAGCAATTCGGGTCTGAGAGCCAATCAGGTAAGTTACCAGTGAAAGCGACGAGTCTTTACAACCACTAAATCAACCTTCTTAGCACCGTGTCATGCTTTCCATTACTGATAATAGGTGCCATGACAACTGCAGAGCCATTTACTTCAGGGATGAATATCAATTATCAGGGTTTTTTTTTTAAGACACCAATCACTTGTTTGTAGATTGCTATTTAGGGGTTTTCAAGTTTCAAAGCAAAAACGGGTGAAAAGGATTTCATATTTCTTTGTGTTTCAGAGACTGATGAAAAGTTGGTCAGCACAGTGAGAGATCATGTGCTGTTTACATTTTGATAACAGTTTTTGATCAACAGTAAGCGTTCTCATTTTCTAATAACTTTTACAGAAACGTTTATCAATTGACCGTTAGAATGTGACATTTGACATTAAAAAAAAAAGAAAAAAGAAAACTATAAAGCGGATTGACTGGATAATCTGTTCTGAACTCAAGAAAAGACAACTTGGGGTTATTGGAGCGTTCCATACCATTTTGACATTCTGGTAGCAAGCAGATCTTTGCTCTAGTTATCATTGTCATCTTCATCGCTGTCCCTCATTGTAATGCCTTGCATCCCTCCTTCCCTCACCGAAGCGGTAGCTTCTTCTAAGGTCAGCCGATTTCTTATGGTCTCATACATCTTACAGTTCAATGTTGAGTCCAGAACTCCTTGGAGACGGAAATCACGGTACTTTTTCTGTCACAAAGAACAACAGACAATAAAAACACGGAGGAAATCATTTAAAAAACTTTTTCTTTGTCACACATAGGACATTTTTACTATAAGTAAAAAAAAAGAAAAAAAAGAAAAAAGATTTAGTTCTTCTACAAAAAAAAAAAATGCTAGTAATTAATGTTGACAGGCTGCTGCACAATCAAAGAGCTGACTTGTGTGGGGGTGAAATTTGGGAAGTTTCCATCAGCAGTTGGATGCAGGAGACATTTGGTGTGTTAAGTAGGCCCATAATTGTAGAACACCTTAAAATGTTGTTTTTTGTATGGGATTGTACTATAAGTTAGGCTTAACTTTAGAAAAAAAGCGAATACTAATTTATACTTTTATTTCTGTTTCATACCTGAATATTCTCATGAGTATTCACATAATCATGTGATTAGTTTACAAAATTGGTGTGTATTCAGACATTGCTGCATTGCTCTCACTTTGACAATCCTGATGAGTATCTTCAGTTGGTAGACATGCAGCTGCAGGTCCATACGGTCAGTCAGCCATGTTCCAATGAGATTCATACTGCTGGTGTACCATTGCTGTGGCAAAGACACAGAAAACCAGAGTGCAGAATGTTATCTTCACATGATGTACAAAACAAAATACAAGATGTGACAGGCAAAGGAGAGTTGATATAACTGTGTTAAGTCTGACGTAATTGAACACAAGCACTGAAGATGGTTCCAAGGTCTGCTCTGTCTGTTCATTATTATTATAAATGACTGTAGGGAAGCGATTTGTTTAATATTGTAGGGTTAAACATTCTTGAAAATTAATGAATATTTAGCCATATTAAGCAGAGACAAAGTCCTTACATTTTAGTGAAGTAAAAGTGAAGAGCACCCTGATAACTACACCCTCTTTAATCAGTTCTCATGCAAACATGCTGAAAATATCAAGCTCCATACTGCAGACAACAAAAAATAGATCCTAGAGGATTTTTTAAGGTATGAAAGGTTAAAAGTTATCAAATCTTTTTTTTTTTCTGGCCAGGCCCACATACTTTAGGGATGACCGACTTTAAACTTTGGAAGTAAAAATCTAAATAGTAGCTAATGTCTGGAAAGTCCAAAAAAAAATCCTAATGTTTAATATTAGAATTAATATTAAATGTTTAATATTAGGGTTAATAATAAATCCTAATATTAAACATCAGCTCAACAGAGCTAGTTGTTCATATTCTGGCATCACCTAAGCTCTGCTCACTAAAACCACAAAGTAAAATGTCAAACTGGGGGTGCTCTGTCTTTTAAATACATCATCTTCAACCTGGTTCATAAAACATAGACAGAATGTCAACAAGTTATGAGTGACATTTCAATTTGCTTGGTTTGTTGCAGCAGAAACCTGTGGAGTGCGCAGATGGAATGAAACATTTGAAATTTAAAGGAAAAAGCTAAATTTATGACAACAAGCCTTTACGTGAGGTTTGTTCACAAACCACTTCCAAAGCAAACTACTTTAAGCTCAATACATCATGAGCTTAAATACACAAGTCATACTGAAACAGAGAGTAAACATGCTAGTGTAATTTTTTGTTACTAATAAGAATTACTGTCATTTTTTTGTCTTTAAAATATAAAAATTTCCACTAAATTTATATTTTAGTCCAACTGATTGTGTAATTTTTAAATATTAAATGTTTGATCATTTGATCAGTTACTCAGTACTTGTGTTGCCTTTAAACCAAACGTTTTTTACTCTTGAGTAATTTCTTGGACGGTTGCTTTTCCATTTTAGTTGAGTACATTTCTGTTGAAGAAGTGCTACTCTTACTTGAGTAAAATTTTTGGGCACACATGTGTCAAAGACTTTGTCCTAATAAAGAGACAGTGAAGCACTGAGTGAGTACGACTATATATGCCAAAAAATAAGAGAAAAACAAATTGCTAAAGTTGAAGAGATGCAGCAGTACACTCCCTCATAGTTAGTCTTCAGGATTCTATGGGAGAAACATTTTTAATCACTCACAAGCCATAGGAAGTATTTTACTGTACACCTGGAAATGAGTTGATAATGCCTACATGGAGGTCAGGCTTGCTTAAAGGACCATCTATGCCAAAGAGAACTGCTATGATGAAGCAGTGCTGGGGTGAATCAGTGAAGTGACCTGGTGCCAGCAGCCTCCTCTCTGTCACTGTGTGCCTGTGAAGGCTTCAGCGTGGCAGCAGGCCTGTGATCGCGCCCCGAGCACAACCCCCTGCTGAGAGGCCAGGCCTGGAGTGACTGATCCACTGACTGGCTGCTCTCCCTCCTCCCGTCACCCACTCCTCCTTCCCTGCTTTTTCTGTAGATTTTTGCACCTTGCCACGCAGCTCCCATCTGCAGCCATTTTTTACAGCAGCCATTTTGTGCTGGTGGTTTTCAGCGTTTTGTCTTTTGCATGGAAGCGGGCCTCGTTTTTCAAACTATCTCAAGCAAATGTTACGTTGCATTTAATGCGTCACTTTTCAATCAGTTCCATCTAGAGTCTGCAGGATGGAAGATGTCTTAGACATTGGCCATAGATGTCAATTGTTTTCCTATTTTACAAGTAGCTTCTCTTAGAATGAAACTATAGAAAATCTAATTAATCAGTGCAGTAATCACATCTCAAATGTGTGTGTTTCAGAAGAAATATTTCATATTTTTAGAATTATGTCGTTTTCACACACTAACACACACACAACCACGCAAACAGAAGTATCACTGAGATCTTTCACTGACGGAATTACCATCCCTTTTAAGTGTATCAAAATTTTTTCTTGCATTTGATATAATTTAACATTTTGGTATCAGGAAGACAGTTCAAAATATTTGTCTCCATAACCAAAACTGCCAACCTCACAGAAAAACAAAAACTGACACAGAAACACATAAATGATTCTTTTAGAGATGAATTTGATTTCTCGATTAATTTGTGATCACACACCTTCATTTATGATTTTGTCACAGTTTAGTTGGTTCATGCAATAGTAATTGTTTGATGGATTTAAGGCTTGGCCCAAGTTGTTATTTTACATTTCACACTACAGATTATTTGATGCTTTTTTTTATATATAAAAGAGTTTGTTTTATGTGATAGTCCAACACAGATAGAAGCTCGACTTTCCTAACATTCCTGAAGACAGTGAACCAACTACATACATTTGTATACATGTAAAATAAATGAAAATAATACGAACAATAGGAGTAGGATGACATTAAGAAATAAAGATGTTAACATGGGGCAGAGAAATTATCTGATGTTGTATTATATGGGCCTCATGAAGATCAGCAGGGGGCTAGCACTTCCTGTCAGCCAAAACAAGCGTAATATGGCTCTGAATAAATAATGCCATAACCCGACAGGGATCAAATCTGTGACATTCTAACAAGCTCCATCTGAGGGAAGCTTCCATGCGTCGTCAGCCGCATTATCTGTGTGTGCATTTGTGTGTTTTGACACTTCAGAACATTGTGATGAAACCCTACCTATACACAGGTGACATACATGCCGTTGCAACACACGCGCACGCCCACGCCCACGCACCCACCCCCCACACACACACACCCCACACACACATCTACACCTACACACACACAAACACGGAGTATGTCTTTCTATTGACATCCATTCATTTTTCATTCATTTCTATAGCCTAACCCTGACCTTTATCCTCAATCTAACCATTACCAGTACATGCCTAACCCTAGACCCAACCTAACCCAAGAACAGCACTTGTTTTTTATGACGACTGGGATTTGGGTCCCATAAGGAGGAGTTGGTCCTCACAATGTAGTATTAGCATCATAAATGGGCCTTACAAGGTGAGAAATGACAGCGCACGCATACACACACACACACTCTCACATACACAAATCTACATCTGCTAGTCCATCCCCCTTTGAGTGAGAGATGGGAGAGCGACCTCCTGCCCCCATCTGACACCAGCTCATAGCTCCTACTGAAACCCCAAGACGCCGCCACACACCGAAACCTCACTTGTTTTCACACCCAAATCTTCACACAGCACTTTAGTCTTGGGGAGGGATGGGAGGCAGCATGATGAAAAAAAAAAAAAAAAAAAAGGTACACCTCTCCATCTTCCTCCCCACATCCCTCAAATCTCTTTTAAATGGATTGATGTCAGTCCTAACAGGAAGTCTGCAGATTATTAGATCAATATGACAACCAAAGTTAATCAGATATCCAATGTGCCCATTTGGTTGGTGGGCACACACACTTTAGTGCTCCAAGAATGCTTTCAAGTACTCTGCTGATGGCTTCAATCAGGGCTAAATATAGTGCAGCAAAAGCAGTGGCATCTTGAGTTAAAATACTGTGCATCTGGAACATTTTCACTTTATCTCACAGTCTTATTTCAAATTGTTTTAAATTAATCTCTCTCACCAAAATTGTTTTACACAGATACCCCAAATGTTGTGGAGAAAAATGTATTTTGATGTTAGCAACTTTATTTGAAAAAATAGAAAATCATGGAATTGAAAGCATTCACAGCGTTTGCCAAGAAGCTCAAAACTGAGACGTCGCTAATCATCCTTGACAGGTTTCCATAGCTTAAATGTTGTCCACCTGTGGTAAATTCAGTTGCTTGGACTTCACTTGGAAAGGCACACGCCCGACTACAAACACCAAGCATGAAGTCAAAGGATAGTCTGCAGACCTCTGAGACAGGACTGTCCTGAGTCACAGGGTGAGAATCCAGAAACATTTCTGCTACTTTGAAAGTCCCATTGAGCTCAGTGGCCAACATCGTTGGTCAATGGAAGAAGTTAGAAACCAGCATGACTCTTCCCAGAGGTAATTGGCCATCTGAACTGAGCGACTGGCAGGGAAGAGCCTTAGGGAGGTGACCGGGAACCCGATGGTCACTCTGTCAGAGCTCCAGCGTTTCTCTGTGGAGAGAGGAGAACCTTCCAGAAGGTCGACCATCTTTGAATCATTCCTCCAATCAGGCCTGTTTGGTGGAATGGTCAGACAAGACCCATTTCTTAATGAAAGTCACATGGCAGCCATCTGGAGTTTGATAAGAAGCAAATGAAGGACTCCCTGGTCTGATGAGACAAAGATTGAACTCTTGAATAAAGATTGAATGTCAGAGATGTTTAGAGGAAACTCCACGGTGGTGGCAGCATCATGCTGTTGGGATGATTTGCAGCGGCAGGAATTGGCAGAGAGAAGGAAAGATGAATGCAGACATCCTGGATGAAAACCAGCTCCAGATCACTCTGTACCTCAGACTTGTAGCATTTACGCAGATGAAATGCAGCAAATGAATACATTTTCTACACAATATTAAATGCTGCTGGCCGTGCAAACCAATGGATTTATTTACTTATTCCCAGGTCATTGTAATAAACACATGTCCAGAAATGTTTTAATGTTTCTTTAGACAGCAGAAACGGCCAGTTGTATAAAGAAAGCAAATAAAACTATCATTTAGAAATACGGATACAGAGACACCAATAATATCTTTTTCTCTTAAAAGCAGAGCGGTGATTAGAAACAAATAGAGGGATGCTGGCAGCTTTTGAAACTCCCTTAAGTGAAACACAACTGTGCAGGATATTGATTCGATGGTCCACTGTATACTCTATGTCCAATTACATAACTATATTCAGTTAATTAAAATATGCATTTCCATGAGGCTCATTTGTCAGATTAAAAGTACCTCCTGAAAATGATAACCATTAAGCAGTGCACAAAAGCCACAGCTCTGTTCTCATTTTAAATGTTGTGCGTTCATTGGCTGTAAACAGAAAATTATGGTGGTAAACAGAAAACAGCTGTGACATTATCAGCCTGAGTGTGATTAATCTATATGGTCCATTTCATGTAGTGAATTACTGAAACAAACTTTTCAATGATACGCTAATCCACCGATGATGACTCCATTTATATATGTTAATATAAATGGATAATGCAAACAATTAAACAACAAACATTTAATCTCTTCTTGAACACAAAAATGACCTCATTCAGTTTAAAAGCTAGTATGAATAGACTAACAGGTGCACAAAACCTACTTTCCTTTTCAAAATGAAATTAATGCCAAATAGGGCCGGCATTTCATTCTGCCGTCCACCGCGAATGCTTCTAACACAGATTACTCTTAAATGTGTTAAAACAGACCATGAAATGGCCTTTAAAGACATGCACACACACTTACAGAATCTCATAAAAGGCAAGTGATTTGTTTGGTCAGAGGCTCTCCTTTGTGGGGCTACTATGGAGCTTTTGTGTTGTGAAAGCCAGGAATGTTAGAGGTAAGGAGGGGCCTCACTGCAGGGAGTACAGAGGGATTACAACCAACCTGGGACTCTACCTCTTTCTGCCTCTGCTAATCATGTGTGTCTGTTTATGTGTTTAGTTATTTTAGGACCTCATTTAAAACTTTCCTGAGTAAGTCACTGAATCTATGGAGTGCACAGTTTTATATAAGAATAAAAGACTAGCTCCAAGATGTATATTAAGACCAATGCAGTATTTTTATAAAGGGAGCAGGGGAAGGGTAAGTTTTAATTAAGTACACTGGAGCTGAACATGCAAGGTTATGTCTTTATTTGGCCAAAATGAGCTAATTATATATGCTTCTGTTTAAATACAAATAACATAAATAATTAAAAATATCTTGTTCTTTTGTTTTGGATTTTATGTATTAAGTAACTCCACTAAAAACGTTAACCCCAAATCAGTGCGTGGATACTTGGAAAAGCAGCTGGGTCAAAATGGAACCATTTTATAGCAGAATAAAGTCATTATGTTACCTTCAGTTGCTATGAAAATTCTGCAAATATCAAAGACAAAGGAAGTTTGATGTTGCAGCGTAGCTTTATTTGACATCTTTCCAACACTTCCCCTTCAGCACGTCATTGCAACAATTCTTCTCCCTGCTGGCCATTGATCTCAGTAGACACACAGCACCACCAGGTGTTTGTCAATTGCTGCTGCCACTAGTCTGATGGAACTGTGTGGGGGAGATGTGGAGAAAGGGTGCTGGGGTCTGAAGCTCCAAGGCGGAGCTTTGGGTACACAGGCTGCACATTGTATGAGCCACCAAGTGGCTGCCATAGGAGTTTCAAAGATTTCTCAGACATCAATAAATGAGTCAAAGCAACACTTTGAGTCAATTCGAACACCAAACATACTGTAATATGTCTAATTGTGCCTGCTGTGAGCCATCTTAGACTGTAGAAGCTACAGTCCTCCTTATTTCCATTCTTCGGTGTACATCCAATCAGTACCAAAGTAAATGAATATCCCTCCTTGATTGGCTACTCTGCAAACATCAGCCTAACTAGTCAAGTAGCAGCATGCCAAGCTGAATTCAAATATTTTATGCCTCCAGCCAAGAAGGACAGAAACAGCAGGAGGCTGTTGTGACTATTTGATTGACGTTGCACTGACTTAACTCGCTTTGGTTCCAAATCAGGAGTTTCAGGAAGGAAATTATGTGATGTCATAATTTAAAACACACAATACATAGATTAGTATGTCAATAAATAACGCAAGATTATACATAATGACCTCATAAACTGACAGTTTTCAACAGAGTACTGATAGAAGTGCATTACAGTCACTACGATGCTCGTTTTTCAAGCTCTGCACTTCAAAATGTTCACTGTGCAGATCAACATTGTTTCACCAACAGTTATTCTGTAGATTTGATTAAATACATCTTAATGTAGAGGTCGATCTATAAACAGAGTCTAAAAAAGGCTGACTATTTTTGTTTGTTTCTACAAATTTAATTGCATCAATGTCAAATGTTTAGAAGTTACCATCAAGTTCAAATTCCAGGTGAGTCAGTGTGTGTTTTGTCATTGATAACTAAAGCAGAATATGTTTCGGGTGTGTTTGTGTTTCAGCCTGTATATATGAGAGAGAGAGAGAGAGAGAGAGAGAGAGAGAGAGGGAGAGAGAGAGGGAGAGAGAGAGAGAGCATGTCCTGCTGAGACCCAGCTGTGTCTGCAATTAGCAGGAGGCATGGAATGATGATTGCTGGTGCGGCAATGCTAATGCCAAGTGACAGGCTTCCTTGTGAAGGAGAGGGGAAGGCTGCTGAGTCCCACAAAGCAACACTGTTTTTTTCTTTGGCACTTTCACTACACACATGCTAACACCAGTGTACACACACAAAACCCATGTGGAGTCACACACAGATAAAAGAAAAAAATAATAGTTATCAAGGTTGGTGAGGGAGGAGGCTCTTTAAATCTGGACAAAGACGTTGTGTAACGCCACCGGTGCTGCCTTACAGACTACATCGCTCGATCAGTTCCTAGTCCGAAGTACTGGCTCACTAGTAAGAGTTCGATGATGATGTACATCTACCATAGTTACAAGCCATCAGCCAGTTTGTTTTATGTCTTGCATCATCCTCAGTGAGAGCAAGAAATCAAAACTCTTGTCCCCTCTGACATCTTCAACAGAATCAAACGCAAACCTTCATGCTTGCCCCATCGGTTGAACACATGAGGAAAGAAGCTACCCAGCATCCTGGCCAACAGGATGCTGGGTAGCTCCTGCATCCTATTAATAGGATGTTACCCTGGCTAATAGGATGTTACCCTAGCTACATCATTCTAGCTACAACAGTAGCTAGGAGCTGAAGCATTTAAGATGCAGATGTTGTTTCTATGAACAATAATCTTGGGTTGATTATTGAGTAGAGGAGTAGAGGTGAATGATCTGAATGATCTTTATAGACCAGAGCATGTTCATTTCTGGGTTACTGGAGTTGAAGTTCAACTCAGGTGAATTGCCACAAAGTAAATACGAACTTCAGTGGACAGGTCTTAAATAATTGTAGGTTTTTGTTGGAATGGCAGAGTATTTCTCTGAATCTATGAGAGACTTTTTGCATTAGGGTCAGTGAATATATTGTAAAACTAACATCTGGAAATTATTGTTAAAATGTTCGTTACGCTTAGCAGTCAGTTGTGGCTCATGGATTTAAAACTAAGTTGAATAAAACATACAAAGGCACAATGTGCTCTGAAAGAGTCGAACCTGCCAAACTCACATTTACTTCTTTACCATGTTAGACAGTTGGTATGATGTGTATGTTGCAGTTTTAACAATAGAATCGTGCCTTGTGGACAAACGACTCATTTGGCTCTTATTTTAACAAGTGAAGTTGTAAAATACCTTTTGTATACGCTCCTGTTGGACATTATAGGTATAACAATTTTGGCTTTTTCATTAAATACTTTAAATATTTACCTTCTGTGGCTGAAGAGTGATAAAAATATTGCCGTTGGGCTCAGTGTACTCAAAGTTCTTTGTCAGCTCTTGCCCTTGATATCAAAAGCACAATCAAAACTGATAATTTATTGCCGTTTGAGCACAGTCGAATGGCAACAAAATGAGCTTTGTGGGCATTGCGTCCATGCAGCTGGCTCGAGGAGCGCTGAGGGGGAAAAGGATGGCCGGCCACCTCAGGAACGGCATCGTAGGAGAAAAGTAAATGTTTATCTCAGATCCGAGTTTCATTTCAGGCTGGCAATCTGGGTCTCTTTCAGAACTCTACCTGCAAGTGTCAGTTCAACGGGCAAGTGAGACTCAATAAAGAGCAACTTTATAAAAACATGGTGCCTTGAAGAATGAATGGCTGTATATCGGGGCAATGGGTGGTTGGGTTGAGGGGCCATGTTGTGAGGAACTAAACAGTTGGAATTACGGTCAGCAACCAGTCATTGAGTAAATATACAATGAGCTACAGAAAAGCTCTGTGGTTGACAATAAAAGGGAAAAAAAGCTGCCAGCTTCAGGCCCTGAGAAAAGTGAGCCATTCTACTTACAAAAAGCCGCTTAGGGGTGGATTGAGGAAAGAAAAAAGAAGGCTAAAACACTTGTGGGCTCAGGGAACTCTATAGGGGGAGTGAAAATGGAATAAGCCAGCAAGCACTTGAGGGCCCCGCCGAGAACCTGAATGGGATAGAGGGGTGTAGTGACTGAGGGGGGTCTGGGGAAGGTGAATGGCCTTCTTTTTGGGTCCAATTTGTCTCTTTTCACCCCACTCGCCCTGCTCCGGCTCTGACAGATGTACAAAGAAGGAGCGGCGCTGGGCCACTCATCCACATACACCCATGAGCAGCTGTCACTTTTGTCAGACAAGTTAATCAAACAAATGCCACCGTACCACCCTTTTTAATAAGGCAGAGGGAAGAGGAATGGAGGGGAACTGTGAAAGGGTGATAGAGACCGAAGAGATGACATGTGTGTCTTCGATCAATTCATCCCGCCTGCCCGCATCAATAAACGAGTGGGAGCGCGACAAAGGATAAGTTGCCATTAAACTTGTATTTTCCTCCTCTCGGGATGATCAAGGTTTTAGTGTTCTTAGCCGCTTCCTCTCAGCGGCGCAGATCTGGGAATATTAACAGAGGATTTAGCTGCACCCCCGCCCCTAAAGAAAGACGACGGCGGAAAACAAAATGCATTCTCTCAGTAATTACAAAACACACTAAGCTGCTTAGAGACTTCATTAAATGGAAGTGAAACCTTTTGTGATTGTTTTGAATAGTCACATACAGTCTAACAGCTGGATATGTTTTCTTTGTTGTTGTAAACTCAGCCTATAACACATTTCTTTCGGCTGTTTGGTGATGTAATCTCGTTACAGTAATAATTTTAATAGGAAACAATTGATGCACCGCAGGCGGAAAAAACGACTACAAAAAAAAGTTATTTTGTTCAGGTCTAAAATTTAAGAACACTTTGCGGCATTGCTGCTTTCCACAAACCTGAAAGGTTAAATCTTAAGTTATACAGTTACTGAAATGGAGATTTCCACATCCAGTTGTTCAGTATTTGTTTATTTGCTCATATTAATTCATGTAAACGTATATTTGGGTTTGAATTAATAAAATATGAAGCTCTAAGTGTATTTGAGGAGTCTCAAGAATTCACAGATCTTAACTATTTGGGATCCATGGTAGCTTTTTGGAACAGGGATATTAATCTCAAAGAAAAATCAGTTTTGTAGCAGAATGTAGGTCTTGGAAATAGCTTGGATCTGTGACAATCAAAAACATAACACAATAGACAAACAGAGAACGGTACATTGCAGAAGCAAAACAAAGAGAAATAAAAAGTTACAATCCAGATTAAAACTCATGATGTTCACCTATTATTAGTCAAAGGCAGTTATAAGCAAATTAGTTCTTAACCTCAATTTAAAGCAACTCAGTGTTTCAGCATTTTTGCATTTTTCTGGATGTTAGATTAAAGGAGCATGAAAACTGAATTTTGAGGTCTGGAAGGTTGATGAAACAAAAACAGATCGTTGATGTATTTTGGTGCTACGGCATTTATTGAGTTATGAACTAATAAACAGTATTTTAAAGTCTATCCTCTGAGCTACAGGGAGCTGGTGGAAGGACCTGCTCCCTCTGAGAAAGTTGAACAAAGTACAGAAAACAACATGTGTGTTTAGTTCATCATGAACTAAATGAAATAAAAAGAAATGTATAACTTTTAAGATTTAGTAATTATAATTCGGTGGTGACACTTTTATTTGATGGGGTGTGCATAAGACTGACATGACATGGTCATAAACATGACATAACATGTTATGAACATGAAATAGTTTTTATGAATGTTTATGACTTTTAGCATGAAGTGTACGTTTGGTAAATAACGACACTTTTAATTCAAAGTTGACACTTTAAATGGAATTTTAAAACAACTTTTAGTGCAACTTTGCCTTATCACTGAGATCAGGGTGTCCAAGTCAGGTGATGTGACCTGACATCAGTTTTAGAAAATGTTTCTCTTTGCTGGGAGCTGGCAGTTCAGAAGACAGTAAAGAGGTGAAATGTCTCCGGACAGCCAAGTGACGGCAGTCGACTGTCTGCTGGCTTTCTGTGCCACACCACCCAGTAATTATCAAACCCCCGCCCCGACCCCGGCACAACCAGAGCAGCGGCAGAAACAACAACCTTTAATTGTCCCGTCTGAAACTTGATCTGACCCCTTCTGCTCCATGGCACGCATCGAGTCAGTGAACGAAGCGAGACAAGCGGGAGCATCAGCAACCGAAAGCGATTTAACGCACAAGTGCAATTTTGCCACACTTGCGAGTCTGATAACTGTCCAAGGTCAACAGAAATACTTCAAATCAATCAATGAGCCGCACTCCTAATCCTCTCTGGGCAAAGACAGATTAAGTGTATAATTGACCGATGTAATCCCAGTATCTGCAACTCCAGGGGGCGGGAGGCAAAGGGGAGCGAGGGGTGGGGATTTACTGGCTAACAGCCTCATCTGTGTATTCCTCATTCTTGACTTGCGTTTCTCCCCTCTGCATTTACCCTACCTGCTTGGCTTGAACACTGAGATGATTGCGAGGGGTGGAGGAGGGAGGGGTATCAGTTTTACAGCTGTGGTGTATCAGTGTGAGGCTGGATTTGGCTCAGACTAAATGCAGAGCTTTTTTTTTTTTTAATCAGCAATCCCGAGTCTGTGCAATGCTAAATTCTCCCCAACCCCACCACCCCCCTCAATTTAAGTACATCTGCTTTAATCTGAGCCTCTTTGGCGATCGTTTTGAGAGCAAGTGAGAGAGCAGCAGACAAAAACAAAATCTATTTTTTGCCTATTCTTTTGACACATGTAAGTGAGTTATCGTAGACAGAGAATTATTGCAAGTCATCATCATCATCGTAACTGCAAAACTTTTAAATAACAGCCAAATAAACCACAGTACTGCTAATTAGCTCAAAGAAAGAAATTAGTATAAGAAAGAAATCAAAATTCTTCCAAAGTTTGACTAACATTCTTTCTCTCTACAATAAAAAATTACAGTAAAACAAATGCAGAAAGGTTGCAAATTGTACATGTTTCGGGTGTCTGATTCAATATTAAGACATCTAGAATGTCACAAATTGTTCAGCACTTTATCAAGTCCGAAGACTCCAACGCGCTTCACACTACGTTCAGTTGTTCACCAATTATTTCACACGCTGATGGTGATAAGCTACATTGTGGCCGCAGCTGCCCCGGGGGCAGACTGACCACAGCAGTTTCAGACCAGCAACCCACCAGTTACAGGACAAATCCCGACTTCGTGCCCTGCTGCTGAATGAGCTCCATCCTCTGTCACTGATAATGTGGTATTAAAGTATTTTTTTATCTGACAAAATCAAGGTAGTGAGCTCTTACAGATTCGACATGTGAAGTTCAGCAAGTTTCAACTTCAAAATGCTTTGAAAAAGAGACTATTGACTCCTACCTTTGGACACAAGAGTGCAAAGTATCATTTTAAAATGTGACCAGTGTATTTGACCTTTTTGTTGATCAATGGGTGAAACCTGTTCAGTTCTTTGGTGTGATGCACCAAAGAAGAAAAAAATAAATATGACCTTGGGTTATGATAGATCGCAAAAGAAAACAACTTCACAGCAGCTGAGGGGATTTCAGAGGCCCATTCAGAGATTAATCATTGTGCCTCACACACCTGCTTTCAGAGCAATCTCACAAAACTGCAAAATATATAGTGGAATGATTGGATTAACACATTTCTAAGCTGCCGATGAAAGAATGAGTCATCCTCTGATATCTCTCTGTGACTATCACGCTTCTGTACTGACTTCCACTCATTTTAGTAACTGCATTTATGACAAACCACCCAAATATTTTTCTCAGCCCTAATTACCAGTCTATTCATAACCCTGTCAAAGCTTAAGTCATTCCTTACCTCTAACAGAATTGCAGAGGACTGGGAAAAAGCCCTCACTTTACACAAATGACCTCCCTTTGTTGGTAAATGTTGTGAAAGTGGTTCCTATACGTAGTCTATACAAGTACACACACACATGAACACCTACAAACTTGTTTTATAAAATATATTCTCTGACGTGCCCCTCCTTCACTCTGGAATCTTTGAGAAAATATTTAAGGACTTAGTCAATGTGCCTGCATCCCGACACATGCTGCTCTGAAAAGATTCAGTCTTACAGCGCACACCAGTCAGCCTGACGTGAGCACTGACACGTAAATTGGCACTAATAGGCTCTTTTAAAATAATCACCTTACTGTGGCTGACACTAAATGCATGACAAAAGCCTAAATAAAGTGACACGCAGTACAGACAATGGCAGTAAGACATCATTAGAGTTAATTTAATTTATCTAAGAGTCTCATAATCCACCCCCCATTCCCACCAATACAGTGAGTCTTACAAATGCTCACTTTATTGGAAGTGCACTAACAATGTTTCTTCTGACACCTCATGTTTATCTTAAAAAATGTTTCCTAAAGAAAACATATTTCGATGAAAAATTAAGACCACATTTCTTGACCCAACCTTACTTTTTTTTTTTTTTACAATACAAAAAAAAGTGGCCGGTTTTGCACCAAAATCCAGTTTGTGCAGTCTGGCTGGCGGGGGACATCTGGCATTAGTTGCAGCTCTCTTCCTCGCATTACCTGGTGGAACTCTCTCTGTTTGCCTGTGCGGAGCTGCCACTCAAAATTATAATTTATTTTTTTTTTTTTCCAAATTTGAAAGTGTTTTTGAAGTCAGATAGGAAAAGAGAGCACAAAATGTTCAGCAAACGTTAATATGATCATCTTTAGCCAACACAAACTCAAAACAGTGATGGCATGTAAAGCTAAAAGCGCGATCTCTTTCCTCCCTCTGTTGCTGGGTGGGGTTGTGTTGCTAGGTGCTTCGTACAAAGTTTACAGAATGGAGGTGTGATGCAGTGCGAACTTAGCGTGCAAATCAGGGTTTACCCCTAATTTTACACTGCTTGCGTCTGCGCTTCGCCACAGAACGGACGGCACAGTTAAAACCCGTTATGGTCAATGAGCGCGTTCAGTGAGTTATGCTGTTATTTTGAGCGGCACCATTTGTGACGCCACTCAACACGACGCAAGAAAATATCAGTTTACAAAGAAAGATGAGAAAAATAGAAATGCACAGTGACTTGTTTAAGTAACTTTAATTTGATTCCTGGTTTGGAAATAGTAACGCGTTAGGTTGCACGTTGCTGAAAGAAGTGGTCATTTTAGAGCAACGCGTTGCCAGCATTGCTGATGCTCAATGTCTGATCTCACGTCTTGAACTCTTAGTTTTTTGGAAACATGAACGCTCAAGCCGATATATTCTTTCCGGTTTTTCAGAGCCGAGTGTGACGACACACAAAAAAACAAGTCCGATTTCATAGGAATGAGTGAAGCAAACGGCTCTTAGAGGACTTAGTGTCTTGATTTGATTAGAAATATAATCTCTTTTGTATGGCACTCTCTTATTCTGTACTACGGTTTTAAAAACTCTAATCTTGTCAGTCGGTGACAAGATGGGTTTTCCGCCGGGTAAAAACAGATTCAATCCTGAAAAGTCAGAATAGATTGTAAAATGTTGAGCAAAAACTGTTTTCTGAGCATGCTGTTTTTTGAACCTTTGGGCAACGACAGCTCAGGAGGTAGGTGTTCGTTTGGTGAGTAAAAACTATATATATATATATATATATACACAGAGAGGGAATCAGTTCTCTTATAAAGCAAGGATCAGTGGGAGCCCATGTTGACGCTATTTTAAAGATTCCCAGAGGCAAACAGAAAACTGCTGAAAGTGATGCAGTGTGTTAATGCTCATTTGTTGCAACTTCTCCACATTTGAGATGGAGAGATATTAAGAAGTCATGTCTCTTATTCTGCATTTCTCTCTTATAAGCTGAACATCTCTCTCCTACATTCTGTAAAAGAGTGGAGTATTTAGACCACAGCCATTTTCAACTGGACATTTTCCCATGTGGAAAACCTGAGCGGCAATTCACACACTGCTGCTGTTCAGACAATGTTTTACTGCATCTTAAGCTGTAACACTGTCCAGACATATGTAGATATAACAAAACCACCATGGTATGGAAGATTGTATATATGTTGTTCTGTCATTTAGTTGAGATAAAATAAGATTCAATGTAATTCAACTTTGTTATTACATATGTATAAGTACAGAGCAACAAAATGCAGTGCAAGTATCTAAACCAAAAATGCTTTTACCTGTACGAGAAATGCTTACAGCAGTTATTTAACAGGTTATAAACGCCTAAATGACTCGACTTAAATGTTAACCTCATATCGTTCCTGCCATGTTGAGCCAAGCGGAAGGAAAAAGGGAAGAAAAAGAAAAACATCTGAAAAAAAGAACGAATTGTAAAAAAAGCACAACAGGGCAGAGAGCGGTTGCTGACACCTTCACACGCCTCTTTGGTACTGAGAGGGAAGAACTGATCTGGAATGACAACAAAGACACTAAAGCTAACACAAATTTCAGCAGCAGTCGTCTAGGTGAGGGGAAAAAAAGGCTACATGGCAAGACAGCGGTCAAGTGTCAGACACCTCTCCATCAACAACGGCCACACAAACAGGGACTAAGACAAAATGAGAAAGACACAAACCTAAGGCCTGAATTCAGCAGAGCAGTACACATGGAAAGAGGCATGAACATGCAGTTTGAGAATCGCTGCAGGGAAGCTCAGCCTTCACAGGAACTGGTTTCAACGTTAGCACACACTAACTAAAGCTGAATCACGTTCACTGTTTTGAGTTTGAGTCAGCTTTACGGTTCCCTACGTAAAGCCGCTGCGCTGAAGTTCACGTTTCAACATGAACATTTTGAAGAAACATCATTTCTTGCAGTCAGAAGAGATCAATACACCAAGCTACTGATTGATCTCAGATGTTTGGCTGTCATGGCCAGTAGTTACAGTCTCTGTCTTTTCAAACTCCACCTGAAGGTAACAGGCAACATGTATTAAACAGACCCACAGTTTGGCACACGTAACACGTTTATTAAGGATCGACTTTACATATTCAGTCGGCTTCAAAGGACATTTAAAGCTGCAACATTCCTCCTTTTCAGGAGGAATGTTGTAAAGTTTAAAATTTTACCCAATTGCTAACAATTGGCAGGTAATGAGACACTTCTACACGATTCTTGCTGGAAATTGCCTTCATTGTCATTTTCATTTAAAAATATGATCAAATTTGAGTGAAACTAAAGAGGAAAGTTCAACCGAAATAATAATAATAACAATATAAATAAATAAATAAATAAATAAAAGGAACATTTATTAAGATAAAGAAACTTATTTCGACATTTATCAGTCATTACTCGGTTGCTGAGTAAAGTGTAAAGGGTGTGGGTCTGTAGAGAAAGCAGGCGTTGCAGCTTACGTACGTCAAAAAGTCTCTCGACGTAAATCTCCTCGTTGACTTTCTCTCGCAACATGTCCTGGGAATGACGGACAAAGGTGACATAGCAGTCTGCAACATCCATCCCTGGCTTCTGCAGCAAATGAAGACAAACGCAGATGGAGATTAAGATGCACTTAAAGCTCCGTGTTCTTTTCCTTTTTTAAAACAGACACACATCCGATATTTGATTAACACTCGCTTTTTTAAAAAAAATCTAATTAATTTATCCTTAGGGATGAGGCTATTTACCTGATACTTTCAAAGGTGGTTTAATTAAAATGCTATTTTAAAAAATAACTGTCATAAAACAGAAATTACATCTTTACATCAGACATCTTTGCAACAAACTGCTCAGTCAGTCACCTTCCCTGGTTAGACATACATTTTCTACTATCTCTTGACCAGAACAAGAGATAGTAAATATGTCGATGTGAACGCCCGCAGCGTCTCCACAGGTTTCACATATCTTCAGATACGTTTTTGTTTCTCCATTCTTCTTTACATTGTCATTTACAAAGAAGAATGGCCAGGAGGGGGAGCTCAGGGGGCAAATCAAAGTCCTGCCTTACAGTGGCCTGGTGGTACCAAGACACAGTGAGGGCCAGTGGAGTGAAGGCAAACAGATTATGGAACATCTAAACAGTAAAAAAAAAAAAAAGTACATTGACTTGCTTTGAAAATATACTCTTTCAGGTTTAATGGAGAGTATCTGTGAAAATTTTCTAGCTCTGCTCCGGATTTCCAATAGAATTTAGGTATGGACTGAAAAAGAACCATATTGACACATGGAATTGCTCAAGTCTAATTCATGCTCATTCAGGAGGAGTGAACACTGCAAGATAAGTTGATTCAATCTGATGTGTTTTTCTTAGATACAAACTTTTTACCAATTTAACCTCCCTTGAACTGTCACCAACTCATCGTCATGTTAGAGAAGCCAAAGACGACGGATTGATGGAAGGAAGGATGGTCAGCAAGACGGCCTGGTCTTGCTGACCAAGACATGAACCCTACCAACAAAAACAACTGAGTATTTGTTCACCTGTGATGTTTTTCTGCAACAAACTCAGACTGTCGGATCATTCCCCAACATCTAACTCTTACCTTCTGTACCAAAACAGTTCTCGTTTCTTAAACCCTGAGCTTCAACAAGTCAAAAAATCTGCACAGAATCTATTATTTGCTTTTACAGACCACAAGTTCAGGATACTGTATTGACTTCTCTTTGTCCAGAGAAAGGCTTTAGCTATTTCCATGCCTAAAATTACGCATGAACCTAAATTCAATTTGCACAATATCCAGAACCCTAAATCCTGACAAAAGACGATATCTAAATTGGGTTTGGTTTTCCCCAGAACAGAGATCTTTGAGGGCCGGCATCCTGGATGTTTAAGTTCCCTCCCTGATGGTAGTAACAATCTTTTCAGCATGTCATTGTTCATTTTAGGCCTCCTAAGGAGCCATCATTTGATCCAGGTGCATTAAATCAGGGAAAGAACTAAAACACCACTTCCCCAGACCACGAAGGACGAATTCATCTCTGAACTCCTCACTACAATAGACCAATTTAACTCAATGTAAATCTGGGATTTCTCTTATAAAAAGCCTTTGCTAATCAAACCTGTGCAGACACATTTAAATAAATCATTTTGCCAGCGAAACTCTCTTTCCATGCATCAGGGGTACAACTGTAACACGATTTGCATGCGAGGCCAGAAACTGTGAAGCCCCTGCTAGCATACACAGTGCCTATTTGCAAGGCATTAAATTTTAAATTTTGTTGCAATGGCCGAAGCGTTGGCAGCGAATGGAAATCTGATGTGAACACAGTCAAATGCACAAATCCTCAGCGCCAACCTGACAGCAGAAGTGGCATGTGTTGTCCAACACTGACTCGTGATGCATGTTGCACTGAAAGAGCGAAGCACGCGTCATGGCTGCCTGCCAGTGTCTGGCCACATGCAAATGAATTGTCATTTGGGGAGGCAACATGGGGACGTTTGACAAAAAAAAAAAAAAAAAAAGAAATATGACAAAAGCTACCATCTGGATTCTGGTTTTCCATGTGAAATCATGGTCAAATATTTACACATGCACAATGGGAAAAAAAACACAAACATGCAATGAGAACTGCTTAGTAGGAAAGTCCCTTCAATCACTGAGATTTTCAGTTTTGCAGAAGTTTTCAATACATCATTGTAGGACTGGATTTACTAAACTGCAACGTTTTCAAGGAGCGTCTTAGTTGCATATGTGAATTTCATAAAAAAGAAACCCAAAAAAACAACAATAAATACAAAGTGCTTCATTTTATTTCTCTCTACATTTTTATAGTTCTCATCTGAGAAACTATAATTTTACTCTTTGGTAATTAAAATGTATTATAGTGCAACAAAAAAATAATGATAAATTTAAAAAAGTCGTTGAGGTGTGGATTACATAAGCAACTAATTATCATAAACACATTCTGCAGTAAAATGTGTTTAGTGACACAAAAATCTGGTGGCTATGCTTCCTTCAAGGAAAGATAAGTATTGTCATCCCAACCATCCAATATGCTTTTCTCTGCATAGCAACTAACTAGTTTTCTTGGCAAAATAAGGAAAATGTGAGGCATTGAGACATTAAATTAAACTTAAACACCAATTCAGATGTAATGTTCAACATATTTTCTTATTTGGTGTCATAAGCTGGAGATTTTATTTCAAGACAGATTGAATTTTAGTGGAAGGTCTCAGTAATCGCATCACAAACGTCCCTGAAGATGAAGTTCAGGTGCAGGAACAATGCTGGCGAAGTAAAAGCCTTTTGAAACACTGCAAAGAAAAGACGCTCCTTAAAAACAAATTGTTTTGTAACTTTTTGTAATGTTACATAATAAAGAAATATAAAAAGAAATTGTGATCAAATTTCTGTGGAGAATATTTTCATCTCGTACAATGTAATAATTCTTCATAAGTAAAATTGATTCTACCCAAAAGAAGACTTTTGGCGATATCTTGAATGTGACTGGAGAATCTGATCTCTTTGGAACGTTTTGATTCAGCTGAGCTTTCTGAGTTAGCAGCCTGAGAAAGACCAGCTGGCGGGAGACAGAAAAACTCTAGCGCAGATAAAAGAAAAATGAGACAATATCTCCCATCCCAGGCAGGGCGAAGCATCTTGCCCAAGGACACAACAACGCAACAAGGGTTTGAACCGACAACCTGTCTTGCAGGACAAACTCCTTCCTCTAAAGTCACAGTTGCCAACATATGTATAGCAGTCAAAGCTGCCGTTATTACTCTTGTCCAGTAACCAGTTTATTAAGGCTTCATAGCTTCACATTGTTTGTGTTCAGTTGCTTGTTAAAAGACACGATGCCAGGTTACCACAAAAAGCAAAGACAAGTATTAATACTTACAGGTACATCCACATACTTTGAGGCAGCTTTTACCTTGAAAAGAAAGGCATAGAAAGGGGTTAGCATCATTACTCTAACTGTGAAACCACTTTTAAGAGGAAGGGCTACTATGGTGACGCTGTACATAGCACAGTGGTTAGTGCCTGCTGAACTAGCAGCCGTGACTTCTGCTGCATTTAACAACAAATGTGCACTCACTAATTCAATATCCTTTATTCCGCCACAATACTGCAGATATCCAGCTGAGATGTTAAGCTATTTCATGGTGAGCGCGCCTTCATAAAAGGTCAAACTGTATTACAAGAAACCCCAAACAGCTCTGAATCCAAAGTGACTGATTATCAAATTACAATGTTTCAGTTAATCAGGAAGGTGATGTGCGATCAAGAGTCTGATTTTTAAATTCACTGCAACTGATAAGCTTGCAAGAATTATGTGAATGATGGAACTTAAGATGGTGAATAGTATCAGAAGGAACGAATAAATGATGTTGCACTTACTGTGAAAGATAAGAAGGAAGAGAAGAGGGTTCCTTCGTCATATCTAGAGAGTTTAGATAACACGCTCTCTAGAATGACCACAAACTAAAAGCAAAACAGGAGAAATGTTAAACCATGATTCACAAAGGACTTGAAAAGTACAAAAAATGTTAAATGTTAATTGATTTGAAGTTTTATTCAACAAAAATATCTGTGAATAATTGCTTTCCATCAGAAAGAGACGTTCAACTCAGAGGCATCTTTGGAGTACAAGATGGTCCATTGCCTTTTCGTGAGTTGTATTCCTGACCTCCAGCTGTGCATGAAGGTGAAACCACGCACCTTTGACAACTAGGCTCTTATTCCATGGCCCCCGTCGATTGTCTGCCACCGAACTTGTAACACCTGCACTTGATGTGCTAAAGGGAAGAGAGTCCACTCAATTGGTGAACTCCCCAGCCCGGCTCTCTCTTGTCCAAATTTACAAGTTTGTCTCTTTTTGTGTTCTGCAATTCACAGTCACTGAGTCGAGCTTTGAGTGACCCCCTCCGTTGAGAACAATTTGCCATTGAAGACGCTAACCACAAAGCGATGCCCCAACAGCGACAAGGGTACTCAAACCTCTTGTCACCAGAAGGAAACATCTGTGGGATTGCTTTGAATCTCAACAAATTTGTCTTTCCTTTCACTTTATCATGTTATGCTGAGGTCTAAAGGGATGCTCAGTGGTGTTGTACCTTTGCAACCAAAAGAGTAATCATTTCCTTCACCGTCTCCTCAATCAGATGGTCGATTTGGGAGTGGTATTGTCTCTGCGGATGAAAACAACACATTATATATATATATATTATAAACATTTCTGAGAGAAAAGTGACATCTATCCATGTGTCATGTTTTATTTTCTCAGCAATTTTCTAAACAATAGGTCTCCATGATTTTATGTTTTCATATTGACATGTTTAGCTATATTTGAGTGTCTAAGAAAGAAGTGCTTATGTTTTTTTTACAAGACTGTTTTTCTTTTTATATTAAATAAAAAATATATGCAATGAAACTAAACAGGTATAAACTAGATTATGAGGTAAACATTAATGAATCCACCTCAAAGACGGTAGTGATACAAATTTGGGGAGAACAAAGAATAAGAGGCAACTTTTATGAATTCCTCTGGTAAAATCATTGTGTTTTAAGTTATGCAAATGAGAAAGGGGTAAAGTGAATTACTCTCCTCACTTGGTACTTTTATTTTGATGATTCATTATAGAAATATAATATCTAAATTTAGGTGAGGCATGTAAATTAATTAAATGCTTGGCGGATATTTATTTCACATGTGAGGAACGAGAACAGAAAAGAACTTCAGAAACATTCATTCAGCAAAAATAATCTGCTTTGATGGAGAGTGATGGGAACACTGTAAGGGGACTTCTTTCCTCTGACAAAGCTGTGAAGGACTTAGGAATAATGAATTCATCGTCAGTAATTAGTATCAGTCTGGAGACTGTGCAAAACATGAGATCTCTCACATTCATCCCATGTATATTCAATACTATCTACACATATGGTAATGAAATCCAAACAATTCAAGTGAAGGAAGAGAGACAGTGAAAACTGATCACTAATTATTCATGTGGGAATTAATGGGGGGGCCTGGGTGCGGGGAGGAGGGTGGTGTGACTCGGGAGATTCATTTAGATTTTGGTCACACTCACCCATTGTCTGACAAACTCCATACGGTAGACGGGGACGGTAAACAGGAAAAGTTGCAAAGGAACATGGCATGGTGCATGTGCAAAATCACACAAAAAGCAGGCGCAAATGTTCATCTTGCATAAAAATAAATAATAATAAAAAAAAAAGCATTTACACCTTGCAGGCGTTTGCCCTTAAAAGTGCTCCAGCCACCAGAGCAGCAGTTTTAAACTGGGGTGAGAATATTAAAGGAGAAGATGAAAGAGGATGAAAAGGGAAACCTTACCTCCTGACCGAGGTCCACGGCACACAGTTTGGCTGACTGGGACTTGGCATCCACCATGACATTGAACATGGTGCAGATGGACTGAGGCACACGGAAATCTGTGGTCCGGCTGCTTCTCTGCAGCTTGGCCTCAAATGCTGCCCGTGTCCTTTAAAAAGCGGTATGATCGTTCAACATCAAAGACACATTTATCTATATGAAGACATGCATGACTGTAAATATGCATATACAGATATGTATACACACTCCCTGGCCAAACAAAAAAAAGTCACCGCCTGATTTTAAATGAATAAATATGTCTGATCCTCCAACTGGACAGTTGGGAAACCGTCTTTCTTTCATGATGGTATAAGGTTTTCTGACCCACATGCACAGACACTATCAGGGGACAAGTAAAAATCAAAGAATGTTATAAAAATGAGAAACAAATGTTGAAAAATCCAGGCATTTTTCAACCAGGGATTTTTTTCCAACTCCTGGCTTGGAAAAGGAGGCAAGGAATCGGTAACACTGGAAGGAAACAGAACGGATAAGGTCAAGCTGACGGTCGAACGTCTAGAAAATTGTGTGCAGCGGTTACTTGAGCTTGTTGTGGACGGGGACGCCAGGGAGAGGTGAGTGGAACGTGGCTGCTGATTCTTGTGCGGGTTTCCAGAAAGCAATTAAAGAGCTCAAACCCGAGGAGGAAGACGAACGCCAAGGAACGAGGATCGTCGGAGGAAATAAATCTTGTGGCATTGTAGAAGTTTCTCGAAACAATGCCACAACAAATAATCAAAGCTAAAGGTGATCCAACAAAATATGAGAGCGTGGGACCTTTTCTTTTGGCCAGGTGGTGCATTAACAAAAGAAAAGAAACTCTTACTTAAAACATTAATCTAATGTAATGTCACATTCTAAGAAAAAATAGTTATTTTCACTGTTCTAGCAAAGTGAATACCCCATGTGCAAAAAGTAGTTACCGTTTTATACAAGATTCTATCATGTCACTGGACATCAGCTTCAGTCTGGTTTCTAGGTGCTTGCCGAACTCTTCCTCCGGCCAGTGGAGATCTCTGATGAACGTCTGCAGAGCGTCCAGCTTCCAGAACAGGTCCTCTGAAGTTGCTGATCCGTGGCTGCAGAACCACAGATCAGAGTCATGTAAACCCAAACTGATAACTGAGACACAGCGAAATAACAAATCCTGCTTACTTTAAGAACTTAAGGCTTATTCAATTGTTCTATTCGTACAGTGATATTTGTACTAATATTCATATTAAGTGCAAGAAAAAAGGCAAGTGAAATGAGATCAAGGTTGTGTAACTACAATTCTCAGTGTCAAAATAAATACAAATTTCATAGCCGGTAATATTATCTGAAAACGATATCTGCATGATGAAGCTCCCACAAAACCATAATTTGACAAATTAAAACTGGCATATGCATTAAACAGGAGCAAGAGCTAAATTGTAGCTGTTCATCAGGAAATCTCTGAGAATGACTTTTTAAAAATTCATGAAACACTCTTCAACACATACATTTACAAAACATTAGGACGACTCAGGAAGGAACTCAGGGAAAGACAAATGTGTCTTTCCCTGAACACGTGTGCATGCTAAGGCGCTGCAAGAGCAATACACACTCCAAATCATAATTAGCCGTTATCCAACTGGGTGGAGAAAAGTTGGGTATTTGTGGGAGGCTGACACTTGGTCCTGTTACATTTGGTAGTTTGGGCATTTGGATGTTGACACTCAGCAGAATGCTTGCTGTGCTCCTGTGGAGAGAATAACAGAAGACGTGGCTCTGCAACACAAAGCAATGTGACCAAGAGAATGAAGGCCTACATAACGGACACAATTAAGACATTTTTAGAAACATATTAGGAGCCATGAAAAAATGGGTTGATAAATCATGTTGTAATATATGATATATTGCTGCACTATAGAAATGCCACTAATTTTTCAATATTAGAGTAAAACCAGGCTACCGAACGCTATCCTTTCACTGGTTGTGATTAATTTATTGTGTTCCAGAAAGTCAATCCATACTGTATTCGTATCAGTTACAGTTTTATTTAGCCAAAATAAAATATTTGATCATGAAATAATTCTCAATAGACATTTTATGATAAATATATCAAACAAACAACACACCCAGCTGTTTGTAGAATTTAATAAAGTAGCTTCTATTTAATTGTTTGTGTAGACCGGCAAAGGAATAAGTTAATGTTAAGCTCAACCTGGCTGGACCAAAAGAAGGTTTCTCCTCTAGCTTTAGCTTGACACCATTTTCAAGTGATATAATGACAGCCTGCAAACATACACTAGAGATTTTTATTAGAAATGCAAAAGTACCAAATTTGACCATTCTACAGAAAAATGTATAAAGCTACCGCATTCTCCAAATAATCTCCACAAGTATTTTTTTATGCACATACTACTATACAAGATTTTGTTTTACATATAATGGGGTAAAATTAATATAGGTAACAGATTTAAAGTGGAATTGCAGCAGGGAACCAAAAAATGCTATGAATGAAATGTAATAATAGCAGAACTGGGACTCATCCTGTGAAGTGGTGTTAGTATAAAAGTCATTTTTGTGCTGCTTTCTCATGCTGTATTTTCTTGATGCGTATATTATTTTACATAATTCTCAGATGTTCATAGATGTTTAGCATTGACCACACACAAAATAATTGCTTTGGTACTTTTTTTTTTTTTTTTTTCGGTCTACAACAGTAAAATAATTTTGGGGTTCCTGTCTGTGTCCCTCCCGGTGGACGGGAGGGAAATGAAACAAGTGAGGGAAATAATCCTAATAGTACAGGGGTTTGCGTGTCGATTGCACACAAAAAAGTGTACGCTGTTGAAAGAAATTTGAGTTAATCCAGGATTAACGTGTTCATTTTAAGCAAAAAAATAAATAAAAGCTGCAGCTTTTATTTTTTTCCTTCACATGTAGGTAATTCTACAGAGAGCCTCCTTAGTATAAGAGGAGAAAAAAGAAAAAAGTGCAAATGCTTACTTTACTGGTTCCCAGCACTCTCTTTCAAAGCCTCTGTGGATGGACTGAGCGATGGACGACTCCATCAGGTCCACGTATCGCACCACCAGAGGGGCATACAGGTCCTGGAGGTGTTTATGGAACTTTCCGTTGCACAGGTTGTCTGGAAGACCGAACCGGAGAAGAGACACAACGTGTCAAACATGTTTCTTCGTGCACAAATTACATCATACCATACTATACCAACTTTATTTATTTATTATTTATTTATTTATTTACATCAAGCACAATATAATCACCAGAACTACTTTGAAGGAAAACATCTTCGCTGGTTGCCCATAAAACACAGCAGTGACTTCAAAATTCTCCTTCTCACTTTCAAAGCGCTCCACAACTTGGCACCTGCGAACCTCACTGATCTTCTGAGCGTCTCCTCCACAGCTCACCTGTGATTCTGATTCTATGTCTTAATTTAAATCAAAGCTTAAACCTCACTTCTCCAAACTTGCTTATTCTGTTTAAAGTCATTTCTTTCTGTAATCAATTCTTCTGTATTTGATGTTCGGTGACCTTGAGGGCTTTGAAAAACACCTTCAAAATAAGTATAAGTATCATTATCATTATTATTATCTACTGCATATGTTTTCTTTTGGAGTAAAAGTAAGATTTATTCACAATTTCCAGTTATTTATTTTAAATGCATCGTTCAAAAGAAACACATTTTATCTCATGTGTAATTCATAGCTACATTTTGGGGAAAACTGATATTTTTTTTTTATTCCATTACTACAAATGGATCATTTCTTCTCCCTCCCCGATCCCCCCCATTCTTGACAAACAAAAGGTCAGAGTCTTGGGGTGTTTCTAAATCCAACACATCACAAACATTTCCCCCAGTCTCAGCTGACTCCCAACTGGTAAAAAGGCAACACTGACAAAGACCACAGGAGATAAAATGGAGGCCAGTGTGTGCTAATGTGATGCCTCACGGCTCCATGCAGCGTGTCTGCTTTTTCTCTCCTTCTCCCTCTTTGTTTTTCTCTCTCCCTCTGAGCATGTGTTTGTGCGTTTGTGTGTTGGCATTTGAGTCAAGGTCGATGATACACAGTAGGTGCAATGTTTGTTGTGTTCCCTGATTGCCACACTCCAAATTAGCCACTTGAGCGGCTGCTGTCCACTTTGATGTGTTGTATCCAGGAGTGTGCTTGCAGGGTTCGCCACGGCGGAGCTACCACTGCTTTAGACCTCATTAACTCCTCGAATGGCAGCCCGACTTTGGCGCCTGTCTAGTTCTATGGCTATTTACTACTGCATAAGTGCACCGCTGTGGGGCAACAGAACAGATGACCTTCTGTGGTAAAGATGTCCCTATATTTTACTCATGCGTCTAGTTACTCTGTCTGGGCAGTTAGAGCTTCTGCTGGGATTTATACCGATACAGTGCTCTGGTATAATATGTACTGATAATGTTTTAAGGGTCTATGACAACTCATAATGAAGTAATTGCCAATAACTTATTCATTCTAGCATTTTAAATGTTATGTAGCCAATAACATTTGTTATGAAGCCAATAACATTTAAACCAGGTATTACTTTATTGATTAAGCAATAACCTAAATCCTTTGTCAATGTAGGTGACACCGGAAGTTCATATGCATCCACTAAAAAGACCCATAAACCTTTTTATCCTCACTGACATTGACCAAATTTCCACACAACGTCCTTTCTTCATGATTCACTAGATGCACCTTTGGCTGCATTCCCACCATAGAGTGTGTGTGTGTACATCCATCTCTTTATTGGACTGAGGTCTGGGCTTTGAGTACACCACTCCAGAACATCCACCTTCTCATCTTGAAATCTGCGTAGCTGCAGCTGGATGCTTCAGGTCGTCGTCTCGCTCGAAAATAAATGTCCTCTGAAGCTGTAGTAAACAAATTGCGCTCTAGGATTTCTCTAGATTTTGCAGCATTTATTTTGTTGCCCATGATCACAAACCTTCCTGGACCTTCTGCAGAGAAGAATCACCAAAAAGCACGATGCTTCCACCACCATGCTCCACTGGCAGGTCTGATCTGTGGAAGAAGAACTTTCTTCCACTTGGCTATGGGGTTTCTGACAAAATGGGGTTTAGTTGAAGACATATTAATTGTTAGTCTGATTGAGTAACAATCACAGGATTAACCAGACTTACTTTCTGCTTTTGAACCTACCAGCCTTGTCTGTAGTGTGTGCATGTATGTGTGTTTTTTAGGGGGATGTGGTCAAAACTTGATTCTGGTTGCTGCAGGTCAGCCATCTCTTTAATGAACTGCATGCTCTTGCCTGCAGGAACATTGAGGAGCAGTCTGCAGCCCTGTAAAGGATACACTTCAGTGTTCACAATGTGGACTCAATCTAGAAGGTGCTAATTGTCCCTCGGGAATGTGTCCCCTTTTTAGTTTGCCAGTCGGGAGTCAAGGAGAAGGCGAAGCATCGTCCACTTATTCGGCGTAACTGAAAAGACTGCAAATAGCTTGTTATGCTCACTTGTTAGTGTTATTAAATTGGCCTCCTCCCAATTTTCCACATTTTCAGCTGTGTGAAAGTAGCAAGTGAAGTGCATAGCAATGGACGTGGTTACACAAGGCAGCATAAAACAAGGACATTGCTGGGTGCTGGTTAGAGTACTGAAGAAAAAGATCATAAACAGAGACAAGCAGGCTGCTATAGCTAAAGTTAACGTTTAAGAAATAAGGCAGCCCCAGACTCTGGGCATTGTGTGAAAAGGTTTTGCACAATCTATGAAAACATTAGTTCTTTTTAAAGGCCTTTCAATGTTTACATTGAAAAAAAAAAAGATGCTCTTTGATACTGCAGCTTCTACAGTTGTTGAACCTCAATGCAAGAAAGATCAGCATCACTGTTGCTTTTCTATGAAACAAAAACACAACTAGAGTTTGATAGCTTCGTTGTAGAGGCTTTTTGACTGAATAATATGACTATAAGGTGGAGCTATTTTGTTTTAATAAATTCTAAGTGTTTGTGATTATTCCAGTGTCTGTATTAAGTTTGTCTGATAGACTCTTAAGGAATGAATTCAAGGGTCCTGGCTGACTCCCTCTGTAACTAGAACACAGTCTGCGGTCCCCCTGTTTAGATGGGAGACCTTTCCAGACACATCAACCAACACAGCCCCACAACATCCAGAGCATTAAAGCAGAGGTAAATTATTGATATGTTATTCCCTCATCAAAAACATACATGGATTGTTGCTTTGATTCTTTCGTCCATATTTGAGTAATCCTTCAATCTCCCGTGGCAACCGTTCGGGGGTGCCTAAGCGCTCGCTCATACAAAGCCCCGCATATTTACCCAAGGCTTGGAGGTAAAGTCTCCCCCCTTTCAGTCCTGCCCCGACCCCGCCTTCTCTACTCAGTTCCTCCAAACTAGTGGCAGCACCGATTAGCAAATGCCTGGTGGAACTTTAGTGAAAAATGTAATCTATTAATAAGTATTGAAATCCAATGCATGAGCAATACTGAGAGGTCTCAGCATTCGATCTAGTTCTATCAAAGGTTACATTCACATTGCAGCCTGAAGTGACCCAAAGCTGATTTTTTTTTTTGTTTTTGTTTGTTTTTTTGCCTGTTTTTTTTATCTTTTCCTGACAGATTTTTTCCACTCTGATCAAGGCTAATGTGACCTGAACGGCCAGGTTGCAGTCACTTGCAGTTCACAGAGGAGATTGTGAACTGCAAGTTGCACATACTTGGAAATGAACGGCAAAAAAACGGCAAAAAAAAAGAAGATACAATTTCACAAAAAAACAAAAATTCGGAATTGAGCATGAAGGCCTTCAATGTGAACATAACCTAACATTATTATGCGTCCTATTCAACTAAAGCAGGAAGTAAAATAACTATGACTTGACGAAGAATCAACTGTTTTGTTATAGAAGTTTATATAAGTTTACAGTAACAACGAGGCTGGAAAAAAAAAACATTTAATAAGTAATATAGATGATGTTTTGCATTTATAAAACCTCAATTAAATAAAATACTCAGAGAATCAAAGTGACTCTACATGCAGTTAACGCCTCTGTAAAGCAAAATGACAGTCTGCTTCTTACATGTGTTGACTTAACGGTAAAGGACTTAGCGTTACAACCAGCAGCCTCCATATTGCGCACACACAGTTCAGAGTTTACTAAAACTCTGACCCATCTGTCTCTGCAATCTGGCAACGCAAAGCATGATTCAAGTGGCATCTGTGCAGTCGCTCCCTCTACATACAAACAAGTTAATTGCTTGAATGAAGTAGCTCACTCATGGGCTCAACACGCTGCCTACCCAAACTACCAAACTACATCTACAGAACAAAAACAAAAATATGTCACGACGCGGGTTCATCTCACAGTTCGACCTCAATTAGAAATACATTTCACTGTGTCCGCATGGGATTGTTATTCATTCCTACCACACTCACAATCCACTCTCAGGAAGTCGTTGAGCAGCTGGAAAAGCGGGAAGCTGTCCCAGCTGTCAGGCGGCTGGATTTCGAGGGCTGCATCCATGTCGGCCGAGTAAAGACACAGGAAGGTCTCGGCGTGCTCCACCATCAGGTCTGACCACCAGGCGAAGGCCTTCGCACGGACCGCACATTGACAGACAAGAGTCCAAAAAGCAAAGGGAAATCAAAATGTTGACAATGAGGAAAACATGTTCAACTAAAGTGAATCTCTATTAATATATAGTTGCTAAAATCTTAAATGAAAAAACTAACGATAACATGTGATCTCACTGATCTGCTGGAATGACTCTCTTTTACTTATTGCCATGTGGAATTAAGTTGCTGAAAATAAAGAATTTATCGTGGGCTCTCAAGAGGAAGCTTCTTCACAACTCGGGGCACAAACAACAGTTTTTTTGGCACAGAGATCGACATGCTTTCCTCAAGGCCTGCTGGGGGAACAGCAGAAGCTCCTTGACAAGCATGGTAGGGAGCTACTTAAACACTTACCCATAGCTCCTTCACTTAGTCGGTCGGCAGAAAGGAGCCAGCGAGGTGTGCCCCACACACATCTCTTAATCAAATAGATGCAGTGGAGCAGGTGTTGGCAGCCCCGCTACTCTCATGCACATCGAAAATACAATATTCTCCATGCACCGCTGCTCTTGCTGAGCCTCTTAGGACAGGCTTCTGAGGATCCATGGTGTTCACATCAAGCTGTTAGCACTGTAATGTGAATGTACCCACTAGTTTCTATGGCACTCATTGTGGTGGGAGAGGTAGAGGGGGATGAGGGGCTCATGCACTTGCCATAGCAGCTCCTAGCAGCGAATACTTGATGTGGGAAGAGTTGGGAAGAGAGGGACAAGTCGTTGCCACTCATGTAACAGCGTCGGATGACGACTTGCTCTGACGGGAATGAGCTTCGTGTGCTGTATATTCAGTTACTTAAACATACAAAGGTGGCAATAAGATTAAAAAAAAAAAAAAAAAAAAAAAGAACATCTGGATGAAATGCTCAGCTGGGCTGTGAAAAGTGCAGTTTTTGAAATGACGTTTTCTCCACATGCTCTGTGTTGCACACGCATTGTTGCATAAATGTAGAGCTTTGGCTATATTCACTATGAAAATGCAGAATTCGCTTCATGGCACCGTATAAAAGCCTAAATTTAGACTACATTTGCAATACATTTATTAGCATGGAAATCTGTTCTGTTCTTGTTGAATGATTAAAATTATGTGAAAAGAAGGACGGTTTGCCTTTACTTTTAGGTTATATGCATAAACATGATGATCAAATTAGAGAAAAATACAGCACAGATGAGGGCATGTTGTTTACGAATTCTAGGTTGATTATTTTTCTTGTCAATATAAAGTTTTCTTTGAAAATAGGTTTGTGTCCAAACATTCAGGTGAATAGTCTGTGTAGCTTCCTGCAGCAAAGACATGGCAGCCGCTGGATCCACAATACACCAGTCTTAACTTTGGCCTCAATAAAGCGTCATAAACATGATAGATAAATGAGATGTGGACGAATTGGACTTGCAGAAAAAGATTTCTTAAAATAGAAAACCTTAAAACTTTTTTATGGCGATTAAATAAGTTTTCAGTCCATTAAGAGGTTTTTGTTTCAAAATTGTAAAAACTTACTGAATATTGGACACGTGACAAATTTGTGCCTAAATACTTTTACAAGATATCCAGACATATGTAAATGCTGATTTGAGATATCCTGGATTGAAGAACTATTACATGGTGCTGATTTTTGATTTGGAGTATTTGTTGACGCCACCTTTGTTTGTCCACAAATGTCTGAACTGAAAAGCCTCCGTTTTTGTTTTTTTTATCCACTTAGATTTAGCCTTCTGTTTGCGGGTTTTAAGTTTTACTAGACACTGTTTGAAAGACAATTTTATTTCAATCCACTGATGATATTTAAACAAATGGTTACATAAGCGGCAAGGAGGACGGGGGTTGTAAACATGAGTAAAATTGAAGACGGATATCAAAAAATGAGCGAAATTGCAGGTGTGGAGTCAGGCAATGGAAAGCAGGCCTCACATTTTTCATCTCGTTCAACGACAGGAACTTTATTCCTGTGCCTTTTTCTTTATAGTTAGCTTGCTGGGAAACAAGTCGGCACATGACAGAATGATTTAGGGTAAATTCTTGAAAACAAATAACAGCAACCCTGAAATTTTTTTGGGGGGGGGGATTGTTTCTCAGGGCAAAGGTCTGTTTTCAACACTGCTGAAGTGCTTGTCAGTCCTTCTGTATGCAGCTTGGCACATTTATCATACAAAGCACCGGTACAAGCACTTGGCTAGCAGTGGATATGTGGTAGCATAAAGGATCCTCTGCAACAACAGCTGCATCATCATGTGCATGCAGAGGGCCTGGAGGGATCAGGATAGAGATGAGACGCTGAATTACATACCTCTTTTCCCTGCTCAATATATGCAATGTGCAGACCAAATAAACAATTGAAATAAAAAGCAGAAAGGAAGTAAATACATTTTCTTTCAGAGCACGCCAAAAATAAATAGAATTAAAGAGACAGGCATATGAAGCTAACACGCAGCTCCTTTCAGCTCCAAGGTCAGTTACTGCAAATGTAGTTATTATTCACCTTCTACTATTATGACTCCATTGTTAAAGTTTTTGCTTTGAATATCTCCTTGGCTGAGACGTCTTCATTATTAATAACATATTTTATTATACACTGAGCGTGTGGGTGTGTGTGTGTAGGTGTGTGTAGGTGAAGATGCTTAACAGCACACTGACCTCAGCATGGTGTTCCTCGTTCTGCTGAAGCACCTCGATAACCAGCTCAGACAAACGGATCGTGTCCTCCAGCTTTTTGGCAGGGGTGACTAAACGGCCAACGTTTTCTGAAGCACAGAGGTTAAAAATCAACAATCACTCCCCCCCCAACCCCGAGGCACGGCTTTTTGGATAATGTTTGCATGCAGCCTAAGTGTCCCGATGAACAAAAGGAAGTACCATGCATGCTGTTAAACTGATTACGCGTTAGATCTGTAAGTTTCAGTCACTCAAGAATTTGGATTTAACTGGTTCGTATTTGGCCTGGAATCGATTCAAAACATGCACGTACGCTAAAAAGCTTTTAGTGTACATACATGTTTTACAGCAGGTTGAGTAGAAGACAGAATAAAAATATCCTCTTACTTTAACTGGAATCAGAGCACAACAATGAACATCGACTTTCATCTCAGAGATCAGGCATTTAAGTACAATTTAAAACCAATTCATATTTGCCTGGGTTAAAGGTCGTCGTGCAAAATCACACACAATGCATGTTCAACACAATGTGAAAGAAAGCTGTCTCTGTTTGTCTGGCTCGCTGGCTAGTTAAATGTCCGTCTGTCTGTCTGTTTATCTATTTATCTACATCGATCTCTCTGTAGATACATAGATATATGTGAGGGGTTGTTCCTTTGCAGAACAGTGATGACATCATCGAGTAAAAGCACGGACATGACGAGGGACATAAGCAGCGACACTGAACACTCATCATGCAGCGACGTTGTCGTTTTTTTGATTTTATCCAGAGGTTCTAGGCTACAATGTGTCTGTTGAACTGACATTTCACAATAAATGTATAAATACATGAGCCAACATATTGTGACCATTCGGAGAGAAACGATGATGACCATCTCATAACGCTGGAGGAAGGCTGCATAGTCCTAATTTATTTCCAAAATCAGCTTTTGCTGGCAGTTTCATTTTTGACACGGTTTCCAAAAATCCTGACAGGAAAGTGTGTTACTCCGCAATGGTCGTAATATGTGGGCTCATCACTGCAGGCTACGCTAAATGAAAGCTTGACCTCCACACCTTCATGGTGTTCAGTGAGAGGTGTATTTATACTATGGCCAGAAAATAATCTAACTTCTTGTTTGACAGAGCCTTGTGGAATCAACTTATGACACGTTCCACTAACCGCTGTTTGTAAGTCAGAGTAGATTTACAAATCTGTACGTAAAAGGCCATGGTATAAGGATGAGAATGGGTTTAAAAGTGTTCAAATGCAGATGATTTTTGATAAGGTATATAAGGCAGATAATGGAATTTGAGGCAGAAACACCGTAATACAAGTCAAAGTGCTTCCACTTCATCCATTATGCTCATATATCAGAAGAGCAAGTTAAGTTTTATCACTTACAACGGGACAGTGCAGTTAGCAGGCATAAAAGGCGGGCCGGGACTCTAAAAGTAAAAATTGAATTATTTGAGACTGGAGTAATTTGGTTGGATGATCATTCAGAGGAAGAATACACAATAACCAGGCGAATAGTGCATGGAGAAACATTTAACGGGAGATTATCAGATCCAAGTCAAACGGTGGGTCTCATCCATTTACCTTCGGCTTCCAGAGTCATTTTATATTAATTAACCCACTGAACTACAATTTTGAGGCTGATTCACAAGTTTTCTTTGAAAAGAAACAACATTTGATAGCAGTACCACCGTCGAGTGGCAGTGATCTTGCTGTTATAAACAGTCATGTATGAAAAGTCCAGCAGCAGACAGGAAGCTGGCTGCAAAGATAGCTTATTATTGGTCAGGCGTGTAAGGATTGTTTGTCAACCTGTTTGACAAACAGGTTCTATCATTATCAGTTGAGATTTATCTGCTAGGTGTGAGGTGAATTAAAAGAGCAGGTCGCCAGGATGGAGCAGAGGAGGAATGAGAATGGGGGGAGTTATCAGGATCAGGGTAAGAGAGAAGACATGAACATTAAGTACATATAGCAAAGGCAAAATACAGAAGAAGACACACATCAATAAATGCCAATTTTACACAGACCTTTGCTAATTTCAGGTATTTGCAACTATCACCCAGAGCTAATGTCTAGTTGAAGTTCTACACATAAACATAGCTGTTTGTGTCAACAAAATGAGACCTAAAAATGTCCTAAACCATCGCTTTGATGTGCTGTTGCTATGGCTCCAACACTTGAAACAATTTACACGAAAGCAAAGTAAAAATGCATTCAAGTCGCAGACAGACAGAAAATGGGAGGCGAAAACGGGACAGGCGACACAGATAAGCAAGTAAGTAAAATCTACAAAGCACTTTTGACAGCTGTGGAAAAGTTGCTGTAGGACACTTGGACCATAATCTAGAGAATATCACAAGTTAGTCTAAATAAACGGCGTACAATCAAACCAAAAGATGCTAGTCAGCATAAAAAAAAACAAAGAAACGTTTGAGACGGTTGGCACAGACTGTCTAAAACGAGAACAATACAAGAATCCATAGGAAGGCGAAACGATGCAGGGAAGAAGTGAAAGATACTCACGAATAGTTAAATCCATCACTTGAGATGCCAAGCAGAAGACAGGATGCTCATACATCTCTCTTTTTTTCCCTACAAACAGAGGAAGGATACCAAGGCATGCAAGAGGCCAAGGTCAGAGAGGACGAGCATAGGAAAGACCGGTGGCTCAGGGGAAAACTGTGATGTTAAAATACCAGGATGATAGAAGTGGAATAGGGTTTGTAGTTAGTAAGGCAAACAGATGTTATTCAAATAATGCCCGTCTGTTTGAGTACGAGAATACCGAGCTATTAACGTGCATCTGTATAGCAATGCAAAATTAATCTTGAAAAATTGTAATAGGGGACACTACCTTTAATTCAAGGGTCTGGTCAATCAAACTTTTATTACTTTAATTTGGCTAAATATACTGTAGCCAGGGAGACATGCTCAGTAACATGCACTACATCCAGCTTGTGTCGCTTTACAGACTTATTCCAAAATTTCTTCCTTTCCTCAAATTAAATCATGAAACATGCTCATATGCTCATACCGGTGATTAGACACTTACTTCAAAGATGTGATTTCATTTTAATGAGTGACTGAATCAAAAAGAAAAACCTCAGGATTAAGATTTCTGTGTTTTGCCATTGCAATCATCTGGTGAAAATGAAGGTGCATTCAGACGGGAGACTCGGTTCAATTGGGGAGTGAAATTGCAACATTTTAAGAACTGTAGTTCGCATTCACACCGCACTGTGACAAACGACTAGAACTGCACCAAGAGCTACTGAAAAAATCAATACAGAACCTCTTTAGTGGTTGTAGGATTTGTTCATTCATATACATTACATATACCACTAAAGCAGGATGTTCCAAAGCGGGATGAGCAGGAATCTGTCACAAAATGATCGCAGCGCCTTTATTTCTTAGCCGATTTCTATAAATGTGGCTTCAATTAAAGCTGAGAAAATTGCTGATGTTTGTAAGTTTTCTCCATTGATATTAATCTATAAACAGTTTGTTTTCTGTTAAGATGTAGAGAGAGGACTTAGCAAATTGCTCTTTTATATTGGTGAGTAATTACATGATTTCTGCTGTTAATTTTATCAGTAACAAATCATGACTCATATGCTTTATATATGGGACATGTGAAATATGTCATCCTACTTGATGAGTCAATGTTGAAACAAATGAGGCAATTAGTCCCATTTTTGTCATTTATTAAAGGTTTAAACTTGACAGCATTGTTCAGTTTTTGGTAAAAAGAAAAAAAAAGAAAAAAAGAGAGTAAAATCAAGCAAATAAAAATGATGGAGTTACTATTTATCAAGGAAGGGCAATTAAGTGATTTCTCGTGACAGGCCTAAGGAAGCCAAATGGCAAATTCGTTTTTAGAAAAAAAAAAAAAATAAAATAAACATTCAAGTTGCTTAATAAGCCTTAGCAGTTATTTCGCTGTTTGGGTCTAAAAAGACTAAAAATAAATAAAAAAAAACGGTTTGTGAGGGATACAAACAAGGAAAGAGGAGGCAGAGAAAACTAGCAGGACTACGACTTTATATACAAGAACAAACAAGCTGCGACACGTCAGCAGAATGCAATTCTGCTGAAAGAGGCAGAAATACAGTTATCAAGAAACGGCACTGAATGCATTTTTACTTCAATGCAGACTTTTGTATAAAATAGCAAGCATATTTCCATTTATTGGCCTCAAAAAGAGGAGCTTTGTCTGTTAATGAAACTAACTGAAGAAGCGTGACCGGCTCTAGAATGTCCTGCTGGATCAGAGTACTGACCCAGCGGACCAGAACCAGCATCATCACTGGAGTTCAGTCAACTCATCCTCTGCGATCGATGAGAACTTCGACTCTGAAAGCTTATTTTAAACCGCTACAACGTGCTGTTTTGTCGCTTCAGCACAAACAGTGACGGCGCCTCAACGTACCTTCCAGTTTTGCGTACTCTGACAGGCGTTGGTAGTTGACGATGGCCGCCTGTTCCAGACATTTCCTGATCACAGCTTTGACATCTTCTTGTGGGACCGGCGTCGCCACATCTCTCATCAGAACCTTCCCAAAATAAAGATTGCAACACAGTTACATGTGTTTCCTCATAAATACAAAGCAAATGCATGTTAATGAAGTTGAATTACAAAAGTATTGCTCTTTAAAGTAAGGACATTTTGCTCTTTAAAGTAAGGACATTTTCCCCTGCTAAGAAAGTTTGACTGCAATAAGGGTTAATATTTTTATTATTTTTTTCCCCTGTCTAACAGGACATGAGAAAACAATCGATCCAGATCCAAATCTCTACAATAATTGTGGTCCATCTTACACACAGAACCACTGAACTATCCCCATATGAGTCTAAATAAATTCATAGATATTATGGTTATTTGAGTCAAAATATAGTGAAGTGGCTCAAAATAAACAGCAGCAATGTTGTCTTGATTTATTTAAGCGTATAAATCGAACACTTTATGTTCTGTTGAGACACAGCTGACCAGCAGAATGAATGGAAAAGTCTGAACACAGAAAATATGTTCTGATAAAAATACAAAACAGTTCAACGGATGCTTTGTTTGTAGTTTGTCTGCGTAGCTCTCATCTTCCAGAAAGAAACAAATATTTTATCCTCAACATCATTTCAGCTTTTAACAGCTCAAGTCTTTCATGCACTTCATGATTACTTGTCATGAAATGGATGAAAATGTGCCAGAACTCTGAGTAGAAAGAACCAGAGACACTCCAGAACTGGAAAACTAAGGAAAAAAGCTGGAATTTCAAGAAGAGTCAGAAACGAGCACAATAAAACTATTAGAGCAATGTGGCCAAAATATACAAACAATTAGAGAATAGAGAACTTTCATATGAGGAGCAAATGCAAATTCTCCAGATCAGTACCAGTTTTAGTGTTTGTAAAATATGACGTACCCTTTCAAGCAAGGACAGAGTTGCTTTTAGTGCTCCCTCTGGTCGTCCAAACGGAAAACAGTATCTAACAAAAGGATGAGTTTATTTCGTTTTATTTTTCTTATTTTCAAAATCTTAAACATTCTCAACATTTTCAAAGTCTTGACATGTTGCCTGTGATCCGATCTCTACCTGAAATGTGTAATCTGGTTCTCCAGAAGCACTCGTAGTCTCTCTTTGATTTCTTCAAAACGCTCCTTTTCCTCCACGGTCACTGTGCCGATCCCATCGGGTCTGAAAAGGCGATTGCAACGAGAATGACGATGAGTACCAACAAGGTTTAAACCTCATACACTGCACAAGAAGGAGGCATAAATATAAAAGCACAGGCTTCAGGAAAACATCCGTTCATGTGCTACTAGCAAAATGCAGAAACTCTAAAGATGTCAACCAAAGATCAGACAAGCAGGATAATCTGCCAAACAAGCACAGGTAAACCATTCAGCTAAAAATAAAGATAAAAAAAAAGAGATTAAAAAAAAGAAACAGTTGCATTGATTTCTTTTTGTAACTTGACAGTCAAAGCAGAGGAAAGGTGAGAACATTTCAGAGTGACAGGAAAAGCGAAGTGTCACAGGATCAGCAGTAATTCGGTCTGACTCCCACTAGCATGTGGATGGCGTGAGACCAGAGGGGGAGGCTCATGCTGAGCTGCTTCAAAAATCTGGAGCAGCGTGCAAGAAGCTCCGACACATTACGTTAGATGATTGGTTATGTTGTGTTCTTGGTCTATATACAAATGCAGTATTGGGAAGGGAGGTGTGTGTGGGAGGGGTGATGGCTTTCTGAAACGATAACAATAAAAAGGAAAACCCAAGAGGTAAAAAGTCTGTGACTTAGTTTTAAGTCTTTCATTAATTGCTGAGGCCATTGCTGAAGTTTGCTAAGCTTCTTTTGTAACTGGACTTCAGCTGAGATTGACCAAACGCTTTTTCTGTACAAAGGTAATTCAAAGGGAATTACAGTTTGGATCATATGATGCATAACTTGTGGTACAAAATCCGATCTGCTTGCTTTATTCCTCTCTGCTTAAGAGAGAGGAATAACAATCTTTACAGTCTTCTTCCTTCCAGCTTCTAGACCATGAAAACAGACAGTTTTAAAGACACAGTAAAACTGAGTCTTTTTCTTTTGAATAAAAGAAACATTCCTAGAAATGATCAGGATATAAATATCTGTCCACAAAAAACTTGCCTACTCAGCTGTCTGGCATATAGTGTGAAGACGTGCACTGCAAAACACAACATCTTAGCAAGTGGATGTTGTCTAGTTTTTAGTGCAAATATCTTAGTGCACTTAAAGAAAAACTAACTTCGAAGTCAATTTTCAGCAATATACAGCAGCTTGTCAACAAGTCAATAATTTATTAATATTGATTTTAAAAAAAAAGGTGCTACTTCTATTGGTAGATTATTTCACTTACAAGACATTTTTCCCATGTTATAAGTGACATAATCTGACAAGAAACCAAAAAAAATTTTTTTTATCAACCTAGGAAATTATTAACTTTCAACAAGCTCCTGTAGTTCACTGACAAGTTAGTTTTTTGTACCAAAATATTTGCACCAGAAACTACTTGGTAAGATTTTGTGTTTTTACAGTGTTACACAGACATCTGCGAAACATTGTGTTTTGGACGGTATTCCTCTCATTTATGATTTTTTTTTTTTTTTTAACACAGATCAGTTGGCGCAGCATAATCTAAAGTTTCCACGAGTCATCTAGCATGTTTATCGTTTGTGACACGGTTGTGTCTGAGTGGGCTGTGAGCAGAGTGCATGTGACAGAGAAGGCGTCGGACTGTTGGCAATGACAGTATGATGAGAAGCAGAGGACATGACACCCCCCTTCCCTCACATGTCATTTCAGTGGACAACGGGGAAGCGTCCACTGCAAGGGAGCTGCGTTGAGACTCGGAGAGGTGCCACTTTTCGGTCCGCTCCTTAAAATCTTTTGGATCGTTGGGTCGGCTCGTTTTCGACGCTGGGCTTTGTTCAGAGTCTGGTAATAATGTCGGCTCAATATGAATGAGAATCAGACAAAACAAGTGGACGTTATTAGCAAAATAAAAATGTCTCCAGGATCAGGATAAAACAAAACAAAACAAAAAAAAACAACAACAAAAAAACATCTTTTTTGTCACTATAAAAGAAAGGAGGAGATTTCACACTAATTAAACTCCTGCGGGGCTCTGGGTTTTTTTTCCCTCTCGTGTTTTGTCTGACCTGTTGACCTCACCGCTCAAATGATGACAGCGAGAAAGTGAGCCATCAGTGGTAAAGATAAAGCTAGCTTTTTGCTGCTCTGTAGGCAACATCACGTTTTATCATGGTGATGTTGTCGTAGCAACCTTCCAGTTCTCTCGGGTCGTCTGGTCTGCATTCCCTAGAACCAGAGCCAAACGTGGAGAAGAAGCATTCGGCTTCTAAGCAACACAAATCTGGAACAAGCTTCCGAAAAACTGCAAAACAGCCGAAACACCGAGTTCCTTCAAATGTAAACTAGAAGCTCACCTGTTAAGAGTTGCTTTTGAAACATAATAAATGAAACATTCTGATGTTTAACGACGGAATTTGACAAAATGTCAATGTTTCAAGTCTATGACTTTGTATTTTTGTGTATTTATGATGTAAAGCACATGTGTCAAACTCAAGGCCCGAGGGCCAAATCCAGCCCAACATTGCATTTATGGGAAAGCAATGTGCCCAATCCCCAAAGCAAAAGAGACACATAAATAGAACCATCAAGATAACAGTGTGCTTAAATAGTGTTTTATCAGCAGTTTTAATCTATTTACTGCCAAATTACATCAACCATTCCCTCCATTTTCTTGTGAAATATTGTGGAAATTCACATCAAAACAACAATTACCTGCATTTGTTTGCGCTGGTCCATAATTGTAAGTTCATTGCCAATTTCTCACAAAAACATTGTGAAAAACATTGGATGTTTTCTACTAAGCAGCATCACTTCATGTCCAGTTATAATCAGTGATGATGAGGCGAGTGATGAAAACTCAAATTTACCATCACACGTAAGCACAAATATTTCTAAATTACTGCAAAAAAAAAAAACACCACAAAGACAATTGCGAAATCCTGGAGTGACTGACAAAATGTAAGAGTTTATTCATATTTTACCTGTTAAACGTGGTTTATCAATGCATCCTGGCACAACCGGCCCTTTAAGAACATTCACAATCTTGTCTCGGTCCAAAATGAACATGAGTTTGTCAGCCCTGACGGAGCTCACTTTGAACTGCCCTGTTGCAGAAATGGACTTCACAAATAAACTCAACCGATTGATGATTGGTTCCCTAGCCATCTACCCGTTCATACTTAAGTACAAAGTAAATGACGTGAATGTTATGACATAACTGTTGAGTTCAAATTCATAGGCCACATACTGAAGTCCACTTCTACACGCATCAAGCAGAGACCTGCTCTGCCAAGTCCAGCGACGGTGCCTGGAGGTCGGGTCGTGACAGGTTGACAAGCTGTCATGTGTGACGGGGCCGGCGTCCCAGCTGCCAGCGCTGCTATGTGTGCTACTGTGCACACACCTCATCCATTTCACCACCGCTACTCATTCACCGGAGCCTGGAGGTGCTGGCGCACACTGAGATGAACTCGGCCGGCCCCCTGGCCCCGCTAAAGTGTCAGGATTTGACTTTTGTCCAGCTGAATATTGATTCTATTTAGATACGCCGCTGAGCTCGGAAGCTTTTCCCAAACAGGGTTTGGGTTTGTCTTCCTTAATTAAAGATAAATAAATAAAATTAGATACCAAAGACGATTTATGTCTTCAATGTCGAAACATCGGCGATAGGTTTGCGAAAAAATCAGGACTGGGTTGATCCACTATCTAATGCAACAACTGTGAGGTAGAAAACATTTTTTGAAAATGGTTTTATGATGGTTGTCAATGTTTTTTCCAAAAGGAAAAAAATAAATAAATCTGAAGTGTCACATGCATAAGTATTTAACCCTTTCAGTTTAACACCCCCAAAATGAAGCCTGGTGGAAGTCATCACTGTCAGAAGAAACTCAAGGACCGTTCAGGGAGACCAGCCTGCTCTCCAAGAATCTTTCTTTATCAGGGATGGAAAAGCTTAAACAGTTTATACTGTCAAATCTAATGAGTTTGCTTGAAGGTAAGCATTATGTTAAAATGGTTCAGTCAAAGTCCAGACCTAAATACAACTGGGAACACATGACAAGGGTTAAAAACTGATGCTGTCCATCCAGTTAGACTGAATATTAGTTTGGAAAGAACAACAGAGAGTTTCTAAAAGCTGAAGGAGTGACACGACAACGACACAGAATCTGAAAGAAGTTCTGGTGGTTGTGAATACATTTGCCCGTCATGTCTACCTCTTCCCATTTGTTTGAGCTTGAACTGGTTAATATTTATCAATTCAGACACACGTTGACTAAGTGCGGCTGAGAGGAAGTGGTTGAAGGTTCAGGGAACGGTGAAAGGAAAGTCATTTTGTCAATGTGGTAAGAGGTCAAGTGGGAGAGAAGAGATGAGATAAAACAGAGAGGTGAGCATGCAGGCATTTTAGAACACCAAAATGTAAAAAACAAAGACTTACAACTAAAATATGAAAGCAGATGCAAGAAATGACATAATATGCATATAAAGTTGTGTTCAAAATAGGATTGGTGTGTTTTAAAAAGAACCAAAACTCAAAACCCTCATTAACTAGCAATTTTTCTCATAAAAAAAAAAAAATATATATATCAAATTTGTTCTTATGATTTTGAACAGAAATGATGAGATTGCTTAATAAAGCATTCAGTTGTTAAAGGAACGATCCGTGCTCTGCTGTGGAAGCTTTTAAGTCTGACTTTTTACACCAATTTTTTTTTATGTGGTCAAGCACTTGCTTTTTTTTTTTTTTTTTTTTTTTAAAGATACCACTAGGATAATTCATTTGTCCAGAATCAATTTGTGGCACTAGGGGGGAAAAAAACCCTACCTGCAGGCAGTTTGATCTTTACCTGTTTCCATGTACGTGGGAGGCACAGAAAGCATAGCTGTAGTGAAGCAGCGTGGGGTCAATCATGGCTCCATTCTCGGCCCTCTCCAGCAGATCACTAAGGTAACATAAGTGCCTATGGCAGCCTCTGACGCCGTAGCGGGCACAATATTCATCCAAGACAAACACCTGGCCGGGACTGAACCAACCCTGTGGGAAACAACACACACACACACACACACGCACCACACACACACACACACACACAGGACTCCTTTATGACCTCTGGAGGGTCAAGCTGCTGCTTTTAGGAAACCACTCACCACATGTGATGATATTCCATTGAAATGTAGGAAATTAAGCAACTTGAAGAAAACATGTTTGCATTTTGAGAAAAAAAAAAATATGATGATAAACTGGGCAGAGCTAATCTTCTAAACTACTGTTAAAAAATAATTTTTATATGATGACCAAAGGTAAAGATGATAAATGCAAAACTTTTCACCTGATTTTAAGTGTTATTTCTTTTCCCAAAGTGAATTGGGTTTTCTTGTTACTCCACCTGTTTATTTAAAACGTGCAATGATTTGCAGAAAGTTCACAAAGGTATCAGTCAGATGAGGAGTTTAAAAAAAAAAATCAGAAGAATTTTATCAGAGATGCAGTTCAGCTCAAACTGATTCACATGTCTGGCAAATTTGCACAAAGTTGTTTACATTCTTAAAATGACACAAGGTCTCTCTCAAAAAGATAAAAAAAATCAGTTTAGATTTTTTTAAGTTCGCATTTTATATATATATAAAAAAAATGACAAAAAAATATTCACACAAAAAGTTCACAATATGTAAAAACCATATGCAGGTGAGGTTAACGGATTATTCTAAAACAGAAATTTACAAGAGGTTTGAATAATTTTGAGAATATGTGTTTAAATGGGGGTTTCTCAAAATGGGATGAAAATGAAGTGTTTCTAAAGCAGTTGGAATCATGAGTCAATATGAACACTAGTCAGTTTTCTGCAAGAAAACCTTCACATGTCTCATCTCAGTGAATCCAAGAACTCCAGCAGACAAAACGCTTCAGTTGGAGAAAAAGGCTCAACACAAAAGATGTTCTTAAAATCCGACAGGTTCTGGAGCATTGCTTTAAAGGTGGGACGTGAAATTCATAAAGTCAAATTTAGCACACCTCCTACCAAATGAGAGTTGGTTTAAATTTAGACCTGATTTCCTCCATCCTGCTGTGGTTTACTACCTTTGTTTTGTCCATTCAACTGAATCCAAAAGCAACAAAAGAAACCGTTTTCCTTACCAGGCAGGAGTAGGAGTCATTTAGTCTGTGGTCCAAGGTGAGGCGTTGCACTAACTCAAACAAGGAGGCATGGTCAAAGTTACATGGGTTGGCCGAGATGAACTCATCCATGCCGTGCTTTTGGGCTCGGTCAGCGTCTGAGTGCGATTTCACAACGAAACGGTCCGAAGAGCAAATGGACAGGAAGAAAGAAACAGAAAGAGATGACAAATGTCAGAAGCTGGCAAAATAAAGCAAGCACCATCACCTCAGATTATCATGCTTCAACACAATCATCAATTATCTCAGGAACCATAGTTTTATAAATAGATCCATAATAACAATAATAAAAGCTGTTTTATGCATTTATTGTGAAAGATCAGGTCATCTACACTGGGTGAAATAGAAGCGCACCAATTGCAGTTTTCCAGCCGGTTACCGATCTTTAAAAGAAAACCTGTCCTGCTAATTTAAATTTTGACTGATCTTTTTTTTTTTTTTTTTGTCTGAAATGTCGCTAAATGGAGCAAGAAAGTTGCAGAGTTGCCAACAGTGAGGTGAGTTTTGCTGACTACAAATGAGCAGATATGACCTGATGGGCGGGGCTGACAGTCAAAAACCTCTCACAAGAGAACAGAAGATTCATTTTTAAACCTCTGCTGAGGGAGATAAGATCAGGGGATAAGATCGGCTTCACATGCAAGTATCAGCCGATCGCCAATCTCCCAAAATTAAGAAAATGGGCACCAATACACTGGCTGGCCGATAAATTTGTGCGCCTATAGAGTAAAAGCTTTTGTATATATGAAGGATTAATCAGGCTATCAGTTCTAAAGACTCATTTTCTGACTCATCTAAAGCGAAACAGACCAGAGTTATCCTAATCTAACTTTATTTACATATCAAACACAGTCTCAGTATTAATCTGGATCGCTGAGAGGACAACGTTTTTTCATGTTTCAATCATTGATGCTACCCATATTGATTCTACTGTAGGTTTCTTATGAGTATCACTAGTTTGGACTAATCAGGCAGCAAGATATTGAAGATTTCAAGAGGAAATAGTCATTTTGAAATCCCCACATATTCAGTTTCAATGCAAAACAATGGTTCTGACTCCGCATTGGACAAATCCTCTGCATCAGCAGAACGCATTCCAATAGCTGGACGCAGCGGGCGGCGGGCGGGAGGGAACCACAGCTGCTGCTGCTGAGCTGCTGACATGCTGCTTCACTGCATGGCTGGTGTCAACAACGCACAAGTCCGCAAACCAAGAAGACCAGACCTGCGAGAACCTGAAGGATCACAGGCACTGACAGCCAGCTGTGCAGCAGCAGCTCAGTGAAACTACCAACTGGACTTTCCATTCCAGAGCAGAGCGGTTTTGTTTCTGGGCTTCCAACTGTTGACCTGTGCGGACGATGCAGAGCCTGGATACGTTCATATCACCTTAAATCGACTACAAAACAATCTGAAATTTTTAAAACAGTCGTTTTCTTCACCTTAAAATTGTCACGTCATTTGCTTTTCTTTTTGTCCTGGACAGTTACTCTGTTCTGACAAATGTAAATGTAAATGTTCCAGATGGACCAACACATTGGCTCCAAGTCCTATGAAACTGTCGTTTACAAACTGCTGGGATATTTTTTTCAGACTCAACTTATCTGAAATGGTGAAAATGAGTGAAAAATACATTTTGCTGTATTTTTTATTTTATTTTGATTTCGAACATGATAGAAGTGTAGAATCACACACATGATGAAGGAGAGCAAAAGAGATATTTTCGCTCCACAATAATCTTAAAACGCTCAAAAAGCAAAACGAAGAAGAAACTTATGAATTCCTACGCCATAAACTCATCCAATATTTTCAGATGGACCCTCATCACTAAATCAAAAAAATAAACAGGTTAATTAATTTTCCATCTTATGTGGGTTTACATATGTCTAAATATATACATCCATACCCACATTAATCACAATGAAAAATAGTTTGATTTACAGTCAAACAATTTTTTTTTTATCCAATTGATCTTGATTACCAAACAACACAGTCAGGATCAGTTCATCTCTTGGAATTTATGAAGCATTTTTTGTTGTTGTTGTTATTGTCATCAGGGCTCTGCTGGATGCTTCCCTATTTGTCCAAAGTGACAGTGACAAAGTTTTAGTGGGTTTCAATTCAGTCCTGGACGGATAGCTCTCTCCCATCAGTTAGTGCACACCGAGGGTCGATGTGAGCAGAGGTTATACTTAGCTACACAGCAATCAGGAGATTTGTCAGCCAACGTCCTCTTCACTGCCTATCGAAAACACCCCAGCTGTCAGTCAACAAGCCAAACAATGAGCTGGAAGCTGATTTTGTCCCCTAAACAAGTCGCTGCACCCCGTTGCCCTCCCCACCCCCTAAAAATCAAAAAAGGTGACATTGTGGTGCCCCTTTGGTTTGTAGCTGGTGGGCTGTCAGGTCTATTTGATGTGAGTGAGAGGGAGTGGAGGCGGGAGGGCTGGACAGTAACATGCAGTGACATTAGTCACCCCCGTCCGTCTGGGCTGGAGAAGGATGGCCCTGGCAATGATTGATGGATGATATTCATTTATAGATCCGACGAAGACAAACTGAGGGGCTGTGTCCCGGACTTGGCTTTGGTCAATCACAAACATCCTGCGCTATTTAAAGTCTGGCTTGCTTTCTTGCTTCTGATGGACCACTCATTTCACGGAAAAGTAAAAGAAATAAGTTGTTCAGTCATGGCGGTAGAAAATGTCCATTTAAACGGTCAAAATGAATCTGGTTAACATTCCACAAGCTTCTCACAAAACCTCCAACAACTTCAAAGTGTGAACAAATGTTTAGGTTTCTGCTTAGATTCCTTCAAAAACAGCTCTAAGGACTAGCAGACGTTTTACTAAGACCGAAAGCTTCACCGTCTGACCGGTGCAGCAGCGGCTGAATCCTCATCGGTGGACCGTTTCAACCTGCGTGGCTTTGATGTCGTTCAGTCCGGTTTCAGTGCTCACTGCAATACTACAGACTGAACTCAGACCTGAACATTTAGAGACACAGAAAGGCAAACTTCTGGTCCGTCCTTCACCAGAAGAACATTTCTGGGGTTAAAGGACTAATGTCCCACAGCAAGATTCAGAGAAACATAGATTGACATAGATTGATTGAAATCCCATTACTTCTCTTTATTTTTCCACTTCAAAGTAATGTTTTTGTTTGTCTGTTTATTCTGTTATATTTATGTCATGTAAATCGTTTTGAGCTGCCTTGTTGTTGAAATGTGCAGTACAAATTGACTGACTTGACAATAAATGTTTATGACCCTCAGATTTTACTCTTGTTACGTAAATGTACTCATATTGAGTGACATCTTTCTGTACATTCTGAAAGTAAATGTTGGATTTTTATTACTCAACATTTCAAAAGCCAACAAGATGTGATTCTTTCCACAATCTTGACATAAATCAAGAAAACACTGCGGCAGAAAAACTTCATTCCTCGATGTCACAAAAGCTACAGTACAGCTGCAATCTTCTTCTGACGTGTCAAAGCAAAACTGTCAACATAGGAAACGGAAACTGTAAACCTCAATCACACATGTACACAGCGAAGCTTTCAGCGGTGTCTTTATTGTCGCAATGTTTTAGTGTTGGTGGGGAAGTCGGCGACCAGGTGTCAGAGGCGACGCGATCTTATATTATTGCAGTGATACATGTGCGAACTGACATGCAGTTATTTGGTAACATTGAGCGAATGCTGCCCAATTTAATTGTGTGGCAACCACACTGTATTATTCATGACCTGCCACTTTTAACTTAGTAATTACCAGCTGCTGGGTCTCAGTGGGACTCCAGCGGTTGTGTCAAAAACAGCTCTCTCAATAAATTCACTTACGCAAACGCAGGAGTATTTCTTCATAAGCCGACCTGCTTTTATTTCTCTTTTTATGTGTAAACTCTTTGGACCATTACTAAAAAAAGAAAAAAAAAAATCTCCTCTCCCCCCCATCACAGTATTTGCTGAATCCTGTTTCCTGTTTGACATTGATGAAGCATCCACCACCGAGTACAAACAGGTACCAATAAAAAGGTGAGAACAGGGCAACATGAAGCCATATTCACTCTGACTCAACGCTGGATGGTTTTTACTGTATATACTATATGAAGGGCATCAAGAGATGCACAAAGAGAGAAGACTTACAATTAAATCCAGCAACAAGAGAGAAGCAAAGCCACTGGCTCACACCATGGAAATGACGAATGAGGGGAAAAAAAAACAATTAGGTGCTAAAACTGAAAGTGCTGAAAACATTTGAGGATGGACTGAAAACCTCACAACAACCAAAAGGCTTTCAACATAAACTTGCTTACCGATTGCTGTGAGTTTGGGTATTATACACATAATAGTCATGAATGTTTAATACCCTGCCCAAACAAACAAACAAAAAAAAAGACTTACAGAACTGCGATATGGGTGCATCGAGTTGCGGGGCAGTGCCGCTCCTGGAGTTCAGCTTCTGGACCTGGGTAGGGGGCACCGGCTTGTGGGACTGACCGGTGGCCCGGTACATGGCCTGCACCCATAAGATGCGGTCCTGCTCGTCGTCGCTGGCAAATATCACAGTGTCGCCCTCTTTCACAGCATTGAAGAACGTCCGGCCGCCTTCCAGACCTGAAAACCGGCCAGAAACACTCAGCAATGTTATTCGCAAAACAGTTGGTTTTGTCACTGCAAAAACATAGCATGGGCGTCTATTACACAAACCTGAAATAAGACTTGTAAAGGTCATATTCAGGCCAGTCACGAAAAGAAATTTTGCTGGACGATACATTGTTCCAGACATTATTGTGATAAATGGTAATGTTGTTTTGAGACCACTGTCACATAACATCAGAGTGCATGATAATAATGCAGGAACACATTGTCAGAGATCAATAAACATTAAACTCTAATGAACATTCAACAACTGCAAAATATTTTAAATATCCATAATAACTGAACAAAACAAGAGAAACAACAAATAAAATGAATTATGAAAAAAAAACTGTTCATCAAAAAAAGTGGCGAGACCAAAAGACCAGACAGACTTTTATCCTCCTGTTTTTGGTAGAAAGAGAGAAAAGAGATAAAATCATCTAATGTAAATTATTAGGCTGGATTTAAATGACCATGTCATTGATTTATCAGTTGCTGTGACAGGCCTAGTCATATTAAACAGAAATCTGTTTCTGTTTCTGCTCGTCACCTCAGCTGTTTGGTCTCTTTCAACCGCATACGGTGAGAGAAAACAGCAGTCCAGTATAAACCAAGAGCCATGAATACTTGAGTCCACCTCATAAAATGCTTTGACCTGCCAATTTTAATAGCGCAAACACCAATTATACTTAAGTGAACTTTAATTTGCAACAGAAAACATGAAATAGGACAGAATAATCTGACTGTCACATCAAAAAAGTGAAGTTCATGCTATGTTAGGACAGGAGACAAGATGTTTCCATCCCTGAAATTATGGTGCATAGAATCACATATCAAGCCTAAACTATGTTACAGAGAGTAAACACAATAAAAACATCTGCCACAGATAAACAGTAGTTTATCTGTGGCATTGTTCATTAAAATGTCACATTTCTGATGTATTAAAATGAAATGCAATAACTTAATAACATTGTATTAGCGATCAGGTAATGCATTCAGCAAGTACTTTTACTTTTACTGTTAATATTAATGTGGTACTTTTACTAGAGTACATTTTTGTCTGTGTATTTGTACTTTTACTTAAGTACATTGTTTGAGTACTTTCTCCTCCACTGCATTTAAGATTCAGATTTTAAAAGGAGGTTGGATCGCAGTTTTATAACAACATACGCAGAAGCTGGTGTTACATTATTTTTGCAACTTTGCTTTATTTTCACATAGCGAGCTGAAGACAATCAGACGCTGAGCACTGAATAAAAGCACGGCTGCATCACGCGCCACATCGAAATAACACAAATAATCAGACAAAGAGGGAGATGATGCTCCTACCAAACAACATATAGAACAGCTGTTATTCTTGCCAGAAATAATCCAAGGTCAACATTGGGGAATATTTAGTGCTGTTCAAATATCAGTGCAAACGGGTTCATGTTGCACTGATATGGGGATACGTTGTTTTTCAATACAGAGCAATGCAGGGTTCCAGTTGGTGCTGCAGATTATTCCTCTAATCTTTAGATTTTTTTTAAACTACATGTATGTTTTATTATTATTATTAATTATTATTATTATTATTGCTATTACAGCAGCGCCCCGTCTAGCTGATGGTTGGTCTTGACTTGTCTGACCTGGCTGAGGGTCGGTGTAGTCCACAGTGTAGCCGTCCAGCTGCAGAAGCTCCACCGGCTCAGCCTTCTTCTCTCTATAGCTGCACATCGCAAACGTGTACTGGCTCACCTACAGCAGTTAGACACACAGAGAACATGGTCTCTTAGCAATCACATATAACAATAGTGAAAGCAAAGGTCAAACAAGACAGAAAACTCACCAATACTCATTTCATTTTTGAACAATGATCGTAACATTAAATCCTACTGGTAAGATGCAAAGTCTTGCATATTTTTTCCTCCAGTTTCTAATACAAATATCTCAGAACATTTGAAATGAGACTAAACTAACTTACAAGTAACAAGATATCAGAGCTTGTTTTAACGCAATAGTTCTTCAATATTGATGAAACAATACTACTTCCACTGGCAGATTATTTCACTTATAATGAGACACTTTTCCCATTATAACCTTGGATCTATGATTTTAAATTCTGAGCATTTCTGAATCTGCCTTAAAATGCAATCTATTATCATGATATTATTTTACAACACAGTTCCACTTTTGTTTTTGGGATAGCGTCTTGCACGGAACTGTATGAATGACACAGATATGAAAACATGTATTCCTTGCAGTGCGAGAAATAATACACGTGTGAATGTATTCCTAGGGTGTGGCGGTGGCGTTAACAGGTTGGCACTTGTGACTTTTTTTTTTTTTTTTTTTAAATTAGGCATTGCCTGAAGTCTGAGGTGACAGATACGGAGTAAGGCTAACCATGCAGCAGTGTTAATGAAAGCTTTGGAGGTTTGGAAGTGGAAGATCAGCAGCCCGAGCCTTTTTATTTTGAATGAAAGCGATAAAAACTTTGCAAAGCTGGTTTTACCAACTAAACAAGTTAACTTACCAACCTATTAAATGTAGATGTGTAGCAATAGAAATAATCAGCCCCTTTAAGTCCATCCATCCAGGTAGAGCAGGCATGCATTTTATATCAAGATAAATACAACAAAACACGTTGAAATATTGAAACGCAATGTTATTGCTTATTTAAAATGGAGAATTAGTATTTCTGGTGACTTCTGCATGGAATGAAAAGAAACAACAAAGATGTAGCACATGTTAAGAAGTGATTTTAGTTCTTTTCCCTAAACTACATCCAGTTTAGGGAAAGACTAATGTAAAACTCAATCCAGCGTTTTGTCTACAAACCACTGAAAATGACCACATAGAACCATAAAAAGAAACAATACATTAAAATGACCAATGCAGATGTTTTTGACTGAATGTGGCTCCAGCAATATGAACAATAAAATGACCCAATAGCACTTAAGATATGAATTATTTGCTGAAAAGTTTAGCAAGTGGTCAAGTGTGTGAATTATTATTATTTTTCGTCACCATTTTAAAACAACTGTCAATGACGAAAAACATTCTGTTTGATGCGACCCCTGCGTAGAACTTTGAAAAAATGGAGTCATCTATTGTGCCTTAAGCCTTTAAGGTGGAATATTATGTGTTTTTCAGGTGCATAGAGCCATTTTATAGCACAATCAAATAATTATGTTCCTTTCAATTGTTCAATAAATACCATATATCAAATATGACTTAAAACACCTTGAAATTGGGCCTTTGTTGCTAAAACCTTCTGCCTTTTGTGCCTTTATTAATCCTTAAACCAAGTTTTTTCCAGTGTTGAACTGAGAAGCAGCTCCTTTAATAAGCTCAGCAGATGTGCAGCTCCACCAGGTGTTTGCTAATGCCTGCTGGCTAGTCTGAAGGAGCCGAGTGGTGGAGTCGCAGGGAAATGAACTCTGTGAGGCAGAAGCTTGGAAACATAAAATGAGAAGCTGAGCCTCCCTGCACCCAGACATTTTGCACGGCTGAATGGTTGCCACGGGAGATTCAAGGATTTCTCTAACATGCATGAATAAAATCAAGCACAAAACTTGGGTGCAGATAGAAGCAAATAAAGAAACTAATATCCTGAAACTAATTTCATTACAATATGGGGATGAAGCTAATGTTATTGATTTTTCCAGAATGTGTTCTGGGTTCGTGAGAAGATGTGTGTTTAAGGTGAAAGGTCATTCCCTATACAAACCCAAAACTCCTTCAGGAGAAAAATGTGTCCCTTTGTTGACTTGGGGTTTGTCCTGTAGTCTGCTGCTTGTGTTCAACGTCAATATTTAAGCCACAACTAAAATATATTTCCTGTAAATTTGCTGAGGACTGAACACAGGGCCTGCCCAAGCATTTTTAAGACCTTACGCAGATTTTTATTTGTGGACCCCCCATACTAACATGTCAACACCAGATGCTTCATCACAAGCTACACTTTGCGTGTAACATACCTACTATCATCAGCTTAATTAATAATTGACTAATCCCATACCAGCGGTACCATGGCAAATGATTTTAACTTTACATGAGTGACAAACTAAACAATTTTCAAATGCAAAGTGGTATTTTTGGAGTGCCATATTATTTTAACTATTTTTTTGTTTTGTTTAGAAAGGCAATCGTTTATGAACTGATATCTGACACTTGAACTGCATTTTAATTGGTTCAAACTAGATACAACGTTACACAAAGTCACTGCAACCTGCTGGCTGTAAATACAACGATGACGCTATTTTTTTTTTTTTTCTTTCATTGAACCAGTTGACATTAGTGCAGCTTGCCAGTCACGCCAGACTATCGTCAAGAGAACCGGCGAGCGTGGCCAGTCGGCTGCTGTTGCCGTGACTACTGCCACGAGTGGCAGCCCTCACTCTTGCTCCTGCCACACTCTGTTTGTGTATTTGCGTGGTAGCGAGTGTGTGTGCAAAGTTAGGTGGGGGACGGGGCGGCTGGTTATATGTTGGGTTTCCCTTGTGCTGGTGACAACTGAGATTCCCGAAGACAGTACTGATGACACCTAAGGCCATCATGGAAGAAGCTGGACTAACTCTGCAGCAGCTCTCTGGCCTCCAGGACCCCACAGAGGCAAATCTAAAGTACTCTGCCACCCTCTCCCCACACCTCTCCCACCACCACCCACGCACACGCACACACACACACACACACACACCCTAAAACACACAGTTTCCTGTCAGTCTGCTTTTCCCACTCACACTCGCTCAGCTGTCAGTCAGCTAAAATGAAGATGAAGAATTAGAACATAAGGAGGAGTAGTTCCTACGATACGTTTAAGGGTATTTTGATGTTAACATAATTGTTTTTATAAACTATCTCTTAATGTTCTACTGTAAAGTATAGAAAAAAAAGAAAAGATTTTCCTTTTTAATTTTTTTGTGAGAAATTTCAGGCAAAATGCTCCAATCTAAAGCAAAGGTGCATCACTAAAACTGCTATCTACACCTGGGGAGTTGATGAAGGTTGAAAACTATTGAAACCATAATGATAAGAATTAAATTTTCACAGACAAAAAATTCGGATGTCAATCAACAGGTGAGTGACAAAAACAATTGTGTTTACTTCCTGAATGTGCTACAAAACTCCAAAGAAGAACTTCCATGTATCAGTCAAGTCTTCTGTCTTAGGAAATGTATCACTTCATCATCTCATCTTATGTATCTGGAAAGAATAGATTGAGATCTTTTCCACTACCTAGTAGAAGATATTTTTTAAGCATGTTGTTCTTTGACCAGTTTTCTCTTTTGTTGCATTTGTTGTTTTTGCTGTGCTTACAGGAGAATTATAAAGCTCCCTAAATATATAAAACTTAAATCGTGGATTTATCAATTATCAGTCTGTGTGTGTGTGTGTGTGTGTGTGTGTGTGTGTGTGTGTGTGGGTGGGTGGTGTGTGTGTGTGTGTGTGTGTCTCATTATTGCGTCATGTGACTGCAATAATGAGAGCCAGTTTCAGCACTTTGGCTCAACCATGTTGAACAACTGAAAAGTTTTCACTGAACAACTACAACTCTTTTGCTGCATTTAAAACAGTTTTAGTCTTACGTCAAATAACTTGAATTGATATTTATTGTAAATTTTTTCTACTGTTAATTGTATTTTTATTTTCTCTTTCTACTGTTACGAATTCGACTAATGACAACTGCATAGAATATTTTAGTACTGCACTAATCTAGCAACGACCAACATTGCAAACTATCAAGCTCCACAATACTAAATCAAATTTGAAGAAACATTTTTAGTCACAGTATGGCGCAGCCAAATAGCCAGACAGAGCAAGCATCACCAGGCGGAGTGAGCAAAGAACTAAAATGCAGGATGTCTGGTCTGCGGTTTGGCATTGGGTCCATTGGATCTGCGGTTTGGCATTGGATCCAGTGGGTCTGCGGTTTGGCATTGGATCCATTGGATCTGCGGTTTGGCATTGGGTCCAGTGGATCAGCTTTGGCTGGGCCTGGCACTTCGGTTCTCTGGTGGCTGTTTGGATTTTGAGCATGGTTGGTGCGTTTGGGCGCCTGTGGGTCTGTGGTGTGGGATTGTGGTGTGTTTGGTTGGCTACGCCGCCGTTCCTTCACTGCTTCTCCTGCTGCTCTGGCCCCCAGCCCAGAGCCACCTGTGGTCACAGTGGGGTACAGTGGATAGTGCACCTTGTGACAGTGCTTGTGTAAGCTGCTAGAAGAGCACTATGGGCTGTGGCTGCTGTGTGGTTCCCCAGTGATCCTCCAGGGACTCCCGTTCTCCAGGGGACCTCTGGATGTCTGTGACTCCAATTTTCTCAATGCCTTCATTGGGTCTAGCCTGACATTGTCTTCCTGCGCTATTCCATTTGATTCATATCTCGCTTGCAGCACAGTCTAGGTTTTCTCTGATCGACTTGAATTCCTCCAGTAGAATTTCAACCGGGCTAATCAGTGAGCAGAAGGAGAAATTCTGAAAGATGACATTAAATTTCTGCTGTTTTACTGTAGTTTTAGCATCGGCAGAGGAGGAACAGAACAAAGTCGTTCAGTGCGTGTTGGTCATTCTTCCAAATATTGAGTTAACATTAACAGATGCCTCGTTCAGATGGGCCCTTCTCTCTTCACAGTGGAAGATGATTGCTTACAGAATAGGTAACTTCTGGTAAGATTCAAATTGTTGAACAGAGGCATCACATACGCCATGGGTAAATGTTAGCAATTGGAAAAATGTAAAAATGTAAAACTTAAACACAGTCCACAACTCCGGGAAGCAATTGTTTCTCAGCAGCCAAAAATCCAAACTGAGATGGTTTTTACCAGGATATCTTGATGAGTCCTAGGGGCCCGGTTTGTGACTTATTTATTTATCTTTCTTTTTTTTCATTAAAATTTGGTTTGGCTACACCTCTCTTTCTGCAGGTGTAGAAACAGATTTCTACAGTGTTACTTTCTACTCTTTAAATCCTTCTTTCTTTTCTCTCTTCTGCTCTTATCTCTTTTTCATTAAAACATTTTCTCCATTTTATTTTTCACCCCTTGTTCTTTTCTGTCTCCTTGTCCATTTCATTTGAAATACACCCAATGCAATTTCTAATAAAAGTTTTTGTAAATGTATCAAGAGGAGCACTGTAACGGAGGTCGTAATGCTCCACTTGTGAAAGCAAATCAGTTTGGCTTTATCTTGTTTTTTGTTTTTTTTTTGTTTGTTTTTTTTTACACTGAACATGTAAAAAAGATCAAAAATAAATTAACAATAACATATGCAACAGACGACATCATGAACCTTATCACTGCTGGAAATACCCCAGAAGAAAAAAGAAACTAAGAAAATTACCTGTGACCTCTTAATGATGAATATTGCCTTTTGTCAGAGTTGAAAGTTTTTGTAAAGCAACTCATTTGAATCAAACAAACCACTCAATCAATAAAGCTCTGAATTTTTGGTGGCCAAAAGAATATCCGCTGAGTCGTTAGCTCTGTAACACAGCAACCCAACAAACACGCAGCGTTCTTTGTGCCGCCATTCAAACTTCGTGCACATCGGAAGACAGACATAAAAACAAACACATACACATGAGTGTGCAGTCTATTGACCAGTATTTGTCACTTGCTATATATTTAGCTGCGAGCAAGTGAGAGGCTTCAAGTTGGCGGTGCTCAGGCTTTTGTAGCTCCAAGTGTTAGACCAGCTAGTGTTCACTCGACTTTGTCAATCCCCTGTCAACTTGTAGCTCTGAGACATATCCTTCCTAACGCATAGGAGACAGGCCTACTGCCGCCCACCCCCTTCTCTGCTGCCTGCTGCCCACCTCCCAACGCGGAGCCACCAGGAAATGGCCTCCACCACCTCATCGCCCACCCCCCATCCACCCCCACCGCCCCCCCCCCCCAACAACTATCTCCTGACAAAAGCCTGCTTGACCTCTCCATCATTCATCTGACAACCAAAAGAAGACAGCTTGGCTGCATCTCTCTTTCTCACAGCGCGCCACAACATGTGGTTGGCAAAAAATTTCCTTTGCATAAAGCGGCACTCATGTCAAAGGCATCCCTGCTTCTTTGTCTTTTTCTTCTTCTTTTCTTTTTTTTTAAAAGATATTGCTGGAGGACAAATTATGGTTATTTTCTTCACCTATGAAACAATTTTAAAAAAAGCATCACCTATTTTAAATAAACACTTGCTTCCAGTTTTTCTTAATCAAACGTTTTGTCCGCCACAGCCGACTGAAGGGTAATAATGATCAGACTACAGTGCGGTTGCAATTAAAATTGAGCAAAAACGTCTGTGCTAATTAGTCGGTTGTAATCAGGAAGCAGCAAATCGCCTCAACGGCCCCCGCGACAACGAGCAGAAGAAATCTTCATATGTCGTCAGTTTTTATCAGTATCAAATAGCATTTCTATCAGGTCCTTGACAGTGTTCAGGATTTGGAGATGGAGCTTTCCGAACCTTCTTTCAAACATTTTAAGTACAATAATAATAATAATAATAATAAAAATAAATAAATAATAATAATTGTTATTATTATTATTATTATTTTTGTTTTCATATTTTATTTTCTAAAAAATAAATATGCCTACCTGTACCAAGACAAAGAATCTCTTCTTCCATCTTTTCCACACATTTTTGCCAATGGCCCAAAGATACCTGTGGGGAAAAAAAAATTGATGTATTTTTTTTATTTTTTAACAAAGAAGGAATTTAACAGAATCCTTTGCAGTGATTTCTTTGCGATGCTGTTTTGGCTTTAGTTTATGCTGCTGTTAATATGACAAAGATTCAACGTACCAATGTGAAAATACTAGTGCAATCACTGACCTCTTCTGGCAAAACACCGCCACTGCAAGGAGATGCAGGGCCTCTTACAAACCCAACATTTTTCTAACAGTAGATTGTACTTTTTTTTTTCACAAAAGATTTGATATATAGTAAAACTAAAAGTTAATTTTTTACACATCTGCTGCCACCAAACGAGACTAGAGAGGAATAATTATCCTTCTGAAGAGAGCTGTTCAAAAATCATGTCAGACTAAGCAATATGAGAGATTAGAAGGCAGAAAAAAAAACAATAAATTCAAAGCAAAATTCTTTAAAAATACTTATATAAACTAGAGTAAAGTGAAACATCAGAACTCAGTGTTTGGGACCAAACTGTGAGAGGTCAGTCGAATGAAACTGCGTTTACATCCAAAGAGAAAGAACATCCACCATCAGCTAAACAGGAAGAAAACGGGTTTCAACATATTAAATAAATAGATTATAATCTGCACCACCAAGAAGATGATGCTTGCTCAGCAAAACAAATAAAAATGACTAAGAGAGTAAATCTGTTTGAAGAAAAGCTGGGAAGTTGGTTGAATATGAGCTAACTCAGTGGTTCCCAAAGATTTTCTTCTGGTCCCCCCTATGGATGACAATAATATTCCCCCAAAAAAGAAAACAGATCAACTGGGCACACACATCGTTCAACCAGACATAAACCTTGTCACGTATTTTGTTTTCAAACTCCACTGAAGTTGATTTCACACTTCAGGTTGCAACAAAACACACTACAAACCATCTTTACAGTGAAACACTTTTTTATTTATTTATTTATTTTTTTTCATTCATCCATCCAACCCCCCACACTTTGGGAATCCCTGAGCTATCTAAGCATGACAGCTCTGTGTCTTTGTGTTCTGGTTCCAAACAAGTGTTCACTTTCTAATGCACCAACTATCATCCTCATAGCAATCGTGACCACAAGAGGGAAGCAAACCTCATCTTTTGGAAACATGCAGAAGCTGCTCAGCAATTACAAAAATTGCTTGATTGTTATATCAGTGTGAGGGTTTCTATGATTTATTGAGAAGCGCATGAATGATTTTTAATAAGCACTTTTTTTTTCTCAAAACTGATCCCTTCTTTAACATTGTTCATCGTTGGAGAGATGTCTCCCTCACTTCCTATCAGAAACACATTTCATGTAAAATCTGAGTGTTTTTACTCAGTTTTGGAGACACAAATATAATTAACACTTATCTAAACCTGCCTATCTTTGCAGAGTTGTGGGGGGTCACTGTCTTTTACTATAACCTTTAATGCAATAAATTGAAGTTTTTGTGATATGAGCTCACAGCTAAATATTTTTAAATATTATCAGACACAAAAGCAGGGGGGGAAAAAAATACCCAAATATTTTTTGTCACTACTGAACACTCCTACTGACGACTCTGGAATGACATCAATCATATATCAGTGAATGAGTGAAACAGCACATGAAAAGTCTGAGCTTATGCAAGACATGAGATCTGGTTTCCAAAATCTACTTTTCCAAATGAAAGGGACAGAAAGTCCAGAACTCAAATCACAGAGCAGTTCTTTAAACTATTTAGATGGAAATCTGACAGACACGACAAACGCTTTAAATTGATCGCGCTGATGAAGGGCATCAACACGACAAACCCGACTGCCACTTACCCACAATGCTTCATGTTCTGTGGCTTGTCCATGCGGATGGCTAGTTTTATCTTGAGCTCGTCTGGGCAGCCTTTGGACACGGCCATCTTATGGAGCTCACACTGCTTGGGACTGTTGGGCGTCGGATGAAGAACAACCTGGAAACGGCCACAAGCAAATGTCTGCGAGTCAGACGCACTGTGTGAGAGGAAATAAAAATGAGCGCAGTGCTTGAGATGTTCTCCCACCCTTCCGAGCTCCTTATCCTCCAAAGCCAGCACGCCTGTGCTCTCAGTGAACAGCTTCACCTTCACAGCAGGTAGAGGCTGGGTGGTGGTGAAGTCGCCTTGGGTTCCCCAGCTACGAACAAGAACAGATTTATTAAGTTAAGTCTGCGCGGTAAATGGTGTACCTCAGGGTTAGTGATGCAAACTTACACCCAAGGCTTTTTTCTATTAATCTGTTCTTAATAATAATCACATGAACAGATTTAGTCATAATAAACTCCTCCTAATGAGCCTTTAATATACGGGCCAGTTTCTTCTATAAAGTCAGAACCTTTTGTTGTTTTTAGGGGTTTGCATCAAACAAATAAATACATGAAAAAAGTTCTCATTCTTGTTCTCATTCTTTCATAGGATGGATCTGTGTTACACTACCCGTTCTATTAATTATAATTCCTCTGTTTGGTCTTAGATTTTCCTCCATGAAAGGCAACATCTTATGCGGGAGTGTATGCAAGAGAATATTTTGGAAAATAATTGAATTCTGTCCAGTCTTAGGGTGATGAGGTAACTTTTAATGTTCCCTCATCAAAAGTTTTTACTTCCTTGGATGTTTTATCCTTTTTATTGCTCTGACAAATCCATCGTGACTTTGAATGCAACCTTAATGAATGAAGTGTCCTTCCAGCTGTGATTGTCATCTTTCTTTAGTTGCCTAACTCCACGCTGTGCATTGCACATACATTGGTTTGGAGGCTTCAGCTTGGTCCGTCTGCAGCTTGTGTCCTCCTTCCACCTCCATGGTGCAGTAAACTATTCTGTTTGACGCCAAAGACTTCAGACCCTGAACCTCCATTATCACCACCTGAAAAATAATATCAGTCATCCAAAGAAATGAAACACCACATGACAAAATACAAGTAATAGACACATCGCGACTTTATTACTCAGTTACAATATTTTCTCATGCATCCTTTGTTCCATTTTGGTGAGTGCATATATACTTGCACTGCGCTCAACAAGTTCTTAGTAATGTAAGGATTTCTAAGCCTTTTTTTCTGGAAATAGTTGATTTAATCTGTTGGAAGCTGGCTGCTCGGGTTTGTGGAAATTATTCATTTAGTGGCACCTGTAGCTTCTGAGGAGGGATCATTTTAAAAGCTGGAAGCTTTGCAGAACAAATTCAGAAGTCTGTGTGCCGAAGAACGACTCGCTTGCCGTAGAGAAAAAACATTCAGGTCAAGCATAGTGAGGTCATCACAATCTCTAAAGACAAGGCCAAGGAGGAAGCTCCTCTAAAGCAGGAGGAAGGGAAACGATAAAGCTCACTTAAGACCTTAAGCAAAAACAAACTGTTTAATTCAAGTCTATGGTCTCTGAACTTGTCTATTTTTTTTCCCCAAGTTGTTTAATTTGTATAGTCATTGATGTAGAAATGCTGATAATCAAGTACTCCCAGACCTTCAGGTTAATTTTCATTAATATAACCAATTATTAGCCGTCATTCATAGCCAATTGTTGCACAACACTTTTGTTTCTGACAGGTTTTTGAAAAAACAAGGTCATCATGTAAAACTGGATATCATGTGCAAGTTGGTTTGTAGAGTTTGGTGTTTTTTTGCTTTCATTTTGCCCAGCCTGAATGTAACAGGCTGAAGAATGAAGCGTTTTCTGCTGCAGATGCTTTACCTCCAGAGTGAATGAAAGGACCACGTCTGACTTGGACAGCAGATTTTCATCCTCCTGACCCATTTCCATAATGGAGGTGTTGTGTCCTCGTTTCAGCTTCTGCAGCTTGAACTCGCCGCCCTTGGAGACCGGCATGCTCTCCAGGTTTGCCATCAGCAGGTTGACAGACGAGCGCAGCTCCTCGATGTACATGGCCTCCATCTCTCTGGAAACGAACCTTGGAAACCTTCCACCGAGCTTGGAAAAACAGGAGATTGTGAATTTAATCACCAAGTTGCATCCTGTATCGATTCTTGTAAAATGATCCAAGTCTGCATTCATTTCAGGAACCTTCCTGTCTCTATGTCCATCCTATTCTGTCAATGTTGGTTTTGTATTACATGTCAGTTTTTAAAGGGGCAGTATCATGTGTTTTCCAGTCACATCGTATCATTTTGCAACACAATCAAGTAGCTATGTTACCTTCAGTTGTTCTAAAAATGCTATATTTCAAGTATGACTCAAAAGACACTTGACATTTGGGTCTCTGTCTCTTTAAAAAACTCCTGCTCATTCTGAAACTCCGCCCTCAGGAAGTGATCACAACATCGCTTCTCCATTAACCCTTCAACAACATTTTTACTAGCGCGAAACTGTGAATTAACTTATATAATGAGCTCAGCAGATGTCCAGTTCCGCCAGGTGTTTGCTAATTGCTGTTAGCTAGTCTTAAGGAGCTGAGAGGTGGAGTCAGGAGGGCAGGGAGCTCTGTGAGGCCGAGGCTTATAAGCTTGGAAATTGCAGCTCTGAGGAGGAGCTTCGTCCTGAAGGTCCACTCAGGTGTTTTGCACAGCTGAATGGTTGTCATGGAGATTAAAGGATTTCTAAAACATCTATTAAAGAATCAAGCTAACACTCCAGTTAGGATTTTGATGAGAGAATAACCCTGTGACATGTTGTAAAACTAAAAACAAAGTGAATCTGACATAATATTTGCCACTTATCGTTTTACAGGTTAATCTTCCTTAACAAGCCTCATCCGTCTTTTCCTTTTACCCGAGCGATCTGATCCGCCATCTGCAGCCGTCCGTCCAGTTCTCTTCTGATCTGAGCCGCCTGCTCATCAGGATTGTCCAGCTGGGAAAACACAGACATGCAGCAGTTTGTTTAGACATCCACTAAAAATCACATTCATGTCCATGAATTAAGAAAAGAAAAACACTGTTTTAATCACACTGACCTAAAAGTAAATTACACTCAACAACAAATGTCACTTATTACTGGGCTACGCCGAAAATGATAAAAAAAATAAATAAATAACAACATCATCTATTACTTCATCTATTAGCCAACTAAGAGGATACACTAGCCTTTGGATACAGTTGCCATGGTAACAAGTGTGAGGAGTAGGTACGGCAGTTATCAAGTTGTGAATCTCTTACACATACATGTAGCCTCCACAAGAAGCTACATTTCAGACATGACTCCATGCACTAGAATCATTAGAAACCAAACGTTTTCCTTTCACGTGCATCCAGACACGCGCTGCTGAATGGAAGTAGAAAGGCTGACTTCAAACTGTTCAAGGTCTCTGTTTGACCAGGACACCATCTGTTCGTTAATGAATTGCAGTCAGAGCTTATTTGGTCTTTTAATGTGTTATCAGAACAAATATGACCATAGTCAGAGCAATGGCGACTGCATGTTCAGGACAGTACATGGTCTGCATTATCACCGACAAAGGAAAACATGAAAAACAGATTAGATTGAAAAACAGCATCCCATGAACTGGATAAACAGTAACGACAGGAGTGAAGCGCTGACTGAAGGGTGGAGTCTGTAGTTGGATTAGTGAAAGCTTACAGTGCTGTAGCTAGCAGTCATGCTATGTTAGGTGCATTTCACTACCAACAAGCTTGATGAAGGGGTTGATCAAAAACACATCTGTGGCATATCAATCTACAATAACAGTGGTTGATGGAATGAATTAAGAAAACTTTTACAACAAGTTACCTGGAGATGATCCCTTACTGAATGGCACTGACTTAGTAAGGAGCCTAATTGGAGAACCAGGTCACAGCCTTTACAGATAAACTAATCTATTAAAGTTGATTCACCAAGAAGATGTGATCTACAGTGTCAGATACTTTTGGACATGTGTGACTGTGATTAAGAATCCCCAAATCTAAACCGTTCGGGGGAAAGGACGACTTTCATGGCTTCAGGTTTGCATATATTCACGTTTCATTTTGAAACGTTGCACTGCGACAATCTTTGTGTGTACGCTTGATTCACATGAGGCCCCTGGTGGATAGCAGTGTCAGCCACATTCCCAGTCAATTGTGACAAATGTATTGTTTCATGCCATATAAGTGAGTGCATTGTGCAGCCATGTTGGCATTACCACTGATACAGAAGACCAGGCAATACCTGAGATAACTGTGATTTTAAAGACTGAAATCTCTGTTTGAAAACGCAGCAGAGTTGGCCACTGGACAGTGCATGTATCTTTCCATAAGCCTAGTCTTTGTAAACAATGGTAACAAAAGCTGAGATACAAATTAAATTATAGAACAACACAGCTGACATGCACTGAGAGCAGCGAAGTTGTTTTCTTTTTGTCAGATGCATTTTAACATTCATCCAGTTCAAATCCTCAATAGACTTAAAGACATTTATTGAATGCAAAGTCATAAGAGAGACCAACCAAGTTAACCAAGTTAAAAAAGACATTCATATAAAAAATAAAAAATAAAAATGCATGCAGTTTTAACACTAAAGTTTATTTTTTTTGTTTGTTTTATTTTCCAACAACATTGTTTGGAAATGAAGAGGTGGTGATTTTTTTTCCTTCCCCCAAAATCACTATTGGCAAAAAACTAACTTCATCCATTATTTTAGGAAGTATACAATAATAGTGAAACACCACGGAATGCATAACATCAATCATAACCTCTAGTATAAAATCTTTATTTCACAAAACAGATATGAACAGACAAATCATTAGCTGTTGGAGCTCAGATGAGTTTAGGAACATTCAGGTGGTAAACAGGGAACGTGCATTTATTCATTTTGGACCGTTTCTGATGCAAAATCAGAAGTCGTTAAGAGCGAATGCAAAACACTGGAGCGGTAAAACATTCCCTCTTCTACTAGCAGCAGTCGATGGAGTCGTCTGCGTAAAACAGATCCTGCTGTGCGACGTTGCTCTGTTCAGCGATAAAGAGGAAACGGGGGTGGGGGGGGGAAGCCGGCGTAGACACCTTAGCAGATTGTCCTCCCTCTGGGGCTTGACTATGAAGACATTCACCATCTGGCGTATTGTACAGAGGCAAGACAGCAGTCACTCCTCTAATGAGAGCAGGGACATGCTGGGGAAGGCCTCTGAGGGGGAGAAAGCTTAACTGGCTCTTCTTCAAACACATCCACACCAAATCACATTTGGAAGCTGACAGAGGGACACAAATACCATCCCCTCAGCTCCTACCTGCCTGAGCTCTAAACAGGCTGCAGCCTCAGTCATGTATCCAGTCTCTATTTGCAGTAAAATTCTTCTTTTAAGAAGACGATCGTTTTGCATATTGCTTGATATTAATAGGCAGAATCAAGTTCTTTTTTCTATGGATCTTAAATGCCAGTCCTTTTTTTCCCCTCCATGTGCACTAATGACTGGAAAGCAAACATCTCATTAATGTACTTGGAACTTTATTGTTTCCTATAATTGCTGCAGTTTCCTTCCTGCCAGCCCTCTGGAAATCACCACCCTGGCTTAAACAGGACAGCCGACTCATCATCCACCCTGTTATTTTGTGCTGGGAACCGAAACAGAGCGGCCCCTCGGCAAACAAGACGAGTTGAATTCAGCGGGATGCTTACGTCAGTTGAGTCACACTTGCTAATAATAATTTTAAAAAATATTATGATAATAATAAAAAGGAAAAATGTGCTATTATATCCACATTTGGTTTCCCTCTCATTTGTGTCAAGCTATTTTAACAGACAGATTTCACCAGGTGCCGATCTTGGCCATTTTTAAGATGTCAGTCACAGAAAAAGGTTTAAACATGTTCAGCTGTCAACATCTCCATGTCTTTAAAGCTGCAGTATGTCACTCACCTCTGAGAGAACAACAATCGGTGAGGTCAATTATTTTACGTTGTACTATTTTGGAAAAAATAATAAACCTAAAATGAATAGCACTGATTTTATATAATGGCAATGACACCAGTAGTTTTTTGTGTGTGTCTCTTTTGGAGAATAGAAATGACAGTGATACGGAACAAATATTCCCCCCACTTTTTTTTTTTTTTTTTTTTAACCCGGCCCAGTATGAAGGGTGAGAAACAAACAGGCGTGTTGATGCACTAACCTGACAGGCATTGTAGAGCAGCTGGTGCTCGAACTTCTTGATCCCCAGGATCTGCTGGAACATTTCATACAGCTGGTCTTTGCTGAGGATGAGCTCGGAGGCGGCGCTTGCGGTCATCCGCTGCTGGTGCTTCCGGGGGTCTTCTTCCCCCCGGTAGATGGTGTCGAACTTGGCGATCCACGAGCTCAGCACGGTCTCTTTGCTCAGGCCGTCGATCTCGGGCAGGCTGCGCACGCGCTTTTCGATGTGCTTCTTGAACACCTCACGAGAGTCGCTTGCCGAAAAGCCGCCACTCTGCACCATCCGGGACACGCGGTCACTTTTCAGGAAGATCTGAAACCAAGTGGGAAAAACAAGAACATCGCTTCGTTATTGTGTCCTTCTTGTTTTATGTGTTACTGGCTGTTGCATGTCAACCCTGTTTCTTAACCTCAGCTTCTTTCTACAGCTGTTACTCTCATTCTATGCCTCTCGGTTTTACAATAAGCTAAAACTGTACGCTTGAGATTTAAAGTGAGTTGATACAGATCAGCCCTACACTGCATTAAAGATAAGTCCTGAGCAGAAAGAAGTTTCAAGGCATTTTTTTTAAAACTTCCTTTGCTACAAATGATCACGCCTTCATTAAAGAAATGCTGTGGCTGCATTTCATTCAATAAAGGGTCTGTTTGCCTGTTCAAAAAGGGAATTTAATTATTTTTTGTTTATTTGCATTTTTTTAAATGCATTTCCAATAACAGTACAATACAGCACTGTACAATTGTGTACTAGTGAATACAACAACATACAAAAAGGCTCTGCAGAATGTGCCAGATTTTTTTTAACTGAATAATTGATTTATTGTCAGAATAACTGATAGAATGATCGACTAGTAAAATCATGGTTAGTTGCAGCCCTAAACACTCCGCCGTGTAATTCCATTTGAATCCAAGTCGAATGTCTTTGGACAAATCTGCATTTACGTCGAATGAAACGGGCCGGATTGCAAACAGTTTGAAATCAATATTATTTGTTTACTGTTTTTTGTAATGTGCACCAAGAAAATTCCAAATAAACATGAACTGGGTTTGTGTTTCACACCTGGCCTGAACTGTACATGCTGTATATCTGTGCTCATATCTGTGCAGCTTATAAATGTGGTTTCCATTCTGAAACATAACCATGTTAAATTTGAGGGATGAGAGAGCCGGCTTGCTATAAAACTCACCTCATAGTAGCTCTGAACAGCATTGATGAAAGCCTCATCGGCCACAATCTGAGTGTCTCCACCGAGGAATGCCTGAAAGCGATCTTTGACGGTCTGAAGCTGCAGCTTGCTGATCTGAGGGAACGTAAAGACATTTTACGTTTCAAAAAGAACAAAACGAATTATGACCCAAAAAATATTGAACATACACCCAGTTTTACGTTTCGACTGTTCTGTCCAGAAACATTAAGGTTTCTCAACCACCGTGAAGCTCAAACCTTTCTGCCATGTCACCTATTTGGTGGTCTTGGGTGTCTTTCTTCAGGGCTACAGAGGTCACAAAAAGTATAATGTCCATCCATTCGCTGGATGGTCATCAGAGGACAGTTCACTGAACCATAAAATCCTCTATTTCCTCCATTTCGGTTGTTCTGCTAATCTTGTTGAGAGGTGAAGACGTTTCCAGGCAGTTCTTCACCATGAAGAAGATTCCACACAAATTGGACGGTATAGTATGAAGTTTTTATATTTGCAAGCATCGCATTATATTACTTCTACTTCAAAAACATGGGCAACTTTACATGAGTTGGCCAGGGTTAAGCTAGTGTTCAGCTAGGGTTGATTTGACTGTTTCCTATGCCTGTTTTATTCTTTGTATGATTTAGGGTTGATTTGTTGGATTCGAGACAAGACTGACCTAATAATAATAATAAAGAAACTAAGGAATACAGACCAAACAAACCTCAAAACATCTCAGGATTCTAACAGATGTAGAGCTTGAGATCTAGATAGAGTTTACTCATCTGACAGTCACAGAGATGGGATTAATCCAGAAATCTTTTCAATCTGCCCGCCTCTTAATTCCTCCGCTCACCAGACTCAGCCATGCTTTTGAAAGTCAGATCTGAGGAGCAGACATGGCTCTCGGTTTGTTTGTTTTTTTTTTTTTTTGTATAAACAGAAGAAAACTTGTGATTTAAAATGGTTCACTATGTACTTTCGGAAAAAGACGAAACAATTTTCACATTGTTCAGAGACACTTAGTGTGTTTGGTCTAAAAGTGAAATATTAGTTGATCTCTGACCTGCAGTGCCACGTGCTTCAAGATTTATCCGATGTGTCATTACAATGTTTCTGGATCTTTGGATCCTTCTTAATTGTCTGTAAAATTATTTTTATTGCAGTTTTCTTAAAAGCTACAATTTCAACCCTAATGATGTTTAGGCACAAAACTCAGATAAAGGAACTCTCTTGTGTGTCACACCAGCAGATGCGACTATATAGTTGTGTGTTAAATTACTCTTCGCTTCTCATTCGGCAGCAGAATTGTAGGACAGGCCTGAAGTCACATAAAGTTACATCAGAGGCGATCGAGGTGTTTCAAAACGAATCTCTCGATGGACGCTTCGTGATGCTGCGAAGACGGACGTCTCTCGCAAATTAGAGTCTGAATAGGTTCAATCGGCACGTCGACTCACCCCGGCTGTGATTGCAGAGCGCTCGCTCTCCCTGCATTGTGTGAGTGAACATGTGTAAGAATCGGCATTCATGAAAAGCGTATGGCGCCCGTTCGTGTGTGCTGCGAGGTTGTGTGTGTGTCTGTCACTGTGTGGGAGTGTGTTTGCATACGAACACTACAGGCCAACGAAAAAGCCTTTCATCATTATTAGCAACCGACATGCTGTTCTCATGAATTATGCATATACTATTGAACTGCTGCTTGCAACAAGTGCAAACAAGGACCAGCACACACACACACACACACACACACACACACACACACACACACACACGCACAACATAATGATCACTGGCAGGTTAAGTAGCTAACTGTATTCATCTCTTCCCAATATGTTCTGGTGAAAAACTCGAATGTTGCTTTAAATGAAGGTTAGTTTCAGATTTGTGATTTAACGTATTTACACGTTGCAACACCTGCCTCCGGTTCAGCATGTTCATCCTCTATAATAATAATTAAAAATTCTGTCTGGCCTCGTCAAAATTATGGCTTCATATTCAGCATTCACCCTACAAACCTGCTGAACTCTAGTAAGTTCATAACGCCAACGTCACATAATTCTCTCACTCATTCATCATATATAGTTTGAAATGAAGCTTTAAAATATATTTGTATGTCATGAACCCCTTGGCACAACTAGATTTGATATTATTTTCTTCCTAAAAGCCGACGTTGGAGTGAGACAGGTCACTTCCAACAGAAAATGAAGCGATCAAACACTCATTAGAATAGCTGGCACACATTTTGTGTTAGCAATAATCGACAAAAAATTTTTACTGTCATGAAAATTCTGATTTATAACTCATCACAATAACAGAATAATGTAGCCAGGGTCTGGAAATTGGCTTTTCAACAACTTAAGTTTTTTATCATTCAAAAATTGTGGTATTTATTGCACCTTCTATCTGAAAAACCATGTTGGGCAACGTAAAAATGTCTTTTTAGTGTTAATTCACCTAAAAATTAGGTAAATTGGGCTCAAAGTTGGGGTCAAATTTTGAGCCCAACTGTTAAAGATGCTCCACTCATCATAACACTTTAACTTGTGTGTCCCACATCAGACCTGAGGGAAATGTTTCAGGAGTAAGTGGGGTTTTCACTCTTACTCTTGGATTTGATTGAAGCTTTTCGATTGGTGTCCAGAGGCCGTCTGCTCTCAATCTGAAGAGGAAACAAGCCGGAATATCGGTTTCTGTGTGTATTTACTGAGACATACGGTAAATATCATAATTTACCATAATATTTTTAGGTGCATCTCTAATGGTTTATTTTGGGGAGGGAAAGCATCATAAACAGGCTTTTAGTTCAATCCATCCATCCATCCATTTTCCGTCACCCTTCTCCCTAAAGGGGTCGGGAGTTGCTGGTGCCTATCTCCAGCTGCGTTCCGGGCGAGAGGCGGGGTACACCCTGGACAGGTCGCCAGTCTGTCGCAGGGCAACACAGAGAGACAAACAGGACAAACAACCACGCACACCATAAATGTTTCCATCATGGTCTTATGTTAAAAGCAAGGTACATGTAGAGTCTTAAGGAATTGGATCAGGAGGTTTTCACCACGGGAGAACAAATGGGCAGATTTCTAATAGAGCTGAGCTGTGTAGATTGAATGATTATATCTATTATTACACACACTCACACCTAGGGAGAATTTGGGAAGGCCAATCAATCTGACAGTCATGTTCTTGGACTGTGGGAGGAAGCCGGAGAACCTGGAGAGAACCCACGCACGCACGCACGCACGCACAGGGAGAACATGCAAACTCCATGCAGAAAGACCCCGGGCCGGGAATCGAACCCAGGACCTTCTTGCTGCAAGGCAACAGCGCTACCCACTGCGCCACTGTGCAGCCCCTTTTAGTTCAATATATTTACATAAACAAGCATTTATGTAACCTTTCAAATAAAGTAACGTTTATTTATAGAAAATAAATAATACTGAAGTAAACGTAGAAAACATTGAGTAATTATGCAGAGATTAGCGTAAACATTCACTCATATGTAGCAGAAATCTAAGAATTTAATGTTTCCAATCTCCAAAGTCCATTTCTCTCAATACAAAATCAACCTACTCAAGTAAAAGTAAAAACTAGAAAACAGTCCAGTTTCTCTGAGCGTTGTGCTGGCATCATGTGGTTCACTTTTTATGACATGCAAGAATCTACAAGTGTAACATTGGCTCTTAGTCATAAAGAAAGGCTAATAAAAATAAGTAACACTTTTCCAGCTCAGTTGAAGTGTCTGTGTTAATGAAGTGTGTCCGTGAGCTGTCTTACCCAGCTGCACAATGTGCTCTGATTACACAAAGCGTTGACACCTTGCTCAACGCTTCAGCACGCAGCTAAAGTAATTTCCTAATGTGACGCCATGTGCTGATCTCTGATTCTTTCGCGGCTGAATCAGAGATCAGCAAACAACTGAAAAATAAACATCTGACAGTATATGTCAGATTCTTCTTCTCCTTCTTTAAGCTGTGAACCTATTGACTGCAGAGATAGAAATAAAGGAGCTATTTCTTTACTCCATTTCTTGAAATGAAGAAATAGTTTTAGCTTGTTGTTCCTGGTCGTCTTGCAGTCTTTTGACAGACTATCTCTCTCTCTCTGAGTTGATCCAAGCTTCTTTAAGATGCGAATGTTGAAAAACATAAGTTGTTACCAATTTGTTTTCCACGCTTATGTCAACATGCCCAGAAATGTTATGTAAAAAAAGACAAAAAAACAAAAACCTTAGCTTCTGCTGTCTGTTAAGCATTAAACCCAAAACATCACAAAACAATCAAAGTAGACTTCAAATTATATGAAATAACAATAGCATCATTTAACTTTGATATTTTTCATTCTTGTTCACTGTAATCAACAAGAGCAGCAGACTTCAATGAACCCAAAAATGTATGCGGCAGAACCCAGCGAATTCAGTATTCATGGAAAAATGCACTTATTTGTTGGTAGAGCATAACTAAAATAGTCAAAAGACAGTGGCGTTTTCTTGGCATCTAGGTACTGACACCAATGCTTGGCACTTTGCAAGCAAGTCAAGCAAACTTGCTGTAGATATTAGCTTCTGCAGTACTGCTTGGAGGCTTCTGGTCCAGTCTGTTGTTCAGGGGAAGTTTGACATCATGCACAAATGGTCCACCAATGCTCTGCACTCGGCTTCTTGTCCGGTTCTAACAGGTGAAGAGTCATCAGTAGGTGATAGGACTCTGGAAGTCTGAGGTGTTCAGACCAGAAAGGAATGGTGAGAGTACACTGCCCTGTGGTGCTCCAGTGCTGGTCAGATACAAATTGTGGTCCGTTTGTCAGATTGTTGATCCAAGTGACTTAGTTGTGTAGCAACAACACAATTGGTCCTGAGTGCGGATAAAGCTAAGGAGCTGGTGATTTACTTCAGGAAGAATCACCCCACATTCGCTCTACTCTACATCAACAACGAGTACAGCACACGAAACTCGCGTGACTAAACACGTCCTCCTGGTCTCTGGACACCTCCTCCTTGTCATTCAAGATGGAAATTTTGGTTTAAGCTCAGGCGGTCATGCTGACCATCCTCAACTCTATCACCATAGCAATAAAAAAAAATCAAGGTGTTGCACTTTTACCTTCAGTTGTGTTGAGGTGGGATTGGTAAATTCGATTTGAATGCTGAATGCTGACAGGGCTTTGACCACAGCTCCCAGTACCCAGACTCTGGAACTTTCCCAGCAAGCTTAAAGTTTGTCAGCTGAGTTGACTCGTCTAATGAGAAACTTTTCTTTTTTTTTTTTAACATTACTTTTGAGTTTTCTTTAGTGACATTTACCCTTTAACGGCACAAGTCATACGTTTTGGTGTTTGTTTGAACTTTCAAAGCCTCCAAAGCGCAATATTCAGTCCATCTGAATATTGATGGACCCAGAGTGTCTTTTGGGCCCAGAGTGTCTTGGTGTGGCAAAGAGCCCTCTCTTGTCTTCTTCTCTTGCTGCTAATCGGTAGAGGAAACGTTGACGCTGCTGCAAGCGCACACGGTTTATGAATAGAGCGAACAGTAAAAAATAAATAAATAAATAAATGATGAATGCAAATCCTCTGTCTGCCTTACTTTCTCTCTCCCTTTATTGCTGCTGCTTGTCCTTTTTGTCTTTCCCTTAAATAGCAAGACTTGCTCCTGGATACAATTTAGTTTTTGAAACAAAAAAAGCCATGCCTTGTATTGTTTGTATTCACTCAGCAAAATAATAATAATAATAATAATAATAATAATAATAATAATAATAATAATAATAATAATAATAATGAAGATTTTTATGGTTGAGTATTAAAGGATTCATTAGTGACTGGAACATTTTTATAACGGAAGTAAATCCCCCCACCCCCCTGCCTCCCGCCCTTCCCTCCTCCCTTTGATGTAAAACCCAATATGGTTCGCCTCAGGAAGCAACAGTTGGTGTCATGTGATGTCTGTGCTTCAGCTCCCATCGAAATCACACAACTAAAGAAGCTTTATTCTCTCTCTCTCCTCCTGCCCGCCTCACCTTTTGCTGCCTCCTGGCCATGTCGGTGGGCTGCTTGGCGTTGAACGGATAAGCAATGCAGCGCATCACAAACACATACAGCTGGAGCCGCTTCTTCTTCTCCTCCTCCTCCCTCTGCATCTTCTCCAGGTCCTCCTTCTCCTTGTCGCTGCCCACCGACGGGCTGGGGCTGGAGGGCCGTCCGCCGGCGCCGCCGCGGCCCCGGGGCTGAAGCCCTCCGCCGCCATGATCGTCGGCGGATCGGCCCGGTGGCCGTCGGGCTCCTCCGAGGCTCTTCGAGGCAGCCACCTCTTTGCGCTCCACCTCGACCACCTCGTCCCCTTCCTCCTCACTGGAAGACGGATCCAACATGCTGCCGGAGTCGAAAATAAACTACTGTTAGGCTCAATGAAGCTGCGTTAACTGGAGCCACAGGAGGAAAGAGGCGCAAACGGCGCCTGATTAACGCCACAGGCTGCTGGGGGGGAGAGGGGGGGGTCCAGAAAAAAAAAAAAGAAAAAAGAAAAACGGAAATACTGTTGAGTCTTCTTGGTTGCGTGATGTTCAAAAGCCTTGCAACTCCAGCAGTGTGTGACAGATGAGAAGGATTTGTGGTGAGAGCACATTTAAAAGGGGAGGGGTCGCAGATGGAGGAAGCGCTGGTGTGTTGATGCTCGGCTGCCTGCAGGAGGAAGAGGCAGGGCTGGGAGCTGACCGCGGTGCTGAAACACCCGCCTGTTCTGGGATCAGTTCGGCCAGCAGTCAGCCTGCGACCACCTGATGATCCACAGCTCAGTCAAAAGAGGGGTCGGTTTTAGAGCAGCAGCAGCAGACCGGAATCGAAACTCATTTATTTTCGCAGTAAAAGCTTTCTGCTTCGTTTCAACGGAATCATGTTTTATAGTTTTACAGCTTATGGAAACACTTAATAGCATAAGGCAAGCAGCAAGTGCAACCTTTACAAAAAAATAAATAAATAAAAAATAAAAAGTTGCATATGTCACTCTTATGGGATCGAGGAATGTTTAAGAACTGGGGAATTTATTATTATTATTATTACATTTTTGGGGGGTCTTATGTAAAATAAAGTGTCTTAGAACTGCGTTTCCCCAACTCTGGTCGTCAAGGCTCATTTACCTGCATGTGTTACATGTCTCCCATTCGGATGATTGCAATTCGGCAGACGTGCGTTCATCAGCCGTCAATTGAAACCGCGTGTGCTGAAGCAGGGAAACATCCAGAACATGCAGGGCTGTGCGCCTTGAGGACCCGGGTTGGAAATCACCATCTTGGAAATCACTTGACAAAACCTGAAACATTTCAGTGAGATTGCCATGATGTGTTGAATACAGAGACAGCAAATGAATATGAATGTCTAATGAAAAAAAAAATATATATATATAAAAAAACTCACAAAGATCACAAGAGGTGGGGCGGAATAAAATAAATAAATCAAAATCCAAGAGAGAGAAACCAACAGGGAGAAACTAAACACATCCCACTGAGCACAATGGGGAAGTGATGGGAGTTGATCAGATGATGCAGCGAGAAGGCGCTTAAATATTGGGAGGTTGAATGTTGGAACAAAGGAACTGGGCTGGTTGCTGATGGGTTGCAGGTGTGAGTGTAGGGAGTAAGAGGCAGACTAGGGCACAGCGGGCGAGGAAATGAATCTAACACTAAAATAAAGAAACATAATCAAACTAGAGTGACAAACAATAACTTGAAACGAGAAATAAACTCAGGAAGAACTAAAGTGGAAATGGAAACAAGGCAGAACTAATAGAAAAAACTAAGGAACACAAACTTTAACGACCAAAGATCCTAACAGAAATAAAACGTATAAATGAATGGGGTTCCCATGTGTTTTCCTCTGGCCCATGCCTTAAAAATGGCAATTATCAAAGTACTGTTGGAAAAGGACAAAGTTGCTAATGCAGAACTACAGACCAGTCATCCGTTCATCAATAAGGTTATCGAAGAAGATGCAATTTCAACAGCTAAATACCTTCTTAACAATGACCAGCTGCTTTGACATCTTTCAATCAGGTCAGTCAGTCAGTCGGTCATGGATGCAGGTTGTAGAAGAACCACATTTCTGGTATTTTTGGTCCTGAACGCAGCATTCGAATCTACTGACATTGATGGGAGAGTTGGGTCGGACTCTCCAGCCCAGTACTCGACTGGTTTGAGTCTTAAAGGACAGGGACTTCTTTGTGCCAGTCGGTCACAGTTCACATCAATCACACGAGGGGTTCATCAATCATTTTACTAATTTGAAAGTTTTACATCCAAGAAAAAAAATCACATTGGGGCAAATCTGTGTACTGAACCACAGAACCAGAGGCCAAAAGATGGGACTGTGGTTAAGTTTTTTATGTTAATGTTTTGTATTGCTCCTAATCAGGTAAACTTGAATAATTTAAGAGCATTTTCTAGATTTTAAAATAAGCTATAGATCGAATCCAATTCTTGAATTCTGAACAACAAAATTTTGCAGAAGTTTTAACTGTAACACTTGGCAATGTACATATTTCTAAAAAGAAATTCTCACAACGAACATGTAACTCAGGTTTTATTGTGTTTCATTTAGACAGAACTGAAAATTGCTACTTTGTGCTAGGTTGTATTCTTTAACACAAACAATGTACCACTGCCACAGTTCACTCGATACACTTTATAATCAAAACACATAATCAAATTTTCTAATTTTGCTGCTGTATATTACCACAGTGAATTTTAAATGAAACAAGTCACATGCAGTTAAAGTGCAGACGTTCAGGCTTAACGCAGTCAATTGAGCAAAAGAATTGACAAAACAGAAAAGAAAAAGAGAGGAACTAAATCATTTATAACATAACTCCCTCATTTCTGACGTGTAAATGTAATTGGACAAATGAAAAAACAAAACTAAATGAAATGTTTATTTATAATGTTTGATTGAAAACTCTTCAGCAGCAGACCACATTTTTCAGCCACCATATTGACTCTGCAGTGTTTTTCAGATGATGCAGTTTGCTTCACTTTCATCCGCTTAACTGATAATGACAACAAATAAAATGCTGACATCTGCCCATGAACAATTATCCAATAGCTTTTGGTCTCTTTTAAACGAGGGTGGCATGTGTTCACCAGTTGAAATTTCTAAAAGCCTTCCTCTGGTTTGAATGTGGATACACCCCCCAAATGAAAGCTACACCTGATTTCCTTTTGCAGTTCCGTTATATAACTAAAATTAGAATATGTTTCAGTAAGTAGATAAAAGAACAAAACTTATGCCAGCTTTCAAATAACTGTAAATTTGAGGTGCAGAATTTTGTCAAGTAAACCCGCTGACACTTTACACGCCACAAACCTCCATACTTTCGTTTTCAAATGGAGCATGAAAAGGTCACTCAGCATGACACCTGCGCATGGCGGTGTCATGTTGCAGTTGTTTCTGGAGTTTAATTCTGACCTCTGTGGCTCAAACTCTGTTTATTTGTGCTACTCTGCTGCTGCTTTGCATTCCCAGGATCCACATATCAGCTCTCGAGCTAACGAGGCCCCACCGCAATTAACTAGGAAATTGGTCTGCAGCCTTTACCGTCCAAAGTTACATTTTCACAATTGTCACAAATGTTACATGACCTTTGGGAAAGAGATGAATATCTTCTCTTGGAATTTTGTTGTCATTTGTGAAGATTAACTTTCTTCTTTCTATCTTTAGGTTTCGAAATAAAGAAAAACATGAAACTTTGCAAAATAAAAAATAAAAAATCTTCTGTAGGATGTTGATATTTGTGTAATATAGGGAGAAGGGTGACGGAAAATGGATGGATGGATTATGTAAAAAATTATTTTAAAAAAAATAAACAAAGCTTAACAATTACCTTCTGTTGTGTAAATTCAGAGCAATTATTCAAAGACAAAATAGGGACTAATACTAAAGAAACGCATCTGTTATCAAATCTATATTTAAAACACTAGTTATTTCTTTATCATTTTAATGGTGGAAGGTCTAAAGAGCAACTTGCGACTAGGTGGCCTCACGTCCCAGATCCCCAGCTGAGCGAGGAAAGTGAGAATTTAAGAAATGTATTGCTAATGTCCTACTGCCTTTGAAGGCAGCATGACGCACCAGGTCAAAGAGGAGAGGAGTGGACGTACGCGCAGCCCGCCCCGCCCCCTTCCAGCCAGAGAAGCAACTGCTGTTGCCCGCTCACTGTTTGTTTGAGCTCGTGCAACCCGCCGGCCTCGCTGTCGAAACTCAAGTTCGGGTTTTAAGCGGCTTCCGTACGCTGCCAGTCCTCGCCTGTTTTCATTTTCGCTGCGTGGTCTTGGTTTGCGTGGTGCGGACGGAGACCGGAGGGCGTTTCTACTAATTCATTCACAAACGGCAACAATGGCAGCGCAGGACTTTAATTTCTTGCTCGCGACGGATTCGTACAAGGTGAGCGGATCTGTCCGTGTCTGTGCTTCGTAAATGTTTCCGGTCAGTGGGGAGCATTTATTCTGAGTGCGGCTGGTTGCGCTGCGCCCCACCAGCTCCGCGCTGCTGCTGCTCTCTCGCTCTCTCACCTCGCTGTGGTGACAGACGCGGTGAGCAGCAGATGGATGACTGCGAGGGCACGAATCGAAAGTTAAGCCTAGTGTGAGCCGCGGGCTGAAAATGGAAACTGCAGTTGATCACCTGGAGCGGTAGCTACTTCTGCTGAGACGCAACTTCGACATCTTTTGTCGTTCGATCAACTAAATCAGATGAAATACTAAAAGGTCAAACGTGGCATGTTTTTTTTTGTTTGACACTGTTTTGTGGATGTTGGCGAGATTTTCAGAGTTTTGTGACAATGAGCTTTGCTGGCCAAAATTGTGGGCGGAAACGGATTTAAAACAAATCTGAGGTGCAAAAGGACTTACTGAGGCTTAATGATCCTTACTGAGGCTTAATGATCCTTACTGAAGGATCATTTGTTCTCAACAAAAGCAACACAAACAGGTGGATGCAGTCAAATACAACAGTCACCAATAAAGTTGATAGTGAATATCTGGTATTTTGTTATTTAATTAAAACGTATGCAAGAGCTGGATAACTTGACTTGAAAACATGTCACAATATCAACCTTATATAGATCATTATTGCTAAATATTGTGTTTTAAATTATCTGACATACTGCCAAGCTGGCAGCGTCACCTTTACTGTTTTATACACAATTTCCTCTTGAGCTGTTCATTCAATCCTTGGACATTTGCGTTGTGTGAAACCAAATTTCTTCATCATTCGCTCCTTTCAGTTGTTTACGGGAAGTGAAAACTGGTATACAAGTTCATTTTCTGTTCAGAGATGTTTGGTTTTTCTTCTTTTACGCAAGAATTATTTATTTTTTTTAATTATGCTTTGTGAGGAAAATATCACAACAACCACATACTAAAGAATATTGACTCTGATGAAAAAGAACGCAATAGTCTGGTATTTACTTCCGGGTGTTGTGATATTTTTATGTTATTTTCCAAGTAAAGCTGCTTGTGAGGACCGTATGTCTTCTGGACTACCGTGACTTATCAGCAGATTCAAATGATTCTCTTTCTCCAAGAGCTCTCATTGCCTGAGAGAGCTGGACAAAACTGCAAAATGTCCTTTAGAAAATATAGAAAACTATCTTTGATGGATGATCAGCTCTCGGTGGTGACAGTAACAAAGCTATTTTCTACAGTCTCTTTCTTCTACCCAAAGGTCATATTGGGTCATCCAGATAAAAGGGAACATTTTCTGTTGACATAACGCTGTATGCTAGAAAACAACTTGGTATTGTAATCTCGCACCCTAAAAGCGTTGGGTTTGGCTCCATCCTCCTCCCCTACATATGAAGGTGCCCCTGGGTAAGGCTCTTAACTTCAGATTTGCCTACTGCAGGGCAGTGTGCCTCAAGAATCAGGGTTGGGAAACATCTGACCCTCACTCTCAGCGGACAGAACAATATGAAACTAAAACGGGGATATGTAGTTTGTTTTTTCAGTGGAACTTTAAAGCTACCACAACACAGAAACACACAAAACATCAGATCGCACAAAAAGGGTCATTTAAGTTTACCTTTAAATGTGGCCTGTCCCTTGAACTTGTAAACAAAAGTAAATATTTGTTTTGCACATGCACGTAAGCACACTTCCACCGCTGGACAGGGGGCTACAAACCCAGAAAGTGTTGTCTTCCACCTAAAAATCTCATCCATAAAGAAGTAATTTCAGATTTGTTCTGGCATGAACACTGTCATGGAGCGCAAATAAAAACCTCTGCAGTGCCAGCTGTTGGTCCCCTTGGTTGCACCTGTGCAGTGTCACTCTGTGAAGCGTTTAGTTTTTCTCACTGGTGACTCCTACTGTTCTGGAAAAGAACTGCAGTGAGTGAAGCAAAAACGGAATTTTTTAGTGCATCGTCTGATCAAACCATGAGTATGTGTTTTAATATTCCTTATATAACCATATTGAAGTCTTATGGGCAAAATATATTGTTTATCGGTGTGCAATTCTTTGTGCACTATTTTCTTTGTCTTATGTTTCAACAATTCTCAGCACATATAAACTGTTAGTGTCAGGATTGTTTATTCATTTCACTGACAGTTTATCCACTGCAACCAGCCTGGGTCACTTAATTCACGTTATCTTATTCACAAGTTTCACTTTTTTTATTTATTTGAAAATATTTTAAAAAATGATGTAATGAGATTTAAGGATGTTAAATCCTCATACATAATTGTGCACAAGAAGCAATGTTGCTTTTCAGTTTAACTAAATTTTTGACAGTCTTTTGTCAACGTTGGTCCTTTGTTTTAAAAAGGTATATTGTTATGGAGTTATGACAAAATGTTGAGCTTTATTAAAAGGATGCAAACATTCAAATCAACAACAGTGCTGGTGCTCAGCAAGGTGGAGTCTGTGCCCCCCACATAAGTGTCACAGCAGCAGTTCTCTGCATGGGGCTGGTGGAAAGATGGGTCTGCTGTACATGCCTGAGACATTTTGGGGCAGGTTGACATACTGACAATTATGTAAAGGCTGAGACTTATCTAAACAATGATACATCATGTGCATCATAGATTATTGTATTTGGGGAAGGGGAAATACCACAACATAGACTTACTTTATTGTCATTGCTAAAAGAAACATACGTAAAATTGGCAATGAAATATCATCGCTTGGCACACAGAAACACAAGTGTGCCTATAATTACATGACAAATAGTAATGTGTTCCTAAATATATATTAATATATACAACTGTTGGAGATGATGCATGTTTGCAATTTGACTCAAGTAAACTAATAACGCAAAAAGAAGACTTTAATGAAGTTTCTGTGCATAGCACGTTTCAGCAACAAAACAGTTCAAAGTGCTTTAAATCATAAAAACAAAAATAAAAAGTCATGAAGTGTTCTCACCAAGAACTTGACACTTGATTTGGGTTCTTGAGCCCATATTCTCAAACAAATCCTGACTGAAAGGACCTCTTAGTGATGCCATTTTAGAAAAATTCTTAGAATGTCTCAAACTATAAAATTCTTTTTCAGAGTTAAAAAAACAATAAAAAAAATTCTAAACCCTTTAGATCTTAAGTGAGCTCCCAAGGTGACAACATACTAAGAACATGCAAGAAGACTTTGTGTCTTTCCACCATCTGACGCTGGGAAGATGGTGGAAAGACAGGAGAGAGATTCTCTGTAAAGTGGATGGAGAGTAAAATGACCAGCATTCTGAGAAGCTATGACACATTTTGATGATGATGATGATGATGCAGCACATAAGGTACAATCAAACATTGATGTCATGCACCAATTTTGTTTTGCATAGTTTCATCACTATGACACACCTTTCCTAATCCAGTCTAGATCCAATGATCAGTTAAGATCTATCAATTGCCTACTTCAGACCTTTTTGTTCGGTTGGGTTTTTTTGGGTTTTTTTAGGTGTTTTTATCAACCAGTCACAGTCCCTACAAGGCAACCACACCTAGCAACGAGGTCAACCACACCTCCTCATTAAGTTAGAGATATTTCTGTCAACTTCTCGCTCAGTAGCTGACTCTTAAGCTACGACTCCTTGGCAAGAATCTTGAGGCAATGATGGGAGCTCTCTGAAAGGATTCGGAGAATCTTTGAGAGTTCAGACCATCGTCTGTCACTCAAGTATGTTAATTCTGTAATGAAGAGTGAAAGGAGGCCAGAATGTGAGATACAGACTGCAGTTGCTGATCATAAGTCAGTAGTTATACTGTGACAAGATGTGCTTAATTATTAGCTAGATTATGTTAATGATTTATATTTCAACTTGTGGGATTAAATGAGGAAATCACTTCTGCTTCAATGGCCTATTTTTATTATCTAGTCGTAGCGAGGACTTGCGTTTTCTGCAAATTTCACTCAAAAGACCAACTATTCCTAACGTTTTGTTCGTAACGTATACCTGCCTGAATACCCTGCTCTCACCAGCCTCCTGAACCTAAATTGACTCTTTGCTTTTTTCCTTTTCCAGATCACACACTACAAACAGTATCCTCCAAACGTCAGCAAAATTTACTCCTACTTTGAATGCAGGCAGAAGAAGGGCTCTCAGTTCAATGAGGTGGTGTTCTTCGGTCTGCAGTATTTGCTGAAGAAGTACCTCACAGGTGTGTTCTCCCATCAAGACAACAACTATGAACAACAGCCCAATGTTAAAACTTTGAGACATGAACATGGGGATTTCCAAGGACTTGACTTTATGCTTATCCATCTTCATTGCTTTGAGGAGACGGCATAATCTTCCAACAACTTACTGGTACATCCAAAGGGTTTAACTGCAAATATTTTAGAAAAGTACCAATCCAGCATCGAACATTCAGACACACATAATGCATCGCCATAAATGTTCCGTAAAAGTTTGGAGGCAACATTTGGTGGATGTCAAAATGATGCTCATAAGGCAGCAATGTTCACTGAACTGTAAGGTTCTCCTGTTTTCTCCCATTTCCTAGTGGAAATATTCCACACTTAAAAAATTCGAAAATGTACTTGAAAATAACACTTGGCAAAGAACTAATTCATTTGAAAGTATTAGACTTCCAACACAAATGTGACGATAAAAGAAGAATCGCACTTTCTTCCTCCATCCGCGTGTGCATAAATTGTATAAATGTAAATTGCACAGAGCTTTAATTTTTCCTCCGCCTGACAGTAAATAGTTATGTGTTCTCCTTTCACCAGAAAATTTTGGTAAAGACATGAGAACAGAAATAAGACTAAAACAGCAAACAATTACTCCAAGTTGTTTTCCCATGAAAAATTGTTTTTTTTAATCACCCATAGAAACCGTTAATAGCGTAGAAATGCCTGCCACAGTTTTGTATTTTTTATCGGCTTCATTCACATCGACTTTGATCGACTCATAGGGGTTTGGTAGCTTTGTTAACACTTGGTGCTGTTTGCAGGCCCAGTTGTGACCGAGGACAAGATTCAGGAGGCCAAGCTGTTCTACCAGATGCATTTCAAACAGGCTGTGTTTGATGAAGAGGGCTGGAGAAAAGTCCTAGAGGTATTCAGTGTGTTTCAATCACTTTACTATGTGAAAGATGTTCAAAGAAAAAATTGGGTGTTTTCTCTGTCAGAAACACAATGGTCGTCTTCCTATTCGCATCAAAGCAGTTCCAGAGGGAAAGGTCATACCAAGAGGCAACGTTCTGTTTACTGTGGAAAATACAGATCAGGATTTCTACTGGCTCACCAACTACATTGAGGTAAATTTGAAAAAAAAAAATAACTTGAAGCGTTTGTTTTTGTTGAAATATGTCAAATTAATAATACATAGTAGCAAAACCTGCTTGCACAGATTGAAACTTTAAAAACCCTTGAGTGTCCAGAGAGACCCCTGAAAAGACAAGCGAATAGGAGTACCTTGATTCTGACTCTGAGAGGCGCTAGTTGATATAAATGTCTCTGAGGTGAACAATTCTAGATAAGGAAGGCTGGTTCTGTTGGAGATGATGATGTAAAGAAGGATTTTCCATAAAATCATGAAAATTATGGACAGTCCTTATTATGCTTTTCATGACTGTTATAGAAAAGCAGAGTCTTCAGTCAGAGACTTCCTCACATTTGCTGTTATACAGACTGCTACAGGAGATCCTTCCTGTCCACAGCCATCAGCGTCTGACGAATCTTGACTTAAAGGAGTTCCAACATTTGAATTTGAACTGTGCTTTCACTCAGTTGTGACTTATACTGGGATATTTGGTACCTGACTTTATAATAGTTTATATTGTAGGACTAAGAATAAATAAGGAAATAAGTTCAGGATTCCTCTCAAAGACGCCGGATTGTTGTTAAAAAAAAAAAAACACGTTGCATCATGGTTTGTTTTTTTTTATTTAGAAATGTCAAATTCGAAGCTTTGAAAAACCTATTGATGCAATGCCACCGTAACGCCAAGAACTGGGAATTGATTTTATTGTAATGTGATCTTTACGTCATGTCAGCTAATGGTGGAACTGTGGCCAGTAAAACCCAGCCCCTCTTACAACACTTCGCCTTCATGCAGAGGGCCTGTTTTCTTCCTGGAGAAATGGACCGTGTTGAGGTTATTACTCAGTTGCTAGTGTTTCCCCGTGACGTACTCAATGCACCAGTCCTCTGCTGTGATTCTTACGGGAAACCATCCTCCACTGCGAACAGAGAAGAGCTGAGCTGCACGAGGCACTCGCTCAATTCAATATTTAGTAGTGTTCACAACATTGACAGAAAGGCTTCCTTTTCCTCTGCTACAGACGAGCTACAATTCTAAAGCAGCAGAAAATCAACATCATAGATTACATCATCTTCTGTTTGCCGATTGGCCTGGTAGAAAATCTACCGGCAGTAATCAGAGTGAAGGGGAGAAAACCAAGACTGTGCTGGAAGTGAGATTTTATTTTAGGGGGATTGGACAGGAAGGCGAAGGCCAGGCTACAGCAGTACTTCAAATCAAGAAGAGGTAATCAACTTAAACTCTGAGAACAACTAGCAGATCTCACCTTTAGGAATTGTTTTAAATGTCCGCCCTAATTTATTCATTCACTGTCCACTTTGAAAGCTCGTCTTAAAACACATCTATTTTACTTGGCTTTCAACTCCTGCGAGATCTAGTTTTACATTGTATGCTTGTTTGTTTTAAACTGTAAGAGTTTTTATGTGTTTTTATGTTTGTACAGCACTTTGTATCAACTGTAGTTGTCTTAAAGTGCTTTATAAATAAAGTATGATATTCATTACCGTGTTCGACAGTAACTCTGACATTTGGACTTTACGGTCACGTTTAAGCGTTTCACCTGCCACAGAACCTTTTGCATCCAGAATAAAAGGCTGATGAATCATTTAAAAGCTAATTGAAAACAGAATCAGACTGTTGGGGCTCTCACTGACCCTTGTTGTTTTTGTGTTTTTTTTATCTGCTTCTTTTTGGGCCATAGACCATGCTGGTGCAGATGTGGTATCCCATCACAGTAGCTACCGTATCCAGAGAGTTTAAGAAGATTCTGGCCAAACACCTGAAGGCTACTTCAGGGAGCCTGGAGGGCCTGGAGCTGAAGCTGCACGACTTCGGCTACAGAGGCGTCTCATCCCAGGAGGTCAGGAGGCTTTCACTGCCTCTCTTCTCCATATGTGTGTCTCATATGCTGGTTCCACATTATATTTTTTTTATTCTTCAAGGCATCTTTATTTAGAAAGTATGACACACAAGAAATAATAATAAAGGATATCAAAATTATTATTATTATTACTTAAGTTAAAATAGAGTTTGACATATCATTAATACAAATGTTTTTAAACCTGGACAAAATTTTTATGTGAAACTGAAAAGAAGTCACTATTTGTGATCCTTTTGCCAGGTTTATAAAGTGAAATTTACTTTTTCCTTCTTTGTAATTGTTTTTGCATTAAAACCTTTGTAAATATTTTTGGAGTCCGAAGCAAAAATCTGATCATAGAGGGGGAAACGTGTATAATGTTTTGTTTCTGCGTGGAAAGGAAATGTTAAGGATTTTAAACTTTTCCCACTTTTTCATTTAAATATTATTATTTCACTCCGAGCAAAATAAAATCTTTTGAAAGTGTGTGTATAACAGTATTAAAACATGGATAACTACACCGGTCGTTCGTAGTGATCTCACTGAAAGGTTTGTTGCGATAGCTGAAGTTTGTTGCAGATAAACTTTCTAAATAAGCTTGTAGATCTTTTTTTTTTCCGTTTCATTTTTTTAATTGTTTGTATTTTTAATTTGTAGTCTGCAGCATTGGGCGGAGCCGCTCACCTGGTTAATTTCTGTGGTACAGACACGGTAGCCGGAGTATTGATGGCTCAGCGGTATTACGGCTGTCCGATGGCGGGCTTCTCCATTCCAGCGGCTGAACACAGGTAATCTAAACATTGTGGACAGGTGGAAAAAAGCAGTTGAGTAATGACATCCATCAAGAAGAGAGAAGGTCCTCAATGCTGGTTTCCAACCAGTGTGTTAAAACGTGAACACAGTTTCCTTTTCAGGTGCAAACTTCACTTCTGTTTCTTGACCCCCCCATGACGTATTTCATCTCTTCCTTCCTTCTTGGGTCCTGTATAGTACGATCATATCCTGGGGGAAGAACAAGGAGAAGGAGGCCTTTGAGAGGATCCTCGACCAGTTTCTGTCGGGTCCGTGTCGGTGGTCAGTGACAGTTACGACATCTTCAATGCCTGCAAACACATCTGGGGAGATAAGCTAAAGGAACGCGTGATGGAGCGCAGTGAGGACTCCTGTCTGGTGATCAGGCCTGATTCTGGAGACCCAGCAGAGACTCTAATTGAGGTAGATAACAGATCAAGTGTCTGGCTTCATTTCAATTTTAAGTAAAAAAAAAAAAAGACATTAAAGTTTGTAGTGGAAACTTTTTTGACTGGTATGTATTTTTGAGGCTCAAGTGGGGGTCTGACCCTCCTCTGTAATTCTTTGACTTAATTACACGCCATGCGTTTTCTTTGAGTCTGGACTTCAGGATGGCCCTGCTGAGCCTTCTTGGTTCATGTCCGCACCTATTTGACTTCAGATAATTTGTTGACGCGTGCAAAAACCTTCTGCTACAGTAAAACTGTAAGACTGCCACGCTGCTTGAGTATTAACCAACATGCAGCAGTGTTGATTGCACCATCGTTCCAGATCCTAAACCCTTTCGGACCACAGTAGCTCAGCACAGTACAGAGTTCAATCTCCAACTGCTAAAGCCAGATGGTGTTTAGGGAAAGCGCCGAACTGCATCCTGAGTGCAATATGGCGTTTTCAGTTCACCATGTGATTTGTATGTTTTCATTATCAATCAAAATGCCACCAAGAAATCTGAAATGAAATATTTGTATAAAATGCTTCAAATGACACATAATCTGTCTGAAGCCTGGGCAGAGGACTCTTCCAAATGAGCACCAAATTAGTGGCTACAGGAGACCTGTGTTTTAGAGAAGCCATTACAAAGCCCTGTCTCAGTCCCATAGAAAGCTGGTTTAGAACTGAAAATGTGTTTTAGAGCAAACCAGAAATGGGCCTCAATTCAGCAAGATGTTATGAGATACTTGTGGGAGGATGAACATAATATTTTTTTAAAAATCTATATGTTATATGAATATCTGTTTTTTAATTTAGCTGTTAACTTTTAACTGGAATCAGTTGCTGATTAGTTGCTATGGGACTGCAGAAATATATTTTGGAGGAATTGTTGCACAGTGGTTTTCTATGAAAATGACAGAATCTAAAGATTATTGTCTGTAAGCCATGTTACTGTAGTTTCAGACTGTAACTGCATCACCAAAGCATGTTGATCGCTGGACGATGGCTTATTTAAATTTGCTTAGGTGACTTGAGATTATATGACACATTTTCCTCTAAAAGTGAATGATTTCACCTTTAGGTCATCAAGATTTTAGGAGAGTGTTTTGGCTACAGTCTCAACTCAATGGGATACAATGTTCTTCCATCTTACCTGCGGATCATCCAAGGGGATGGCATTGACCTCTGCTCGGTAGATCAGGTAAGAGAAATCTGAAGATTGGAAAGGTTACATAATACCTGCATAACTGAAGTGAGAGTCGGACCACATCCACCTCTGTTACGCTCCTGACTCCCGAAGCGAGGAAATGACAGGCCTGCGTCAGCTGACTTGTACAGGGGCGAGGTGGTGACGCAACATCGGAGTACCACCAGCCTGTAGCAGAACTTAAAAGCATAAAAAAAGACTCAAATCATCTTCAAGGAGAAGAGTAAGGAAGTGAGATGGAGAGTTCAAATTTGAAGCATTTGCTCAACCAACAATGGGATCTCACATTGGTTTAACCTGCCAGGACTGTTATGAAAAGATTGGTACAGTGAGACCTTATTAGTCAGTCAGATAATCCTCTTCCGTAACAGAAGAGGATTATGGCCACTGGAACAAAAAAGAATTCTGACTTTTTGTGAAGTGCACTGAGACGATATTTGGTGTGAATTGGCACTATATAAACAAACTGACCTGAATAAACTTTATCCTCAGAATTATAAGAATAAAGTTAGCTACTTTTTTTTTTTTTCTCCAGTGACCCTAGTCCTTCTGTGTACCCTGTCATCCATAGGCTGGTCATCACCTTCCTATGAAATCCCACTCGATTCCCATCTCCCTTCACATCTCCGTTTGGGATTTCAATGGGGCCAATCAACGAACAGAAGTAGTTGTGAACAATGACGAGCTTAGCATCAGAAATGTGCCTTTAGCTTCAGACAAAATTATTATTGTTTGTAATTTTGGTTTTGACCCTTTTTTTTTTTTTTTTTAATTCTACTCCTGATTTCTCTAGATTCTTGCTAAGCTGAGTGATGAAGGCTGGAGTGCTGAGAATGTGCTTTTTGGCTGTGGCAGCTCCTTGCTTCAGAAGCTAAACAGAGACACACTGAGCTGTGCATTCAAGTGCAGCTATGTAGAGACCAATGGCAAAGGGGTAAGTGCTACAACTTAGGCCAGACACTCTGTGTTTAGAACCGAGCCGGGCTTTTATATCAGCTTGTCTGTGTCGATGGCTCTCATACTGCTGCTCTAGTAGAAGGTGTCAGAAGAGACTGCTCTCTCTCCAACAGACTTATAGCAGATATAAGTCTGTTGGAGAGAGACACTCCTGGGCTTGAGCTTCCTCATGAACAACCAAGTATTTCTACTCCTCCTCCACTTCCTGTCCCACGATGGAAACCGCGGTTGACCTTTTCCTTCTTGTCCAGCTCTGATGAACCCGACAGCTGCAGAGTCATCCGAGTATTTCTGCAGACGCGACCGGACTCTAACTTATGCTGGAGGCCTGAAGGGCACTGAGAGCAAAGGAATGCTAAGAGTACAGCCTGCTTTGGTGCTGCTGACCGCCGTGGTCAGGAAGATGACTCTTCAGACTCTCAAACCGTGGTCTGTTTGTCAGGTTGTCCGCTGCTCTGGAGCCCCTGACAGCAGCCAGGATGAATTGTGTTAAATGCAGCCTGACTCATTTAAGTCAAGGCTTGACAGCAGGCAGGACAGTGGTCCCTGCTTTGTTCAGATGAGCATGGGTCTGTTGTAGCAAGTGTATGATGGTGTGTAACGCCGCATTGTGTAATAATGACGCAATATGTAATAACGTAGGTAAAATTGCACTTCAGAATGTAATAAAACATCAGCAAGGCCACATTTCATAGCACTTGAGACAAAATGTAATAAAATCCTTAGACGCATTCTTCAATACTTTCTGCTGACTATGTAATTATGCTGTTATTATATATAATAACAGCGGTAGATTATTACAAAATGCAGAGGTGCCTCTTTATTTTTTTTTAAATGTAATAATGTGACACATTAAACAAAACTAATTTTCCCTTTTTTCCGCTGGAAGCTGACATGCTGCTCTATGATCTGGTGTGTGTTGTAGATGGATGTGTACAAGCAGCCAGTGACCGACCCGTCCAAGGGGTCGAAGCGGGGCCGGTTATCGCTGAGGAGAAACTCGGACGGCTTCCTCGAGACGATAGAGAGAGGAGCAGGCAAACCCGAGGAGGTCTTTCACAAACTTTTTTTTTTCTAATCACATATGAAATCACTTAATTAAACTTCGGTCCATAGATTAATTCAAGTGTAGGTACATATGGCTGAAATGCAGGAATTTTGTTTCTGAACTCTGAAATTATAAACCAATGGGTTCAGGTTTTTCCAAAGCCTGAAATGAATTTCTTTTGGAAGACCTGCATGTCGTCTCCCATCGATTTAGCTCCATCCACAGATTCTGGGCCACTTCACAATATTATTGTTGGCTCCAGTCAGAAGAAAAATGCTGGTAATATTGAAAGATAACTTGAAACCCAGTGTTATAAATAACATTGAGCTTAAATGTACAAGTTAACACAATGTTGGGTACAATAATTCGGGTCAAAAAGTTGTTTTTCTAAGAAAGCTGGTTGATTCCATCAAGCTCTTGGATTTGCAGAAATTCCTCGCCCTGAACAGGCATGTAATTTGATTTCACAATCTGAAAGGTTCTGTTGACAAGATAATCACAAACGTATGACGTGACACTTTCAGATCACCCACGGCAACCAACTTTGATGTCAGATGCAACCCTGATTTAATAAAGTTAATTAAGCAATTAGGAACGTCCTCCAGATATTCTTTTTATAGAGCAATGCTGCTTCTTTACATGGTGAAAAAAAAACATCACCTGAACTCTTAAAAATGAGTGATCTGACTTCCTCTGATCACTGAACCTTTGCTGCCAGATGATGTGTGTCTCTCTCTCTCCTAGACCCTGCAGTTGAAGGAGCCATATATGCAACTAATTCATGTTTGCCAGATTTTAATTGCTTAGACATTCCTGCTGGCTCAGCGCTAATCTGCTTATCTATGTTTCTCCCATAGATTGAGACACTTCTATAATCAACTCTTTTTTTCATTAAAATTGAAATCACTCCTGGACTTCTATTTTGTTTAATATTTGGCAGTCTTTTTGTGTCAGATCTGTCTTCACAAACCCCCCTGGATCTGCTGCAGGATTCTTCCTGTTAAAGGGAAGTCAGGCATCTTAACTGCAAAATTCTTTTCGCAACAATTTTTGATGTAAAATTCTTTTTGCATCAAGAACAAATTGATGTCAAAAGCCCAGGATTCCAAATACGCTCCCTCTAAAAGCTTTGGGTTGACAACATTTACCCATTTTTTTCCACATTGCTGTACTTCAAACCTCTCGGACTGCATTGCATTGAAATGCAACAATGCTGTCGGAGGTTCAGTTCCTCCAGGTAAAGGGCTTGACCGCTGATTGATCAGTTGCTGACAATCCCACCAAAGGGATTTATAGGTGGCTTCATGTGAGTTCTGTTAACAGCACACAGCTACCAATAGATCCATTCTCTAGCATCCAGAATCTGTAAGAGTTCTGAAACTGGAGTGTGTGTGTGTGTGCCGCGTCTTTTCCTGTTAGACTGGATATGTAGCGCTCTTGTGAGTAACATGTCCTCTGTGCTCTACAGGACCTCCTGGTGACGGTTTTTGAGAATGGCAGCCTGCTGCAGGACTACTCTCTGGACGAGATCAGGAAAAACGCTCTGCTTCAGGACGACGAGACAAACCCAAACCAATACAACCACGAACAGGAGCTGCTGCACAACCACATCATCAGCAGCATCCATTAGAACGCCTGGACGACTCGTAGGACTCACGGTACTCTGGGCACAACAGGGAGTGGAAGCACATAGACTAGCAACTTTTTTAAAGCACCACCTATCAACTACATGATGAAACTCTTGATCAGTCACTGCCAAGAGCCACCAACAACCCACCACTGCAACCTTCAAATCGGAGAGCCACATCACGGCTCTGCGAGTGTTCACGTGTTCACGTCCATCTGCTTCCCTCACTCCCGTAATTCTTGCACAATCACCTGGTGTTCCATTATGCTGCAGCAGTGAACACAGCAGCGTTGTCTTGACACTAAACGTGACCAACTAAAGCTCAGGTTGAGGTATAAGCTAAGTTACTCATTTCCAAAAATGTCTTGTGCTCCTATTGAGTTCTACATCAGAGACAATAAACAATATATCAGCTGGACACAGGAAACATTCGCAGTTGTTGTGCATCAGCCGATGTTCCAGTGAAGTTCGGTCCCGTCGCTCTCTGATGGACTTTTAGAGAGCAGGAAATTTGTGAACGACAAAGAGCCATAAAAAAGAGCCTTTCTTACTGCAGTGTTACAGTATTGTCATAATATTTCCATATATTCGTCAATCTTTGAAAGCAAACGCATCCTGTCACAATTCAACACCGGAATATAAATGTGATTCTTAAAGCTGCTTTTTATATCAACATGCATCTCGTTTTGCTAACTTCCACATTTTGTGAACTTCAGTCTGTTTATTTTGGTGTCATGTGAAGTAAGAAGGTTCTAAGTATTTTTTTTAAGTGCAGGAAATAACTATGAAATAATACAAACAGTTGGATCATAACAGCAGTTTATGTTCATATCGTTAGGTAGGCATGTACTTTGTAATGTTGCTCTGTCCAGAATCCCGAAGTACAATTATTTTTATTATTCCATAACATTTAAGTTGTCATAAGAATGCAACATGTTTTTTTTTGTTTTGTTTTGTTTTTTTCTTTTCTTTTTTTTATGTGGAGTGAAATATTTTGGAAATGTTATTTCAGTAATACTGACTAAATGCTTTCATGGGAGTTCAGTCCTCATCCATTGCAGTCGTTTTCAGACAGCAGTGTTGTCTTCAGTCACGGCCCTCTTACCGCCTGCTGGCTCTTAAAGGAACAGCGCTTTGCTGCGAAGAAACACATTGCAATTATTACGTTTTGTACCTAAAAGTACTGTGTACTCAGCAGCTTACCAAGAGGAAAACTGAACTCTGTGTAAGAACAATAACACAGCTACTTCTGTCACAGCCTTATTAATACATACTTAACATTGAACTGAATTAGAAAGTCATGCTACTATAAGCTGTTTAGATTATAGACCAAGCAGAGATCTTGTTGTCTTTAGCTAAAATGTCCCATTTTCCAGGACACGGTCCTATGTCACCATGGCTACGTCTGTTTCTGTTTAATCATGACCACAGCAGACTAGCTGACTCACATTTACCTTGGTGTTTGTTCTCGCTTGCTTACAGTGCTAACATGTTAGCTTCAGGGACTGGACTCGGGCATTGCTGCTGTTGTGGAAGGAAAAACTAAAAGGTCACATCCAGTTAGAATGAAACATGTTTTTAATGACAAGCTGGGACGTTACACAAGTGCTTTTATTAATCTTGCACAGCTCAATATCATGGCTGTACTTTTTAATTGTATAAAATTCTATTTATTTGACGGTATTTTTGAAAAGGTGTAGCGCTCATCTGGTTTTCTGATTAAAAATGTCTGATTCACATCCACGCAACAAACCTGTGTTAAACATCTGGCCTCATGTTTTCCCATCCTATAATGTTGCCAGTTTGTCATTGACTGTACATTCTGATTCAATGTTCAATAGAACTGCAATAGTTTTGATTACCAGTATGTGATGTTTTGTTTGAGGTTAGTGTTTTATTTGGGCATTTAATCTTTAACTCAAAACTGATTGGAAACTTTACTGTTTTTTTTTTAACCCCTTCCTGTTTGCTGCGTTGATCTGAGAAAGACGGTCAGTTTGTTTTGCTACATACTGCCTGAAAAAATTGATTTAATATTAAACATCAATTACTGGGTGAAATGTACGTTTGCATTTGGCATCCACAAAATATATTTAGCTTACTGATGTATTTATATGAACATAAGCTAACTTTTGGTCAGCAAGCTCTTATTTGATTTATTTACCCAGAATGGCTTTTAGGAACTGCTGCCAAAGATATTATATGTATATAATAAATATAACTATGGCTAAAAACATTTTTCATAAATAATTTTCAAACCCCTGCATCAACATGTCAGCTGTTTTAGCAGATTCAAAACTCTTAAAAAATGTTATGGTCTGAACTCTTGAGCTGTCCAGGGTGTCCTCCGCCTCTCAACCTTTGACCCCTGCAGACAGGCATCAACCTTCCCATGATCCTGCAAGGCTGAAGTAGGTAGAGGAAGAAAAATCTCAAAACTTTTCACATATTTCCATAGTTTAATTATGAAATGCATACACTAGGTTTTAAGAACAGGCATTGGTATATGACTTCGGTGCATTCACATTGCAGAACTTTGAGTTTGAAGTTAAATATTACAGAAATATTAGGCAACTGGGTCTCCCTTTGATTTGGTTCAGTTGCCTTCTTTACAGGAACTTTAGATCTTCATAGCTTTTCATTTTATTGTCCATCTTTTTAACAGTCATTTAAGTTTGAGACTGATGACTGCAGACCTGCTGTTCTGCAAGGAAATGCTTCGTTAAAGAAATTGTTTTGGAGAAAAACTTTAAGAAGATTTCAAAGATAAATGCTAGTTACAGAAAGTTCTGGAAAGATTTAAGTGAGGTAGGACGATTTCTTTTTTTTCTCCAACTTCCTCAAAATTCATCCATCCGTTCACCAAAACCCGCCTGTCCTTGCAGGGTAATGGGATGGAACAGGTCACCAGGAGCAACAATGACAATAAACATGTTGGTAGGTCAATACACTGAAGACTTACTTTTCTTATCACATTGTTTCATTACATGGGTGTAATTTTATGTTTCATGTTTTGTGTCCAAAGGTGACTTTCTTTTTTTTTTTTTTTTTTGGTAAGAATAAACCGTCCCTTCCAGCCTGAGTGTGGATTTTCTGCCTCAGCAGGAATCCTGCCTCTCGGCAGGATTACAGATGTAGAAGCTGTTATCGCAGCGGGTTTTCCCCAGAAGTAGTCCTATCCACAGGTGAGCTCAGACAAGGCATCAGACAACATGCAGCTGTACTTAACAAGAGTGTCATGTGGTCCTTTAGCACTGCAGCAATATGAATAATTAAAAAAAAACACCTGAAGCTTTTAATAATGTCTCCCTACATTATGATTGAGAGCACCAACATGAAAGGCTCAAAAAAGAAATTAAGGGTTTAAATCCAAACGTAGAACTCTTCAGTGATTTATTTTATTAACTGATGAATAAATAAATAGCAAAAATAATTTTTTTTAACAGAATATGAACCATTAGAAGGCAAAACTTTGCCACTTGAGTTCTGTGCAGAATGTATAAATAGAAAAAGAAGGGTTTTTTTTGTTTTTGTTTTACAATTTTACTCTTTATTATTGCTCTGTGTTGTTTTTTTCTGTAAATCACTTTTTTAAGTCTGCATGCCCCCGTTAACATTAATCAATTACTAAATTATTTGATGGCTATTTCAATAATCGAGGCATAGAACATTAAAAAGTAGACAATGATTAAAAAAGGACATTTTACTAGTAGGAAGCAACAACTTTTTGTTGTCCACACTCGAAGTAGGGAGAGTGGCCAACAGGGGGCGCTATGTATCCTTTCCTTTCACTCCCTAATAGTTCTGATAGTCTTCAGGAGTTGGATAAAATGGCAGGTTTGTGCAATATAACCTAATCCAATCAACTGAAAGCACCTTGGATAAGTAATGATGAATAGTGGAAACTCCTGCCACAGAGTTCAGTTCTAATCCCATGAAAAAGCTCGAGTTGGAGCTGAGACTCGCAGTGCCTCACTGCTCCTCCTGCTGTTCCTCCTCCTCTGCTTTTCCTCCTGTGGATGTCTGAATGATGGGGCTGAAGCCTCCGAATCGCTATCTGCTGCTTCTGCTCTGCTTCAACTCTCTCTGTTGTTCAGCCATCGAATCGGGTAAGACTTCTGATCCCTGTCAAAAGCGAAGAGGTGAATGATCAGCTGCAACGCATAGAGAGTTGTGTAGACAGAGGGGAGTCAGTGAAGCTCAATCTGCTGTTTATGTTGCCTGTTTTTCTTTCTTTTTTTTTCTTTTTTTTTTTTCTTAAGTGAAAAAATAGATGCCTGACATGACACAGGCAGGTTACTCGTTAGTCCTTGACGTCTAGCCGGTATATAAATGAAGAAGGATAAAACTAAATCCACAAAAAACTACAGTAGATAAATAAATGTTAGCGGTAGTTAAATTACACAGTGAGACATACATTTCTATATCATTTTAATTAGTTTTATTTAATCATTTTTGTAATAATTACCTTATCAGTTCATTTCAGCTGTATTAATTGCTTGTTTTTATGTATTTATGTATTTGAATATTTACTGTTTATTCTTTCTTTGCTTTTTTTTTTTAAACCATATTTGTTTTTTCAATGTTGTTTAATTCTGTCCTTTTTACATTTCTGTATGCATTTCTGCCTCATTATGCAAATGAGGAGGGCGGGTGTCTTCAGACTTCAGCTTCTGCCTATTGGTTAGTCAGCATGGGACTCCATTAATGCCAGTCAATGTGCGACCGGCCACAGTCACAACAAAAATGATGACCCACAAGCTGAGAAATGTAGCCTCTTTATATAAAAACATGATGTTCTCCAGGTGGACACTCTGACAGAATGTGTATTTCACCTTTGACACAGTTGTCGACTGTCAACTATGTTTTTCATCAGTTTGAGGAAGTCAGCTTCCGATTGCAGCTTCCAGATCGAGGAATGTTTTTAATGGCGATTCCACTTAATTTTCATCACCCTGAACTACAAAGATTTAATAGTGGCTATTTTCTTAGCTTCAACAACATGCATTATTGCATTTTCACTTATTAATCCCTGTTTTCTTTATTATAAACATTATGTTCCATTGTGTTTAACTACTTCTGCTAAATTTGACCAACTGTGCTAATTCATCTATCAAGACGTTCTGCTGGACATTTGTACTACATCTCTTTGTACTTTTTGAAATATTTCAGGTTGCATACAAATTTCTCCTTGTGCTGAAATATGCTATACCTTTTGCTAAATTTTCCTATTGTACTTTTTCAAATATTTCAAGTTTTATATAAATTTCTGCTTCTGCTGAATTATGTTACATTGTTAAATTTACCATATTGCAAAAGATTTCTACTAAGTATAACTGCAGCTGTCTTCTGCTTTTTTCCTACTTCTAATGCTTTGTTCTGCTCTTTCTTGCAAATGCTGCAGCAATCATTCTGCAGGTTTGCATTCTCACTCCAGTTTCAGCAATTTTTTCAGTTTCTTTGGAATTATTTCCAGCTATTCTTAAGAATCAACTTTTTATAAGTGACTTTGTAACGTCATTGAATTAACATATTAATTGAAAAATTCTAAATATGTTAATTATTGACATAATTATTAATGTAATATTATATTAATAATATATTATTTATTATATTGAATAATTTGAACATATTTAACCATAATGTATTGATAATTCAGCTTTAATTTACTTTGCAAGACAAATTCCCTGAGCATTAAAAACGTAATTCTTTCCAGACACGTAATGATAGATGGGAAAGAAGGTTTGAACTTCCTTGTTCTCTCTCTCCTCTTTGGTCCTCAGCTTCCTTTCCTGCTCCTCTAGGCAGGAAATTATTTGAGCTTTAGAGATACCACAATAATAATGACTTAAGAGCAGCAACCAGTTCACATGCAAAGCCAAAGTGAGAAGTAAGGTTGGGTGATGTGCAACCAATATTCAGCAGTCCAACAAATGACAATGGGTGATATATTTGCATAGGAGGCATATTTGGACACACAACTTCACCACTGATGTCACACAAATGACACAAAATTGAAAAACGAAAGAAGGTTTCTAATGTACTCGGAGAGTAGTGGGCAGGATTGTGGGTTCAAAATAAAATTTTTGGTAAAGTCGCTAGCCCATTTCATAACATAAGTTGGATACATGACTAATGTACCTGTAAAAACTAAATTAGTCTAGTGTTTTGGGGGGAGGAGGGGTTACACACAAAGTATGAGATGAGTCACCAATAAGAAAGCTTGTCCCAACTCATAGTGCTGCCCTTTTCCTCTCAGTGATGTTCTATTGACATCAGCACTTCGGTGAGTCAACAGAGTACTCTACGGTTTTTGTAAGCAGACACCACCTTTGATGTTTCGTATTTGTTTTTAGCCATTTCCCATCAACAGGGGCTCCTGTCTCTAGCCATTGGGACATTCCTAGAGGTCGGTCCAGGAAGATTTAGTTATTGCCAAGGGAAACGGAGCTAATAAACCCTGTGGTGGTCATAAATTTCTTCATTATTTGGCCAGTGGCCCAGAGCCAGTAGCTGGTAGACCAGAGACTGGAGGAGCTGGATTTCACCTCCGTCTGTTCTGTTTTTGCTTCAAGATGAGCGTTGAGTTGCTCCTCAGATTGTCACCACTCTGACCACTTTGCTTATTTATTTGGACAACCAGTATGATCATCTGTAACATTATTGAAATATTTAAGGTGGCTGTTAATTGTTCATTGTTAAAGTCTTTTTTTTTTATTTTGTCAGACAGAATTCAATAATGTTTTATAAGCTCAGCGGTTTTGGAGTGATACGTTTAACTGACCTAGATCATGTTTGATTTGTCACATTACTTTATGATAATGTACAAATGATGTCATAGCTAGTGTGAGTGTATGAATAAAACTGAATTAAAACTAATGGTTCACTCTTTTCATTGGTTTATAAAAGACAGGTGAAGCCTCATTCCGTGTTTTTACTATTCACCGGAATAATTCTGAAACTTCTTTTCTTCTTTGTTAGTGAATCTGGTGGATTTCTGTGGCCAAACAATCCGGAGAGACGGAATGATCGTCAAGTCACACCAGGAATCCAAAAAGTACTACTTTGTGACCATGGGAACCGACTGTCACCTCACCATGCAGGCCAGCTCGCCTAAAGACAAGGTCCAGTTCTACTTTCGCTTCTTCCTAGTCTACAGTTTGCTCAGAGTGGCTCCTTTAAGCCCCGCCCCTCTCGTCCAAGAGTCCTCACGTAGCTCCGCCTTTCTCAACTCAAGACTTGATCCCACGTCCGGTGTGAGCCCAGAAGACCCGTGTTATGCCGGCTCGTTCCTTCAGTTCTATGACGGAAGAGACCGGAGCTCCCCAGCTCTTGGGCCTCCTCTCTGCGGGAAGACCGCGCCCCGGCCAGTTCTGTCCACAGGAAACTACTTGACCCTAAGGCTGGTGACGCGGGGGACTCAGCCCAGGGTTGATTTTGTTGGAGACTTCACCTCCTTCAGACTGGGTAGGACGGACACAGCGACGTTCTGAATAAAGGTTCAACTCATGTTCAAACAAACTGAAATGTAAAGGTAGAAGGAAGTCATGCAGTTATGTCACTGTGCTGCAGAAGATGTTTCGTACATCTACTCTTCAGTGGAAACATTTAACACACCCTGTCAGAAATTCATTTCATTAGATGGTTTTGATTCTTAACAGAGAATCATGCAGCCTGAATAAAGAAGTTATTATTGATTATCATGACACCAAAGCAAGTTAAAAATGGCTTTCTGCTGCATCCATGGGTTTGTTACAAACAAGGCTGGATTATTGTATTTTTTCTCTATAAGGAAGGGCAAAACTTTGAGTTAAACTTTCAGATTATCCAAGTGAGAATTTTGATGAAGGGCTTTGAGCTCTGCATACAGACATACTGAGTAACCAAAACCTGTCTTCAAGTACAGCACCAACACCACAATATATATATATATTTACCCAATTACTCTGCACTTTGCAGTGGGGGGTCATAAATATTGTCTAGTCAAATTGCTTAACAAAGTGGCCCTTTTTTCACTACAAATTCTAATTGACAAAAAGTGTTAAGTCACACTTCCTAGCCCATCCCCCACAGCTTGTCTGTGTTTTAGATCTTTTTTGAATTCACCAATACACTCTAATCATTGTCAGGGGTCTCTCTCCGACTTCGTGTGGCTCTCAAGGAGGAGAGCACTGCGAGTTGTAAAATATGTCGTTATTGTGGCAGTTTTCCTTTTAATGCGAACGTCTTGACACTTACATTTTCAGGGTTCAACCAATCAGAGTGTAGAAGTGAGCCCTACTTCACCTGCAGAAATGGAAAGTGCATCCCCATCAGTCTTGTGTGTGACGATAAAGACATTGACAACTGTGGCGATGGAAGTGACTTGGAGGAAAATCTAACAAGCTGCAAACGTGAGTTTGTGAAAAACTAAACAAACAACAAAAAAAATACATTTTCACCAATTTATCATTTTAATAAAATTGTGGCTGGTCATCAGGTCAGCTTTCATCTACTGCACGTCCGCCCCAGATTTCTACACCAACCCTGTCCTTGGTGAGTCTGTCAACCCATGTTGGTGGGACGTGTATGAACTGCAGTGTAACAGGCAGCAGTCTGAGGCGGGAGTCAGTAACCGGTAAGTACTGCCTGAAAAGTAATCTTTCCTTTTTCTTTTCTTTTTTTTTTATCGCTACTTCCGATTGCTTATGCCCCTAAAGAGTTATTAAAATCATATATGTGGATGGCTTTATATAGGCCGTAATACTCAAATACCAATTCCTGTTTTGGCTGGCCTGTGAGTTCCTGGAAGCTTTTTATTGTCTGCTGTGAAAAGTGGCAGGTTTATCAACTAAAACACTTTCAATTTCAGACCACATTCCTCCAGCCCTATGAAGGCAACGAGATGAGTTAACAATGTATTGGCTCTGTTGGTGGAACTTTACTTTTGTATAGAAAGCTTTGCCTTCTATCCCCTGGTCTTTTCCTCCTCTCCACCCCCATCTTTCGTTCGTTCGTTCGTTCGTAAGATCTTTGTATAACTTTTCTTCAGCTTAACTTAGAAAGTGAGCTATCATTGTTACAGGTTAGTTTTCTAAACTAACTAGAAAGAGCAGGAGTTTTTAAAAATAAGAAAAGTCCCAATTCTTAGTCTTTAAATTGCAAAGTCAAATTTCTTTTTAGTCATATTTGATAAATGCAGCATTTTTAATAACTCAAGGTAACGTGGTTCCTTGACTGCGCTATAAAATGTCACTATGTGCCTGGAAAACACATAACACTCCTGATGGCAAACGTTCAGACAGCGCTGTAGCTCTCCATTGTTTTTTTTTCTTTTCTTCCTTTCCTGTCTGCAGCCTCCTCCTCCTCCTCGTCGTCCCTGCTGGCTTTATACATCGTCCTGGGTGTTGTGGCGGGGGGCTTGGTTCTCTGCTGGTGCTGCTGGTCGCCTGCTTGGTTCCTGTGGCGGCTCAGCGTCTGCCGCTTCTTGCCATGCTGCAAGTCAACCTGCGCCACCTGCGCCTTCTTTCCTTGCAACCGTCCAACCGCCAAGGAGCAGCGAGTGTCAAAGGTCAGTCCTCACATGCCGGTCAGCAGGAGCCCCCCGGACCCAGCGGCCAGCGCCGGTGACAATCCGTGTTGACTGTGCGGACCACTTTCCACTTCCCGGGTTTGCCGTTGACAGACACAATGCTCTGACCAGAGGCCATGACAGCAAAACTTTTATCCGTAGAGGTTGATCCTATGAGGTCAATTTTGCGACACCGACGTTAGAGGAAAGCAGAAGCAGTGGGAGCTGGAGAAGCACGCTTTAGTTTTTGTAGCCTGTCCAGCCCTGCGTCAGAAATACCAGGCTTGTTTGAATCTGTAATTAAATCTGTTTCAACTGTTTTCTTGAGCCACACGTACTTTCACTCTCCAGAATCAGCTAATAGATTACTTAAACTCTCACTATTCACGTATTCATGTTGGCGACAAGAATACATCAAATAGCAAGACCGGCTTGTTATTGCCCAGTAAAACTGCTTAATCTGATGTGTTTATATGTCCTTGCTTATGTAATATGGCTGATCTATAAACTGGTAAAGCAGGCTATGGTCTACCTGTGTAGTTTGAATGTGAGCTGTTTAGTTGAACCGTAATGAAACCATATATATACTCAGTGTAGTTTACAAACATCTCCCGTTCAGCAAAATGACTGTGGAGAAGGAAATTCAGAACAACATTTTTTGATTGAGTTTATGTCTGTGAATGGGGTCAGTGCCTTGAGACGGCGCTTATTGCAAACATGTTCCGTGCAAATAAAACAAGTTGAATTAAAGATTTAATCTGAAAGATTTCAGGTCTTTTGCTCTGTTTCTTGAAGTCACGATGCAGTCGAGCGACAATTCAGTCTCCGGTCTACGGCTTTGTAGACCAGAGACAGTAGCCTCAAGACAGTAGCCTGTAGAGAAAGCAGCCTAAAGATTTGTGAACGCTGCTGAATGCTTCAGATCTGACATGTGGAACAGAAATCTTTGTCCTCACTCATTACAGTGCGATTGTAAAATGGCGCACAGACCTGCACTAATCATCATTCATCCCTATGAGAGCGTGAGCCAATAGGACGGCTCCTCCTTGGAGCAAATGTGAATGAGAGTAAATCTCTGGGCTGAGCATTCACACAACTCAAAGTAATTAAAGAAACTTTTTGTCCCCAATCTCAAACCAGGATGTATTTACATCCTTGTCCAGATAAAAACCCGCCTCTGTTGTTCTGCTTTTCAATCCGAGATTGCTCAGATGAGTCAGAGTGGGGCTGAGCAAAGAGTGTGTGTTAGCTCTGGTAACTAATGGCAACCTTTTCTAATCCTGTCTAATCCTTAAAAACGGAGCCAAAGAAATCCGCCTCATCAACCCGGTCATGTTAATTTGACTTTTTTTTTTTTTTTTTGCTTTTTTTTGTTGTTTTTTTTAGAATGGTGCTCTAAGCTCTTGCTAAAGTGCAGAGCTGGGCGGTTGGGGGACCGGAGGGATGTCATGGCAACCTTTATGTAAAGGATTTAATTGACAAAAAAAAAAAAAAGTTAAACATTTTAACATCTTGATCATCCAATAAGTTGTTTTCTACCGAGTCAGAAAGGATCCATCTTAAAAAATGAATCTGCTCCAGGTGTGTGTGTGTGTAATTGTTCTACTGTTGATGATCAACTCCTTTTTACTAAAAAGCTTTTCACTCTGAGGCTTTATGCTTGGAGCTTTACATTGTTCCTTTGTTCTGCTGTTGCTGCTGAAAGCAAAACATCCAATACATGAAAAGGAATCTGCGAGGGCGCCACCTGCTGGATGTAACTGCTGCAAGCCCTTGGGTCCTTCAATAGAACAAACAGTGATCATTTACGGCCCTGCTCTTTGTTTGAGCTACGTCTTGAAAGTCATAAATTCATTTAAAAAATCGTAAAAAAAAAAAAAAAGTGTATAATGTTTCTCATTAATTCGTTACTAGAATCAAAGTGCAGAAGCAGCTTTATGAGTCCAGATTTGACTCCTGCTTCATGTGCTCACAGCGTACAGACATAAAGTGTAAGTATGCAAATTTAGAGGAAATAAAATGAACATATATATATTATATTGAGATATATGTCTCAGTCTTAACTAAGTTTTGTGTTTGACTATTGGCACTGTTTTTATTCTTATTGGTTTTCATACATTAAAAAAATGGTCAATTACATTAAAAAATGATTTGTGTGTCTGCAAGTCAACAGTACAACTATTAGTTACAACTCAAGAGCCGGAAGTGAGGGTCGCAGTTAAAGCCAGACTACAGCTCTGCCCTGGTCTGCAGTGGGAAGATGGAAGATGGAAAACCCAGAACAGTGGGAAAAAAAAATAAAAAATAGCCCTTTTTTTGTTTGGTTTTTCTTTCACCAGTCATTCTGCATTCTCCATTGTTTCTGCTCTATCTCAGAGCCTCATGCTTCTGGGCCTGTTGGTGATTCAGCTCTGACCCAACAAAGCTCACTGTCAGCCAATCAGAGCAGTTACACTGTAAACAATCAGCCCTGCAGTGCAGCTGAAGCAAAGACAGACATATTTCTTACTACTCAAACTGGGTTGGAGTAGTAGGACTGTGGCTATATGGCAGAGGTGTCGTCTTGCACTCGAAAGGTTGTAGGTTTGATTCCAGCTTCCTCCTGCCACATGTTGATGTGCCTCTGGGCACTTAACCACAAATTGCCTACCGGTTTTTGTATTGATGGGTGAATGTGACTTTAGGTTTATTTGTTTGCTTTTTCTCAGCTTGTTTCTAAACATGAAGTTGCTCATTTGGGCCTGGAAATAAGCAGAAGACACATAATGAGTGTCAGGTCTTGACTTGAGATAAGCTCCTACATATTGCTAAAAAAAAAAAAGAAAATGTTGAAGTTGCAGTATGTAACTTCTTAAAAAATACATTTTCTTTGAAACTGTCAAATAATCCGAAAAACTTGAGCTCCTCTTCTTTGCAAACTGGAATCTGTCCTCCTGCTGGTGATCCCAAAACCTGATTTCAGAAAAATGATTTTTAATGATATGTCTGGAGTTCAGAATATGGATTATTCCTACAGATTCCTTGACAACAAACTAATATTAATTTGCACTAATAAAAAACAGAACATTTTTCCAAATCCTGACAGATTTCTTGGTTGTCTGTGCCTTTTGCAGTTTAGTTTCTTTGTGTTTTTAAAGCGTATTATGTGGCATTCCAATTAAAAAAAAAAAAAAAATTAGACATCGACTACATAAGATCTAATCCAGATTAGCTCAGTCATTAGCTCAGTCCCAAAAGGAGACATTTTTTCAGCACAACAGAGAAAGATGCAGACGAAAGGCCACTTGTTTTCATTTGTTTCATTTTAAGTGGCGCGATGTCTCTGAGCTGCCATGTATGCAGCAACGTTGGGGAGGAAAACAGGACACTGTTGTTCTACCTCTGGGTGGTTCTCAGACGTTGCCGACTTCTCAGATTTGTTGCAATTTCTTTAATGACCTTGACCACGAGATTTATGACAACGGGCCGCCTGACTGAGCAAAAACACACAGCAGTGTGTTTGTAAAGACAAACCATGAGCAAATCATACGTGAATAAAATAAACTTTAATAGAAAGTAACAAAATGTTGCAATATTTACAGTTGGATAAACTTCTTCCATCTCCTCACACAACCACCTGCCAGTAGGTGGCACTGCAGAGTCAATTCCTCACAGCCTCACTCATCATGTTGCGGCTTGATAATCCCACTCTCTCTGTCTCTGTCTGTTTCTTTAGAAACCTCTGAGCCTTGCAGTGCCTGCCGTCATTCTGACGATCCGTCAAAAGTCTCGGCCATCAGCTAATAGCGGTTCAGACACCTTTTCTCTGAAAAACTCCAGTCTTTTATGCGAGTTGCACAACAAAAACAGTGTCTCCAATAAATATCTCCAGCCACTTTGCTTTGACCCGCAGTGGATTTAGGAAGCATGCAGGCGATTGGCCAGGTTTCGCTGGCTGAGTCTGTGGCTCTTAGCCGGGGTCAGGTTCTGGGTGTTTGCTTGGCTCTCTGGAACAAGCTCCTCTTCTTCTTCTTCTTCCTCCTCCTCCTGTCCCCCGGCTTTCAGGGTGGGCTCTGCTTGTGCAACGGCTTCAGCTTCTCTCTGCTCCGAGGCCAGCATGAGGAGCATCTCTGCATCCAGCGGCTCGCCCGAGGAGAAGGGCTGGCAGAGGGTCTCAACCAGTCCGATGGCCGTGCCCAGAACCGCCAGCACGGAGCCCAGCAGGTAAACCTTCAGCAGCTTCCGGTTGGCTCTCTGCCGGAGCATCTCCTTCGCAAATGGAATCAACTCCTGCATGGTTTCCATTTCCGGTGGCTGCCTGTCAGAGAAGGCAGAAATGATGGAGCCATGTGGTAAAGACAAATAAAGCCTAAACCTGACATAACATCCGACACTTTTCATGCAAAATTGACATTTTTAATACAACTTTTAGTCCAGAAAGTCGTTTACCAAATAACACTTCATGAACACAAATACATATTCATGAAGAGTCCTTCATGTTCATGGCAGTCGTCATGTCAGTCTTATGCACATCTAATAAATTGTTACCTCAAAAGTTCTATTTGCTGCAGTTCTAAGACTAACACTGTGTAAAGCATCGTAGCTTTAAATTATGACCACTTCAGCAGATTTAAACAACAGGAAAAAGGGACTCATGTTTTGAATGGCTACTACTAGAACTTTCAAATATTTCATTTTCACTAAAACAAAGCTTCTGTCTGCAACCATTAATGTCTTCTACCTCCAGGTTCAAACATTATCAGGCATCTTAGAATCAGGACAGAATATTTGGAGGGGAATAAAAAGACGTACTTACTGTAAATGAGGTTCTTGTTTTGCTGATTCACACGTTTATCCTGTTGGTCAGTTCCAGTCTGTGGAAACTTGTGGACTCGGTGTTCATTTATAACCCAGATGTACTCTCCCTGCCCTCCCCTGCAGCACGGCCTGCTGAATATGCATGAGGTCAAGCCTGGCTCTTAACCAGAACCTTTGACCCAGTTGGTAGCAAGCAATGTTCTAACCAACACAACCAACCCACTGACAAGACAAGAGAATGGAGCCCCATCTTTCAAAAACCCAGTTTATTTTTCACATGTAAACTAATTAAGTTTGTCAAATATACCTGATTTACATTTGTTTCATGTGACAACTTAGTAAGCTTAAATCATTTACTTGGATACAGTAATTTGATTACTTGAAATGAATTAACTCAGTATTTTTTTTCCAAGTTGGATCAACTGTTTTCTTTTTTCAGTGCAAATGAAAAATAATAAAGCTTAGAATGAGTGTGTTTTAAACACTTATTTTAAGTAAAACATTGCAGCAAACGCTGTAAACAAAAATATTTCGACACAGCAAGATTTAAACTCAGGATCTCTAATGAAGCTGATGTTCGGTTTAAAAAATATTGTGCCCAATAAGTGAAGTGAAATTCAGTGCTAAATCAAACTAACATTCATAAACAACTGCAGCTTCTACAAACTAAATGGCCCATGGCACAAAGTAGACATGGCAAAGGATTTTCCAAATGGGCATTTGTCAAGCTAAAATGTCCGAGCTAACATGTCCACACTAACACGTTCAAGCTAATATGGCCATGCTAATATGTCCAAGGTAACATGTCCATGCTAATTTGTCCAAGCTAACTTGTCCAAGCTAACATGTCCAAGCTGTCTGTGACTTTTGGCTGAGAACATGTCAGCATCGGTCTGCATGCCTAGACTTTGGCATCTACATCGCTGTTTGGTGGCCTCACATATATTGATATGAACATTATTATTTAATAAGAAAAAAATTGTGAAAACAGTAGAGTTACACAGTTGTATAGTAAAAAAAATTCTGAAAGCTCTAGTACTGACTACAGATGAAGAAATGAGCAGAAATTCAATGGGATTTCTAAGACAGACGCTCCTGTACACCATGTTCAGTGAACTTCAGTTTTATGGGATCCTGTTGTTTGTAAATAAACAGGTGATCAGGGTTTTCCCGCCTGCTAAAGTCTGGATGGGAGTCCTCCACATGGACGTGCTCAGTCAGGGCAAAGGTCGTGTAAACCTCGTCGCCTTGCAGCCGTAAACCCAACGCCGTCTGTGAACTCTGCTCAGAGTGGCGCCGTAACAGAGTAGACAGGCACACTTTGCACGTAGCAACCACACACACACACACACACACACACATACACAGTGGTGACTCATGTGAGGCAAAGTAGGAAGTTTGTTCTGAATCACTGCCTTCACACTCACGACTCACGAGACCCTTTAATACCAGTTACCTTTGAACTGTTACTTCTTTAACTTTATATTAATATTTATTTTCCAGTTTTTTGGGGTTTATTTATTTAGATTAAACAGTTTCTTTGGCCTAAAAATGGCCTCATTTTTAGGCCAGAATAAAATACATAGGAAAATGGCAAGAAATGGTTTCGACCAGGCAGCCAAATCAAGCTGGTCGTCCCGGACGTGTGATGAGAAAACAAACAAAAATTCAAATCGATAATTGGTTTTTGTTAATTGCTACATTTATTTAAAAATTTGCCAGTGTTAATTTGCCGATGTGTCACCACTAAGACAGATAAAAGGTTTGCAGCACATACCAACAGTGAGCGCTCATTGTTTCCGGTCATCAGTCAACAACGTCTGAGGGAAAATATGACATGGAGTTATTATTTTAACAATTTGGGGGAATTGCCAATCACGGTGTTGTAAGCGTCAGATAAATGAATTAGTTGAACCAACACCTTCATTTCATTTTGTCCTTGCTTTGTGTTACATTATAGAAAATTGAAAAGAATCAGCCAAGATTTCAGGAAGATATCTGGACCTCCAGTTGAGATGGAGCTGCCTTCATGACTTCCTTTTTGTTCCTGTTGATTTGTTTTGGTTTTTTCTTGACCTGCTAATAAGTGCTATTTTGGCTTAAATTTAGTTTTTCCCTTCTTACTGTCTCTAAGGAACAAGCTGGTCTGTCTGGTCACTTCACAGAGAAAGCCTGACACATTGATGATGGGGAAAAAATATGAGGGGATATTTTTCCAAGTTTCACATCTTCACAAAGCAAGAGATGAAGTTCAGTTGTCTTGCTGGCTTCCAGTAAATCTATTGGACTGCTCGTGTTCTGTTGACCTTTTCTGTACCATAGAAAAATAAAAGCTTTCCTGGAAGAAGTGGAGAGCGGTTTGCAGATCTGTTTGGCTGGAAGCTGCTTGGAGTCGGGCCTCGGTGAGCAAAGAATGCTCCATCCTAAGTCTCTGGCTGACGCTGAGCAGCATGTGAGTCGGCGCGGCCTCGCTGCACAGGTCACTCGGCAACAAGCAACAAGAGGCTTTGCTGGGACCTCCACAATGTTTTCATTCATGCCGATGAAAATGTCACCTGCAGCTACGTCGTCTTTACAGCTTCTTAGACATTCTTCCTTCCACCCAGATGGATTGCACATGCGGCAAGCTGTTATCCCGTGTGGTACTGGGAAACTCCCTCGTTCTTTGGAATCACTGCATGAAACAAACACTAATAATGCAAAAGAGGGAATAATGCAAAAGAGGGAAAGGTATATCCCAATGTATTTTACAAATACATTGCATTTAGTTTTTGGTTTCTTTCATGAATTTTGAGCTGCTGAATCTGTGAAAAAACTAAAACCGACATTGCAGTGGGACAGTAAAAACTTAAACCGTTTTAATTCCAATGTCCAAATAAGCTGTTGGGAAAATGCCTTCTGTTTTCTGCCGGTCATGTATTGGGTGTCATTCAAAACATTTTTTTTTCCTCTATTTTCAGGTTTCGGGCAGTTAATACATCTGGCTATGTGAAAATCCTCAGACGTTGTGTTTCCAGTTGTTGAATTTTGGCTTCTCCTCCTGCAGATCTGCGTCAGCTGAGCCACATTTATGACGTCTGTTGCAAAAGACGATCTTAGTTCTTTCCAGAACTAATCAGCACCAGGTCTGAGCTGCCTGGGACGATCACAGATGTACATTTATTTTGTTTTAAATTGTTATTTGTTTTGTTTGTTGGCATTTGTTTGTCTGTTTTGGAGAAAATTGTCTTAGATTTTATGCCACAATAAAAATAAACTATGGGAGCAACAAGACGTGAAGAAAACCTTTTCCAGAAGACTTGAGACTGGAATGGCTGAAAACATTGGGCAGACATTATATTTAAGAGTTGAATATTATCAGTTTTATTGTGTGTGTAAAGGCAGTACTTTAACTTCACATGCTTTTCCACAGAACCTCATGCCCAGGACACCTGCAGTGCAGTGAGAAAATTGTTCACTTTGTATTCAGTTTAACCTGTAATCTGTAAGTCACATTTTACACATTTTACATCAATGTAATATACTTCATGGTAAATAAACAGAATACAGCAGCTTTAGGTCATACATATTTTTACCCACATGAAAAGATTTTACATGTAAATATCAATTATTTCACATATTCTTATTATTCCACTGTTATGTTGCTGGAATACGTCATTCTCGGTGCATCTCTCTTGTCACAGTTAACTTGCACACCAGCTGGTGCGTTTCTCAAATTAATTCGTTCGACCTCCAAAACCTTTCTGATAACCTGCAGTCCTGTGTGTTCATGAAGGCGTTGTCGTCATCAAGTCCTGACATCATCACATGTGAACAGGATGGTCAAATGACCTTGTTTTCATCGCGAGACTGCGATCTGAAAATGTCCTTTCTGGGCATCCATCCATTGTGTGTGAGTTTAGTACTCTGCCCCACAACAGTAAACCAAAAAAACACAAAATATTGGTAATCCTTTATTCTGACATGACGCTGTAATAAATGTGACATAACGGTGATGAACATGAAAGAGTCTTCATGAACGTTTAGTGCTGTTGTCATGAAGCATCACTTGGTAAATAATGACACTTTTAATGCAAAGTTCTTGTGCAATTTGCATTTAAAGTCCGTGAAAAATTTGAACTTTGCTTTAAAAGTGTCATCACACACTGTAGGACACTTAATGACAACATTCATCAATATCACGAAGACTCTTTCATGCTGCTGACAGTCATGTTTATTACAGCATCATGTCAGTCTCAGACACACCTTTTCCAGTAAAGTGTTACCAAAGTTTCTGGCTGATTCAATTAGAAAGCTGGTTGCACTGTTGCTAGCTTTAGCCTTCAGCATGCTGAGGTGAGGGAATGTTCAGAAGTCTTACCAGTATGTTTATAAGAATCAATAATATCTGGCCAGTTCTGAGTAGTATTTGTGTGAATTCTGCAGAAGCAGCATATCCTCTTGATAGTTATTGAAAATCAACTTTTTCACACTCATTCTGTGGGATTTTTGACAAAAGCCACCAAATCGGCATAATATTTTTTGAAGTATTCTTACTTTGCAGGATTTTTTTTTCACTATTTCTTAGACTGTTCACACAGTGGTCTGTTCACAGTTCACCTCCAAATTATTCTCAGCCTCCCTGTAAATGAGGCGTCGCTGGATGTTTGCTGTGTGTTTGGTGGCATCTCAACCACGACAGTGAGAGTTTATTTGGATTAGAGTTGTGGGCGTTTGAGCGAGGTTACATCATGAAAGGCTCGGCTCGGTGGTGGAAAGAGGAAAGTCTGGCGCTGCAAAAAGTTTCAGCAATTCAAAAACGGCCACCGGTCTGCTTTAATGTAACTGTTCAGAGATGAAGAACCAGACTGAAGCTCAGAAATGAATCAGAGCCGGTGTAGATTGACTGAAGGCAAGCCAGCTCCTGCCTGAAGGTGTGTGTTTGTCTGAGTGTTTCAGCATTTCTCGCCTTGTTTGCCCCATGAACATGGAGATTACAAGAAGTGCTGCTTTGTGGTTATGGTTGAGGTTTAGGATCAAGGTATGGATTGAGTTTAGGTTAGGATCAGTAAGGTGTGTGCTGCTAATGTTTAGGCTACAGAAATGAATGAACAATGAATGGAAGTCATTGTAAAATCCATATGCTGGTAGAAAAACACACTGCGTGCATGCGTATGTATGTATGTATGTGTGTGTGTGTCTGTGTTGAGTCAGAAGTCACACCCTGTACTTTGCCTTAGTCAGTGTGTCTGCAGAGGGTAGAAAACCCGTGTGTGTGTTGCTCCAGCCCTGGAGCTACGGTTTTTGGTCGCCCAGGTGACGATCATCAGCGTTAGCACACAAGCTGACAGCCTGACTGGATGAGGAAACATCGCCTGCAGCGTAACCAATATGTCTGTGAATCGGTGCTTCGTTTTCACTCAACTTTGTCCTTTCATGATGGAATAAAACGGACTAAACAGAGTTTTGTCACATTTTGTATTGTGACGAGATTTCACAGTATTACAGTTGTTTTGTAATACTGTTATTTAAAAGAATAAAAAAATTGAAAAGTCAAATTCATCAAAGCAACGAAACACACTGCAGATCGATATTCTGACACAGCCTGGTTGTGATCACTGGATGTTGTTCAGGCATGCTGGTCGCTGGAGGAATTTGTACTTTCCCACTGAGCAAAAAAGGATCCCAGACATTCATTATCTACCTTTGCTGCTAAACTCTGATAATATGAATTTTCAGGTGATGCATCAGAGCAAAACGATTTGTCGAAAACCAACATCTCAGTGGCATTTTCTGGAGACAGAATCTGCAGTAACTCAGCAACAAGCAGATTTAAGTTCAGTACAGATGTTACTGACTGTTTCCGTGACGCCGTCTGGGCAGATGCTTGTTTGCATTTGAAAATAATTCAGTATCTTATCTAAAACAATCTTTACAAGTGTTTGGATTTTTTTCAGCAAAACAACAAAAAAAAGAATAAATAAATGAATAAAAATCCCAAAAAGTTGTGGATCAGTGTGAAAGTTGAGAAAAAGTTTAGATATGAAGATAAATCCCTGAAGCAGTGTGTCATTAGAAGCTGATAAAACGAACGCATCTAAGGTTAATGTTTGTTCTTTCCTCAGGTATGTTGGGTGAGGTTCTTTTCGCTCACAGTTACTAACAGTGATGTATGAAGCCCAGTTCAGACATGTTTTGGTTCTCCTAAGTGGGTTTTTTTTTTTTTTTGCTTCCTGTGTCTGTATGTACGGGTGTAGGTTTGCGTGTGTGTGTGTGTGTGTGTGTGTGTGTGGGTGTGTGTGTGTGTGTGTGTGTGTGTGTGTGTGTGTGTGTGTTGATTCACGATGAAGGGAGTGGTTGTGAAGGTTGGAACTCTGACACACGCTGTATCACCCCGTCCAGGTGAGCCGCTGTATAAGACAGCAGTGGGACAGTGGCGCGTTCTTTGACACGGACACAACCTGACCTTTAACAGATCCGGTCTCCATCAGCCAGAATTTACTGAGCCGATTCACGTTTGCTAATGCTCGGCTCTCTCACCTGTTCCAGACTTCCTTTCCCCCAGGAATCCAGGATGTGGATCCTTTTGCTTCTAGTTGGTGAGAGCTCTTTTTGTTTTTGTTTTGTTTTTGTTTGTATTTACCCTGGATGTACCTCAATACTTTAGCTTCTTCAACAAAGTTTGAACAAAGCATCAAGTTTGATGCGTCTGAGCTGACACCATGTGAAGCTCAACGTGAAGGTGGCATGAAGGTGTTCATGTTGTCACTTTGTTGGAGTTAGGAATCGTCCTAATTAATCATAATTGAACAATTTGTATGATGCTCTGATGGAGTAAAATAAAATAGATTTTGGATCATTGAAGAATTGTTTGTCTGTACCTAAAAGCAAGTTGCTGCCGCAGACTGGCTCATCGGTTTGGCACGGTGGGACAGGTATAGACCTGCGGGCTCCTGGGGAGATTCACAGTTGGTAGACGCCTCCTATCTACCCCGAGCGGAGGGGCCGGGGTGTGGCGGACCCCCAGGGGCTCATCCTGCTGTCTCTGTCTGTAGCTGTGTGCTGAGACGGTGGTAATGACATGTTACTGACGGTTTTACGCAAAAATACTAAAATGGTTTTGTCAAAATCTTTCTCAGGCATTTTGATCTGGCTGCTCGTCCAAAAAATTTACTTACAAGTAACTTTTCAGAGATACAAAAGCTTGTTTTCGGTAAATAATTCCTCATTATTGATATTTTTATAAAGCAACCAGTTCCTATTGGCAGATTCTTTCTCTTATAACAAGACATTTTCCCATGAGACAGTAGCTGTGAGGGAACAGTAATGTGAACCCATAGCAGTTATAGAGCTGCAGTGTGGAGACATGAATATCCAGGAAAGACCAGTAAATAAAAAATATACATATATGTGGGACACCTTCATGCAATTTTTGAAAAGTAGCCATGCTGACACGATTGATTAGTGTGGCTCAAACTGAAAGAACAGCACCTAATAATATTCATCTTAATTCATATAGCTAATATTTATTAACAAGAGAGTGACACTTTATTGAGCTGGATTATTAAAACTTTATTTCATTTATATGTATGCGTATGCATGTTTTTACTTATATAGGCACTTTTTATTTCTTTATTTTAATGTGTATTTCAGTATTATTATTATTATTATTGTTATTATTATTACCATTGCTGTCATTGTTTAGTTTTCCTTTCCTTATACCCTGAGTGTTGCTTGTGGGTGGAGTGTGGGGACGTTCAATGTTCCATATGTGCAAAAACTCAATAAATATGATGTTTAAAAAAAAAAAAGTCCTAGTTAATGTTGTAAGGAATCCCTGAAGGTTCTGCCTGTTTCTTGACAGCGGCTGCGGCGATAGTGGCGGTGGCTGCAGCCCAGAACGACTGCTCTCTGGGAGCGTGTTACCCGCCGAGCACAGACCTGCTGCTGGGCCGGTCTCATCAGCTCCGGGCCTCCTCCACCTGCGGCCTCACCGGGTCAGAGGTCTTCTGCACCCCGTACCAGGTAACCAGGCTCTCCAGAGCCGTCGTCTTTAATGTTTTCTTTCCTTTCCCCCCAATCTTTCTCTGACACAGAGCACAGAAATCGTGGCACAGGCATCTAGAGTTTAAAGTAAAGAGTAAAAAAAATAAATAAATCTGAGCAGTTCTTCATGAGAAAATGCTGCTTAAGTAGCTAGCAGTGCTCAGGGTTCATTTCAGGCAGAGGTCACGGTGCACAGAGATGAGGACGTGGTTTTAGCCACGTTACCTGCCCACAGTTTGTGAAGCTGTCTGATTCTTGTGCCAGAGAATCGTTATGAAACTGCACCGTCACACGCTGGGCTGACTGCTGGCTCAGCAGAACCAACCCAGAGCTGCATCCAGGGTTTTGAAATAAGGGTTAGTGTCCAGAGCAGAGGGCGTGCAGCGTGCAAGACTCCAGCAAACAGTTTTGCAACTTCGATTTCTCCTCAAATGAGACGGAATAAAGTCTTTCGTTTGGCAGCTTTTGATGATGCTGCAAAAACACGAAATATTACCAAATGTTTTCAGTCTAATTTCTAGTATAAATGTCTTGTTACACTTTAAATAAGACTAACGTGACTTAAAAGTAACTTTTCAGCAATGTATACAAGTTTGTTCTAAGTCAATAATTAATTAATATTGATTAAAAGGTTCTAGTTCCATTGGCAGACAAATTGACTTATAACAAGATATTTTCCCAACATTCATATTAAGCAATTATTGACTTAAAACAAAGTTACTTGTAAGTTAGTTTTGTCTTATTTCAAGTGTATTAAGATATTTGCACTAGAAACCAGACATAAAATACTCTGTGAGATTTTGTGTTTCTGCACTGTAGCGTTGTGTCACTTTGTTCTTTCTTTGCTATCGAGTTGAACTGTCTGATGTTTATGCCTTATGTAGCTTAATTGTTGTATTTTGTGTTGTGTTTGCGTTGTGCTGTCAGACACTCTGGACTGTGTTGCATTTTGGTTGTGGAATCATAAAAGTCCCAAATTTGAGTAAAGCAGCCAAACTGTGTCAGTATAAGCCCCAAGGACACGATTTGTTTGAGGACTATTTATTTATTTATTTGGTTAGAAAATATTATTTTTTATCAACGTTGTGATTTTTCTGCATAGCAGCAGAATTTGTAAAAAATCCCAGAGGATTTCAAGTCAGTACTTTTAAACATTTTAAGATTTAATTCTTCTGACTGTTGACTCTGCAAATTCTCCTGTTTCACTGATTCTGGTCTGGCAGTCTTTGACCTGATCGCTGTTTCTGCTTGAAAATTGACTTGATTTTAAAGGAACTGGTTGTGATCGGACCTGAAGAGCAGAAACCTTTCAGTCATTTCAACCGAGGGATTCCTCAAGGGTCCATCTGTGGTCCTCTGCTGTTGGACAGATTTTGGGATCAATCATTCTAAAGAGTAATATCTTCTTTTGGTATTTTCGTAGAGATTCTGCCGCTATGACTGCCTTTTAAATTTACAGAAGAATAAAATAAACAAACAAACAAACAAACAAAAACACTTGTTAACTGTTTACGTCATCAAAACTTGCATGAGGCCGGACTTCCTGAACCACAGCGATTAAAAAAAATCAAAGTGATTTGGTTTGAAAATTTGAAACAAATGAATAAATAAAGAGGAAAATCCGTAGCTATTCAAACTTTTAAATTGTTTTAGAGAACCAGTCCGATAAAGGTGGTCCATTTCACACGCCCAGAGTTGTACAGATGTCACTTCAGAGCAGAACTGGGACTTTAGACCTGTCTGTGAACTGCATGCAGGTGAGAAGTGATTCAACGTGGAACCTTTTCTGCTGAGATTTGTGCAAATACACGGTGTTTACAATGACTGTGTGCCAGCCGCCCACGCAGAATAATGTGCCTTTTGCAAAGTCTACAGTGGACTCCGAGATAATTTTAGTGACAGAATATAAATAAAATGAGGTGAGGTGACATTTTGACTGAAAATGTGACTTTAACTGACTGCCATCATACCAAATTTAACAAGTAAAGATGATAAATATAAACTGATTCAAGCAAAATTTTGGATCCATTGTGCATGATGGGTTGCTTCAGCATTACACTCTTATTATCAAAATCTCTATTTTTCTTTATATGAGCATAGATGCATTACGGCAATATTGTTCTACAATAAGTGTATGTCGTCTGACACTGCTTGGAGTCATGAGTAAGTAATTAAGTAAGTAATATTTTATTTGTGCAGCACCTTTCACAGGTAAAAACCACAAAAGTGCTTCACAGAACACAAAATAAAAACACATCGAAGAAAACATCAAATTATAATGAGAAAAAAATTCTAATAAAGAAAGAAAATCAGGGGTAAACTTACAAGGGACTTAAAGAAGCTGCAGCACCTTTATGTTCAATCAACTACAACAAATGCAGTGCAGTTGTTTTTGCTAAAGTTAACATGCAGCCTAAATTGAAATTGAACATAAACTTAATGTTTTTATGGGTGATAACAAAGAATAATTCATACTTGGGTTTTGCTTTTATAGGAAACACGTGTGTATCTAAACAGTTACCTATAAATAACTGACCCATGCTCACGTGTGTGTGTGTGTGTGTGTGTGTGTGTGTGTGTGTGTGTGTGTGTGTGTGTGTGTGTGCGTGTGTGTGCGTGTGTGGGGGTGTGTATGTGCGCGTGCGTGTGTGTGTATGTGCAGACGCGTGTGCAGGTGTATAATTTGTTGCTTTGTTTTTCTGCAAAAGTTTCAGAGCATTATGTAATAAAACGGTTGAGTCGGTTGTATTATATGTCACACACCAACGTTTGTGACATATATTTTAAAATGAACTTAATTATGGCTGAGAAATGATACCGTGTCTGAGATAATGATGAAAAAAAAACATTTATTGACTCTTTTATTGTGTAGATGTTATGTTAATCTTCAAGAATTTTTCTCTTAAATGTGTTTTTGGTTTTATTTTAAAACCTACTGCAAAGCAGCAATAAATCTAAAACACAGCATTTAAAGACACACACATTTAACGGTTATATGCTTATGTGTCAGTATGACAGGCAGGTATTCAGAGACACTTTGTTGGACTCCAGTGCATACACTGCCACCTGTAGGACAAACAGTGCGTCCTCATGTTAAGAAGAGTGATGAGAGTGACAAACCTGGGCCCTGGCTGTTCGACCACTTCTTATTTCTTCTGCGTTATATATAAACATTGAAGCTCTAATTCTTCTAATTCAATGGACAATGAACAATGTCCACTGCACATCATGAACCCAAAAGCCTTTAACTGCAATTTAATTCAAACTTGAAACAGTGTGTCTCTGTGAGTCTAATGGGTGATTTTGCCAAGATGGCTCAGAGTTGATCGGTTTGTGTTGCACTTGATTGATGATGTCTCTCAAATTCATTTTTGGTGTTTTTGGTGTTTTTTTCTCACAGTGGAGAATGAAATGCTGCCCTTGTGACTCCAGGAACCCAAACGGTCAGCTGGCCCACACAGTGAAAGAAATCCTCACAACTTCTGGCCCAAACCGGTGGTGGCAGTCCAGTAAAGGTAAAAAAATAAGAGAAACAGCTTGAGCTCGTGCTCCCTGCTGATCGCTGGAGCTGTGGAAATACTCAGTGCTCCCGTTCATAAAAAAAACAAACAAAAAAACATTTTTCATGACGAACACAAAGGCCTTGTCTTCTTCCTATAGGCGTAGATCCAGTCGTCCTACAGTTTGACCTCAACAATATGTTCCAGCTCGACAACCTGTTTCTCACCTTCAAGGTACGAAGATCCTCCTTGAAGTGTCCTAAACAAAAGACAAGCGTTGTTTTTGTTTGTTTTGTTTTGTTTTAATATGTGATGTGTTTCCCTGCAGGGTCCTCGTCCCAACGCCCTGCTCATAGAGAGAACTCTGGACAATGGACGGACATGGCAGCCTGTGCTCTACTTGGCCAAAGACTGCCATGAAGCTTTCCCTGGGATCCAAACCAACAGCCCCATCAGTCTGAAGCAGACATACTGCCACCCACTGCAACCCCATGCTGACCCATACCAGGAGGAAACGGTAAGGACAAGCTGTCTCATGCCATCTGACATATTCCACCCTCAAAGGTTTGCCAGAACTCAGATAATCCGAGTATCTTCCAAGAGTCGGTGTGGATGGTGACGCTGTGGCCAAGAATGATCTCCAGTAGAGGTCAGTCTTGAAAAGAATCAAGAGGCCTCTGACTGAAGACTGTTGCAGTCAGTCAGCCTCATGACGACTGTGACACACCTGATCTGCTAATAGCTCAAGTTTTGGGCAGCAGAGATGATATTCCACAGTAATTTGTTATTCTGTTACTGTGGAGTCTGGGATGTGATTCTTGCCCTCTTGTCTTCTTTTCATTCCTGTTCTGCATCATAAATATTTGGGCTCATCGTTCAGGTATTACTTTTATCGTTTGAGAAGCTGCCCAGCTGCTCCCAAAAATACAGAGGTTGTGCATTATAAGAACTATCGAAAAGTATTAAAAAAAAAATAGAAATAAACACAAAATCAAGAGAAAAAAACCTTCCAGCTGCACAGCATCCTGAACCCGAGGGTATAGCTGTCCAAACATGCAACATTTCAACCAAAACCAAGAAAATGTTGAAGTGTGCAAAACTTCAGAATCACAGTGTAACAGAGCTACTGCGGCATGGAGCGACCGGCACAGTCCTAGAATTTATTTCTGTATTTACTTCAGGCTAAGAATGCTGCCATTTTTCAGCAGCATGACGTCTCTGTGTTCCAGACACCTTGTGACCATCAAACTAATCCTCCTTGTCATCCCCAGATCGAGTTCAGCCCGTTGCGTCAGTACCTTTTTGCTCCAGTTTCCGACAGCCAGAAGATTGAAGGTGTGTGTGTGTGTGTGTGTGTGTGCGTGTGTGGGGGTGTGTGTGTGCGTGTGTGGTGTGTGGTGTGTGTGTGTGTGTGGTGTGTGTGTGGGTGTGTGTGTGCGTGTGTGTGAGTCGTGCTGCTGTTAACCTGTCGGGTGCGCTGCCTGCTGACTGTCTCTTCTGCCCCCAGATAAGGCCGGTCTGACCGGCCTACGGGTGACGCTGACCGAGCTGGGCGACGTGCCCTCCTTCCCGGGCAGATCCCTCAGCAGGTTCTTTGCCCTGAAGGAGATGAGAGTGATGGGAACCTGCATGTGCCACGGACATGCCGACAGCTGCCAGACGCAGGAGTACAAATACCCCGGAACCGAAACCTTCCAGGTAGGAGCGAATAGCAAGTTATCACTCTGCTTCAGTGTCGTGTGTGTTTCATAGACACAACATCGGCACTATGAATTTACCACCGCACTGTCAAACATTTGAGCCACGTTCAGTTGTCTACTGTCTTTTACGCTTCAAGTCAAACAAATTTGGTAAGTTTTAGATTGTGTGAGTTTGTGATGTTTACTGCAATTCATTGTGATGTTTAATAAAATTCATCGTCAGATCAGAAATTTTGTTCCTGCACTTTGAAAAGTTAAATATTCTAACGTAAAATAAGTTCTCATTTTTAGCTTGATGCCTTGGATGGAGTGGCATCAAGCTCAGCTAATGAGCAATTTCTCCTTGGGGATCAATAAACAGTATTCTATTCCACAGATTTTGCCTTTTAGATTGTAATTCTATGAGTTTTGGACACAACAGCTCGTCACAGAGAAGAGCGTGTCCGTTGCGTTTTCGTCCAGACCGATGAGTGTAGAACGAACCTGTTGACTCTAAGCGTTTACCTCTGTGATCTCGGCAGGTGAGCCATGTGTGTGACTGCAGACACAACACCGTCGGTGAGAACTGCGAGCGCTGCGCCGACTTCTACAACGACCTGCCTTGGAGACCCGCAGAGGAGAGGAACACACACGCCTGCCAACGTAAAGTTGCTCCCGTATCTTGACATGATTTCAAAGAGTTTCTGCCCGTGTCGGTCAGAGTTGTGACAGAATAAGCTCCAGTCCTTGGAGGGAAACCTAAATGCATAGTGAGAAACTCCGGTTTCTTTACATGAGTCTCCCACGGTCAAATAACGCTGTGGAAACCTGTCAGCCAAAGTTCTGACCTTTTTGAAGGGTCAGTTTAGAGAAGCTGAAAGGTCACCACTGTTATGCGTTTGTAGATGTGTTTATTGTAGTAGTGGCCGCCAGAGGGCGCTAAACACGGTTTAGAAAGCTGGAGTGAGGATGAGGAGGGAAAAACATGATGCAAACAGAAAAAGTTATTGAATCACACATTTCAAATCATAGTTTGTTTGCATCACTTTTTAATTAGTTATTTATATATAAACCTTAATAAAAGTTTTCCTAACAGGGTTACTATTTTATAAAGAGACATAAATAAAAGCGTCACACCCTTACTAATCTCATGAATTTGTGTAACCATAGTTCTGCTCATCTCTGTCTTGTCCTCAGGCTGTGAGTGCAACAACCACGCCCAGCGCTGTCACTTCGACCCAGCAGTGTATGAGGCCAGTGGGCGAAGGAGCGGCGGAGTGTGTGAGGGTTGCATGCACCACACCACAGGGCCAAAGTGTGACCGGTGTGCCCCGGGCTACCAGCCAAACCCCCGGAGCCGGATGGATCGTCCCGATGCGTGCATACGTAAGTGAAGAGACCGATTTAAAAAACAATCAATAAATATTTAAGAAAGCCGCGTTTGAGACAATCCTGGTTCTGTTGGCTCCAGGCTGCGCCTGCAATGCGGAGGGGACGGTGAACGGGGGCCAGTGTGAAGACAGCGCCGGCTCCTGTCAGTGCAAAGCCAACGTGGAGGGCCCTCTCTGCGACCGCTGCAAAAAAGGCTTCCACAGCCTGAGCTCGTCAGACCCCATGGGCTGCAAAAGTGAGTCGTCCGACGCACAGAGAAGCAGAACGAAGGACGGCGGCTGCATGTCACGCTTTCTATTCCTGTTGAGAGAAACTATCATCTTTCCATTCTGTGAAGATTCGAAGCGTTAGGAGAAATAAAGCCCCTCATAAAGAAACTAAATCATAATTAAACACCTGAACAAAAACTCAACCATTCATCTGCATTTCAGAATCCAAATGATTTTTTTATTGTTTGTTTTTACTCCTCCAAAACTAAACTCAATAGTCATAATAGAAATTTGCATAAATTAGGCAACTCTATGTTTCACACATATAGTAGCTTAAGAGTGATAAATCATCTGGTGTTGACATTTTCCCCCCCAAAAAATAAAGTAGCCGTTTAGGGCCCCAAAAAGTCTTGGACAGGACCTGATCATGGCTTTGTTATGTTCTTGCATGGCCGCCCCAGAGCAGCCGCTCTCCCTCTGTCCTCCCGCCAGCTCTAGTTTCTTTGTAGAGCGGTTTTGTTCGGTGGCGGTCAGGTGGCTCTCTGCCTAACGCTGGTTTCTCTGCAGAATGCTCCTGTTCTCCGGTCGGCTCCCTGTCGGTGTTGTGTGACCCCGTGACCGGACAGTGTCCCTGTCGCCCCCACTTCCACGGCCCGACCTGCGACGTGTGTTCAAAAGGCTACTGGAAGCCGCCCCAGTCAGAGGTCTGTGAGCCGTGTGGCTGTGACCCAACCTGGTCGACCAGCGACACCTGTGACCAGGTAAGACGACCCGTGCAGGTCCACCACTTCAACACAAACTCCATCTGACCTGGGTCAAAATGCTTTTGGAAACACACGTTTGTGTCCTTCACAAATTGCTTTAACATTCATGAACGAATCAAAGAAATTGTCCGGTCAGCAGCAGATGTTCAGCGGTTCTCTGAAGATGTTCTGAGCCGGACGATTTCACACTGTGTGTATGTTTGGTTGCAGCGGACAGGTCAGTGTCAGTGCAAACGGGACTTTGGAGGAAGGACGTGCAGTCAGTGCGCAGACGGCTCGTATGGAACCCCTCTGTCCGGCTGCCAACGTGAGTCACCCGCTTTCTTTTCTGATATTTCATCCTATTTTGGCTTCTAATCAAAACCTTGTGTGCCTCTTCATGTCCACAGCTTGTCAGTGTGACACAGCGGGAACCCTCCCAGAAGTGTGCAACAGGAAAACGGGAGTGTGTTTGTGCCGACCGGGGGTCACCGGGCCCCGCTGCGACTCCTGCAGCCGCGGGCGCTGTGACTCGTTCCCTGCCTGTGAAATGTGTCCGGACTGCTTCTTCAGTATAGACTCCCAGCGGAGGAACATCACCCTCGCTCTGGACAAGATGTCCCTCAGGCTGCCGTCTCTCCCCGGGAGGTGGCGGGGAGCTCGGGAGCCTGGAGCCACGCTTTCAGAAGCTTGTGGCCAACCTCGCCCTGATCGAGCAGTCCGTATCCCGACCGCCCAAGACCGTCGCACAGCTGGAAGATGCTCAGGTCCTGCTCAACAAATTGAGGTGAGGAGCGGCTGAAGCAGTATGAGTTGACTGTATGTTCCAGTTACGTAGAGTGATGGGAGGAGCTTAGAGCTGCACCAATCTGATATTAATATCTGTATCTTCCCTGATATTGAAAATGAATTCTAGATTTGAAATCGGTGACGATGTACCCAATCCATAAGGGCTGATCTATTCAGTTTGATTCTATGCTTTGTGCTCGGAGTGACATCATGCTTTATTATTTATTTACATTACATTGGGAAAACCCAAAAAACACCTACAGTTGTATGGAACATTTTACAACAGGAAGTACATGTAAAAGCAAACACTAGCAGGCCTCGCTTGCCTTGATCAACGTTTATTGTTCAAAGTCCAACAGTAAGAAGTAGACGGGGCAAATCGGCACGCTGAAGCCAACATCAACATTAACAGAAACACATTTCCAAATTCTTTGGCCCAAAGAATTTGGAAATCTTTTCAAAATCTTTTCCTTCCACTGATGGATCATTTTCTGTTCTGTTTCAGGGACGACTTGGAAAAGGTGGACGACGATCTTCCTCCTCCGGTCAAAGATCCTGCTTTGGAAGCGGAGCTGAATAAACTGCAGGATCAGCTGGACAACATATCTTCAATATACAAAGATAAGAAAGCAGCCATGGGGACCGTCGTCGACTCCGACGATGCAGGTCGGCTCAGCCTAGGTGTTTTAGTTTTAATAAAAGCAACCGGGAGGGGATGTCACCTAAAAACTGTTTCACTCTGCCAGCGTTGGGACAAATTCTGAACTCGTTTTCCAACATTTGTACACAGAAGCTCTTGAAGCCATGAAGAAGGCGTACGATGAGTCGACAGATGCGTCCAAGAAAGTGAATTTGACTGAGAACACCCTAAAGGAGGCGAGACTCATCCGAGAGAAGGCGGAGGACATCAAGGGTCAAGTGCAGCCAAACAACACCAGAGACCTGAACCAGCTGAAAAACAACATGACCTCCCAGCCAGACCTCACTCCTGTTGCTAAGCAGGTAACCGTCATGGCCGATCCAACAAGAGGAACCTGTTGCATTTTAGGATGCAAAGAAAAAAGTCTTGTTTCAAAAAGGAATGAATTATTGTTTATACTTGGGTCTTTCAATGTACTTTCAGTGTTGTATTTAAAGAATGGAAAAAAAAACAATCTGGAAAACGTGCCAATTTTTTATCCGATTAATCGTCGGAATAATCGATCAGGAAAACAACCACCAGCTGCAGCAGTTAGAAACAAGAAAACAATTCTTGTTTGAAAAAGGAAGTCATTGTCGTTTACATTCAAATCTTCTTTGACAATTTTTTGTCAAAGAAATTTGAAAAATCCGGAAAATGTACCAAACTCTTTTGTCCGATTAATGGATCAGTCGTCAGAATAATCGATGGCTGCAGCCCTTCCTTCAATCGGATGTCCGTCATACCGGATTTGTGACGTTCTCTCTGCAGGTGTGTGGCAGCACTCGGTCCGAGCCCTGCACCCCTCTGCAGTGTGAGGGCGGCGCTCTGTGTCCGCCGGAGGGAAGCCCGCTCTGCCAGAAGGGGACGCAGTGCGTCGGCGCGCTGCCTTTGAGCAAACTGGCCGACGCCGACGCTACGGATGTGAAGGACCGTCTGGCCAACCTGAGTCGGAAGATCACCGAGGCTGCAGAGATGGTTCGCGCTTCTTCCTCATCGCCGCAGATTTTTGTTGTTCATTGATTTACAGGTTTTTGTTTTTAAAAAAATTTGATTATTGTTTAGATTTTCTCTCCGGTTTATTTTGTTGCTGTTTTCTCTGCAGCTTCAGAATGCACAGGAGAAAACAGAAGAGGTGAAGCAAGCGACGAAAGATCTGTCAGGCAAAACCAAGACAGCCAGAGATCAGCTGGAGGAAGAAATGAACAAGACGCGCGACGTAGTTCAAGACCTCAAGGACTTTCTGACGGGTACGAAGAGCTCAAGGTCGCAGTGACTGCTGCGATTATCCTCGTAAGGTAGAAATTCACTCCAACGTTTCGACTTCTCTGTGCGTCTAGATCCGTCTTCCAACCTGACCAAGGTTCAGGAGATAAGCGAGTGGATTCTGAACGCAGCCTGCCGGTCAGCCTGTCTGACCTGGAGAAGAAGCTGGAGGAGCTGAAAAATCTGGCTGCAAATCTGCCGAACACCGAGAACGTTCTGAAGGAGGCCCAGCCCCTGCTGGACATGGCCAGGAAGCTGCTGCAGGAGGCGGAGGAGGCCAGGTCAGGACAAACCTTTTCACACTGGGACCAGGAGACACAACTAAAATTGATCCTAACGTCTCCAGAAACAAAACCAAATTATTGTGCTTGTTTTCATTTACAATGCAATTAATTTCTTTACTTTTTTACTGCCACAGGCTTACCAATAACATAGCTACAGTTCCATGAACGCAGATCGATGACTGTTGGTCAGATTGTTGACAAAAAAATAAATAAAATTAAAAATGCACGTTAATAAATCCTTACGTCTGAATCCAGAAACTGGTTGGATCTCACCAAATTCCCTAGAGTTGCACAGACAGAAGAGGACATTGTAACTCGAACCAAATCAACATGTCATCAACATGTTAATGAGAGAAAATCTGTTGTTGCGACACATTAACAGGGTCAAGGCTCTGGAATCCAAGGACAACATGGACAAACTCCTGGAAGGCATAAAGGCAGGAAACGACTCCCTCGCCGACCTGGAGAAAAAGCTGCAGGACAGCTTGGACCTGATCAAAAATGTCCAGGACAACCTGACGCAGGTAGGACGTGCTCTAGCGTTTCTCAATGACCGTGATATTTCAATGAAGTCGATGGAACCTGCTGAGATCCCTTAACCCCTCCATGTGTGGATGAAGGCAGAAGACGCGCTGACGCCAGCAGAGAAGGCGCTGACCGACACAAAAGCACTGACGACACCGATGGAGGACCAGCTGAAGATACTGAAGAAGCTGCTGGAGGAAGCAAAGCAGAAAGCTCCCGAAGCTCTGGAGGCTGCAGAGACGGCTGAGGACGAGGCAATTGCAGCTCTACCGGTGAGATCTGGATGACACAACTTTAAACGGAGAATCGGCATGTGTTGACCGGTTATTCCCGTGGGACTGTTCTAGTGGGACTGTTCTCGTCCTCCTTGTTTCCTTAGCTCCGGTGCATTTCTATTGTCTCATAAAGAGAATGAGAAGAGTGAACCGTCCACTAAAGGGTTTCTAAACCTGGAAATAAAAATGATGTTGTCAGAGTTCTTTTGCATCTGGCATTAGGACTCTATGGGGAAAACAGCGTCTCCTGCAGGACGCCTTGTTAAGTCGCTGAGGCTACTTCTTCCTCGTCAATGTATGATTATATAGAGCTGCAAATCAAGAGGAAATCTAGTGTGATGGCTGTGCGTGTACTTTCAGATTCTAAAGACTTTGGAGGAGCAGCTTGAGCGTCTTAAAGACCAGGCGGGCCCCGGAGCTCCTGGAGAGACTCCTCTGGCAGAGAGAGTGGAGAAGCTGAAGGAGAAAGTTAAAACTCTGACTAACACAACTCGCACTATGACAGATGCTCTTGAAGGTAATGCAGGAACGCTGCTTTATCAATATGTTGTCTTGAATCGTGACAAGCTTTTGACCTTTCTTTCATTGACTGCAACCTTTTGGTTGTCAGTCGCACGCTTGTTTTTAGATGCTGTTTGACGGGTCCAAATGTTTTTTTGCTCTTTTTTTTTTTTTCCTGTGCTGTTTTTCCATCATAATGTCATGAGTAGGAAATTCAATGACTTAATGGCAGACAGTGTGTCAGTTAGTTATTTTCAGGGGGGAGCTGGATGTAAGATGGCTTCTGAGACACTCGGAGTGTTTTCTGATGGATGCTGGTTTTCTCATCCACTCTTCAGGAAAAGCAGACTCCCTGAGAGAACTGCAGGACGAGATCATCCAGAAGTCTGCCAAGCTTGAAGGCCTCGACACCAAGCTGAAGGACATCTTGCAGACGATCCGAAAAAGAGCCGAAGAGCTGCGCTCCTGTTCGGCCTAAATCGCCTTACTGCTCGGTCATCATTAAAACCCTAATATATTTTTTTTTGTTATATTTGCACTCTTTGCATAGCACTTTTTCAACCAAACCATTTTTATTCTGAGATATAGTTATCTGTTTCACTCTTCACTGTTTTCCACTGTTTGCATGTGGTACAACTGTTCTACTTTTCAAAAAGGAACAAGAGGGTCACTGATACTGTACAATATTTATTTTTTTTACTGATTTGCACCTACTGTTTGTGCACTTTTAAAATAAATTCTTATTTACTCTTAAGTGTGTGTGAGAGTTGTTAAGCGTTTGATTTCCTTGTTTGTTCTTTAATTATTCAGAGGTTATTAAAACTAAAACTAACAAAATAACTAAAATCGGGAAAACATTTTTATTAACTGAAATAAATAAAAACGGCAATAAAGGGGGAAAAACTCTAAACTGACTGGAACTATAATGTGAGTGTATAAAGCTGAAACATACTGAAAGCGTAGATATAATATCTTTGGATTTGTGTTTATGAATCTAATTTTTTAGCCTTTCAAAGTTTTGTTTTAAATGGTATTGTTGAGTATTCTTTACTCAATTGATGCATACATAATCACAATACAAGACTTTGACCTTCTTGAATTCTGTGCCTAAAAATGAGCCAAAGTATGAAAAACTAAAAGTACTACTAAAAGTAATAAAAACCAAACTAAAACTATGCAATTTTAAAATTAAAAACTAGCAAACACACTCCAAAAATGAATTATAACTAAACTAAAACCCCAAACTTTTATAACCCAACTCAAAGAGAAACCGGAGCAACAGTCACCATATATTTAATATGAAAACAATACAAAAATGCACTGTACTCTCTATGGAAATACAGTCTTACATGGCATCACTAGTGTCGACCAGAGATGCATCGAGAAATGGGCGGCTGGTCTGAACCGGACGATTTGCTAAAAATCTCTGAACGTGGAAAAGCCGTCCGGCAACAATAGGATCGGATCTGCTTCTGCTCAGAAAGCGCCAGCGAGACTTTCTGCGATGCAGACGTTCTCACAAAGAAGAAAATTCAAAGTCTGCCATGTCCAGCATCAATGAGGCGTCTCGAAAATGCCTGGCTTTGCATGTCATTACTGCTGCTCAGATTCTTTTTTCTGGTGCGAAAAGAGAATCATATCACACTGGACTAACATACTTAACACTTAATTATGGTTTCTAAACGATCCTGATGTGTTAAAGTTGGCAGGTTAAAGCTTTAGAAAGAAATAAAAATAAACTGAAACCGACCACATATTCTGTTATCGGTGCATCTCTAGAGTCGACAGCATCTTGTCACCAGCTTGTGGCACTTTTATCACTTTAGTTATGAGAGCAATTCAGACGTATGAGAGAAAAGCACAGCAATCAGCCTTTTGATGGGATTCAGTGGTGCTGTGGCAAAGTTTTACTAACATCCGCGTCAGCGTGATTCAGCGCGAGCAGTAAAAACAGAGCAGGCCCAGAAGACTGTCAATAACCAAAACGTGCAGGTCCAGACACCAAAGCATTTTTAAAGACTGCCTGGGTGATTGACCATGAGCTCATTCAAACTGTCACTTACAGCTGTTTTTTAATGCACTGACATATGCAGTGGTGAAATGTGTGACCACTGCATATGGTCACACATTTGCAGTGACCATATGCACTGCAAATGCATATGGTCACGAGTGAAACGGCAAGTGACTGGCTCAGAGTGGAGGACAAAAACACGTTTGAACTCTTCAGCGGCCTTCGTTGGATTCCTGGCAAAGCCAGAAATACAGTAGACAAGCAGAGCAAATACGCAAAGACACAGTAGACACAAACAGATCACAAGTGACAGGACTTTGAAGTTAATACATCATAATGCCATTCCAATTCCAACCGAATTCAAATATCAGTGGTTAATAAATACTGGACATTATTTAAATTATCTATGTCTATATTAGACAAGCACAGAGTTCTGTTACACACTGGGCTTCATTATCAATGAATAATCATTTTCAACATGTGTCTATCTTTGAACATATTATTGAAGTTAATAAGTTTTAAACATTTAATGCGTGTATGTTGTCTCTGAATCTGATGGAGTTCAGCAGCAGGCGTGTCAAGGAGGATCAAGGACTCAGGCCAACTGCAAAAAAAACAAACAAAAAAAAACAAATCAAGAATCAGAAAAGGGGGGGGGAAAGTAAGAATAATAATCTGAATGCTACAACAGGAGGGATGATATTTTACCTTCAGAAGGGGACTCTGTTCATCACATGATTGCACAGACTCCAGACTGAAGCGGCTGGTCCTTCCTCTGACCCACAACATCCAAGCTGGACCGCAACACACAACAAGAATTCATTTAAAGGAAGATTCCCCCCCAAAAGTGAGCAGCTCAAAACAATAGCAATCTGAGAGCTCAGTCCAGGGGATGTGGTGTTCAATCTGAAGAAAGGTATGGCTGCGCTGTTTTTCTGTCTAATGAGGGCATTGGTAAAATTCACATCAACTCAAGTAACTCACACATTCACAGGCATTGGTTTGATACATTTGCAAGGAATCGAACCAAATTAGTCCAAAAAAAAGTTACGTGTAAAACCTTCGGGGAAATAAGTGCTGAACACATGAAGAAAAAGGCGTGGAAAACGTGATGGGAAGCCAAGAAACCGACTGAAATCTGTCACCATTCAGAAAGTTTCCCAGCGTTTATGTGAAAATCACTATCAGTTGTTATAATATAAACTGACAGTCTGTAAAAAGTATCCCCCATACCAAATAGTGGGACAGCTGTTAAAACAAAGGAAATCCTCACAAAAAGTCTTAAAGTTGCTACAGCTTCGTTTCTAAACTCTCTAATGTTCTACTCAGCTGGACATTTCACAATAAGTTAGCAAAGGTCAGGTGGCCTTTGTAAAACGTCTGACAGATGAGTCTAAACAATAATGTAATTGAGATAAAGCATTTTCCTCTATAAATGTTTCTGCTATAAATAAAATAGGCAATCTGCTCATCCACGAAGGAACACGCACTGCACAAGACTCCACTGCTGAAGTACAGAATGTTGAAGCTTTTTTAAAGTTTCCTGCTGAAAATTTGGACAAGCCAGTGAAATATTGGGACAATATAGTCCAGTCAGACGAGGCCAACAGTAGATTATTTGGAGGTAGAATAATCATTAAACCATTGGAGGAATAATGGTTCTATACTCTGTCCAACTAACCTTTCATTGATTTAAAAAAATAAAGCAGAAAATCTGTAGAAAGAACTGAAGAGCAGTGTGGAAAAGTACTTAATGCATTTCTGAAAGTTTGTTCAATTTACTATGCGTCGTTCCAATTTTCATCCCTAACTTCATTTGTCGTCTAATTGGTTGGTGTGGGTTGCTGCCGACAGCTTCAGTTATTACAACTAAAAACTAGTGATCAGGCCCGAAATCTGGGAGTAGTGATGGACTCAAACTTGAAGCTCCAGAGCCACATAAAGACAGTAACAAAATCGGCCTTCTATCACCTGAAGAACATCTCCAGGATTAGACGACTAATGTCTCAGCCAGATCTAGAGAAACTCATTCATGCGTTTATCTTTAGTCGCATTGATTATTGTAACAGCGTCTTCACAGGCCTGTCCAACAAATCAATCAAACAGCTGCAGTTGATCCAGAACGCTGCTGCTCGCGTTCTCACTAGAACCAGGAAGATAGAGACATAACACCAGTTTTAAAGTCCCTCCACTGGCTCCCTGTAGCTCAAAGAATAGATTTTAAAATACTGTTGTTAGTTTACAAATCACTGAACGGTTTAGCACCACAATACATTAAAGATCTGCTGTTGTTGTATCAACCTTCCCAACCTCTCAGGTCTTCTGGTTCTGGTTCTGCTCTGCATCCCCAGAACCAGAACCAAAAGAGGAAAAGCAGCTTTCAGCATCTATGGACCAAAAATTTGGAACAAACTACCAGAAAACTGTAAAACAGCGGAAACCCTGACTTCCTTTAAATCCCAACTAAAAACACACCTGTTTAGAATTGTATTTGAAATGTAATATGTAACAATGTACTTTTTTCCTGTTGTGGGCAACGGAGCCCGACGAATACCTGTGGTTAAACGGACGGCGGAGTCCGGCGATAACAGCCGCTTAAATTCTGTGTTAAAAGGTTTTACACCTTTTCCTGTTGTGGGCAACAGGAAAAGGTGGTAATTTATTCTATGTTGCATGACTTTGTGTTTTGTGTTTATGATGTAAAGCACTTTGAAATGCCTTGTAGCTGAAATGTGCTATACAAATAAAATTTGATTGATTGATTGATTGATTGATTGATTGATTGATTGATTGATTGATTGATTGATTGATTGATTGATTGATTGATTGGTGTGAATCCTGTCTCAATAATTCCATGAGAAACATTTAAATCGAGAACATGTTCCATACTTCTTTTCACAGTATTCCACATTGTATATCTAAAAAACTGTTTTTTGTTTAGTTTTGTTATTTTTGTCTTTTTCGAAAAACATCACAGGGAAGTTGGAGCAGCTCTCACCTGGGAGACGGCCTGAAATGAGTGTCCCCTTCTGAGTGGAAGCTGTGGGCGGCGTCTCTTGGATCTGCCGTGATCTGCGTGCCGCCAGGTTCGCTTTGACTGGATCTGAAGAGCAGAGACGTCTCTCTGCCGGACTCCGCGTTAGCGCTCCGTGAATGACTTGTCGTCCTGATAGGGTTCCCGTTAGGGTCGAGGGGGTCCCCCTCATTGCAGCAGGGATTCGGCGGCTCAGAGTCGGCCTGAGAGGAAGACTCCACTACGATGCTGGGCAGAGAGAGGGGCGAGGGGAAGGGCTCGCTGTGGGACAGCTGCAGTTTCATCATGTGGTGGATCACTGAAGCTGCATTGAAGGCTTGCTATTGGACAACGCACAGAGAGAAAAGATTTCATGAGAGTGGAGAAAAGAACAATTACTAATTGCTTTATATTAGAATAAACATTATGAACCTTTTCCATCCGTCAAATTAAATCAATCAAATGTAGTTTATTCTACTTTTACAGCACAAGTTGACATATTATTAAGCTTAAGATACTTCGTGAGACAAACAGTTCCAGTTACACCAAAATCTAGTTCAGTTTCAATTTTGTTCAATTGAATCCAATTCATTTTAATACATTCTAATAGACTGCATGTGATTACAATCACGTACAGTCCAATTCAGTCTAGTTACAACACAATACATTGCGTGCACAATTATGAGGCAGATTGCATATTTGTGGTTTCATCTTACTATGTATTTAGGGGTAAGTATTATGTATCTTCCAGGCACATAGTGCCATTTTATAGCACAATTGTGTAACTACATATGACTCAAAAGGGAAAAAGTAAGTGTATCTTCAAGATTATAAATGCTCATTAGTATTTATTGTTTATGTTTATTACTATACTTTCTTTATTGTTGTTCTGTGATATGTCCCTGTGCCCCCTCTTCAGAGATCAATAAAGTGTTATTTTTACCGATCAATTATCTCAAATCTAATTATGGTGTTAAAGCAGCATGCAGCAGAGTCACTGACCTTCCATTTGGATTTGGCAAAGTTTCTCCCCATCTGTTCACAGACAGACTGATAAATGTCCAGGTCTTTGGCTGTGCTTTCAGCAATCCTGAAATCACATCAGCAGTAGGTGTTAGCAGGAACCCACTGAAAAGCAGGTCAAAGAATCCAATGTGGTCAAGAGGGAGAACTCACCACGGATGCCGGAGTGCCTGTTCAGTGGTGAAGCGTTTCGTTGGGTTTTTTTCCATCATGTTGCGAATGAAGTCTTTGGCTGTTGACACATGAGGCAGCAACTTTATGCTTGAGGCTGCTAAATCTGAGCATGTTTAAACATCTGCAGTCCTAAACATGGCACTGGTGTTATTTAAGTGTTTTCCAGAGTCATTGATTTAGATCGCTAAGAGCCACTGACATGTCCATGAAGCACACTAACATTCTAAATGATCCATTGTAATTACAATGTTGTGAAAACTGATCCTGTGATATGGTGGTAAAATGCACAGAAATATTTATTATATCCCTATATTGTGATCAGTTAGCCAAGCATGCAGCATAAACTGAATGTTTTAACCCATGTTGTAGATATTGGCCCAGACACTGAATTCAGAAAGCAACATAAAGGCATGTGAAAGGCATGGCCTGAGTGAATTTAGCATCATAGTGGCAGAGAGTGTGTTATGATTTGCTTGACGCATTTAGTCTAAGAAAAGCATCTCAGGCTTATAACACACGGTAGATTCCAGAAAACATTGTTCTAGAAACATCAGAGGGTCTTTCCACACCACCGTTTTATGCTTCACATAACCATTTATCTGTCTACAATGCTAGCAAGTGTAAAGCTGGCATTCAGTGTATGCAGCAACTATATCTGGTTTAATCCAGCAGGTCAAACCACTATAAATGTCTCCAGAGGCTGATGTCACGTTATGCTTGATTAAATATGCTAATCCTGAGGATTATGTGAACAAATCCTGCCCTATGTAAGCCAAGGAGAGGCAAGTTTATTTTTATAGAACCACAGCCACACAAAGCAACCCAAAGTGCTTTACTGATCACTAAAGCAAGGAGAGAAAGAATTTTATTTTTAAAGTAATCTGAAAAGTCATCGCAAGACTTTCTGGGTCAGCGTTCCGAAGGGCCAAGTGGTGAGGGGTTTGTCAGCCAGTCTACCGTAGTATTGGTGTTTTCACTGGCAATATGGACATGTCGCGATCTGAAAGACTTCCTTTCTTACCTGACTCAGAGATGTCATCCCAGAAAGGTGAATGGAAGGCATACTCAGCCCTCATGATCTTTGAAAACATACGAGTCTCGTTTTCTTCGAAGAACGGAGGGTAGCCACAGAGTCTGCAGAACATAGAGCAAAATTAGCTACGTCATGTGTGCCTTTACAATTTTCTGTGTCTCATGTAATTTACCATCCAAACAGGTAATGTGACCAATGGATCTGGACAAAAAAAGTTGAATTGAACCTGGTTGTTTGTAAGTGAAATTAATTGGATGAAAGTTCTGTGATTTGTAAGATTTGTAAAGGTGTCCTGTTGACAGTTTCTCCCAGCTGAGCTATAACTCACTGAGGGCCTTTTGGCTGCTTCTGTGTCAACCCTCTCTTCCTTTCCATTTTCATTTGATGGACTGAACAGAGCTAATTCAGATGTTCAAATCATGGACTGTTGTTCCAGGCTGGACACTACCACAGTGGGTAGCACTTTTGCCTGGGTTTGAATCCTGGCCCAGGGTGGCATGTTGTCCCATAACCTAAATTTACAATTTATATTTATGGGTTGAGTTAATTTAAAAATCTGCCTTTCATCTGAAACGCTATCGGTCAACGCTTGCTGCAGAGCATTGATCAAAAGAGATCAATGCTCAATGCTGCCCTTTGCGCGGAACAGCAGCATTGAGACGGTTTTAGGCAAAATATTGCAGAATTAAACATAAAAATGTAAAGTTTTGCACAAAAACTTAAAGGTCCAATTAATAGCTTGAATGCAAAAAAAAAATAAATAAAAAGTTGAACAGGTGTTTAACGATTCTTTAAATTCAGTTATGAATCATTTGCCTGTGCTATGTTTTTTCCCCCACTCTTTTTCTTTTGTTCTTTTTGCATTTTGAAGCTCTGCTTACAACCTGATTATAACCAGTGTTAAAGTTACCGAGGTGAAACTACTTACAGGATGTAGGTGATAACTCCAATGGACCAGCAGTCCACTGCTTTGCTGTAGGGCTTCTGAGCCAAAACTTCAGGAGCTTAAAAGAAAAATAGTGGACAACATTCAGGTTAAAAAGCACTTCCCATCAAGAATATCAAGCTATCATGCTACACAAAGAAAACTGTTGGCATAAAATAAAGTCCTATTTTTTTCAGACCGAAGCCTCAAATCTCAGACACATAATTTGGAATTTTGTGAAATGTGCTGTATGACAGCAGGGTAAAGTTATATAAAATAGTTGGTTTGTGTCAGTGTTTACTGCTAAGGATTTTTGTCAACTTGCTGTTATTTGGAATTTTGCCAATAAAAGTTTAACAGGAAAAACAACAACTTATTGTTATGAAATGTACTGTAAAGGTCCTAAGTGAATACAACTAAACAAGTGTTTTGGTACATGGTTGCATTTTGAACTGATTTTTGCAACAAAAAATAAATTACAAACTCAACTTTAACCCCTAATACTGGAAATCAATGGGTCTTTTTAAAGTTTGCATCTCACTGCCCTGTGATTTTACTGACAAAAAAGATCCTGTTTGGTTTGCAACTTCATTTCATGTTCTATTCTGCTCTTATAATTTACTTTTACTTTACTGGAGTTTTGAACCAGTTTTGCCTCTGAAATAAACCTCTAAACATTGACTGATAAAAATTATACTCAAAGGTAGTAATTTGTATGTAAATTAGTTGCTTTCATTGGTGGTGTACTTTACAAATTAGCAGATTCTAATTTCACCTGGAGTTGCACTGCTGAACATCAACAAATACATTACATGAAGGCAGTATTCACACATTATAAAGTAGGCAAACCTTAAGATTCACTTACCAACGTAACCCGGGGTGCCACAGGCTGTAGACATGACTCCATGCTCAAGTGTCTTAGACAGACCAAAATCACTGACCATGATCTTAGCATTCTCGTCCATGTTGTAGTACAGCAGGTTCTCCGGCTATGCAAACAGTCGAAGAAACATGAAAGATGAGAACTTTACTAACTTCATAAATACCTGGAACCACAGGAACCAGATTTTATGGTGGTGGAAAGTATAACAGCCTAACTATGGAAGTAAATATGTGTCTCGAGGATGATCAGATTGAACATATTGCGTTTAAATTTTAAAAACTTGCATCTTTTAACACTGAAAAGTTCAACTGAAAAACCAGCTATTGAAAATGTGATCACTTTGAAATAGTAATGTGTTTGTGTTTTTTTGTTATTTTTTTTTTAGCTTGAAGTAAAAATAAGAAATGAAATTTCAACCAAGTCAAAAAGAAAAACAATGAAATTTTCTTTAGGTTAAAAATGTGTTCTGAACATATTTTAACACGGAAAACATTAAAATTTCAGTGGCATTTTATTAATTCAAATCCTTGTGACACATATTTATACCAAACTCATTTAATTACCCGTGTATCTGGCAATCACAGCCAGACTACTTTATTTGCTTTAGTTTTAGCTACCATAAATAGTGAGCATCTCCAATACTGATTTAAACAGTTTTTCACTATTATTACTATTATTACTATTATTTTCTTTTTTTGCTAAATGTGGATGTGACTTTCAGTGAGTCACTGAACACGATCTTCATAGTAAAAAGTGTAAAGAAATTACCAGACACACGAATTTCAGTTTTCAACTTGTGAAATGTTGTATCGGCACAGGTTGTGGGTGTGCGCACGCGTGTGTGTGTGTGTTTACCTTCAGATCTCTGTGCACTATGCTGTTTTTATGAAGATAGCTGACAGCCTCCAGCACCTGTTTGACCACTTTGCTGGCGTCCTTCTCAGTGTAAACCCCTTTGTCTAAAATGCGATCAAACAGTTCACCACCGGACACCCTGTTCATTCGCACACGGACACAAACAAAGGAAGGTCAGATTTTTGAGAAATCTGCTGTGATACCTTTAAAGTACGAGTATTGATTTTTCTGCATTCTTTGTTCCAAGGCACTTGTCATTCGCTGATTTTTTTTTTACAATTACATTTTAAATTAATTTTTATCAGAAGCTATAGCTAATTATAATCAACATTAGCTTTTAGGCAATGCATTTATTAGTAGTAGCATAACTGAAAAATTTGCTATAAAACAAACAAAAAGAAGATGTATAGTTTAATATGCAATTATTATTTTTTCCCCCTCTTTTTTTTGCCATTCCTCAATACAGTGATGTGACAAAAGGAAGAGTCCACTTACAGTTGCATGACAAGGTAGTAATGTGTTCGGCTTTCATAAAAGTCCTCCAATCCTATAACGTTATCATGTTTTATCCTGGAAGAGAGACAAAGATGTGTTTTAGCTTTTAAACTTTTATTTACAAGAGCTTAACTAAAAAAGATTAGTTTAAAAAAAAAACAGTGAAGAAAAGGAACAGCCAGCTTTTTCAGTCTTTCTGTTTACTAAAATCTGATTCAAATCCTCTCTGAATTTTACCTCTTCAGTACGTTGATTTCATTTTCCAGGTTGCTGTGAGTGAGGTGCTTCTTCTTCAGACACTTCAGGGCGTAAAGATGACCCGTTTTCTTCTCTCTCACCATGTAAACCTCAGAGAACGACCCCCTGCATGGACACGCAAACACCAAAAGGTAAATGCTTGTCCGCTCAGATCATCACTGATTCGCACTGATCACCAAAGTGCAAACACACAACCAAGAAATGATGCAATTCGTTCATTAGCTCCATTTGATCGCAGAGAAACATCCATTTATCAGCTATTCAGAATACATTCGTGGCCATTTCCACATTATAAGCATGCAGATGCACTATTGCACTTGTCCCAAATTAAGACTAGCTTTATTGCTAAAGTGTGTTGTTGTGCAACAGGGATTACAAGAACGTTTAGCTAATGCGACTCTTAATAATTATGATTCATAATTTATTAGTAATGAAATTATCAATGAAGTTAAGTTACTTTTAGTTAAAACAAAGTGGGGTTACCGCCTGTTGATCAGGAATCATTAGTCAAACCCCATTCAATGCACACACACCAGAACAAACCTACCCAAACATTAACCTCACAATAAAAATATTCTGCTAACACTAAAATATACAAGGTATTGTTCTTACTAAGTCATCACCTCTTTTTGTGTTTGCAATGTATTCTGATTTAGACTCTGATAACGTGGCATAAAAAAAAAGTCCAGATTTTTTTTATTGTTTTCTCTTTTTCAATACAGAGATATGTTTGACAATTAGAGACTATATTTGTGGACTTATGAGACAATTTTTTTTTTTTACATGTATGAATGTATATCTTTGAAGTGTAAAGATTATTTACTTTTTCCGCAAGTAGCCAAGTTGGCTTGGAAAGCTTTTTTTTCTGACATAACATCACTGAACGCTACATTCTGTTGACATACTTCATTGCTTGCTGATCTGGAACATTTTAAATGTGACAAAAAGAACAAACAGAACCATTATGTAAGTTTGCGGCTAAGTTTTCCAAGCAACATCTATGATTCTGCTTGTGCAATTTAGGCTTCGAGGAAACATCCATGAGCTACAGAAATCCTTTCCCACAGTTTATTTACACACAGTGAAGCGCATCCTGAGCTGAAATGAACTGCTTGCATAAACGCACACCTGGTTCTGCTCCAACTGCCTCACCTCACACTCATTCAGCACGGACTCATACACTCAGTCAGACTCCTAATCCTCTAATGAAGTTGTGCTAGGATGTTCCAGCTCAGTTCTTCTGACGTAAGCTCTCAGACACGCACACAGGACACATTCAGAGCCGGGTGAGAAATGTGCAATAAAGCAGCTTTCAACAACAGGCGTGAGTTCATCCGCACACCTGTCAACTGCGTGTTCCAGGTGACTGTCCTGGCTAATGAAGCTACCATGCAGCCTCAATCTGGGCTAATGAAGCACATAATGCAAATTACAAGAGAAGGCAGTTTTTTGTTACGGTGGGTTTTGATTAGCTGTGCTGATTGTCTCAAGTGTTCAAATGAGTGCCTTAAATACAAAGGGGCCACTTAATCGTAACAACAAAAGCTACGATTAACATAAATACGTGATGACGTGAGGAAGTGGATCATGATATCATACTTTGTAGCATTTAGCTAAGATATTCACATTTCATGAAAATTTAAGATGGCAGTACAAGAAGTCCCATGAAGCATGAACACAAAAAAGCCTCAATAATAAAACACATTTAGCTTAGTACAGTTTAGTTTGTTTGCTTATAACATAAACAAGTAACTATATTAAAGTGAAACTAAACCCCCCCACATCAAATATTTTCTTGCTGATAAACTGTCTAAATAGGTTATTGAACAGAAGTCATCAGAACATGGCTCCTCTGTTAACCATTTAACAATGTTTTACTAATGTTGAACTGAGAAGAAGCTCCTATATGATGAGCTAGGCAGATGTGCAGTTTCTCCAGGTGTTTGCTAATTGCTGCTGGCTAGTCTGAAGGAGCAGAAGGTGGCGAAACGTGTGGGAGGGGAGCTCTGTGAGGTGCAAGCTGTTAATCTTGGAAGTTGCAGCTCTGATGAGAAGCTTCATTCGGTCCATCTAGACAGGACCGAAGCTTTTACACAGCTGAATGGTTGCCATGGAGATATAAGGTTTTCTCAAAACATGTCTAAAAGAATCAAGGCAACACTTCAGGTATGTTTTTGATGAAAGAATAATTTATAACATGGTGTAAAACTTCATTATTCTCCTCTTTATAGGGTAATAGAAGGATAACAAGATGATGTCAGCTAACCTGTGGTAGAGTCTACGGGTAACCATTGAGCAGACACGCCAGTTGTAGGTTACCAGATGACATTTTACCTTAATAAGAATTTCCTCATCATCACCGTTTGGTTTTTATACGACAAAGCTTAAAAGCCTGGGAGCCTTATTTCAGCCAGCTGACCATCAGTGTGCAATAAAAGGTGGGGGTGGAGCAAAGCATCATCACCTTAAACCCTTATAGCCACACAGAGCTCTGATGGTCCAGCTCTTCCAGAAGAATCTTATTATAAGTACCTTCAGGTGAGAGGGAAATTTTTGTGGTTTTGAACACACCCTGTAAGAGCCTCTGTTTTGGATCATGACTTGCAGAATTAACAACTAAAAAGAGCTCTGTATAAAAGCTCCTGACACATGGATTTCACTTTTACAGAACAGATGCTGAGTTCAGAGCAAAGCAATGTAAAGAAAAACACCTACTAGCAACTGATTCTTCCAATCATTCCTTGTGAACTCATTATTGTTAAGCTGGTAACTCATCCCAATAAATATTGTTACATTATTACTACAGTGTATTTGTTCTCCATGCTTCTCTCTCCATGCTTTCAAAATTTCAGCTATTTAAAAATACTGAAGGATTCCAGCACCCAGTGTGACAACCATCAGAGTTACCCTTTATAAAAGGCTGATTTTATTCGATGTTGGCTGTAAAACCCTGGAGATATTTGACATTGCTTCTGTGGAGAGTGGTTTACTTGCTGCATCTTGTGCAGGTTGGGCGGCATTACGGAAGCACAAAGGAACACTGAGCTGCAGGGCATTGGTTTGAAAGTCTTAGAGCATCTATAAACAGAGATGTCTTAACAATGCAAAGAGTATTCTCACAGACGAGAAACCTTCACTCTTTAGTGCTTTTAAACTGTTATGCTAAGGTAGGAGGTAGTGCCACTCAGGAAGTGTAAAAAAAAAAAAAAAGAACAAGACAAAACAGTCTTTTCTGCTCGATTTAAATTGAAAGCAATTGGGTTTTTTGTTGAAAAATAGATTTATTTATGTTCACCATATCTGAACGGTCAGTTCTGTTTTAGCATTGCATGCTGCTGAGCATGTCTGAATTGGTTGCTACTAAATACTAGCACTACTTAGAACAGATTGGAGCTGGAATGCTCCACTTGTGAAAGTAAATCAGTTGAGCTTGTCCTTGGCACTAAGGAAACAAAACTATTCTGAGAACCAAACTTCCAAACTGGACATGCAAAAAAGAAAAAAAGCATTTTTGCAATGAAGATTGTATTTAATTTGTTTAGTTTGTTTGTTTATATCCAATGTAAATGACCAGGTGTTAAGCCACTGTAGTACAGAAGTACTTACGATCCCATTTTTCCTTTGAAGTCGAACACATCCTTGATGTTGCTGACATTTTTCTTCCAGCTGCAGATGATCTCCTTCCGCCCCATCTTGGCTCTGACGTTACCGTAGACTCCTGCAGAGCAAAACCAGCAGTTCTTACACTGCACAGAGACAGATTCACTCCAAAACTCCTCTGTCATAAGCTACACCAATAAAAATTTATTTTATTCTGACAGTATGATCATCGTGGAAGTACTGAAACTATAATAATTTCGAATTCTAATATATGTGTTTGGAGCTCAAGTGGTTTGTGGCCCTGATCAGGATGTCTCTTGGGGACCTCCCAGCATTGTCTTATCCAAATAAAAATTTGGGCACGTAAGTAGTTCCATAAATTGTTTGACATCCATAAATGTATTCATTGCAAATCAGTGTTGACCTCAATTTGTACAGGTGAAGAGTCAAAGAAAAGCTGAGAAATAAAGTCAAGTAACTGCCAATTTATTTACTCATCTATTCATTTATTTTACAAATGTTGGTTTCAAGTCAGTTTTCAGCAGAATTATTCATCTGCACCTGTTTCAGAAGTCGCCTATACCCCACCCCACCTCTGTTTATATAACCAGCTGCAGACGGGTCAGTTCTTACACAGTAAAGCTCATTTGTACCTATCACTTACAGATTCAAAAAAGTACAAGATTAGAGAGATAAATAGCTGGTTAACTAATCCTTCCATTCATTCCCTCAGTCCTCTGCTCCGCCTCTCCTCCAGCCCTGATCAGTGGAACAGATTAAAGCCTATTTGACCCTCAGATCAGAGTTATTCAGTTATGTCCTTAAAAGACTGGAAATGTTTACCTTGTCCATAGTGTGGCAAACTAGAGTTTCTTGATTTTCTATATTTATATATATTTTATTTACTATCTATTATCGAGATGACATGATGCAAAAAAAAAAAAAAAAGAACAATCCTGTCTCTTTTCTGTATATTGCATTAAGAGTAGATTTTAGTTCAACTAATAACCAAACAACACAACTAAAATTGTTTTATTATTATATTGCCAAGTAAGTTTCAACATCTAACAGCTGCCCACAGTCCTTCACAGACTGTCCTGTTCAACACATTTTATATCAAAATTGAAATCACAATGACTATGGCTAAGGCAACAGGAAGGGAAATAAAAAGTTTGTCTTAATGTCTTAATGTTTGTCTTAAGCAGCCAGTCCTCAGAGTTACTCTAACTTACCAGAGCCTTTAGGTTCTGAGACACAAAACAACACCCAAGGATCCGAACACTGAACAATATTAGCATATAAATATTATTCAAAAAGCCTAAGCTGGAAGTTTTGTAAATGTGTCTCTTACCTGTGGAGCGTGGCAGATCCGGTGTCCTTCAGGTATCCGCGCGTGTGCCCGCTGCCCCGCCCTTCCGCGGCTCTTTAAGCCCGGAAGGGGCGGAGTCTCGTTCATTCACATCGCGCGCGGCCTAAAAAACGTAGGGGGCGGGGGGAGAGTGGGGGAAAGGGAGGGGGGGGGCACTGCCTCATGTTTTTATCACGAGGGCGATTTCGTTTGGAAAACGTTGCTACCTTATATGCATTTGCTTCCATGTGCATTTGCTTAAAGGTATCTTTAAAGTTATTCAGACACATTTTATTATGTGACACGTTTGGTGGCCGTGTTTTATTTACAGGTCTATGGCAAAATGAAGAGCCCACTGCGCTGAAGCCCATTGAAAACCTGGTTATTCCAACAAATATTGATTTCTGAACTCTGTCCCGGGTGAAAACATTAGTAGTGCTGTTTCTAAATGAATATGAATTTGTTTTCTTTGCATTATTTGAGGTCTGGAAGTGCTGCATCTTTGCATCTTTTTCATCATTTTGACCATTTCTCATTTCTTGCAAATAAATACTACATTTTTGCTTGGTATTTTGGAGACATGTTATATTGGAGACATATATATGCATGTGTGTGTGTGCGCATCCGTGTGTGTATGTATGTATAAACAAATAGGGATTATGCAAATTAGCATGCATTTCATATTCAAATATCTCACTTATTTAAATTTATGTGACGTGTGTTATGCAAAATTATCTCAAATGCACCCCCAACTTTGACTTTGACTAGGCCAGTCTGGCACATGGATAATGATGATAATCCTTTGGCACATTTTTTAAAATGATTCATAGTGTTTGCTTGAAGATGTCCAAGTCTCTCTTCCTGACGTTTTGAAGAGAATAGAAATAACATTTACCGTCCCTCAATAGGGAAATGGTCACTTGCAGTGAAACAGTTGCATGTAAACTGTATTGCTGTCGTGGTTTGGATTGCTCTGTTGGAGCTGCTAGTTATTCTACAGTCATCTACTGAAAGGAGATTTTCACGCAAGCTGTTCAGGACTGAACAGCTGCAGGCAAGCAAAACAGCTTGGCAAAACCTTACCATGTGATTATGACACAGCGAGTCAGCATAACTACCCTGTTGACTTTATCACACAACCAATGGGATCTCTGCAACAACAAGCTCTGCTTAGTAAGGGACTTTGTGCCACTCTAGACTAACAGAGTAGCGCTGAGTGTGTTTGCAGCCATTACAGGTTCACACATGTTTCACTTTGAGGGTTTCTCTTCAAAATTGACAGTATTTCCTATAGACCAGTGGTTTCCCCAGGGAAACAAGATGTTTTTGCTCTGAAAGGAGATTCTGAATGCTTAGGACTGACAATCAAATCCCATCATAATGATAAGTGAAGACTTTTATCATATTTGGCAGGAATAAATGACGTCTCCTCAAATACTCAACACCAGAAATTACATTTGTTTGATATTTTATAAAAGATGTAAAAGTTTTTTTTTCATTAATTGTTTATGTGGTTATTTTATTAAAGTCTTCTTTGTTGTCAGAACTGCTATTAAATATTCAAAAGCCCAAAAGAACTCCTGATCCAAATCTGGGAAAATGTCATGTATTTACATCTGGTGCTTCTAGATCATAACCAGGATGCAATGTTTCAAAATGAAGAAACTGGATAACAACAAATAGAGCAAGGAAATGACCGAAAATGACATTTAAACTTTTTACAAATGTCATTAACCATTCATTTGACACGAGCCATTCATTTTTGACAATGTCCTCATTTAATAAGTCATAATAATCAAAAAGACAAGAAATTAAGGATTGCGATCTTTGACTCTATGAGAAATGAATCTATATGACATATGAGTGTCACTTTCTGAGTGACAAAAAAATTGTCACTTTTTTACAGCATTCTAATTTTGGGACGCATAAGTTTAAGCCACTAAAATATGTCTGATTGCTTTTGAATTCTAGTTCACGGTGCAAATAAATATGCAACAAAATGTTTAAAACTCACTTAAATTTTGTTTGTTTGTTTTACCCTGGGTTTGAGTTGGCTTAACTTTAAAGTAGTACCATTGCTGTTTACAGTAGTAATTGCGCCCCCTACAGTCAAAGCATAGGAGGGCTTTAGAGTTTGATGTCTGCTTTAGAATTTGCTGGTAATTTTGTATATACTGTTTTAAAACTGACATGGAATTGGAAATCTAAGTGAATTTTCAAGACAAGAAGTTAAGGTTTTGTTAAATTGACCTACGTGTGCGTTTCTGCTCCCTTCTTCACCTTACGTCGCCTGCGTCACTTGTTGACGTCGCGTTGATTTTGAGCGGAGGAATTATTTATTTATAAACTGACGCAAGGGCGCTAAATCTAAAATAAACCGCAAATAAAATGTAATATCCCATTATGTATGCACTGATGAATCAGCTACACGCATGAGAGGTTCGATAATATGTATCCTTAACACAATAAATTATTTACATCTGCGTCAGGCTGCGTTAAATTGACTGTCTTGTTGCTAGCACAAACAGTCGGGCTAGCTACGTTTTAGCTAGCGAGCTAACTTCACGAGTTTAGTGTTCAGCGGAGACGCTTCCTTTAACTATTTGTTGGTAGTTATCTTATTGTAATGTTTATTGTGTTGCTGCGATGTGATGTATGTCCGGTATGTTAACTGTAACTTGGTCGTGACAGTAAAAAGTGGTCTGTATTAGTTGGCTAAAAATAAGTAGCATACTGATAGAAGGACTTCTTATTGAGCTGCATGCTATAATTTAGCTTCAGCTAACTGACCGTGTTAGCATCCTGGGAACAGTTTGGGTATTTTTAAATCGTTTCTCTTTCTCTCTGTCTGTTCGTTTAGCCTTTTTAAACTTTTCCGACTCTGCTATAGGAATCCTATCTTTAAGATAATGGCACCCCGAGTGAAACTGGAGAAAGCCGCTTGGCTTTGGGTGGAAACAGTAAAACCAGAAGACATTAAGCAGGAACACATAGAGTTAGCATATCGGATCAATATCCCAGCCTGCAAAAGAGGAATCTGCAGGTACGGTATGAACATGTCAAACTATTCGTGTGTGTGGAGGAGCAAACTTAATTTTGAAGTGGACATCTCAATGAGCCTGTTTTGTATAGCTTTTTTTTTTAACAAAGCAGCGCTTTTTCTCTTCGACTTAATGTTTTTCGTATTGATGTGTCAAAGTTTTGGTTTCTGTTCTTTTTACACATTTCTTTGTAAACTCATATCAGTTGTTTTTGGGAACCTTTATACAAGAACACTGCATATTTTATTAGGTTGCGATGTGTGTGTGCGTTTTTAATGTCGCATCGCTTTTCCATGGAATCTTTGTGATTCATGTCTCCCGGTTGCAGAAAAGGTTCATTCTGCTAGTTTGTTACTGTTTGCTCCATTTTCACAATCTGCACAGAATTTCCCTTTGTGTGATCTTGAACTATGGTGTCTGACGGCATAGTAAAGTTGATCACAAAGTTAGTCGAGATTATTGGATCTAAAGAGCATCTCAGTTCAGTTATACTGCAGTTTCCACTTATGAGAGAATCAATCTTTTTTTTTTTTTTTTACAGTGAAATGACAAAAGGAAGGTAATGGTGGTGATTTTTCTTTGTAGGAGGAATTGTAAAGGAAATCCCAACTGTCTTGTTGGTATTGGGGAACAGGTGTGGCTCGGTGAGATTGATGAAAACACTTTCCATAATATTGATGACCCAAATTCAGAACGCAGAGAAAAGGTACTTTCTTAAAGTTAAACACCCTTTGTTGGTATTTACTCAGCTGTTCTCTAATAGGGTGTGATTGTGCCACTAATGGACTCATTTTAGAACATTTTCTAATGAACCTTTTCTATACTCCCTTATCTATCTGCCCCATTCCAGAACATATTTGTTGGCCTGACCAACCTGGGTGCAACATGTTACGTCAACACATTCCTGCAAGTGTGGTTCCATAACCTGGAGCTGCGTAGGAGCCTTTATCAGTGCCAAAATTCACGGGCGCAGGAACACAACATTGATTCTGGTAAATCGAAAAGCTGCATTCAGAGCATGTTCTCTTTAATGTTCTTATTTAAAGAAATAGAGTTGAAAATAAGCCGAACTGGCAGATTGTATTAACTGTCTTTTCTCTAATTAACTCTCTCAGATTATGAGCCCCAGTCCATATGTGAGCATCTGCAGTACCTCTTTGCTCTCCTGCAAAACAGCAACAGGAAGTACATTGACCCGTCGGGGCTTGTCAAAGCGCTGGGTCTGGATACAGGACAGCAACAGGTCAGTCATACACAAACTGTATTTCAGAAACGCCAAACTAGTTTCATGCTTGGAACACGTCAGAAATTGATTTACTTTCAACATGTAATTACAATTACAGCAATGCTTTCTGCACTGTGTTCTCTAAAAAATTGATAAGAAACGTAGGTATTGCACTACTGGCTGACAAGCACTGGAGAGAAAAGTTGACTGGATTTCCATGATCAATTTAGTTTACCGATACACTTCAGAATCACTAAGCAAACATGACACCCAGCTTGGAAACATCAGTTTGGTTACTTATAATAATATATGTTTTTTTATTTTTATTTCCAGGATGCCCAGGAGTTTTCCAATCTTTTCTTGTCTCTGTTGGAGGAGACATTGTCTAAGGAGAAGAATCCCAACTTGCAAAATCTCATCCAGCAGCAGTTCTGTGGACAGTTCTTCTATGTTACAATGTAAGACCAGTTATTTTTTAGTTCTTCAAATAAAAAGATTTGTTTGTGCATTTCAAGAAACTGAGGCCATGAGTTGTATTCATTATGTGCCACTGTTTTATGACTGTTATAAGACATGACCATTTTCACGTAAGGCCAAAATAAGATGGCGTTTGGTCTGAATTATAGAAGTAGTTTCTGTAGTAGCATTTCCATGGGAAAATGCATGTTTGACTTTTGGGACTTTATTAAGAATCATGTGAAGTTTTTGTCTTTGTCTCCAGATGTAATCAGTGTGGAAGGTCATCTACTTTGCCGTCACGGTTCTATGAGCTGGAGCTGAATATTCAGGGCCACAAAAACCTCACTGAGTGCATCACCGAGTTCCTCAAGGTGGCTTCATTTCCGTTCTCAGTTTGATCTAGACTTTCAAGAAAAGATGAATTAAGTAATTGACGTCTAGTGCAGGTCAGAATAAAGTATATATACATATATATATATCCACTCAATTAGCATATGCTTTTTTCGTTTCTATTGTAAGTTTTATACCAAAATATTGTGATATATATCAATTCTGCCACCCATCACAAAAAATATCAGGATATTCCATATGGCACAGATTATGATGTTTGTATTTAGAAAATATGCTATAAAATAAGCAATAATCATCAAATTGGAGGCATCCAATAAATAGCATGACATTGAAGTTAGCGTTCGTGTGCCTGGTGGAAAACTCTAGAGTTGGGTTTTAATCCCTCTGCCTGTGACCTTGTAGGAAGAGAAGCTGGATGGAGAGAACCGCTACTTCTGTGAAAACTGCCAGAGCAAACAGAACGCCACCCGGAGGATCCGACTCCACAGCCTGCCTCCGACCCTCAACCTGCAGCTCATGCGCTTTGTCTTTGATAGGTCAGTCACGGAGTTGGAAGGAAACATGGAAATGAATGAGTGTAACATGCAGACTTTGGAGGTCAACTTTTTTATTTTTATTGTTTTGTCAAGACGTTTCACTTGCTAGCTTACCACCATCAGTCTGATTGGGTAAATTTCTGAGTGTAGTGTAAAAGCACTTGAGTCCTTTGACCTGATAAAGGGATTTATTACTTCAGGCTCCACTGGCTTCAGTTCAATCCCTCAGTCAGTCTCTGTGTGAAGAAGGCGGACTTGTTTATAGATACCCAGATGTGAAAATAATAAAATGTATAATTTTTTAGAGGAAACAGATTAACTTTTGTTTGATATCATCTATAGACAAACGGGTCTGAAGAAGAAGCTCAACACTTTCATAAATTTTCCTGAGCAGCTGGACATGGAACCATTCTTGGAACAAAAACTAGGTAATTATGAAGTTTGTGCTTTCAGATATTGAAATGGGGCACATGATTTTTCACGTTCCCCCATTTTAAATGGAGATTTGTTTTGATGTTAGCTTTTATTAGAGTTGGTAAATGTTTTTAGCTACAGCTTCCCTCAGATGTCCAGCACCAGCAGCCTGGTATCATTGTTTTCAATTTCATAGGTTTTGTTCATTTTTCAGTTTGACCTTTTTTTGTTATTTGTAATGAAATATTTATGGATTTATTTTTCTTTTTACAATGTGACCTTTTAGAAAATCATCTTTGTTTCCCATTTTTCTTTAGGCAACTGTGAAATGAGAATGCTGCATGTTTGTGTGCTTATGACCTAGAGGCATTGTGCAAAGACAAGAGAACTGAAATGGCTGTATTTATTTTGCCAAAGCTAAAAGAGAGCACTAAACCGAGCAAAACTGAAAGATGTGGACATAGGTTATAAATAGCAGAGAAGCCTTTATTTTAGCTGTTCATCAATCAATTTATTGTAGAATTTAACATTTCAGCAGAAAACGTGAGACAGTTTTGTAAATTCAGAGTCTGAATTTACAGAATCTGTTCAAGTATGACTGACTCTGCTGCTGTTGTTTTCCCCCCAGACCAGAAATGTGTCTATGAGCTGAGTGCAGTGCTGATCCACCGGGGAATCAGCGCCTACTCGGGTCACTACATAGCTCACGTGAGGGATGCTCTTACCGGAGACTGGTACAAATTCAACGATGAGGAGATCGAAAAGATGGAGGGAAAGAAGCTGCAGCTTGGCATCGAAGAGGACATTGGTGAGTATCCCAGTTCTTGGAAATCATAGCGCTCTTTTTTTAACCTGTTGTCTGACAAGGATATGTGAACGTCTGCCTGCATTAACAGTGGCGTGCAGGTCAATAGTAAATATATATATAGTAAACTCTTACTTGACGTCATTTTTTAAATTTATTTATTTTTTTCGTTCAGCTGAGACGGGCAAAACGCAGTCGCGGAAACCAAAATGCAGTAAAGGCTATCACTGCTCTAGAAACGCCTACATGCTGGTGTACAAAGTCCAGGAAGACGAGGGTTCAAATCCCTCAAGGACAAACGTCGAGGTCCCTTGTGAGTAGCTAATTTTCCTATGGTGACCGGATGTTAAAAAACAAACATGTCAACCGATTTAAAACTTTTTTTTTCTTTTTGTTTTTACTTACATTTCAGCAAAAGTTTCAATTATGTCTCTTTTTTCCGTTTTCTTTTTTGTATCTTTGCTCATAGCATTCCTTCAGAAGTTGGTTGACCAAGATAACCATAAGTTTGAAGAGTGGTGCATGGAGATGGCCCACATGAGAAAACAGAGTGTGGATAAGGGCAGGGCCAAGCATGAAGAGGTGAAAGAGCTCTACGACCTTTTACCTGCAAAAGATGGTTGGTAACAACATTCCTTAACAACTCCACTTCACAGAAAGCATTCCCACTGGTTGTGACTAGACTCGGATTAATCTAAGATGTGAGCAGTGTAGCAAAGAGAAAGTCAGGTCAACACATGACAGACATTACTCCAATACACCTTTTCATTTGTGTATTTCACCAAATTCAAATACTGCGCTGTGATTTTGAGTCACTTGCATTCAAATTCAAAGAAACATTATTGATCCCAAAGGAAAATTAAATGTTGTTGTAACACATTAATTCAAAGTCTTCATTGCGTTATTGTAGACTGTGATGGCTGGAAAGATCTTGTGCATTATAGTGAATTTACGGTAACATAAACTACTGTAAATTTAAGGTCCGGTTCCTTAAAAGGACTGTCCTTTAAAGGAACCCATGTTCCTGCAGATGTTCCCAGAGTGCAGTAAATATTGAAACACAGAACAATTGCAGAGTTGCATTTAAACATTTCAAGGTCTAATTACTTGACCTAATCATCATTGGGAGCCAACTATCTCTAACGTTTTGTGAGTAGTGTGTATGTAGGGAAGGGCGTTGAACTGGACAATTTACTAATAGTACTTTACCTACCAGTACATGTAGATAGGTCATGTTGACTTTTTTTTAAAAATATTTGTCCATTCTTTTTTCAATATTTGCAATGAATTTGTGCTATACAAACAAAACTAAATAAAATTCAAAGTAGGGAAATTGTTTGGACACCTGCCAAAAAAAAAAGAAAACTCTGTTATCTATGGAGTGTCTGAAAATGTTTTTCCATAAAAGAAACGCAAAGTTTTGCCAAATGTTATGGACACTGCCAGACCACCTGTCTAATTACTTATATTAATCACTTTGATTGGTGATCAATATCAATAGATAACACCTCTTATAGAATATTAAACATAGAATATTCACTGAACTCCAATCCAAAATCTGCACAGGATTCTGGGAGATGTAGGCAGAGGAAAGGCCTTTGCCACTCAATTTCTCACTGCCAGTTAAGCTTGGTTGGTAGTATTGTCTAACACACGCTCTTTTGTCACCTAGCAACAACCCACTGAGTAACTTGTGCAGCAGCAGTTTCAGGTTTCCCCACTGTGGCTCATAAGTAGTTAAAAATTAAAAAACAAGGACATAGAGCAAAAACTCTGGATAAGACGGGAAAGGTCAGGTCACCGCTTTGCCAGTATTTCAGATATTTAAAACAAATAAACTAATTAATAACTTTTGGTGTGGACAATCATCAGTATCAACTGATATAAAATGTTTATATTTTGATGAGTGTTTCAGCCATATCACCTTGTACTGACCTCAAAGGCAGCAGCAATATACCTTATATTACACCAAACACTTCCCCATGCAGCCTCCTCACCACCTGAAGTCATTTGTTGTCTTCCATACCTCATTTAAGGTTATCCTTAAACTGGGACAAGAAGCTTCTTTGTAGCACTCGAAGCTACAACTAAACATAGTTTCAGAATTGGTCTCTTTGTGCTTGATGTGATTCTTTATTTTCCCTCTTTAGGAGAACCGTATGAGTTCCTCCCCCTGGAATGGCTGAAGAAGTGGCTCGACGATTCAACTGCAACCAAGGAAATTGACAACTCCATTTTTCTATGTTCCCACGGAAAACTCCACCCAGACAATATGGGAGAAATCAAGAGGGTTTCTTTAGAAGCTGCGAAACTCCTGTATGAGCGCTACGGCGGTGGGCCAAGACTTGATGGTTAGTGAAACATTGTTTTGTCTCAACGGAAGTCCTGGACAGTTTTTATTGCCTAATTCGACAGCTGGGCAAATGTTTTGTAGCAGTAAGTCTGATTATTTTCAGAACTTAAGAAAATAATCTAATCTACCGCCACAATTCAAGCAGCTTAACATTTTTGGTATTTTTATGGCCCTTATAAAGCAATTCATATTGGATGAGGTCTATCTTCGGAGAATAATATTTGCATGTTTAAGTTTATTTTGCCTGTTGGTTCAGGTTCCTCTCTGTGCAGAGACTGTGTCAGCGAGCGATGCAGGGTGCTGCGGCTAAAAAAACAACTAGACGAAGACTACAAAGAAATTTCAAATCTAGTAAAGCGCGCAACCAGGTAGGAAAGCAGCCCACGTAACACTTAAAGTTGAGTTAGGTAAAGTTCCTAAGATGCTCATTGCTAAAGTATATCGCCGTGTGTTCTAGCAGTGATGGCTACTGGGTGGGTAAGCCGTCTTTGCGCAGCTGGAGGCAGTTGGCTTTGGAACAGCTGGAAGAAGATGAGGAGGAAAGCAAACACAGCAACGGCCAGACCAATGGCCAGGGACCACACACTAACAACAGTAAGACATGGCTGAAGGCTTCTCTGGTCTTTTAATGCTTGCTACTTTCTCTGTTGTCTGTCAGCCAAACTAGAATCGGAGCACGTCAAGCTAACCAAACACCTTTGCTGCATTTAGTTTTTGAAGCAGTTGAGCAACCCGTCCGCTATGGTTTGTACCACAGACTCAACTGTAACTGTGTGAGGACATGTTGTAATGTAAGTTATCATTTTTAAATTAAAAGTAAGAGTAACAAGCTAACGTTAGCTTGGCACTTCTGTAAGTTGAAGCAAGATGTGTCGAAGACTTTGTTTCAGTTGCAGACTTTGTATCATTGCAAAGTCAAACACAATCTGAATATGATAGCGGGCAGCATAATACTGATGAAATGCTGTGTGAATTTGAAAACGAAGACATTTGTTTTACAAAAGACGTTTCTTTACTCATAGAAAAAAATACACAACAGAAATATATATTTTCAGATGTTTCTCAAAAACAAATTCATTCAATTTTATTCAACCCCTATTAAATCTGGGCATCTTTTACAGTTAAAATTATGTGGTTTTCAAAGAGACTTGAGGCTACCACCGTTGCCAAAGACGGATCACCAAAATGTTAAGCAAAGGTTAACATAAATGTGATTTATTGGTTTCCAAGTTTTAGCTCAACTGTACAACATAAAAATGTCCACATTGTCAAAGTGGGATACTTGCATGAAGACATTAATTCAATACAATTTGTCGTAAGGCTGTAACATACACAGCAAGATGTGGAAAAAGTGAAGTGCTGTTGATGCTTTTCTTCATGGTGTTACCGAGATGGGCTTGTGTCATTACTGCCAAATGTAATATAGGGCATTTTTAAGGCTTTCGAACTGATTTTATCTTTGCTATTGAGATTAGAGATAGATCATAACTTGAAATTGCATAACTTGAACAAAGTGACATCAGCAGCTGTTATTCAGATAGGAGCTTAAAGTAAAATGTTTCTGTCTCCCACTATAATTTTAGCAAAACAAACAAATAAATGTCTCTACCTACTTGGTAGGTGAAGTCTACAACCTACTGTTGCGAGTTTGTTTGTGAGTCCAGCCTACTGTTTGAATTTTTTTGTTACTGTTTTTATTTTCTAGAGTTTGGCATGGAGGCCACCGCAGGAACTGACGATGAGACGAAGACTTTCAATGAAGACATCGTTTGCACTCATGGTATTTCCCCCCCCCCCAACACCAGCATCAAAAATAATGTTTACCTTCCATCAGTAACACTGTTTTGTTTTTTGTTAAAATATTTGAAGCTGACATTTCAATCGTGTATTCTCTCCCACGACGTTTTTGCGTCTGCGCCAGGAGCACTGAGTATCCTGGAGACGGAGCGGAAGCTGGTATCTACTGAAGTGTGGACGAAGCTGAGAGAATACTTCCCCAGAGCCCCAGAGTTCACCCACATGCAGGAGCCGTGTCGGCAGTGTCTGGTGGGGGATTTTCACCGTCTGCATCTGAGCCAATTGTCTGCGTTTCTTTCATAGAAGTTATCTTTGAAGTGTCGGTTTACTTGCAGGGTAAACCCATCCTATTGCAAGAGTTATGCAGGTGTTAGATTGCAAATTCAGATCAAATTATTATGTTTTCTAGCTTATAAGTACAATATGAATTGGCGTCTTTCAATCGATATCGACTGGGTTGGAGAAAAGGATAGTCAGGATTTTTGAAGAGGGATTTTGTGGGGTAAATATTAGCACGTACTAGATACCTGCAGCCATTGTAAAAAGTTGGTAGACCTTCAATCAGTTCCGTAAGTTTGGATTGAACAATATTAGTCATTTAGTAGGTTTTAAAATGTACAAAAATATTCCATAATTGTATATATTATCATTCAATGTTTGTAGTTAGGGCGTCTTCTGTTGCAACTTCATCAAAGCAGTCATGACTGGCACTAGTGCCGTCAACTCATTGAGAAACATTGTGATGTTTCGATATCACCAGATCTTGTTCCTTTAGTAGTTAGAAGTGCTTTAAAGCTTTTTGCGCCTGTGTTGTCAGACATTGGAGCAGGAGGAAAAGGACAACGAGGCGGTCAGTAAGATGATGGCTCTCGAGCAGAAGAACCAGCTGCTGAACCTGTTCCATGAAAAAAACCGGCCGGTTTTGACCAAATGGCCGCAGGTAAAGCGCAGAGCTGTCGGCTGCGAAGCCTTTAATTTCCAGTTCGTGTGCCTCACTGATGCATCTGTGTTTGGTTCCTCCAGGGCACAGATAAACTTTACATAGTCCCTCTGTTTTTTGTGGAAGAGTGGAGAAAATTCATCAGGTATGTGTTGTTGATCATTAAAGGAAAATGTTTGTCTTATCGTGAAGAATGAACTACTATTCAGATAAATGTAACTATTACGACGTTTGAGGAGGCTGCTCTCCTAGTGATCACTGTGTTCTTGCTCTTTGCTTACTGATGTGCTTAACTCTCCCCTAGTTTCTCAGCAACATATGAACTTTCTTCTTGTTTTAGGAGACCCACTAAATCCTCTCCGGTGTCGAATGTTGGCAACTCACTGCTTCTCTGTCCTCACGGCGGCTTCATGTTCACCTATGACTCCCTGATCAATGGAGAGGCCCAGCAGTGAGTTCTGATCAGTCACATCTTGAATGTGTTTCCTGCAAAAACGAACTTTACATGACCTTTCTCACAGCTCTCTGTTGGATAGTCAAAGTTTTCTTTCTCTTGGTGTGCTTTACGATTGTGTCTGGCAGGAATGGGCTCAAATTTTATCTCAGTGTTTTGATTTATTGCCATGACGATAACAAGGTCAATTCATAAGCACAATCTGAAATAGTGCTTAAGAAATAATACCTGAAAAACTTAAACAATCCAAATTTTCAGTTGTGCATCTAACATCATTATTATTAGTTTATTACCACAGAGAACTTGTAATAGGCTGTTCAAGTTCATTTCCATCACACATTTCAGCAGCAAGTCAGTTCAAAGTGCTTCATAAAACAAAACATTTACTCACCAATAATGAAAACAAGCAATAAACATATTTTGTCAAATGCCATCATCAAAACAGATCATATATGTTGATCAATGTCCTGTTTACTGCTAATCAAAGGTAGCTTGAAACACCTGGGTTTTTAGCTTTGATTTAAAGGAACTCGGTGTTTCAACAGTTTTGCAGTTTTCTTTAAGTTTCTTCCAGATTTGTGGTGAATAGAAGCTGAATGCTGCTTCTCCATGTTTGGTTCTGGTTCTGCTGGAAGCTGAGCAGAACCAGAACCAGAGGATTAATTGCACTGAGTAGTCTCAGCCTTTATTCACATTTGAAACCTTAAAAGTTGATTGCTCATCCTGCAGCAGTGGCTTACATAAAACAAAAGGAAGACTCAGTCTGAGCTGATACAGGATAATAACAAGAATAATAACCCGTTGCTGTCCTTTTTATTAGGAAACTAATAATAAACTGTTAGGGAACGCTTACTGACCACTGCAACGTTCTCACATTGTGCTGTTCGTTTTGCACAGTATAGCTCTGCTGTGGCCCAGCGAATGGGAAGTGATCAGCAGACTCTTCATTGTTGACAAGCCAATAGCAATCCACTGTTTGAGACAGACGGAGAGCTCCATGACGCAGTTCACCACCCAGCCTGGTAAGATTTCCTCCACGTCCAAGAAACGATTCTTGACTTTTAGAACAAGTGTTATCCTGTCTACCGTTTTGCCAGTCGAGGAAGTGACATTTTTAAATTGGACATTTTTCTGAACAAGGGCTGAATTGTTTCTTAATTGCTTTTGCCCTAATTAAGGGGGTTAAAATAGTATCTTTTTTTTTTTTTTAATTAACTAGAAAGAACCCTGTCCCTTCAAAAAAAAATGTTGGTGTGAATTTGAAAATGGTATTTTAATTGGTATCGAGCTTTAAATATTAATATTGTGATAAGCCCACTACTTTTTGGTACTTTACTTAGACCACCTTAAATAAACAAGATAAACTTAAGATCTTTTTAATCTGAAAGTAGCATTTTTTTCAGCTGGCAGAGCCATGAGGCAACTCCATTAATGTTTCTCTTTCCAGTTTAGGCAGCATTTTTGGATTTAACTAGGCTTAAGGAAGCTGCAGTATAAAAAGTATTTTTATCCATAATTGTTGAAACTGTCACTATTCAACCAATCAGGACCAGGAGGAGGGTCTTAGTGCTGTCGATCACAGTCTTGTGTGGCGCTGCTCATTCCAGGTTCATGTCCCCCTCTTGCTCTTTGCTACGGTGCAGCTAGCATAGCCTGTCGTGGATGCTAAGGTAGTTAGCATGGCCATCAATGCTAATGGCTAAACAGTTTTCCAGTAACTGTTAATTGTTTCTCTGCCATTAGCACATTTAGCAGCAAGTACATGAGGTGATTGACAGCGCTAAAACCCTCCCGTTGGCTTTCATTGGTTGTTTTTGATCGGGAGTGGAGCTACTACAAATAAAGTGAGTCACAACATAGTGATATTTTAACAGACGTAAAAAAAAAAAAAACAGCTTTAAACCCTTTCAGGTATCATATCTGTGTTTTGTGGATCTTTCATGTTTTTTATTCAAATGTGTCTGGATTTAGATCTGTGCTGGGAATGCAGAGAGAGTTTCCTGTTCCAACAGCAGAGGGACTTGAGGGAGTACACCCAGGCTACTGTCTACGTCCGCAAAGTCATCGAAGACAAAACAGTATGAAGCACACATGCAGAAGAACATCCTGAACCTTAACTACCACAGTTCATTTTTTAAGAACTAGGCCTGCACAGATTGCAGTTTCCTGGCCGATCACCGACCTTCAAGAAGCCTGACTTGCCAGTTTGCGTTTTGGTCTATACCAATTTTATTTTTCTCTGAAAAGTAGCTAAATATGACGAAACATAAATATAAAAAGGACCAACTATCTTCTGTGAGGGGTTTAGTGTACAGACATTTCTTTATCACACTGTCCTCTACATAGATGGCTAAAGACGGCGCCCCAGAGCTGAATGCGTGCAGCTCTGAGGCAGAAGAGGAGAAGGAAGAGCTTCCAAAGGTGGATGGAGAGAAAGACCCAGACTTCAGTCAGGTAACTGGACTGCTGTGACATACTTGATTGTTTTACATCACAAGTGTCAAACCCAAAGCCCGGGGGCCAAATCTGGCCCACCGTGGCACTGGATGTGGCCCTCTAGACTCCAAATTACATCAATCAGTCTTTCCAGTTTTTCACAAATCTGCAAAATTCACACAGAATCAACAAATCTCCACATTTTTTTCAGATTTTACTGCAAATTTTCCTCAAAATTGGTCAAAAACACTCTTACTTGATGTCAAGTTATAATCTGTGACTGATATGGTAAGTAATAAAAATTCACATTTAACATCATACATTGGTGCAAATATAAATATTTCTAAATTGACACCACAAAATCTGCAATTTTGAGTGCAAAAAAACCCCCCAAAACACTAAAACATTCTGGAGGAACAGCTATTTGATATTTTTTACGATATTCTGGCACAACCGGCCTTTTAAGATCCTACAGATTTTTGACGTCACCCAAAAATGAAAATGTTTTACATCATCCAGATCCTCATCCCCCTCTCTCCCACGTAATTAGAGATTCATTTTTACCATGTTCAAAAAACATTTATTTATTTTTTTGTGTGAATTTATCCATTGATGGATTCAAGTCTAATTCTGTTTTTCTTCAGGCCCAAGACGCAGCGAAGCGCCTAAAGTTGAGCGACAGCACCGCCGCTGCGGTGGCTGCACCTGCAGTCACCAACACGATGAAAGCAGGGAGCATCAGACGAAGCACCCGCCACAGGAAACTCAGAGGAGAGAAAGCGCTCATCGTTTCAGCGAACCAGACACTAAAAGAGCTGAAAATCCAAGTGAGGACCTCCCACCACACAACCCGTCTCTGCGTGGGCCCGTTCTGCACCGCTAACTCTACCGTGTTGTGTGTGTGTGACTGTAGATTATGCACGCCTTCTCTGTGGCTCCATTCGACCAGAACCTCTCTATCGACGGGAAAAGTCTCACCGACGATTCGGCCACTTTAGGCAGCCTGGGTGTTATCCCAGAATGCATCATCTGTTTAAAGGTTTGATTTGCTTCATGACTCCTCGACTGGGAACATTAGCAACTATCAAATCTATGTTTCATTATCACCTTTGTCTCTCAGGCCGATGAACCAGTTACAGATTATGCTGCCATGGATGACGCCTATCAAGGTGAGTGACTTCCTGTGATCTTCAGGTGCTAAAAAGTTTGACGGTGACACAAATGCTTCTTTATGGCCTCGGAGTTTATTTCTTTTCTTTTTTTGAGCCCGGCAAAAAAAATCTGATTAACTGTGACGAATTGATAATGAAAGAAATCTTTCAATTAATTGTTAACTGGAATTACAAACTCAAATAAATGCCAATTTTTGATAAAAACTTTCAGAGGAGTAATTAAGTCAAAACTGCACAAAATATATTAAAAAAATACCTTTGTCTGTACTCACGTTTTACCCAGAACGTAAAACAATATAGATAAGAAGCCCAGTTTTAGCTTCTCTTGGTTCAAATTCACCAAAAGAATGCTATGTTTTTGCATTTTAGGAAATAAAATGTTTATTTTCTCATTTAAAAAATACTGAAATATTGGTGTATTTGCATCTTTTAATGTATTTTTGATATTGTATAAAAAAGGCTTGTGGTTCAATTAAACATCTGTAGAATGCGGCAGTTCTCTTTTCCAATTAATGAGTTAATCATCAGAATATTAGCTAGAAAAATCAATTACTGAAACAACCCTCACAAGTCTAGTGCTTTATTATATTTATATTGAATATAATATAAATATAATCTCATATTTATATTTATACAAAACATTTATTTTACAGCATGTTACTATTACTCTCTGTTTATACATCTTATCTTTGTACACTTGTTTATAAATATTTATATCCTGTGTAGCACTTCTGGATGGATGCAAACTACATTTCGTTGCTTTGTACTTGTGACAGTGCAATGTCAATAAAGTTGAATTCTATTCTATTATTATTATTTTTTATTTATTTATTTTTTAACAAATAGTTTACTGAAAAACAAACTTTGTAAAAAATAGTAAAGATTCCATACTTACTCCTATTTATAGAAACACGTTGACTTTTTAAAATGAAGTTGTCTCCTTTGTTTTACAGTGAGAATGCCTGAGGAGGGATTTAAAGGTAAGGTTTTCTTTCTCATTTTATGTTGGATCATCTTTAGTAAAATTACTTCACAGACTTGTCTGAAGAGCTGGAAAGCATATGAACTTGTGAGTTCATAAGTTCATAAGATGCATGTGGTCAGTCATCCCCGTGTTTGTGTTCCTCTTTAGGTACGGGCCTCCTTGGTCACTGAGGAACGTTCTGCTGTAGCCATAACTAAATTCCATGGAAGAGAAATGCTTGAATATGTGAAGTGTCAATATATATAAATAAGTGCTTTAATTTTTTTATGTTTTGGCTAGGTTTTCTTTATTAAAACTGTGACTATGTTGTAAAGAATCTGTTTTCCTTTGCATAAGGATAGCTGGGTTTTTGATATATCCTAAAGTTCAAAGTTTGTTCATTTAAAACGTGTGTGCGCTTACTTCAGTCTGACCAATCCTGAGCAGGTTGAAAAAACAAAGGGAAAGGACCTGTAGTTCTCCAAGTTGTGGCTTCGGTTTATTTCGACTTGTCGGTCAAGAAAATTAACTGTTTTTGTTTTTTTTTTTGTTTTTATTTTGTTTCTTTTTAAATTATAGTTTAAGGAAAACTTAAGACGGATGTTAAGTCTTTTCATTATGTGGAGGCTCTTGTACTCACTGTTCAATTTCCAGAATTGTCAAAACAATGCACAAATAAATATCACTGCTCTTAAATGTTAGAACATTTATTAGCCCAACATAACATCAAATCAGTACCATACGCATTACCAGTCAGAAACATGAAAAAAAAAAACAGCAAGATTTGTATAAACGCTGATTTTCTTTTTCATTATTATTATTTTCAACAGTTGAAAACGTGAATTGAAAGTAAGAAATGGAAGGCAAGTAGTTACATGTCCAGCTCTTTTCACTGTTATTTCTTATGGACAATAAAGCTATTTTCAAGGCACCCTGCTTCTTCCTCATTTCTAATAATTTGACTGTCTTGTTTCAGCTCTTTGGAGGCCTTTAATACCTTATGAACCCTGATAAGGTAGGATGGCTGTTGGTAAAACATGTTTCAAGTATAAACATATTTATTTTGGATTCCAGAAGGATCACAAGCCACCAAAGTAAAACTACAGCCCATTAATTATAGGCGAGTGATGCTGCATATTTTGGTATTGATCCGATGGCAAGTAACTACGGGGTCCGTCTCGCTGATGTCAATGATGCCAATATATTAGGTGTTTTTGTGGGTTTTTCCTTTGTTATTTTTGCATAAACTTAGGACAGAAATTGGACAAAATACATTAATACCATTTGTGTGTTTTTCCCCAAATAAAGTGCAGAACATTTCTATCAAAACAAAATAGATTTTGAGGTATAGTTGAGAAACTAAACTACAACTCAATACAACATTGAAAGCAAAAAAAAATAGAAGGAATCTGCAACTAAAGTATTGATTTTATCAAGCGAGTACCAAGTTGAACCGATACAAACTTGGTATTGATAACGTGAATCGACATTGAAGTGTTTCTTCCTCTAATTAAAAGCTGGCTTGGTCATCTATAGACAGAAAATGCATAATTGAGGTTTTCTCTGTTGCTGATGTGTTTGTGAATAATTTCTATGATTTCTAGTGTCACAGATGCAGGAGTGGATGTTTGAACTGAATTGAAAATTTGAATGATGGGTGTGTCCGCTACCTGCTGACAGTAGAGCCCCAGCACAGGGCCCTGTGTGTGCAGATCTCAAAAAAGCTGTTGCTTCTGGAAGTATGACCCCCATCAGTTCGCACTGGGTTGAAACAACAGAGATATTATTACCATACATAATATGCTAGTTCTAAGATCTACAGCAAGACAAATAAAATGTCAAACTCATTAAAGAGAAACAGCCCGTTAGTTTCAGATCAACATCAGGATACAATACTTAGTTGTTTTTTGTTTTTTTTGTGTGTTAGTTTAGAGGCTGTCACAAGCTTCTTTGTTTCCAGTTTATGTGACAATTGTAAAGCAGAAAATGACGAAACCTTAAACAATTTTTTAAAAATTAAAATCTGAAGTGTCCTCAAACCAGAGTCGAAATAAAACATGTATTGGTGCAATTCATGTGAACGTTGGAGAACAAACTGCATGAAAAACCAGGTCAGGGGAGTGGTGAAGGACTTTTTCACTAAGGTATGAATTCTTTAAAATATGATTGTATTTATTAATTTATATTCATTAACTTTTTAATGAATATAAAACAAATTAAAGTATCATTCATAAAATCGCACTTTGGAATCTGTTTATGAATAACGGTTCAGTCCAATTTCCTCAGCACCCTGAAAATTGGACGCGCCTGCGTTACGTCAGGAATAATCCTGGAACACGGGCGGAAGTACTCGGGTGTTGTGGTCGCCATTTTCAAAACGGCTAAGCTTTATTGCTCACTGGAATTGTCCACTGAAGAAGTTTAAATAAAGAGCTGGAACTTTGAATGAAAGGTAAAGAGGAAGCATGGCGGACCTGAGTCTCAGTGTCTCCTGCCTGCAGTTTCTCTTCCGTAAAGCTGCTTTCTTCATATGATATTAGCATCTTTTAGCTAAAGCTAGCTGCGGCCTTATCACAGACAGACACAGAGGATAAATGGTGCTCTTTTCTGAGCCGCAGTCATGGTCTAGAAGTTTCCCTGTTGCTCCTGGAGGTCGACCAGCAGAGGACTTGTTTTGGTTGGATTTCTCCTGTGTTCACTTCAAATCCGTTGTGATGGTGCGAGGTTATTATAATCTACAGCAAAACAGCTTTAAAGGAGGCGAAACGTCTCCCAAGTTTACCTTCCCTTCATTGGTGACCTGATACATTCAGGATACAAATCACATTCAGAGATGAAACTGAATAATCAAGCTTTTATATTAGAGACCAGGGATGGTCTGTACGGTCTTAGATTGTTATCACGATATTTTTGCGGTTTAATTGTGATAAGGATCATATTAGAGCTACAAACACAAATACTGTTCATGAATAACATTGTTATTTCACAATGAGCTTCTTCAGGAGCCACTTAAAGAAACCTGATTTATATGACCTAACTGCACTCAGTCTTATAACATTTGTCTTTTTGGGTTTTTTTTTTACATTAACTGATTTATTGAGACGATAAATCAAAACTTCTGTCATGATACGATTTTTTTTTTTACAACAAATAATAAATGATACATTAAAAGCCCACCTATATTTGACATCTGAAATACACAGACAATGGGGTGGGTGGAGGTGGGGGGAGTGGGGGGAGTGGGGGGATTTTGTGGACATTGCTGCTTGTTGTTTTGTCCAATTCGCACTGAGTTAGTTTTATGCTGTTTGTAATAATTGTGGAAATTTGTGTTAATCCTCTGCAGGTTGGCTATGTCAGTAATATATAAAATAAAAATTCCCTTGCAAATGACCTGCTTTATTTTGCTGAACTCTGGGGATCTGTGATAATACTAATGCAGGTGTGATTAGTGAGTTGGGCAGAAGTGGGTGGGATCCAAACATAATTAGGCATTTTTATTTTCTTTTGGCTAAGACATGCTACAGGAGATGTAGCATTTGATGGAGGGGGTTCATCACCGTATTACAGATTTTTACAGAACAAATGTTCTGGTTTTCGAGCATCCTGTATGATTTCCTTAATGAATCCCATTTACACATGATTTGGACCGATTTTTAAGGTCCCTTGACCTTACAGTAGTTGTGAATTGTTGCTAAATATAGATTGTATTGAGCTCAGCTGGCCAGAACAAAACCCAACCCTGTTTATCACAGTTACTGGTTGAACCAGATTTCTTTCTTTCTTGATTTTTGGTCTGCAGATCGTTCGTCACAATGATGGAGCTCCCTGACTTGAGCAAGCAGCTGCTGCAGCAGCTGTGGACGCTGAGGAAGGAGGGTCTGTTCTGCGACTGCACCATTCTGGTGGGAGACAGTTCTCACCGGGCTCACAAGGTCGTGCTGGCCGCCTCCAGCGTGCTCTTCAGGTAAAACGTCTGAACTGCTCAGCACATTTTGCTTCAGTTTGAAACGTGGGACGAGACACGACCAGCAGAAAAAAAAACTCAGCCTCTGCTCCTTGCGCAGGTCCCTTCTGGACAGCTCGGACACCATCTCCATCGACACCTCTGTGGTTTCCTCCCAGGAGTTTGGGGCACTGCTGGAAATGCTCTACTCTGGCAGGCTGCCTTTGGGGAAGCACAACGCGAGCCGCATTGTCGCGGCCGCGGACAGCCTGCAAATGTTCGACGTAGCCATGGGCTTTAAGAAGGTCCTCACCTCTCTGGTGGGTCAGAAAGTCCCAGTTCCTCAGACAAGCAGCCAACAGGAGACCAGCAGCACCAGGAGCGATAGCACCCAATGCTCAGCGTCGCCCAACAAGGACAACTCAGCCTCTGAGAAGATGGAGACGGCAGCTGAGGACAAATGCTGCCATGACAACAAAGAGGATGAGGAGGAAGCAACTGGTAGAAAAGCCTGTGAAGAGGCTTTGGGCACCTCAGGTTGGTTTCCACGTTACATTAATTTACCCAAAGGTTTGTTGAACCATCTTCAGCAGGGTGACCATCAGTGCAAATGGCTCATTAAGCCTGTGCACTGATGGTTCTCTCCTCCATGATTGAGCAGCATAGGAATTAGCTGCACGAAATGAGGCACACATGTAATTGTAGCAACTGCTGAGTTTTCCTTCACATCTCCATCACATCCGAGATAGTGAAAGTCTCTCCAGCTACCAAACATGAATGCCTTTTAACGGATGCAATATCTATATCCTGATAAATATCAAATATTGCATCCAGAAAATCTTCTACAATTACAACTGAACAAACCTTGGACTTCTGATTAAAAATACTGTCGTTTTTCTAGCAGATAAAGACGTATGACATTGTTGTCTCCCCCCAAACCCACCCAGAACCTGAAGAGGCCACCTCCTCTGGACCTGCAGCAGCAGCAGAAAGCAGCCCGCCGGCCACGGAGGCGCCAGAGGGACCGGCTGCTCTGCTGCTTCAACATTCCTCTCAGGTGGTGGAGCTCCTCAGCAACATGCCGTCTGCCCTGGAGCTGCTGAGCCAGGCAGCACAGAGCAGCCTGGATGAACAGAACAGACAGGTACAACAGGTTCAGTCCTCTCAACCGTGGAATAGCATAATCCTGTTCACACTGACAGACTCCTCCATTCTGTCTGTAACACTGTCTGTCTGTTGCCGTCGTCTTCGTCTCCCCTTTGCTTCGATCTAAGATGTTCAAGTTGAAATTTCCTCCAGAATGTTAGAAATATAGTCCGAAAAAATAAGGTATCTTAAGCTGTTCACTTATTAGTAGAGATGAAAAAATAGATCATAGCGACACTGTGTTAGGCAGAAAGGCCTAAGCTTTTCACATGTTGTTATTTGATTCCTTTTGCTCCAGTTGATCAAACATTCACTAAAAGTTCAATTTTAATCCAAAACATTGGTGCTGCTCTCTGAAGTTCAGGGGTCACGTTGTGTCTGTGCCAGGTGGTGAGTCAGTGCTACGAGGACAGGGATCCGGCCTCTGTGGTGGAGAAGCTGATCGGCAGACTGAGGGATGGAGGAATCAGCGAGGAATCCTTCCTCCAGCTGCTCTGCAGCGTCCAGAAGAAAGCTCTGCTTGCGTTCCCTGAACCGCTGCGGACTCTGCTGGACCATCCGGATGAGAACACACCCCGAGCTGCAGGTAGAGAGAGACACACACGGACCTGTACGCCGCTCTCCGCTTTTCACGCGTCATCAGACTTTTCTCCGTGTTTTCCAGCCGACTCAGAGGAGCCAGACGACTCCGCAAACCCAGAGGAGAAGGCCGACATGGAGACCACCGAGGGCCAGAGCGACGAGGACGAGGCGGAGGCCAACGCCGCGGCAGACTCCTCTTTCCTGGCCTCCTCCGACTCCAACCGCTACCCCTGTCGGTGGTGCAAGAAGACTTTTAACTTTAAGTGCCGGATGCTAGCCCACGTGAAGCGCTGCTCCATGTCCCAGGAGTGCAGGGTCCAGTGTCCGCAGTGCCCCAAGAAGCTGCCGAATCAGCGGGCTCTGCAGCGCCACCGCGGGGAGGTTCACCGCGACACGCCGCGCGTTAAGAAAAGGGTGGTGTGCGATATCTGCGGACGTAGCTTCGCCCACCCGTCAGGTGAGAGAGTCACCTGACCTTTGATCTCTGCTGTCATGGTGACTTTTAAAGGAGCAGTATTATGAAAAGGGAAACTTTTTTGAGCTTGACATCACATTTTAATATTATTCCCACATGCTTGTTTGAGAAATCCTTTAATAACCATGGCAACCATTCAACTGTAGAAAAGCCTGGATGGATCTAGCTCCGCCTTCGAGGATGAAGCTCCTCCTCAGAGCTGCAGTTTCCAAGCTTCCATCTCACCAAGTAGCCCTCTCCCATAGCTGTCCTACTCGGCTCCTTCAGACTAGCCAGCAGCAATTAGCAAACACCTGGTGAAACTGCACACCTGCAGAGCTCATTAAAGCAGCTACTTCTTAGTGCAACGCTGGTCAAAATGTTGTTAAATGGTTAATAGAGGAGCCATGTTGTGATGACTTCCTGAAAGCGGATTTTCAGAAAGAGCAGGCGTTTTTAAAGAGACAGAAACCCAATTTCAAGGCGTTAATTGTGAAGTCATGTTTGATATATACAGCATTTTCATAACAACTTAGGGTGATATAGTTATTTGATTGAGCTAAAACAAATTTCTATGTGCCTGGAAAATATATAATACTGCCCCTTTAAAATAGTTACTGACCACATTGTATTTTTCCAAGTACTGATACCCCTGTAACCCTTTTCGTCTCTGTGACATTGAGTCGGACTAAACCTTTCCTGTTTTAGGTCAGTTAGAAAATACCATTCCTGTTTGCTACGTGCTAGAATAACCAGATTATTCATTTTTATTTTTAGTCTCTTAGTCTGTTGGTGTTTGGTAGGATTACCTGTTGAACTCTGACATGCTTCCACAAGCTTCTCACTGTAGTTTGCTGGGATGTGGACCCATTCTTCCTGGCTGAGCTGGTGGAACTGGGACAGTTGGGACAGTGTGTGAGCCACTTGGCTCAGACACATTTCAAACTCATTTGAAAACGATAGTATGGGACTGAAATCGAGGTTTGTGATTGCTGCTCTAAAAAGTTGAGTCTTTTTCATCTTTGAGCCACTTTTAAATTAATTTGACAAAATACTCAGTGTCAAATTTGGTGCCAATGTTAATTCAACAGTGTGTCGAATCCAGTTAGCTGAATTCAATATCGAACACTACTTACAACAAGGTCATATTGTTTAGAGTAAAAATCTTTGTTTATGCAAATTCGCCTCCAACCAACCCTGTGATGTTTCAGGTTTGGTTTACCACAAACAGGCAGAGCACCTTGAAGTGAAGCCGTTTGCCTGCGAGGAATGTGGTGCGGTGTTCGGAGCCAACTCGTCTCTGAAGAACCACATGCGGCTGCACACGGGAGAGAAACCGTATCACTGTCAGCACTGTGACATGAGCTTCAGCGTCGCCGCTGCACTGGCTTACCACACCAAGAAGAAACACTCTGAGGGTAGGACAGTCTGGCATCTCTAAGGTTATGGATGTATTTTTTTTTGTTTTAAATCTTAAAATATTGTCTGGTCTTTTTTTTTTTTTTTCTCCAGGAAAGATGTATGTGTGTCAGTACTGTAAGGCTGTGTTCGCCCAGTCCATTGAGCTCACACGTCATGTACGGACGCACACTGGTGACCGGCCTTATGTGTGTCGAGAATGTGGGAAGGGCTACAGCCAGGCCAGCGGGCTCACTGTCCACCTGCAGACCTTCCACAGTAAGAACCCACTCAGTCTGATGTTAACTCTATTATTGCCCACTGCAGGGACACAACTACCAATTATTTTACGAATCGATCATTCTAGCATTTACCAAATTGCTGTATTTTGCAGATTTTTCATTTTACCACTTAGACCTTTTTTATACAGAATTAGAAATATTTTACATTTATGTGCCTTCTCTGACTTTATACAGAAAATGGTTGACTTTGATGCACTTTCCCTCAGCAAAAGTTCACACAGAAAGAACTGCTGTGTACTGACACACAGTACACAGCAGTTCTTTTTTTGCTGTGTATTTTGTACACAAAAAACTGAAGTTTTTTATTTTTAACACAAAAAAGCGTACACAGTTTTTTTTGTCTGACTATTTCTGACCTTTCCTGTTGTGTGCGACTGTTTCCTGCTGCGTTATGACCGTTTCCTGCTGCGTTCTGACAGTTTCCTGCTGCGTTCTGACTGTTTCCTGCTGCGTTCTGACTGTTTCCTGCTGCATTCTGACTGTTTCCTGCTGCGTTATGACTGTTTCCTGCTGTCATTCTCAGACCTGTCAGAACCTCATGACTGTAAGAAGTGCTGCCTCAGCTTCTCCACCCTGGAGGAGCATCAGCAGCACATTCAGGACTTTCACCCTAAGGAGTTTCATAAGTGCAGCACATGCAACAAGGTGTTCCAGAGCGCCGCCCTGCTGGAGAAACACAATGTGACACACTCTGGCAGCAAGCCGTTCAGCTGCCAGCTCTGCAACAAATCCTACCAGGTAAGATGAGGAATTTCTGTTGCTGCAATAAGATGGTTAGAGACAAAAAGAGAGAAAGCTTGGCAGAGGAAGGAAAGCACTCTGGGAAAAACGGGGTTCTCTGGGGAGACTGTCTTTAATTTTATTGGAAAATTAAAGAAAAACATAGAAGGCTGTACATCTTGTAGTTGGGTCTCCAGATCGAAGAGCATCATCAGATCCAGGAACATAAAAAAAAGAGTTTGACACAAAATCAAGAAATTTACAGACACCCTGAGCATCCTCAGTTAGAGGTTTCTTCACTATCGTTGGAACACAGACTGCTGCAGGAGATCCTTCCTGCCCACTGCCATCAGTGGTCACAAAAACTCTTTGAAAATCCTTGGATTAATAGGAGTCAGAACAACAGTTAATTTTTTTCTTTTGGATAAATAAAGTATTTTTGAATTGAAAAGACAAACATCAAGTATTGTCTTAAATATAGAGAAATTACATATTTTATCCTGCTTGGTTTCCTTCATGTGAACTATAATAAAGACACGTCTCCATCTTTTGATCTCTCTCTGTCTCGCTCTCATGTATCCCAGCAACTGTCTGGGCTGTGGTACCACAACAGAACCAACCATCCTGACGTGTTTGCCAGCCACACCCGGCAGCTCAAGACCCTGGTCCAGTGTGAGCTCTGCTTCAAGTTCTTCCCCGACGCGGCCACATTGTCCACACACCAGGCCACGGAGCACCAGGGTGAGGACCGGCCGCCAGAGACATGACTGCCATCAGACATGATGTCTCCTGTCATGATGGACTAACTGGCATCATGAGAGACACATGATGCCAGTTATTCCACAGTCAGGATGTGAGGGATCCCTCAGGGCTCGTTTTCTGTCAGCCCCTACATTGTCTGTGCCGCAGAACAGAGCGATCCGGTAGAACTCCCACGCTGTCCCCTCACAGATGCGCTGTCTTGTCCCCAGGCTCGGAGCCGGCGCCCGTCTCCTGCCTGTTCTGTAAGGCCGATCTGGGCAGCGGGGACCAGGCGGAGCAGCATGTCTGCAGCCAGCCGCCCAGCAACTGCCCCCTCTGCACGCTGATCTGCGTCTCCCCGCTGGAGCTGCAGGAGCACCTGCTGTCCTGTCACATGGAGCCGGAGGCAGGGGCGGAGGGCCACGGCTCCACCACCTACACGGTAACACCACCCCCTAATGGAATCCTCCATGTTAGCTGGAGCAGTGACGTTGTTAGCGACTTGAAGAACGGTCTGCAGGCAATGTATCAACCCAGTCTGTCTGTCTCTCAGGTGATTTCAACAGGAGACAAGCAGGATGGGGAGGAGTCTAACATACTGTCTGAGGAGCAAAGCACCCTGGGAAATGGCCAGCATGTGCTTGTAGCGGTCAGCGGTGGAGTAGAAGGCGGGTCAGCGGGTGAAGTGGTGGAGGTGAACATCAACGAGCTGCTGAGCAGCTCCATGGCATTCATATGCCATGACAAGAAGTCGCCTCAAAACACCTAGCAGAGGACCCCAGGGTCCAGCTGGAGGTCTGGGTTGGACTGGAGCTGCTCTGCATGTTTCATGTAACTCGGTGTCTGACTACTGGAGAACTCCAGGGCCAGTTCTGATGTTCAGAAGCAAATTTTAACTTTAGAGAGGACTCACAACTGTAGTTAGAATTCAGGATATTTCCAGACCGGAGTGTGTGTTTATTCAGTGAGAGAACCCATGATTCGATCCTTTGCTCAGTTTAGGTTTACCTCCTTGCTAAAAAATCTAAACATTTCTTTGTTGAGTTCAAGAGGAAGAGGTCGAATCCTCCAACAACAAAAATAAATAATAGTTTTTAATCATTACGTTCTGGGGATGTTTCTTTGCAAATGGTACCACATTTCACCACATTAAAGGAGCATTTAGCAGGACCATGTACTGTTGAATCTTGAATGCACACACACGCACACGCACACACACACACACACTGCCTCACCTGAAACAAAATGTCACCACCTGAATTTAACTGATCAAATAGGTCTGAGCTGGATGTTCTGAATGACTGGGTTAGTTCGTCGTTGGATTGTTTCTTCCCCGATGATGCCTGACGTTCCAAGATGACAGCGCCAGCAGGCTTCATCGGGATGAGATCGTGATAGAGATTCATGGGGCAGGAGGCAGCATCGGTCAGACTCCATCATCATCATCATCAGCATCATCCTCCTCAATGATGATGAGGAGGATGATCATTGAGAAACGAACGCTTAAATAAATCTTGCAGCATCGCAGAAGTTTCCCGAAACAATGCCACAGCAAATATGGGCTGTAAAACAATCTAAAACACTGCCCAACCAAATATTAGTCACTGTTTTGATTGAAGGTCCTACAAACAGTTTACTATTGTATCTGTGTGGCCCGTCTATGCTGATGCTTGATCTAAGTCAATCCCACTGTAATGTTTTGTCAATCTGTTAAAATAAAATACTGTTTTTTTCTGTTTTTTAAATTGTGGAGGTGATCAGATCATGTTTTTCTGTGGTTCTATTGTTACTGTAAGAAAAGTCCTTTTCTGTTGCCTGGAAACGTTAAAGAGACACGAACAACCATCTGAACGAGTGTTTATTGTTACAAAAGGAACGCTTTTTTATGATCAGATCATAAAAATATAAAACGGATCAGTTCACAACGCCAGTGAGCGCCACAACACCTTCCTGTTTTCTACTTTTATTGCTTTGAACATTGATAACCCATCAGACACATAATAACACATACAGAATGTCCTGAAAATCTACCAGTGCAGTCCAGTCACTTCATTTACCTTTTACTCACAGAAAAGGTACAAAAAAAAGTGCTTTACAGTGGAGAGGCAAAGAAAACCTGAGGTAAAGAAAGAGGATCAGAAAACACAAATGAAATCTTTCTCCAACGACAGAGACAATAACTTTTTTTTTTTTAAATCACAAAAAAAGCAGTATTTTTTATATTTCTATACAGCAAACGGGTAGTAAATCAGGGTGATCTGTGTACATTAGGTTCACCTGAGCCATTCAAGGTTAGTCTGCATTCAGTTTGTTCAGATAAAGCCGATTCACACACAAACGAAAGCTCAAGGCACCTTGCAGGATGAACATCCAATTCCTATCTGAACAAACATCTAATCCAGGGGTGTCCAAAATTTTTGTCAAGTGGCCAAAATTGTCAAGTTGAACTTCTTTCAATTTGGACACCCCTAATCTAATCAGTCCAGTTCTATTTATTTTACCGACCTCTTAAACAATAATTAAAGGGAACTGTCAATTTTTTTTTTCCACATTTATTAAAACTATCACCACAGCATGACAGTTTATGAGACACATAATATGTGAAAAGATCCATCTCCTCCTCTTCCTCCCTGAGCTGCTATTTCTGTGAAGAAATGCACTCTGACCGAAAACAACCAATCAGAGCCAGGAGGCGTGACTTAGCGCTGACAATCAATCTTATAATTCTGCTAAATGTGCCAATGCTGGATAAACAACTTCCCGGTACATGAAAGCCATTTATCCTTCGTCATTGGTGGCCATCCTAACTAGCCTTAGCATTCACAACAGGCTATGCTAGCTGCAGAGCTAGTGAATGAGACTGCTAAGACCTTCCTCCTGGCGCTGATTGGTTATTTCTAGCTAGCATTGGGAGAATGCAGAGGAGGTAGATTTTTTAACTTTTTTTTTTAACAGATTGTGTCTCATACACGACATGTCGTGTACGAGACATGTCTAATGTCACGACATCATGACAGTTTCAATAAATGCGTAAAAAATACTTTCTATTAATATAAATGACAGACTGCAGCTTTAAAGTGATCAGGAATCTAAAAGCTGCTGTGAGGTTTCCGGTCGGCCTTCACCCTTTCACTACATCAGCGATACAAAACACATTCAGAGGTTTTGCCTTCATCCACAGAGTCAGATATGATTCAGTGCTTCAGAGCTTCATGCTGCATTTTCTCCACTCACCACTCGATCCTGGCTGTAGACTTCAGGTAGGAACATGTCTGGACATAAATCTGCTTAGAACTCAATGAATCCCTAAAGCGTGAAAACAGTCTCCATCAAAAGCTTAGAAAACTCGTTTCCCATTCCGACTCTGCACCGCGATCTGTCTGCAGCCTAGCTGCTTATCTTCTTGCGGGGCAGGAAGGCGTTGGTGATCTGGTTCATGGCCACAAGGGCAGGGAAGAGGGGAAGCATAGCCATCAGCCACCAAGCCGCCCCCTTCACCGTGGCCTGGAACCAGTCTGACAGCATGGCCAGCATGATGGTGCCGGTGGCCAGCAGGTACACCACCAGGCCGCAGGTGGCGTGGTAGAGTTTGAGTCTGGCCGGGGATGAGGACAGCCGCAGCTGCTTGTGGAAGACGAGGCAGGCGCCGCAGCCGGCCTGGAGCAGGGAGGCGGCCAGCACCCATAGGATGGAGCCCAGGCCCCAACGCCGCTGCCACCAGCGCCAGGGCCTGGCACAGCCAGTGGAAACGCACTTTGTTCTTCCGTGACTTCAGGCAGAAGATGGTACCCTCAGCGGAGAAGAGGAGGATGCCTTCAGTCATGCACAAGCAGTACTGCAGAAAGAAGATCAGGGTCAGGGATGCTGCTGCAGGGATGTCAAACTCATTTTCATCATATTCAGACCACAAATGTTCTCGTGTCTGATGTGGTTCTGCACTCAGGGTAAAGTCATTTCAATTACAGTATTTCTCAATACTAAATGTCGACTTGTTGATCCAATGAGGTCCTTATCACGGATCTGCCAACGGCGACAGTTTCACGTTTTCCGCGCTGCCAGACTGTAGAGACGTTGGTGAAACAGAAGCTGAAGCAGCGCTTCATGTCAGCCGCCTCCACCAGCATCAATTATTTACAGTGGAAAGATGACGGCGATACGAAAGGCAGAAGACGCTGCTGAGTCAACAGAAACCCTGCTGCTAATGTTTAAACACGCTGGGCCCATCGGTAAACCGAATCAGCAAATAAAGCTACTTTCCTAACGCAATTTGAGTTAAGTAGACCCTGTCCAACTTTGTTAAAGTGAAGCGATCGTTATTAGTAAGGTATGTAGGAATGAATGAATGAAGCTTAAAAATGAAGTTAGAGTCCCAGCAGCCCGTTGTGTACAGAATTCAGAAAAAATAACTGAAATATTGAACTAAAACTCAGACTAACTCAGACAGTACTCATCATGATTGATGTGCCGAACTTTACAACAACAGACCAAACGTCTTTGATGTTCAATGAAAGCTCTGTAGGCTGAATTCAGCTGAATAAAAGGACTTCTTTATGCTGGTACTAACACGGCTGAAACATCTCAGAGTGGGTGTTTTCTGAACATATTTGTTAATATTTAGTAATGCTTAATCAGGAGGAGAGATTGCTGTCATGTTGTAACGAGTCGATGTAATCAAATGTCCCTGGCGGGTAGTGATGAATCTGTGTGTCAGGTTGGGACAAAATGATGCATCAGTTTGTGTGTGTGTGCGAGACTTACAGCCACAGACATGCACAGCGGATGCCAAGAAAACAGACCTGCAAGACAGAGAGACATCAGTGAGTGCTTCCCATCCTCAGACTCAATGGATGTTGATTTTCAGAACAAGAGAAAAAAAAAAAAAAAACTTAAGAATGTGGCAACATTTATTCTGTTGCAGCTGACATCAGACATCAGACATCAGAGTCTAAAAGCAGATCTAAGGCTGCAGGAAATCCCAACATTATTTACACATTCTTATCCAAGATAACAAACAGATGAACTTGCTCTTTGGTTGCATGGTGAATTATCTGAGAGACCTTCCTTCTTCCCACCTGTTTGCTTAAACATCATCACCCTACAGGTCACTTCTTGTTAAATGAACTAATAAATATTCATTTGTCAGCCGTAAACAGAAAACTGCACTTGTTGGTTAAAAAATGTCTCGTCCAACAGGTTTTGACTTGAGGAGCAAATTCAGATGGCATCAGAATTCGACATGCCTTGTATCAAAAAGCATGGCTCCGGATGGAAGCCAGTAGGGAAACCTGTAACATGTTGTGACTCCTTCCAGGAAGCAAATAATCAAGTCTTGTGCTGACAGAGTTCAACTTAAATACACTCACTGGTTCCGGGTCTGGCCAGCACGGAGAGGACGACGGTGAGGGCCAGACCGGTGACATGAGCTGCGATCAAAGCCGCTCTGCGCAGCCACACGTAGATCCAGAAGTCCCGCATCCCCAGCCCCTCTCCCACCGGGCTGTACTCCACGTCAGACGGCATCGTGCCCGCCGCCGCCGCTGCTGCTGCTGCGTCAACCCCGCTGGATGGAAGTGGCGTGCTGGAAGGCTGGGATGCGGCGCGTGCGAAGTGACGCCCCATAAGCTGCATTGTCAACTGGGAGAACTGGAGAACCGAGCCGCGGTCAAAAAGAAGAGGAGACCAGCGGCCAGCAGGAGCCACTGCAGCGTCACTAATAAACATGCGACGCCACTTCCGGTGTATTCCAGGAAGTAGTTTCGCCAAAATAAGTGTTCAGAACAGATACATTTGATATCAGCAGCACCAGTTCTGCAATTGACGTAAAGCATAATAACAACACACGATAATAGGAGGAAGGAAGGGAGAGAGGAAGAAAGAAAGGAAGGGAGGGAGGAAGGAAGAAAAGGAGGAAGGAAGGGAGGGTTCTCTATACCCATCTACATCCCACTACACCAGGAAGTTCTGCACAATATGCCGACACAGTCCCATCTCATTATTTGCAATAAACTGTAACACATCTTAAGACCAATTTTGGGGCTCAGCAAAGTCACAGTGAAATGTGACGTAAAATGTGGTTTAAAAAGTTTCTAAATGCACATCAAGCATGGTTCAGTCTCAGTGAGCGGCCTGGAGAGCAAAACTAAAATTCAGATGAAGCTTCAATAGGAGTTTTGTTCTGCTAGACCTTTATAAACATTTAAAATTCTAAATAAAGAAGCTTTAATGAGTAACTGCTCTTAATAAAATTCCTCATAAACATTGATTTATTGAAACAGCTCCAAGTTATGGGCTATTAAATTATAAGTCAAGTTGCTTTATTTTTAAGCCTTTTGGCTGAGAACCAAGTAGATGGAAATGAATATCTAGTCAGTATCATAACTTAACCGCAACACAAGTCTATGAAAGCAGTGTAGCAGTTTTGCTAATAAAGCAGTTTATCATGATTCACCCAAAGTAATAAAATAAGGAACTGCAGTTTGATTTCTATTGTTAATGTGTTTCTTCTTGTTGAGCAGTGAAATACTTCTGATCAAGTTTTTTCAGCATTTTCATTCTTTTTCAATTAAAGCGTGCCATTTTATCATTATTATTTTTTGAGTACTTCCATTTAGGTTGTGTTATACGTTTGATATGCTTTACATGATTTCAAAGATAAATTCCGATACGTTCACGTTCCGAACCAGCAGCACCGGTACCCTCTGATCAAATGCACGAAAGGTCAAATAACAGCCACAGGGACAAAAACCAAGTGAAAATGACATTTTTTAATAAATGTTTTTAATAAACCAACATATTCAATTTAGCAGCATAACCAGATGGTCTTGAGGTATTTCTAAATCCATACTCTATGGTTCATCCCATGTTCATCCGTCCCCACGCAGCACACCGACGGGTCAATACGGCATAAACACAACCCGGTCCGTTCATACCGGAGCGGACGCTCGGCAGACAAAGGCACACGCATACATACACACGCGCACACACACACACACACACACACACTCACACAGAGTCCTGTTGGCCCAGTCACAGACTGAGTGGAGCTGGCTCCCTCCTAGTGGCTTGTAAGGCAAGCACACTTAATGGTGCAGTTTTGGCTGTAAGACAGAAGAAAACAGATCAGAGTTAAGAGAGAATTTAAACACCTGACAGGTTGGAGCAGCAAGTTTTTCCAGATTGTGAGAAGGGGCAGACACAGACAATGCTAGTAAATGTGTGAAGAACCACCAACTTCTAGAATTTCCACTTTGACTAGAGATTCTGACTTTAACTGATCAGAAATCATGACTTCTGATTTTAGCTGAGTCTGATTTTAGAAAAGAAATTAAAAAAAAAATCAGGCAAAAGCATTTTAAAAAAAATCTGTTTCTTTCAATATGAAACTTCTGAAAAGTTTACATTGATTTCCCCTCAGCTTCCCTTCAACTTTTTAAGACACTGATAGCGCCGCCTGCTGGGCCCTTGGAGGGTCTGACCAACAGATTAGACAGTGCTGCGTTGCTGCTCCATATCCAGTAGAAACTGGATTTAAATTCCACTTTTTTTTCCGTACAACATCCTAACTAAGAGTTTGCCTCATACATGGCTTGATTCTAAATCAATTCCAAACATGATCCTGGTTATCAAGCAACGCAGGTTCAAGTTCAGTTTAGCATCCAAATTGGTTTTCTATAAGGGACCAGCAGGTTGCATTGCATCCATAACAAACACTTTTATCTAAACTGTTTTGTGGGTTTTCTGGTGCCATTTTTGAATCTTACTACAAGATTCCAACCATTAATTTGTTTCTCCTCAACGACGTATCCATCTGTTAGAGTGGTTCTATAAAGAAAGCTGCTTTGTGTCCCCGACGGTTTTAACAGGAAGGAAAGTGCAGCTGAATCAGAACCATGAAACGAAGCCGGTTGTTTTTGCCTCGGCGCTGCTTCCTAACTGTTCTCATCTTTCCGCGTGAGGAAAACATCACATGATGGTGAAATGTCCGAGTTGGACTTTATTTGCATTTCCTGCTGATGCTTCACACAATGCTGCCTTTATCACTGGGTCCTTTAAATTTAAAATCAGCAGAAGGCCTTCGGATTAAACCGAAGAGTTGGGTGTCTTGACTAAAACGGCGCCTCCCTGTGGACAATTTGGCTCATTCCATGTAGAGCAACAGGCCTTTGCAGCATCCTGCGCCATGTGTGAACTGGAACATGTTCACTGCAGGCATGACGGTGAAAACCAGCTGCTGGGATTCACCTGACACCTAATCACTGGACAGAGGTGTGAAATATTGATGCAAATGAGATGTTAAAAAAAAAAATTCCAATATTCATCACATGCTTGGTAAAACAAGACCTTATTTCCTTCTGTAGAGCACATAGCTTCCTGCTCAGAGTGGTGCAGGGATCGAGCGCTGGACAGGTGTGCGGAAGCCTCGGTCCTCCACGCAGCTGTCACAGGCCTGTTGACCTTTAACCTCTCTCATAACCCACTTTTCCGTGCATTCCCTATCAAATAAAGGCCACTGGAGCAAAAAGATATAGATATAAAAATATATTTATATTTATTTTGTCAGTTTGTCTCTTCTGACAAAACATTTACTATGTTTCAGTGTTAAAGATCAGATTGTCTCTGTTTTAGTTTCAGGATGTAAAGCCTTTTACTTTGAAGGATCATCTATATTCCTCAGACACAACTGTGAATACACCTGGTGTTATTTTTAGGTAAACCCACCTTCTGTGAGGCCAGCTTCTTGTCCATGTCTCCGTCCAGACCGCCACTCTTACTGTCCTTCCAGGGGTAGAAAGTGGAGCGTGGCGAGGATGAGGAGCCAGAGCTGGAGGAGGACGAAGGCAGGCGCGGCACTGAGAGTCTGGATGAGGGGGGGTGTTCCTCCATGCCTCCCCCCTTCCGTTTCTTCAGTCCCTGATGTTCCAGAAAGGTCCTCCCCCCGCCGCCCTGGCCCAGCAGCCCCGAGTCCCCCACACCGGTCCGACTGTGGGAGTTAGTGGCAGGGGAGAGGTCTGGGGGGGAGGCGTGGCTCAGAGGGGGGAGAGTCCGCTTGTAAGTCCACACCGCCTTGGCGGCGGCTGGGGGCGGGGCTTACTGCTGGGGGAGAGAGTGCCATTGGTCTGTCCATGAGGGTGGAGGGAGGAAGAGGTGGCCTTGGAGGAGGAGGAGGACGGCGGGGGTCCCCTGTCCTGCAGGATGATGCAGTTCCTCTCAGGGCCAGAGTGGTCTCCTTCCTGCGACGGGGCCTTGCGTTTACGGAACGCGGCGGCGGTGGCCGCCTCCTCTCGCAGCTTCAGCATCTGCTTGCTGGGTCGCCCCACCGGGTTCCTGGACCTGCCCGCCGCCACCTGACGCCCCAGGCCAGGCTTCCCCAAAGACAGGGGGTGAGAACCAGAACCAGAACCAGCAAAACCGCCGCCAGAGTTCTCTGACTGTGGCGCGGTCAGCGGTCTGCCCGGCCCCCGGCTGGGGGAGGACGACGCGTTTCTGAGAGATGAGCTGATGTGACTGCCTGCGCGGACCTTAGAATGAAACGAAGAGGAGGAGGAGGTTGCTATGGAGACAGGAGAGGAAGAAGTGATGGATTTGGCTGAGGAGGTTGGTGACAGAAGGTCTGTGGCTTGAGGTATTTTCCTGGGGGAAAAAAAAAAAAAAGCAGAAAAGGATCCATGAATAAATGCATTTAGTAAAACAAATCTGACTTAAACTAATAATAAACAGAAAACATTTACAGACTGGATATCAAAACATACATAAATCATATAAGAAATGTAGACTCTGGTCTAACGAGTTGGCTAAGAAAACACCGAGCTGCAACCTCCTCCACCTTCCTCCACCATTAGACATATTCAGCATTAGAGCAACTAAAAAAACCACAAAATCTTATTGAGGATTTTAGATCTAGTTTCTGGTGCAAACATCTTATTCTTGAAATAAGATAAAACTAACTTTCAACTAACTTTTCAGTCATTTATAGAATGTTTTTAGTCAATAATTCCTTAATATGAAAACGTATTAGTTCCGTTGGCAGATTAGTTCACTGGAAAATGTCTTGTTATAAATGAAATAATCTTATTATAATAATCACCCATTATTATTTCAATAAAAAATTAAATAATAATGGAACTAGTACTGTGACAGACGGGTGACCTGTCCAGGATGACCCCTCCTCCCGCCTCTCGCCCAAACGTTAGTGGAGATGGACACCAGCACGGCCCGACCCAACCAGGGACCAGAAAATGGATGGATGGAACTTAAACTTTTTCATCAATATTAAGAAATTATTGACTTGAAACAAGCTCCTATAAACTGCTGAAAAGTTTCTTGAACATTTCAAGTAAAATAAGATATTTTGCGCAAGAAACAAGACTAAAAATACTTGGTAGGAATTTCGTTTTTGCGAAATAAAAAAAAAAAAGCTTTAAAAAGACAAAAATCTGAAAACATTTGAAATAAAGCCTTAGAACCAACATATTCTATTAGTTACATTAATTTTAAGTAGCACAAATATCTTTCTTTTGTTGCTGGGTTTCACCAGGTAAGATCATGAAACTCCAACGCATCATTTCAGATGATGTGAACACAGATTTACAGACTGCAAGATGTATGTAGGACTCCCCTAAAAGTGACAAGAGCTTAGCTGGAGGTCGGCACGCTTACTTCCATAGATGAGCGCTGATGTGCTGCTCCAGCATGCTGCTGAGGGCCGACCGCACGTGGTGAAGCCTTCTGTCAAACGTGTAGATCCCATGACCCAACGAGTGGCTGCCGAACGAGCACACCTGAAGAGACAGGATCACAAGATCCAATCGTGATCAACAGACCCATTGAGATTCTTGGCGAATTTGAACAAGAATTTATTCTTCTGAGAATCAAAATCTTCAAAAACAGATTTGATCAAATCAGCGACTGATCAGCGATTCGTCGCTGTTCAGATTGTTATTGGTTCATTTAAATTCATGTTATCTCTGTTACACTGCGCCTGGTGTAAGGAACCAAAATACTTCTGCTTTCATGTTATCATCATCATCCCGTCATGGTTACGGGGTGACTGCATATCCTCTTTCTTTCCTCGTTATGTGAATGATTATTTTTTTCTTACATCAAAAGTCTGAACAGTACCAGAACTGATTAGAGTGGTGATCCAGACTTTTCTCACCAACTATTGAATCCACTAATTCAGAGGATTCTGCCACCAAGGCGTCATTGTTCTTAAAAACACAATTAAAAACTTTCTGGGGCATCTAACCGTGCTATTATTTTTTAGAAACAATAACTTCTGCATTATTGTTCATGTGAATATTGTAATAATGAACCGCTGCTCGGTGTGAGATGTTGACATTATAGTTTTCCAAATATTGATTCTAAATGTGAATAGAAAATAGGAAGATATGGTTGGAAAACTTTTCACGACATAAGTATCTCATGTCAGTCGATATCGATTATTATGAGTTTGTTTTCTTGCTTTAAATATATGAGATACAGTCAAACTGGTGGTATGACCTTTCCTGTTTTATCCAGTTTTTACTCCATGCCTTTGTTTTTTTTTATTTTAAGAAGTTATAAGACACGGTGGCAAAACCGGAAACTGCTGCGTCGCAAATTACTCAACAGGTTGTTGCTAGGTAACCACAGATGGGAATGGGGGGGGGGTCTTGAAACAGCTTGTTATCAAGCAAGTTGTTGCTGGTTAACCAAAGACTGAATGAGTGAGTGAACTGAAGCCACCAACCCTAGCTGGCTGGTCGTGAGGTTGAGTGGAATAAAGCCTTTCCTCTGCCTACATCCCCCAGAATGCTACTCTGGATCAGAGTTAAAAGAATATGCTATATTTTGAATACTCTGTCAGATGTATCATCTATTGATCTTGATCAAATGTTTATCGCGATTCATATTGCTATTGATTTATTTTCCAGCCCTCATAGGACTGGGAAAAGTTTCACCATTAGATGGCGATGCAGAGGCGCATTAAACACGCTGTAATAGTCATGCCAGACCATTGGATGACACTGTGATTTTAGCACGTCATCGAACATGCTTGTCCTTTCGACCCTTAGCGTCCACCTCATGGTAAACAGTAACCTGTCTCCCATGAAGGAAGTGCTGCTGTAACTCATATGTTCCTCATCAGAAATTGTGCTGAACTGAAAAGATTAAGTAGCACAACACAACGCTATCCGCCATTGTTTTTGTCGTTCCTGGAGGGTGTTGCAGGAAAGTTTCACTCTTTCAGTGTCACAACAGAAATGTTACAGTTTCACTGAAGAGCGGCTCCAGGTACAAGGGGCCTCAATGTGATCTTTTCTCTCTTAAACACAGTGGTTACTTTAAACCTGACTAATCCTACTAGAGAAATGAATGATTCTGGTCTCGTCTCATTAGGGTCAGGGCTCCTTCTCCCAGTGTATTTTTCTTTTTTTCTAAAGCTGAGTGGGGGGACATGTTACCGCTGCAGGTGTGGGGTGTGTGGTAGACGAAGGAAACTCTGACAGCTCTTCAGCTGCTTCGGCCTCGCTGTCGTCACTGGAGATGTGTCCATGCAGCAGAGGGGAGTGGGCCCGAAGCCCAGCCTCATCCTGCCACTGCTTCTCCTCCTCCGGGGCGCACTCCGACACGGCCATGGATCGACTGAAACACAGAGTCACACACTCGCTATGAAAAACACACACACACTTTGGGGATGCAAATAACCATTAAGAATCTGGTGACTATTCTGATGATAAATCAGATAAATATAGTGGCAAGTTGTGCAGATTTTCAATTTAACCTTTTTTTTACACAATGTTAGAAATACATCAAAAGATGAAATTCCTTAATTGAATAAGAAAATAAATATTTATAAGGAATGCAACAACAGCATTCCTTCAGTTCCTTGATTATTTGTAGCAAAGAATCATCTGAATCATCAGCTGAAAAAAAAAATCCAAACAGTGCTAGATGTTTTTGTTTTTTTCTCTTCTTTCTTTCTTTAACCAGGTGAAGCTCAAACTGACACTTGAGGAGTTCTGGGTACAACAGATTTATAGAATAAGGTTTTTGTTTCATGTTAATAATAAAATGTCTGTATGTTTTGTACAGATCTGCCTCAATTACAGCTGAGTGCGTCATTCTTTCAGCAAATGGCCTGTTTCCGTCTGTACACTCCAGTTAATTGATAACTAAATTAGTGCACAATTTCAATAATTGATTCATCACAATTAAGCGTTTCAGCCCTAATGAACACCAAACATCAGCTCACATAAATCCTCTCTTATTTGCTCTTCAGCTATATTTAGTTTCTATGCGATCATTTCTATCACTTAACAGCTTCGATGGATGGTAGTGAGTTTTCCAAACCAGTTTTATGAACCAGTGTGATGATCAAGAGGTTCTGGAATTTGGAATCTGCTCCTCTTCCAACAACATTGTTGTTCTCCCCATCAACGGAAACTAGAAAGCTTTTCCTTTTGAAAAGTTATTGTGTTGTCCGAAAGGCACAAAACTTCCTAAAGCTTAAATACAAATGTCAAAAAGTTCCACTACATTCTGGAAACGTCGACAACGGTTCGTTGGTGCGTGTTACGCTAAGGTGAAATAAGCCGATTGAATCCACATGCTCTGTGTGTCCTGACCTGAACGCAGGGAGGCTGGCCAGAGGTCTCCTGCAGTGGGGGACACCGGCCTGCTCCCTCGGGGCCTCCGGACTGGGTGACCCTCCAGTAGAGAAGCCTCCATCCAGGGCCTGGGCTCCCTTCTCTCGGACCTTCATCTTAAGTTCTGCCACTAGCTGGTCAAAGTTCTTGCTGCGACCCACCACCTTCCTGCGCTGGTGGATGGAGTGGATCTAAAGGATGAGGGCACAGCAGGTAGCTTAGAACAGAAAAATAATTCATGATGGGGCCCCAAATGTTGTGCAATTAGTAACAGTTTGTAGTTGGTGAGACAAAATTCAGATTTAATTTGATTATCAATTTTTTATGGATGAGAGAGCCGGAAACAGAAAGTAGGGTTAGCTACAGGATAAGTATGTGTTTTCCAGGCACATAATTTTATTTTATAGAAGAAAGTAACTGTTATTTTCATTTGGTTTAAAAATGCTATTTGTATCAAATACGACATAAAAGAAATTCAATTTCCTAATTTACCACCTTAAAATTGGGCCTCTGTCTCTTTAAGAAACTCCTGCTCTTTGTGAAACTCTGCCTTCAGGAAATCATCACAACATGGCTCCTCTGTTAACCCTTTAACATTTTGACCAGCTTTGCACTGAGAAGTAGTTCCTATAATAAGCTCCAGCAGATGTGCACTTCCACTAGCTATTTGCTAATTGCTGCTGGCTAGTCTGAAGGAGCCGAGTGGGAGAAAGCTGCTCTGTGAGGCGGAAACTCAAAAGCTTGGAAACTGCAGCTCTGAGGACGAGCTTCGTCTGAAAGGCGGTTCCAGATTCCACCCAGGCATTTTGTGCATCGGAATGGTTGCCATGGAGATTAAGGGTTTTTTTTTTTTTCTCAAACATGCATGAAAGAATCAAGGCAACACTCCAGGCATGTTTATGAGGAGGGAATAACATTATAACATGACGTAAAGCTCAAACAAGTCAATGCTACATAATTCCGCCACTTTAAAGCTCAGAAAGTTCAGGGATAAATATGTGCATGGGGATTTGGTTTCTGAAAGCCAGTTAGTGTAACCCTGAGTCAAATTGCTATAGCAACATACTCTGTCGTAGTGTTTAGCTGAGAGCTGGAGCGTCAGAGGCAGTGTGTTTTCTTTTTAATTATCTGGAGGAGTCTGTAGATGTTGACGGTAAATAAATACTCTTCAGAAAATATTTCAAGCGTTACCACTGTTCACCACAGACAACAATTTATCAAAATAAAATTTATTTAATGACACAATGAGGATGAATTCTTTGTTCTGCTCTTTGGTTTTATGTTGTTTTGAAGCATTTTTCAATGTGAAGTTAAAATGTCAACATGATGCAAACTTCCTATTGGACAGGTGTTTTTTTGGTCATTTCCTGTTTATCGGGAAATGATACTCAGACAGTCATCCTGTCTGAACATGACCTCTGACCTTTCCATGCTACTTCAGATATATATATATATAAAATAGGAGTTTTCATATCCAGATCAAACCTTTTTGTCACTACAACTTTAAGCTCAAACACATTCTGAAGATCAAGTGGAAGATCAACACAGAAGATAGTGCAGAACAGTGAAGAAGAAAGATACATTCAAGTCTGAACATCCTTGAGTCAGAACTTTGTAGAACCAGCTTTTGTTGCAGTTACTGAAAGGTTTGTCTTCTCTTCTTTGCATATTAGCACCAGGGTAGCCCAGCTTGTGTGTTACTCACGTTGCATGTCAGGAGCCGAGTGCAGACCTTCTTTCTGTCAGGGTCAAGGACGCCGCAGTGCTTATCCAGATCACACTCCCTTTCTGAGGACACACAGAGCATTTCAGTTAAATATCAGACGGGTCTGAAAGAATGGAAGCCCAGATATAGATGCGTAGAGGTAAAGTTTGAGATAAAAAGCTAATGTTTGCAAAAAAAATCCAGTGAAATACTGACTTGCAGGCAAGTCTCCAACATCTTACTGACCGTACGACCGGAGGGAGACTTAAAGAGGAGGGGCAAAAGCAAAGGAGGTGGATTATCAGAACTGACAACTTCTGTTTGAGTCATCCAGAACATGTTGCTGTGGAATATCATCTGCTGACTTTAAACGGAGTTGTTAGCTGATCATGACGGGCATGATGCTATCATACAGCAACAGTGTTTTCAGTCAGATGCCTCTTCAGATTTGCTGCAAGACTGATTGCTACAGGAGATTCTTCCAGCCCACAGCATCATCCATGTACCACAACTCTTTGAAGACACTGGGATGATCCGAGTTACGACAACGTTTAATTTACCTCTAGGAAATAAAATATCTTTGAGTTGAACTGAAGTCACATCAAAATAAAGCCACAGCACTGAGACCAGGAGTTGCGTTACAACACATAAAAGACTTCTCCACAGAAGCTGCAGACAATCGCCATTAGTTGCGTTTTCTTTTTATTAGCTTCCTTCGTCATTTAATCCATATAAAATGACGAAGGAAGCTTATATTCTCCATCCATTATTACTTCCAGAAACAGAGCGCTACTGTGTAACGTCTACGTTCTTCTGCGCATGCTGGTCGCTTTGGGTTTCCGCTCACACTGAAGTTTGACTGCAGTCGCATCATTCGGTAATGTGAACGACCACGCAATTAATAATATTGGATTTCGGCAAAAAATAAACAGAACTGGGCATCGAGACCTGTTCTGTGAACGTAGTTCAAGTCATTCATTAATTTAACCCGTGTGACACAGGACGCTTGGCAACTGTTGTCAGGATGTCTTTCTTTGTTTCCATGCCAACATGATCCTCTTTTCACCAGTTTTGTCATTTTTGACTCTTTTGTCCAAAACTGCAATAAAACTCCAAATATAATCAGTATGACAACAGATCAAACATATTTTATATATCAGAACATACAGTCGCATTCCATAAATGTATTAATATCAATATGATTAATATCTAATATCTGGATGTCAGACTAAGCTGACCAGACAGTCCTGTGCCTGGACGCTCTATGTCGACTTACTGGAGGCCACTTTGTTGTAGGGCCTGGGGACCCGGTGGCCCATCACGGCAGACAGCTGGGGTGAGTCCTTCCTCTGCGGAGGCGGCTTGTCGCTGGATGCCGGCCGGCCGGCGGGTGGGGCCCCGTGTGGCCAGGGGGGGTCTCGAAGGGACGGAGGCGGGGACAGGACCGGAGGCTCCAGGGGCGGCGGCTGCTTGAACACGGCCGCCTCTTTGTGGCTGTTGTGGAAGGACTTTTCCAGGGGCAAAGGCCTGGGGGGCAAGAGGAGAGACAGCCTCAGCATCGGGACAACTCACCGAGTGGAAAAAACAACAACAACAAAAAAAGTACAATATGTCTGTTCAATTTCTTGTCATCATAAGGATTTTGTCACAAAAAATTCCAGATAATGACTGTAGGAATTTGTAGTTTCTTTTTTTAGATAAGTTTTGTATTTAAGTATTTAAAGTTTCATATTTTGGATTTTTATTTTTGGGTCTTTAGTGTAGCCAAACTTATCTGTTTGTTTTTGTGTTATTTGTAATTGTATACTGTCTAGTTACAGCTGTTGTGTCTGAATTGGTCTAATCAGCCAGTATATAAACCCCTGTGTGTCATTTCTTTGTGCAGTCAGTTTGTTTACATTTTTGCCTGAGTTCAGTTTTGTTCCTTTGACCACTTTTGTGAGCTCAGTTTATCTCTCGTCATTTATAATCTTCAGGTTAAAATAAAATTAAAAAAAATGTTCTAATATATCCTGTTTTGGACTCGGTCCATCACAATGACATTTAAAAAGGGGGAAAAAAAACAAAAACTATTGTTCATATTGTCACGATTGTCAGCTTTACTGTTTTCTCCACTTTTTATTCAATGATGAACAATACCTGCCCCTCCACCAGGCTAAGCATCATTTGATTTATGATGATGCATTGAACTCGGCCTCACACGCCATTACTTTCAAATTATGATGCCCACTCATGTACGTCTGAATTTTTGTAACTTTTAATATCTTTTAATACAAAAGATATTGGGAATAGTGTAGCAGCCCTACACTATGGTGGTAGAGCCGCTGGTGGACTGCGGCCATACCACCGGGCTTAGCAGGTTTTCTGGGGGAAACTCTCTGGCCTCTTACCGTACTCCGTCCTTGGCGTTCTTCGGGTATCTGTACTGAGGCGGGGTGGAGGGCGAAGGGGGCGCGGGCCGCGGCTGCCCCACGCCCGGCGCTCGAGCCTCCCACGACGACGCAGAGGGGGGGTTGACCCCGTGCGAGGGTGAGTGGCCGTGGTAGGGTCTCTGGTGCTGGAGGGCCGGCGTGGGAGAGCGCAGCTTGCCATAGAGCTTGGCCAGGGGCCCGTGTCTCCGTTCGCAGTGCTTCTCAAAGGCCTGAGGCTTCACCACCTGGCCACAATGGCTGCACACCACCAGGTAGAAGTCATCATGGCCCGGGTACAGGCCAAAGATGGACATGTCTGGAATTCAGGAAGAACAAGAAGAGAACGGCGTGCTTTATGCAATCAAGAGTGATTTGTTGAAATAATCTTCAACTAGTTCACTAATCGATTAATCGTTAACTGGAGTATACAGGTCACACACTCAGAACAGAACTTCTCTGATGTTAGAATGTTTTTTTTTGTTTGAGCTGCAGATTCTTCTTTTGCTACAAATGATCAAGTGTTCACTAAAGAAATGCTGTTGGTGCATTTTAGTCAATTAAACATTTATTTTCCTATTTAAAAAAGGAATTTCAGCATTTGTCTATTGGCATTTTTTAATCCATTTCTAATATTGTGTAAATAAAAAAACGTTTAAGTGATTCAATACAAAAATCTGCATAATCTGACAAATGTTTACATTATATTGATCGGTTAATCGTCAGAGAAATCTATAGATTAATTAAAACTGCTTTACATTGTAATCATCAGGATTTATTTTGAATCGTAAGTCATCTGAATCTCTCCATATGATTATATATTTTTATGAAGAAACTGAATTGGTCTGTTTTGGAAAGAGTCTTAAATTATGAAATATTATGGTACAAATAGATTCAACTGAACTGTGTGAAAGAGGCTTCAATAGGCCAGTTAGAGAGGGTGAGTGTGTCTGGTAGATGTTGTTCTCACAGTGTGTTCTGCAGTTCCCTTGTTCCGCTTCCTGTCTGCGTGTCGGCCTAATTAAAAAGTTTATGATGTTGAGACTCAAGTTACGAGCAGATCCATTTCCAAAAGCATCAGATCTCACTTTCTGCTGAAGTTTGGCTACTGCCATGAGAAAGTTTTAGCAGGACTTCGTGCTGCATCAAAAGGTAAACGCTGACTCTCAGTCTGATCTGCATTTACTGAAACACAGCATGTGGTTTATCTCTTTCACCAGGAGCAATATCTGTATCATCACCAAAAATAAATAAATAAATCAAACTTACCAGTTATTTATAGTCAATATTACCCAAAAGTCATTTCATAAAGTCTACAACACAAGGTGTAATTTCAGTGATTCATAATTTCATATCTTAAACACCAGCACCTCTCTAAACAGCTTATTAAAATATTTCCTCAATCAATTTAACCAAGTCAGCTCAGGCCCCCGGAAACAAAATGGCGGCCACCCACGAGTCAACACTGAAACTCTCGCCTATAAAGGAAGTAGTAGCAGGTAGTGGACCACAGAGGACAGAACCAACAAGTCGCAGGCGACTCAGTCTGATTGTTTTTGTACCTGAATAAAAAAAACATAAAAAAATCTGTTTCACAAAGATGCGCTTGGCATAAAAACTGAGATCAGGTGCAGGACTACAACAAGGTCACTTTTACATTTGAGACAGAGGCAGCGCAGGAAAGAGGATTGTCTTTTAAAACTTAACCTCTTTGCTTAACTGATGGTAATTTCTGTTTTTTTGTCAGTTGAGTCCAATTTTGCCATTTTGATTGATTCTGATTCAGTGACTAAAACACAAACTAAGACGAGGCGCATCAAACTTTGTGCTGTTGATTCGTGCGTTTATCGACAGAAAATGGAGTTGTTAATTGATGAATATAAAGAACAAAAAGAAAAACCAATTCTGAGTTTTTTTTTAGTATTGGGTCTTCTGATCTCCAATCAGAGCTGATCAAAAGAAAACGGAGGATTCTAATATCTGGCAGATTAAACGGTGCACATGCAGCACATCCAGCACATTCAGCTGGGATCACGGACGCCTGACTCAATGCTGATGCAATGCAACCTTCCTGCAGGATGCTCAAACGCACTCAGTACTGCTAATACAAGCAAAGTTGTCGTCCAGCATCCTCAGCACGGCACACACCTGGACCAAATTCTGCTGATTTCTCAAGTCATGCATATGCTGTGGATCTGCCATCCTGTCAGCTTATACATCCAGACTGGATATATAATCTGAAGGGGTTCGAGTCACTTTCTCAGACACTTCTGAAGGTTTGTAAAGTCACAGGCAAACTTGACTAAAACGACTTACCCTCTTTGCTGAGCGACATCGCTTCTGCAGCCTTCTTCCCATTTTTGCTGCAGTCGTCCACATCAGGCCCTGAAAACATACATGTTCAGCTTTAGAGAGATGCCTCTGTTCTCATTCATTCATGTGTTCACACATCCTTATGGAGTGTTGCACAAATAGCAGCTTCTCCCCTTTGGCTGCTACAGTTCTGTGGGGGCTTTTCTGTGCGTTTTGTTTGTTTCATTGCAACAGCTGGGACTCTGCCACACGGCCACCTCGGCAGCAGAGGCGATACAGCGCTCTGAGTTTCGCGCATACTTCAAACTGACAAAGGCAGGAGGGTTTTCTGTGCATCAGTGACAGGTGAGGTCTCCTGTCAGACACACCGTGTCACACACATGGGCACAGCTGCAGCCGCAAGGATGGAAATATTAGCACAAGGCAATGAGAACACTGAGTAACGTTCGCTAATATCACAGACTGGGCCAGTATTTCCATGGTGGCAGCAGCGTCAGACTCCTCCTCCGTCACCGGTGTCTGCTCTGATCCTCCGGCTAGCATTAGCATCTCAGGCTAACCGCCTCACAGCGGCGGACCGGACTAGCTTAGCTTCCCAGGGTGAGAAGTTGCTCGCCCAGCCAGTCGGACTAGCCTCCTTCCGCTATGCTGCCACCGCTGCCTGACGGCTAACCCCGAGCCGAACCGTGTTCCTAAAGCACTGGCAGCTTCCTCCATGGCCGCAGCAGCAGCACGCCCATCACAGCGCCCGTGACTTCATTTTAAATATGGGTTTATCATCTTGTAGGCTGTGCATGTAGAAGGAGGCAGAGGGGAGCAACATGTTATCCACCCAGCACTAGGACCCGGCAGGGTCTTTGTTTGGGTAACATGGTTAGTTCTACCATCCGTTTTGGAGAAAAATAATCGCGGAGGGATGGCTGACCGGCTCCGCGGCTGCTAATGTTTGTGTCAGGATGGTTCCTTACCATCTGCCGCTATCACACTTGCCCAGTCGGCCCAGGCAGTCCAGCTTTGACCAACGAATTCATCGAGGCTAGGTACCCGCCGATCCAGAGCAGCCATTACTTTTACTGCGCGTTCACGCACCGCCATCATCGCTGCGCGGGCAAGCGGCTTACGTCATGTCTCGCGTTCTCGACAGGACAGGAACTTCCTGCGTGCGCGCTCTGAAGCGACGTCGATGTTCAGGGTGTTTTTTGCCCCCCCTTAACCTTAACCTTCCTGATGAGCAACCAGCAACACCTGTAGTGTCGTTTGCAAAGTGTTGACGCATTTCGACATTAATGTGTTGTGTGCACGCATTCCTAAAAGTGTCAATATGTGTGTATTGACCAGTTTACCATAAACTATCCAAGGTTCCGTGAGTCTGGGTTTATGAAGAAGTTTAGATTAAAAATGTCCAAAAATCCCAATGAAACCATTGCAAATTGAATAAACCACAAGGAGTCAGTTGGCTAAAAATGTTAAATATTTGAAGAAGAAGAAGAAGAAACAAGAAACATTCATGTTTTTTTGAAATTGTTAAGAAGCCTCCATCTCCCCTCACATGACATTAGGCACCTTCCTGTTTCTTTTAGTCAATGCAGGTTCTTGGTAGTGCAGTTTGTGATGAGAGGAGCAACTGGGAATGTTATCAATAATATCAATGTTGAGCTTGACCACAATGTTCTCCTGCAGAGGCTTGGTGACGACACCAATTAAAAGAAACCACATTAATCCAGTAACTCCTGGGAAGTTGATCCTCAATGCAGCTCATTTCATTTTTTTTTTTATTGGGGCACTTTGAACTCAGACTGTAGGTAGTTTTGTGATTCCTTAGAGCCTGCAGTCATATGTGTGTAATTAATCTATATTATGTGTTTTCACTTTGTGATAAAGTTCCTAAAATGAATTCTCACTAACATTACAGTTTGCTGAACAGGTTCTGTGTGTAAGAGTTTATTTTTCAAATTCCAGGATCAGGTCAAGGCAAGACTATTACTATAGCTTCTGGGAAAATCCAAACAAATAAGCATGCTCCAGTCATATTTAATAATTTAAAAAAAAGGTGACATATTCATTTGTTGTAAAATAACCTTGCAGTTGATAAAATCAAATTAAGGGGAGGGGAGGAAATGTGGGAAACGGTTCAGACTGTGACAGCTGGAGTATTTAAGTTGCCTCTAAATTTTACCTGGTTAAAATAACCACCTGTAACCAGAGAAGCCTGTCTAAGTTTAGAGCACATTTGTTGTAGTGTAGAAACTACACTCTGGGTAAGAGTGCTGCGCTGATAGATGCGAGTCCAAGAAAGGTTCACACATAGAATCTAACTCTACCATACTTCATTGTATTTTATCACAGGTAAAGAGGGCAATTTAATTGAAATTTAACAATAAAAATATACCTCGTTTTACTCAGCAAAAATTTCCTGCTTTATGATTCAAATTCAAATGTACTTTATTTACCCCCAAAGGGGAAATAATAACGCCTTGTTGCTTGAAAAATGTTGCTACATCCCTGTAATACGTTCCAATTATCCACAGCTACTTTTTTAACCAAGTATCAGATGCTTCAGTCGCTGCCTGTAACAGTAACTTTGCTCCTGACCCAGGCTGCTGACTTTATATACTTGCACGCTGTTCACATGTCCAGCACTGATCTACCAAATCAAACCAGTTTATGTAGAAAAAAAAAAGAAAGAAAGGAGACAGTTCAGTTGCGCAGCTCTGGTATTTGAGTCAATACAGAAAAACAAGTGCTTCCTTCTGCACAAATGAGGCATAAAAACATTCCGTTTCATTGTCAATAATCCAAGAGACGAACATACAATATATCATTATGTCTGAGTAAATCTTTAAAACTGATACTGAGGGTTTAAATCAATCATTTTCAATGTGACATACTGCCCTTGGTAGTGTTTAAAACATGTCAACCAATATTCCCTCCACACAGGTACATTCATTCCTGGTACAATGCAAGAATTTATTCTGTCAAGAGTCAGAAACCAAAACAATTATCCATGGTTGAGCCTGTCTGGTTACAAACATTTTACAGTTCATAGCTGGCCATTTAAAGAGAGACTGACCTTTGCCTGTCAAGCATGTTTGGGATTTTAAATCTGACAATTAAACTAAACATACCTAGCCGAGGATTTAAACTGGACTAAAAAAAAGAGAAGGAAATAAAAGTAGTCACAGAGAAGCTGCCTACAGAACTTTTTTTCTTCAGGGAAAATGGAAAGGAAACTTAAAAGAAATTCAGAAAACCGATTAGTGTTGACAAAAATTCACATGAACTGCATATAAATAATATTACAGTAAGGCACATTTTGGTTCAAATGAAGATGACTCTTAGTGTTACGGAACAGGTTCAACATTACATTACAGGAAATAAACCCAGTTTGCCCTGAAGCTTCACCTCCACTGAGAGCTCATGGAAACCAGTCCAGTTTCCCGGATCTGGAGTTCAACAGAAAACAAACAATAAAAAAAAAAATATTAAAAAATTTTTCTAAAAAAAAAAAAAACACACAACATAAAAAAAAAGAAAAAAAAAAAAAGACACATACAAAAAGAACCAAACAATTTTTTAGTGTGTCTCAGCAGTTTAGAGCATTGGTTGTCTGGTTTTGTCAGCTTTACTGAAATCCATAAAGTTGCATATTTCAACCAAATTGAACCAACTGGAGGCTCCAGGTTATACAGTGTGAAAGCATTTAAAGTTTGGGTCTGCACTTAGTGTTTTTAACGACTTAACATCAAGAGCTGTTTGGAGAGAAATCAAACCTTAAGCAACATGGTGGGGCTGAACAGAAAATAAATGGCGGTTGGCCTTCCTTTGTTTCCATTTCAGCAGGCCAACATCAGAGCCGGCTGGAGCTTAAGGCTGCTGAGGATGAGGTAACGGCCCTTGGGCGCCGCCTTCCTCCACCGTGGCTGCTTGGCTGGGGTCTTTGTGGAAATGGGTCTCCTTGTAAATAAACCAGCAGTTTCCTGTCCACAGGATCAAGTTGAGGAAGCCAAAAATCTAGAAAACATAACAAAAGAGTTTAATAATTAGTTTGTCATTTAAAACCACATTTGCTTGAGTCGTTTGTTAATAGCAAGTATTCATAACTAACACAAATTCTTTGGTTTTACACAAAAAAATACAACAATCACTTTAAATCGATAAGATTGTGATTATCTTGTACTCTTTATATTGATTCTAGATTTATAATGTAAACAGGTGTATGTGAAGTTGTTATAATTGTCTTCTTTTTTTAGTTTATTGGCAAGCTAATTAGTGTGCATTACTGCCACCTACTGGTTAAGAGTGCAGATCAAAATGGCAGAATTGCTCAAATATGCTTAAAAATGATTTGAAAATGTCATTAATTATCTCAGTTTCCACAAGAAAAGGAGAATTATTTACATTTACATACACTTTACTTCAGTTTTAATAAAGTACAAGAATTTAGATCTGTAGCCTGAACCGTTTGGAGTATCGAAATGCTTTTATGAGTACAAGCTCTTGACTGGTATTGGCATCAGGACAATACCAGTCCTGAAGCCAATACTATCAGGACTGGTATTTAAAGCAATATTGAATCGAATTGTGACCCAAAGAATTGAAATCAAATTTAATTGTGATGTTCTTAATGAGGGCTGCACAGTGGCGCAGTGGGTAGCGCTGTTGCCTTGCAGCAAGAAGGTCCTGGGTTCGATTCCCGGCCCGGGGTCTTTCTGCACGGAGTTTGCATGTTCTCCCTGTGCATGCGTGGGTTCTCTCCGGGTTCTCCGGCTTCCTCCCACAGTCCAAAAACATGACTGTCAGGTTAATTGGCCTTCCCAAATTCTCCCTAGGTGTGAGTGTGTGTGTGCATGGTTGTTTGTCCTGTTTGTCTCTGTGTTGCCCTGCGACAGACTGGCGACCTGTCCAGGGTGTACCCCGCCTCTCGCCCGGAACGCAGCTGGAGAGGCACCAGCAACTCCCGACCCCGTTAGGGAGAAGGGTGACGGGAAAATGGATGGATGGATGTTCTTGATGATACCAAGCCCTCCTATATTAATCTAAACCACTGTCTCAAATTTTAATCCGTATCCCCAGAAAGTCTCACTACAGAATATCTCAATATGTTACTGGAGCTTCCAAGAAATACAGGGAGGGACACGAAAGCCATTTTTTATCTTCACAACATTAATACGTTTATGACGCTTGAGAAACTGGTTACACCCATTGGAAGGGAGGACATTCACACATCAACAGTGTGAACAGATGTGATTGGAACATCTAATCACAACTGAGTCGGACGGGCAGCACAGTGCAGCTACCAGAGTTTAAATGAATGCCACTACCACAGTTCTGTGTTCATCTTGGCAGCAGAGATCTATATGCATTATGAAGGAGTTTTTACACCAATTAATCGTTAGCCTCTAAATGTTTCACAGTGGTTATGCTCCCAACTGAACATGTTTTGAGTTATGTCTTCCCACCTGGCTGTGTTCTCACTATGACTTCAGTGAAAGACCCAGCAAAGATCAACTTGACTGAAGGGGAGCTTGGGATACTAGTAATTAGATGACTCGGTTCAAACTTGGGTTTAAAGTTCTAACATAAATTCTCCTGTGTCTGTCGTACTGCAGTAACAAATACCTGAAAGCCTACCAGAACTACCAGGGTTTCCAACTTCTTCTACTTGTTAAGAAATCTGAATGGTAGACGTTAAAGGATCCTGCACTACCTAACTTCATCAAAACTTACCACTGAAGCATTCAGGCGGCCCATGGACGGATACTCTCCGGCTTCACAACCGTTACATATCTTTACTATGTTGGTGGGGTTGGTGGCCCACTTGACATCTGTCAGGCCTTTGCCCCAAGCTGAGGAGGACACGAGCCACAGGAAGGCAAAGAGCACAGTCACCACCAGGTCCTTGCAGAAAGAACAAGTCAAGCTCAGCATGTTTTGCGTTCACATAAGCATGTACAAACCAGTGTGCAATCAGGGTAGGTAAATGAGACACTGTCGACTCATTTGCAAAAACGTAATTTCAACTTCTACTCAGAACAAAGAAAATAATTTGTTTAGACAGCATGGGCATTAAAATAGCTTATTTAGCTTAATATGTGCTGAAAATCAACTAAAATATCCATCGAAAAGCAGTCTGTTGTGCTGCCGTTATGCTAACTTGGATTTTTAACTCCAAGTAAAGCCTCGTGGCCCACCAAGCTTGCAATACATTGGAGCGAACCCTGCGTCACATGCATTAAGAGCAGCAATTAATGGTTTAGTAAAAATATCTGCATCAGAGAATGTTGATTTGGACAGAAAGTACAATTCAGCAATAGGGATTGGATTGGAAACCATGACTGCTGAGACCAGGACATGTCCTTACAATGATGGGGCCACGGCTGGTCTGACGGTAGACACTCTGGTAGCCAAAGTAGAGGATCAGAGTTGCGGTGCAGTAAAGGAACGCAAACACACCAACGCAGACATAGAACTCCGCAGAGGGGGAGAAGTCACCCTGGAGGTGGTTGATGATTGGAGTGTCGTTACAAGCAATCACAAATGAATGGGCTCCCAATCTGATGGTGAAAAAAGAAAAAGAAAGAGACAGAAATCTTTAACCTGCTGCTGTGACTGAAGTTGTTTTAATGGTTGAAATAATTTTCTTACCTCCGTTAGTGGACTTTCCATGGAGAGCAACAAGAGAGAAACAATTACGTGAACTTTGAAAGAATTTCACAAAAATTCCAGCGGACCATTTATGCAGCCAACAAGTTTGCTTGTATTTAAAGCAGTCAATGCATTCAGGCAGCCTGTACTAGATCAGAGTACCAAAAATTGTACTCAAGTACAAATAATTCTCCTTCAACACATTTTTACTCAAGTAAAAGTTCAAAAGTAGCCATCCAAGAAACTCCTCAAGTAACAGTAAAACCATATTGGTATAAAGGCTACTCAAATTCTGAGTAACTGGTTAAAACATAAACTACTTAATATCTAAAAATCATATTAGGGATGCTCCAATCAGGTTTTTTTGTTGCCGATTCTGATCCCCATGAGGGAAGATTACTTCAGATCCAGCAAGAACGTGAATTTTTAGTTTAGCATGTGTCAATGCTGGTGGTAGTGTGATCATTTGCAAAATGCTGTAGCATAGATGATTATTATAGGAAACACTAGTTCTCTCCAATACCTGAATGGGTAGCCGAACACAGCTGTGACATTATGTGTACCCACTGGCGGTGCACAGGTGACCTTTATGGTGGTTTTTCCAGAGTATCCTCCGGTGGTGGCAAACGCAAAGATAGCAAAAACCTAGAAAAACGGAAAGAAAGAAAACTAAAATATTCTGCTTAAAAAAAACAAAAAAACAATGTGACACAAAGAACAACGTGTAACTGTTGCTGAACACAACGGCCTTTAAGAGTTTTTGTATCAGACAGATACGGGGGGTAAGCTGATATTGCTGAGTATGCTGACACAGACGGACACAAGCAGGAAGAGGAGAAAGAATGGGGCTAAGCAAGAGCACTTCCTTTAACCTGTGACAAAAACTGATTGTACAGTACAGTGTGAAGCTGGTCGGAGCTTCAACAGCAGGGCTGGTACAGTGTAGAGTCTCCTTGTCAAAACGAAAACTAATTCAAAAGTAACTTCTCCGCAAGACATAGAAGCTTGTTTTAAATAAACCTCAACACTGATGAAAAAAGTACTAGCTCCATTGGCAGGTTATTTCACTTATAACAAGGGAAATTGTCAAGTTATAAGTAAATTTATCTGAAAATGGAGCTACTATGTTTTAGTCAACATTAAAGAATTGACTTAAAACAAGCTTACCTGTAAGTTTAGTTTTGTCTTTTTTTCAGCTGCACTAAGATATTTGCACTAGGATCATTTATAAGGGTTTGATTGTTGTAATGTCAAGAACTTAACCTTATATTTCATAAACTGCGATATTGGAATGTGCACATTCATATTGAGCAACAGTTTACGATCTGATACCATTCCTCCAGAGAAAACCTTCCAATAAGGATGTTATGCTGTTATCTTCACGTTCTCCTAGAGAATAATAGCGTTTGTTTAACTCCACCTACCAAAGCCAACATCTGAAATTCCATGGAGATGTTCCAACTTCACTTGGACAACTTAGGCAAACAAAGACTCAAATAAAATAATATAATAGATGGTACCTAATATAAACAGTGCATAAATTTGTATGATTTATATTTATCTCCATAACATTGCCAGCTTTCATCTCAGCCGGTGTTTGGCCCACCTTGCAGCCTCTATCGGGGTTATGCAGAGGGGGTTCCCCCCTCTGCTTTAACCTCTGTGTCCACTTTCAGGCTTCCAGAGCCCAACACATTCCAGACTCCATTTCCTGTCAGGGAGTGGCAGCATAAATAGGACAGAGCAGCCAGTCACGAGGCTGAAAGGCAAGTTCTATAGTATTTTATACAACAACCTATATTTATAAAGAACACATCATGGGGATGTGGCAACAGAAAGCAAAAATAACCAGAGCACTGGATGCCTGACGGGATATAAACACTCCTGCTACTGGCTAATGTCCATGCTTGAAGGCTGCAGCGCAGATAGTGACCATCTGGTAGTTTGGACACATGATACGAAGAGGTCCAAAATGTGCTTTAAAACTGTACATTCAAACACTCTTAACCCTAAAGACTTGGTCAACGGAAGTTGACATGCAGCAAACCCAACCTGAGAAATGAAGGTGACAAAGGTCAAAAATCAAAGAGATACACACTTTCGGTTTCTTGGCCTGGGAAGAATACCTTATCTCAGGGACAACAAGACCAGGGTCACTCTTTCTTGAAAAACTCTTTCCGTGAGAGCATTTTCACTAGCTGATTGTGATCCTACTCACTATGAACATATTATAAAAGGAAAAAGAAGTGCAGTTTTTAACCAACATTGTCCAATTCAAGAAGTTAAATTTAGCTGTGAAACTTTTACATTAGAATAATTTTAATCTCTCTATCTAAACATAGTTATTTAATGTTCAAGTGTTGATAGGTTTATTTTCATTGCAGTGTATTGTAGTGTACTTTTGACATTTTCACTTTCCTAGTGGTACAACCATATTCCGAGATTTAGTTTTCTTTTGTTTAAGTAAACAGCGTCAGGTCACAGCAAAGGTCATTTCAGGCAGCTACTTTAGAAAAAATTTCTACCGGCATCAATGGACTACATTAATTTAATCAGTCATTCTGAAAAACCACAGAAAGAAAAGTGGTGCAGTGGAAATCATGCCCTTTGTCTTGTCATAAAAAATAGAAAGATGAATAAATGAAAATAGTCATTCTCTTGCAAAGAAATGACAAACTTTTCAATGACAAACTTTGCTCCAAATATCACATTGATAAACTTTCCATCATCCTTTGATCCATATCTAGCTGTGATAAACCGTCTTTATTCTCTGCTGTTCTCTGGCGTTGCCAGGTTTATGGTACTGTGTCGACGATGTCAGTGGAAAAACGTATAAAAGTTAATTACAACTGCTGTGATCAGAAAGAGACTGTGCACATTTCATTTTCACTGGAGGTGTGCAGGAAGAAAGCATGAAGATCAGACTGAACACTGATGAGGACCAGGAGTTTAGAAAGGACTCAATCTTCATTTTTTAATCTTTGGTTGGCTACACAGCATTTAGTAAGGTAAAGGTAAAGCAGACTGGATTCACATGATGTATATCTCCTAAAACTAACACTTCTTATCTTTTTTATTTTACACTGTTTTACACCTAATCCAACGCAGCAGTGTCAGTTGTAACATTTTACCAATTGAAACCTTCAGCACTAATATTCCAGTGGCACAAGGCAAACTGCCAACTTAGTAAAAGAGTAAACGTTCATTCTGTTTTTTCTTGGCACTTATTCTGGGCAGGGTTTTTATTTCTTTTTTTTCTTGAGTGGTGTCTGAGAAACATGAGGTGGTCAGAGAAATGTCCTCGAAGCGTTCAGGAAAAGAACTAATTTCTCCGTTCTAGCCAAGTACGGCATATCCTGACCATCGTTACGTCTCCGTTTGCTTTCAGTTTCTTTGTGAGATTATTCAGTGGCAGGTGGTAAGCTAACCGTGTCAATCTTTGCATCGAGTTAAAGTTTAACTCATTTCGCCAAGGTTGACACAGGTACAGGTAGCAGGCTGACAAGTGACTAGCAAAAGATCAACAAATAAAATGTTAATAAATAATAATTTTCATGTATGACAACAAAAACAACACAGTTTAACCAATTACCAATTCTGTATCTGGCAATTTGCTCTGAGGGTAAGCCACCAACAACTGATCCAGTGAAACCCCTTCGATTCACAGATTTTTCTGTGGAATGTAATTAAGAATTTGCAGAAATGATTTTGTTGATCTTCTCTGAAATATTGCAAAGCAGTCAGTCCAGGAGCACCATTCATTTTCCACGGTGCTGATTGGTTGTATCCCACAAGAACAGAGACTAAGACATTCATTTTTGCTGTAGTGCTAAGGTGGTTTCCACTCGCCACATTAATGCATATTTGGCGTTTGAACTAACAAAATGGGCAGTTTTAAGCATTTTTAAAGTTGGTCTCTAGTATTCGCGGGAAGCTGTGGTCACCATCCCCACACTTGGGTTCCATTGGTTATATTGATAACTTTTGTCTGTCGTCTTTGCCCAGGGTTTAGGGCAGCTGAAGTCAAACAGACCCCCCCTGGCCCCTGCCCAAATTGCATTACTGAGTTAAACGATAGGAAAAACTGAAACTATCAGAAAAACTGAGTGTGATGAATTACATCTTGAAGGTGAAATTTTCCTTCATATATGACTTCTTATATGCTGGGAGAGCAAATGAAAGATTAACAATATCAGGAGATATGTTAATGTTTAATGGCAAGTAAAAGAGCAATTACTAAGAAAAAACAGAAAACAGAGACCCCTTACCGGGCAGACTGGGTTGAAGAAATGCTGAACATTAATATATTGAAAAAATTGGCTTTTTCTTGTCAGATTAGAATTTGCCAAATTCAAGAAAGTCTGGAAAAACCACATAGTCCAACAGACTGTAGCGCTAACAAAGCGTTAATACATGCTAACTAAAGAAAACAGTCAGCACGTACACTTAGGCATGACACAATCATCGATAAATCAATTCATCACATCATAAATTAAAACAAACTCAATTTGTATTTGTATGATTTATTGTTTCTCTTTTCTTCCTCTCTTTCTACCAAAAACTAGATGTTAGAAGTCTTAAGTTTGGTGCTTTGGTCTCAACTAGCCCTTTTTTTTTATTTGAAGATTTTTCATGACAAAGACTTCAAAATTCATTTTATTTGATATTTTATTTATTTAACTTCCGGTTCCAGAGATAAATGTTAATTAGAATTTAGAATATATTGATCCTTGAGAATGTGTTCTTGCATTATTATGCCGTTATTACTATACTTGAAAATTGTCCCAAAACAACAATATTATTATTATCAATATTATCAATTTGTCATCGCAATAACTTCTGGAACAATTTACCGTCCAGCAAAATTTGTTATCATGACAACAAATTTTGTCACGATAACAAATGTATAAAAGTCCGGGCTTGTTGTTTTGTTTCTTTTTCCAGAGGAAATTTTACAGTTTCATTTGTGAATATACAAAATTAATAAAAAATTGATTATTTAATTAAGAGTCTGACTAGACACAGAACCCAACTTAGCTTTGTTTCTTGTGGAACATTATTCAGATTTGGTTGTTAGTACATCGACAATGTATTGGTCTGCTTTTGTTGCTTATAAAGGGCTCATTTTCTCCAGAATAGTGTTTTTGTTACATCCGAGTTCGAATAGTACTCTGAGGTGTAAAGCAAATAAGTAGTTCAATGGATATGATTTACTGCAATGCAAGTAAATCATATCCATTTACTTGGTGAGCTAATTCACCTGAAAAACACGACCTGAATAAAGAACCAACATAATGATTACTTGTTGAAACACTGGCTGCTGACTATAAACAATAGAATCCATTAACACGACTAAAACGAAAAACATTTTATTTTATTCTATTTTTTATATACTTCTCAGATGTGCATAATGATGAAAACAATATGAATGTCAAGGAAACTACTGAGTAAATGTGACCAGTTATTGCCCACCTCTGTCTCCAAAGCAATGTTAATCAGCAACAGGACACCTATGCCCACACCTTCAACACACACAGTGCTATCGGTTGTAAAGTTAAATTAAGTAGTGGTGCATACCCAGAAAATACAGCAGCCTGGTGCCCCTGAGCTGGTGGGTCTTAGCAGACTTAAAGTCTCTCAAGCATGCAACACACATGCACTCAAGCAATGAGATTCTCTGCAGAAGACATTCATTCATTCATTCATTCATTCATTCATTCATTCATTCATTCATTCATTCATCACGCCGGTTTCACAAAACGCCATCTCGGGTTTCTACTTTTGATTTGAACAGATTTGTGTCAGAGGACAACACGTCCATCACCCTACTGTCGCCCTACGGTTCTAAAAGAAAAGCAATGCTTCTTAGAGTCGCATAAAGCCATTGCAACTGTGACTGAGCGAGACATGCGACCTCATTTAGCTTGGACGCATCTCGCAAAATTAGAAAATAAACTGCGTTAAATTTGAACTCTTAAGCATGAACTCAAACAAAGCCACGGGACGGGAGTGCGTGTGTGTATGTGTGCGTGCGTGCGAATGTGTGTATTTGCTCGAAAAGTATTCCTCAGCTCTCCGTTGTTGTGTTGTGGCTTTACTCACCCATTCCAAGACACGAATAAATCCGAGAGGTTCTTTCAGTGGTCCCAGGTCCAGAGAGAACCCAGACACCAAACTCTGCTCGACACAAAGTCCGGAACAGAAAAGAACTAAATTAGTTGACTGCACAAGAATAACACGGTTTGCTACGGCATTCTGCCAGCTACTGTTTGTGGAATTGAAACAACGAGCTCTATCTGCATAAAGTTAGCTAAGCCAATGTTAGTGAGATGCTAGCGCTACTCCACTGCTACAACTTACCCACCTGAACAGACGCCATAGGGACGGTTAGGAGCAAAATGTCGTCAAGTAAATTTTAATAGTGTCACTTAAGCTACTTAGCAAACTTAGAGCAGCTTTCTGAGTATTCAAACCGACATACGATGCAACAGCAAACTGTCAAACCCCACTCAACCAGCCAACGGCTGTCAAACCCACCACAATAAAATCTACACAAGTTCCGGTTTTTTTTTTTTTGGCTCCGCTCCTTTTCCTTTTACCGTTGCATTTTCCCAGCAAGAAGTGACGGCGAGTGGAAAAAGAAGCAGGATACGCGGGCTGTTTTTTGTTTTGTTTTTTGTTTGTTTTTGCCACTGAACATTAGTATCATCTTTACACAACTCTAATCTGTCCGAGCGTTTCTACAATCATGTTATTTGTTCGTAATATTTGTGTTATTTCAGTTCTACCAGAATTTTCACATAACTTTTTTGTCCTCTTTGAAAACGTAATTGTAAAATAGTAAATCTGATGTCATAGACAGTTTATCGGAGCTCAAACGAAACACTTTTTTTAAAACTCTTATTTGAAGAATTTCTTGGATGGCTACTTTTTACTTTTACTTTAGTGATAAACATGCTTAGGTAGAGCCCTAACTTGGAGACTATTTCTGGGTACTCTACCCCTTTCTGGAAAAAAACCAGAGTAGCTGTTGTGTAATTTGAGTGTCACAGCAAAAAAAAAGAAAAAAAGAAAGACCCAACCTTTTAAAACAACAAAACCATTCAAACTAATAACTCGAAATATAAGATAAATTTCCCCACAGATTTCAACATCTTCTGTTTAAGTTGTTATGTTTTAAACTTTGCTTAAATATTTCTGAGTTGCACAGAGGACCGGCGGTCAAGCTTACAGTAGTTAAATATCTGAGGTTCCCTCGTTGCATGAACGCAACATTTGAGCAGAGCCTGCAGCCGCCATTTTGATTTTGTCTCCGTACATCTTCGGACCTGAGCGACCCGGGACCACAACTCTCGTGTTTCAAAACTTTTAAAAATATCTTTTCCTTAAAAAACAACTGGTAATTAACATCATACATCGTGTTTATATGCTTACTGTTGTTATTTGGAAAACGTTGAAGCGGGAGAGTACATTATCCGGTAATTACGACATAAAGAGCCAGCTTAACATTTTAGCTCAGGCGAAGGTCTCGGCCTGTGTTATGTAGCATGTGCTAAAATACGTTCTGTCGTACAAACCCGTGAGAAGTATTAAGAATAGTTCGTTATCCGTGCTTCTAGTTCTTTGCTAACATTAAAGAGTCGTGATCAGTTCATTACATGTATATGATAGTCCAATTTCCATCACTACCAAAGGGATCGCTCGTAGCTCGTTCCAGCTAGCTTTAAGCTATTGTACACACTTTAGAGTAAGTATGTCATCGCTTTCTTCACTTTGTCTGTTTGTAAACTTTGGTTGTTTTCACCAAAGTGGGGCGGCTGTGACCCAGCTGGCCTCGCCATGTACCCAAGTGCAACTGGGCAAGGTACTGAAGCAAATGTTCCCTCCCTGATGCTAATCCGGTGTGAGTAGAAATGTTGCTTTGAGAGGCAGAACGGGAAAGGCGCGACGTAAACCCGGGGAGTTTTCACGGGAAGAACATCTTGAGCTCTTCCAGCATAATGAACATCTGCAGGCTGGAGTTCGTTCAGAGCTGCTTTGGTTTGGTTTGGTCGGGGATCAGTTTTAGTCAACTGATCTGTATGGTGGTGATCAGAACCACATTTAGTGGGGAAAAAAAGGAGTGGCTTTTTCTATTGTCCTTCGTATCTGTTTTTATCAATATCCTTAGCGCTCTTGAGACATAAACTGATACATTAGTACAAAACGGTTTGAGGGGCAACATAATGGGAAAGGCTTCTAATTAGTGAAGATGTGAACCACAAGGCCAAACCTGTTCAGGCTGATGTACAGCGTAAAATGGAGACTCCTAAGCAGCAAAACGTATACAAATAAAACATTCAGCAGAGCTGCAGCCTGTCTTAGCATCTGTACCTTGGTTTGTGTCAAATACTGCTATACCCTAGAGTCAATATCAAAGAGTGTATTTCTGCTGTAAATGTACCCTTTATGTTGAAATGTTCCAGCTGTTTGTGCTATCTCTCTCTCTCTCTCTGTCTCTTTCTCTCATATTAACCCACTTTCAGTTTGTTGGGAAGTGTTTTTGATTGATTTGTAGGTTTAGAGCCAGCCGTCTCGACCCTCTCTGGGGAGCTCTGGATGTGGATAGTTTGTACCCATCACAATCCGTAGGCAGAAGACTCCATTTCAGCGTTGTTAAGCAACAGCTGAAAATCACTAGAAGCCCAGATCTCTCTCCCATTTTTTTCATATATATATATTGCCACACCGACAACAAAATGCTCCCAGGCACAAGAAGACCCTGAAGATTTTTTATTTTTTATTTTTTATTTTTTGGCTACACATCAACCCAACTTTTGCCACTTGAGTTTAAAGGTTTTTTTGTCCTTTCCATTCGTCTGGCTGATTAATTCCCCCCTATCTATTTCCTTGATTAATCACTTCATTTATTCATACTCCCCCCCTCCAAAAAAAAAGAAAAAAAGAAAAAGAAAAAAAAAGGACTTTTGCACCCTCTGTGGGTCCTGTTTAGCAGTCTGGCTGAGATACAGATGTCTCACATCGCTTGAGACCAGGGATCACATAGGAAGACGAGTTTTTCTGGGCGACCTACCCCACTTTTCCTCTTATCTCATGGATCAAGTGTTCCTTCAGGACTCCATATAATTCCGGAGACACCGTACCAGCAGTGCACTCAAGAGGAAGGCACCAGCACAGGCACCTCAGGTAAAGTGGGGGCCAAATGTCAGTTGTAGCTGATAGATGTCGACAGAATTGCAAAAACTAAAACTTAAGTTCTGTTAAGATGTTCTCTGGCCTAAATGCCTGGCTATGTTCGGGTTGTGCATCTCTTGATTTGTAGCCCACATGATAAGTAACTTCCTACAATTGCAACAATCTGATTAGTTAAATATACAGGAAGAGTAAACCCAGATTTGCTACGATTTGATTCGCTGCGATTCAATATGTTGTCTTCTAGCAAGTTATGATGCAATTCAGTTTGATTGAATATAATAAAAAAATAAATTGGGATGTAAAAATGCTGAAATAAGAATAACTGTAAAATATGACAAAAATTCTATGCAATTAAAATATGATAGTTATGAAACATCTGTCCTGCAGCAGACATGCTTATGGGCTGTTTAATAACTAAAATGTAAACAGGAAACTAGATTTTCTGAATTCTAACCATTAAAAATCAAACTTTGAACAGTCTAAGGTTTAACCCCAACAGCTCAATAATGGGAAAACATGGCCAAAAACTGGGCTAATGATTCCAAATGTATAATAGCTCAGTTGTTAAAACTTATAAAAAGAACTAAAATAATCCAAATAACGACAGAACACCTTGTGACAAATCTAAATGGTCCACATTAAATTCAACCCTGGTCAGCACCATAGAACAGTAGTTGTTTCTCCATTAAAATAAATCAATAAGTTGGTCTTTATTTTGACACATTTGCCAGTTTTCCATCTCCCTCAAAGAGTCCTAGTCGTCTCAGACGCCATAGTAACTCTCCGTGGTCGTCATGGCAGCAGCAGAATCGCCCCACTGACGTTCGTTGGCAAAGTTTAATCTGTCATCTGAACAGATTGGATTTTTGAGTCACATTTTAAAACCGATTCACAGAGATTTCCTCTATGTCCCTTTAAGTCACCGTGTCACAGACGGATTGCTTCTGGGTTCATTATGTGACTCTGGTCTGATGCATAATGGGAATAGAAGTAATGAGGAAGCCATTTTTATTTTTTTTTTCCCTTTGTGATTTTAGGGAGAGTCTCGATCGTTTCAGAAGGGAACCAGCTGCTGGGTCACTGCCGCCTCTTAAGCCTCGTCACGTATTACTATGACCAACCATGGAGACGACTGCTACTTCTTCTACTACTCTACCTGCACTAAAGTAAGACCAGAGACCTCTGATGCACTCTGCACTTTCATCCTTTGTTTTGATGCTGACTTGCAATAAGAGCAGAGAAAGTGAGCTTTGTGTTTTTTTACTGAACAGGGTGACAGCTGCCCATTCCGACACTGTGAAGCTGCCATGGGCAACGAGACTGTCTGCAACCTGTGGCAGGAAGGACGCTGCTTCCGTACCGTCTGCAAGTTTCGCCACATGGAGATCACAGTAAGCCTGGTTTAGCCATCCGTGTTTTTTCATTCAGGTTTCCATTTTAAAGGAGCGAGGTTTTAATCTGTTTAATGACTTTGAATTAGTGCTGAAAGCCAATGAAGAGTTTTCATCAAGTTAACTAACAATTTAATTGCATTTTAATAGAAAACTACATATCAGTTTCCCTGTATTGGAAACCCTGCACCAGGCTTAGCATTGTTAATTCATCTTAGATTTTTTTTTTGTAAATTATTGGCTTTTTTTTTTAAGACTTTGTAGTTGGTGTTTAGGTATTGGTCTTCCAGACTTCCAAAAATGCATAACTATCAAGTAATATTTTCAAATTTCCTGTCAACTTTAAAGAAAATTCAACTCACTTTTAGCACAACTTGAACACATCAATAGTCTTTTCCATCGTCCAATCAGATTGGGGGTTTTGAAACAAAATTAACCCCCAGCTGTTCTTAGTGGATGTTTGTGCATCAGATTTATTGGCATACCAAAAACTTGCGAACTTTAGCATATTAAAAAAAATTGCGTTAAAATTTTTAACTCTTTATTATTTTATTTAAAAAAAACATGTATTGACAAAATAAGCAATATTTTCAAAAATTGTTTTGCTACTAAATTATTGAATAAATAGACTTATGAGCTCAATAACAAAGGTTATTGTCTGTAATTTAGGTTCTTGAACCATCAGACTAATGATGGTTGTCGCTTGTGGGTCAGATTTACAGGCCTAACAAAACCATGTGTCAAAATAAAAGTGATTAATTGCGTCAGAATCTCTGTAGTGAATAAATTGAAATGAAGATGTTGAAGCCACGACCCAACTAGGGAGGAAAGAGAACCCGCTTCCTGTGAAACCTGTGCACAGGAAGCGGCAATGTAGGAAACATTACTTCCTTCTCTCCAGCTGGAGTCGGATCGTATGTTTGGTTTCAGACTCCAGGTTTTCCTACAACTCAGATTCAGGGTTATTGGCTTCTGTAGTTTGGATTATATTAGAAGAAATGTTAAAGTAACCCCAAACGAAGATCTCATATGCTGATAGTGCGTTTGTGTTTGATCCAAAACAGAAAAATAGGAAGGAAATTCCCTGTTACTGGGAGAACCAGCCCGCTGGCTGCCAGAAACCACACTGTGCCTTCTTCCATGAGAGGCCCCGCTACATAGAGGGCGTCTTTGTCCCTCCTGATAAAGGTAAGCTAGAATTTCTTCCCACCAATATGATCTAAAGAAACATACAGCTCTTTAAATTGACGGCTGTTGTTTTCCCAGTTCTGACCAAAACCGAGGAGCCACCACATGAGGAGCCGCCGCCGCCGCCAGCTGCCGCTCCGCCCAATGCAGCCAACCCTCAGCTCCGAGGGGTCATCAAGACGGACACACAGGAGCCGGTACCAAGCCCCACACATCCACCCGTGGTGATTAATCCAGCAGATGATGACGAGGATGAAGAAGGTGAGCCCCAGCTGTCTTAAGTTCAGTTCACTATTTGTTCTGTATTGTTTGCATTTATAGACAAAATCTGTGTAGTGAAGTCATTTTAACCTTGTTTTTGTATCGTTGGCTAAATTTGTCGCATTTACAGAAATGTTAACCGACTTGTACTGTTCCTACCAAAGAAATTAATATAAATTGATCCCAACACCACATCTACAAAGACAAGGTACAAAAACGTCCTGTTAGGTGGGAAAGGATTGACGAGTATTACGGTTCAGAATATCCTGACTTGGTTTTTTTATTGTTTAGGTTTAGAAAAGTAATCCAGGTGTGGTTTTAGCAAGCACAATCTAAAGAATTTTATCAACAGTAATGATGTGACTTCCTGGGATGATGGAGCCACAGTAACAGTGGTGGATTTCTTTTCCAACAATTCGAGAACCTTCTGCTTCTAGTATATGTCGCAGAGGCCTGACTCTTCGGAAGAGTTTCCATAAACATCAGTCCATTTAGGTCCATTTCACCTTCTGGATGACTGAACACACACCATCCAGTTCAGAACTGCCTGGACTGACTGGTTGGACTGACTGGATGACTGGTTTTGTTTGGACAGCCTCTCTGTTAAACCAGTCCTGCAGACTGGTTCTATATTTGTTCTGTTTGGCAAATAGAGAATCAGTCTATTCTTACGTAGCATAAAATAGTGGTTTGTTTTGTTTTGAAATAACATCATCATCTTTAACTACTCTATTAATCTCTTTTAACTCCTGTGTTGTCATGCTAGTGAGTCAAAGGTAACCCACTAGCATGTTTAGTTGTAGAAAAAAAATAACCCTAAACGATCTTTTTCCAACTTGAAATTTTATGACTTTTGGCAAATTGACCCCATTATTAGAAAAAGTGATACTTTGTTTTTGTTTATGTTTCCATTTAGGCTGTACACCTCTAGGGTACAAAGATTGTCTTATGGGTCATTTCTGACCCGTGAATTTTAAAATCATTTAACCAGAAAAAAGTTTGAAGGTCACACAGGAACTGCCTCTAATATATATACACACACACCTACACACCCGCATATTCACCCACACACATACATCAAATAAACTGGATCGATGTATGAATTGAACTTGTATTTAACCTGCAAATACAACTTTGCAGGTCAGATACAGGAATAGACCTGTAATAAACACAACAACAAAAACAATCTCAGACATGATAAAAACAAATTCAGCATAAAAAGGTGCCCTAAATCAGCAGTCATTACTTCACATTTATATAATTACAATAACAAATCTTTACTGTGTAAAAGAAAACTTATGACAGCTGGTTTGTTGTAAAAAGAAAAGTGTAATACTGTTGATCATCTTTCTGTGTTATGTAACAAAAATACATGATAAAAATGAGTAAAATTGAGTTGAATTAATAAATAACAGATTGTTCCATCATGCAAAAATAGATTTTGGATTTCAAAATTTAAGGAAGCCGCTTAATTTGAGGGTTTTTTGTTAGGGTGGGTCATGTTTGACCCGTAGGACAAGGGGAGTAAACAGAATGTTAAGATCTCACGAGGGTTAAACAATGTCTTCCTGCTCCGATTCTGACCGCTCGGCTGTTTGCATTTCAGACCAGTTCTCGGAGGAGGGAGAGGATGGCAAGGTCGGTCCTTCACCTAGGAAGTTGGCTAAATCAGGTGAGACCAAGCTCTGCAGCTCTCACCCGACGGCTGGAAAGGTCCGGGAAAGGTCACGAGGGTTGTGTTTTGTCCAGGAGAGCCGCTGAACTTTGGCGTGAGCACCTTGGAGGAGATCCGGCTGAGGAAGGCCCTGAAGTCCAGCATGAGGAGGGCTGGTTACCCCCTCCAGAGCACCAACACCTCCACCAACGGAGAGACGGAGAACTGCCTGGCATCGTACCGGCCCGTCCACTCACAGTTTGGAGGTGAATTAGTTTTTATCCTGGAACCATCAGCAGTTACGGATAATTCAGGCCTCGGAAATCACCCCCAAAAAAAGTTCTATGTTTCAGAACAGTGCTTCTGATGAAGTTTAAGTTCTGTATTTATTTATTTATTTATTTATTTATTTTTAATTCTCCTGTCTGTCACCATTTACATATCACTGTAAATTCCAAGCAAGAGCAGGTAGAGAACCACTTGCGATCAGATCAATGATTTTCCGCTGTGTGTTTATATCAGACGCTGTTGTTTGTGAAGAGCCTGAGCGACCCAGAGGCAGCGTGGCTGAACGGCTCGGGCGAAGGGTGCCCCCTGCAGGTGGGTTTGGAGCTCCTGCTGCTGCTGTTCAGCTGATGCTTCCTGTTTCACATGGTGCTGGTTCCATTCTGAAGCTCCTGGTTTGGTTCTGCTTCAGATTTTCAGAGTGGGGGACAGATTACAATAAAGAAAAGTCTGGCTGAGCGTTTGGGCAGAATTGTTGATGAAGAGCAGCCGCCGGTCAACACTCAGAAAGGTGAGCGGGGAAACGCACTGGTTGAGGTGTCTGAAAGAGTTCTAATGTTTTAAAGCTCAGACATGTTTTTTTGCTGGTTTCGACTTATTCACGTTGCCTTCTAGTAATCACTACCAGCATCATTTGATTCTTTTTACAATATTTTGAGGAAGTTGCACCTGCATACTAAAGGAACAGTCAGAGGTCAAGCTAAAAACAAGCAAGCAGTCTGTGCTTCCTTACTGCAAATCCTGCTGATTCAGTCAGATTACTAATATTCTTCCTGTGGCATCATGTCACACAGGTTGAGGTCAGATCAACAAACACTTTTTTTCTTTTCTTCTTCAGCCTTTAAGCCGATCAAAGAAAGACTTGGGCTGGTTCCTCCAATCAGAGGTGCTCATGCAGGTGAGAGCGCTGACTAGAGGCAGCACTTCTCTTCTTACTCATTTTGGAAGTTACAAACCCTCCCCATGTTTCTCCAGCTGAGGCCCACCCAGCGTCAACCAAAGCTCCCGATCGGATCCGCATCAAAACTCTAGACGAGATCAGACAGGCCAAAGCGGCCAAGGCCAGCAGCCAGAAGGATGTTCCTGCAGCCGACGCAGCGCAAACCACCAAAGCAGATCTGGTCAGGGCCGCCAAGGCGACCAAGAGATCCATCACTCTAACAGACGCCCCCATCGGCCACGTTAAAACCTTCTCTGAGGTCATTCGAGAGAAGAAGATGAAGCAGGAGGAAGAACAGAACCAGAACCCCAATCTGATGAAGGCAGAGCACCCGGAGGAGAAGGCTCCAGCCAAGGGCCCGGGGCCGACGGACGCCGCTGATGTGGAGAAGGTGAGAGTGAAGACCCTGGAGGAGATCCGCAGGGAGAAGGCAGCCAGGGTCCAGGCCCAGCAGACCACCGACAGCCCCGACTCCGAGCACAGCGCCCCAAAGAGGCCACATCTGCTGCGGGTCAAGAAGCCCCCAACCCAACGTAAGAAACACAAAGCGGATCTGGTCCGCCACCGCTTAAATAGAACCCTCAGGGTAGCATTTGTGTGCATACATATTACTTTATTAATCGGATAAAAGCCATTTTTATCAAATTACGGAAGTCAGTCCCTCTATTTTTTTGTGGAATTTCACAGAAATTCACACAATCAGTAACATGTTTGAAAAAATGAACATTTAGGAGTATTTTCCCTATGCTGTACATTTGACTTTTACCTTAGTTATTTTATTATGACATATTGCTGCTCTTATTTGGGTAAGATTTCTGAAATCTGAATGAAGATCAAACATGTTTAATGAAACACAGACACATTTTTTGTGAAAGTTTCAGAATTGAAAGAACCTGATTTGGAAAATGTTGTCTTTTGTCTGATTTTGATACGCATTTTATTTTAATTTCAGTCTTTCCGCATAACTTTATAATTTGGTCCATGTGATGATGTAAGTTTTAAATGTTAAATGGTTGATGTTTTGATGAGTAACTTGGCATTTGAGTTGCCTATCTATATTATTTCACTTTAAGAGGAACTTACTGAATGCAGAGACAGCTTTTTATTAATATTTTAACAATATTTTAATGGTTTTATCAATATGTCTTGGCACAACTGGCCCTTTAAGAACATTCATGATCTTAATATGATCCAAAATGAAAATGTGGCAGATATGGAGAATAATTCCAGCTGATTTTGTCACGTCTTCTCCTGTGTGATAGAAAGCAACACGGCAGCTGAAAGGAGCGCTGAAACAGCAGAGAGGCCGGCGAAAGCTGCAGCAGCTCCTGCTCAGGTATGTCTGGTCCTTCAGCGCCTTCGTCTGATTGGCTGCTGCTCTGCTAGGCGTGAAGTAATGGAATCGTCCCGTCTGTGCAGGCCTCCGCCATCAAGGTGAAGACGTTTGAGGAGATCATGCAGGAGAAACGCCTCCGCAGACAGGAGCAGGAGGGGCAGGCCAAAAGCCCCGCCGAGGCCGATTCGTCTCAGAAGCAGAGCGCCAGCAGCGCCCTCAAGAGGAAGACCCCTGCCACGACCCATCAGGCCCCAGCGGCAGAGCCCCCGCCGCCTTCCAGAGTGTCATTTCGGAAACTCGTCTCCCTGAAACCGCGAGCACCATCGCCTCCGAAGAGGACAGCTTCTCCTGGCCCCAAAACCGCTGCCGCGGCAGCGCCGCTCTCAGCCTCACCATCACAGAGCTCCACAGACTTCCTGGACAAAACCTCAAGAGGCACCGTCTCTCAGCCGTCTGCTCAGATGACGAGGGAGTCGAGTCGGCCTGCAGAACTCCCGGCAGACTCTAATCAGACCAAAACCTTGGAGCATCCAGGCAGCGGCAAAGGTGAGACGAGAAAGAACTGGACTTTCTCTGTTTGGTTTGAGCAAGCGTGACCTGGAGGGATCAGGTCTGAGTTTAATCCAAATCCTCTAAATTTAGATCAAACTATTCAAAACTGGGTGGGGGAGGTGGGAGAAACAAATAACAGACAAATATGTTTCCTATCCTGGTCTGTCACCGATGGTTTTACAGAGGAATCATTAACGTGATCAGACATGCATGACAAATATTCATACCTACTGTGTGCACAATTATTAGGCAGGTCTTATTTTTTCTGAGGATCATATTTATTAATCTGCAGCTGCAGTCCAGTCAGTTGATCTGAAATTTTAATGAACTCCAAACATGGATGTGTATATTACAAAAACACAAAATCTTAGCAAGTATGTTTGTTTAGTTTCTACTGCAGATATTTTAATATACCTGAAATAAGACAGAACTAACTTGGAAGTAACTTTTCAATAAGATTTAAAGTTGTTTTCAGTAAATAATTCCATAATATTGATGAACAATTTCTACTTCCATTTGTTGATTATTTCATTTTTCACAAAACATTTTCCCACGTTGTAAGTAAAATAATCTGCAATGGAGCTAGTACCAACAATGTTAAGGAATCATTTACTTGGCTGGACAAAACAAGTCTTCTCTGTAAGTAAGTTTGAGGTGACCTCTGGTGGACGGAAAGCTGGTTGCAGTCTGAACATGTGTGTAGAATCTACTATGAAAAGCAATGGGCAAAAGAGAAGCTCTTCTATTTCCATCCCTTAATGTGTGTGTGTTTTTTGTTTTTCATTTTGTTTCAGTGAGGCCTAAGCTGAATGTGAAGCCATCAGTGGTGAAGCCTGCAGGGCAGGTGAAGCCGCCTCCGAAGAAGAGAGGAGTGGAAGGTTCCGCTGTCGCAGCTGTGAAACCCATGAACAGCTCCACCACTGCTCAGCAGGTAGATTGCTCCCGCTTAAGGCTGAGCTATGCATAATTCACGATAATACCAGTGAAAAAAAAAAAATTCTAATAAATTTTATGGGGACATGCTAATGACATTAAAGCTGGAAATCAAAACAGTCAGTCATTGCTTCATCAGAAATGTCCGTGATAGATGACTGTCTTTAAGGATATGATTTTATCTGAATGTTCCTGTGTTTTGAATAGTTGTCGTTATCTCAAATCAGCCATTTTACCTTAGAATTCACTGACACTCTTCTAATTTTCCCCTTCCAGTCTTCAAACAAAGAGGTCCAGCTGACGTCTGCTGTGCCGCCCACCCCCAGCACCCAGAGGGACGAGATTCAGACACTTCCTGTCTTCAACCAGATTCAGGGTCAAGACATCAAGGCAGGCGCCAGTGGAGATGCAGTCAGAGACAACTGGCCGGTCCCACAAAGGTAAGTTCACACCAAAGCTGCTTTCACACCAGAACTGTTTAGTCCAACTCCATTCCATCTGTCTGGAAAGTCTGGTTTGTTTGTTGCGTAATCGAATTTTGATCCAGACAAAAAAAAAGTGAACTCTGGTTCGCCTAAAAACCTAGCCCTGGGTTCGGTTAAAGTGAACTTTGTTGTGGTTAGAATGCATATATACAGTATATGAGCATGAACAAGGTCGCCTCCCTTCTTTCATTTCAGTCCCGTCCTCAGAAGTCCCACCCAGTCCAGGGCACGCAGATCCAGTGTGGCGGCATCCCGCCCCGCCTCCACCTCCAACCCTGACGCCTCCGGCTCCACGGTGGACGACTTTGAGGATCTGATCAACCAGTTCACCGACGACCACCTGGAGGGTGACATGGATCCGGCCATCGGGGAGGACGACCTGCTGCAGGAGCTGTCAGAAATGATCGACAGCTGAGAGACAACCGGCGAGTCGGAGATGCGTTGTAAAGAATTCAGCTCATTTCAAGTATCACCTTCACGTTTGTCATGTTTGAAACGACGTCTCTCGCACGCTGTTCTGTCGGATGCTCTGCCTTGTGAAAATCTGTGGGAACACTCTCCCAACTTCTTTGCGTCTGACAAGTTCCAGAAGACAGAAAAGAAAAAGTGTGTTTGTAGGAGCTGGAGTTTGTCAGGAATTGATGGAGGAAAGCAGCGTTTTAGCCGGTGAGTTTTATCTGTATACTGTGTATGCAAGCCGGATATAGAACTAATGAACATAAGGGAAGTTCTGCTGGTATCTGTGTTTTTCTGTTGTGTATGTCTCCGTGGATTCCTCCACTTCCTGTATTATGAGTTACACATCTGCCCAGGTTCCCTGTGATCAGAGTTAGCATGCCAGTGGAATTCCTCTTGCCGTTTGTCCCGGGTGGATTTGATCATGTTGGACTGAGACGTCTCGTCCTAAACACTTAGAAAAACCCAATCCTCGCCGAGATCCTCAGCACTCTGTATACTTTAATAATGAATACCTCAGGGAGCCTTTGTGGTGTTTCTATGTTCTGTAGAAGAAAACACTTCTATTTCTTTTTGTCCTGTTTTTTTTTTTTTTAATGTTGATGAATTCTGGTAGATATACTGGTTTTACGATCCTTATGTGTGATTGCTCCTCCATGACGCTTTGTCATGATCTTAAAATCATCTATGTAAATAAAAAAAATACTTTTAATGACAAGTTGGAGCATTACTGGTTTGGATTCAGTTTATTTAAAATTCACTGTGGTCACCTTGGCACTATGTGCCTATGTTAATAGACTTCCAACTTTATTTTGTTTCCTCAATAAAAGATTGGAAAGAAATGTGGAATTTGAACTTCATGTTTACCAAGTTGGTCAACACATTTTCTCTATGGTTTCTCCCATCTTCCAAAAATGTAAAAAATTCTCATGAAACGGATATGTTTAAAAAAAATGACAGTCTTTTAAAACAAGTATTTCAATAATTACTAATGACTAGGGTAAAAATGTCCTTTCTTTGATAATCCTAACTACTAACTGGAGGCTTTATCAGGACAACTACAGACTTGAAAGTCTAAACATGAAATTTATAGAAGCGGTGCAGCTTAGTAGAAATGCCAAAGAAATGAATATAAAAGGAATCCAAGAAGAAAAAAATAACTATTGAAACATTTTGCCACCTTCCTAAAATATTGTTTGCCAGAAGTGTTTTTTTTTTCTTGTGTAAAACATTTTAGAAAGAGGAGTAGTGTTTTTTTGGGGGGGCCGGGGGTCAAAATTTTGTTTTTTGCCAAAGTCGCTGGCATTACAGAAAAGTTCTTTCTTATATCGAAGGATCACAACAAATAAAACATCACGTGCGACAACCAGTTGCAGACAATAATCCAAAATCTCTCACTTTGTTACATTGAAAAAAAAATGTAACTTTTATGTCATTACTGAAATATCTGTTACACACTGAAACAAGTCTTAAAAATTCTCCAGAGGATAATGCTTTCAAAAATGTAGTTGTTTGAAGTATCTGAAGACCATAAAATATCAACAAATGTACTGCTAATGAAAATACCGTAAGTATAAGTATTGTACTGTATTTTAATATGTGAGTAAGTGTTTGGCGGTTGGCAACAAACCAAGAAAAAGACGAAGACGCCCCACCGCAAGATGGCGCCACGACGCTAGTTTTGCAGCTTACTGACTACGAGCCGAAGCCGCAGGCCTGTTTGTGCTTCCGGTACAAGCAGACCGGGCGGTAACAGATGGACACTGTCGAAAATATGAGTAACCTGGACCGGCTAAGTGTGTTCCTCAACGACAGGCTGACCGCAGCCGCGGCGGAGATCCTCGGGGCCGTGAAAGACGCGGTGGCCGAGTACCAGAGCGAGCTGCTGCGCTCCAGAGAGGAGAACGAGCGTCTCCAGAGGCTTCTGAACGCAGCCGTCCAGCGGCTGCTGCTGCAGCAGTCAGGTGAAGAGCGCTGGAGATTCCTGCTGCAGAGCTTTTCTGTCTATGCGGCGGTGGTTTAATTCAGTTTGGGAAGAGCCAGCAGAGTGGAATCTGATTCTGTATCCAACCACTCTCTCCTCTGTTGGTCTGCTAAATTCAGTTTGCTTGAAAACCCTCATGATGATTGGGCTTAGAAGCAGTGGCGGAGCTAGACTTTTAAAGTTGGGGGGCGTGGGGCATAGCTCTATATATAATGCATTTCATGAGTTTGCAGTACACAGAGAAAACCTAAAGAGAATGTGTGGTCAAGTTGTGTTGATCTTATTGTAGTTTCAATAGAGGAGAAACAGCTGACTGTTGAGGGAGGAAAGAAATCACAGTGCCGAGATTGCGCATAAACGCTCCACCTTTACGCTCCAATTAGTCACACGTCAGATGACCAACATATACAACATACAGTTACTCTGCTTACGCCAATGGTCGTCTAAAAAGGTAACGAGTAAAAACTTAACTGAAGTAATATGTCGGATTCCCTCCTCACTCTCATCTTGGTAAGCACAGAGAGCATCTGCTGGTTTCTATCCAGACTGTGATGATGCCCAGCTCACCACCCGCTGCGCAGACAGTTTCAACTTGATCACTATAGATATTGCTATAAGAACAACATCTGTCAGAGTATCATCTCTGATCTGGACGCTTTAATGGACCAGAGGCTCTGGAGCGTTTAGCCCACTTGATCCTCTTCAGTGGGGTTTTTCTCCCGCCGAGGGGAGTGAGTGCAGAAACCCATTTCGATCACCGTTTTGTCTTCTAATCACTTCATTTGGTGAAATGTTACCTCACTATAGAGAAAAAGCTAAATGTTCAGATTAATGACTGCAGAATGCAAATAAAATGATTTTTTTTTTTTCCTTTGATGGACAACGGAAAAGTTGGATATTAGGTTGGCTTACAATTATTCCAAATAATGTATAGGAATGACCTGGTGTTGTTACATGTCAATCATCAGGAGGGCCCCTGGGAGGCCCTGTGGCTCCACCCCTGCTTAGAAGACCGTAAAGAAAGTAATGCCAATAATACACACACTGATGACTGTGGCAAAGGCATGAGCTATATTAGTCATATGAAGCTGCAGCACACACACCGTCAGGATCATTGAAAGGGTTATAGCGTGTTTACATCATAAAAACAGACAGGGCCGTGCAGAAAGCACGAGCACTTTTACATTCAGAGCCTCAAACGGCAAAAATGAATCGTATAGAAGAAGAAAATAAATTGTGAAATTAAAACAGTCCATTGTTTGTAACACACTAAAGTTCTCTGTTTTTGCCAGTGTAAACAAAATGTGAAGGTTTTCTTTTGTGTTTAGGTTCTAAGATTTATTCTCACCAAGAGTGTTCTTCTGAATGGTTCCTTTTGGTCTCTTCCCCCAAACACAAACAAGACCCAGAGAAAGTTAAACTCCTCTACTTTGGGCAAGAACCCATTCATGACCAGGAGAAGGCACTTTGACTTTTGAATCTTTCTTTCCTTTTCTTTTCTCCTCTTTCTTTTTTTTTTTCTTTCTTATTAAATTCTTCTGTTAACAGCAATTCTTCTTTGTAAAAGCATTATCTACAGTTTGTCCAACTCCTCAGATATCCTATAGTCCATCCGTTTCCTCCATTGAGAGAGAAATGCATCCCTCTGTTAATTCAGCTGTTAGTCTCTCCATCCAGTAAAAGTCCATTACAGTGTGTATCCACATGCCAGAAGCTAGATGGGTTTTAACTTAGAAGCTATTTCCTCTCCACGGCCTTCTTGCTCGCTACCAATAAAATGCCAAAGAAACATTGATTGCGTTTCAGTAGCGGTCTGAAGAAACCACTTCCCCGAAAAACAAACACCAAATTAAACGTACTTTCTAGAGTAATATTTGTGATTCGTGTTTCGTAGGGCTTAGTGATATGGATTTATAAATTTTTATAATCTTTTTGTTTTACTATTTTGATAACAATAAAAGTGATGATGAGCTATCATCAACCCACAAGCTAAAGTACTGTTCTTGAAAAAACACCCATTTTCTGTTGGGAAACCGGCTGTTTGAATAAGTTTGATATGTATCACTGAACTGCTCACAGTAACTGTATTTAATCAAATTTTTAAATGTATTGATATGTATTGATACAAACAGTGGAGAAAATGGTGAAGCGATCCCGACTATAGATTGGGGTGTTTTTTCAAACGTCACTAATTGGAATTTATCATGACAGAGACATTTTTACAATGTCCAAAATGATACACTGAAAGCCTTTTGCTAAGTGTATGGGACTTTGCAGTTGTTTACTGAGGAACTCATCAAAAAGACATTCTTTATTTTTCTTTGCCTATCTCTTAACCGTTTTGGCATTTATTTCTAAATCTCCTCACAATGTCTAATGTTCCTTGCGCCTCTTACCAAGATTTGGAGTTAGTCTGATTTGCCACAGGTGTGTTGGACAGCAGATTTACCATTGGAAGCACAAGCTAAAGTCGGATCCATTCTGACCCAAGCTTCAAGGTTCTGGGTGTCAAGGTTAAGGTTTAGCTCCACTTCAGGTGTAGGTTTCCCTCAGAACAGGGACTCAACCATCTTTTGGAGTGACCTTGGCATGACGTGATGCTTTTGATCTTTCAGAGCCTCTCACCGTCCATCTCCAAGAGGAAAGTCAACTCTGTGAGCCCGATGGGAGAAGCAACTTGGAGATCGCTCCTCAAGTCAAAGAAGAATCAACAGTTAGAAAGATACAAAGTAGTTTTACACATGAGGCAGCTGGGCAGTCAGAAGGAAACTGCTGTCATATTGCGCCGCAGGAGTCATGTCCTCTACCGGCCCCCGGTGTCTCCCCACCACCACCGACATGTGTGGAAACAAAGACGGAAAATGCCGAGGAGGAGAACGAGAAAAAGCAGCCAGCCAACAGCTTGTCGTTGCCCACGACGGTCCAAGTAGACTGCAGAGCGGCCGTCTCGACCGCAAAGACTCAGAAACCTTTAAGGATTGACGTCCAGGGGAAGGGGGCGCTTTATTCCAACAGCAAACAGAGCATGCACATACTGCCGATGAAGAACATGAGATCGCTGAAGCAGCCTCTGTCTCGCTCGTTTCACCCTGGCCAGAGCAGCCAGCGGTGGCACTGCTGCAAAGAGTGCGGCAAGACTTTCAGCTTCGCCTGCCAGCTGGAGGTGCACATGCGCTGGCACACCAAAGAGAAGCCGTACAGCTGTGCGGTGTGCAGGAAGAGCTTCACCACGGTGAGCATGCTTAAGCGGCACCACCGCATCCACACTGGGGAGAAGCCCTTCCGATGCCACGTCTGCGGGAAATGCTTCAACCAGTCGGCACACCTCAACACCCACTACAGGCTCCACACGAGGGAGAGGGCCAGCTGGAGCCGAGCGGCGCTGTGCAAGTGAACGCTCATCGGACGCCGGGCTCACTTGTACGATTAAAAATGATTTCATTTGCCAGAGTGCCCATTCAATCCCTCTAAGTCCGTGTTTCTCAATTCCTGTCCCCAGCCAAGCCCTGTTCTGCAACGGTTGTGGTGTTTCTCTTCTGCCACAAACCTGACTTGAACAAGTTGGTGCATGACCTCCTCTGATGACGCGCAGAGGAGGTCATGCAATCATTTGAATCAGGTGTTATGGAGCAGAGATGCATCTGAAATACAAAAATCAGTGGCTCCTAAGGATCGGATTTGAGAAACACTCATCTACAGCAAAAGTGTTGAATTGTATGTGTCTTTCTGTGCAAAATAAAATGACTACAAAAATCAAAGTACGATTGTGGTTTCAAAGTAAATTTATCACATGCAAATGTTCGATCTGTCACTCCATCCAAACAGAAACCAGTGCACAAGAAAAACTAGACTGCAAATAATAAAACGGGAAACTAAAGTCCCTAAAAAGAAAAACTGAAACTACAACTCTAAACAGAACTAACAAACGCAACAAGGTGCAGAAAAACACTAAACACACACAAACTCTTATATTTGATTTGAGAAATGATTAAAAATATCAGACATGTTTCATTCATGTCTGATATTGAATGAAACACCCTACTGAGGTAGGGGTCACTACCCTCAGTGACCCCTACCTGTTTCTTTCACCAGATTTCAGCAGATTATATGTAGATGCAAACTGCAATTTACATGCATGTCCACCGGAATGACCAGGTCGTTGGGACAATACATGCATAAGCCCTAATTTAAATGTAGGAAAATCACATTGGTGCAGAGACGCACTATTTGCTTGATAGTAAAATTTGAGGAGCCGATGTGCCTTTGTTAGAAAAGCATAGAAGCGCAGTCTGTAACTGCTTAAAGGATATGCAGGAGGGCTGCGTTGTAAGACTTCGACCATAATCATCCAAGGCACTGTAATTCCTGGGGAATCCAGTCAGGAAAGATTACATTCATAAGGAAACACTGGACATATATGTATGCTGGAAAAGGAGAAAGATAGAATTCCATCTACTGTCTATGTCTGCTTGTCCGTCCAGACATGGGTCATTGGCTGGGGTTGCCAGTCCAGGATGGGGCAACACAGAGACGCCCATTCTCATACCTACAGGACTTTTTAGCGTATTCAGAATTCAGTTGACCCAGAAGTCATGTTTTGGACTCCTAGAAAGGAATTTATTAAACTTTAAGAGGTACAAAATATCTATGAGCTTCAAATAAAAGTATAAATGTGTTTAAGTGCGACTGGAATCAGGTCTACAGAAAGGCTGTTTTCCAGCTCAGACGTGACACTATATAAGGATTAAGTTTTAGTTTTCATCCTGAGAACCAACAGGACAACCTTTCCAAATATGACTAATTGGGTGAGAAAAAACTATTCAGAGCATCACGAGAAACAATTCTGAAATGTACACGTATTGCAAAGACTTTCGATGTGGTGTAACGTGAGCTCGATTTCTGGTCCTTTGCAACATTCTTGTAGCCTGAAGTAGCTGCAATATGGAGCTGAAGCTCCTTTAGGAAGGCTGGAAAAGACAAACCTTAATAATCTATTCTACAAGTTCTAAAACCATAAACTAAAGTCTCTGGAGACATGGAAAAAAACGGACGTCCTCAAGTAATGTTCTTCAAATGAGGAGATGCATGGGTGTTGTTTTTTAAATTTTACATTTTTAATGTAGTTCATTAAACTTACATTTGAATCAAGCACCACATCAGGCACTGAATTGATTCCATCAAATGAAAAATGTGGTTATATACCCCCCTGTGTTGGCGACCTGTACAGGGCATATCCAGCCTTATGCTGCATGACCTCAGAGATAAATGACCATGACAGACGGAAAACGTCATTTGTTAAGCAACTATTTTACACTCCACTTCTGGTACTGTGGCTTCTAAACACAAGACTGTTTGGTGCTTCCGGTAAACAGAGGAATAAAAAAAAAAGCCTGTTGTGGGGGATAACCTTGGAGTCTCTAGAGCTGGATGTAGAGGAGAAGAATGCTACATTGGCTCTTCAGGATCAATAAGGTCATCAAGTGAATGTTAAGGGCTTCTTGATTGGCAGGAAGCCACTCCTTGCAACACCAGTGTCTTAACATAATGAGTATTGCAAGTACTTCTGATTGGCAAAATGTTCTGATTGCAAGACAACTACTCTTGCAGCTGTGGCTCAGTGGTACAGAGTAATAACAATCGGAAGGTTGCAGGTTCTATTCCAACTTCCATCTGTCACGTTTATACCCACGGGCAGGACAACTTGGGATTCAATCTACTGATTTATGTATATGGATGCGAGTGATTTATGTTTATGTATGCGACTTGAATGTAGCTCTAATGTAAAGTACCACTTGAAGCAATCGGAAGGTTGCGGGTTCTATTCCAACTTCCATAAAAAAATATATATATATATATATATATATATATATATATATATATATATATATATATATATATATATATATGTTTTCTTTCTTTCTTTCTTTATTTATTTTTTGGTCTGACATAATAGTTTATTCTTAAGCGCGTTTTCTTAAAATGTAACCACAAAATCATTGACATCTATATTCGTGCGTCTTTCACCGAGTGAATCAGGCTACTGACATAAATGGACTCTTTCGCAACACGAGAATTCATTGAATATGAACTGAAGCTTTCGGACTTAATTTCCGCCATGATGTTCTGCCCCGCAGGGTCAGTTTCCTCCGGCCGCGCGGCTTCCCGCCACCTGACTCCGAAGCGTGCGCGCGCGGCAGCAGAGGAGGGGATGCGCGCTGCGCGAGCCAGAGGGAAAACAGCTGAGGGGGGCAGAGAGGTACAGAGACACAGGGAAAGCTGCTGCTGCCGCTGCTGCTGCTGCTGCGGCTGCTCTCACAGGAAACACGGATTCATCGTTCCGCTCACACCGACCGCACAGAGGAGGAGGAAGGTCCTGCGATGCCGCTGCGGAGCTGACAGCGCCGGGTACCGCAGCGGGAGCGACGCAGCAGAGCAGCGCAGGTAAGCGGACACAATCTTTCCTACGACGCTCTCGTAGCTTAAACGTCGCGCTGACGCATCGGGTGGTGTCCCGGTTGTGGGGAGCCGGAGCCATAGAGTTGACGGCGTCAGGGAGGAGGTGATGACAGCGGGACAGAGTGCCGCAAAACTCTGCTGAAACTGAGAAGTGTGTTCGCGTCTCGCCGCAGTGTTCTCGGGGCGCCCGGTGTGGGCAACGGGCCTCGCCTCTTTGCGCATCCTCTGGATGATGCTGCGGTTTTGGGATAACTTTGCTGCTCTGCGCAAATCTCAAACACGAGCGCCAAAGTCCGCGCAAACGAGCAGGTCGTTCCTTCCCTGGCCGCATCCGCAGAGGCCCGTGGCCGTCTCTGGCGATGTGAGCGGAGGTGTCGGTGCAGAGGACAACGAGGACATTTAAAGGGCTGCCGGGGCTTGTTCGGTTAGGCCTCCGGGTTCTAGCCGGGGATCCTCACACCACGATTTGGCTCGGATACGAACGCATGGACATCATGCTTCGTGATTACATCATGGAGGACACAGCCTCCGTCAGAGCGCAAATCAAAGTCTTGTCCTGTTCCAGGTCCCGTGTTCCATGTGTGTGCTGCAGTATCACACCTCAACTCTGACTACAGACATTACACAGCTATTCTCCTGGATTAGTCTCTCTGCAGGTAATCTTTGTGGTGTTACAGAGGCTGGGATGAATCTCAACAGCTTCACCGCCTTCATTAGAATTCAGATGTTACTTTCACATAAATTTGTATTCATATTTATTTTTTACATTATGTTCTATTAGCAGTCAGCTGTAAAATTGTCTCATCTTTTTTTTCTGTCTCATTGCACAACATCAGACATTATTCATCTCAGCGAACAACAGGATGTGAGTTTTTTGTGCTGCTTAAGGCACGGCGTTTTCTGCTTGTCCAATGTGCAGACATGTTATCGCCACAGGATGTGGCGGTGTGCGTGCTCCGGTCACCGTCACCCGTGTTCTTGGACTAGGACACAATGTGTGATTCAAAACACTGTCGATTAGATGGAAGAGAAAGTTTAAGGGTTTGTCGTTGGCTAAACCGTAGTGTTTTGTACCTTCTTTGTTTGGTTTGTACATTTTGACTTTTTGTGTCTTTGGACTTTCTGCACCTGCAAAGGCTAAATGTAGATTTTTTTTTTAAATCTCTGCTTCTCCAGTAATCAGCATATGGACCCTCAACCAGTCACTCTTACAGCAGTAGAGAAATGGTGTTTCAGGTAACTGCTGAAGAGATCTGTTGAAATGTAGAAGTACAAAAACAAAAACAAAAAAACAGTCTTGATGCCTGCAGTGCCTGTTATCTTCTCCTTTAAACTTTTTTTTTTTTTTTTACATTTTGCCACATTCATACCACAAACTTCTGCAAATCTTTTTATAATCTTACGTGATAAGGCCACACAAAGTAGTGCATAATTTGTAAAGTGCAAAGAAGAAGGATGCATGGTTTCAAGTTGTTGTTCTTGCACTAGGAACCCGCTTTACTCTGAGACTCCTAAATACAATCCAGTGCAGCCCTTAATCACAGAGTTGCAGGTGGTTCTGTGATCCTGTGCATCTACGGGATCAGTGTATGTTCTGTTTCTGGCCTCAGAGGTTTCCTAGAGAACATAGAGAGAGCAAACAGCATACTGAAGACCAAGGAACACAGCAGACAAGTCGAGAATGATATTCCAGAACTCTGTTCAAACCGACATCTAATCTAATCTAATTTGGGTGGACATCTGGACTCTGTGATGGTGCCTTTCAACTCTACGCCGTTGTTCAAATATATAGAAATATATAGCTGATTCTATATTTTTTGTTCCAACAAGGCAGGCCTTGTTGGAAATCCTACGGTCCTTTCAGTGTTTACCTTAGCATTGAAAGGACTGTAGTTGTAGAAATCTTGCAGCCTCCCTGTTTTGTAATGTCCCTCTTCTTCCATCTAATACGTCATCTTAACTGATACGTTTTAACAATGAGATGCTGTGATCATTTGTCTGCAAACTAGTCTAGTCCCATCCTCATTGCTGAGGGTCAGGAGCCACGGACCCAGCCTGCACCACCGCTCTCCTCTCTCTCCTCTTTCCTCTCTCTCCTCTCTCTCCTCTCCTCTCCTCTCTTTCCTCTCTCTCTCCTCTCTCTCCTCTCTCTCCTCTTTCCCTCTCTCTCCTCTCTTTCCTCTCTCTCCTCTCTCCTCTCTTTCCTCTCTCTCCTCTCTCTCCTCTCTCTGGCGATGCCTGTACATTCTCTCCATGTCGTTTGTCCAGGCCTGTCCTCGAGGAAGTGGGTGCAGAGGTGCAGGGCCCTGACCACATGGCCGGACTATATTGCAGCTTCCTTCTTTTGGCTGTTGCCACTAACTGCCACTCTTTGTCCATCACCTCCTGGACTCCGTTTGTTCTGCGGTGAGTCCAGCTGACCATCAGTTCCCCACTTGCAGCAGGCCTTCTCAAACGACATCAATCTCTTGATATAACTGCAGCCAATTGGATGAGGACAGCTGAACTTTTTCCCGTCTTTACTTAGATTCAGAATACAGGGTCGTATGTGTGATTTCAGAAAGGCTTAAGACTAAAGCTGAATCAAAATGTGCCTGAACACGGTTACTGCAATGTTTTTTTGTTGTTGTTTTAAAGAATCATGCATGAAAAGGCTTTACAAATGATTCTTTAAAATAAAATTTCACTTTGAGCTTTAGACTTACTGTGTTTTTAAAGTAAGATTGCATATTGCTGTTACGCTTGTCAGTGGTGAGAACACAGCTGCACAGATTTGTGATTTCTGCCTCAGTTTTCATCGTGCCAGGAGAGAACAACTCGTCTTGTTTGGTCTTAGAAAGGAACAAACTAACATCCCAGACAGACTGTCCCTGACTCTCTGTGGCATCAAGCACGTGACTTCCCCTTTTCTTCCATGGACGTAGATTGTACCCCAGCAACATGAGAGGAATACGTTTGTTCAGCTCTAAAAAAAGACGAGGGTTATGAGGAAAGATGAGGAGCCATGAAGGAGGAGCACACAGAGCAGAGGTAGGCTGATATGTACAGGACAGAGTGTAACGTGACCCTCTGGTGTCAGGTGTCAACAGGTATAGCTGACTTCCTCTGATGAATGACATGAGAACACTGTGGTCTGATAATTACAGATGCAGTCATCTCTCGGACCGCCTGAGGTTGCCTTCACGGCGTACAGGGATGCCAGTGCGCTTTGGGAGACATGTTTGATTTGAATAACAAAGCAGCACGTTGATCAGCTCAATATGTGAAGGTGAAGTTCAACCAGTGCCTTTATCAGGGGTTGATATAAGTGGAAGTCACTGAAGATTTACATCACTCCAGTGATTATTTCTTTCCTTTTTGAAAGGATCAGCTGCACAGTGTCGCCAGTGGGTGGGGCTGTCCCTGAACAACTCCACATTTCCTACATGCTTCTTATCGAAACAGCTCCAAAAAGGAAGCATGCTCATCTATCATCTGTTTACATGGCAGAGCCTGATACAGCAAAGCTAAAACCCAAGAGGTGAAGTGAGGTCATGTAGGGAAAAACCAAATCGCCATAATCTTAAATTAATTTACTATAAGCCTCTTTTTGATAGGTTTCGATCACACCAGGTTGTAGTGCAGGCATTTGACCACTAGATGTCAGTGTTGCAGTACAAAATATTTCCCTCCTAGATTCTGTTTGTTTTGCCACATTGCTGTTAGATTAATGAACAGAGATCAATTATCTCCTTGGCTTCAAAAATCTTCAACAAAAACTTTTTCACTTTTTATTTTGGTTTGACAAAAAAGTGATCAGCTAACTTGATTTAAGCACAGTTATATGCAGAGGATATGTCAATAGTCTAACTGAAACCCCCGTGTCAATCTTATCAGCCGTCTCGCTGCTATAGAGAAGGAAAAGCTCAAAAGCTGAAAATGCAGTGGAAAAGCTCAAAGTGGCGGCTTTTCAACAATATTAAAAGGAAGCATCTCTTTAATGGCCAACATGATTGTGCTCACTTTAAACTTATTATGCGGTTAATTGATTTGTTGCGCGTTGTGACAGGCCTCAAAAAGACAACTGCAAACTCTATGGTGGAAAAATAAAGACGTTGAAGCTTTAAAACATTTATCAGCTGTTTCATTTTTTAAATATATTCCACACTGCTTTGTGTACAAAGAGGACACGCACACATATATATTTGCACATTTACCTTTTTAGTGAGAAAAATACTATAAAGTAGATATAGGATGTAAGAAGCATCAGTTTGGGTCTAATCTCCAGTCTGCGCAGATGGAACACAAATACAAAGTGGACTGTGGCCAGAGTGGGATGTCGTCCAGTTCAAGATAAATTAAATTGGTATTAGTGCAGCCTGCTGGTCACCATGGCCACCTTGCAATGTTGGGTGTGATCAGGTGCTATATTTACCTGTGTCTTCTAGGTGTTAGATTCCGTCTGTTAAAACTTCAGGTCAGTATCGGACAGGCCGGCATATAGGCAGGCGGTTTATTTTCGAAGTTGCATTGCAATCAGTGCATTTGAAAAGGAAAAAAAAGCTGTAGGCGTTACTCTCGTAAATAATAGTCCATACATTTTACTTCCTTATATATATAAGGCATTAAAAATGTTTTGGGTTTTTTTTTATAGCAAAAGAAAAGAGAAAGGAAACATTAATAGTCAAAATACCGGCCAGAAAAAATAATATATAATGAAATCCCAACTTACAAAATCCATTCTTGTGTTTTTAATTATGGCCATGTAGATATAGTTTCTATATGGCATACATTTTTAACCTCTCTTTCCATTCGGCCACTGCTGGTGGGTGTGGTTTTAACTATGATGTGATTGTTGTCTTCTTAGCCATTAAGAATAATATTCTCACCTGGAACTGACTGAGTTTTGTTGGTTTGGATAACGTGGAGCAAACACTAAGTAATTTGAACTGCCTTTCGTCAGCAGTCTTTTCTGGAAAGACTCTGAAGAATGTTCAATATTTCACACCACTCATCATTTTTCTATCAGCAATGTGTAAGCTGTAAGTATTAAGTCATTTGAGGGGAGATCATAACTTGTTGGAGTTGTTGGAGGACATCAGGTCTCCTGATCCCCTAATGATAATCACTCCTATTGTTTAAAGCCAAAATGTAATTTTATATGTTACATAGAGGGGGAAAATTTAGCATCTTACTCACTGCTGACCAGACATTAAGTGTATTTTTATTTTTTTTTTACCCTCTGCTTATGTATTTTGGCAGCTTTCCAGGAGTCTGTTCTCATAAATGGGATCATGTCCAACTGGCTATTCGGGCAGTCACTCTGCTCCATCCCCACCCATATGATATTATCTTGGCACAATCATGCAGCCACTGATCTAAGCTGAGCAGCATAGAGATATTTCTTTCAAGTCAGGCTGATTTAATCCCCCAGTCTAAAAACGAGCTGGCAGACTGTAAATGTAGAGATGGGAAGAGTCTTGGTAATAACGTTCATTTGCATTGTTCCCACCCACTCAACGAGGGAAAATGTGCAATAGTAAGATCAGCTTTTATTTTTCCCATCAATGTACCATAATTATCCTTGAATAGCTGCATCATTGCTTCAGGTTGCTGACATTCTATGTTCTGGATCATTTGTCTTGAGAGATTTTGTGCTCTGTTTGATATGTATATTTTTTTACCCTTATTTTTTTTTGGTCAAATTAATGTAGTTAAGGGTTCGAATTGGCACATAACAAAAGACTTATGCAGCCTCCTTTCAGGAACCCCGCATGAATGGATTGAAGACAGGCAGAAATTTTTGGACAGTGAATTGAGATGACATGTTGTAAACAAACTGAACTGAACTGAATGAACCATTTCTTTCCAGGCAGAAACACTCAGAGCAACAGCCATTTTTTTTTTTCCAAACAGAGGCCTAACCTTGACCCAGTTAACACATGTAGATAAAATTCCATAGGAATTACAATTACACATAAAAATGGCCCATTTTTGGGTTTAATGTGGCATCAAATCATAATTACCAGGAATGGAGGCTTGAAAACATCAGTGTGTGAAGAATTAATTTGTATAATTTGGTTCGCTTGGTGAGTTACTGAAATACATGAACTTTTCAGTGATATTTTCATTCATTCAGTGTGACTGCTTATGACATACTGATAAACACTTAGCCAGCTGAGTTATATTTGTTTTACAGTTTGCACTCTGGGTTCGTTACATTTTTCCAATCCAAAGGCTAAATAATTGCATTGCAAGTCATTTCCTTTTCACTTATTTAACAGCAAATTTAAATGTGCATTATTTTACTGAAAAGAACAAATTATGACTTCATCTACATGTAATGTATATCTTTATTTATTTTATGAAACTTTTTTCTTCTGACAATCTTCTCCGGAGCCTCTAGAATGCCACTTAGAACAAAACCAACCTTCGTCATCAGCATGTTGAGCTTTTCATGGGGGACATCTTGGTTGTGGTTTAGGTTTGAGGTAATTCTTAAAAATTTACAGGATTGTTTTTCTTAGGTGTTTTAAGCCACATTTACTGAAAACCTTTTGTTTTTCCAGTGCAGCACCTGCTCATTCAATACCTGTCACTTCAGGTGTTATCTCATGAGGCTTTTCTGTAACTTCTTTTGTTTTCTGCTATAAAAAGCTGGTATTTAATACGATAAATTAAATATGAGTTGGAGATTATTTTTCTTGAAGTTGCTCAATTACCTGGATCACACATCCCAACAAAAGGAGGAGACGTTCAGACCCACGGCTCACGCAGTGTGGAAAGGCACCAGGTTAAGATGATTTCTGATGGTGTATTTTTTTAAACACAGCTTGTTAGCTCTGTGCATAGAAACTGGAAGAAATCTGCTTAGTCATTGGCTCATCCTTTTAATAATTCACATGTAGTCATGCTTCGTGGTATGACATTTCACACAGAAGTGGCCCACTGGTCTGCTGTCGGGTAATTTCTCTCTCTTTTACCCGAGTGACTTAGAGGTGAATTTCCCTCACAGCCGTCTGGCAGGCTGCGATGGGCAGAGGATAAACAGAGGATGGGAAGAGCAGATGGAAGGAGGAAGGGTCTGACGATGCTCCAGGCCTCAGTCTGCTGCTCATCAACAGGAACCGGGTGGGAAACCTTAATACCTTACATGCTGCGCTGGTGCCACTGGAACATCCTCGTCGAAAAGTTCAGCTTTTAGGTGAACGGCGATATTTAATAGTGAATAGTAAGAATTTCTGTGGAGACTCTTCTGCTATGATTCTGGCTTTTAAGTTTGACTGTTTTCATGCAGTCAGCAGTGAAGTATGAGCAGGCCTACGGTACGAACCGTGCAGCAGCACCGTGTCAGATGTAGCAGACGGACTGGTTTGGTTGCAGATATTCTCAGTGGCATTGGGCTGGCTCAAGCTGGCTCACGCTGGAGCAAAGTCTGCAGGGAGACAAAGGTCACACTCTCCTTCGTCTATGCACACTGATGATATTTTAGTAATGTATTCGCCAAAGGCGACTTTTCCAAATGTAGCTGCTCTGGGGTTAGGACCGAAATATGCTCGGCAGCTCTGATCCTCCCAGACACCATGTCTGATTCAGTAGATTCAGATTTCCCGGCACTCATTATTATGCAAATAAAAGTTGGAGTCAGCTTTGATAGCCTCTGTTCTTTGTCTTTCTTGATTAAACTGACTACTAATCCAGTATTTTAGATTTATCTACCTATCTACTTAATGTATCATGAGCATATAAAATTATTTGAAAGTGCTGTTCCTTAAAAATCCACCTTAAGGTCATGAAATATGTGTCATGATTTTAAACAGCAGGCAGAATTAAACACAACTGTAAAAATAAAAAAAATAAATAATCATAAGTTTCATCTAAACAAAAAGAAAAACGAATTAACATGCCTGACTGATAGGAAAAAAGGAAGTAGTGCAGGGAGGATATTACTCAGAGAATGAGTAGTTTTACAATAGTGTAAACCGCACTAACTGATTTATTCGCTGATTGGCCCGGTAGAAAAATCTACCAGAGAAATCCAAGTCAATAGGAGAAATCTGACACTGAAGGGTGAAGGGAGATGATGATTGGGTAGAATTGTGTAGGAAGGCAATGGCCAGGCTACTCACAACCCACAGAGTGTCTCAAAGTATTAATTCACTGAAATGTGTGCAATCCAGCTGTCAGTTGTTTTTGTGGGGGACTGTTTTATCTGTCCTGTGTCAAAGCTTTGGAAAGGCCTACATTATTTATACTCCCCCAAAAAAAAAAAACAAAGACATAATAGCTCATAAGGCATTTATGGCACAAAGTGGGACTCGGATAAATGTTAGGCGTGTCGATGTCTGCATAATTATGTGGTTCAAGTGACTGAATACAGAAACATCAGTTGACCTGATGTTTTTTGCTCAGCTAGCAGCTAACGCCGCGCCCTGGCTTTGCTTTATTTTGCACGAGAAGCGTCTGATCACTCAGAGCACTTCAATGCCAGGAGGGAAGAGTTGTTGAATGTGACGAGCCAGGATGCCTGTTAACACCGGGTCTCATTGGACCTGGGTGGAGTGGAGCCTGAACAGACTGTGTTTATGGTTTGCGTGTTCTCAACTGATCCTCCAGCTCCATTCCAGTCTGTTTGAAAGTGACCAAAGCTGGATGCCTGAAGGGCATCACCAACCAAATACCCCATCTGTTTCTGTCTTGCACTCAGCGCCTCAGTGTGGCTGCGTGTGACTGACAGCTGAGGATTGTCCAGATCTAAAAGCTTACATCAATAGGATGAGCCACACCAACATGTTAACAAAGGACAGCCTTACGACTTCTGGCGCAGGCCTGCAGGGCCCTTTCTATTCTCTCCGCTTTATTTATCGGGATGAGCCATTTTTGTCAGTTGCTCAGCTAACTGGCTTGTGAGTTGATGCGTGTTGGTCGTATTCCAGGAAGCAGCTTCTGCAAACATTAAGTCTGTTGATGAACTCTGAATTTATAGCTAGTTTCACCAAGTTGAACTATGTTTGTGTGTCTTAAGCTAACCAGTAAAATACTTCCTTCCTGTTTCTTCAAACAGGAAATACAAAACCTTAAACAGGATATTTATAATAATATTAATACTATTGATGATAATATTAATATTAGATGCTCAAATGTGACAGTAGACTGTTTGGTGAACATCTTTCTTTCTCATTTTTGGTGAATGTGTTGTGATAATGATTCATTTATTAACCAGGCTATGTGTTAGCCTTAATGCTAACACATAGCCACCTTAATTTTGTGTTAGCTATACGGCCAACATAACTTGTTGGTTAGCTAATTGATTAGCTGTATAGCTAACAGATAATCAACTTGGTGATGTGTTAGCTACAAGGCTAACACATGTTAGCCTTATATCCAATGTTATTAATAGCAACATTATTTACGTGTCAGCTATAAGGCTAACAGCTTATTATATTAGCTTTAATTATGTTAGTTGATGTTTTTTCTGTGTTCACTGCTTTACAGACTAAATAATAAACAATAAGTGAGGAAGGAAATTGTGTGTTTGTATTAGACGTAAACCACAATCAATCAACCTAACAGAGATAAACTCTTATTAGTGGGAAAATGTGCGGCGGTCGTGGCAGCATGATGTAGCATTTCGCATCGAACAATGACAGTAGTTGCTTTTGTTCCCCTGTTTTTCTTTTTTCTGTACATGCTGAGTGTCAGTCCGCTCAATGATGGTATTGTTGCAGATACTAATGCCATGTTCAGTACGGCCTGCGCGACATTTCTTCGCCCTGATACACCACAGTACACATACAAGACAGCAACAATGGACATGCACACAAAAATCATGGATGCACATGAAGAAGATCCCAGAATAAGTCATCTCCAAGTCATAATGTGGTCTTTTCTGCGATCTACAACATGGAAGAAGAAACCACGAAGGACAATGCTGGTTTAGCTGGGTCAGCAAGAACATAGCGCAACACAGTATGATCATGGTCATTCCGGATGTTCAAATAATAAAAAATGAATAACTTAAATTGCTAAATTGGAATCATGTAATAAAGCTACACTTTTAAAAGACTTAACTTGCACTGATTTGTTGTTGGTTTTAATGTTAAATAATGACCACAAGTTCAGACTTCTTAAATTGATTAAATTAAATTTCAATTGCTTATTGCTGGTCATTCTTTGAATCTAAAGAAGTGACTGAGATTAGAAAAGGAATCTATTGATAATGGAGTCATTATTTAAGACTCTTGCTGTGGGAAAGAAAGAATCCTTTCACTGGTCCTTTTTGATGCAGAGCGGAAGGAGACAAAAACAGGCTGAAATAAAACCCAGCTGTATGTTTCCTGTCTGCTGTCTAGCAGCCAGAAAGCATGGCCTTAGTCACCCAACTGTGTTTCGCAAGCACTCACACTGTGGCCCCGAAATGTAGCTGTAAATATGAGGCTTTTTATAACCCTAACCTGTACTGCCTCCTGATATTTGCTGATCAATCGAACCCAGACTGCTGGATTTGAACACACTAATGTCAGGTCTGAGCAGAAATCTAGCGACACCGATTTTGGCAACGGCAGGTGACAGAAGTTTTTCCATTTGCTTTAGCTGAGAGCCGTCCAGGTGAAGTTGATGACAGGTTAGAGATGAACCATTCATGGCATGTTAGCTTAAGGTCTTTTTGGAAAATGCCACATGTTTGTCAAAACCCCCAAAGCTAACAAAGATGGAAAGAGTGATATAAAATGTACTAAACTGTTGTTTGAGGATCAATAAAGTAACACATCTATCCACTCTCTTCTTCTATGAAAAAACAGGTTAAGACAGACGTGTGAAGCCAAAATCAACTACTAAAAAGACAAAAATTATAACTTTAACTTGGTTCTGTGATGCACTTTGATAAAAGCTCACATTAATGAGTTAGACATTTACTCAATTACATTCTCTTGAGTAACTTCTTAAGTTACTCAAGAAAGTATAATAGTAAAATTTTTACCATGTTTTTACTTTTACCTGAGTAATTGTATTATGAAGTATCTGTACTTTCACTTGAGTGAAATGTCTGGATTCTCTCCCCGCTGAATGAAGAACAAACATGTTTTAACCAGAAATTCACAAAACACAGACACACACCTGCAGTGTTTGTTCAACTTTCAGAAGTTTTTTTTATTGAGAGAAACTTACTTGGAAAATTGTTCTTTTACCTGATTTTGTTTATTTATTGTTACTAATATGAATCATTGTCATTTTTGTCTTTAAAATAACCAAAATTTCCACTGAACTTCATATTTTGGTCCATCTGATGATGCAAATTTTAATCTGAGATCCAGATAAAATGGAGCTCCTCATCTTGGAGGAAACACCGGCAGCTCAATTACCCAGAAAGAGAAGTAGATTGGGTACTTATCCACACACTTACTCTATTGGCAGCCTGTCATTACGCTCCATAACTGCCTTGTTTCCTGTTTGCACCTCAGCAGATGGAGAGGTCTGCCCCTCCCTGCGTCTCCCTCTCTGTGGGGAGCGGGCTTTTGATACTCGTGCGGCCTCACCAATCTGCATCCACTCCCATCACCCCGGGCGCTCACTTTGTATTGTTTCTATTGTTTTGCTTTAAAAGTGGGTTAAGAAAGACGGCAGCCGCTGACAGAAGGGATACAAGGAGTGGAAAGAAAGGGCTGGTCGGGGGGGGGATCCTTGGAAGGGATAGAAGATGACCAAACCAAGACGGTGTGAAGGGGTGTCGGATTATATGAATACAAGACAGATAATGAGAGGCTGAGCTTAAGGGGAGAGTTGAAAATGAAACTGGGGGCGGGATAAAATCACAAACAGGGATTCAATTACTTTACATTAAAAGTAGTTGGCTTGTCCAGAGTTTTTCTGTTTGGACTGTGGCGGGAAACAAACAAAAAACATGACATGAACGTAAATGTGACGATGACCGAAGAAAATATCTCTCAAGACGTCTTGAACCCATAGCTCTTCTGTCTAGTTATCGACTATAATTTTTCCAAAACGGCACATATGTAGCAGCTTCCAGGCTGAAAACAGGCTGGAAGTAGCTTAATCATGTGTGGTTTTAATTTCATTCTTACTTAATGGGAACGCCACAATTGCAAAATTGCGCCAAATTTCTTTTGCAGAAAACAGACAAAAATTTGCACACATTTGCGTAATGGGAACACAACTGTTGTCTCCGTCCCGGCCCTGTGAAGAACCTGTCCAGGCACCACATTCCTGGTGACTGCTGGGAAGTTCTTCACCCCTGCTGGGGCCCTGAACGCTACAAAGCAGGTGTAGAAAAAGTCAGAGGGCTTTGCCTCATTGTTCAGCCAACTCTGCAGCTGTTCGTTAAAAATGTCGCCATTTTCTAGAAAAGAGGATTTAAATGAGACCAAAGTGCTAATTTCTCTGGGGTTGGCAGAAACTACTCTTCACATCACAATAAAAGAGGGCCAGAAATAGCCCTGTAATAGTGACACTCACTTCCATTTAATGTATTTCAGCATAACTCTGTAGGTCGCTCTGTTTCGACTTTACAAAACGAATAAAATAGTTTCCGGGCAAATCCAGGTGGCCGGCTCTTCCTTCTTACTAAATAGCCTGACTAGTGGTTGGTGAGAGGCATGAAGAGCAGAACCAGAACCAGAAGACCTGAGACGTCTGGAAGGTTGATACATCTGCAGCAGATCTTTAATGTATTGATGCGAAGCCGTTCAGTGGTTTATAAACTAACAGCAGTATTTTAAAGTCTATTTCCTGATCTCCAGGGAGCCAGTGGAAGGACTTTAGAATGGGGCTGATGTGCTCTGTCTTCCTGGTTTTAGTAATATATAGTTATGACCTATCCACTAGACTAGCAGTCCAGTATTCAGAATTTATGAACACAATAATTCTCCCATGAACCACCGTATCACCATTTCAGCTTTCCCAGGACATCAATTTCAAGATAAAGATGAACTGATCGCTTTCTCAAATGTCACCCCCGGCTTATTCATTTATTACATTTTTTTGTTATATAAAATCACGGTAAGGTGTAGATATCTGAGAGAAATGTGCGAATTAAGCTTATTTTACACCTTAAATCACAGAGAAGCTTTGCTCTAATAATTTGAATCAATTTTAAAGAAATAGCGTTTTTTTTATATATATTTTATGAATGTGTGTTTATTCTGATTTTGTTTGTTTCTGGGACCTCTTAAGGCCTTCTCTGAATACCCTGAGGGCCTAAATCCAGCAGCAGGCGGGCCCAGCTTAAGCTCTTTAAGCCACATGTTTGGCTTAAAGAGCCAAACATGTGGCTCTTTACATGCGGAGGTTCACACATACTCATATAAAACTCAGTTATCTTGTCAGTGCACAAGATAACTCAGTGCACAAGTTATCTTGTGCACTGACAAGATAACTGAGTTTTATATGAGTATGTGTGAACCTCTGCATGTGTGTGTGTGTGCTGGGGAGCTAGTATAGAGTGGTGTAAAGTCAGTGGAGCGTGGCAGCGTGGAGTGAAGGACATTAAACCACACAGTCACTTCAATTCCACTTCATCACAGACAGACACACTCCTGCTCAACAATCTGTGAAGGATGAAGGTCTCCCATAAAAGGCCGATCTCTCACCTATCGCCATGCAGGCTTGCCGTGACCTATAAGGCTGTGATGCAAAGCAGTCATTCAGATTCTTCCTGGTGTCACGGTTTGTTCATGCGTGCAAAAGCAGAACATGTGCAGTGAAACGCCTTCCTGTCGTACCGTACGTCTCATTACCCATAACGACAGAAATGCACAGGGAACGTTTCTGGACCGTGTCAGAAAATATTCTGTTGTGATGCGGTTGCTGAAAATACATACGACCTAATAGATAAGCACAGTAAGAATGCATGTTAACGTGAGCTGGAGTTGAAGTTAGTAGTTTTGTACTAGATGTCATCTTCGGGTTTCTTACATGGCAAACACTTCAACTTCATATCCAGTTGTACAGAATTTGTATCTCATATAACAGGAATTTCAACAAATCAATTCGGTTCATTCCAGTTTGGATCAAACTGCATCCAATTCAATTCAGGAAAGTTATAGAAATTCAAATCCATATGATCTCATGATTCTTATTGGTAAAAAGATATCTAGTCAACTGCATCAACTCCTCAACTCATTTTAAGCAAGCTTGTAGTGACACTAACGATGTTTCCATGCAATTGTCATGCAAAGTTTGAACAAACTTTTAAAATGTCGGCAAAAAAAAAAAAAGAAAAAGGAAAATGAGAATTAGGTGAGTTTCCTTTTACTGGTTGGAATGAACCAACCAGGCTATGCAAAGCATAACATCGTCAAATGTCGCTACTACGTCTGGCTGTCATAAACAGGAAGTAGAGGTTGCAAGCTAGCTGGACATCAGAAAAATTAGCATAAGCATCTGAACCGGAAGCTTGGACCTAGAAATTTTTCTATTTTGTGCCTCTGGTAAGGCACAGACCCTCCAATGGATAGGAACGATTCCCTATGTCAGACATTTTTCGGCATCTGTGTTTCCATCCTTGGCTGAGGGAATTAAATCTTTTTTGGAAAAGCCAGAAACCACCTCAAACAAACGTAAAAGCTTTTGTGCAAAATGGAGGACATTATTTTGAATTTTGCATTTACATTAACTTTTTTTGTAGTGCAATACTTCAAAATGTGCTGAACCCCCCAAAACAAAACAAAACAAAAACTGGAAATACACCACTGAGTTTTGACAGGAACAAACCTCCAGCAAACTCAGACATTTTTATTTACAATTTGTAGAATGTTCATAACACCGTTTCTCTCTCTGTGTGTTTGTATGGATATGTCCTCATTGGTTGAGTTCATGGGTGCCATGACCAAGTATAATTGAAGCCCAAGGGTCCTTTGGTACATGTAGGTCACCCAACTACCTCCAAGCACAGCTGACAGACCTGTTCATGTCTGTATTTTTCATTTCCCTCTTCTAAAGCAGTAGCACTGCCAGCCAACAATTTCCAATCTCACCGGTCTCTGATGAAGCATTTTGTCTTTCTGTTAGCATAAGTGTTAGCGTGGTCTGTACCGTTGGCTGTCTGCTGACAAGTCCTGAGCTACATGTCAGAATAAAAAAAATAAATAAATAAAAAAAAAAAAAAAAAAAAAACAGAAAAAGAAATAAATATAAATGATAGCAAATATATATATATATATAACTTTTTTTTTTTTACTGGTTTACTGAATATGAAGTTATTGTAAATGATAGCAAAGATAGTGTTAATCCAAGCAAATATAATGAACTGATGAAAATAGCTTGTAATATGCGTACAGTTGTCACAGTGTGATTCCTGGCCTCTGGTGAAAACTTCCCAAGCGCGGTTCAACCCTGAGGTCAGGACCGGGCGCCGCACAGAGAAGTCCGCCCCCCAGCCTCCCACCGACATCCTCAGAAATACATCAGGGACTTGAGGTGATAATTGGACGGAGCAGACAGGAAGTTTCGATGAAACCGCACGGCGTGCGTGTGTGTTTATGAGCGTCTCTGTGAGTGTCAGCAGTGGGAACATGTCCATCAGTCCGTTAAGTACAAACATGGCTGCAGGTGTTTCCCTGAAGTGAGCAACTCTCTCTCTCTCTGTATAATTGGCAATCAGTAAGTGATTCTGCTACGTCTTCTGACTTCACTGATAGAGCGACATGACACATGTTGTGCAGCTGCAAACTGTTCCCCCCTCCTCATCATCATCCACCCCATGTATTTATGTCCATGATCATGTAGAATTTCTATCAATTTTTTTTTAAATCAAATCTCATGGTAATAACCCCCCCACACATTTAGGAAACCAAGAGAAATGCTATGGATTTTTGTCAAAAAAAAAAAAAAAGAAATTATCTGCAAAAACTCTGCTCAGATATTAAAACCGGTACTTTATTTGTTTTGTTCTCATTTCTTCTAAGAAAAAAAAACTTCTTGGTTGAAATAAAATAACAAATCTGAGTCCGACATTGGCAGAAGAAGAAGTAATTCTGTGCTGAGGTGAATCAGGTATGTTTATGTCCACATGTTGTCATGAGCAAATGTTGAAGACTGACTGAGTTATTGATCAGTTGCAGATGCTCCACATGGTCCCAGCTCTACAGATGGCCAGTCAGGTCGTCCCTGCTTGTGTTTTTTGTCGTCGTGGCTCATCATTAGACATGCAGGGGCTTGTTCCTGCTCAATCTGAGAGTGTGTGTACGTGTGTGTTGCCTAAAACACGCACACACAGGGTGTTTGTGTGATTCAATTGTCTACTGCTGACCAGCTGCTGCCAGAAGCTATTGTGTCACCAGACGTAATGACTGCACGGTGGTGTGTGTGTGCGTGCCAGTGAGAGAGTGTGTGTGTGGGGACATATAAAGAGAGAAAATGGTTAAACAGGAACGCTTAGTTTTTTACTCCAGCGTCCCCAGTTTCGGTGCATATTTAATTCTTGTAGACAGAGCATACTTTTTGATGTTTTCATAGAAAAAAAAATCCTATCAAACATAAAAAAATGTCAGCTCTCAGATATGAGCTGTTCTAATTTACTCTACTTACACCAAAACACATCTATGCAAGATTAAAAAAAACAAAAAACGTTGAAACTTCTGGTGCTCCAGACATTTATCGCTGCATTGAGCTGAAGGTTCTGCTTACAGGCATTACATGACTCCACACAGCAGTTTCCTACCTCTATTTTTAAATCCACAGTATTTCCATTGATCAAACCTCAATCTGTTCACCTCTTCAGTGAACAGAGGTCCTTTAAGACACGGTCTGGATTCATTTGAGGACGATAAAAGAAAAGAAAATACATTTTTCACGTGTTTCTTTGATCAGAAACAAACTTCTTGGTTGCCGATTTTATCCACCAATTTTTTTCCACTCTTGCTAACTCACCAACTTTCTTGGTATATTTATGTCAGACAAAAACATTTAAATTAAATGGTATCGGCCAAAATCGGAATCGGCAGGTCAGGCTTTTTTAAGATCGGTATTTGGTGATCGGCCAGAAAACTGCAGCCAGTGCAGTTTTCTGTAATTAGAACTCACTTAGAATGAAACGAAATGAAAACGCAACAAGTGGACTAAAAACTTCTAAAGTAGAGTTTGAGATTTGTGAAGCAAATCAAAAACAACAAAAAAGTATATATATTTGTGTATTTATGCATGTATGTACGTGTCAAGGCCAAGATATAGTCCAATAGAATGTCTGCATAGTTCTATGCTGAATAAGCATGTCTGAGTAAGCAAAAAAATCAATTAATCGCATGATAAATCAATAATGATAATTTTCATTTAGACAGATATTAAAGAGACGCTCTCCTTTAATATAATTAAAATATGGTCCATTTGAGAATCGCTGCGAACATTTAACACTCAGTACGATGCAGTTAGTCGAAATTCAATTTTGCTTTATATTGTTTAGAAATGAAAGGTTATTGATCTCGATCTTGAGTGGGTATACTTGCATTAAACCATTAAACCATTATTATTATTATTATTATTATTATTATTATTATAGTAATTGAATATGGTCTCAAAATTACAGTATTGTCGTTTATCTCAATCATTTCTTTTTTATCAGCCGTCAAGATTTATTGTGACAGTCTTAATAATGAAGTAGCTTTTCTGAAGATTGAAACTCTTTTCTGTTAAGGCACAGAGATTTTCATGAGGAAAAATTTAAAAAAAAAACTGTACTGAAGGGAAACATGTTTGTCATGTTCCCTTCTAAGGCAGAATCAAGTGAACTAGCAGGAGAGATGAGCTGGCTCTGGATTAGACGGTTGCTCTGTTTGGTTCCTGGACTGTGGAAAGGTGGAGATCAGCATCAGAGTCGCCATGGAAATGGTAATTAAGTTACTGTTGTCATGGTTACCTCCAGGCAGCCTGGTTCAGCTTCCCGTTCGCGGCCTCTCACTCTTCCTCCATTTTATTTGGATGTTTAAAACTTTGTCCAAACCTTCTTCACCAGAGACACAGGCTACTGGTTGGCACTTTCTGCCAAATGTGTTAAACTCATTCAATTATCCTCCCCATAAAGTACTGCTGGGCCAGTGACTGACTGTTTTCTCCTGTATAAAGTTACTAATGGAGGCTGGTACTGCCATGATGTCTGCACTCTGTCGCTCTTTCCTCTCTGGACTGAAGCTTCAGTTTCTTCTGTCTCGCTGTCTCACCTCTCACATCCTTCCGCACCGTGATTGGTCAGTATAGGGGATTACTACAAACTCAATGATTTGATGCAGTTAGCCTGGCTGACGTCGTCGTGCCGTATGTGAGATTAAGATTGATTTTCATGTCAAGGAGTGAAATACGGAATTTGACCTGCTGTGGGATTCGGTATTGAAATTGCTGAAAATGAAAGGTTGGTGTTTGTTTGTTTGTTTGTGAGAGATCAATCCTCCGACTGCACAAAGATTATAAAAATTAATTATTCCTTGTTTTAATTATTTGCAGAACCACATTTAAGAGCAATGGCTGACACTGCTGATTGATGAGATCATTGTGGAGGAATTTTGGCAGATGCTTAACCCTGCCACAAAATGTTCACCAGGTCCAGACTTTGAATAGACCACTGGAGGGCTTAGATTAAGTTTTCTTTCTTTTTGTCCTACTGTATATGTATATATAATGAGACAGAAAACCTCAAACTTTGAACCAGATGGAGTTTTTTTTTCTCGTCTTGTCCGGTTCACTCTGGTTGTGTGAGATTTTCTCCGTCGCTGCTGTAAATGTGTCTTTGTGTGCGGCGCAGAAAGGGCAGCAGTGTGACGCGGCGCAGAGGTGGACGCCGCTTGCAACAATTGCTGCGCTCTTTAATCTTGCGTTGACAGAAACAGAGTCTCATTCATAGTCGCCCCCTGCACACTGTATCAGTTTAGCATAAATTTCCCCCCCCGACAAACATGAACACGCATCTCGACGCACATCAGAATCCACTGGAGGCCTGAAGGATCCTTTAACACTTCAGTGTAAAACGTTGGCATCTCGGTTAATACACTGCAAAAACAACAAAATCTTACCAAGTGGTTTTGGCGTAGTTTTTAGTGCAAATATTGTTAACACTTTAATTGAAGGGGTGTGCATGAGACTGACATGACACTGTCATGAACATGAATGAGTCTTTATGAATGTTGTCATTTACTGAATGACATGTCAGGACAACATTCATAAAGACTCATTCATGTTCATGACAGTGTCACGTCGGTCTCATGCACGCCCCTTCAAATAAAGTGTTACCCAAATATCTTAGTACACTTGAAATGAGAAAAGAAAATATATTTTCAGCAAGATATAGAAGCTCGTTGTAAGCCAGTAATTTCTTAATATTGATAAAAATGGTGCAAGCTTCATTGGGAGATTATTTCACTTATAATATAGATATTTTCCAATGTTAAAAGTGAAATAATCAGCTAGTGGAACAAGAACTTTTTCATCAATATTAAGGAGTTACTTACTTAAAACAAGCTCTTATATCTTGCTGAAAAGTTACTTGCAAGTTAAGATATTTCCACTAGAAACCAGAACAAAAATACTTGCTATTTTCTTTTTGCAGTGTACAAAAACATCAGACATTATGAAATGAGTCATAATGATGTTTCTCCCCTCTGTATGACTGAAGTGACCCTCTCTCTGCCTGCTGGTTTTTACTGAATCATACGTCAGGGTTTACATTCTGCAGTCAGTCACTAAGTGTGTGTGTGTGTGTGGGTGTGTGTGTGCGTGCGTGTGTGTGTGTGTGTTTATGAGTGCGTGAGTTTAATTTTGTTGCTGTTTAATTAGAATACCATGTCTCAGTGCCCTGGGGTGACGTGTACCCCACATATGGCTCAGTAACTGCCGGACGTAGTCTGCATGCGGGTGAGTCTGGGTGTGCGGCGGCGGTCGCCCCCACCGTCCTCCTCCTCCTGCTGCGTACAGTACATCAGGTCCGGTTATTGTCTGGCTCTCAAACCGTCCTCATGTCTTTCTCATGTCCTTCTCATGTCCTTCTCATCTCTTTTCTCAATCTCTAATTTGCTCAGCCATGAGAATCTGACCTCTAAGTTTTTTCATGTACTCACTCAAATACGGAGTTTTCTCAAATCTCCACTTTGGTTAGATTTTTTTTTTTTTTTTTTAATTTTTTTGTAAATAATCATTTATAGTGGCTGTTTGGCTGAAATAAATATGTGTCCGGCTACATGTCAACTAGGCCTAAGACAGGAACAGACACAAGGATTTCATATCGGTGGGTTTCCCGGTACATTTTATTACCCAAGTTGCCCTGTCACGATATCAGATTTTGCTGAACAATAAATTGCCCCAGAAGTTCTCACGATAAATGATAATATTGTTGCTTTGAGTCCGTTTCCATATATTGTAGTGGTACAAATGGAGCACGTTCTCAGAGATCAATAAACTTTAAATTCTAATGAGCATTTAACAACTGGAAGCCATTTTAAATAACCAAAACAAATGAAGGAACAGAAACAACAAATAAAACGATTCATGAAGTCTCTGGAAACAAACTTGTCCTTCAAAGAAAGACCAAAACACCAAACTGAAGACTTTTATCCTTCAGTTCTTGGTAGAAAGACATAAAAGAGGAAAATGCCAAATCATTAATTGAAAAAGAATAGAAATGATTAAGTTTGTTTACATTTCTCATACAATTAATTGATTTATTGCTTATTGGCCTAAACTCAAGTACACTTTTCTGTTTTCCTGTCAGTTGAAGATTTCCAAAAAACAGGAGTCCATCTGGTCAGGAGTTGATGCCGATTGCTGTTCTGTATATGTGTGTGTGTGTGTGCGTGTGTTGGTGTGTGTGCACCGTGTGTTCTTGAATGTCTCGAAGACGTCTTAAGGAAACAGCAAGGGGCTTAGGCCTTCCCATTGTTGTCAACGCATCATTTCTAATGAGATGCGCTGCATATTTGCATATCATGCCTGGCAGCAGTGACTGTGGAGAGATATTGATTCTGGAGTTTGGTTGTAGACAGAAGGGAGCTGAAAATGTTGGTTGAGGTCAGTGGGTCAAGCCTAGATACACACCCATCCACCCTCAGGGTTTTACACACACACACACACACACACACATGCACACACGCAAACAGCTTCACAAACACATCCCTACTACTTTTGAAGTGTTTCTGTTCTTGCCAGTTCTAAAGATAGTTAGATGAAAACAGGTGTGTGTGTGTGTGTGTGTGCGCATGTGTTGAGGAGTCTGAGACCCTGAAGGCCTGCAGTCTTTCCTCTATCCTTCCTCTGGAGATGTCTCTTTTTTTATTTTCTCAGACATTTTTGCTACATAGTTTATTTTGTCTTGATGGAGCTGGAAAATCTGCCTAGAAACCGTATACTGTAATGAAACATACAGTATAATTGAGCAAGGATTTGCTAAAGGAATATTTAGGCACAAATGTTTCAGTGCCACATCTAGAGAGAGTGATCCTAAGATTCAGTGCTTAGGATGAAGCGACATGTAGTAATGGTAACTGCATCTTTAACCTTTAACTGTGCGATCATGTAACCGCGGTTAAAAGAGACTCAAGTGTTCGGTTTGTCCCTCTGGGCTAATTTTGTGACATGATGGTAAAACACAGCAGATGGGGCGAGGAGCATGTTTTTATGATCAAATGAACTGGAAATTCATAAAAAAAAAAAAATTGTCCAAAGTTTCAAATTCTATGTTTAAGTGAAAAATAATTCATAGGCCTGGTAGATCAAAATGTTTCTTTTTTTATTGTTTATGCTAAGATTTTCCCGATTGGAAACTAAAATATCATCTCTTAAAAGATAATAAAATGAAATTTATCAATAAAAAGTTTTTTTTATTAAACTGCTGAGCAGGTTTTTAAAAATCTTTTCACTTTTTTTTTGATGATTTCTCTTTAATGATGGTCTTTGAGGGTGGAAGACCTCTTTACCATCACCCTAATCTTCTCTTTTCTCCAGACTTTCTCTGTCAGATTCGAGAATTGATCAGTCACCCTATCACGTTCAAAAAGCCAAGCAGGCCATCTTTAACTATAGAATATGTTGAAAACAACGAGCACCAATGAAGGTGCGCACCATAAATACATCTGTCCATTTTCTGTACAGAATAGAATACATATATATTTATGAAGTAAAAGATGCTGGGAAAACAAAACAAAACAAAAAAAATTAAAATTTACATCCTTAACTGGGGAATTAAGAACAGTTCAAATGGAAATAGAAGTCAGACTGTTTAAAGCTGTGAAAATAACATTGACATGATATCTAAACTAAATAAGCTGTGAGTGCAGTGAAGATTAAACTGCAGTGTTTTGATTCTATCCTTTCAAGTTGAAAGCCTTGTGAAAGCATTTCATTTATAAGTGACTTTTGCACCAGGGTCATGTCGCTCCAGTCCCGCTCACAGAAGCGCACGCACACATTTTGGCAGCACAGTGTCCCTGCTGATCTTTTTAAGTCTTGTGGTCTGTTCTCCAGACGTTCTCTGCATAAACTCCCAGTAGCAAATCGAGGTTTTATCCTCGGCGTCGAATGTTCAGGGATCAGAGGGTCAGAGTGTCTGCGTTCCAGCAACGCTACTGTGTGGAATATACCCAAATTCAGACAAGTGAAACTGGGTCAGTTCATATTGATTTTGGCGCATGGAAGCATTTTTGAATACTTTTTCTTTTTTTTTTTTTTTTGGTGAAGATTCTACCTGAATATGGATTATTACAACAACAGAAGTGTAGTGACGTGGGTGGCTCCTGGTCAGAGGAAACCGATGCCAAACCTACATGTTTCTGCTTTTAGGTTCACGGGCAGGAAATACAAATAGCAGAGGCTTCAGGATGGAATCCTGCGGTACCCCACATAACAACGAAGAAGAGCGTATAAAGAAAGAAATGCTCGACAAAACTAAAAAAAGAATGGCTTGCAATAATAATCAGTGAATAATTGTTATTTCTATGGAGCCAACTAACGATAAATGTCATCTCAAGGCACTTCATTAAACAAAACATTTAATTTGTTTGAAGAAGCATGTTATCAAATTAATCCCTTAAAATCTGGTCATAATTAAAGAACAAAATTAATTTAGATTCAATCCACTTAGACCAAAAGGTAAGCAGATGGTTAAAAGAGTTTATTGGACTGTGTTTGGTCTTATGTAGCTGTTTTTTCCATGGATCTTGAATGTGTTATTTTTTAAGTTCCAGCCGAGCTTGTTGTTCTCCGGTTAGTTTCCTCCCAGCGATGCCACATCCACCAGAAAACTCAGATTTACTCCAGCTGAGGGACGCTTCCTCTCCTTCACTGAATGCATGGATAACTCTGTGCGTGTGACATCAGTGTATGTGCATGTGTTACACAGTCGTTAATGCATGATTGGTCTTCTCGCATAAGAAAAATTCTCTCTATGCATGAGTGACGTGCGCGTTTAAAGAAACCTTTCAGTACAAAATGCTATGCTAATGCATAAGAACATATGCGTGAGAATAGAGTGTGAATTTCTTTTTACACGTAGCTTAATTTGATCTGAAAAAGTTGCTCCATTAAAGTATGCCCACTCATTCGCGGAGTCCTTTACTCACAGATTTATCTGTGGAACGTAACTCTAAAATAATTCACCTACACACAGATTTATTTTTTTCTGCAAATTTCTTGAATCATTTCTTAAATATTTGAGTAAAGCATTTCAGCTACGGATGGAGCACAAACACAACTTCTATTCTAAATACAACTTATCACACACACACGGACACGCACACACGCACCTACACACACACACACACACGCACACACACACACACACCACCACACACACGCACACACACACACACACACCTACACACACACGCACACGCACACACACACACACACATGCACACATGCTTCTTCCATACACCAGTTACATGATATATGTTCTACCTCTAGAACTGCTCCACTGGATGTCAATAATGTCGTTTATCATTATTTACATTTTTTTTTCAGAACAACAAATGCGATAATCTCACTCTCATTCAGTCTTCAATGTTTCATCAGAGACTGTCATTATTAAGTGAAAACGCAATCTTAAGACATTTCTTTAGCCCTGCTAATGACAACAACCAATAGGATAATTACCCAACCAGCTATGCAGCCATTTTACAATCCTTACTAATGAGCCTGCTGGCGTCTTTTGAACAGTTTCCATAAAAACTCACCTCTCTGACTGGTGGAGGTTCACCAGAGGGCTGGGGTTGGTGCTGTAATGCCCACATTGTCCCCAATGTGCCAACTGTTATCTGCATGTGTGTGTATTCTGGAAAAGAGTCTGAAATATACAGTAGGACATGCTGATTTTTAAATTAAATTTTTGTATTTTTTATTTTTATGATTGCATCTTAGAGTTTTAGTGTTATCTTTGTATCTTCAACATTTTGGCTGGAACCATTTGCCCTCACATCTTACTTTCATGAACATGTAGTGCATTTGTCTATATTTTGTAATGTAAATGCATGTGTGTGTGTGTGTGTGTGTGCGTGTGTGTGTGTGTGTGTGTGTGTGTGTGTGTGGGCACGCGTGTGCGTGTGTGATAGCAATGGAGCGTGAGTCCGAGAGCATTAATAATGTATGAGGGGGAGTGGTGACGAAGAGGAGGCGGTGACAGATGGAGAATCAGTGTGTGAGTGTGTGTCGGAGGGAGAGTAACGCTCTGACAGACAGCGAGAGCTCAGAGAAAGGAAAAGGGACAGAGTGAGTTGTGGGGGGGCAAACAAAAAACAGATTAAATGCTATAAAAGATTTTTTCCTTCCTTGATTGTTGGAGCGTCTGATGCTGCTCTGTCTCCCAGCTCTGAATTCAGCTGACAGCACCTCAAGTCTTTGTGTTTGCTCTTTTTTTTACCCCCCTCCCTGTATGCTGAAGGATTGACACACAAGGAGCTACAAAGCGGTGACCAAGCACCTCAATGAAAGCTGCACTGACAGAGCTCTGAAACACGTGCAGACTGTGTGTGGTTCAGCGAAGCCCATGCGAGGATTACACCACTTCACTCTGTAAGGTAATTGAGTTTGACAGTTTTCTCTAGAAACAACAACAACAACAAAAAAATGGACAAAATAATCAGAATCAACACAGCACTCAGCTCAGTTTACATTATAAGATGCTGATATGCAGTTCTTTGTTCTTCGCTCTGCTGTTTGTAAAAACCACAGTCCGACCGGAATCAGACACAGAGTGCACTCTATTCCCTCAGCTTCCATTTCTCACAACCTTTGTCCTCCTTTTCCACCACGGCTTCCATCTCATCACTGTTTACCTGCCTGAAGCTGGAGAGGTGACATGGGAAATCTCTGCTACATTAAGCAGACTCTGACCTGTGTGCTTCTGGATGCTGCTGCTGTACTGTATGTCTTACTTTTGGAGGCTTGTTTTTGTGCTACCTTATTATAAACAATAAGTCCTGTTTTGTCTAATGTTTGTCTTTGTTATATTGTGTCCTTACTGGGACTGCAGTTCTAAATCAGGATGTGGAATAGAGAGGAAGAAAAAAAAAAAAAAAAAGAACTCCTGCCCATGCTGTGCCCGACACACACAGGTCATCAGTTATGATTGCTTTTGATTCTGCCTGACAGTTTATGCTTTTTCTGGCTTTGTTCCCCAGTTCCAGGCTTTCTTTGTTTTTCTCTATCTTATTATCTTATCTTATTTTTAACCCACATATCACAGGAACTCATCATTTTTAGTACCAGACATTTTAAACAGGTGCTCCTGAATCAGATTATATTTGAATCTGAGCTGTCATATTGACTTTATGTCATTGTGTGAAAGACACACAGTTTTGCACATCAGACAGTTGGATGTAAACAGTGGATGAAACGAGCATGGAGACATGAACCACAAAAAATAAATAAACAAATGAAGAAAAAAGTATATTCAACAATTTCAATACTTACCTAAGTCACTAGTGAGGTTAAGTTTTAAAAATTAACCAAAAAAACCAGCCAACATAAATCAAGTTCACACTGAGGATAACACTGTCTGTATGCTGCCTAACTATTGGCTCTTGAAGTTACTATGCTGCATGTCATTGAACTGCAAACGGATGCGTCCAGTTCAGATCTGCTTGGCCTGCATGTTTTGATACTCCCCATCTTCTCAGCAGAGACGCCGGATGTGCAGCGCTGCTAAGGTGTGATAACTAGATGCTGCACTGAGCCCGTTTGTTGGCCAGTTGGTTCAAACAACACAGAGTTGCTGAGTTTCAAACAGGCCTTTGTAGTTTCGAGGGTCGGGCATCACGTGAACACCACTGGGTGCTTTTTGTAAAACGATACAGTCAGAACTTAACAGCAATAATTTATATTTACGAAGGAGGGAAAAAAAATGAAGGTTTATTTTTGAAGGCATATTCTCTTCATGTTATTGATTTATTGATGAATGCCACAGTTTCGATTCAGATAGCTAATTAGTAAGCTAAATATTCAGCTTTTTAACAAAATATTTGACTCCAAACTAAATGTTTAGTTAGGTTAGCTTTAGCTAGCTTAATATTAAGTTAGCTCTGAACACGATTTTGTTTGTAAACTAAACATTTGTCTTTCTAAATATTTAGTTACTGAGTATTTAGTTTAGAGGTGAACATTTAGTCTGTAGCCTCTACATTTAGCTTGCTTACTGAATACTTAGTTTGAAACTGTGACATTTATAAAAAGAAAAAAAAAAAAAATACATGACTTTAAAAAATGAACTCCCATACATTTTCCTCTTATGGGAGGCTAACCTACCCAAATTACTGCTGTTAATTTGTGCAAACAGCACCGCATAGAGCACAGCTCAGCTCATTAGCTGTTCATTTTCTGATGAAAATGAATTCTGTCTGAGCCCGGGCGTAAAGATTCATTCACATCTTTCAGCGAGTGTTCAAACCAGGAATCAAGTCTCATTTCTCTCTATGATCATGTGTAGTTGCTGTTGTTGTTGTTGTTGTTGCTGTTGTTGTTGTTGTTGTTGGTAGATGTCTTTTCTCCGTTCACTTCCCGTGTTGATCACCGGCCTCTCAGCGTTCAGGCCTGACTGCTTTTCGGTGATCAGCTGTTTGTCACTCTGAGAACCACATCTGTTCCCCCCTGTGGGCTCCAGCGGGGAAACCTTGAGTGCTTTACTATGTCCTTTGACCTATTTGAGGTCATTAAGACACATCCTGTGTGACTCTTTCCTGACCAGACAGAATTTTAATATATCTCAAACAATTTATGTAACGCTGTGTGTGTTTGAGGGGGTCAGTTGGGCATTTGTGCGTGAGTGACATTTTCCCCCTGGACAGCTGGACACATTTATCAGCTCTTATTAGCTTTTTCCCATTACAGTGCCTGACAGAATATGTAAAGAATGAAAAAAAAAACAACCAACAACCCCAAAACATATATGTGTTAGTGTTCAGTTAAATGTTACTTGCAAGGCGCTTTTCATACAAATGAAAACAACAGAAGGTTCTCGTTACTGCTTAAAAACACACACAGATAAACATGCAATTACAGCAGTCTTTAATAAAAAAAGACAGAAAAATTTTATTAAGGACATTAAATTGTATGACATAAAAATGCCAAATAAAACAAAAAAAATTATAAAAAACTTTTTCATAAATAGCATAAAACCAAATGAAAAAAAAAAAAAAATCTCTCGAAGATAACATCTAAAATGATAACAAGTGCACTCTAATCAACTGGATATAATAATAATAATAATAATAATAATAATAATAGTAATAATAATTCAAATATGAAATATAAATGGAAATGATAAAACCCAAATGAATAAAAAAAGACTATGTATTAAACACCCAGACTGAACCGAGAAGTTTCTCCAACGATCACCTTCAGGACGGCTGCTCCCAAGGCGAGCGGCGTAATGAGAAAATGAAAATGACTACCAGAAGGCCTGAGGGGTCAGGTGGCCTGCAGGAGAGAAGCAAATCTGATGAATAGGGTGAACTAATAGCTTTAACAATTTTAAAAACCAATAAGCGTTCCAAAAAATCCCCCCAAAAACGATTCGAAAAGCCACAGCCGGACACAGTCTGCAGAGACTCAACGCGCCGCTGTGATGCCAGCTCGCTTCCTGGCCTGCGTCAGAGTCCTGGCAGCTGCACTTTAAAGATGTGATCTTCTCAGGAAGACCGAAGGGCACGTGGCATTAAAGTCGTTATTTCAGAGATTGTAAAGGCATATGCTAATGTCGCTGTACTGAGAGAGAACAGGCCGACCTCTTGCACTGTTCTCTGGAAGACAAAGTACATTCTTTTCTGTTTTTGATTCCTTGCCAATGTTTGAAGATGTGTTTCTCTCTCTGGGGGAGAAACACATCTAGAACCTTATAGTTGTTCTGAGTGAACTTCCTGGAAAAATAATTACCTGAAATTCAGGTAATTTGTGCATCCGTGGCCTTTTGTCAGCAGTACAGAGATGTGTGTCATCAGCATAGCTGGAAAACTAAATACTTTCCCTCCTTTTGGTCACCATGTGGAAGTTGACTGAAATGCTGGAGACCTAAACTTGAACTTTCTTGGCACTTTGGAGTTTAAGGTAAAAAAAATGTCCTAAACGTACAAAGACGTTACTGTGAGTAATGAGCTCAAGCACTTAAACAGTTCAACAGAGTGGGGTCTGTCTGAGTGTGTGCGGTATAATAGCCTAGTCAGCAGCACTATCAGTGGCTGCATGTCTCTCTTTTAACACTGATACTGACGTGTCGTGATCCATATCGGACCATTCAGGTCTTTTGTAGAGCTGATTCTGCTGATTCAATTTGAGACCAGAGATGTTTGGTGTTCAAATGAGAGCTGAAGTTATTAGGAACCCTGTACCTAAAAAGGCGCGTTAGGAAGTGTGTGAGTGTGTGTATTCTGAGAGGCTTCATTCGGTGTGTTTCGTGTCACTGGGTCAGGTGTGCGCGGTAGTGTTGTGATGTACACAGGTGTTTGCTAAGTGTTTCAACGCTGTGGATGTTCTGTGAAAATGGCAGAAAACTGAGCACACACTCACACGCGCACAAACATTGTCATTGTGAAATACAGTCCTTCCTTTGTTTGGGAGTATTGTGGAGAGGAGGTTAATGCACCCAGAAAACTGAAAGAGAGAGAGAGAGAGAGAGAGAGGGGGGGGGAAACGCTAATGGACAGTGACGACGCTTTCACAGCAAATATTTGGTAGCAAGAGGTCTCAGACATGAGCGTCCCATCCCCCTTTTCTCTGCCTCCATCCACCCCCTTTCTCCATGGCCAAAGGGAAAAGATCAGAACAAATTATCCATCTGTGATCAGCCCACAAATGAACTGCGCTCAAATCGACGCCTTCGACGTTTGTCACGTTTTGATTGGTAGGGAGGGAAACACGTTGAAGTCTTTCTTCAGGTAAATAATTTAGACAAATACGAAGTTGCGGTACTGTGGCATTTCAGGACAAAACGAAGCCCCTCTGTCATGCGGTTGTTTCAGATCCTCTGAAGCCGTCTAACGTGTCTGATTTTGAACGTGAAAGAGAGATCCTATCTCAACCCAAAACCTCCCGACTCGTCTGATAATCTCAAATCTTTACATTTATTCCCAGACTAAAGTTTATGGGATCCCTGGTATGGTGACAAAGCATTAATCACAGTCATAAACCTCAGATTTGTTGATGCTTTGGCACTGCTGGAGCAAGTACTAGTGGAACACCTGATGTAGCAGGTCTGCTTTCACATCATCTGTGTGAGGAACAGGCTTCTTTTCTCAAACCTCCATTCAGTTGTGGCAGATGGCTGCTGGTTCTGAGTCAGGTTCTGGTTCTGCTGGAGGCTTCCTCCTGTTAAAGGGGAGTTTTTCCTCTCCACTGCTGCTACATGCATATGCTTGGGATGAGGGACACAACGATGCTGGGCTTCCCTAGATGGAAACTTTTTATTCTACATTGAATAATTCAATTGAGCATGACTCTCGTTTAGGCGTAGTCATGCTGGTAATGGTTATGGATAGAGTCAGATTGATGGAAAGCCTCTGCAAAGATAGACGCGTGTGTGTGTGTGTGTGTGTGTGTGTGCGGGTGTGTGTGTGTGTGTCCAACCAGCAGAGGATTAGCCTCATCGGCAGAATATTGAAACGACAGAAAGCGTGCATGCAGCAGGAACCAGGGGTCAGTTCTGAGGATCTTCTGGGAATGTAATTAACAGTGCAGGTTTTGAATCATTTGATTCCTATGGAGATTATCCCACTGATTATTGAGAAAGGTGTAAATAATTTCTGAAATGCCATAATTTTATCACAGTGGAAATAAAATATCATTGATTTTTTTTCTCCCCCAAAATTGATCCTGTGATTTTGTTGGTTTAAAAAAAAAAATCTATAAATTTATATCAACATTTAAATTAAAGGATGTCTGAATAACAGACGTTTGCGTATCCACAGTATTCACTTCCTAACTGCTGAGTGACGTTTTGCTAGTTTTCACGTAAGAAATAAGAAAATGTCTTTATAAAGTCTTTATCACCCTACGATCGTCAGCTACACCCACGGATTTGCTCTCACAAATGTGAAATTATTATACACTAAATCTGCCAGAGGTGTGAATATTTTAAGCATCAAACAACACTTTTTATTCATATTTTTTAACAGCTTCTTTTAAAGTCAAACAAAGCATGTTGGCGCAGTGTCAAAATATAGATTTTGCTCTAGGAAGTGAAGCTAAATTAAATTGGACTGTTTAACATTCTGATATGAGGCGTTTGTTGTGCAGAAGTAGGTGTCATGATGTGTGGCGGTTATAGTGGATCAATAGGCATCAGGTGAATTTTCAAGATTTAATAAAAATGATGAAAATACAAACGTTCACTTTCAAAAATCACTGGGAGCCAGAATAGAACAAAACGTAAATCACAACAACAACAAAAGAAGCCAACCAGGAGACACAGGGGGAGCATGGGGTAAAACCGGAAAGTAACAGGAGGAACCAGCGAGGAGTGACTGAGAAAGAGGCACTTAAGTTCTCTAAAGTACTGGGAGCTTGAAAGCTGAAACAATGGAGCTGGGCTAATTAGCTAATGTGTTGCAGATGTGAGGAGAGAGAGCAGAAGGCCGACTGAACAGAGAGAGAAGAGAAAGAGAGAGAGGAGAAAGGAGAGAGAGAGTAAGGAAAAATAGCTAGCTACAAGAGATAAACATCATGAACTGGAATCATCAAGAAAGAACTGAACTAAAGAAAAACAGCAACAAAACTGATCAAACCAAAATGAGAAACTAACACAAAACAATGAACATTAGAATCAAATCAAACCATAAGACAAGCTAAGATCCTAACAGAAGGACTGAGATTCGACTGTACATGATGAAAGACCAGCTCTGGAAGCTTGTGGCTCTTCTCGGTATGTGTCATAATTTCCCCCTGACCCCAGTCTAAATGAGGTATTTAAGCGGTTAGTTGCTCTAGCAGTTTCTTCCACTGAGTGACACTGAGTTTGGGCTCCAGGCTCAGCTTGCCGTTGGCTGTTGTGTCACTCACTCGCAGACGGATTCCTTAAACCAGTGACCGGCCCGGCCCCACGCTCCTGACTGCTGGGTCTCTGCTTATTTACATGTAAAGTGGTCAAGAAATTGATAAGCAAGTTAAATCATTTATTAGTCATTTACCCAAAATATGTGATTCTTTCAAAGGAAATATTAAAAAAAAAATCTTTCTGACTTCATCTACATGATTTTAATAGATTTAGGAATCGGCGTCTAAATTTTAAACTTTAAAATTTGATCACATCCATATTTATTGTGACACATCTTCCTGTTATTGTCAGTCATTGTTTCACTAATTTCACTAATTTCAGCACCTGTAGGAGTGTGTTTGTCTGTGCAATGTGATTAAAAAGCAACACGCAGCACTGTATTTCCTGTTTAATTTTATCATTGTATTATATATCCATTTTTGTAACCTGCAGATAATCTGGTGCAGCGTATCGCATGGTGACATTTGTACATTGTCCCTTTCTAAAGAAAGCTAATTAGTTATCCAGTTATTTACTGGTTTTCGTTAACAAATGCACACAATGCCTTTCCCAGCCAGATGTCGTCATGTGGCAACAGAGAAATCTGTGATCAAAATCACAACCGTCAGACTCCAAGACAACTTCTCTACCCGCCGAGCCGCCGTTTCCATCCACATTTGGGAAAAAAATGAACAATGCAACTTTGTAAAGGTTCACCATCTTCCTCAAGTGAAACTTGCTTATTGGGGGAACGAAAAACTCAATATCTGACATTAATCTGAGCCCGTCTGAGATTTTGAATGCAAAGGGAAGATGAGATAAGAGATGTGTCTTATCATTCTACGTAATGAATGAACAGAGAGAGCGTTTTCCATTAACTGTGTCCCTATTGGTGAGCAGACATGTGTTAATGCACATAATGTTATTTTGAGAGAAGAAGGTAGGAAATGAAATTTGGTAATGGTGTAATTATGGCAGACGAATTGGGAATGACAAGCATGTGCGTGTGTGTGTGTGTGTGTGCGTGTGTGTGTGTGTGTGTGTAGGACAGCCCAGGAAATCACAGAATGGCTTTTATTGTTTTAGCCTCCAGGGAGACAATCCAGAGTTGCCAACTGAGGCCCAGTGGACATGCTTTTAGAACCGGACACAAGTAAACAAAGAGGAGAAGCTAAAACAAGACATTTCTTTAACGTTGCTCTCATTTGCAAACAGGGCCCGACTTTTAAAGAAGAGGATTAGGGCCACTGAAAATTCACAGAAAAAAAAAAAAATTCTGAGATTAAAGTCAGAGTTTTTTTTTTTTTCTTTTTTTTAGTAGCCTTAAGCTCCTCCCTTTTCTTTTGATGTTAGTTTTGATAAATTTCACTAATATCACAGTTAAACTCTACTTTCTACCCTGACAGGTCTTGTCCCAGCTATTTTTTGCTCCCCCCCAAAATTACAAATGAACAAAGATTGTGAATTTTCTTCCAAACAGAAATGTTTTCAGCTTACTTGCATGTTTTGTTTTGCTAGAAATCCCTCAAAAATTGTGCTGCCAAATTTCACGTGAGCACAAGAGAACTGTTTGATAATACCGATCAATATCTGACACACCTGGGGATGCTGAAACTGGACCGTCCGTTTTCTATGTTGCAACTGAATCCACGTAGGGCAAGGTGACTGGCTACATGCTGCCATCCTGCAAATCGGTTTACAGTTACTTCATTCAGTCCTATTATAATAAGTGCTATTATTATAAACGATCAAGGATAATGATCTCTGTTAGCTCATTCCTGTTAGATTTGTCATCATAAAGGACAGAGTTCAGAAGCGTGCTGTAAACACTGCCTCTGCTCTGTTGGTTTGGAAAGCATGCATTGGTTATAAAAATCTGATAATCTAATAATAAAGTCTGTGAACAGGAAGATTTACAGAACACAAGTTTTTCTGCTGAAAATGGATCTGATCAACCAAATTAGTATTCAGAATGACAACAAATACAAATAAGAAGGTACCAATCTGGGCCTCCAGTGGATAACCGCCCGTTCAGCTGCTCTGTCGGCTTAATCTTCATGCGACACACACACACACACACACACACACACACGCACACACACACACACACACACACCCACACACACACACACACAACCTGCTGAAACATTAAAAACAATCTATCTGTGGAAAAAAATTCTTGTGGCATCCTGGCAATAGATTTTCTCGTAGCTCTTTAGATGCAGTTGAGCTTCTTCTTCCTGTTACGCTGCCCCCTGCAGGCAGCTTTCAGCTAATTTATGGCTACTTCTGTTTCCCAGGCGTGTATTTGATTAATCATTAGCTGATCTTCTGACACACCTAATAATTTTACTGTTTAAGCAACAACAAAAGTATATTGCATGTTGATGTTTCCTATAGAAGTTTTTTCTTTTCAACCTGTGATTTTACTATCATGGCTACGATTGGAATTTCCTTGAATATGAAAAACAGTGAATGTTTACAATTACTTTTTTTCCAGTGCATTTCCTTTTGAAAGTTTTTTTTTTTTTTACCTCCACAGAAATAAACGTGCTTTCATATGAGCGAATGTAATCAGGCCTACGATTTTTTGTATTACACTACTACAGTATATTCCATGACCCCGTTTTTGTGTATTTGTGTTGGATATTTTTCTGCAGTGAGATGCCACCGAGGTGCAAGAAGCAACAACAAAAATAGCAGAGAGCTTCTCCAAATGCTCCAGATACAGTGCTGAAGAGTTTCCACCTCCAAGTCACAACAGCAGGATTTAAAGCCCTGGGAATGAAAAGCTAAGGTAACTGGGTGCTTCCACAAACTTACGCTTTTGCGAGACTGGAGATGACATGATGAAATGTGCTTGAACTGAACTTACATTTGAGAACAGGAGCTGGGTACGGCTGATTTCTTTTCTTTCATAGACCTCACTTCTTTGTCTCTGCTCTCTGACCATAAACTTCTCTAGTCTGCATGAAGGGCACAGCTTGAAAATATGTTTTTCTTTTTTTCCTGGTGTTTCAGCACAAAAGGGCCATTTTTATGCTAGGTCTCGTTTGGATGCAAGGTTCATGTTTATTCATTCACCCTTTAAAATAAGTCACTTGGGAGCTTACATGGCATTCTGATTGAATTTCATACCCTGTGTTTGACTTTACAATCAGGCGGTTTTTTTTCAATGTGAAATAGAAGCAACGCGTTTCAACTAAGCCAGAGGAGGGTGTCCGCCGTAGAATTAATTCCTAAATCGTGTACATAATGCAAGCACATGCATGATCAAAAACACTTTATGCAGTTCTTGACCTGACTGAAGAGTGAGACACGTCACATCTCACATACCATGAATTTTGTATCACTAATCCATATCTCTGGCCTCGTTCTGCTGCTATGCTTGGTCTCCCCCTTACCACCTTCTCCTCATCCTCATCTTCACCCCTTCTTACCCCTCCCTTCGACGCCTTTGTTCCCTCGCCTACCTTCTTCATCCATCCTTTGCCTCGTGGGGCTGTTGCTAAGGAGCCCTGGCAACCACAGGGTTGTCTGGGCTAGAGGGAAAGGTGAAAAAGACAGCTGCAAAAAGAAGAAGGATGAAGGGGTATGATAAGGATGAATGGTTGGAGGAGAAACACAAAGTGAAACCCAGATGTGCTATCGGGGCCTCGTGGTACTCTTTCATTGTCAACAGTGGATGATGGAGACCTGCATGGCGGATGGGTAAGAGGAGAAAAAAAAAGAGTGGCAGAGAAAACAAGGTTAAGGAAGCCGGGATCAAAAAGGATAAAATGAATTGCATGAAAGATGGAGCAGTGAAATAAGTTTAGCAGAGAACAGAGTAAGACCAGTCAGCAAACAAGAGGTTGTAGCTTTTTTATGAACTGGCACAGAATGGGAATCTCACTCTGTCCCATGTCTTTAAGGATGCTTGAGATGAGATAATCGTGTGGTTAACACATGTGTCTAGTTCCATCTCTTTTTCCAACCTCTTGCTGACCTCCAGTTCAGACTATCATCAACATCACAGAACAAATAGTCTACCGATACTCTACTACATTCTGAAGTCTAGCCCACCTAATGTTATCTTCTTAGGAAAGTACACCCTGTCTTCTTGTGCCTTTGATTCTAAAAAGTGGAACCCAACTCGACCCCCCACCTTAGCGTTTCTCGGACTCATAATTTGGTTCCTAGTCAGACAACATTCTCAACACTCAACCGGAATACAAGTTAATCTGTGCCAGAGTTGTCCAATGGCCCTATGTCTCCAACTGACCCATGTCTCCAAGTGACTCATGTCTCCAATTGACCTATGTCTCCAACTGACTTATGTCTCCAATGGACTATGTCTCCAATGGACCCATGTCCCAATGGACCTATGTCTCTATCAACCTAACCAGCAGTGTGTTTGAGGCTTCCTCCTGTCGTGCAGCTGTATCCCATGTTCCACTTGTCTGTCCATGTATCTTTTGTGGCATCTCCACATCCTCAACCTCCCTGTCATGCTCGCTGCCTCTCTGCCACACAGTAAGAAAAATAAATCTCTCTTTACTTGCCCATCTGAAGCCATTAAACACCATTAGATTCTCAGCTAATTCTCCTTTCCCCAGCCGCTGCATTGATCACCAGTCACATATTTGGGTCATAAAAGTAAATCAACAAAACATCACAACCTTACACCAAAATCCCCATAACCCACCTGCCCAGAACCCCCAGGATGCTGTGGGCTGTTTGTTTAGTGCGTGGAGACAGCGGTGCTGTTCAACTAAATCATGTCCACTGACACTGAAGGAGTTGCTCCTCCTCAGTGCCCCATCACAAAAGTGTCTATTGAAAAATAATAAAACTGAGAGGTGAACAACAATCTCTATAAATCGTCCGCTGACTGTGACTCTATTAACCTTGAGTTGTAAAGGAGCAATAGACTTCTTTTATTGTTTGCAGACATAATAGTCAAACTCAGTCATTGCCTCCCACCCACACCGTTAAGATACCGGGCAGCAGAATGACGCAGACGCTGCAAAATAAGCCCAGTGAAACATTAATGATAAGATCAAGGCTAAGATGTTTGGTTTAAGTTGCAGCGAAAGTTGTTTTCTGTACAGATCAATATTCATAAGAGCAGTCAGTGCCCAGGAGAGGCAAAGGAAACCCTGGATAATTGTAAACATAAATGTTTCAGTGTGTCTCACCCTGTTGACCGGATAGGTATACGAAAGAGATACAGAGTTGAATTAATTCAATTGCATCCCAGCTCAAGGTCTTTCAATAGGTTTATTCTGTCAATTGGTGCTTTTTTGTTTTTCTTAACTTGGAATGCGAAGTGGCCACACACTCGCTATGTTTCAATCCAACTGTCCAGAGACTTCAAGGAAACTTTCAAAATGTCAGAAAATAAGGAAAAGACAATGCGAGTTTGGTGTTTTAGTGATTTTAAGCGAATCAGCCAGGCAACATGAAGCATAATGTCATGTGGGAGTAAAAAACAGGAAGTAGAAGTTATAAACTAGCATGGACCACACATCTCAGAGGCCTCCTTCTGCCAATGGGAGGTTTGGACTTTAATTAATTAATAAATTTTTTTGGAAAAGCTAAAAGCCACCTCATGTGAACGTGAACACGTTTATGTAAAATTGAAGAACTTATTTTGAATTTGGCTGTTTCCATCAACCTTTTCCAATGCTACACTTCAAAATGTTCATAAAAATAACATTGATGGAAACATGACTACTGACATGAGTTATCTTATCTTATCTTATCTTATCTTTTTTTTTCACCTTTTCTTCCTTAGGTAGTAACCCCGAGGCTATAGTCAAGAGCAGGGATTCTCAAATCCAGTAGCTTATGAACCTAAAATATTAATTTGAATGGTCGTTTTTTTTGTTCTTATTATCGATGGTGTCCCCTTGTTTCCGCCTGGTTTCTTTCTCCCTTCCTCAGCCTGCTTCCCTGCCCAGATTTTTCCATCTCCTAATGTCCCCAGTTCTCTTCCGATTACCTCCTTCCTCAGTGCATATACAGTATTTTGGTTCCATCGTTCTCCTCTGACTGTTTTCTTTTGTCTCTTTTGTTACTTGTGTTTTACCTCCATGTTCTCACTGTCAGTTTCCTTTTGTTCTTCTTTTTTTTTTTTTTTAAATTGAAGTCATAATTTCAGCTTCCTTAACTACCCAATATGACATGGGGGAGATTACATTAGGATGACTGAAGCCTATTTCATGTAGATCACCCTGTCTCCTTAATAAAGTGCCATCCTGTAAAATTAGGACAGTAAAAGAACTTCCGACCTTCCAGCCTGGTTACTATATGTCTAGCCGAGTTCATCAGTTTTCCTCTGGTACATGCAGTGCAATCAGAGTGGAGTTTGAAGTGTGGCGTCTGTCAACTGTCTTTGATTTCTTCTACAAATATCCCCTCTCACCCTCCTGAAAAAAAAACAACGGACTTTTAGGGGGAATTATGCCCTTGTAATCATCTGAAGTTGATTGACAAGTGGTAGGGAGACGAACAACTCCTTTATGTTCCTTAGATGATCTGTAGGAGGAGTTTTTTTTCGATGTTTTTTGTGTTTCCTGCTGTTTCTGGAGAACATGTCAGTCGACTGAAACGGTTCGCCTCTCAGCTTCCCTCATGTTCCCTAATTTTCTGCTCACACTTGCTCTCGCTTTTGATCAAAACTAGGTCATTCTGCAACAGTGAGCTACGGCTCTTCCCAAGCATGACATCCAGATACACACATTTATCGCCTGGCAACCGTGCATTCACCCCGCACCCACTGGTTCTTCTTCTGTTCATGTCCCCCATCCGACCGTCCCTGGAGGTTGCGCGGGGTGCCGAGGGTTAGGCTGAAATACGGCACCACTTTGTTTAGTCCATTTTCTGAATCGTGGACATGGGAGTTGACATGGATCTTTTAGGGGACGGTGGAGGTAACGACACACATGGGAGGTTAATTATTCATGGTATGTCTGTTAATGTAATGCAAAAATGGATTAGTGACACTTCCTGAAACATTTAGCCCACATTTTTGTAGCAGTAAGATTTTGTCTAGAATGTAATAATTTACATAGATGCTGATTTCTAGAACTTACAGTTAATTTAAAATGCTGTCATGACACCTTAGATTTTCGAAGATTTTCAAATATGGTAAAAATGATTTCAATTATTAATGAGCGATGACACATTTGGTCCTTTAGCTCACATGCCAATTCACGTCACGCAACATATTGTAAACATCAGGGTTTTGTTCCACCAGTTTTTCCTCCACCTGTCCCCAGAGCAGAACTGTGGCTCTTTGTTTATTATATGTTATTTATTTTATGTTGTTCTGATATAAAACTGTTTTCTTCTGTTCCTCATGGTTTGCTCAGTAACATTAATTCCCATTCTTCTCTGTTTTCACTGCCATTCATCCTGTTGCTTGGATGTCTGCTCTACTTGCTCTGTTGTCTTTCTTTTTAAAATCATCTCAGTACCTTTTGAAGGATGATGTGCTCACACAATAAACAGACACACGTCCGCCTTATACTTTATATTTTAGTGTGGAGTATACTATGATGAGTTGTGCCTTTGTAGGCTCTTTATCTGTTGTGGAAAGAAAAACTCATGTCACAACCCGAAGGTGAATTTTGAAAGGAATATGTTCCTCGGTAAGAACCAGCTGCTTGTTCTACGCTTTGCTTTTCTTCGTCCAGAGGGTCTGGAATCTTGGTTCCTGAGAAAAGGTTGCTTTCTGGAGGCATGAACTGTGTTCATGTTTCAAACTTTACCCGACGTTTGTTCTTACGTTTGTTTGTGACGTGTACAAAGCGCCAGGTCGATGCTATGAAGCTTACGGGAAATTGCCTGCGCTGGAAACAACCGTCCTCCTCTATAAACAGAGAAGAGCCGAGGCGGCTGTTGATGTTAAATCAAGACTCGGAAAGGTGGCCGACACGGACTGGATGGCTTCATTCACTTTCTCCACTGCCTTTGTTTAAACTACAGAGAGACTACAATTCTAAAACAGCACAGAAAATCGATGTCGTCGTTTACGACTTCTCTGTCTGTTCGCTGATTGGCCGGGTAGAACTCTACTCTTTCTTGTGTCGGGCCCCGGCCTCCTAACGAGCCTGGTTTTGCTGGCTCATTATGTAACTTCGTCTTGAGTTGTTCCTTTTGGCGGTTGCCGCCTGGTTGCTCTGGATGAGGAACAACAGATGTTTGGTCCACCCTGAGACAGTGTGCTAGAATTGGATTTTTTTTACATTTTTAGACGAAGACAAAGAAATGTCAGTGTTCTTTATTGCATCTAGCAGGTCTAAATACTAGATGCAACTGTTGGTCAAGGTCCAATAGAACTCCTGGCCTTTGAAGGTCGGAGTTACAGTGTGAAATGATTGGACAGTGACTCTTTGTAGACACTTGAATGACTGGAGTTACAACATCGTTTAATTGACTTTTGGATCATTATTATATCTTTGAATTTGAACTGATTGATGTTATTTTGGATCTGCTCAGTTTGCTGTGAATTGGACCAGACTGGAGCCATCAATAAACCGATGAACCGAACTGATTATTTATGCTGGTGATTTGTACAAGGTTAATCCATGTGTGTTTCTGTGTCGCAGGCTTTTTTTTTTTAGGTAGCTAAACATTGTTAATCAGATCTTCTTCATCTTGTTTTGCTGGGTTCAGGTTGGGTTCTGTTCAGACACCATGAAAGTGCTGCAGGGTGAGCTGCCAGGCTGCAGCCTGTGACCATGGCAGCCGCTCTCCTCAAGTAGGACAGACTGCTGCTGTGGCCCCTGGCGTCACACTTAACCCAGTTAACATTTTTTACCCCAGATGTTCCGTACATGTCCTCCTGGAGTCAAAGGCAACATCATTTCACCTTCGTGAACTTCTTTTAGATGGCGTTGCTCAGTCGTTTTCATCTCCTAGTCAAGCCTTTTAATGAGTCTAAGAAGCCTAAAAGTCCAGTTATTCATATTATGTCTGATTTGAGATTAGACAGGCAGAGCACCAGCAGCCTGGAAGATGAGAATTGGGCCAAAGTACGGTTTACGTCTGGCCAGTCCCAAAAAACCTCCAGAAGCCAGTTCTGGGTTGCCCCTGACAACCTCTTCCTTTCTGCCACACAATTTGTTTTCCTTCAAACGACCTGATAATATCTCGCAGCGTCGCTGTCTCTTCTCTGCTCTGTTTGCGATTAATGCAAATAAGTTGTGATTCATCTTTTAGCTTTGCCTAAATGACCCATATCTCAGGTTAGAGTAAGAAAACACTGGAGCAGCTAATTTAAGGCCTAATTACATTAGGAAGGTTACTTCCAATCAAATTGTTCTCTTTACTCATTTATAGGTTATCTATGGATTAACATATTTGCACGTGTATGTTGTTACTTTATTTATTATTTATATTCTGTCATATTTGAGATCACTTACATCACTCTTAGGTACCACACACACACACACACACACGCACGCACACGCAAACACACACACACACACACACACAAATCTATCTATCTATCTCTCTATCTTCTATCTATCTATCTATCTATCTATCTATCTATCTATCTATCTATCTATCTATCTATCTATCTATCTATCTATCTATCTATCTATCTATCTATCTATCTATTGGGATATTTAGTGATTCTAAAATTTGTATTTAACACCTTAGATTGAGTAGCTTGTCAACTAATAAGCAATTTTCACTTGGGGGTGGATCAGTTGAGTATACTATATACTATTGAAAAAAACAACAACAGATATTTATTTAATTGTTTGGGCACTAATGGAGTAGTATGTTGCATGTGCTCAGACACGCAATTTGTCTTCTATTCATTGCCACTGCTGCAGATGTGGAGCCGCCTCCATGAAAAGTACATTCAATTGCTACAGTTTTGAGAGAAAGAAGCTCCTTAATCTTTATCTTTCCTCACATTTCCATAGCAGGGTCTCCCTGCAGGTCGTCCTCGCGTCGGGTGTTTTGTGTGTATTTTCGGAGCAGTGAGTAAATAAGGACCCAGGAAGAGGTGAGGGTGATCCTGAGGGGAGCAGCAGCTGCTGCTGCTGCACAGACCGGCTCTTTATGGTGCAGCCTCACTGTTCGGGTGAAGTTTCCACTCTGCTGCAGACAGTCCTGAGGCGTGAACGCTTTAGAGTGTCTGCTGCTTTCATTGTTTGCCGTACTGTATTTTTCTGCTTCTTTCCATACTGATCATTTTAAGCAGGCGGGCGTTTCTGATGCGTGTTTCTCCCTCAGAGTTCAGTTCCTGCTCATCCTGCTTTAGTCACTAAATGTCTGATGTTGTATAATCCAGTCCCTGCCCTTCTTGCTTTAAATATAATTTGTGTTCAGATTTCTTCTGTAAGGATGATCTAATGTAGTCTAACAATTTCCTGCTTGTGTTTTTTCCCCCCCTCAAATTGAATGACTGCATTGTTAATTCCTATGTATATTCTTTATTTCTCTACAGGCCTGTGAGGTGAGTGGAGCCAGAGTGGAAGGAAATATAACAGCAGCCAACGTGAGTCAGTGTAACAGCGCGCGCAGCATTTAGAAAGAAAGAGTCTGTCATGACTGACCTGAGACACACACCTGCGGTCTGAAGGATGTGTTTGTTTGACAGGGTCAGACTAGGAAACACTTTGCACCAGAACGCTCCTGGATCTGTCTGTCGCTCATGGTCAGTTTAACAGGCGGGACTAAAACACAACCGAGTCCAAACATTATACCACCGCAGCCAGATTCGCCAAGTCAACAGTGTGGTTTTATTTTATTTTTATGTGCCTGAAAATCCCAAAAATAATTAATACAAAACATAAATAGACAAATATGGCAAGTAAGCATGCCCTGAAATGATTTGAACCGCGATTTGCTTACTTAGCATTTCTGTACAAAATTGTGGCTTGTCTGATGTAATATTGCAATTGATACTTAATTAACAATTAATAACAATCACTAAAAAGCAGAAATACAGACTTGTGAAATGAATCTATATTTGTTTAACTTGGTGAACTGAGTTCCTAAAATGTTTCTAATTTATAATGAATTAAATTTTCGACAATATTCTCAAGCTGATTAACATCTGAGAAAAATAAACTAAAACTCAAACAAGATACTTGCTGAACTTTATGAGGAATTATATTGTTGCCAAATATGACTTTTTAAGAAACCACAACACCTTTGGCAGCCCTGATAATATATATTTGGAAACATAAACATCCTCGTCTCTTCCTGGGACTGTGGCTTGATCGCGTTCGTAGCAGCTCATCCTCTCCTCTCCTGTTTTCTAAGCACTTTTCTCTGGAGAGCCACAGAGCAACCGAGCTGCGAATGTAGGCCAGACCTGAAATACAGTCGCACGCTCACCTCTCCATGACCTATATACAATACTGTAGTACGCTCTGCGGCGCTGTCTTGATCTTTCTAAAAAAAAAAAAATGTTTGCATTTGTGTCCCCACTCCAGAGCTGTCAGAGGAACTGTCTGACCAATCAGCAGAGGGCAGGATTGCATGCGGCCAGTTGGAGGGAGAGAAATGTTGGGAAAGGTTGGGCATGCGGCCCTGACGTTGCTGTCATTACTGCTGCTGTGGCAGGAAGCGGCAGCCATCGAGGTTCCTTTAGATCGTAAGTCGCACAACAGACAGAAATGTGCAAACAAAGAAAAAAAAAAAAAAAAAAAATTCACATGAAAACACTGGTTCTTGTTTTATTTGATCAACTCTCGAAAACAAGCCGGCTGATTTTTGTTTTTGGAAGCGAATCACATTTCACGAGCGATGGCTAGAGTTAGAACAGAGAGGCGGAGAACAGAAAGTGATGTGTTCTCTTTACGCAGCCAGACTGTAGGTTCCTGAACCCATCATGGCTTCTGCAAAACCTCTTCAATAATGATGCGTGCATAAGTTATAAAATACATGATATTACCCAATAATTAAATATATTAGTGATATAATATAGTATATTATATTAGTGACATATAATACATATCACTAATATAGATCACAGGTGTCAAACTCCAGTCCTCAAGGTGTCCTGCAGTTTTTATATGTGCTATAGGTACAAAACTCTGGAATGAAATGGTTTAATTTCCTCCTCCTTGTGTAGATCAGTTCTCCAGAGCCTTAATGACCTAATTATTTTATTCAGGTGTGGTGCAGCAGAGGCACATCTAAAAGTTTCAGGGCCCTTGAGGACTGGAGTTTGTCGCCCTGCTGTAGAAAGAATCTCATTCATTCAGATTGTGATCAGAACAGATCACCTCATATCTGTGGATAATAGTGTAAGGACGCCTTTGTTTTGAATTAAAACATTCATCAGTGATTTTATCATAATTAGACATACTGCCTGAAACTACACATGCATTGGCTGCAACATCCGTCTGCCTCTGTGAAACCCAGAGCAACAAATAAAAAAGGCCAAAGGAGAAAAGCAGGAAGGCCTTTTTTTTTGTCTGGTTCTGTCAGGGCCTTAAACACTCCTGGCTCATGCATCTTCACACGCATGAACACACACGGACAGACTTGCATTGACCTCTGACCTCTGTCAGCTGTGAACTGCTCCGTCTCTCTTCTCGTCTCACTCTGATATTCTTTTGTGCCTGACCTTTGAACCCGAGGCTATTATGTTCTGCCGACATACTGGCATGTCCGCCCCTTAGAGGAAAACTAGATGAGTGGCATTCTAAACGAGTTAAGTACAGTCCAACTCAATCCAGATTGTAACGCGGACCGATTTAATCAATTCCATTGATTAATTCAAGACGGCAGAGAAGAATTGATCTAATAAAGGAAACACAGCAAACTACACAGAGTCACTGACTTTCCCTCAATGCCTGTAATATCTCATTTCCACTAAGCAGTAGGAATCAGGTGGGTGTGTTTTGGTGTGCTATCTTGTCTCCTTCTAAAGCGTCAGACTCGTACCTCGCTGTCCCTGGACCCCTTCAGTTGTTGATCCGTGTAGGACAATGACTCGGGGAGAGTAAGGGTGGAGCTACTGAAGTCACACGTCACAGTCCATTGATTGAAGGACAGAAAAACTGCTAGCAAGCATGACATGTGCTAACGATAACGCATCACATTCGTTGTAGCAGCAGTGTGATGGGTCGTCAGGGTCGGGTTTCCTCCGACTGACGGAGGAAACGCTCTCCTGAACTCACCATGAAACCATAAGACACCCGACCTGAACCACGAAATGAGGCAAATCTCACCAAGCACACGGCAACAGCAGAGATAAACACGTCTCTATGAACAGGGACCCATTACTCACACTAACAGTAAGCAGTCAAGTCGTCACCAGCAGCCGTTATTGCAGAGTGAAACAGAAACACTGATGAAAGTCGAAGTTATTAAAACAAAGAATTAACACCAAACCAATACATACTCACACATCACTAAATCATTATTTGGTGCTCTGTCATTTTGTGTAGTTATGGTTGTGCGTACATAAAGGCCTTTTTTACATGGATCTTTTAAATCTATTGTTCTCTCCCTCAGTTTCATAGTTTTTTCTTTCAGTTCAACACACAGAGACATTGTGTTAGTAATTTTGCTTTTTATGAACGCTCTAACAAAGTGTGTGTGTGTGTGTGTGTGTGTGTGTGTGTGTGTGTGTGTGTGTGTGTGTGTGTGTGTGTGTGTGTTTTCTCTGTTTGAAACTGCTTGTGCTCCACTGGTATGGAATCCTCTTCCAGGTGAGTGTTTGGCTTCTTTTGCAGTCCAAATGTCACATTTCTTCTGTAGTGTAGATTATATACTCCAATCTAGCCACTACTATAACATAACATAGTAGTTATTAGATTGTAGTGGTTGAACGCTCTCAGCTCCAACTTGCCACATTTTCTTGATTTGTGTCGCTTCCTCCGATTAATTCGGTAAATCGATCAGCCATATTTCAAGTAGATTCTTTTTAAGAGATGAGCAGGAGGAGATGAAGCGTACATATTTGAATTGTCATTGATTATTGCCTGCATTATGCTAAAGCATGCAAACAGTGTAGTTATTACTCATTATTAGTTTACTAATAACTCTCAGTTTACCTCCTGACTGAACATATTGATTAATATCATTAACTGGCCTCGCCGCTCTGTTTAACAAGCAGCTTGCGACCTGCTAAAAACAGATGAGCTAGGATCTCTCCAAAACCTGTATCCTCCAGTTTTAACATGGCAGAGTAATCAGTATGTCTTTATTAATATTAACCATCCCATCACATCTGTCTCCCTTTCTGCCTTCTGTTTCACACCGGACTAACAGCAAAGATCCAGCAAGACTGTGAGTATTTCTGAGCATGTCGTTCCTTCTGCACCTTTCCCCCCAGCAGTCAGCCTAGCTCAAATCCGCCATCAGCTGGTTTTTTAATGCGCGTTTTTGAAGCGTCACATTCGGGAAGGTTGATGAAAACAAATGACAATAAAATGACAATTAAAATTGCAGACTCAGCTGAGTGGATTTTTCCAGGTCAACCCAGTTGTTAAGTCATTCATGAGTTCATGCGCTGAAGGGGAGGTGCAGCCATATTTCCAGAATAAGTTCATTAGTCTTTGAAGTCAGAGCTCAGATCACATTGACTCACTGATGACATTATCCAATATCTGTTGTTACCTTTTATTTTATTTATTTTCTTTAACGTTGAATTGTACAAATAAACCATGTTTTCAGATTCACCAGTGGAATAAAGAGCTATTTCTTTTACTTTATGGCAAAACTGAACACTTTGAATCAGATGTCAACTTCAGTGAAACAAGTCAATATTTATTTTACCAAGAAGCATATAATGTCCGTCTAATTAACAGGCAATATGAAATCTAATGGATCGTATCGGAACTATTGAAGTTTTCAGACTTTTTAGGATTGAAGGAGTTGTTGCCCCTTTTATAATAAAAAAAACCTGCACCACTCATGTTTCAGGGCACCGTTACTGTGAGCTGCTTACTTATGAATGATTCATGTGGGTGTTATATTTCATTACAAAAATGGCAAGGAAGAATAAAAGAGCTGTATCTGGAAAACAACAACAACAAACACAATCAGAGCGTGTTTACCGGCATGTTTGAAGGCGTGGCTTTGACTATACCGTTGGAGTGGATCGCAGGTTTTCAGTGAATTATAGATGTTCATCAGCTTTAATGTTTTAGGGCTCTTGTGGGGGTTTCAGGCTTAAACATTTTAAATGCTGGCTGCTATTTTCTTTCAAACGCTCCTAACGTTATGGAGATGTGAAAAAAAAAAAAAAAAAAAAAGGCTGGCATACAGCTGCAAAGCAAATATGCTGGGCCAGATGTGAAATTCTCGTCCACATCTGGTGTAACCTGATTCGGGAGATTCTCTGACCCTTTTAGTGATTGTGTCCTCTCTTCCTGTTTTCTCTCTGAAGTTGAGGTTTCTCAACCTGCGGCTCCAGAGCCTCATGTTGGTCTCAATAAATTTGGTCAAAAAAACGCTAAAGAATTAGTGTTTTAAAATGTGATGCTGGTAGACATTGCTAGCTTTAGCATTTTTTTCATGGAGCATTTCCTGCAAGGAATGGTAATAATGGTCTAAGGAATATTCTTTTCTATCATATAATTTTTTTGTCTTTTGGTTGCTACTTTGATGTAATTTGCATAAATTTAACATTTCGTTGAAGAAATTCAACGACATTTGAATTTTGTTGAAATTCGTTGAATTTCAATCATCACAAGTTAATGATTTTTTTTATTTTTTATTTTACTTTAAAACAAAAAAACCCTAAAATAATCCCCCACCCCTTCTCCAGCATAGCTCAATTAATGTCTTTGTGATGCTCAATAATAATGGATTTAATGCTGTTTGTGGTTTGGGGAGCGGTGTGTGTACCTGAGTGTGTGTGGCTGTACGGTGTATGTATAAGCTGTTGCTTTGTGTCTGGATGTCCCACAGTGAAGCAGCCCCCCACCATAATCAAACAGTCAGTGAAGGACTACATCGTCGACCCCAGAGATGACACCATCATCATAGAGTGTGAAGCCAAGGGCAACCCAGTGCCAAAGTAAGCAGTGAACACACTAGCACAAACTACAAAACTGCAGCTTGGTTGTTTGTTTGCTTTGATCCTTTGATTCTTATATTTTTCCAGAAATGGTTAAAGTTCAAATGAAAAATCCTCCACAACCAAAACAATCATGTCTGACTGAAGTTGTTTAAATTTGGGTGGTGTTACTATTTCATTTCTTTGCATTCAGATCATTTAATAACTGTAGTCTATTCTGAGAAAGTCCACACTTATGTTTAGATGTATTTTGTGCAAATAATATTTTGAGATAAGCTTTCATGACATGATCCTCATCAGAGGACCTGAGGAGTGAATGATGTGACAATTATCCAGCAACAATGATATTAGCATGAACCAGAGGAGCAATTGGAGCAATGCAGAGTTTCAGTTTTTGTTAGTCCAGTTTCCAAATCTGGTCCTGGTGCCACTCAACATGCACACTGAAACGTCCGGCCTGACAGAGTGTTGGACACACGCTCCGTTACATCATCATGGCGAGGACCACTTGGGACAGTGGGACATTGTTTGTTTGGATACAGTTCAGCTTTATGTAAGACACACATTCCACATGCACCCACACGCTCACACGCCGACACACGCATGTTTGCGTGGCTGTCTTTGTGGGGACTTTCCATTGACACACACACACACACCACACACGCTCGCGCGTGCACACACACACACAGACTTTGTTCGCTGCTCTGTTCACAAACTGGCTCTTCTTTTCACAGGAAGAGCCTTGTACTCCCATAATGCACTCAGTTGACCATTCATGCTTATAAAATTGTCACCAAAAGACCTTACTGACTCACTCAGTTGTCACCACCATGTCAGTGAAGACACACAGCACAGAAAGCTTGGTTCCACTGGTTCATAGGGGTGTCTTTAATCTCAATGTTTTCTCTTTTGGGTTCTGCTCTGCATCCCCAGAACCAGAACCAAACATGGAAAATCAGCATTCAGTTCTATGCACCACAAATCTGGAACAAACTTCCAGAAAACTGCAAAACACCTGAAACACTGAGGTCCTTTAAATCTAGATTAAGACCCACCTGTTTAGAGTTGATTATGAATGAAACACTGACCAACATTTGATGTGAAATTATGTGACTTGGCAAAATGTAATACTTACTGGTTTTCTCAACTGCTTTGTTGCTGAACTGTTCAATGCAAATAAACTTCATTGATTGATTGATTACTGAGCTTATTTCTAAAAAAAAAAAAAATCCACTGTTCTTTAGAAATATAAAAATAATTTGGAAGCCCCTGGTGGAAGTAGAACTTCCCAGCTTTCGCACTGACAGGGAGTAACAGTATATGAAGGATTTTGGATTTGAATATAATTGGCCACTCATCATGTATTTCCCTGCACCTGAGCTACATTAGCCACCATGACTTTAACAGTTTGTTTTCAAATGTAAAGGCTAATTCTCTGAATGTTCCTCAGGTTCTCATGGAGGAGGAACGGGAGGCTGTTCACCATTGGCAAAGACCCCAGAGTGACTATGAGAAAACGCTCAGGAACCCTGGAGGTAGGATTCCTTAGCGGAGGACGACCAGAGGACTACGAGGGAGAGTACCAGTGTTTCGCCTCAAATGACCTCGGAATGGCCCTGTCCGACAAAATACTACTCCGCGTCTCCAGTAAGAACGTTTTTTTTTTTTTTTTTTTTTTTTTTATTGTTATAAGTACACGTTTACAGAGAGCATTTTGTTGAAAAAAAAAACATCTAAACGATTCAAAGTTTGTCTTATTTTCCAGTGTCAGTGTGGATGTGCTTTTCAAACCAACCAGGTCTCGTCATTACACTGCTTGCTACAGTGTAATGTCATTGCAGGACCTTCACCATATGCCATGTTTATGACAGCAAAAGTGTTTTGAATTCTGTTTGAATCTCTGATTGTGATCTGCCTCGGGGACTTCCTGTCAGTGCCATGATAGTACAATTCTCTTCAACTGACAGCCTTCTGTTAGGCCCCTGATGGCGTCCAGAGAGCCTCTTGTCTTCAGTCCACATCAAGATTGTTTAGTGACACTTTGCGTGTTTTGGGTACAGTTTAAACATGTAAATATCTCATCATCTTTAACATCATTCTGTGCATTTTTCAATAACACCGCAAGAAAGCAGCCAGATTTGCTGTCGGTCAGCGCAGCCATCTGCTACGATGTTTTTAGAGCTTGTCATGGCTCCTTCTGCTGACAGCTTTTATGGACATTATGGAGATGCTGATTTAATTTTCCAGCAGGACTCAGTAGCGGCCCACAAAAGCTGCTTGAGTAACCATAGCGACACTGTGATTGACTGGCCAGCAAACTGTCCTGACCCGAACCCCACAGATAATCTATGGAGCATTGTAAGAAGGAAGAATAGCGACCACACTGGTGCGCACTGATGCAGTGATTCATGCAAAGGAAGCCCAACCAATCACTGAGTGCATAGAAATGAACAGGAAAAATGACATTTCTATTTAAAATGTCCTTTTTTGTTAATCTCTTGTGATATTCTAAATTTTGGAGATTCTCGGTTTTCTTGATCTCTAAGCCAGAATCATCAAAGTGACTAAAACAAAGAGCTCAAAATGCTCCACTCTGTGTGATAAATTGATCTGTATCTGTAATGACTTGTGTGTTTATGGCTGGACCAAAATGCTGGGAGCATGGACCATAGTGAAAAACGAAATGAAAAAAGAAATGACAGAAACAAACTTCAAATTTCATTGTTCTTTCTTTTGTTCACAATTACAATCAAATGAATTCTGATTCTGTCGCCCTTTGTCTTTCAGAGGCCCCGTTATGGCCTAAGGAAGTGCTGGCCCCGGTGCCGGTGACTGAAGGCTCTCCTCTGGTCCTGCCCTGCAACCCACCGCCTGGCCTGCCTCCTCCATTGATATTCTGGATGGACAGTAGTGAGCAAACCTTCCTCATAGACATGATATTTCCTCATTAGAAGGAAGAAGAGTATACTTGTGAAGTGAAGTTGAAGTGCAGTGAAGATTTTTTTTTTTTTATAGATTACTTTTTCTTTCTAATAATGTGTCTTGACAAAAAGAAAACTAAGTAAAACATCTCACTGGGAAACATCTCACCAGTGAGTTTTCTAAGTAAAACATCCGCAAATCAAACCACCATAATTAACGTAATTAACATTACTAACAAAAAAACAGCTGTCCCTGTACCTTTTACCTTTATCCCGCCCCAAAATACAAACAGATTCAGATTTAACTCTCTAAGACCTCACTGACATTGAAACCAGCTGACTTTGAATCCTCTTTCTGCAGTGACAGGATCTGTACAGAAGAGTGTTGTGACCTGCCATCTCTTGTATAAAGTACATTCTCTAATCGGACCAGGTTTTTGAGCTTTCAATCAGTTGCTCTCCCGATGGAGGTTACAATAATTTAAACCTATGGATTTTTTTTTGTGTGCCTCTCTGGCATATGCATGTCTATATCTATATCTACTTATTATATATATATGGCATATGCATGTCTATATCTATATCTACTTATTATATATACTTATTACACATCGATGGAATCATGACAACTAAATTAGATAGAAATGAAAGCAACGCTGAGTTATTCTGTCTGCACTCTCCATTAGTGCTAATGTTTTCCTCTCTTTGGTCCTCAGACATGACCCCCATCAATCAGGACAGGAGGGTTTCCATGGGTCTGAATGGAGATCTGTACTTTGCCAATGTTTTGGTCCAAGATGCTCACAGTGACTACAGCTGCAACGCTCGCTTCGACTTCACATACACCACCCAGCAGAAGAACCCCTTCAACCTCAGAATTCAGACCAGTAAGTGACATCACCAGTGGACGTAAAGTTTTATCACAATGTTTCGCGGCACTATTGAGATAACAATAAAAGTGTCATAAAAGTATTTATGACATATTTTTTAGGCAGCTGCACGACTGTGTGTCACAGGAATTACAGCCCCATAAAACACAAATACTGCTCTTGAATAACCCCGAGGCAGTGAATAAACTTCACTTGGTAACTGTATTTATTGTTCTATTTTTTTTTTGCTTTATGAACAACAGTGGAGAAAAAAGAACAATTGTCAATCCTGTAAGTATAGACAGTTTTAGGGGGTTTTAAACATCATTTGTTGGAAATTATCACAACGATAACTCAAAATTCTTAACACGATAAGAAATTTATATATTTGTTATAAAATAAGCTTGAAAATTGACACCATGGAAATAATCTGATAGGACAGCTAGCGGCTTAACGCTTTATTTATTCTATTTCCTACAAGTGTTTTTTCAAGAGATATAATTCTCCTGCATCATCTTCTAAAATCTCCCCAAGTCTAAATCCACTGTGGTTGTGGAAAAAATAAGAATCTGTGTTTCTCAATGTGCTTCCCATGAATCTTATAAGAACACATATTGCTTATTCAAACTGATAAAGTTCTATATGGAATTCAGCAAATTCAGTAAATCTTCCAGGTTTATTCAGTACCACTGCCTGGTTCGGTTAGTTTTTGCACTGATCAGCCATTTGTTTGTGCCTGCTATTTCCAGCGGAGCCATATAATGACACATCTTACAATGCCTCTGATCCCTTCCGTGGTGAGTTTGTTTACGTCACAGTGGTCTACTTCCTGATAACCCAGTAGTTGGTTTTCACAATAACTTGGTCGAAACACTAATCTATGCTTAGTGAAGCTGAATCTAACCTAAACTAACTGGTTAATCTACAAGCTCTGTAAACTTTCCATTGCTCTGTTGCAACAGGTTGTTGTGTCTGTGTTTCTGTTACAAATGTGCCCAAATCTCTGTCCACATTCTGCTGATGTAGAATTTCACAATTGTGGCATTTCCTCTAAATAAGAAATTAAATTAAAATCCCATGTCAATAAGCTTGTTTGTCGTTAAAAATCATGGTAGCGACTGATTTAAACAGTTACTGTGGCGCTCATCGTATATCAACCATTAGAGGAGATGTTGGTGTCTCATTCAGGTATTGGAGCAACAAGCCCCGCCTACTTGGGAACAGCTATGTATGTGGCGTTCTGGGGAAATTGTAGACGCCGATTTTACATTAGAGCTTCGGATTCAACACGTTAGAATGACACAGAACTTTTTCTGAACTGTGTGATGCTGTGAGAGCTCTGGCAGAGCCAGCTGCACTTTGTCCGGATTGTCCTCCTACAACTTCCTGTTGTCTTCTTTGTCGTTTTCGCCAGAAGCAACATATGACTTGTGTGAAGTGAAAAAAGTGTTTCTATTGCAGTTTTGCGAATTGTATATATTTTGACACGACCTAAAAACCACCACATGCGAACGCTAAAGCTTTTTGTTTTCTTTCTAAAAGTTTCCTTTTTTCAAAATTAGCAACTTTCCTTTAACTTTCCTCATTTCAAAAATTAACAGTTTTAAGGTTAATGGAAAAGCAGCTTCTGTTAGGTTACAACAGCGTTTACTGTTGATCTGCTGTGTAATTTATTCATGAATAAGTGATGTTATGGCCACTGAGTGGTAAAGTAAATTCCATTCATTATGCTTTGTAACAGAAACGTTTCCTCCTCCAGGTGAATAATGTGTTTTTCTACAAACCTACCCACCTTGCTTCTTAAGTGCAAATTCCTCAAAACAATTAGATATAGTTGTTGTGTTGAACTGGGGCATTAAGAGTTCAAGTCTCACACAGCATAACTTCCTGTAAAGTTATCCTGTGTAATCTTTATCCCGAGTTATCCTCGGGATAAAGATTGGCTCTAAGGGCTATAGAGACATATTTCTACCAAATCATCAAATCAGATGCTCAGATGTCACCTGGATTAACCAGGTTTGTTTCAGATGTTGGGGGGACAGAGGAGCATGAATAACTCATGCTTCATCTGGAGAGCAGACTGGAGCAATCGCCATTAAATAGAATCAAAAAGAAATACCTTCTTTGAACTTTAGCATTCGAAAGAACAAAAAACACCAAGCTTGTTTTTCTTTTTCTTTTGGAAATTATTACTCTCATTTATCATCAGTGCACTGCTGGCCAATTAGAAATTAACTTAAATATGTTTCCAAACGCAACCTTGGCTAATTTGATGTGCTGCTTTTCTAACCCAATGAGAGTGGAGATGAATGAGCCCCGTGCCGTATCTGTCTTTTCTAATGTCTTCCTGTCAGACAAGAGCGAGGACGTCGGCTTCTTCCTCAGGCGAAACCCAGCCACGAGGAAATGATCGGAATAATATTGTTAGATGACGTGTGAGGAAGGAGGTTCGGCTGCTGGTCGGACGCGTCTCACGCTGCAGGGACAATCAATGCGTTTGTCCCCACATCAACCTGCCATTGTCTCTCATTTTCAGGCCGCAAAGTAGCAGAGACGCCGCCGTCCTTCCTGTCTCCTGAGGGGAGTGGGAGCTCCAAAATGGTGCTACGAGATGAGGAATTGCTGCTGGAGTGTATCGCTGCTGGGCTGTGAGCACAAACACACACATACATATGCAAATATACAGTCCAAGTGAGAGGAAATTTAAAAACATACATACATACATATATGTATATTTATATATATCAGCAAATTTACATGCCGAAGATTTAATGCATAAACAAAGTCCAGGCAATGTTTGAAGTCTACAGATTATTTGGGAAATAGAGCAAAGCAGAGTTTAAACTCGTCTGTTAGGGTTAGAGATGCTTTGTTTCTTCTTGCTATATTAGACGTAATCCAATTATTACGTCAAAGTTTCACACGTGTCTCTCTCCGCCCGCTTTCCTTGCAGTCCAACTCCCTCCATCAAGTGGTTTAAGAGAGGGGGAGACCTGCCAGCACAAAAGGTGAAGTTTGAGAACTTCAATAAGACTCTGAAAATTCTCAGCGTGTCAGAGGAGGATGCTGGGGAGTATGTCTGCATGGCAGACAACCGTCTGGGCAGCATACGCCATTCCATCGACGTCCAAGTCAAAGGTGAGGATGACACGGTGCTTGTTGAAACAAAATGAAGGAACCTGTGTCATTAGGCTAAACTGGCTCCTTTTTGCCCCCACAGCTGCTCCTTACTGGTTAGACAAACCCACAAACCTGGTGCTGGCCCCAGAGGAAAATGGCCGTCTGGTGTGTCGAGCCAACGGCAACCCGAAACCCAACATCCAGTGGCTTATGAACGGCGAGCCAATAAGCAGTGCGGCTTCTTCTTTGACCCGTTTTGTTTCACCCTCAGCTCTTTGTTGCTTTTGTTAAATTTGGGGCAAATGCACTTTCAGCGCATTTGTTTAATTCGTCTTGAAAAGAGTCACTTTTAACTATACAGGATCGTTTTTAAGTGATGTCTCCAAGTGCCATGACAAATCTGATCACTATTTTAGTCATTTTAAGAGATACAGCAAAGTGGGTTCCGTATCAGACCAGACTTCCCACATGTTAAGTCACAGAATTATCAAAATTATTTTTATTTGCAAAGTTCCACAATGATGAGAGAAAGACGTTTATTTATTTATTTGTTAATGTCTTCAAAATCATCAGTTCACATACATAATGATCTGTAAGTGATGGACAGCGGACAATGGACGTAGGAGATGACATCATCTCCATGACTGGAAAGTCCAAACGAATTCCAACTCACAGATTAGCCGAGTGCAAAAAAATGGATGAACGGATGAATTAAATCTGCTCTAGAGAAAGTTTGAAGCTGTAAAAATGCTTCCCTTTTTTTGGCATTTGAGCTATCTTCATACTTTGTCCTCTTCTTTTTCTCCTTGTGTTTCTCTTTTTCTAGAAATCACAGAAGCTCCAACAAGCGCAAACAGAGAAGTTCTCGGTGACACCATTATGTTCCGCGGCGTGCAGATCGGAAGCAGTGCGGTCTACCAGTGCAACGCCTCCAACCAGCACGGCTACCTGCTGGCCAACGCCTTCGTCAGTGTTCTCGGTGAGACGTGGGAAATATGTTGTGTTGATTGATATGTGTCCATAGTGAGATGTGTATTGTGTGTATATATAGGTATAATGTTTTTTTGTTCTTTCGGCTCCAATAAAAATAGATATAAAAAGCAGTTTGTAAAGCTATATGTATATATGTGTGTGTGTGTATGCATGTATGTGAATGTGTAAATATATAATTAAAATGATCAGTTTCTCTGATTTTAAGTATATATTTGAGTAAAATGTACATTGTTCTTTTATTCTATGAATTGAGTGGACATGACCAAAAGCTGCATAATGTCCACAAACTGCCAGGAACAGGGACAAAATCGACAAAGCTTTATATAAGGACCAGTTTGTTTGTTCAACCTCTCAAACACACCAAAATATCATTTCTTAGAAAACTTAAAAAATGTCCCAGTGACCTTACAACTCTCTGCCGTTGTTTCAGTGTTGTTACCTTTAGTTTCCGTGTTGCAGACATGGCTCCACGGATGCTGGGACCCAAAAATCAGTTAATCAAAGTCATCATGAACAACCGAACCTTCCTCAACTGCCCTTTCTTTGGCTCTCCTTTACCCGAGCTTCGCTGGTGAGCATCTCAGTGTTTTTTCAAACCGACACAACTACTGCGATGCAGAATGACTTACCAAGTCACTGACAGGTCGCACAATTTAGCTGTATGTAAGTCCTGTGCCTCCGTAATGCTTTTTACTGTTAGTGTTTCGTATTTTAAATTTAAAGCTCTGTCAGATTGGTTAGTATTAATGTGTTTTAGGGAATTTGTTTGTTTACCAAAGCTAACCTTCACCTTTACTCTGAAGGTTTAAGAATGGCCAGGGCAGTGGGCTGGATGGGGGTCAGTACCGGGCCCACATCAACGGCACCCTGGAGATAAAACGCGCTCGAAAGGAGGATGAGGGCATCTACACCTGTGTGGCTAACAACATGTTGGGCAAAGCTGAGAACCAGGTTCAGCTGGAGGTCAAAGGTCAGACATCGTATCGCTTAAAGACTAACTGTCAGGATCGTTTGAACAGTCGTTTTCCTTCCCTGTGCCAAATAGCCTGCGGTTTGGGGGCGAGTCGAGCTCTTCAGTGCCTTTTCTTGACCTTGTGTCTTCATTTGCCTTCCAAGTTTAATACAATTAGAAGACATCAGGAAAGATTTTTTTCTTTTTTTTGTTAAATAGAAGAAAAGCCTGACACTTCAGGAATTCACGAGTTCTGGGTTTAACAGGTGGCGGAGGAAAAAAAATGGCTTCATCTTTCAAAACTCAAATGAAAAACAGATACGGAAAAGAGCTTTGGATAGACCGGTAGTTTAAACTCATCACTGAAAAACTGAGTGAATAGTTTTTATGAAAGTACATTTATAATATCTGAGTTCTGTACATTGTAATTACTGATCTAGGAATTGTTGGCCATAAGAAGGACTGTCTGCAATTAATCGTTTTATTTTATTTCCTCAGATCTTTGTTTCTACCAGTTGATCACGCCTCTCCTCTTACCAAGAGGAGAGGCATGATCTCCTCTTGGTAAGAGGAGATTGAACACAAGGAGTTGAACACCTTCAAGGTGTTAAGGGGAGGGAACCACTTTAACTAGTCTGTGATCCCTGAACGAGAAAGAGCCAGAGGAGGGCGAAGGGGAGAAAGGCTTTTAATAAAACATAATTTGCAATAGAGATGTGATGATGAGGTCTCTCAAAGATGTTGTTACTATGTGCCTATTTCTATTGTTTGTTCTGTCATTTTGACTCTGATTTAGAGCCTACTCGTATAATTCAAGCTCCCACACACCAGTCAGTTTTGAGGGGCTCTAAAGCTAGCTTCCACTGTAAGGTGGTGTCGGACCCCAGCCTGCCCACCAAGGTGACCTGGACCAAGGATGGAGAGCGCCTGGATCTGGGATGGAGGTATGACACCTGATTGTTTTTACCAATTAAGCCTCTTTTTTTAAAGTTTACATCAGAGTCAGAACAGCTTGGATTTCAATTTGTTTCCTGGTTGGGATTTTTGCTGCATGTCAGTCAACTTCTCCTACTTTAACTGTTTGAATGTCGTCATCATACATTCAGCCCAAACAGTGTTAGGCAAATTTTGAGCTTGTTGTAATATAATATCTTCAGTTTGTCAACAATCTGAAAAATTTTTCATTTCTCTTTAAATGGTCCCTCATTAGTAAAGAAAAGTAGAGTTCAGAATATGGATTGATCACACACTGCTGTGGGATGACATCTCAATCCTCAACCAGCATTTGTGGCAAGTTAGCTCTAGCAGAGTGGTTGTGTTGGTCACAGCAGACCAAAGTTGACCTTTCTAGTGTTCAGTGGGGTCAAGGTCATTAATGTAGGCAGGCTTTCCGTCCTTCCAGATTGTGGAGGTTGCATCAAAGTCAAGCAACAAACTAATCAACCAGCCAAGCAATCAATTGATCCATCCATCAGTCATTTATATAATCCTTTAAGCATTCACAATATTGATTACCAAATGCTTGACAAAATCAACATATACAAGAAAAAAAAACAAAAAACAAGGTTAAAACAAGACAGAAGGTAGACCAACCCAACTACATACAACCAGAAATGGCGTCACACTTTTAAATTGGTAAAGGTCTGAATAGAAAAATGTTGTTAGTGTTGATTTAAAAATATCCCGTTCGGTTACAGACTGGAGATCGAGTAGAAGCAGGTTCCACAGTTGAGATGCGTCGACAGAAAAAGCTTGATCACCCCAACGTCTGTATTTTGTACGCAGAGTGGCACGTAAATGTTCACTTGTGGCAAACTGTAATGCAGATTGTCACTAATCAATCCTATCATGTGCAAGGAAAAAAAAAACAGAGGGCCTTCAATGTAGTCTTATAAACACGCTGCTGGATGTTCCTTAACCACCGATCCGTTTTCTGTCCTCCAGGCTGAAGAAGGATGAAGAGTCCCTCACCATCCCTCTGTCAGTGAGAACGATGAGGGAATTTACACCTGCACTGTTAAATCTGAGATAGACCAGGACTCAGCCTCAGCCCGCCTCACTGTCTTAGGTACACTAGTGCATAGAATGGTGCTGCAAAGCATTGATTTGTGATCTGACAGAAACACAACTCCCTGTACCAGTGATGTTCATTAAATACAATGTAGCTGACTCATTGTCTTCACTCACAGATGTAGAGTAGATCACTGTGCATAGTGAATATGTTGTCTGAAGAAAACATGCTTAACCACTAAATGTTCCAGCCTGATACCAGTTTGCTTCAAGAAAACAACACATGTAATGAGATGTAGCAAATTAAAGAAGGTAATCTATTTAATCACCTTCTAAGCTCTACATGAAACGAATGCCTTCATCAGAACCTACATACAATTTAATTGTAATGATACTCAGGTTATATTTTAACTGTTGTTCTCCTCTGCTGTTTCTTGGCTTGTAGACTAACCTAACTAATCTAACCTTTATCCCCACCTCCTGACCCACAGAGGATGCCATCCTCAACCCCTCAGTCTCTAGTGCCTTGCCTCCAGGTAACACATGGCTCAGCTGGAAGCTCTTCTGTCTGTTTTTTTTTTTTTCTTATCCTGATGCCTTATTATTTACTTTGTGTTTTTGCTTCCATCTCTATTTTTGCAGCATTTGAGATTTCCCTCCTTTTTTATGTTTTGTGACATAACAATCACAATTGTTTTTCTTTTTTTTTTCTATTGGGATTTTTATGTGTCTGTCCAAAGCAGAACAGAATTGTGATGTAGCAGTGAAACGAGGCACGGCATTGTACAAATATGAAAATGACTGTCTGTAACATGTGTCTCTACATCTAAAGACTCACACCGGATCTGTTTTGGCCTGCGATCCGACGGAAGATCAGGTTGGATGATGTTGGCAGCAGTTGCAACGCCTTAGAAAAGTCAGTGGACCCCAGCAGGCTGCCAGCGATTCCCTGAGACTATCACGAGTCAGACAGGAAGTGAGAGTGGTGGCAAAATAAAATGCATCTGCTTTAGGGGGAAAAAAAATACCAGCTTAAATCTTTTACTTGTAAAAAAAAAAAAAAAAATAAAATAGTAGTGTACTACTTATCTACAATGGGACCTCAAAAGTACAGAAAAAATGAAAGAGTGAAAGTGTGATCTTGTTCGAGCAGCTTTTGGGTTTGTGTTCACTCTGGCAGGATTTCCAGCTCATAGTCTGGTGGTGCGTTGACGGACGGACAGACGGTCGAGTCGGAGTCTGTGTGCCAGTTAAAAATCTGATTTTAGTGGGGAAAGCTATGAGCTGACGATGTGTTTTGGGACTTGCCTTGGTGCTCATTCGTCTTTACAAACGTTTCCGCTCTGTCAGAGTGAATTGAGATTGTCTGTAGAAAAGAGTCTTGCTACAGATGAATTTGTGCTTTGATGATCATCATTTCCAGGTCTTCCTTGAAAAAGAGATGTTATCTCAAGAGACTTCCTGGCAAAATTAAAAAAAAATAAATTCCATTGTTGCTAAGGTTATGTGTCAGTTGGTGCCTCTAACAAATTTTCTTCACAAGTATGTGCTTTGGTTTGTTTTGGCCTATCACATAAAATCCCAATAATATGTGCAGATGTTTGTAGTGATAAACAAAATAACATTTTCAATTGTTAAAATAACGGAATTAATTAAATATCAGTGAAAGTTTTTTTTGTTTTCTTTGGCCCTTTGGTTAAAAAGAGTGTAAGACAGATTTTATTACTTTTATGGTTTTTGTTTTTGTTCCGTTTTATTTATTTTCTAAAGGTTTTGGTCGTCTAACCAAATACAGGCAGTACCCAGTGTACAGTATGCCATGAGTGAAGGTTTTCGTGAGTGTGCTTATGAGCGGAATTATCCTGTGTTCCTCTGCAGACCGTCCAGACCCACCAATAGATCTGGACCTGTCAGACCCATCAGCCCGTAGTGTTCGCCTCACCTGGATTCCTGGGAACGAGCGCAGGAGCCCAGTCACAGGTGCGTTCTGGCCGTGTGATCCTGTGCTTGCTTTGAGGTGCATTCTTCCTCTCTCAGCTAAAAAGCATTCACGTTAGGTCAACTGCCTTTTCGTAGAAGAAGTTGCCTGTGGTGGAGAGTGCGAGCGCGCACGTTTTTGTGTCTCAATAACGTCGTTTCCATTACAAATTGGTGCAGATCTTGGTCTGCTAATGTTGAAAAAACACAACTTCGCAGTCGAGGTGTTTACATTAAATAAGAGAGGAAATTAAAATCTCATGGTTGTTCAGGTGATAAGTGATTAAAATCTCAGCAAATGTAAAAGCATATTCATAAGTCAGTCATGGCATTAGCGCTTGTCATCAGTCATCAGTCATTGGAGTGGCAAGCTCCACCGACTCGGGAGCGGCTAAATGTGCAGTGTTTTGGGGAAATTGTAGTCTGATTTAAAAGAAGAGCTTTGGATTCGACACATTGGAATGACACACAACTTTTCTATGAACTGAGCTGAAAGCTCTGCTGTACGAAAACAAAAACAAACCATCATTCTCTTACTGCTTCCTGTCGTCTTGTTTGTTGTTTCTGCCAGTAGCAACATCTGGCTGTTGATCATGTGACTAGTGTGATGCGAAAAAATGCTTGCAGTGCAGTTTTGCAAAATGCATCGATCTCGACACGGCTGAAAAGCCAACATCCTCATAGGACTCCGGATTATTACTGTGTCATCCTTATATGGTTTCATTCTGAAGCCCATTGTGCTTTCTGCAGAGTTCTTGGTCCAGTTCGAGGAGAACCACTGGGAGCCGGGCAGATGGCAGGACCTGTCTTCTTTCCCTGGAGACCTCAACTCGGTCATCCTGCAGCTTGCCCCCAATGTCAATTATCAGTTCAGGGTCATTGCCATCAACTCAGTGGGTCGGAGTCAACCTAGTCAGCCCTCACCTCGGTACAAAACCACCGCGGCACGTAAGTAGTATCAAATCTAAAATCACATTCTGTCCGTGCCTCTGGCTTGAGCAAGATGATAATTTGGTTGAATGTTTCATTAGCTGTACAGGGACAGCTCTTTATTTAGTAAAGATCTCAACAAACAGTACCATGTGGCACCCCCCAGTGGAGATTTGTAAAAAAATGGTAATTTGATCAAAGCTATCCAGTAATCAATAACACCGCATTTGCCTGGGATGAAACTCAGCGGTCTCATTTCGTCTTAGCCAGTACTTAACATGTTTATTAACATAGGTTAGAAAAATGATTGCAAGAAAACATCTTGTTGCTCATGTTTGATATAAACCTATTCATTTTTTTGAAACTCAGCCCCAGATGCCATTCCCAGAGATTTACATGGTTGGGGATCCGATAAGGACAACATGGAGATCACCTGGGAGGTAAGGGAAGCAAATTGCTCATCTTTCAGAGTGATTGGTAGCTAAAAATATTTTAAGAAGATGATCATAACCAGTTTTAAGAATGGAAATCAGCCCTGTCGGTGGCTCGGGTGGTAGAGCGTGCGACCTCAGTCCTCCACAGGTTAGAGTCTCGGCCTGTTGACCTTTGCTGCATGTCTTCTCCACTCACAACCCGTCTTCCCTGTCAATCTGGTGTGAAATACAGTCCACTAGAGCCGAAAAATAGATACAAAAATTCTATTTAGATTGCTCCAGTGACCCCCTGCTGTTGACCTATGAGAACTACATGCTTGCCTGAAAATCCTTATGGTAACATTTAGGTGTCAACATCAGAAGTACTGGTTATCAAAAATAAATCTACAATAATAAAGAGTAAATTCTAAACCATTACTTGATTCAAGGCTAATGAAGCATCAAAACATAAACATTACAATCCAGCTTCTCCACTTGCAGTTAGAAATAACTCTATGCAGTAGTTTGAGTCTGATTGTACAGTCTGATTGTACGTCTAGTTTTATATTTTATGTTGACTTTATTTAAATTCTTAATCTTTTGGCACAACCTTTGAAACTTTTCACCTTGCTATTATTATTGACCTCCTTACAGATTCCTTCTGATTTTTCTTTATTTTCTGTTTCACATCACATTAAGACGTTTTTTCACGCTTTGAACTTGAAACTTGATTTGTTTCTCTAGCCGCTGCGCGATCTGGAGAAAAACGGCCCAAACCTGCAGTACAACGTGTGGTGGAGACGGAAAGACTCCGGGGACGACTGGACCAACGTGACCACATCTGAGTCCAAACACGTCATTCGTTACACTGAAACATATGTGCCTTACGAGATAAAAATCCAGGCCAGGAACGAATTGGGCTCAGGACCCGAGTCTAACATCGTCATTGGATATTCTGGAGAGGACAGTGAGTATGAATAAGAAATGGAACAAATATATATATATATATATATATATAAAAATAATAATATTTTTTGTGAAAGCTTTTCATGTTTAGAAAAACTCCTGAATAAACATATCGGTCTGATGGTTCTGTTTCCAGAACCGGCTGATTCACCCACTGAGCTGCGGGTGTCGAAGGTCAGCAGCACCAGAGCAAACATCCACTGGAAACCTGTAGATCTGAGTTCTGTCCAGGGAGAGTTCAAAGAGTACAGAGTGAGAACTGACTCCACTGTAGACCCCCCATCCCCTACTTTCTGACTTTTCATCTTACCCACTCGTTCTCGCTTTCGTAATTCCCAGTTGTACTACTGGCGAGATTCCAGTCTGGTTCCAGGGCTGGTGGTGAGCAAGAAGAAGATGACCACTGGGTTCTACACAACTGTTCCAGAACCGTCTGGGATTCTCAAAGACTTGGTGCCCTACTCTAAATATAAGATGTTCATGGTTGTGGCCAACAGTCGCTATGAGAGTCTCCCCAGCAACAATGTGGAATTCACCACAGCGGAGGGCGGTGAGGACCCAACGAACCACACTTGATCATAAACATCAATGTCATATGAGAGTCTTGCAACCCTTTACTTGGTATGTTCAGGTTATATATTGTGCCTTTGCTCAGGGTGATGGGGGAAGATGTCACCACCTGTGGGCGCTCAACCAGGCTGACCTGTCCACAGCATTAGCACTCTATGACTTTATTGTGTATTTGTGTCGTTTATTAAAAAAACAAAACTAAACAAAAAAAAAAACAGTCATTACTTTCAGAAAATCTGAACTTGAACACATTTTTGAATGGAGTTACTTTTAAAACCATGACAGTCTTTAGTTTGAGATGCATTTTAGTAAAACTGGAAAAAGACATATAAAGCATTCAAATATCTAATTAAAATTGATAGGGTGTGCAGAACTACTCGCATAATTATTTCCTTTAAACACATCATCCTGTGATTCATACTAACCACAGTGCCCCCTAGAGGCTTTGACTGGACAACACAGGTATAAAGTTTAGAGATTTGTTGTAGTCACTAGTCATTAGTAATTAGTTGCAGAATTTGATGTCCAGTATTTGGTCTTCCTGTGTTTTTTTTTCTTTCCTCATGTTCTTTTCATGTTTTTTTCTTCTGACTTGAAATATTTGCAGTTCCGGATGCTCCCAGGTTCTTCAGGATTAACCGCAGAAGTCTGGACACACTCTACTTGGAATGGGGCAAACCATTAGAACCCAACGGCATTCTAGTTGGATACCAACTCGCATACCATAGAGGTGACTTCATCTGCTTTGTAACTCTTCCATCTAGGGCTGGACAATATGGCTGACAAACATACTGTTGATTAGTCTTAGTTCTTTGTTCTAAATATCTGAATTACCTACATAGTGGTGGTGTCACTTTTCCTGTCTTACCCACAATTTTCACTCCAAAGAACAAAACAAAAACAAAACTAAGACTGGTCATGGGATAGTAATAGAATTCATGAAATCCAATCATCATCTCTGTGGAGTCATTGTAGCCCACTAACGCTGAGAAGCTCTGATGCCACAGTAAGTCATGACCAGGCTCTGTGTTTGTGTCCAGTGAACGGGTCCAGACTGGGTCCCCAGCAGATCGAGACGTTCCGTCCCAACGAGACAGACTTCGTCCTGCGCTTGCCGGACCGGTCCGCTCGCTACAAGTTCAACCTGTCAGCGCTCACCAAGGTGGGAACGGGGGAGGTCTATGCCGAGGAGTCGCCGCACTTTACCAATGAAGGTGAGCATTGCTGACTTTCATTCAAAAAATAAATAAATAAAAAAAAAAATTCATTTTTTTCAGAAAGATGCCACTAAGCCTTTCTTATGATAACTGAGTAGTTTTCTGCATGTTTTCTCCAATATTCTGTCAAATTACATATGATCAGGAGATCCAAGTCTCTCAGTTTTTATTAATCATTTAACAGGAGAGTTCAACTCAGAATCACAGTCAGATTTCCTTTTTTGTCTTTGTACCAGAAAACTCAGCTAAATTTAAAAGAAAATTAAATGATATGAGAGGACAGATGGCAATAAGGGTATGATTTGAAAGCTTCCGTTTTTCTTTTTGCAATGATCACCAGGAGAAGAACTTTGTTTCATAGCTGCAGTTGTCTGCAGTTAAAAGTGCAGCAGAAAGTTAAAAGTGTACAGTGCATGTTTTGCTCTTGTACACAGTGGCATTATGGGTGAAAAGCATTCAGTCTGTATCTGCACAAACCCATCGAACCAATGATTTGGGTTTGTTGTACAACCACTAAGCTAATATTTGTTGTTTATAAGTCTTCTATTGACCCAAATGCCATTGAGTTCATAATGTGGACGTCAAAGTGACAAATTCAGGTTGATCCAAGTTGGAATGATCCTCGGTGCAACATCTAACTCACAGCAGAATCACTGAGGATGTTGGCCCAGTCCTTCCCCCCGTCACAAGCTAAACGGAGCTGCGCATAAAACAAGCAACAATGACCTGATGCACCTTTAGACAAAACACTTGCACAACAACGTCAAAGTCAGAAAAGGTCATACAGCACCTGAATACTTAATGTTCTTGGATCCAAACCTCGTTCTACTAGCTGTGGATTCTTGAACTGTCACTATTTTTACATATTGCTTGATTTTAAGCGTTGCTATTGCTGCTGTTAGTAAATGATGACTTGCTGCAACATGTTAATAGTCTTTATTTTAAAGATGAGATCATTTTCTAAAAATCCTGATGCATAGAAGCTTAGGACTAAAATAAAGTTGTTATTTTTTTGTAGTATTGGACAGATGCGATGTGACTGACCTTATTGGAAATGTCTTAAATCTGGAAAGTCTAGATAGTAGTGATTTAGATTCACTCATCTAAATTTCCACCGTTTATATTGCATGTTTTGTGAACTTTGACCTGGTGTTTAAAAACTATTGCATAGGAATATATAAGAACAATGTTGGCAATACCTTTTTCTGTCTAAAGTCCTGAACACGTCACGTTCATGACTGGTGTTATAACATATTCATGACAGTATTACGACAGTCTTGTGCATTCCCCTTCAAATAAAGTGTTCCCAAATTGTTTTGTGCTATGACGAGGTTGGTTCTTTAGGTCTTACTGAAATTTGCAAAACCTCAATGGAAACACTTTTTTTTCTCCATCATGAGTCATGACTGTTTCTATGCAGCACGAACATCATTTTTTTGCGGGCAGCTGGCTCCACCAGAGCGCTAACAGCATCAAACAGTTTGTCAAAGTTCAGTTTGTCATTTTAAAGTGTTGAATCCATAACTCTTCTGTGAAATTGCAGACTAAAATTTCCTAAAGATGTCAGATACGTAGCGGCTTGCAAGTATAACTTGCAAGTGCAACTTCTCTCTCCAACGCCTGAATTGGACGCAGACGGCTCCTCTGATGGCTGACAATGTGCCATAATGACATGGCTGAAATATGAGTGTATCTCATACCAGAGATACATTCTGGTGATTTGTAATGACCCATTGCGTAAACAGATTTATTCATACAATTGAGAACATGTGTTCTTTTGACAATAGCAGGACATCAACAAAGTTTTGCTCACTTTTGCAATAGAAACATAGCTTGAGAGAAATTGAAAGCCCCACTTAAGAATTGGAATGACTCTTGTCAGCCTTTCTGTTACCTGCTGAAAGTCTTGCTCTCGCTCACGTTCAACGACTGTTCAGGTTGGTAAGATGTCCAGCAGCCCATTTCTCTGTGTATCTCTAGTTTAAACCAGTGACTCAGTTTGAAACCGTTTTGTTTTCTTGTTCCTTCCTGTCTCACCCACTCTTCTCCTGTGTCTTCTGTGTCTCTGTTCTTTCCACCGGCAGAAAACTTTACTGATGCTACAGATGTAGGTAATGGGGGAACAAAAAGCACAGTCTCATTGACCATTGCTGTCCAACACTGACATTTTGTTTTTATCTGTCCATCTAACAACAGCAGCAGTGCAGTCACTCTTACAGCCCTTAGCGACGGTTCTGTTGCAGACAGGATTTTCAGTGCTGCTCACAGCAGCCTGAGCACAAATTGGCTGTTATGGAAGGAGGAAGCTTTACGTCTGGCTGGCAGGATTTTTTTTGCCTTTCTTCACATAATCACACAAGAAAATTGGTGTACAAGACATTGACATACATACACTGAAGGTTTGGAACTTTTTGTGTGTATGTCAAAATCAAATTTAGACAAGATAAAGAATAAAGAAAGAAATAATGATGATAATATAATAATATTGATAAAAATCAAAGCAGGAAAACTCTACCAAGAATAAGAGCAATACAATCTAGGGGTCCATCTGCACATCATACTTACTGAAACTCACTGAAATCACATTAATAAGAAGTTTGAAACACACTTGCGATGTATTGGATGAGGTATCATGTGACTGCCTGTCTCCATCTGATCATCCTTCCACTTTGTTTGAAGCTGCTGTTGGTCCACTGCTGCTGCTGTGTTCCTAGGGGTCTAACAGGCATGGCGTGTGTTTTACCAGTTTGGCTGCATTTCATAATGCTCTCTTTTGTCATTACTTCCACCCCAAAACTGTTTTTAAATCTATTTAAGCCTCTGCTTACTATAAAACTTCCGTTCCTATAAACACTAGCACCTGCTGGTGCGTCTGTGTAATGCAGCCGGACTGCATCACAGTTTTGCTGTGCGATGCAAGGGAACCTTGTGTAGCAGCTAAAGGCATTTTTTTTTGGCACTGCTTTTGTTGCAACAAAAGGAAATGAATGCTGCTGCATCATAATATCCAACCACAATGATGTTTCTTTTTTAAGTGTGCAAGTTGTGGGGAATGCTGAGGTACACAACACTTGGATTGCTTAGTCATCCAGTGGCTTCATTTTATTTTTGTTTTGTTTTGAGCTTCTGCACATCTGTCATGATGTCGTCTCTATGGATCACCACTGTTCAGTGAATCATTGGCAACTTGATTCAAGTAAAGTAGCATGAAGCCTTTCCCTGAAGTGACCGATGACACCACTGAACTGTCATGGCTTAAAAACACTGGGAATTTAGTGAGGCGCTGGTTAAGGATATGCATGACATACATGACACTAGCATGCTGTTTGAGGTTTGGAATGTTGTTTTTTGGGGTGGTGTTGTTTTTTGGGGTGTTCTTCACACGAGTGTGGCCGCTACATCATTGTGTTCAGATTAACACAAGTAGTGCAACTCAAATTGGTTCCTTGAAAAGGTTCCACATTAATGCATGTTTTTCTGGAAACTACCTGAGTATCAGGAGACAAACTAAAGATCACACACATATTGTTATTACTCAATGTCGTTTATGAAAATCTGTGCAGAGAGCTTCATTCAGATTGGTTAGTTTTGTTCTAATGTCAGGCATTTAAGTTAAAGGATCCAAACTGAACCCATAAGTTTCAGTTTTGTTTTTGACATCATAGTTGAAGTAATTTGTCTTCTTATATAAAATTAGAAAAGATGAATGACTACGGTATTTCAAACATAGCTGCTGTAGAACACACTGTCTTAATTGCCAAGAAGAGCCACATGTATTACCAATATTTCACCACTTGGTGGCAGCAATGCTGAGCTTTGTCAGTGTTTTGGCTTTCTCAGCCCTACACGCTTCAGGTGTTTCTCAGCTTCGGCACACCTGAACGTGTCTGTGCTGCTCTGGAGGACATTCAGGAAAGGTCAGTTGAATGAGGTGTTTTCAAGGAGAAAAACATCTAAAGGACCACAGAAAATAAAAGATACCACACACTCACACACAATAGAAAAGGGAAGTGAAAAAAACGAAATGTTGTCCTGGCTGTCCTCTGTTCTAGCATCTGACTGAATGACAATAGTGACAAAATGAAAACATCTGTGGTTTGTGGGTGATTTTGTGTTTGCTCCAATGACGGGAACACGATGGCGTTCAGTTCTATGCTCCATTGTCCAGAGTGTCAGTGTTTCTCAGTTTTGTATGATGTTCCTGCTGCCTTGTGTTTAACCCTCTGCTCTCTCCTTCTTCCTTCCCTGTAGTTGAGCTTACGGACGCCACCCTGTCTTCTGTTTTCTCTCCTACTCCCACTCCTCTTCCTCCTCTTCCTCCTACTACCATCCCTCCCACAACAATTAGTATCACAACTCCTACCCCTCCTCCAACAACCCCTCCTACTACTACCACTACTACTACCACTGAGGCAACTACACCCTCCACAGTTCCTGTGCTGGTCACCACCAAACGAGTTGATCAAAATGTCTTGGGTACATGTTGTATTTCTTACTTTGTAGTTTTAGGAAATATGGTTGCCTTCTCCCACCTGACAAAAAACAGGAAGGTATGTCAGGACTGCATCCCGATAGGCTGTGCTGTAGCTGTTGCACTAAAAACAGACATGCTGGAAGATTGTATTGTATAACATGATAAATCCAGTAGCCCTTTTCAGACCGTTCATTCTGTCTGTGTTATTGGTCATGACATGGAATATGGGAGGATAATGTAAAGTCATCCTAACAATATTACATCTCTAATCTACTTGGTAGGTAATCAGAGACTTGAGCTGGAAGAGTCAAGTCTTAAGGGTGTGATGTAACGATACGATGCAAAGCAAAGGCAGCAGTGAGTCCACAGGTCCATACAGAGCAGAGCTGCACAGTGTCCTCCTGAGATGACATAAAGTAAATTGATGAGCAGATTTGTGCAAATAAGAAAGTGCCATGCTGTGGTGCACATTAATATTTCTTGAACTGAGTTCTTTTGGACAAACAGGAGGCAGGTGCTTGATTGTTTTCACACATGGATCTTGTCCTAATGTCTCCCCATTGGTTACTTTTCCACTCCTGCTGTTAACTTTTATGTCTTTGCAACCTGAAGCGTACGAACATCTCTGAGCTGTTGTAGACCTTCAGACTCAGACTCTACCTTAAGAATACTGTTGGCTCCTTATATGTGTTCTGAAACCAGTGGCGATCCGTCCAGTCAAGCTCCTATTCTCCTGACCTGTGAAGTACACTTTCATTGTCTTGATTCAGTATTGAAAACTACCGATTTACTTTAATCTATAAATCTTTTTCATGTTTAAATTGTTTTTATTTCATGATTTTTTTTTTGCAGAACAACTTAAGATCCTATTTGTGAATAGATCTGTAGACATTATTGACTTAAATGAGAGCTAAGATACTCAGGTTAGCAAGTTAGAATCCTGAACACTTAGCATACTGCCCAGCTCAATTCTTAAAGTTGTAGGCCACGCCTATTTGATCCTTTCTCCTAGCGGCGTGCTCTGAAAGCACACACAAACTGTTATATGTTTGGAGTAGGAGAGATATGACATGAAAGGGAGGTTTCATTGTTCTGAAGGGGGCTGACTAGAGTCATTTTACACAATCAAAACCAGTCGGGCATTAGGCGATGGTTAGGACACTTTCAATGCAAAGCTGACCATTTTAATGGACGTGTAACGCAACTTTGCGTTAAAAGTGTCATTATTTATGACAGTGTCATGTCAAATTTTTCTTCCGACCTTTAACCCTTTGCCTCTGACCCCATCCCCCAACCACCCATCTGTGTAGTAACCCCTCGGCGGGAGATCTGGAATCTGACGGTGGTCCCCGACAGTTACTACGCTAACGTCAACTGGAGTCACAACTTCCCAGCTGACAGCAAGTTTGTTCTAGAGGTCACTCTGGACTGTAAGACACAAAGCCTGTGCCGAACCTCCGAAAACATCAAACCATCAAACATATGTTTGCTCGTCTGAGCGCGAACCCCTCACCGGGATGGCACACAAAGTTTGAAGAGTAAAACTCGGACACCTTTGTTACCAGAAGACGATCTTTGAATTGCTGTGATTGTGCTAAACATGATTTACAAATGTGTACCAAATGCTTGCTGAACTGTAGGAATCAGAGGTGCCCATTTTCTGACTGACAAATCAGACTAAACTTTCCTTGTTGAGGTTAATTAGAGTTATCAAAATTATGCCTGTTTGCTAAATGCTGGAATAATTAAGAGAAGATGTGAATTATTTTTGAACACCTTTGTAAAGTTTAACATTTTAAACGTGTTTCCTCAGTATTGGGTAGGATTCCCTTTTAAGCTTTATCTCCCCACAAGCTTCTCATCATATTTTTATGGGGATTTTGGGTTCGTTAGCCGCTTTGCTCAGATGCATCTCTTCTACTCTTCCAGTCGTTTCCTGTGGGATTAAGATCAGGTCACTATGATGACCACTCAGCAACATTGACTTTGTTGTCCTTAAGCCACTTTATGTTCATGTTGGTTGTATTCTCTGGGCCCTTGTCCATTTGGAAAACCCATTTGCCCCTGAGCTTTAACTTCCTGGCTGATGTCATTATGATTAATATTTTATGAAGTGCTCCAGTTCATTCTGCATTAAACCATCCAAACATGATGTGGCCACCACAGTAACAATGGACATTATGATCATACTGGTCGGTTCTAGCGTTTAGTATTCGCTTCCAAGTACAATTGCAAATTGTAAACTGTCTTCTCATGTTACTTTTGGAGTCATGGCATTTTCCACCCTGTCTGGTCTTTGACCCCATGCAGCTGCAGGGCACGTTTCACTGTGGATAATGACTCTTACCAGCTTCAGCAGTATCTTCACATGGTCTTTTCCGCTTGTTCTTGGGTTCATTCACAGATTTGCACCAGGGCAGTTTAATAGCTGCACATTCCAGTTCTGTTTGGAGGAACGTGGAACCTTTAGACCCAAAAATTGGACAAACTATCCTTGTGGAACTCCGCAATTCTTTTTCTTGCAATTTAACCGATTTATTTGAGTTTTTCTACCAAATCACACAAGACCATGGTGTGTTTTGGCAGTTACCTTAAAGAGGTTCACAACCGTGATTCAATTTGACTCAGATGTTAAACTATCAGAAGTTTGCAAAGCCACGCGATCATCATCCGGACTGTGATCTTCAGAGTTTAAGGAAAGCAACAAATTATCCTGTGATTCATTACTTTGTCATTTAGCAAATGGAGATAATTTTGGCAATACTGACTGACTGACTGAAAAACAGAAAATGTGAGGAAGAGGAAGTTTTACAGGGAATTTAAATATCTGGTTTCACCTGCATGATGTCTAAAAACATCCATTAAGAAACCAGAAAATATAAAACTGTTTGCACAGAAGCAAATACAGCAGGCTTGACAAATGTCTCAATCACATACAAATAGAGTTTGTATGTGACTCTCTTCAACATACAAACTATTAAACCCACATCAGTTTGTATTGTGTGCATTTGGGATATATTTTTCAATGTTTTCTGATTACATAGTTTTACGACATGAGGTTTCCTGCAACTTCTTGTACACATTTATAAATCATATGATACATGTCTATGACATTTACTGGAACTAAATAAGTCCTTAACACAAAGAAATAACTGGATAATTTAATTTCTAATATTGTGTGGACGTGAGGGGACTGTTTGGGTTTCTCATATAAAGTCCCTCACCATGTCGTCTCTCGCTCTCTGTGCCATCTCTGCTCATGCTGCCGCCTGGCTTGGAATGCCTCCAGTTGGACTTTCACTTTAACTGGGCCGCTCTGGTTGCTTTGCACTTTTATTTGAGTATGCCACTGCTCTGACCGCCCGTGTTGTCATAGTAATCTTTTTTCTTTGTAGAACCGGTGTTAGCTTCTCTTGAATCTTTCCTTTCTGAAGCACATTTATCCCCTTTGTTTTTAAGGTCTAGAACTGGTTAAGACTTTACTGAGACCCATTGCATGATTTTGTTTTGATGAATAGGCAGAAAGCATTTTCGCTATGTCTGTCAGCTCCATACAGTGCAAAATCAGAAAGTCAAGTTAACCTTTAACTTCTGCGATAAAAATAAGCCAGATGTCACAAAAAAACTAACTTTAATATAGAAATGTAGAATTAATAAGTATGTTTCATACCTCCCTTGTTATGATTTTCAATAGGTATTTTTAATCTCATTGAAACACATAATTTGTTTTATTGAATATGATTGTCCAGGGCAAAACAATCATTTCTGAAATCAACTTGATGAAGGAACTAAATAACCCGGAGCAAAAACTGCCATATTCTAGAGCTGAAGAGTAGACCAGTAACCCAGTTGGTAGGTTCACATAGGCTACTGGTAGCTGGTAGATTATTGCGTTGCAATAATACTTTTGGTCATTTAGAGGAACTTTCACTCCCCAGACTTCACTTCAACCAAGACCCAGGTTTTTAGGCAGACTGCAGTTCGGTTTTTTTGGTGTGCAGTTCGATTACGGATGAACCGCTTCCCAAGGGAACCCAACTTTCTAGGCAAACGGAGCTGGAGTCAGATTAAGCCTTTCACGGAGAGCGTGGAAAATGTCAGCGGAGTGGGAGAATTTGTCCCGTCAGACCGTCAGTTTCCAAAACCACACACAAAAAAAAGACCCTGTAAAAGTGCACACAGGGTCAGTGAGTTTGTGCACAGAACAAAAAAAACTTGTGGTGGAAATGAAATCCTTCTTTCCACAAACAAACATCACTTTAAGTTGTTCAGTTTATAGATGCAGGCGCATGTAGCATTGATTTTAGGCCATTTTCCAAAATGCGTTTTGTAAAATAAACGTATTTAGGAGCGGCCATATTGAAACGTGAAATAAGCCTTAAAATTCCTAACTGGAGGTAGTCTGAGTCTGACTTCGGGGAGCGTTCCGGTTGATTTTTACAACTGGGAAGTTGAAATTTCCGAGTTCTAACTACAAAGGGAATGGAGCATTACTCTTACAACTTTTCATATGCTTTCTTTCATCACACTGCAATGGGTCTACTCCTCAAACTATGACCGTATGAATAGGAGAATGAAGGTTTTCTGTTTCTTGGCCAGTTTGAGCCCTGAATGCACTCTGACTCTAAACGGATCGGAAAGGAAGAAATGAACGAAAGGGGAATGATGGGATTGATTTGCTGCTCCTTTAATCCCATGTGCTTTCCACGGTCAAGCTTGAAAGCTTTGACTTTTAGAAAGCCTAGCTGGCATCTTCCTTCATCCCATCATTAATCATCGTCATCATCCCTTTATGCTCCCCTGAGTATTTCCGGATGGGAATGCAGGCTGAGTGCAGGTTTTGGAGATGAGAGATTGTGGATAGCCAGAAACTTCCTGTCGTGTCCTTCACTTCCACAAGGTCAACTTAGAACCTGAGTGGACTCAGACTGATTTATTTTTCCACAACCTCGGTCGAGGCGCACCAATGTGCTTTCGGTATTGTGTGGCTGTGCATGTTATCTGCATGTCTCTTGCGTAGAGTGGCTTTGAGCTGATGTGGTCGGATGACATCGCGCCTTTGAAATGGTTGACCACGTGGCGCCTGATGTCATCGGCTAATATTCCCTTCTGTTTGCTGCCTCTTCCGGGTCATGACATGTCGCTCGTCCCCGGTCATGACTGGCATGCCGTTCTGCCTCAAAGACGCAAATTATGGTGCTGCCCTTTTCTGATTGGACTATTAACGTGTAACTGTGAGAATGACTTCACATCAACAATGCGTTGCCACCCAAAACCTTCACTTTTGTCTCATAAAGCTGGACGAAAACCAGACCCATATGCTGTTTGATTTGACACGATGCTGTTTCTTTGAAGAAGCCTTGTGCTTCTGCATCATTTCCCATTTTTATTAGAATCTTTCTTAAGGATTGGGCCCTTTGGAAACGATTAGCTTTCCACAAGAAGTGGAATTTATTTCCGCAAAGGTACATGAAGGCACCTTTTTTATTATCTGTGGTGGCAACGCATTGTTTTCATCAGCAAGGCGTCTCCTCACACTGCGCTTTGCAAACCGGTCTCTCTGTCGAAGCACTTTCTGACGCCGTCAGTCTCAGCTGCGCACGACAGTCGTCGCTGCCCAGTCATAGTGACACCTCCGGAGTGTGATTGGCACCTTTCTTGTGTCTCCAAGTCAACAAGACAGTGACAGATGAAGAGGTGAAACAGCCGCCCGTTAATCTGAAGGCTCTGATCGCTGGTGAGAAGTACCATCTGAGGGTTTACTCCAAAGAGCTCAACAGCATCAGCAGCAAATCTGTCACCTTTAAAACTAAAGCAGGTGAGAGAAGAGCTGCTTCCAGACCGGAGGGCTGATCCGGAAGCCTTTCTGTCTCTGTAGTATCAATGGTAGCTCAGTGGAAGCTGGGTGAGTTAGCATGGCTCGTCTTTCTCCGCCTCACACGGTAAATTTCTCTCTGGGAGAAGAAGGTTCAAGCAGGCTGACAGTGCTGACTGATTTTACTTTGGTTTTGTGACACTTTTACCCAGCTGAAAGCATAACCAGCTGATTGTCGACACCAAACAAACGTCTGCAGAGGCTTTTTTGCCTGATGAAATCGAAGGAAACTAAAATTAGGCCAATCCAGCGTAGGGTTGGACATCGACAAACGCACAAACAGCCTGTTTGGCTTGTAAAAACTTAAAATGGACATGTTAGTTTGCAATATTGTTTATTAATATCAGGATGCAAAGTAAGATTTCTGCATCACAGTAAAAATGGCCGTTTGAGGTCCTTCTTTTCCTACTGTGTCTACGAGGAATTTGTCTCCACAGAGTCTAATTTTGTCCAACAAGATTTCAAAATAAAAAAAACCTGTTTATATATAATTAATTTTACAACTGTGATGCAGTGACGATGTACATTTTTTAAAACTGTTGATAAACTAAATTGTGCAGAGCATTTGTATGCATACATTATTACTTCAAACACCTCCTGTAATAACCTGGCTGTACAGCAGGAGCTCAGCGTTTGAGGATTTTAGCTAAATGCTAAGGAATATAACTCAGACCCCTTCTAAAATCACTTAGAACTGCTCATTTTAACAGTTCAAACATGCATTATTACGCACAGTGAGAACCGTCTAATAGTTACGGTCTTACTTATCTTGGCTAATGGGAAGTGAGTGCCAAGAATGATGAAAGCTGTTTCCGGGTTGGTTGCCTACCAAACACCAGCAGATAGCAGCATCAAGCAGCAGGAAGTAGTTCATCTCCTCAAGCTGCATTTTTGTTCAGATATTTTAGAAATCCTCTACAGGAAAAGACACAAAAAGACAGATTTTCTGTGAATAATTTGGAGTTACATTCCACAGAAAACCCCCAAAATACTGAACCACATAGCGGGGGCTCCACTGTATGTGCTGCCTTTTTCTGTTGTGGTATAAAAGGTCAGCTAGAAAAAGGCCCAGTGCTACCTGGAGCTGAAAGAGACTCTGACTGCTGAATACTGGGACCAGGACAGATGTCTAGTCGAACGTCAACTGTGGTTTGACTTATCTAGGTATGGATTGCATATCTACTGGTTAAGATGTAACAAACATAACTACTACCTAACTGCTTCATTGTTTACAAGTAAATGACTTTTGTTTGTTGGGTGTGTGTGGATGCGTGTGTGTTTGTATGTGAGAATGAGAATGAACAAAACTGACCTAAAACAGTTTTTATAGACTCACGCTGATAATGGGAATACAGTATATTTGATCAGCCACCAGACTGACTGCAACGTCTGTTTGTTGCTAATCGTAATCATTCATATAAGAACAGTTCATTGAAACAACATGGAAAAATGAACATGGTGATATCACAGTATCTGTTTGGACTCGGGCATAAGCAATGTGATTTGTGATGTTTAACTCTCTGCCTTCCAAACTCAGCAGCATATGGATCATAGCATTGACCACATAGTCTCACAATTTGACATTTTGAAAATAAAGTTGTTTCACGGAAACACTGCAATTTCGAAAAAGTGGATTTGGTGTTTTATTTTTTTATTGGCCGTATCAGAAGTAGTTTATCTTGCAAAACTGCAACCGAAACACTTTTTTTTCGCGTCACATGGTCAACATGTCGCAGATGTTGCCTCTGTCGGAAATCAACAAGGAGAAGACAGGAAGTAGGATCCTGCAGCGTGAGCAAGCTTGTTAGCATGGGATTTTAATTATGTTTCTTATTTTATGGAGACAATTGTGAAATCGTGCTTTTCTGACATAAGCAGCATACTGACAGTTTTGCACATGTTTGTCGTGGAAACGCAAATGTCGCAAATGATGAAATATATCTGATATTCATAAGCAAACAACTGATGATAAATTGACCCAACCTGAGCTCTGCTGCGGCTTCACATCGCAAAGACCTCTGGTATACCTCAGTAAAATAAATAAATAAATAAAAAAAGGCTTTATAATTTTGATATGTCTAAGGGAGCTGTAAGGAGGCTTGTGGGTAATTTAAATGGCAAAATTCATGAAATTGTTTGAGTGTACGTTAAATGTTCTAGAGAAAGAAGATTTCTGCTGCTGTGGATAAATGTAATTCTAAAGTAAATGAGAAATGTGACAAGGTATGAGAAAACTACAACTCTGATCCTGAAAACTCTGTCTCTCTCTCTCTCTCTTTCTCTCTCTCTCTCTCTCTATGTGTGTGTGTGTGTGTCCAGCTCACATAGACCAGGTAGACATAGCCACTCAGGGCTGGTTCATTGGCTTGATGTGTGCCATTGCCCTCATTATACTGATCCTCCTCATTGTCTGCTTCATCAAGAGGAGTCGCGGAGGCAAATACCCAAGTAAGGCTATAAATTCACTTCATTCAAAGTGTTTTCAATCATCCTTTTGTTTTGTTTTTGTTGGATGATATCTGCAGCCGTCTGAATATTTGATTTGTAGACAAAAGTCCTTTTGCTGTTTATCTCAAACAGGATATTCTGAACGGTTTCCTGACTAATAAACATGTTTGATTATGTACACAGTAACAGATCACGTAACAGGTAACATTATGTTCAGTCTGAGGAAATAAAAATAATTGTATTCATAGTTGTCATTATTTTTCGTTCAGACTATCATTCTGCCTTACATTGTTTTTTTGAGGATTGTTTTCTTTTTTTTCTAGACTCATGCTAATGCATTTCTCTGTGTTTTATATGTATTTTATGTTTAACTGGAATTCTATTAAAGTATATTGAAAACCTCTGTCTATGTACAGTAAGATGGGAAAACATTTAGGTCTCCAGTTTGGACTATTCTATTCTAGATTGACAGATGTTATCAAATTGATTTTAAAATACTTTCCTTTGTAGATCAAACTAAAAGAATATTTCTTTGTTGACACGTTCACAAACGCATAGATCAGAAAATAGCCGTCTGATGGCCTAAACCCTTGGAAGAACAGAATGCAGAGTTGTAATAATGTTGTGCAGTTTCTGTAATGTCTAGGTCCCGGCTTCTTGACTGGTTTCACAAAATACCTCGGTAGGTGCTGTGATGGATCAGACATGAAACTAACAGGAAAGGGCTTAACATGATGCAGACTGACAGAGTAACACCAGGTCTTCTTCTTTTTTGTGAGTGAAGAATTAATGACTGAAGACCTTACAAAACACCGCGCCTCTAATACAGCAGCCCCTCCCCCCCGAGTTGCTGATGTGGTCGGTCTGACAGGGAGCAATCGCAACTTAACAATGCATATTTTCTCCTTTTAATCAGCAGTAACTAAATAACCCATCTTTAATCTACACTTTTATGATTTACACTGAAAGAGAATCACAGTGAAGTGTTCGTTAACACTTTATTTGACGGGTTGTGCATGAGACTGACATGATGCTGTCAGGAACATGAAGGAGTCTTCAGTCTGACTGTTGTCATGAAGTGTCATTCGGTAAATAATGGCACCTTTGATGCAAAGTTGCCTTAAAAGTTGCATTTAAACTGTTAAAAGTGCCAACTTTGCATTAAAGTGTCATTGTTGACAAAGTAATTCAAAGTTGACACTTTTAATGGACTTTTAATGCAACTTTTGAAGCAACTTTGCATGAAAGATGTCTTTATTTACCTAACAACACTTCATGACAACAGTCATAGGCATCAATAAAGGCTCCTTCATGTCAGTCAAGTCATGTCAGTCTCATCCACAACCTGTTAAATAAAGTGTTACCAAGTGTTCTCTCCATTTGTTAACTTCATAAGATGACTAGATGTGAGAAAGTAATCGGCCCCAAACTGATTTCTCTCATTTGTTTTTTCATATCATCAAACGATGATCAATTTCAGACAAATGTAACCTCGGTAAATATCAAATATATCCTTCACATAATAATATTCATAAGAATATTCATAAGAATATTATTATGTGAATAATAATCGTCCCTTAAACCTGGAGACGATGCCTGGCGTACGTCCTTAGAAAGTCTTAAATTAGTCTGTCTAAAATTAAAGGTCTTGAAATGTCTTGATTGAATTCAAAACAGTAAGTTGGCCTTAAATACCTTAATTGTAGGTCTTAAATTTGCATTGCCAGGATTATTTAATCTTTTGTATTCTATCTATTGTTTTGTTTTTTTTTCTCGCTGAAATGTTTTGTGAGACTAAAGTTTGAGTCGCACTCAGACATTTTCACCTTCATTCTGTGACTCAAAGCGGTTGACGCTAACTCACAAAGGGCTAAGCTAACCAATGAGAAAAACTCGTCCTTCCTCTCAGTGGTTTTCCCTTAATAACAAACCATTAACTGAATATGGCTTATTTTTTTGTTTTTTTGTATCAACTCCTCTTATTATCTGATATTAAAGTTTATTTGACCATGTAAGTCATTTAAGAGTGACCAAAAAACAAAACACAGAAAAGAAAAAAAATCTTTTTAAACTGACCCCAAAAAAGCTACAAATACATGAACTTTAACCAAGTGTGGAACTTTGAGTTAAACCTTTCTGTCTTTTATTTATTTTTGTTTATCAGTTCGTGACAAAAAAGATCTTCCCCTGGATCCAGTGGACCAGAAAGATCAGGATGGATCCTTTGATTACCAGTAAGTATACACAAAGAGCTTCACTGTGTCTCACACAAAGTTTAGTCATTTGTGCAAAAGTCTTTTCATAGTAGCACCATGGCTCACATTAAAAAAGCAGAAACGCTGTTTCACTTTGTGGAAAAAGGAAATCTGACAGTCATTTTACTGACGAGGTCTGATAAATACCATCTGACTATTTACATTACTTTCTGTACTCATGCCAAGGAGCGACAGCTCCTCTATTTTAAAGTCGGGAAGCGAATGGAAATAATCTCGACATTCTCTGAAATCAAACAAACACCTTCTTCAGAAGCCGTAACCATAACAACAGCAGTTGTGAGCTCGACAGCCGCAGGCTCCACATCTTACTTAAATTGGCTCTCAAAATTGCTCAGCTAAATAAAAAAAACCAAAAAAAACCCCCACAAAAACATAATTAGCTATCAGAATATATTAGAAATAACCAAACAGTTACAAGTGATTATCAGAAATACGTTAGGAATAATGATGAAAATCAGAAAACATCTGAAAATGCTCCAAAACATTGATAAATCATGTTTGCTTTGCGTATGAAATAGCTCCATATTGTCCTTCATAGCGCCTAGAACATGCTAAGAACATGGAAAGCAGCCAGCCAATCAGTGACAATCTCTCGCTAGCTCTGAGTTGCAACTGAACACCGTTCTAATCATTCAGAATAAAACCTACAACAATGTTCATACAGAACAGTTACTGCCGCCTCCCCCGTCATGATGATGTTCAGAAAACCTTTACAGCCGCAGATCAGGAACCTGAAGCTGCTGTGTGAACTGTGTGTTGTAGCCGTTTTTGTAAGTGACGTGTCTTTTGGTTCTTTCAGGTCCCACTGATCTCTGTGGTCTTGTCCTTCCCTCTTTTTTTTGTATCATCTAGCTTCTTCTTTAACCTAATATGGCTTTTATTAAACGAACATAATCAGTGGTTAATGAATAACAGCTCGTTTTGAAGAGTGCGCCGTAACATTTACCCTTAACTTTGTGCGTTGGAGCTTCCACAAACCTTCCTGGTTTTGCCTCTCATATTGTTGAGACTATTAGACATATTATTTTGTTTTTGTTATTATTATTGTTTTTGTTAAGTAGTTTTGGTTTTGTGAAATAATTAGTGTTGTGAGAACCTCAGAAAATCTGTTTCCAAGGGAGACCAAGGTAAATCTAAAGGTAATAAATGTCGAACACAGTGATCTGCGGATTGTTAACACAATTAATCTGATCCAATTAATCACGTTTAGGTCATTAATCAACTCTGTACGTTACACAGCATTACTGCTCAGATTGTTGCTCCTGTTGACCCCAGATCAGACGTTAACTGGTTGAAGTCCCTCCATTTAACCCAGTTTGTGTGTGTCGGTGTGTATGTGTATGTGTGTGGAGGGTTTCCCGTGCATGCACAGAGCGGAGCTCGTGTTTTGTCATTTCTACCTTTTTCTCTGCACCTCTTCTGTCCTCACTGTTCCCCCCCACGACTCCTCATACTTCATCCCTTTCTCTTCCAAATGCGGAAATGGTTCATCTGTCCGCGACAGGAACGAAAATGAGAACAGGTACATTGGTGCCGGCACGACTTGTGCATGTTGTGGGGCTGGACGCTTTATTTTTGGGGTGGTTGCATTCGGGGGATGGGGAGGAAAGCTTGATCAGCCAGAGCTTGATCTGGAAGACCAAAGAGCTTGCAATGTTGGATCTTCAGCCTGATTGCAAAGAGGAATCCTTGTTTATGTCAGCCGGATGACTTCAGATGGATTCTTTGCTATATAGTATTTCATATAAAGACACGAAAATGTTGGTGAACAACATAGCTGTTTGTAGACGGACGGAGAAGGTAAGTTCTCTCTTTAGCTCAGGTGAAGAAAAAAAAAAAAGAGGTGACAGTTTGCATGGATTTTGCTTCCGTTTTTAAAAAATTTATATTTTCTTTGTTCTAAGGTAAAATATATATATATATATATTTCTAAATACTTAAACACACTCTTAATTCTATGCCAGCTTCATTTGCATTAATATTCTTTTTAAATCTGTTGCGCTTAAGAAGGACTCCAAAAAGTTGATGCAAGTTTTTACCTTTTTTGAAGTCGGAGTTGCCACATAGAGGAATCACATCAGAATGTCAATTTTACATGAACAACATATGCACGGATGGTAAATGACAGCAGAATAAAACGTCCCTGGAGAGAAAAGATGTCCCTGAATGCATCACAAATTGTCATGTCTTGTATATTTATATTTCTGTTCTAACTTGGAATTTTATGGGAATAATAAAAGCTCTTGCTTACTATTAAGTCTTGATGGCGGCGCGCTGCTGAGCCCTCCATCCCACTGCTTTCCCAGCAACAGTGGATTTGCTTCAGAGTCTCATTCTGTTATTCTGTGATCTCTGCATGCGACGCATCTCTCGGAATGTCCCACGGTCGTCAGGTTTGAATTTTTGTACTTAAAAAGGGAAAACATGATTTTGAAATCATTGCGACAACTTATTTGTTATGAGCAGAAATGAGGAAAAGAGAAAAATATCTGCCAGACTTCACAGGAGGAGAGGATGAACTTCTGTGACCCGTTTTATTTGTAACCAGCCAACACCAGAGGTCACTGTTTTCCCTTTTACCTGTGCACCGGAAGTCCAGGTTTCAGCAGACGGAATTTTTGTTTTCCTGCACAATTTGCAAACAATGAGAAAGCCAGGCAATTTTCTCTGGCTGTAGTTTTCCTAAAAATATTAATAAATATGGGCAAACAGAAACATAATTTCTCATTTAAATTTGTTCCTAGAGAGATGCTATCTGCATATTTCCAGGACAGTTCTTCTTTTGCTTCTGGTTTCCCAGGTGGTAGCATGTCCACGCTTTGCCCTCATTTAACTCTCAAAAAAAACTGTGTGATGAAAATAGCAATAGAAAAAACAAACCTGTGAAATATTTCAAATGAACAGTTGATTAAAAAAAATTAAAATACAAAAAAAGGTTGATGGTATTTTTTTTTATAATTGTGTAATAGTTATCACAGAACTGCACTTTCATAAACTTCACATTAATCATGTTGCAACGCAACCTGGCTGGCCCTGGTCCATTTTTGTTTTATGGTTTATTGAAATGAAAACTGATTTATAAATAGATCAGAGAGAGGAGCAATGGCTTGGAATGTCTTATTAAATTATGCAGATGGAAAAAAAAAATAAAAATAGTGCACTTTAACGAATTAAATTGTGTAGGAAATACAAAGTTGGAGAACAGCAGCACATAAAGATGTACCCAGTAGGTAATTGATCTGTTGAGGCCGTGGTGAAGATTAGAGAAGCATTTGGGTCGAATTAGTGAGCCTGGAATATCCAGAACCAGTTTTCAAATAAAATGTGGGACAAAGTGAACCAGAAAAATTATTCTTCTCCAGCAATCATTACATCATATGCCTTTGAAGCTTCAGTATTTAACTTGTATTAAAATAGTATTTTTTTTTTTAACATATTTGTTTAAACGGTCACTATGTTTAATTGAGCTCCTCTGCTTTCTGCCAGAGTTCCCAGAGCTAACTAAAAACAGCCAATCAGAGCCTGGAGGAGGGTCTTAGTGCTGTCAATCATCCCCATGTGTGTACAGCTCACCCACCCCCACACCCACTCTCCCTTTTTTTGCTCTTTGCTACTTAAACTAATTAGCATGGCCACTGATATCAACCATATGTTGTTTCTCTGCCGTCAGCACATTTAGCAATAAGTACATGAGGTTAATTGACAGCGCTAAGCCCCTCCTCCTGGCTCGGATTGGTTGCTTTTGGTTGGGAGCAGTGTGTTTCTTCAGACAACAGGAGAGGGTGTCAGTTTTAACAAATATGTAAAAAACATGATTTTTATAAAAGCTGCATACTGGTGACAGGTTCTCTATGTCCCACTGGCATGTCAAGAGGAAACGCTGGTCTCTGAATCTCTAACCTCTCTGCTGGTCATTGCAGCAGCGACGAGGACAACAAGCCCCTGCAGGGCAGCCAGACTTCGCTGGACGGCAACGTGAAGGAGAGCGACGACAGCCTCGTGGACTACGGCGAAGGCGGCGACGGCCAGTTCAACGAGGACGGCTCCTTCATTGGCCAGTACACGGTGAAGAAGGACAAGGAGGAGACGGAGGGGAACGAGAGCTCCGAGGCCACCTCTCCTGTCAACGCCATTTACTCGCTGGCGTAGCGGAGCGGCGCCGCTGCAGGACTCCCCGACGCCCTTCCGATTCCCGTTAGGCACCTCACCGTACACGAGACACACACTTGATTATACGAGTATCTAACACACGGTACACGCAGAAACGCAGGAGGCTCTGTCTGGAGACTAAACAGGCTGTCCTCCATAGAGATAAAGACAAGGAACACCGGGGTGGGAGGCTGGGTAAGCTTAGACCACAAGCCTTTAATTTTCAGTTTCTTGGCTCTGATTACACGATCCGTCGGAGGCGATCGTTGGACTGAGAGAAGTCGTCTCCGGAGTGCCCCCGTCTGCTCTTCACCCATGCAAAACTTTGAAGTGTGCCTTCAGTGGCGGCTTTGGATGCATCCGCAAGCAGTCTTGGTTTCTTTCGTTGGGTTTCCTGTCCCCTCTACTCCCCCCCGTCATTTCGCCGCTGCTCTGCCTGAGATGCTCCTCTGAATCTGAATCCCCGAGTCCGCTCCGACCCCGTCCTGTGACATATCAGCCTCTCACCGTTAATCTGAACAAGATGCTGGCAGATATGTTTATCATATTGATACTTACTGCACAGTGAACGATTTTCTTTTCTTCTATTTTTTTTTTTTGTTTTCCACAGCTGGTTAGATGATGTATTGAGTCCTAATAAATGCTGTACACAGTCCTGGCACACATTTTAGTGCCCCTTGAAACTATGCACAACCTCCATAACATTTTGAGTTTAATCTGGTTTATGAAAACATAACGTTAGGTTTCTGTTGGCCATCTTAATTCTGAAAACACGTGTTTTTATCGACATGTTCGTCTCCGATGTTCAATCCAACTTTTTAATGTCTTGTTAAAAAAAAAAAAAGAAGAGAATCCAGCACTTGCACAGGCTTCAGCCCCTCTTTCATTCTACTGTACAAAAAGAAAAAAAAGTCCATCTTTTGACTAATAATGAGAAAAAAGCAAATATTTTGGAGCATGATAGTAAAACATGTGCACTAAATAGAAGCAGAAAAAGGTAGTTTTAGCAAGAAACACCAAAATATCAAACCCAGTTAATTCCCTCATAAGCAAGCAAGCCACCACCGCTCTGCTTCGTTGTTGCCATGGCGCCTCACATTTTCTTTTACTTTGAGTTCAAATTTGTTGCACACTAATTAATAAAACATCAAAATCTGTAGCAACAACATTTGGGTTGATGACAGAAAATGGATTACAAATCTGCATCTCTCACACACACACATTGGATATTCTAGATGGTGAAAGCAGACTTTAAATTCTTCCTGTGGACGAAAAGAACCAAGGTGTGTCCAGATTAAGGGTTTATGCTGCTTCCATTATTTGGTTTCATCTTACGGCCAACAGTCAGATGTTTGTCTCCACTATAAACCGAGCAAACGTCAAAGAATGAGATATTATCACATCATCACCACAACATTTAAAAGCAGATGTGGTTTTTGCATTTCTTTGCCTTCACATGACCTGTAAAATCGTTCATGTTCAGTCTGAACCCAACTGGACGCACAAATCCAGTTGGGTTTTTCTGCCATTTTCGCCTCTTTGTAGAGTCTTTATGGTGGTCATTTGTTCTCACACGACTATTAAAGTAAACTTTTTACAGTATGATCATAATCAACTGAATCGCTTTAAAATGACATCTGCTAATATGTTGTTTTTGGAGAGGAAGGCTCAGTATTTTACATTCATCCAAGCTGATTGGTCGACTCCGTGTTCAGTAAAAAAAAAAAGCAAAAAAAAAACCCCAAACAAACAAAAAACAACAGTAGGAATAGTTCTGGTACCTATATTGATTACTTATCAAATTATTTATTCAATGCATCACTTTATTTTAGCCCTCCAGAGTGTGGCTCCTTCCACTCGATGGCACTATCTGAGGCTACGTTCACACAGCAGGCTGATGCGACCCAAAACAGACTTCCCCCCATTTTCTCCCCAATATATGACCCATATACAACAGTCGCGTTAGGATTGTAAACCGTTCAAGTAGAAGTCAATTGCAGTCAGATTGAGTTAGTAGTATGAATTAAAATGCAACAAACAAATAAGTAAATAAATAAAATGGATGTGAGTATCTAGTCCTGCTGTGTGAACATAGTCGAGCTCTTCAATGAATAACGTTGATTTTATTTTTTTTTTGTTAGTTTGGAACTCCATGTAAATAATTAATTTAATTTATATGTCTATTACAGAAATAGTATTAATATTAATTCTACATTATATTCATATTTAATTTAAAAATAAAACACACATTTTTGCCTTTTATTGTGGCTGCATTTTATTGTCAAGACATAGAATCACACCAAAACTTAAAAACAACTTTAGAAACATTTTGGCCTCTCAGAAACGGACACACACACGCACCTACACACACACCCCTACGCACACACACCTACACATACACACACACACCTACACACACCTACACAGACACAACAATAAATAAAGAAAACGTTTTTAATCAATCGAAACAGACACATTTCTGTCTGCTGTTCTGCTCCTGTTGTCACCATCATGTTTTTTTTGCTGTGTGTTTATGTAATATAACTCCGCCCACTGTACAGAAAATCTCTATTCTTATTTACTGTCTGGCAGTTATTCTGTACATGCAGGTCCTGGAAGAAGATCTCCCACCATTTTGTAAATAGTTATTGTTTCTTCCCCTTATATGTTCTTATCTAGAAAGACAAAGTCACACGTTGGTATCCCCAAAGCATCTCTGGCCTGTGACAGATGACTTCAACTCTGTTGTGGTTGAGATCTGTGGTCGTTGCCTTTACAGAGCAGTCCGGCACCGTCAGGTAAAGCAGCAAGGCCTTCGATTCAATCGAATACCTATTTGGAATTAGCACAAAGATTTGCGTTCATCAGCAGTTCTGAATGACCTTGGACTGATTTTACTTGGGAGAAAGCCTTTCATTTTCTTCCAGGATCTCATTTGAAAGCGGCAAAGCAATGTGTGTATGTGCAGCCATGTTGTTGTCACTTTACTCTGTAAATGTTGGTAGCGCGCATTCTTCATGCGGGTCAGTAGGTATCTTTTGGGCCCATTTGTTTCGTTAGCTCGTTCGCTACGTTTCCATCCAGTTGTTACGAGAATTTTGAACAAGATTTTACATTTGCAAAATAAAAAAAGAAAAAGAAGCCACCAGATTACGCAAACGTAATGTTGGACTTAAAAATTTTTTCCAGGTTTTGTTCCTCCGTAAGGCTCCAGGAACATCCCCGTCCCAGAAAACAAAGTTCACTATGTCAGAACTTATTCAGCAAAGGTGTTGATGCACATTCAGCATCTCTAGTTTAGTGCATTTGAATCGCCCCATATCCCCCCAGAAAAGCCAAAAATGTTTGCAAAATTGAAGAATTTGTTTTTACAAATTTTCTAAAATTGTATAAAAATTCTAAAGCTGCTACCCCCGCGACCCGACTCCGGATAAGCGGCAGAAGATGGATGGATGGATGGATGTATAAAAATTGTTGATGGAAACACGGCCACTGTGAGCAAGTGTCTCCTTTTACTACATACTAAAGGTTCTAAAATTAAATTTTATTTTTTTCACTGTTATGCTAATCAATGTCATTTAGTTGGTTACCTACCCGACCCATCAGCATATCTCATTGCTACAACAGAACGTCCGTTCCGGCTCCACTGCCTGTTCAGAGACGCTAATAAGACCAAGAATAGAACAAGGCCTGCTGGCAAATTGCGTAACAGCCACCAGTGAGAATTTTCTGCACATAATTTCACTGTTTATGTTCTCTAACCAATCACACAATCAGGAAGTTCTTCCAGGAACCTTTGAGAAGGTTTGCTGTAAAAACGATCCATGCATGTGCAGAACTGTGAGGAGGTGATCCTCTAACAGGCTGCCTTCCTCATTCACCCTCACTTCAAAACAAAGCGTGACTGATAAAAAAATAAATAAATTATCCATTCTTCACATTATTCCATGCTGAAATCCATTTCCTCCCCTCTGTCTTTGTGAAATTTTAGTGGGTTGGATGAAGTCTTGGGTGCCATTGTTCTGTAGTGTATTGTCGCTTTAAACCGCCATGTTGACAAGCTTGAAACTGGAGCCGCAGCAGAAAGCAAGGAAAGGGAAAGCAGAGAAGGATCCAGCTTGGAACTTTCCTTTTTTGTCCTTTTTTCCCCTCCTCTTCAAGATGTGGTCTGGAAACGCGCATCTCCCTGCTCCGTCTGCTTACATATTCCTCCCTGAGTCGACCCCGGGGGCAAAAACCTAAACTGGCTTCAAAACCGAGCAACAATCTGCACACTCCTCGATTCTGAGTTCGGTTTTTCCCCACCCTGATTTGTTACACATTCTGAAAGAAAATGTCGATTTCTTCTTTTTTTTCCCCCCTTCCTTTCCAAATGCTTCAAACTTTAGAATACACCTTTGATTCTGGGTTTTCTAAATGACTGATCACATGGTGTATGGCTTTTTATGAACTGTCATATTTGCATCTCTCTTTTTTTTTTACCTACCATGTGCATCACAGCAGCTTGTTAAAGTCTTGCTTCAACATGCAAAGTAAAGCGTTTGTAAAGTACTCAAGAAAAAAAGTATACTCACCATATATGCGTGTATGAGATGTTGCAACTTCTGCTAGCAACAACTTCTTTATAGTAAAGCTATCTCCTTTTCTCTATGTCTGACTTCTGATTTCTTTGGTCCTCTGGGATTTTGTTGCTTCATTGACTCTCATCCTTTGTGGGGATGGTGGGAGAGGCAGCGTTTTACTGGAGGAGTGGTTCAAACCAATCCGTGATTTCTGTCAGATAATTTGTAGAACTTGTTTCTCTGCGCTAATCAAACTTCTGGTTTAAGAAACCAAGCAAATAGCAGCACAACTGTTTCTGCTTACATCAGAATGAGTCAAGAATGCGGTTTACTTTAACATAACTGGACATGTTATGTTTGAATTTAATAGTTTTGGACATGAGGCTTAATTAGCCCTAAACTAATTAAAATGAGTTGGTGCAATGATGAATGCACAAATATGGTCCTTTATTCTCCTTTTATCAGCTAAAGGGTTCACAAATCACTAACCAGGTTTCAAATGGTAAGAATAATATAGTCCATGTTTGAGGAGTCTGAGCATTGTTTTTAAGCTAGAGCATGCTAACGCCATGAGCCATTACACCTTACAGATATTGTGTATTATTTTTGCTGTTACACCATCTGAATGAAAATGTAAAATTTTGTTCAACATTTTCAAACACATTTTGAAAATCTCCAGTTTTGTTTGAAATTGGACGTTTTCAAACCCCAAACACTTCCACACTTTGTTGGAAGTGTGGAAATGACCCCAAACCCCAAATGTTTGGCGTTACGTCATTGTGGAAGTCTTTGGAGTTACTTAAAAGACGCCGAATGTCTTTCCAGTTCACTCCCAAAAAGGTCAACAAAATTAAAAATCCAGATTTGGAAGAACAAATCCACAAGCGCACAATTATGAATCCTGTCAGATACACAAATTATGAGCGTAAAAGAGCCTCCGACAGAACCAGCTAAGCTTTCTGTTTGTTTTCTGTTTTACAATGACGGACTTAAATAAATCAGCAACCTGCCGACCTCCGCTAACGATGCCTGTGACAGCTTTAGACCGAAATAAGTGATCCATCCGACACAATGTGACCAGAACAAGACAAATGGGAACGACTAGCATAAATATAGTCCATGTAACCAGTCAGAGACTGGTTACTGGTGGAAGGGTCAAATCAATCAATCTTATAAAGAGGAGAAAAGAAATCAGACAACCGACATTCCACCCGAAAACATCTCTCAAACCAGCCCACGGAGACCGCAGACCCTGAGACAGAGATCACGTCAAACGGTGAGCGGGTAGCGAGAAGGCCTTGTACAAACTTCTGTCTCTCACTTCCCCTCCTCCCATGTGAGCGCCGTCCCCGTCTTCCACTCCTCCGTCAGGGCGGGTGGTGCCGCATGGCTAGCAGTGCCTCACTAAGCAGACAACTTACCCACACATTCAGCCCCAATTGGGAATTACTGCATAGGATGTCTAGACAAGCATGGTGGATGGATGAAGGTGAATGGGCTGGGTGGGGAGAGCCGAGGTCAAAACAAGTGCATCATAAATTATTTAGTGGAGACACAAAGCAATCTTTATGAATCATTTAAATTCAGTGATTTATCATCTAAGCTGCCACTGAGGGTTTGGGTGTCAGGGACGAAGGAGGGCATCGCAAGTTAACAAACGTTCATGTATAAACACCCACATGTTCTCACACTTTGCTGCTTTGAGAGCTTATGCAAACATGGATATTAGCATGCTTTTATACTTTGTTATGACTGAGCCGAAAAGGTGCTTTTCACAGTGCTGACATTTGTTGCAAGATAACAGAATTAGGATAATTATAACCGTTTGGCTCATTCAGACTTTACGATCCAAAAATATTGCAGGTCAAATTTGGATTTGGACACATTTTTATAACTTTGTTTGATATAAAAGGTAACAGAGTATAAGCAAAATGCATTCATAAAATAGTGATTTAATTTCTTACGTTATCCCAGCCTGCATGGCTTTATATTGAAAAGTAATACGATGCCGGGATCAAGGGAATAGTGGCATAGCAGCATTAAGATGACTTGCTTTCTTTCACCTCTGCAATATTCCCATAATTAAAAATGTCATTCAGAGAGAAAATCTAGTCTATGTATTTGTTCCTTCAAGGCTGGACTATTATGTCCATCATTTATCCTTTCTGCAACTCGTCTCTTGCCGTTAGATGAAATTGAATCGTAAATCATAACACTGTCACCTTTGATCAACAGAAGGGCAACAAGAAGTCAGAGGAAACATTACAGTAGCAGAAATGTCAAACAATTGTTCAAGCTTTATATTGCAGAAGAAAAAAAACAGTTTGAGGGAGCAGCTTATTTTCTGCAGTGTGATGGACAAACACTTTGAAGGATTACAGTGCACACAGTGGACCGCCATTTGCTGAGATTAAGGACCACTATTTTTGAAGAAATGGTGCTTAAAATGTCCTTTTTTTTAAGTAGCTTAAATACCTAATATTCCTCAATATGTATTAATGCACAGAGATGAAACAGCTTAGCACTACCACAGTAGCTCAGGTTTTACTTTTCTCTGTTCGTCGGGGTTCAGCCAGTCAGAGCCAAGGAAAATGAATGCAGCTCTAGGATTGGCTGTTTTGCGAATCCTGGCCAACAGTGAATCAGGCAGCATTTAGCCCAGGCCTAGATATGGGGTATCTCGGCTTTCTAAGCAGTATTTCATTTAAAATATTCTACAAAAATTTTTTTAAAAATCCATGAATTAGATTTTTTTTTAAATCTATTTGACAGATAAAACAGATTTTGAAAAATAATTTGGAGTTACGTTCCACAGAATAATCGTTGCACAGGTAGCGGTCCACTTTACAGTAGTTATTGTTACTATGGCAGCACAATCAGGCGGATTAAAGTACGAGTGTGCTTTCCTTTATTCATGGTAGTCTGCTGGCAACAGGAAGAGCTTCAGTTGAAATATTGCAGAGGTGAGCTGACGTGGCTTTTCACTCATAGACATGAAAATAATGCTGTTACATTTAATATTATTGATCCACCTGTTTATGGCTTGAGTCCCAAAACGTTCTGATTAGGCAAAGTGGAAGAGGCGGGGCAGGAAAACAATGGGAGTCCTATTTGTTGCTGTGGTTTGGTGTTTCCCCGTGTGTAATAGAGCTAATGGTCGTCTGCTGGGCCACCTCATCACGCAGTCACTCTGGAGGCCCCAAGAGAGAGACAGATGGAGGGCAGAGGAAGGTGGTGTGCTGTGGTGGGCGTTAATGTGTCAAACTGTGATGACGGCACACATTAGCTGCGCTTCATGGAGCAGGAGATGGACGAGTTTGGTGGCGTAACAGGAAGATCCTTCTTCCATCAGGAGTTCTCCCTGAAGCTTCCAGCCAGGAAGTCTATAGTACTTAGTGAAGCAGCTTTCAGCTTCCGTGCACCACAAATTTAGAACAAACTTCTGGAAAGCTGCAAAACAGCTGAAGCACTGAGTTCCTTTAAATCCAGACTAAACACCCATTTATTGTTACCATTAATAAATGAAACACTGTCCAACATTTTGATGTGTGACGGTTTTGGACTTGGCAAAAATGTAATGTTTCAGTTGTCGACTGCGTTTTCTATCACTTTGTATTTTTGTGTTTTTATGATGTGAAGCACTTTGAACTGCCTTGTTAGAAATGTGTGACCCAAATGAGCTTGATTGACTTTGGGAAAAGCTTTTGCATAAAGAGACACACTGCCTCATTCAAATAGAATCACGTTGGATCCATGGAGTCACCGTGGAACCCCAGCATTCAAGGGGGTTACTTGAGACCCCCTCTTCAAACAGTACAGCTATTTTAATAGTTCAAACACCTTAATATGCAATAATATGTACAGTGGAAATCGTCTTGGCGGTACTGCAGAAGCAAGCAGTCTTCCTTATCTCTGCTCTTGTGGGTACAGCCAATCAGGAAGCTAGAATACCAAGGCATAATGCTACTTGAAATGCCATTGGTTGGCATCCGCAAAGCCTGTACATTTATAGATTATTATCGTTAAGCAGAGACGATCTTCTTCTTTCCACATGAATTTTTGGATTGTGTGAAGTCATCAAGAAGTCACATGTGCAGGCTACATTTACAATTTATTACAACATTCCAAAGACGGCAGACATATGCTGTATTTCCCATCAAAAATCTACTCATAACCTTAGGGAAGTTAGCTGGACCTGACTGTATTGGACAAGCAGGACATTCAGCATCCCCCGGGGTAACACTCTATGCTTCAGGCTAAAGAAAATCTCTCCGGTTTCTCCGTAGGCTTTTAACCATCATTAATATCAGCAGTATTGATCGTGCTGCTCTGGCCAACAGATGGATGCAGTCTCACGGCACAGCTGGACCTGCCTTGCTGTCCTTAGCAACTTGGAAATATGATAGCCTGTACATGGTAAATGTGAGCTTTTCTACACAGTGATGACTGATGCAAAGTGCAAGCTTCACGTCTGGCAACAACTGCGTTCATAATCTCAAGGCTGGGATATCGATGGCTGTTCTATAAAAACCACAAATCTATTGTTGAGCAGCGGTACACTGATCAATGGGTAAGAGTTTGAGGCTTCAATAACACTTAAATCAAAACGTAGTCATGTGTTAGAACATCTCAGTCCTAAAATTTGTGGCGTGACTTAAAAACTGCTGCTCAGAGATTCTCTTTATTCAACCTGAAGACGTTTGAGCTGCTTAGGAAAGAAAAACATGCAGACAATTTTAGTCTCAAGAGCCGATGGGGACTTTCTGCTGCAACTGCTGCGTTAACGGGGCAGCATTTCATACACATAGTTCCATGTTAATCAAGAAACTATGTTACTTTCAGTTGTCGTATAAATGGCATGTATATCAAAAATTACTTAAACGAAATTTGACTTTGCAATTTAATGCCTTGAAATTGGGCCTCTGTCTCTTTAAGAAGCTCCTGCTTTTTCTGGAACTCCCGCCTTCATCGCAACAATCTATTCTGAGTTAATCCTTCGGCCTGTTTCAGGCTGAACTCAAACACGTTGTCTTTACATGGAGCTTTCACCGTAAACCAAAACTGGATCAGCTAATGCATAAATATTGTGTACTGGTAGAGTTTCTCTTTAAGCTCCACCCCTCAACCTCCATGATGACCCTGTTCACCTGTTACTAAGGATTTGTCGCTCATTGCTGAAACTTTTATGATTCCTCACAAGCCATTTCTCAAGCAGGATATCCCCACCGTTTATTATTTCCATCAAACTTTCACACATTAAACTCCACTCAAAGGTACGAAAAAAAACTGAACAATAAAAAGCATTTAACTGTTGCAGTGCCAGAGCTGGCTGTGAGTTCAACCTTTTTCGAACAATTTTTTTTGTTCCAGATTATTATTACGAGCAGGGAGAAAGGAAATAATGTCATTTCCCAGCTCATCTTTAAATGTCTACATGGATATACGAGCCACGACTGTCGAGTATTTTGCACAAACACAGTAAATTCGAATTATGTGATGATTTCTGCTTGCGGTGCAGAACTGGAGAGCCCTCTTTCTTCTTACTGGTAAGACGACTCCACCCACAGCCCGGCTCCCCTGGGAGGAAGGGGAGGAGGAGTGGAGACAGCACCTGCCACCCAGCTTCTGCCTCACTTCTAGGCAGCCAAGGCCCACAAACAAAGGACTCTCACATGGGCTCTGCAGCCGGTTCAGGACCGGCTGCAGAGCCTGGTGCTGGTCTTTTCCTTCGTCGCTGTGTGCTTTTGTTCTGCTGGGCACCCAAACAAACAAGCCTGGAGAAAAGTCAAGATGTTTATATCTGCAGCTCGGGTCACTGGAAGGGATCTCCTGTCGTTTTCACATCTGAAGTAACCAAATGTGATCCTGTGTTTTACAATGAACCACATTTATCAGCTGGAGGCCTAAAATTTGGACAGAGTCCCAAACAGAAAAAGAAAGAAAAGTAGCAAAGAAAATGAGTTATAGAAATGCCTGAAGTAATTAGTCATTCTTTATTTTTGTTTGTTTTAAATTATAGCTTGCAGGACAAGCAGCTTGATGTTAGATGTGGACGAAACTGTTTGTTTACTAGTAGAAATGGAGAGAGGCTGGATCTCACAACGGGGCAGAACTGACCCAGAGCCGCATCAGAGGGCAGGAGAAGCTGCTGGGGGCCAGACTGAGGCCCTCACACCAGGGCCCCAACTCTTTACCTGCATCCTAACCCTAACCTGAATCAATCACAAACTAAATGCCACTCGTGCACTAAAATGTTAGTATTTTGGGGGTCGAATAGAGCTTAGACAGTCGTTTTCTGCGCATGCGCTCTCCGTCAGGAACATTATTTTACTTTTTTAAACGTAAAAGACTTTCACAAGTGTGTGTGTGTTCAGGTGGTGTTGGAGCTCACGGTGGTCTGCAGCGCTGGTGCGTCGCCCTATATGCGCACCAGGCTGCGGGAGCCAAACCCTTACCGGAAACTGACCCGCGTTGCCTTCAGAATAAAAGCTTGAGTTTGTGTGTCGGCAGAGGGAATATTTACAGTTAAATCTCTCTAGACAATCAAAACTTTTTTTTTATTGTAAAAAAGTTGGATATTTTTTGTCAGTGATTACAGAAAGTGAAACCTGTGTCCATGCATTCATTATGAATAGGTTGAAATATTTCGAGTGTTTATTTCTTTTCATTTTTATTGGTCACAGTCAATGAAAGCCCCCTTATTCACTTTTTGCAGAAAAAATGACTATTGTTAAATTTTGGAAAGTCATGGCGTTATAAGCAACAGGAGCTTCACAAGGAGGAAATATCTCTCTAAATTCTCAGATTTCTCAGAAGAGTAGAGAGGCACTGAATGAATCTGTGATGCTTGACATCCAGAGTGAAGTTTCCTCAGTCAGTGATGTGAAGCCTGACCTGCTGCAGTTGGAATCAAACATATTTTAAGCCAGTTTTTTTTTTCTGTATTTATTACTAGTATTTTTTTTTCATGTAATTAGGTTTGATGTAATTATTCTAATTTCAAATGTCAGATAATCCCATCATAATTAACAGCAGCAAAGACTTTAAAACGTCCATCTCTGTTTAATGCATCTCTATAATGTGTTTCCCTTGGTGATAATGCTCCAATAAACGGGCTTTTCAATCATATTTTACATTCTGAGGGAGAAAAAGCGTCAAGGCTGTTGTTACAAATGAGGGCCGCACTGCAAAATTTTGTGCGCTTCAATAGACCGGAAGTTGCTGCATTTCCTCAGACTTGACTGCAGTGACGGGACGAGAACGCGATTCAAAGAAAGGAGGGATGACACGGAGGGAAGAGACCAGACAGAGGTAGAGAGCAGCGGCGGATCTGGGCTCCACTGGCGGAGACGAAGCGACGGTGGTGACGAGGACCGACCCGGGAGGAGAGGACAGCCAGCTCGGCCAGCGCGGCCAGCCGCCCTCCATCTTCCGTCGGACGGAGCTCCCTCCGCATCGCGGCTCCAAGCGGAGCATCTTGCAGAAGGTAAACAACCCTAGAGCACCGTCCCCTCCCCGGCTCGGTCCAGATCATCTTCCCCTTCCTCCGGGATGCTGCTGCTTTTTGTTGTTGTTCTCACCAGGGCTTTGCACAATAACACATCAGCTTCTTCTTGTGCATCGAGCAGAGCTTCCTGCACACAAACCTGACGAGTCCATGCTCCATTTCCAGCGTCCTCATAGGCTGAGGCTGCCAGTCTGCTCCCGCTGCACAGACCAGGCAGATCATCATGAAGTTAACCTCACATATGATCGCTTGATATTAGTGGTCGGGATGCATTAGGCAGCAAAATCGTTATTATTAGTACCTCAGAGTTAAGCCTGCAGTAAGTAACGAATCAGTGATAAATTCAGTTGAGCTCGATTATTTACATCCTGACGATTAATGTTTTTGAAGGTCGATGTATCAAAATCCATTTGATTTTGGACATTTGCAATATCTCCCATTTGCAGAGTGGAGTCCTCTGTGCAAAATTAAAGTTTATTGGTCTTTGAGAGGAGCGAATATTCATTTATCAGAAAGAGATGGCTTTGAAAAATGGTCTGAAAGACAGCTTTATAGTGTATCGCAATGATTTCTGGAACAATTTATCGTCCAGCAACATTTGCTATCGTGACTGGCAGAACCGATGTTACAAGGATAAATAAATAGTGACAGTACTGAGGGAGTTCATATTATGTTGGCTAATTCTGTTAGAACTGAGCAGAGGAAGGCTCACTGATAGAAGTGCCACAGGTTCTCACTTGGCCCTCTGGATGAAAGCAGTGGCAGCTGGTGAACAAAATCTCAGTGGAGTTGATGTGCCAGTAGATTTCTCTTTCCTAGTGTAGAATAATTATATGACATAGATGAATTAGCTGAAAGTAAAAAGGTCTTTTCACTAACTTGCAACTTGTGAGATATGTATTCATCGAATCAGTGTCAACACTCTGAGTCAGACTCTAAACAGTGGGAAATGTCAAACTGATGACATTGTCTAGAAGTTTAACTCCGAACAAACAAGAGGCAGAAAAGAGCCGTGCAAAATGGCAGCTAAAAGTGATGAAAAAGAAGCCGCAGCTTATTGGCCATCAGTAAAAATCCTCTCCACTGTCATCCAGGATGGAGAATCCAGTCAAAGTTTCCTCTCCAAAATTCAAATAGGCCCAAAGAAGTGATGCTGATTGGTCAAATGTTTATTTCTTTTTTTCCCCCTTAGCAAAAAAACATGATTGGCTAAAGTCTGTTTGGAAAACTCCTTGTTAAATGTGTCAGTGGGGGATATAATTCAGATTACATTTAGACATGCACTATTTAGAAAAAAATGGTTTTATTAGTACAGTTTTTTTTTTCCTAATGTTTATGGCTTTTTTTTTTTTATATTTTTTTTCCCTCTCCACATACGTTAGGGTGACGCCTCAGCGCCCCCTATAGGTCAACCACCACTGCACTAGAGGACCACATAGAGCCTTCAACACAACACTCGTGTGCTTGAATATCATTTTATCAATCAAACTGAAGCAGCAGTTTGCATCTCTGTGTTGCCAAATTCCACCAATGGGAAAACATGTTCAGTATTTAATAATACTTGTTGAATGCACTGCAGAGACAACTTTTTATTAACATTACAACAGTTTGGCAATGGGTTTTATTAATACGCCCTGGCACAATGACCGACCCTTTGAGAACATTCATGATCTTAATATGGCCCAAAATGAAAATGACTTTGACTCCCCTCTGTATTTATTCCACACTAACTCTTTAGATTTTTGAGTTTTGCTCTTCAGGACAAGTTCTAGATTATATTGCTGCTGCAGAAAATGACACAAACCAAGAAATGAATGTCGCAGTTGAAGGAGGCTAAACCACTGAGTCTGTTCCAGCAGCTGAAGTAACACATTTTCCTTCCTTTCTCCTCAGCGTATTTCCCCTAAAGCTTATTTAAACGTCTCGAGCGCTTGTTATTGAAGTCTTTATTTGTTCTCAGCATCTCGGCCAATAAATGCTATTCCGTTTCTGATACTGCAAAAAAACCCAGATGTGAATAAAGATATGCGCTTATGACATAAAGCTGCAGGCTGAACAGAAAGCCAAGATGGCTTTAATAGACAACCACAGAGTGCTCGAAGGTCACAGACAGTCAGGTCAGGAGTGATGACCTTTCCATTGTATGTAAATGAGAAGACCCAGAAACCACAGAGCAGACACACCAAAACAAAACTGGACGCCATCGTCATTGGAGCCCCCGCAACGCCCAAAAAATGTTAACGAGAAAGAAAAATCTGAATCATCAAACTGTTGGAAACATAGATACTTTATAAAACAGCTTTTATTCATATTCAATTTTGTTTTAAGTTTCACCCTGACTTTTGTTTGACCATTTTCTGTTTCTGCTGCAGTTTTTTTTCAGGGTAGTTATTTCAGTGAAATATATTGAAATTGTTTGATTTATTATTTCCAGTGTTTATTTTCTCTGATTGTTCCAGCTTTGTAGGGCGCTTATAAAACGTGTTCTCCACTTTGGATGTTTTACTAATGTGTTTGCTTTTACAATTAAATCACAGTCAAGAAAACAATCAACAAAAACATTCACCAAAAACCTGACAATGTCAAAATGTAGACTGATTTCCACAAACAATGCCTGTTAAGTAAAAATATTAACATAAGTGACTGCATGAATATTCATCATAACAGCTTTGCAGTGTCCAAATATGCAAGCCTGATTGGGACCTGGAAATTGTTCTGTGTTGCTGGTACATGCACTTCATTTGGTTACATTCATGCTGCAGCAACTGGGATTCCACGTTCTCAGGTTTTTATGAAAGTATTTTTTCCATCATTTCTGCTCAGGCACAGAGCGGACAGTCCTTCCTGGGAGGGAGACATTTCTCTGCTGATTGTGACCCAGTTGGATCCAGAGGATGGACGTTTTGTTGGGTTTGCTTTTCCTCAGTTCTGCTGCTCTGAAGGCAGCTGGTAAGTTTCAATTTTCATACCTTTGAGTTATTAGACAGATTAATGTTTCTGCTGACAAACACACACATGAGCAGCAATGACTGATGCGCTCCTGAAACCCTGCTGTACCGTTTGAAGGTATTTATTGCTGTGATGATCATAGTGACAATTAAATCATATTAGGTGAAGAGTTTTATCACTCTCCATGTTAGGAAAAATATGAATGTTTTTATTTTAAGCAATAAAAATAGCCTTATGCCACACTATGAAACGTTGAAAATAACTTTTACCTCATGAATTACAACTTTTACTGTAAATCATGAGATAAAGGCAAAATACTCTGCAGTCATATTGATACTGATAAAAATATTTAGCTTCCTTTGTGAGGAAGCTAAATATTCCTTCCTCATTTGTTGCTAAAGTTATGCAACAAATGCATAACTTTGCATGCAAAGTTATGAAGGTAATTTCCCTCATTCATATACATTAGTTTTTGACTCTTGTACTTGTCATTACTAGCAGCACCACTGCAAAATTTTAACAATTGTAATTTCTATTACAAAATGAGGCAACGTTTGAGTACCTCACCGCAAAGATTAAGGTGGAAAACATCTCACTTATGCGAACTAGCTTTTTTCTTTTTCCTTTTGTTTTTACGTGTACAACAAAGCAACATGTGGAGCTGCTTCTGATCCAACCTGTCCTCCTTGAAATCTGGTTTCCAGTAGGAAACGTGTGTGTGTCGGGTCACGACAGAGGACCGGTGTTTGAAGAGCAGCCAAGCAGCTTAATTTACCCAGAGGGCTTGACTGAAGGCAAAATAACTCTGAGCTGCCAGGCCAGAGCCAGTCCACCCGCAACCTACTCGTGGGTAACACACACACACACACACACACGCACACACACGCACACACACACACACACACACACACACACACACACACATTTGTGTTTCTGCCCATATTCAGGCTGTGTTGACTTCCATTTATTTTTGGGTTCATTTCAACCATGTTTATGCACGACCAACACATCGGCCATTTTTTTCTTGCCCTAACTATACTTACTAACCCGAAAAGTGCGTAATTATGGAGTGATTGAAAACATTTCAGCAAATGAATAACCTGAAAGGTTCACATTTACTTTTATTGAGGTTTCATCCATATGACAAGATGCAGTGGTTCACAGCAGGATATTTTTTGAACAAGATATTTAAAGGTATTTTACCGTAAATTAAAATATCATTCTTTTACTAATTTGTTGAAGTATCGGCATCCAATCGAAGGAAATACATCCTTCATCTTTTAAAAAAGTTTTTTTTATTATATATTTTTTTTATGTCAAAACTTAAAAGTAGAAAAATTTTCTATAAAGTCTATTTCTGAAAAATGATGTTCTTCTTTCCAAAGCTAATGTAATATTTGTGGCTCTAAAGAAATTTTATTTAGATTCAGTGTAACTTTTATACATGTGTATGGAGAGCTAGTTGATGTCAGAGAGCAGCTGCGTTTCCTTTACAAATGTGTGCAAAACCATTCAGCTAATATAACAAAACACAATGTCAAAACAAATGGTCAACAGACACGCAGCTAGTAAAGCACACCGCCAGTCTAAATCCTGGAGAAGAAATTGACTAGTGGCCCATTTCAAGTAAAACACGTGAAATCTGTTTTTTCTGTGCGATTTGTTTTTATTGCGTTGACTCTGACCCTGCAGGTGGAAACTGAACGGCACAGTCCTGGAGCTGGGCTTGAGCCGGTACACGTTGGTGGCTGGCAGCCTGGTGATCAGCAGCCCTGACAGTTCCCACGATACCGGATCGTACCAGTGTCTGGCTAAGAACCCGTGTGGGACTATCATCAGCCGAGCTGCTAACGTCAAGTTCGGCTGTGAGTCAGGCCTGTCTGGATGAGTTGCTCTTTGTTTAATTTAGCACCAAATCTTCGCGGTTTTAAAACATTAGTCCTCCTTTGAGCCCTCCCTGTCTCAGGAGTCTTTGGTGTTTGATATTTCCACCTTAATCTCTGCGCTTTCATCTTTCTTCAGATCTCCATGACTTCTCTCCTGACAGCAGGACTTCACAGACCGTGTATGAGGGCGCCGGCACTGTGCTTGCCTGTCAGCCGCCCCCACATTACCCAGGTAGCACCTCTGCTGCAGTGCTTCAGCATAATGCTGCCAACACTCACACTGGCCCAGCACGTAATGCTAATGTGACCTTTTATAAATTACACTGTAATAAAGTGTCTGTTGGAATATATAATAAACTGGACATGAGCCCCGTTTCTGTAAAATTTCATATAGTTTTTTTACTTTCCTAGTGGAAATGCAAACCTGTGAGCCTTGATTGATATCACCATGACAATCCTGAGATTTGCACTGGTCTTATTATGTCATCAGAAAGTGACTGTACTTGTACAAAGTCACGTTTTTAAGTTCTAACTTAAAAATACATTTTGAAGTTATTCTTATTGGAACCATAAAAGAGTAAATTAGATGTATGTGTCTGAAAAATGAGTTGTAAGTTAAAGCTGTTGGGTAAAAACCTTAAAATTCTTTGGAATAAGAGCAAGTAACACCTGAAATGCCCTTAACATGCAACTCTCTGTAACCATAAGATGATCAGTGTAATTCCTGATTGCGATTTGTCTTCTGCAGCTCTGTCCTACCGCTGGTACTTCAACGAGTTTCCCAACTTCATCAGAAAGGACAACGGCCGCTGGTTTGTGTCGCAGGTCACTGGGAACCTCCACTTGGCCAAAGCAGAGTTAAACGACACAGGGAACTACTTCTGCTTCACTACCATCAATATGGACATCAGCACCCAAAGCACTTTCAGCAAAGGCAGCCTGCTCACTGTAATGCCAGACGGTAAAGATCACCGCATGTCTAGTGTGGTGGAATAATTTATTTTTATTTTTTTTTTTTCAGTTTTAGGATTGAAGCGTTTTTATCAGAATGTATATATCAGGTGTGTGTGTGAGTGTGTGTGCGTGTGCAACACAACCAGCCACTTTGTCCTGTGAAGCAGAACATCTTTGTCTGAGTTCTGTGAAGGTCTGTCAGTATAACGAACATTTATGACTCTTCAAATCCTCCAGAGCTTTATTGCGACTGACGTTTTCATGTCCGTTCATATTTATAGTGATTTTAAAGAACTTTATTATTTATGTAATAAGATCAAAATTTTGATCATTTTTTGACGTCGAAACCCAAACTCATCCTGCACCGTTAAAAGATCTGTTTCGCTTTTCTTCTTCAGCCAATCCCAGGAGGTCAGCACCAAGCATCAGACTGCGCTTCCCAGCAGAGACGTACGCCCTCACTGGACACGCTGTCCAACTGGAATGCTTTGCCAACGGAAAGTAAGTTTTCAACAAGAAATTAGAGAATATCCTAGGAAAACTTTCATAGAGACATTTTTAACTCACATTTCCACTCAACTCACCTCAAACTTTATTTATAGAGCAGAAATTGATCAAAGGGTTGAAAAAAGCAAAGAGTCTGCAAAAATACATGACTTACTCAAAACCTGGTACAATATTATTCTCTTTTTTGGGAAGCCTAGTTTGCACATTGTACATGGAACAAGAATTTATATATATGCTTTGTATATTTTTGAAATGAAAATACATTTATTCTCAACATTTCTGTAACCTTATATGCCAACACTCCACTGGTTTATATACCATGTCAGTGCAAGTTACTAAAATGATAAGAAAGGAACTTTTTTTAATGGTAATTACACTAATAAATTTTAATTAAGAAAGAAGGGAAAGAAAGAAATAAAATTTGGAATTTCTAAATTCTACAAGAGATTGAAAGTAAGCACTCAAATTATCTTTAACACATTAAAGATTTAACTTAGAAAAAATGAAACTGGAGCTTGTTTTTATTTAAGGTTGCTTAGATTATTGCAGCAGTGGTCAAATAAAATCAGGCAGCAGCGCCTCATCAAAAATGTGATAAAATGGACTTTAGCTAAAATTTTTATATATAGAAAGACATATGAAACACATAGGACCTCTGTTTATATAAATATGCATTTTTTTTATTAGAAATTTACTTTTTTATTCAGAAAAAAAAATTATATAGAGAGAATTACTTTGTTCAAAAGGAGTAGCATTTGTGAGTTCAGCTCAGTTCAGCTTCACAAAGTTCCTGGATCATAAGCTTCAGACATTCATTAGAATCTGTTTTAATCCAGACTCACTTGCCGTCGCTCCAGTGACTGAGGAGTCATACGTGTCTCACTGATTTGTTGTTGTTCTGACTGCAGATGGGTCTAAATGCTTTTGTATTTTTCAGTCCAGTCCCAAAGCTTCGGTGGAGGAAGGTCGATGGTTTAATGCCGTCCAAAGCAGGCTCCTCTACACAGAGTCACACCCTCGTCCTACCCGAACTCTCTTTTGATGACGAGGGAATTTATGAGTGTGAAGCCTACAGCTCAGAAGGACGGGACACATATCAGGGACGCATCATTGTGCAAGGTACCGCACAGAGAAGATTGTAGTGAAGCATGTCGTTCATCTAGGATGTCTTGTCTTTGTTTGACCAGCCTCTCTCTCTCTCTGTCTCTCTCTCTCTCTCTGTCTCTCTCTCTCTCCGGTTCATTCCTGCAGCCCAGCCGGAGTGGTTGCAGGTGATGAGCGACTCGGAGGTGGAGATCAGCTCAGAACTTCACTGGAGCTGCTTAGCTGCTGGGAAACCTCGACCCGCTGTCCGCTGGATACGCAACGGATTGTTTCTCACCACACAGGTAACAGACAGGACCTCTGCTGATCATGTCTGCTCCTGTAGATATCCTGCATCCTGCTTCAGATATTTTGTTTCCTGAGCTCATAAAGTCCTGACTTTACGTCATACTTTCCTGGTGAAATTCTAGTTTGAACTATTTTACAGCTACATTTAGGATCGATTGATGTGAGCTTGGTTTTCATCCATAACTAAATTAGCTCTTGCTTGGTCGCTTCGCTGTTCAATTGAAGACAGTACTGACAATTACTTCACCCTTTCCCTCACGTCACTTGCTTCATGCTTCCTGTCATGACAAAGGAGCGGGTGACGGTGAACGGAGCGCATCTGAAAATCAGCAACCTGGCGCTGGAGGATTCAGGGATGTACCAGTGTGTGGCTGAGAACAAACACGGCACTATTTATTCATCTGCCGAGCTGAGGGTCCAAGGTAAGAGACAGATGTTTAAAAATGCTTGTGTTAGGCCTTTAAACACCATGTGAACTGTCCCTCTCTCTCTCTCTCTCTCTCTCTGTGAGTCGGAGAACTGTGGACTCAGTGGTTTCTTTAAAAAAAAAAAAAGCAGCTCTTTGTAAAATGGGGTAATGCTCTTGTGCATTTGTTTGTTACGCTGCAGTTTCGTTTTGACATTGAAATACTTTTAGCCTTAGAACATTAAATCCACTTCTGTTGCTTTTTCTCTCTTTCATTTGCTCCTAATACTTTTTGTGCACCACTGCTTTATATAATTTTAGAACTTACTGTGAATCATCTTTTTATTTTGAAGGAGTTGCATGAATAAAATGTTCTTACACACTCAATGATGCTGCATCCTGACTTCCCGTGTCCCTGTTCCAGTCCAGGCTCCGGATTTCCGGCTGAATCCGGTGAGGAAGCTGATCCCGGCAGCCAGAGGCGGCCAGGTGGTGATCGAGTGTCGCCCTCGCGCGGCGCCAAAGCCCATCCTGTTCTGGAGCCGTGGGACGGAGCTTCTGACCAACAGCAGCAGGTACCAGACTGCAGCAGAAACAGGGAAACATGCATTATTGCTCCCAGGTAGAAGAAAGACAAACATTTCTGAGATTTGATTTTTTTTTTTTTCCCTTGTCAGACATTGAAATTTCACAATAAAAAAAAATAAATTCTTTCTTTTCTTTTCTTTTTTTTAATTTTTACCGATAAACAGATCATATGAAAATAAGGCAGAAAAGTGTATTTATATCTGTTAGCAGGGCTCTGGTTAGCCGGCTGTGTGTTTTTTTTTTTTTTTTTTTTTTTTTACGCCTCACGTTTGTCTCCTGTCAGAATCGCAGTGACTCCAGACGGCACGCTGTGGATCTACAACATCAGCCGGGCAGATGAAGGAAAATACACCTGCTTTGCTGAGAACTACCTGGGCAAAGCCAACAGCACCGGACACCTGTCTGTCAGAGGTGAACCGTGGCTTCACGTCTCAGTGAAACCTAACACTGCACTCTCTGCACTCTGGCTGGGCCCCCGTTGCCACTTGAACTTCATCCAATTAGTTTGCCGCAGATCTAATGTTGCCTGTTATCATCGATGGATTGGAAGAGATGGTTTGAATCTGCTGCTGTATCTAGGGCTGTAGCTCAGGTACTATGTGAGCTTTTGTGATGCTGATCAGTCGCTTCCTGTTGCGTAAGAAACACACTTGGTTGCTATAGTCAACAGATCATGACAACTTCATTTGTGATCAGTGTCCAAATGTTGACCAAACATTTCAGCACCAGCTTCATCCGTCCACAAACCTCTCCTCAGAAAATGTAGCTTTTTTTAAATATGTGGATTTATTCAATCTCTAATCTGGCTCATCCATCATTTACATATACCTACAGTAGATGATTTTATTATTTTGCAAATTAAATGCCAACCAGGTTTGGTTTGATAGTTGTTTCTATGCTGCTCTTCTTACTGCATTGCTGTCTGTCCCAGTTCTCGCTCTCAGGAACGAGAAGACAGCCAAAGATTCCTGAAGAGAGAATCTCTACCGCTTTGCCATTCCAGCTCAATATTGTCTCTTAATATTTACATACATGTATTTAACTCGCAGATGCCACCAAAATCACACTGGCTCCCTCCAACGCTGACGTCAACCAGGGGGAGAACGTGACGCTGCAGTGCCATGCCTCCCACGACCCCACCATGGACTTGACCTTCACCTGGGCCCTCAACGGGGCTCCGCTGGACCTGGAGAACTCGGCGGGGCCGTACCAGCGGGTGGAGGCGGTGAGCGTCGTGACCCTGATTGTAGAAAGACGTTTCCGTCTGCTGTGGGATCTCATTCTTTAACAAACATATTCTGTCTGCTGCTGATTTCTGTTATACCACACCTGGAATTCACAGCACAGTCAGCGCTTTCATCACTGTTCTGTTTTCAAGTATGGCCTTTCTATGAATAAGAATAAAATGACACTATTCATCACACAGAGGCTTCAGCTGCATGTGACTAAAATAGAATGTTTGGTGACTTTACAGCAGAGGACCTTCACAGGAGATGCTGCATCTGATTAGTTTCATATTTCATTCATTTGTACTGAAATATTTTTAATGTACTCTTGCAGGCGGATGCGCCACTAGCTGGGTTTTCCGCTACAGATGTGCGCAAAACATTTCTGATGTATTCCGCTGATGTCAAATCGCGCCCTTCCCTCCAGGATTCTGCAACTTTTTTTCTGAAATTGCTGTATTTCCATTAAGCGAATATATTTTTCCAATTTGTGCAATTATACGGTTCATGGAAACGCCGCCAGTGACTCGGCAGAGCAAAATCTAACTGCTCCGTCTGTCTCTGTCCTTTCAGAAGGAAAACATTGGCGACCTGCTGATTGTGAACGCTCAGCTGAGTCAGGCCGGGATTTTTACCTGCACAGCTCAGACTGTGGTGGACAGCGCGTCTTCCTCTGCGAAACTGGTTGTGCGAGGTGAGTGACACCTGATAGATATATATATATATATATGATCATTCTCTGATTCATGTGAATACTGTGGACACAATGCGCTGTTTTGGTGCCCAGGACCCCCAGGACCACCCGGTGGTCTGCTGGTGAAGAACGTGGCAGAGACGTCGGTGAACCTCAAGTGGAGCCGCGGCTATGACAACCACAGTCCCATCGGCAAATATGTCATAATGGGTCGATCGTATCTCTCGTCAGAGTGGAGGCAGATGATGACAGGTGTGTGATGACAGGTGTGTGATGACGTGTGTGATGACAGGTGTGTGATGACAGGTGTGTGATGACGTGGCGCGTGGTCCAACGGGAAAAATGTCATCATGTGCAAAATCACTTTTTTAGCCAGGAAGTGAGAGAGACTCATTTTTCAGAGGTTCGTTGAGTGATTTATCATCCTCTCACATTCAACAGAACCTCTCCACAGTCAGAATGTAGCGTCACGGGACTTTAGTTCTGCTAACTATAGTACATATGAACAAAAAGCAAAGCTTTAGCTTCCAAACTCTAGTTAACCATTGAACATCTACAGTGTGAATATTGAAAGTTCGGTAAAATACCATTCTTGTGTGCAAATTATTTCCTCGCACAATAGAGTGGAAGTGAGAAGGTAACAAGTAATGAGCCACATCATTTAATTTAAAGACATGAACGTAGAAAGTGTCGCAACGCTTAAAACATTGACAGTTCAGTCGAAGGTGACGGCACAGAGGTACAGAACCGAGCCATCTGGCTCGGTTCTGTACTAGCCTGTCCCACCAAATGGAAATGAAAAACTTGTTACAAATTAAACAAACCGCGATGGTTTGTTTAATTTTTTTACAAGATGTTAAAAAGTGTTTCTCCCTCCATGTGTCTTTTTCTTTTTTTTTTTTTTTTTTTAAAACGCAAACATTATGTGCAAAACTAAGAATATTGCTTTACTGTTTGTAAAAGGACGTGCTCCTTTTTTCATCTGTGTTATTGCAAATTCTACGATACGGCCCAGCAGCCATGCATCTGCCGTTCAGGCAGGGTGAGACATACCAGAGCGATGTGCGGTGCAGCTACGTTCTTCGCTGTCGTTTGTGGTTATTTAATGAGTCCAAATGTAATCTATTGTTCTTTAAAACAACTAAATCTTTCTTTCCGTGTTGCACCTCGTCATTCGAAATACGCCGTAAAGGAAAGAATCGGTCCATAGAAATAAACCCTTTAATGTTCACACCAGAACCAGCAAACATCGAGGGGAATGCAGAGTCGGCGCGGGTGACCGGATTGATTCCATGGATGGATTATGAATTCCAGGTCATCGCCAGCAACATCCTGGGCAGCGGGGAGCCCAGCATGCCGTCCCACATCATCCGCACAAAGCAAGCAGGTAACGTCCCAAAAAGAGACCCCAGTCTCACACCGGCGCCCTGGCAACCATTTCAACTGAGTCATTTTTTTCCTGTAAGTGAAATTCTCTAGAGCTGCCGAACCAAACCCTTGAAAAATGATTGAACTTAATAAATAACTATGATACAGACTCAAGAGTCCTGTTTGTGTTTTAGGGTTTTAACCTAACTTAACTTAACTAACTTAACTTAGAAAACTAACTTATTAGAGTTGCTCACCCAGAGCTGGTGAGGAAATAAATGAACAGACCTCTGATGACCAGAACTGTGCAGTTCTTAACTTCTGCAAATGTCAGGAAATATTTTGTTTCCAAGGCTACTTCTCCCTTAAAGGCTTTAACTATTTCCCAGACAGATTGTACTTTTTAAGCTTTTCCACCTCGAGGTTTCACACCTTGTGTTCCATGTTTTCATGTTTGGGTCACAGCACCTACAGTGGCCCCTAGTGGACTCGGTGGAGGGGGAGGAAACCGCAATGAACTGATTATTACCTGGACGGTGAGTAGCTGACCTTCAGCCTTTGTGTTGTCCATGATCATACACTGTCTTATTATTCATGTGACATTCACAGTAGCGTGCTGCTCTGCAACAAAACCAAGTTTTATGATGATACTTTTTTTCCCCCCTTCCATAGAGGATTTACTGGTAATATTTGAGAGAACGGGGTGACACAGGCGCAAAGAGGGGCTTTGTAATTACGATTTGTCGCATTAAAGTGGTTTAAAAAAGACAGTGTGGGCCACATTGTGTGGGTTTGCATGAGACCAGATGGTTCTGGTGTGGCATATCTCTTATATCCCAGCACTGACGCGTTGCCCTTCTTGTTCTTGCTTTGTCCTGAATCGTCCAGCCCATGGCCAGGGAGTACCAGAACGGGGACGGCTTTGGCTACATCCTGGCCTTCAGGAAGAAAGACACGCCGCTGTGGTCGGAGGTGCAGATCCCGCATGTGGAGTCCTCTCGCTACGTCTTCTACAACGAAAGCCTGGCGCCCTACACTCCTTTTGAAGTAAAGATCAAAGCGTATAACCGCAGAGGCGAAGGTCCATTCAGCCAGCTCTCAGACGTCTACTCCGCAGAGGAAGGTGAGTCTTTCACTTCGCTCCAGGTTAGCTCAGCTTTGAACTCTCACCGATCACATTCTCATGAATTCTTGCACTGTTTCATCATTTGAGATGTAATTGAAAAGTGTGATTAATTGCATTCAAAGTTGTGCTCTAAATACATGCAGTGAGATCATTTTGGAGGGGGAGGGAACATTCACACATATATTGTCAAAGGACCATAAATGACTCACACTTTTTACATCCCTGCCATAGACGCTCACAGAAAATCCCCACTGCAAGATGAACAGTTTGAAATAGTTTGACATTGTCATGTTCTCTTCCACCACTAGAGAGGAGCAACAGCCTCGGCACGACCGTGAAATATTTACATATTGTGTCAGTTTGTACATAAAAATAAGATCTTTATTCATCCAGAAGAAAGTGCTTTTCTTAACTGTGGCAAAAGGAGGGAGATGGATGAGGAGTTATAATATAAACCTGCATTTAAAATTACACAACTAGACAATATAAACATAAAAGAACCCAATAAACTAGTTATCACTTGTTATCTGAGGAGGTGACAGTGTCTGGTCTCTGGATTTCCTGCAGTAGACTCAAAGGAGAACAAGCCTGTTACAAACTTTTAGGACTTGATAACAAAATAAGTTTTCAGATTGATTTGATCTTTGTCTGCAAACTGTCAATTTATTTGAAAAAAATAGAGTATTGTCTAGTCAAACTCCCAGATTTAGACATTCAGGAACATTTTTTAAAGGAGTCCCATCAAGGGAATGGAGAGTTGATTGTAAATGTTTTTATTTTGTTTTGTTTTGACCAAACTACACGACTTTGGTCTTAAAGGTATTTATCTGAAGATTTCAAAAGGATTCTACTGAGACTAAGTTGAAGTTGTTGGAAGACACAAGTAGAGAATGATGTCATCAACATAGAACTGTATGCTTGAAATCACACCAGATTTAGCTGCTTTACTAGTAAGGTGGACAGAATGGTGGGGTCAAGTCTTGACCCCCTGTGGGACATTAGTTGGTGTATTATAATTTAGTTTGCTTTATAAAGTTTGTCGCTCCTCCGTAGAGCCAACTGTGAGACCTTCAGGCATCAATGCCACAGCACTGTCAGCCTTTGAGATCCAGGTGTCCTGGGAACCCATCCAGCCGCTTAGCAACGGCATCCTAAGAGGATATGAGGTAAGCAGCTTCACTCACGCTAACATGGCTGCAAATCAAACGCCTCGGTCATTTTTGTGTGTCTTCATGGGAAAACCAGCCTCCAAAGCATAGCGACCTGTACCAAATAGCTGAAGTGGTTTAACGGTCAACAAGTTGCCCATTCAGGGCAGCATCGGAGAACCGAGGTGCATTCGGTAACCAAATATATGCTTTTGTTTCAGTTTCTGTTAATCTGGTGTAATTTCTGTGAAAGGAAAGTTGTTTGATGAAACAGTCAGTGGATAATAAATCACTATCTGTTCTCTCAGACAGCGTTTTCATTGCTGCGTATGCATATAGATTGCTTTGAGCTATTGCAAAAGGTGGACTGATTATTTATTTCTCCATGTTGCCATAATCCAGGCTCACATTATCAGCTGTTCTGGTTCCGGTCCAGTTCAGAGCAAAGGCAATTTTTTTTATTAGTGACAGGAAAGCTGATGTCAGCAGCTGATTACTGCTTGATAAAATTATGCCAATCAGTCTTTTATTTTCCTGATTGTCGACCTCAGCTGGTCGTGACGTGCGCACTGCAAAAGCACAAAATTCCACCCAGCATTTGTGGTCGAGTGTCTCGCGCAATTATCTCAGTCCACCTTAAATTAGACGAAACTGACTTACAAGTCACTTTTCAGCGAGATATAGAAGCTTGTTTAAAGGAAGTATTTTTTTTTTATATTGATGAAGTATTTGTTCCATTAACTTGAGACACTGAAAAAAATTTTTACTAGTGAAATAATTTGCCATTGGAAGTAGAAGGTTTTCATCAATATGAAGGCATCATTTACTGAAACGAGCTCCTCCATCTTACTGGAAAATGACTTTTGAGTTAGTTTTGTATTATTTCAACTGTATTAAGATATTTGCGCTGGAATCTAGACCAAAATACTGCAAAAGATGTGTTTTGCAGTGCAAAGGCTGGAAAACCAAAACTACGAATGAAGGGGCAGAGGAAACCATAGTGTCTGCGTTCTGTGTTTGTCCTCAGATCCGATACTGGCGGCAGCACGAGAGAGAGGCGGCCGCGGACCGGGTGAGGACGGCCGGGCTGCAGGCCACGGCCCGGGTGTCCGGCCTTCGACCGAGCACGCGGTACAACGTGGCCGTTCTGGCGTATAACAGCGCTGGCACTGGGCCTCCGTCGCCCCGCACCACCGTCACCACCAGGAAACCACGTACGGCCGCAGTTCTCCCCTGGCAACGCACACATTCCAGTCCAACACCACTCAGCCCTCTTTTAGGCTTTCACGAAGTGACTTTTCAAAAGTCCAGCATCCAGTAACTCTGTTTAGTTTAGTACTTCAGCTTCCTGTTTCCTGTTAGCTTTTTTAAAAATCTTTTTTATTAGAGCCAAACAAACAAATAACAATACACAATTCTTACTGTACATGTTGCACTTAGAAAGTCAGAAATACAATGCATCAGTTTCAGCCCTTCTTGGTTGCTTTTTCAACAAAATGAAAAAAAATTTGATTGAAAACAAAACTAGAGACCAATTCCAACAAAGCCAGCCAAGAAAAAAAAACAAAAACTTTTTTTGTGCATGTTTCTTTGAGCTTTGAAAAGACAAAGCAATTACAATTAGTAACAAAAATTGTATAGAAGTATAAAACTAATTGAGATGACAGTCTGGATGTTTCCTTGTCATCTGTTGTCATGGCAATTCTACACCTTAGCTGTATATATATAATACCTTATGTGTATATGATATATATATATATTGTATATGTATATATATATATATATATATATATGTATTTTATGAATGGATGCAGACAAAATGGCATCCGATCCTCTGAATCTGAATGCAGCCCAACATGTTCATTTTCTCAACTTTGTCGACTCGTATCAGAAAACTGGATCCTTTCTGCCATTTTCCAAACCTGCGTTAGTTCATTTTAGTATTTTATATATAATATTTTTAATGCTCGTCCTTCAATTTCAGCTCCCAATCGTCCTCCAGGCAATGTGTCGACTGAAACCAAAGGTTCTGAAGTAACGCTGAGGTGGAGTCATGTGTCAGCGATGCACAACGAGTCAGCCGTGTTGGGCTATAAGGTCAGTTCTCTGAACACAGGAAGCCTAACCGGTCAGCACTGACCTCAGCTGCAGCTCAAAACAACAACAGGGCAAAGGAATTTCTTCCTTTTTGGTTACTTTTACTTTTATGCAAATCTTCTGTTTCCGGAATGCTCTCCTGTCCCTGTAACGAAAGGGAATCTTTATTTCAGGAGACTTTACGGACGCATTCATGTTGCAGATCCCGCATCACTGTTTCCCTATGGGACCTAATGTTTTAGGTTTTTTTTTAAACTTTTCTTAAGAGCTGCTTGCGTTGCTATTTGTTAGATTCTCTACAGACATGAAGACCAGACTGTGATGAAGTTTCTGGACAAGTCGAAGACGTCAGTGACTCTGCCACTAACTAAAGACTACGGCTACGCGCTGCTGGAGATCCGGACGTGGGGCGAGGGCGGAGACGGGCCGTCTCATGAGGTCATCGTGTCCCAGGACTCTGGTAAGACATGACAGCCTGAGTGGCGTCTTTCACTATTGAGAAGTGAAATGAGATTATTAGAGGAAGCAGAAGTTGCCATGGAGACACACTCTTCTTTTCCGCTTTAAACTGTTTTCCCCAACTTTCTCCTGTTTTCCATCCATCCATTTTATAACACCTTCTTCTTCTTTTTTTCCCCTTTTTATACCATATCTGTACATTACAGATGATATATATATATATCTATATATACATACCATCTGTAACACTCCACTTGTGAAAGTGTTACAAAAAAAACCCCAATCAACTTAAGAACAGTTGACTATGTACACACTCTGACCTACACTGAGCCGTGCTGCGCTCTCTCTCCATTTCACAGGAACCGGAATGATGGTGCAGAAGGACGCCTCCTCCGCCCTGACCAGCTCCCTCCTCCACATGGCCACCGGCCCGGTCCTCTTGGCCCTCAGCCTCTTGTGATCTTGTCTGTTACTGTTAGTGAAGCGAAGGCTCCAGGTGGACGTTACATTTCATTCCTAATAATAACAGTTTTAACATCTCACTGCAGTGGAGGGAACCAGAACCTACCACTCTGGGTTCTTTATGAACATAAGCTCTTAAGGTACAAACAGAACCGAGTGAGTGGATGGTTAGCATTGTTAGCTTCTAGATGTGTGATCTGAAATTCACTCTAAGAGCAGCTATCGACACCGTTTAATTTGGCAAAAATCTTTCATCTGCCGCAGTTGTTTTCTGCATGTCAGTTCTCACCGTCTTCCCGTTATCCTGGACGTGCATGGAGCAGCGTAACCCAACGGAATGGAGGCTGCATGTTGTTCCCTCCGTCCCCTCAACTCCATCTTTAGAGAGGAGGGTCTTAATTGTTTCTGCAAAACCAGGGACTAAGCACATGCTTTAAACTGGTTAAAGTTGAGTTGAAGCTTTTAACGTTAAAATATTTTTATTTATTTATTTTTTTACTTTTTGCCCTAATAAGCATGGCATTCTGGGGTTAATATAGTTTCATCCTGCATTCACGGATATTTTAGGGAGGATGATTAGACAGCTGGTCGGCTTCATTCTGAAACCAAGGAAATCAGAGTTTTGTACTCTGATGAAAAAGAAAAGAGTTTTGTGTGACAAACCACTGTAGCCGCCAGGTTAGTGCCTCAGCACTGCAGAAGAAAATGATTTGTTTCTGTTGCGCTCGTATTTCAGATTAGCTCACAGTAGCAAGTGTTAAAAACAGAACATAGGCTTTTGCATTTAAGTTTAAAAAAAAAAAAAAAAAAAAAGTTGACTCCATCAAAACAACAACTTATGTTCCCGCTATGGTAGGTTAGAAATAGAAATGTCCTTTCTGCCATTTGCTCTGATCGCAACAGTCGGACGGACCTTTAAGCTGACTCGCTGTGTTTGTGTTTAGTGTCTCAGACAGCAGAGCACATCCGCTCTCTTTATCATTGATAGAATTGTGCCTGCAGTGTAAAAAAACCGTTCATGTTTGATGTGTTTATTGCTGACCATTTTCTGCCGATAAGGCTAATCAGAGGGAGGGATGAAAGAGTCGTCAGGACTACTGAGAAGTGGTCAGGCCACCGGCGCTGACGCAACACGTCTGATCCTCTGCAGTTCCCAGAACCCACCAGGCCTCCGGAACAGTCGCCGCCTTCTGTTGTTCCTGAAGGTTCTTGCTGTTATCTTTATTTATTTCTTGCCTTATTTATTTGAATGTGTTGATTTTTATTTATATATTTCTTGTTTTTCTGGGAACTCTTTTTTTTTTTTTTTCGCGTGATTTCTTTTTTTCTTTTTTGTCAGACTGTTTGCACTATCTTTCATTTGTTATGCTGGATTTAGTTCAGGGGTGTCCAAAGTGTGGTTGGGGGGCCATTTGTGCCTCCTCCAGCCCCCCAAATTTAAAATTGTCTGTTCTTCTTAGTTAACAGTCCAAAGTCCTTTTTATGTTTCAGATCTTCAAGTACGTTCATATTTCACAAAAGTTTGTTCATTGTTGAAAAAGTGACAGAATAGACAAAAAATCCTAATAAACTTTTTTTCTTTCTTTTTTTTTTTTTTATTTCATGAATTTTGTGACTCATACGTACTTTAAATTGACCAGTTTGGACACAACTTGATTTACTTGAATTTCCCAGAGTTGCTGTTCTGTAGCTTCTGAGCTGAGTAGAAAAATGCTATCATGGCCTGTTCATCAAAACATCAGTGCATAGTGCAGATATGAAACTGGTTTTGATTTAAAGCTGCAGTTCTGCTTCAGTTGAGTCGCATATCTCCAACCAAATAATTATGATCTAAGATGTTTTGCTGATTTCACCATTTGAATAAAAGGCAGTTATTACTGGTAGTCTCCTGTGACCGTTGGCCTCTGATCTGAGTCCATAAACAGGCAGCCTGTTTGTACCACTGAGCTCTCACCTGAAGCGGTCAGCAAAGCTTGGGTCCGGTTTCTCTTCGAGTGACGCCTGAAGCGCTTATAGAAAATTAGCCTGGTGCAAATGTTTCCGTCCAACTCTAGATGAAGCCCTAGTTAGACTTAAACTACACAGGTGATTTTGTGAGTCTGACCTGTTGTCAACCTGGAGTCTTTATATAGTGGCAGAATTCTGAAGGAAGACTGCAGAATTAATATTTAAATACAAAAAAAGGTATAAATGTTACCTTTTTGTCAGTTTTGAGGGAAAATCTTTAATTTATCGTTGAGTTGTGCCTGAATCCATGAACGTCTTCGTATTTAAATGGCTTTGACGACCAGACTTGTTTACTTTGCTGGTGGTCTGATAATAGACTACTTGATTGTACACATGTGAATGCTTTATTAGATCATTTCAACCTATTTTGTGTTGCAGTTTTAGGATTTTGAGTCAGTTAAGGTTTTCAGCAGTCGGTGATGCTTAGGGCTGGCGCTGGTGGTGGCAGATGAGTGCAGCGTAATGTTGCTGTCGGTTATCTCCAGCAGTCGGTGTGAAGTTAAAACCTGGGAAACATTTTCTATTTTAGCTGGACAAAAAAATTAAAAACTGATCTTATTTCCCTTGACGTGTATAATCTATTTCCCTCTTAGTGCTTACATTTTCTAAGGACAATAGGTTGCCATTTTGCCTAATAGTTTTTAATCTGGGCTCTACAACATGACCCACCATTCAACCCCTCATCCAGGACAGTTTATGAAATACATAACCTGTTTATACATGACTTTTAACGCCTGCTCTGTCTTCCACTCCCAAATGTAAAGCATCACACAGCAGTTGTCAGAACCACTGAATGTAGTTACGATGTGTGTCGTTGTGCTTTATATTCTGTACAGTGTTGTTTTTTTTTTTTTGAATGCCTTCAGTGTTCGATGCAGAGCCATAAGGATGTGTGACCATATATGGGAGCATTGGCCAAACAGACCTGGCTGTATGCTTGGTGTTTACCTGCCTCCAGGTGGTTCCAGTCACGAGCTCGAATCAGTTCTGGCTTATTTTGCCTTTGGGTCTTTTTATTTATTTATTTTTTATTATTATTTATTATTATTTATTTTATTGTAACTGAATGGAAGGGGCAAGAAGATTGCAACATGTGAAGCTGTTTTTAAATAAACACATTGGAATTATATTTGAGCAAAGTGTTTTTCTTTTATGTCAACTCATAAAAATCACTGCCTGACCTTTGTTGTTGTTTTTTTTTATTTTATTATTTCATTTTATTCAAATAAAATGCAAGTAACTCCCCACAAAGTTCAGCTCAAAGACATGATATTAATTCCAAAAGGAAATCAAATGTTTTTTGCTACTTGATGTCTGGACAGGAAGGATTTTTTATACAAACACACAATTATGTCCAAATAAGACCAAAATATCCAACATGAAGAACAGAGAAAATTAAACTGGTGGGTTTTTTTTTTAATATATCTGTTTAACACTAATAACTCATCCATTTCAATAAATCATTTATTCCCAAATCCATACACAATCCAAGTGGATGGCGTGTTGCATGAATTCATCACATTAAGTTCAGCTTTGTCTATCTATCCTCTGATTCATAACAAATCTGAAAAACAAACCAAACAAATTGTATAGAGAAACATAGTCAGTTCATATCCACTGAAATGAACAGATTCAAGCCTGTATGCCGAGCACGTATGTAATGAGTTTTTCTTTAAGGGTGCGGGCACTTATGCAACCATCACAAAGACAATAAAGCTTTATTGTCTTTGTCCATGACAGCATCTCAGTTATAAAAAAAACAACAAAACTCAGGTAAGTTTGGAATTGTTATTTGGTGAAACTCTACGTGTAAAACTTCTTAGTCGGCTGTAATGTAGTTTGAAGGTTCAGTGAGCCAGCAACGTGACAAATGTAGTGTTTATGTGGAACTGGCCCTTTAATAGCAGCTCCCCTTTGGCTCATTAAATGCTCCTGGCTCCTGGGTCAAAGTTCCTTGGGACTCAAATCAACATTTCATGCAGGAAGTTGCAAGCTTCCTTCTCAGAGATATATCCAACTCTTTACTAGTAATGTTTTATTTGATCACCTTTCTTTGTATGATTTTCATTTACAGAGACGCTGTATAAACTGATTACACCAATCGCTGCTCCCAGCCTGATACTGAGGCTCATTTTCCCGGACGTCCAGATGTTTGACCGCTCCGCCCTTGAAGTCGGGTTATTAATCACTTTGATAAGCTCTCCATCACGCAGAGTTCTTATCAGCTGCACTTTGCCACCTTCTATTAGTCATTAATTAGAATAATATAAATAAGAACCCTCTGTAGTGAAGGCAGGACTCTGCTTTGTTCCTCCTGAAGAACGGTACTGGTTTTTGTCTTATGCACAAACAGAATGTTATTACTTAGAGAGAAATTTAAGTGATATAAATATATATATATATATATATATATATATATATATATATCACTTAAATTTATATAAGTGATATATAAGTGATATATATATATATATATATATATATATATATATATATATATATATATATATATATTTCTTAACCTCCATGCTTTCTGTTATTAATTTTTTTGCCGTTGCAGATCTGCAGCAGTGAAGGGATCGGAACCCCAAACGGGACAAAATGACTAAACTACTCCTAGGTAAACCATCTTCATTCAGTCTTCAAGCCGATAAGCATTCAAAGCAACAACAGCAATGAATGGATTTTATTGTGTGTTAAATATATACGACTGTCAAGCTGCTGTTGCTGCTCCTCCTTCTACTTGCTCATCGTGATCATAATCATTATATGTAAAGTCTGGATTATAGATTTGAACTGTTTAGGTGATCATTTAGTGCAGATAATATTATATATATATATATACTGGAACAAGGCAGGTCACTCAGTTGGGTTTGGTGCACAACAAATATGTTTTATCTGTCTCTCTGCAATCAGGAAGAGCTGTTTATTTTTTATTAAGATGTGACATTTTATTTTTGTCAGTAAAGTATAATCTATAATTACTATATTTGTGTTTGGTTCTTCATAATCGTCCTCTCTCTCTTTGTCTGATAGCCGCTGTGGGCTTTCTGGTCCTCGCACACATCGGTGAGTTTCAGCTGTAAAATAAATAATAAAGTTGTGGGGGTTTTTTTTGGACTGAATGCTGACCGTCTTTATGGCTCCTCTCCATTTGCCCTCAGCTTCCTCCAATAAGCTGGTGTGCCACATGACCAACTGGGCCCAGTACAGACCCAGCAGTGCTAAATTCACCCCGGACAACATTGACCCGTTCCTCTGCACCCATGTCATCTACGCCCTGGCCACCATCAACAGCTTCAACCAGATCACTACCATTGAGTGGAATGATCAGGACATGTACGCCAGCCTTAACGCCCTGAAGAAATCGTAAGTCTGCAAAGCGACCAAGGGCGTAAGAACAAATCTGTCATTGGGGGAACACATATCGAACACCTGACAGATCAGTAAATGGCTTGAGCAGAAATGTCATAAACAATTGTACCATCAACATGTCAGTTACGCGTTAATCTGGTCCCTTGTTTCAGAACATTGTGTCTAGAGTAACCAACTTTTAGACAAAGTTAGCAGTAAAATTTCTGGGGCACAAAATTGACTAAACACATAATGGAACCCTGAAAGCAACGTCAAGCGTGATAAAAAGAAAATGGTGATAAATCTAATAGAAGTATGTAACTTACCCTTAAACCAGAATCAATTTCATTATGAAACCGAGCAGAGTTAGCCAAAGCATTGACTTGGAGCATGCATTCCTCCCACTTCCAACTTTTAGGAACGAGACAGTGCCTTCCTTACCAGACTGCCTGAGAGGGCTGTTATGGAAGAGACGCTGATGAATTGTTGAACCATGTGTTCATGTCCCATGGGGGAATTCATGGGGTGATACTGCAGGAGTATGATGTATCTAGGATTGGAAAAACCTTTTCAACAATCTGGCATAAAGAACAGGATCTCAAGGCCCAGTTGTTCAGAGATCGGTTATTTGATCAGTTTGCTGCTTTGGGAGATTTCCCTGGTGAAGAGCCAAAACTCATGTGAGAGATTATGTATCCCAGCTGGCCAGGGAATCCTTTGGATGCCAGGGAATCCTTTGGATTCCCCAAAATGAGTTGTGGGTGTCACAGAGGGGAGAGACATCAGGGATTCCCCCTGGACTTGATCCCAGAAAACCACATAGCAATGAATGGATGGATGGAAATGTTCCATTTTTCTAGCCCACTGCTAAGCTGTTTAAACTACATTGGCCTGGCATAATTATGACGGAAAATTTCTTTACTTGTTTTAAGGTTCACCCTATTTTCTGCCTGTCTTTGTCACTTAGCAACCCTGCACTGAAGACACTGCTGTCTGTCGGAGGCTCTGTAAATGGAGTGAGCCCGTAAGTCCCAATTAATCAAAACTTACTGTTAAAGGCACTGAACGTTTCCTAAGTACTGAATCCTTATAGCAGATGCAAAATGTTTTTCTTTCAGATTCATTGCCATGGTTGGCAAACCAGAGACTCGACAAATCTTCATCAAGTCAGCAATCAGCTTCCTGCGCACCCATAACTTTGACGGGCTGAATCTGGCCTGGGAGTATCCTGGACACAATGGCAGCCCACCGGAGGACAAGGAGAGGTTCACTCTGCTGGTCTCGGTGAGCAGAGCCTTCATCGATACCCCTTACAGCAACTTCTAATGTGCTGTTATCTTTTATTTAACTTCTGCTTTGGAGACGTTTGACCTTAGTCCTTATGTAAGGTGGGATCATTCAGTTGTAGATGGAACAGTACATTAGATTTTTGCTTATTTTCAGTGTCAAAACAAAGGTTCTCATTTCTAAATTGAAATCTCTGTCTGTCTGTCTGTCTGTCTGTCTGTCTGTCTGTCTGTCTGTCTGTGTCTGTCTGTCTGCGTACAGGAGCTGGCCAAGGCTTTCCAGGATGACGCCACAGAAAACGATAAGACGAGGCTGCTGCTTTCAGCCAACGTGGCCGGCTTCGTTTCAACCATTGACGGGGCATACGAAGTCAGCAAGATCGCATCGTAAGTTTCACAACCAGATAACTGTATATTTGCACTAATTCATTCTTGCTTTTCTATTTTTGTAAAAACACTGTGTACACACATATTTACAAGAAAGAAAAACTGTATCTTAAAATATTTCTGTTCAAATTTTCTTCACTGAGATAAATCTGAGTCTGAAATAGTTTGAAATTGTTCATTGACCAAGGTTAACGGGATCAGCAGACAGTAGCCGCTCACAGGACCTAATTGTTAAGAACAACCTCATTTTCCAGGTTTCTATGAATTTGGCCTTCATGTTAATCAAAAATGCTGCTTCTATCTGTATTCCAACAGCCTCATGGACTTCATGAACATCATGAACTACGATTTCCATGGACACTGGGAGGCAGTCACTGGACACAACAGCCCACTGTACCGCAGCTCCGTTGACATCGGATCACAATATCACTACAACATCGTAAGAAACTAGAACTCGATCACACTGGATGGCAGGTTCTCAGTGGACTTGTAAATATAAGATAACTTATATTCAATCTACATTCAGGCTGAGTGAATATAGATTGAATGAAAAAATATGTCACCAGTACTTTAAAGTGGTATTTATTATAAATATTGTATTCTAAACTAAAGAACCTACTTTCCTGTTGCTTGTCAACCCAGCCAGCCTTCTGGACAGCCTTCATCAAATTTGAGCAAATATTTTATATCCACATTGTAAAACCTTTCACATTGTACTTTGAAACTATTTTTCCACAGAACTCCTCATTGTCTCATTGGAGGTCTCTGGGGGCACCAGCAGAGAAGCTGCTCCTGGGTTTCCCAACATACGGCCGGACTTACCGTCTCAGCACGTCGGCGAACGGCCTGGGAGCTGCATCCAACGGCCCCGCAGAGGCTGGGCCCTACACCCGTACCGCTGGCTTCTGGGCCTACTACGAGGTTCGGCTTCAGCTTTAACGAACTCGGTTAACTTTATGTCACACGTCAGAAATAATTACGATAGTGAGAAAGTTTTGTAAAGGCAGTGGATTAAGACTATAACAGTATACGTTGATCTATGTGTAAATGAGAAAAGACAGATTTAGAGCAGAAAGTTGTGCCAAGTTTAGTTGTTTACGACTCGATGTTCTGTTTCGGTTCTGCTCCCAGATCTGTGACTTCATCAACACTGCAGCAGTTTCCTGGATCTCTGAGCAGCAGGTTCCTTATGCCACCTACAGCAGCGCGTGGGTGGGCTACGATGACAAACACAGCTTTTCTTCAAAGGTAAGTAAAGCTGTTTTTCCATTTATTGATTCAGCCATTATTACCTGTTTCTATCAACCTGATGGCCTTTTCTATTGATCTTGTAGGTCCAGTTTATGACTGCAGAGGGTTTGGGTGGCGCTCATGTGTGGACTCTGGACATGGATGACTTTAGCGGATCGTTCTGTTCAGAAGGATCTTACCCCCTGATCAACCACCTCAGAGTGTCAATGGGTACATTTTCTTCTTCTCTTCTACTATCTTCTACTGTTTTAACCACTTCATCTATAGATTGATTGTCTTGTGCTGTCTCCATATGAAGGTTTTGCTCCAAAGCCAACTACCACACCACGACCCACAACCACCAAGGATCCCATTGCCGCTTTTTGTTCTGGGCGTCCTGATGGGCTGTACGAGAACCCAGCTGATAAGACCACCTACTTCCAGTGCTTCCAGGGAAACACTTACCTCCAGCACTGTCAGCCTGGCCTCATCTACTGGGATTCCTGCAAGTGCTGCAACTGGCCCTAAGCCAGATAAGCATCCTCAAGAAATTCTAACATCTCATCGAACGTTCATACCCAGAGCTGTATGAACCGGAGCTGTGCAAAGTGTCCATTACTGCTTGACCTCAGGAGTGGTGCTCAAGAGCCCAAAATAAATCAGTGATAAAATCTCATTGTGTCTGACTCAGTTCTGGAGACATTAGAACATTTTTGAACAAATGCAACAAACATGATCAATATCACAATATTATATCACTTTAAAAGACAATTTGTGTAATCCGACTAATGTGACAAAATGTTTAACACAAGACAGTCGTTGCACTTTGATGGCAATTTGAAACATTGTCGTGTCCAGATTAGCTTTAAAAAATTAATATTGCCACATGACCGTTTTTTTAAAGGAGGTTCTTGTCATACAAACCGTCAGACAGCAAGAAAAGAAAAAGCAAAGCAGTCTCATTTGCGTTAAAAGACAAACCACAGGCTGCCTGATAACCCTGACCCAGTACAGAGATAAACAATTCTTCATCAGACAAAATCAGATTTAGACTTGTTGATACAAATCCCCAAGCTGTGACCAACCTATCTCAAATTCAGGTTCTCACACAGAATCACATTCAATGGGCTTTATCTATAAAGGCTGTCAAAAACAGAGAACTTCTCTGTTGCTTCTCATATTTTATCTAATCGATAAAATATGAGAAGCAATTTAATAAGACAACCAATATCTAAAAGCAAAACAACAAAATGTGTTCAGTTTTAGGAAGGAAATGATAACACCAGTCACAGGTTTTACATCAAATGCTACAGGATTTCTCTTTCTATCTATATGCTCATATAATTAAATAGGAGGTTAATTGAGAAGGAGAAAGTGTTACAGGTGGAAACAACCAATATTTTCATAGTTCCAGAGAAAGACACTAAGGGGTGCTGTTACATTAATCCATTCACTTTCACAACCGGCTTTGAAATGACTCTCATCACCCCATGGTGACAGGAAAACATCCTAACTGACCTGAAAGGCAAACAAATGAAATTCACAACAGTACTGACGTATTTCTATATTTAAAGGAGACAATTTACCATTTTGAGAAGCGGTTGATTATTAGACCGCGGAGCAAGATAATCTGTCAGCAACAATAACGCAGGCTGGACTTCCGACTGGTTGAAATATTTCATGTTGTGTACACAGGCAGACAACAAGAAAACAACTCTTACTGAAAATGTAGTGTGTGCAGGGCCGTGCAGAGACCTTTGGAGGGGCCGGGGCTCAAAGTTAAAAAGGGCCACATTGAACAAGATCTTAAAACTCCGTACCACAACATAGCAACAACCTGTATTAATCAAGAATATAATTGGATCCTACTATATACTGGGATGGCATAGTTACTTTGAAAAAGTAACTTTAATCGGATTACTGATTACTCCTTGAAAAAGTAACTTAGTTGGATTACTGATTACTTGATTTGGAAAGTAACTAAGTTATGTTAAAAGTAACTTTTTTAAAGTAACAGTTTATTTTGCTAAATTATTATATTTAGCTAAATATTATTGCTGAGGGGCACAAGGAGGTCTTTTGACATACAGATAAAAAAAAATACAAAATTGAAAAAAAAAAAATTCAATTTTCGTCCCCCTCTGCAGCGTATGTGTTGGTTTGAGATTATAGTGGAAAAGAGAACAGGGTGGGAATAGGGTGTGTGAATCGATGTGTTTCAGAATACAAGTAGGCTGTATTTATTTATTTATTAAGAAATAAGAAAGCCATTTGTCATTTTCAACATCACTTAGAAATGTTTCTGTCATTTTCAAGGTGATTAATACATTTTTTCTTCATCAAAACATTCTGTGGAAATTAGCCTCTTGGAAATGGCTGTTTTGAAATCAGAGAACAAAGCATAGATCTAGACCAAATAGATCTGACCTCATGCCTATAGGCCACATCGTCACTGATACCAGATCTAGAATAGTTTTCAGCATCAGATCGGTGCATCCCTATTAGGCCCCAGATTATCTCTATGCTTTGCTGAAGCTTTACATTCAGAAGTCATTCACACATCAGAGCTGCATTTACATGTGGACTGCTGCCTTGCAGCAAGAAGGTCCTGGGTTCGATTCCCGGCCCGGGGTCTTTGTGCATGGAGTTTGCATGTTCTCCCTGTGCATGCGTGGGTTCTCTCCGGGTTCTCCAGCTTCCTCCCACAGTCCAGAAACATGACTACAGGTTAATTGGTCTCTCTAAATTCTCCCTAGGTGTGTGTGCATGGATGTTTGTCCATGCACACTCTGTCCATGCACTGTCTCTGTGCATGGGGTCACTCTGGACAGGTCGCCAACACAGAGTTGGCGACCTGTCCAGAGTGACCCCACCTCTCGCCCAGAACGTTAGCTGGAGATAGACCAGCACCTCCTGAGCCCACTAGAGACAAGGATGTAAGAAAATGGCAATATATTTGAAAATATGAATTTCCTGGATATGAAATCTCATATGTGGGAATATGTTGCTTGATGTATTGAGTGATATTTTTCTATATACAGCAGCATATTTTTGTTCCTATGTGACTTTAGGTTGAAACTTATGAATTTCATATGACAGAATTTTAATATATTTGTCCTTCACTTGATTTTTATTCTCCTGAATCCACCAGTAATGAAACATTTGATTGAAATGATCTGATCTTACGTGAACTGTTGACATAATGAAGCCATTCTAAATACCTTATAATGTTTATTACTCATGTTATCAATAGAGCGATTACTCATTTATCTTTGTTCTCTTACATAAACAGGATACAAGATGCAAGAAATAAGAATGACTTCTTACATCCAGCTTAATGGCCTTCGTGTTTCTTGAAAAATGAAAGATAAAGGCAATATAGATATGGATCCAGATCAAAAATCTCAGGCTACACTAGATTGATGGCTGCTATGAAATCAGACAGTCTGTTAAGCTCGCCTTGGCAAGCAGCATCAATACACACTTCATATGTATGCATTATTATGGTCAACATGATGTAAAAACAAAGAATCTGGTTCTACAATGTTTTTGAGTTTTGAATGGCTGAATGAACAGCTGCCTGTACCCATTCATGGACTTTAGTTCTGGCTTCAAAACAATCACACAAAGAACACAGATCAGTTCCCTGGTCAGAGTTAGTGTCTGTTTCTGTGTCGGGTCTTACTACTTCTGACCCCTTCCTCCTTGTTCGTGACACCCAGGTTTGCTCTTCACACGTCGCATCCACACCATCAGCAAACGTAGAGACGACCCGACTTTAGTAGGTCTCATTTCAGAAGAGGATGAGATGACGCACAGAGACCAGAACCTTGAAGCTTGAGCTGCCAGTTGCACAGATAACGACAGTCCAGAGGTTATGTGAGTTGTAGGGTATTAAAGTCAAGGCCGATCAAACTGGTTTTATATACATAAAGTTTAACAACAGGAAAATGTTCAATAATTGTGTATATTTATATGTAACTTTTTAGAGTTACATTGGTCAATAAAGGTTTATCTTTCAAGCGGGGCTATTCAAAAACACACTTATGATAAACATGAATAGAATGTTACCACTGATAATTATGAATATTGTGTTATAAGTATTACGTTTTTTCCTTATTGCTTGGCACTGAATCAGACTAAAGTGGTCCAGTTTTGATGACCAAAGTTAAAAAGTTCTTCAAATTCTGAAGTTTTCAAACATTTCCTTAGAACTAACATTTCTGTAGAATGACCTGTAAATTGTTTGACTTGGCTCAAGTATGTTGGGTTTCCTACAGAAATCTCTTCAAAGGAATTTGCTGGAATTTTGGCCAATTCCTCCTGACAGAACCGGTGTTACTACATAATAATATAATCATTTGGTCTTTTCCTAACTGTTTAAAGGCATGGATGCTGAATGTAAACTTATGTTTCAATTTCTAGGCCCACAATAGTTGGTTGGGTCTCCTTCAGCATGAATTACTGGATCAATGCGGCACAGAATGCAGAGTCAAGTCAAGTCAGGTTGATTTGTGTAGCACATTTCAGCAGCAAGGCAGTTCAAAATGCTTTACATCATAAAAACAATCAATATAAAGTCATGGAACACAATCAGCAATTGAAGCATCACATTAAGAAAAACCTCGCTGTTGCTTTCTAATTGATACCGCCCCTTTAAACTTTAGGCTCTCCAACCCAACTTCCATCAACGGTTGATTGCCAAACCAAGGTCAAATGACCATATATCTTCCTTTAGACTAGTGGTGCCCAAAGTTGGCCCTCGAGGGCCGGCATCCTGCATGTTTTAGTTTTCTTTCTGGTTTAACACACCTGGATCAAATGATGCTCGTCAGGAGGCCTAAGACGAACATTGATGTGCTGAAAAGGTTGTTACTACCACCAGGGAGGGAACTAAAACATGCAGGATGCCAGCTCCACTGCTTTAGACCGTATGCTTTCTAGGGCATGTCATCCCAATGACATAAAGCCATAATGGCCTCTATGTCATCTACATGTTGGGTCTGATGTCTTTAATTTTCCTCTTGGCAATACTCCAGCTCAGTGACACCATCGTCACTGAAGCAGTTTTTGGGTATTTGATGTGTTTTTTTTTTTTTAGGTCTTTTAGCCAACAAAATGATTTCATAGAAATTAGAAAAATTTGTAATATCTGCAAGTTACATATCAAACAAAATTGGGGTTAGCTTCCATCTTCTGGTCAGAGGATGGAAGAGGCCTCTCAGAAAAGCAGGACCATCACATAGTCTGCAAAATATGTTTGATCTAACAGTAGAGGAACACCATTTTTTGCTTTAATTTTTCAACCTCAAAGCCTCCTGGGACTCTGGTTTGAATTGACAGATACTCGTATAAGGCGTTATCAGGTCTCCGAATTGTCTTCAGTCTACATTCAGTCATTGACAACCAAGTGGTGGTATGCTACATCCTGCCAGACTGCTGGGGTCATAGAGGTCATGCACTGGCACCTCCAGACCCTCAGAGCACCACCAGCAGGAAACTCAGGTGGAGTGTTTTACCCAAGGTCACAATGGCAGAGAGAGGTCTTGAATGGGCAATCTACCTATTGCGAGACAAACTCCTACCAGTGTCACCACCATCTACCACAACACTTTAAGACACTTTATGCTGATCTGCACCAACCTGATATAGATTCTTTCCACTTTAACAATCATTTATTAAACATGCAAAAATACCAGGAGTTTAATGAATTTTTCAGTTCAATGACTTTATTCAACTGGTGATAAGGAAGCATGTCACGCAAAGACAAGGAAACAACACTAGAAGTATAAAACATGTTAGCGATTAAACTAATAAATATTTATAGCACAGTTAGATAAACAGGTCACATTGACGAAACCATACAGCATAAATCGCTAGTTCAAAGGAATCGCTGAGATTTGTTTCATAACCTGTCCTTTGCTTTTTCTGTAGTTTTTACTGGCAAAACTTCACATTCATCTTGACTGAGCCTTTGCTGCATATATTAACAGTTTTTCCTATATTAAGGAATACATAGCAAAAACATGTAATATCTGCAACTTGAAAAGATGACCACCACTTGCTCTACAGAATCTTTAAATATCAGAAAGTTCAAAGATCAAAAAGTACTTTTCTTTTCCGACTTTATTTTGTTGAAAGATGCGGTCGTGTCTAAATCGTGTTTAAAGGACCTTGAGATGACATTTGTTGCGAATTACTGCAATAGAAATGAACTGAATTGAATTGACTGATGTCTCAGGTTATGCTGGAGAGACGCTCAGTTAGCCTTTGTGTTTGCTTGTCAGTGTGTAACTTCAATAATGCAACCAAGAGACAAAAAATACTTATTCTCAAAATTATTAGAATTTTGAGAATAAGTAGTTTTGCATCGATGGTTTATGTGTATTGAGTTTCGTGCTGATGCTGTAATCTCATTGCTGCAGAGCTCCGACCCCTAATAAAGATTTCAGCTGATAAACATCAGGTTTATCCTGGTGTTTATGTCCTGCACATCTGTTGCATAAGTATCATTATATTTTATTGTTTAACGCTGTGTAATAATGAGAGCGATATTAAAATACCATGGTGCATAAAATTTGAACTATAAATCTACTTCAACTAGAAGGTTGCAGTACTCATAACATTTATCGCTGACATATGCGAGATATTAAATTATTAATTCTTCTTCTTCTGATTATTATTATTATTTAATTATTAAATTTTATGAATGATTATTCATTATTATATTGGGCAGAGTACCCAAAACTTGTAGTCAAGGAAAAGTAGCACTACTTCAACATATTTTCACTCAACTAAAAGTAAAAAGTCCTTGTCCAAGAAATGACTCAAGTAAAAGAAAAAGGCATTTAGTAAAATGTCTATTTGAGCGCTGAGTAACTGATCAAAACATCAATCAACTAATACTTATATATCACATGATCAGATGGATCCAATTATAAAGTCAAGTGGAAGTTTTGGTATTAAGGAGAAAATTGATGACAATTCACGTAAGTAACAAAAACAATAAAATCATGCAAAATACAAATGTTTCTTTCAAAATCAATTAAAAAAAACCCCCAAAACTTCTGAAGCTTTAACAAAAACTGGAGTTGTGTGTCTGTGTCTGGTAAATTTTTGTTTAGTTTTTTGTTCAGTGGGGAGAGAATCCAGAAACTTTAGTCAAGTAAAGGTCAAAGTGCAGCATAGTAAAAATACTCCTTTAAAAAAATACTTAAGTCAGTGTGATAGAATAAATGTAATTAGTTCCTATCAAACTGAATATTAGCAAAGAAAAACAAATGTTTTGTTTGGGACTTTTCCATAGTTAAACTATACTTTTTTTTAAAGTAGCATCTCCACTTCAACATGCACTCAGGAAACAATTTGTTTCGCTGAAAGTATACAGAAATATGTTATACCCTGCATGTTAATATTCTTTGACATCTGGCATTATATTTGTCATTTTATTATTGCTGCAAGGTATATGCATCAAGGTCATGAGTCATTACAATCGCTAGTAATTTAACTGGCAATTAAATATCAGGTTATCAAATGTTGCTGAGTTTATTTGCGTCGGCTTTATATTCCCCTTATGCAACTCTGAATCTGATCTGCACAGATAGCTTGCCCGTGTGTGAATGCAAAATAGAAAAATCTCTCCTTTTTGAAGTTATTCCATTGTCTGTCTTACGCTGTAAGACAGAACGTCATTTTATGTATATGAAGTCACCGTCTCCTTGATGCAGGAAATTCAGCCATGTAGCTATTAATATATAAATATAATACCAAATTGAAGTACTTCATTATCTGCAGCTGATATAAGTATTTTATTAACTGCATTATTATTTGTTGTCATGAGCAAGTTCTCATGACAACAGCAACAACAGAACACTGTACATTGTTCTGATGTACAGTGCTCAAAGGTCTTTTTGGCTGATAAATGATATGATAATTTATCATATCATTTATCTGATATGATGTAATTTATTACACAATCTCAATCACACCTAGAGCCTGACTAAGTAAATTATTGTCCATATGTAGCATTGTACCGTCTTATCTGTACTTGTTCTAATAATCTTATTTATGGTTTTAGTGAGTTGGAGGCTGGTGCAACGTTTGCTCGCTCTCTCTCTTCTGCAGTGTATAAAAGACCACAGTTTGCTGCCACTCTTTGGATTTTTGGTCTGGTCCCACGGTGAGTTGATGAGGGGAAGGACGTCCTCTGACGTTTCACTGAAACTGGCTTTTTGCTGACTTTCTTGTGTTACTCATTTTAAAACTCTCTGTTTATCTTTTCGCTTGTAGTCATCTGAAGAAGTTGTGAGAAAGAAACAAATTACAACATGGCAAAGCTCGTATTGATCACAGGTATTGTAAAAATCATGGTTCAACAACCATTGTGAGGTCCATCCATATTGTTGAATGTATGGTTTAATTTGTCTCCCTACTCTTTTTTTTTTTTCTTCCACAAAAGCCTTCTGTCTGGTGCTTGTCCAGCTGGGTAAGATATGATATACTTTCATCAACCGACACGAGTAACCTACGTAATTTTGAAGAATTGCACTTTGAGGTTATAATTTTATATTTTGTTGCTCTTTCACAGCATACACAAGCAGAATGGAGTGCTATTTCACCAACTGGTCTCAGTACAGGCCTGGGGAGGGCAAATTCCTGCCACAAAACGTAGACCCCTATCTGTGTACCAGTCTGATCTATGCCTTCTCCATCATCAATCACGCCAACGAGCTGGTGACCTATGAATGGAACGACGACGTCCTCTACAAGGCCTTCAACGACCTGAAGTTGAAGTAAGTCAACTTAGTTAACTTCCACTTCTATTCAACACTGCATTACATGCTCTTCAAATACTTTGTTTTCTTTTTATGTTTCTAGGAATCCTCACTTGAAGACTCTGCTGGCTGTCGGTGGCTGGAACTTTGGCTCCACTCAGTGAGTAACTGTGCAAATCAAAATGTTGGACCAAATAAGACTTGCTGATACAAGGATGATACATCTTGATTGTCTTTTAAACTCCTGAGACAAACGACCTTGATAACTATCGGCTGACTTTGTCTAAGAAGTGTCTCGGTGCTTAAAATCTGTCTCCTGCAGGTTCTCCATCATGGTGTCCACACCAGAAAACCGTCAGAAGTTCATCCAGTCTTCAATCAAATTCCTGAGGCAGCATGGATTTGATGGACTGGATCTGGACTGGGAGTACCCAGGTGCCCGTGGAAGCCCCCCTGAAGATAAGCAGAGGTTTACTCTTCTCTGCAGGGTAGGTTGAACACACACACAAAAAGCTTTTTTTTTTTTTTTTTGCAAAGCTACATTTCCATGTTTTATTTTGACCTCCATCCTCACAGTTTCGTGGTGATTATTGCAGGAACTTGTTGCAGCTTATGCCGCAGAGGCTGCAGCCACAGGTAAGCCTCGGCTGATGCTGACTGCTGCAGTGCCTGCTGGAAAGGGGACCATCGATGGTGGATTCGAGATCGCTGAGGTTGCCAAGTAAGTGCTGTGTCAAGTTGTTTCTCACAGGAAGTCTGGGAGTTGTCAACTAAGGGTTTTGTTTACCTAGGGAACTGGACTTCATCAATGTCATGACCTATGACTTCCATGGAACTTGGGATCAGTTCACTGGCCATAACAGCCCACTGTACCAAGGATCTGAGGATGCAGGCGACCTCATCTATTTCAATACCGTAAGGATCCCTTTGCATCCTTATAGCATCCTGAAACATACGTGAGGTTCCCTGATTATCAGTTCTGAGTGAATCTGTATCGTCCTGTGAATACACAGGACTGTTTTGGTACCAAGATATTTTTATGTATTCATTTATTTATTTGTTTATTTACCTTTTGTTCAATCAAAATTCTTAGGACTATGCAATGAGGTACTGGAGAGACAATGGCGCCCCATTGGAGAAGCTCAGGATGGGATTCGCAGCCTACGGTCGTACCTTCCGCCTGTCATCATCAAACACAGCTGTTGGCGCTCCTATTAGTGGACCCGCTTCAGCCGGACCATACACCCGTGAAGCTGGATTCTGGTCCTACTATGAAGTAAACAACTGCCTTTGGATACTTACTTGTCATATGTATCACTTTAGTAGTATTTGACAGGCAATGGCCTATAAAGAAAATAGTTCTATATTCCTGACAATGTTTTATATTCTTTAGATCTGCAACTTCTTGAAGGACACCACCGTCCAATGGATTGATGACCAGAAAGTTCCATATGCAACTAAAAACAATGAGTGGGTAGGATTTGACAACAAAGAAAGCTACAGGACCAAGGTACATAGAAGTTCTCCCGGAACACTTACTGTGTGTGAAGCGATTCCAACAGCTTCTCTTATTTGTGGTCAAACAGGTCAACTACCTGCAGGAGAAGAAGTTTGGTGGAGCCTTTGTTTGGGCCCTTGATTTGGACGACTTTTCTGGAAATTTCTGTGGAGAAGGAAGCCACCCTCTGCTGTCCCATCTTCGCAGTCTTCTCAACATCGGTAAGACATGACAGGATTCAACCTCAGTCTACGCCAGACAGAGACAATGTCTTCATCAATACTATTCAGTGTTTACTTTTTATAAAAGGGAAATACAAATTTATGAGTGGTATTTATGTAGTGATGCTATAATTCTGCCTGTACAGAGCTTCCACCAATGCCCTCAACCACCACCCCCAAGCCTGGCGCTAGCACCACGTCTCCAACCACCACCACCACCACCACCACCACCACCACACACGCTCCGGGATCTGGCTTCTGCAACGGCAAGCCTGATGGTCTTTATGCCCACCTCGACGACAGGACCAAGTTCTACATGTGCGCTGGAGGCACCACGTACGAGCGCGTCTGCGGAACTGGATCCGTCTTCAATGATGACTGCAAGTGCTGCGCTTGGCCTTGAGCTTTCAGTGGTAGCGATGTAAAATGTAGCTCAAACCAACAATCAAAAAGACTGCAAATTTCCTCTTTCATCTATTGTTTGTAAAAAGATCTAGTTGCCTGTATTATAACTTGATGGAAAAAAAATGTAGTTTTGGGAAAATATGGCAAAAAATAAAATTTGCCAATGAACAGCAAACGGAACCTACATCTGTACCCTTGACTACATTATTGAGAACTGTCAAAAATACATCTTATTGGAAATAAAGTAATAAAAACATTATTTCAGTGTAATTTCATTGTAAATAAAGTAGACGAGATCATGTAAGGACCACTTTTATATATTCAAAAGAAAGCCTCAGACCTCCATCTTAAGGAACAAATATAATGCAGAAATAATGAAGCAACATTTCTTAATATCAGCCAAGTTAAAGTTAGGGCACTAATAGGTCTTCCAAACTGCAGATAGCCAATCCACTCCAGGTTGGCTTAAAGGACAGTAAAAATCTAAATTTCGGAGCAGCCATCACAAAGTCCCAATCTCTGTTGTACTGAAAATCTGTGAGCAGATCTATAAAGGTGGGTTCTGTGTGCTTAAACTTGAGTACATAGACGGTTGAAGCCATGCACTGGAGCGCATTACATTTTTTACTGGAACACATCTAACAGGAGAAAAATCCCAATTCAATTTGATTTAAGCAGAAGCTCAGAGGTTCCTCCTCCCTCATGGTGCCACCAAATGATGCAGAAAAAATTTAGTTGTGGGAAAAAACAAATACATGTCCACAAGCATGCGGTGAGTGCAGGTATGTTGTGTTGATGTTCACAAAAAAGTAAATCAGCATTTTTGGCTGATTGGAGTTCAGGAAAAAAATGTTCTCCAATGCTTCAACCTAATATTTCAGGATATATAGAATGAAGTTTTGATGCAAGACTAAAAAAAAATATTGCTATCACACAGTTTGTTGGGGCCCAATTCTTTTCACTTGCAAAGTTTCTTCCCCTCTACAAATATCCACATTTTTCTGATTGACAGCTACTGCTGGACATTCAGGTGTGATGCAGCAGAGGCACATGTAAAAGTTGCAGGACACATGCAGGACTGGAGTCTCACACCTGAGAGTTAAGCTGTTTACAAGAAGGATCAGAACTGAATGCAGTCACTGGGGAAGCATTGGTCCCTCAGTGCAAGACGTTGCATATCTTCTATCAGTCTGTTATGGAGAGTTGCTCAATATCGTCATCACTCGCGATAGCAGCATCAGAGCCAACCACTTCAAAATGTTGAAGGAGCTCATTGAGAAGGGTTGTCTCTTTGTTTCTATGGAGACTGCACTGGAACCTCTGGGGATTATCAGGCCGTAAACTTTGCACATTCATTTTAATTTATGAAAATGCGAGTCAGCTGAATTTCTGTCCTGCCATCTTATTAGAAGAGGGTGCGTACTTGCTTAAAAACAAGGAGCAGCTCTGGGCAGTAAAAGGGCAATGCATTACAAGTCAGACTCTGTTTTACACAATATGAATCAAGATCACAGTAATTGGTCTCCTGCCTGAATGTAATGCATTGTTGATATAGCTGCTACATGACCTGAATAGATACCCCAGCAGACAAACCTCAGGTTTACCTGGTAGATACTTCTTTATCAATTAAGATGATCTGGAAACTGTTCTGAACAATATGCACTGAGAGAACCATTCTCTCTGCGCACATGGCCGTGTGTGGAAGTCAGAACAGAGAAGACATAACACATTTAAGAATGCCTTATCTGCAGAGTGCCTGGTCCTGTCAGGTCTGATCCGGCTGGCTGCTTTGGTCTGAGACTCTGAGTCACAGCTGATTTTTCACATGCAGCATGTCCGTCCCCTCGTCCCCCTGCAGCCCTGAGCATCTTCTCCGTACGACTGGGATCCAACAGCAGAGTGTCTCCAGTCAGACGCTTATCCAGAAACGCTGCGATACTGACTGCTACTGGAGACTCTTCCTGCCCTTCCAGCTATCTTCAGGATGTCCATAGAAAAGCCTTTATAATCTCTCATAACTATTTAGTTCCCTTTGATGTTAATAATCTTATTTTGTGTTAAATGTATTGAAATCAAATGACTTGAGGAAATAAAACGGGGTAGGGAGAGATGCTGGAAGATGACTATTTTTATTTCTTTTTATGTAAGAGTTATTTCATTATCGACAAACAAAACTACATTTTCATCCTTAAACCAGTCAAGTGAATTCCATTAATCAATTTATTTTTTTTTTTAATAAAAGATTCCCATTGTTTCCTCACCGATCATAATGTGCTCAAAACGGTCACAAAGCAATGACACTCTTTAAGTTGTTTATTTCCTTCAACTAACTTTCCACACCTTAAAGTAAGAAAGTTATAGCAAGAAAAAAAAGCAAATAAGACTTTTGACGAAGTCTATCTCGGTCTTTCCTGGAATTCTTCACTCTGTTTCAAGTAGCAAGAGATACTGAGTCTTTATTTGGTTTCAAAGATCCATAGTTAGAGAATAACCCCTCTTGTCATCCAAGGATGCTTCCTCCACCTATTGCAGGTAGTTGAGAGATAAATGGGCGATAAAATCTAACATCGCCGATGGACGACGTCTCCCACCACGTCCATGAAGCTGTGGCAGAACCACAGAGCTCCTTAAGTCCGCTTTGTTTACAAGTGTGCGGGAAACTTATATTACACTCATGTGAAAAAACAAACACACAAAATTTCAGTCACTGTGTTTCCATTAAATAAGAAACGCAATTAAAAATCTGCACCATGATCCTCCTACCTCTTCCGGTTGTCGTCTTCATCTTTTCTGCCTGTCGCAAAATCATTTCTTGATCACGTGTTTGCCTCCGATGCGACAAAACGTTTGTTTCCATTGTTGTTTTGTGAAATACATTAATTTTATCTCATCCTAGTGTCAAACCTTTTTTTATTGAAAATGTGTTTTTTTTAACTGGCGTTTCCTCTAAGCCAATTTATTTTTCTTATAAGGTGAATGGAAAAGCAGCTGGTTACATGTGTACATTTTTAAATGATCGCAGAGGATATGACTGTTTTTATCATGCTGTACATTTTGTCTTAGTTTACATCTTATTGTCATTATTATTGATTATGTGTATCCGATTGGTGCCCCACCAAGGCACAATAAAGGATATTTCTGATGTATATTTTATATATTGCAGGCTTTAGATAAACGGAGCAGAGCTGGATTTGTTTCTGTTGTTTTCATCTTAGCTCTGAAGTTTTCAGAGAACATTTCTTTTTTTTTTCTTTTGCTTTGGGAGCCCCTAAAAAACTTTTTTTTTTTACCCTGCGCCACTGCAGGGTTGGAAGGCATGGCTCCACTGTTGTACACCATTGCGGAGGGCCCTTCTTCACATTTATCTTTATTACTGATGTGAATATACACATTGTTTTCTTCTTTCTCCCTGTAGGTGTCAGTGTTCTTCTGCTGCGGGTCCAATCTGGATTATTCTGCAGCCAGTTCCCACAGCTGAACTGCTTCCCTTTACGTTATTACACGCATGTGATCTTTGAACCACTTGTCCCCTCCCCCAAACACCATCTTATTTTGTTGCACAACTTCAAATAAAGAATAAAAAGACAAATGCATTTGATTGTTTAAATGAATACACAGTAGGAAACCTCTTAAGCAGGCCACTCTGTTTACATCCAGCAGAGCACGAACAAAAGAGACCTTCAAGAAAAAGTACAGGTAGTTAAATAAAAAGAATGTTTGAACCCTCATTTTTTTTAACCCTCAAATATGTTGTGCCCTTTTTGGATGTGACAGATGTTAAATGTTGAACTTAGCGCTTCATGGCCAGACACGCCTAAACCTGTAAATAAAGGAAAAATGAATTTAAAGACCAGACTAAAGTAATGAAAACGTCATGTTTTTATAAGAGACGTGATGCAGCAATGTTTCCTTGCTGTCAGTGAGGCTCAGCAGACCGTGCAGTCCGATACTGATCTCTAGAAAACACATCGCTCCAAGTTCACAGTGGAAAAATCAACCTGTACAGTCACACCGTAACAAGAGTCCAAAGAGAAAAACTTCCAACTAGTGTAAAACTAGAAAAACAGAATGTCATCAACTCCAGGGGGTCGCATGGAATGTCCTTGTCAAAAGTTCTGCCAATGTCCAGAATATGTGGGCTCAGCCATGTTTTAGGTGATGTCCTTCTGCCTGGGCGGCCGGTGAATGTTCCTCACCACACACTTCACCATCCACTGAATGCCTTCGTTCACTCCGTCCCTGCAGCACAACCAGGGAAGAATCAGCAACAGCTGGATTTGTTTTTCCACAAAGTGTCTCAAACTTCTGAACTGAATCTTCTGAATCTGAAAGAAGTCGATAAATGTCTCTGACATTTTCTACCTCTTATTAGACTGGCACTTGGAATTTCCAAAATTATTTCTAACGACCTAAAACAAGAGAAGCTTCACCTGGTATACCTGAAGACAGTGAGAAAAAAAGTAAATAGGAGTTTTTTTTATTCGGTGTATGTGAAATGATCTAATGCTTTCACTTGTCTCTTAAAAACAATTATATGTTGTTCATATTTGTGGTGAAAGGAGTAATTTCTGTTTTCTTTCAGGCAGTGACCACATTTAAATGTGAGGATGTCAACAGCCCAAACATTAAATACACGCAAAGTGTGCATTCAACAAGCCACGAGTATTAACCTGCCCACATTTAGTAAGTGCCAAAAATACAAACAACTCTTTATATTGAAGCTGAAACACAGAGCTGCAGCCAAGAAGTATTCATACCCTGTGAGGGCAGTACAGGGCTGCACTAAGCAGTCTCTTTTGCCGATCTTTGGTGCCGAATCACTGAAGGCTGTTTTGATGTCTGGCACCGACAAACAACTCTGAGAAGAGAAAAACACACAACGCAACCGTCAAAAGCAACACGAGGGCAAAGTATGACGCTCACAAACTCATGCCTGGTTTGTCAAATTCTGTAGATATTTTATTTGGCATTTTTGACAAGTCAAAATGGGCAAAGAGAAAAAAGAAAAATCAATTTTCACTACAGTTTTCTCACAGAGTGTGTCAAAGCGATCGGGCCTTTAAAAGACCGGATTGCGATTTTGGCTGATACCGAATTTGTTCTCCGAAACAAATTCTATATTTAAGCTGTATTTAAGCACTGGTCCTTAAATATAGCGACCAGTGCTGCTGTTTGATATTTCCAAGGTATTCACCAAGGTTGTAATTTTGCAGATTTTCACATGTATTTATATGGAATCAAACTGCAGCGGTCTTTGTGAATTTGCCCCTCGTCTCTGTGTGAATATGAAGATGAATGGTGAAGTAATGGAGGGTCACTGTACCGGTACATCCTGCTTGTTGGCAAGAATGAGGAGCGGAACGCCTTCCAATGCCTCGCTGCATATCATTTTCTCTGGAAAACAATCCCGATACAATTCATGTGGGTCTAAAACACACATTTATCTGTTCAATACAATAAAGTCACCTGGCATAATATCAAAATATAACTTACCAAAGGCTTCCTTTGACTCTGAAAGGCGGTCTTCATCAGTTGAATCAATCACATAGATGACTCCGTGAGACTCTGCGTAGTACTGCAGCATGAAAGAAAAGTTAATTTTTCCAGCAACAGAATGTTTTACAGACGGTTCTGGAGGTCGCACTGGACGAGCAAAAAGCTAAAGTCAACAGTCTGGATCCTGGGTTCACTATATCCTAAATTTACTGATACTTGTTGATGTTCTCATGGAACAAACAGCGCAGGAAGTGGTAAAAATACCATTCCCAACGATACCGTCAGTTTTGATTTTTTTTTACTGTAATTTCTCGTGACAACGATAAATGAAAGTTCTTATTTTTCACAATACGATAAATGCCAAACCCCAACAGAGAATTCATACTGCTGGTGCTTCATTTGTAGCATACTTTGTCCCAGAGAGACTGCAGCTCCTCCTGACCTCCCAGATCCCAGAACATGAGGCGAGCTTTGCCGACGTCGATGGTACCAACTGCGAAGAGAAGAGAAAGATCTGTGACAAATGCTCCGACACATCAGAACAATTTCAAGCAGCTTCTGTTTGTGACTCCAGACATCTGAACCACAGGCTCAAGTATCTGAGTTAGGACAAACAGAAGCCTTCAAAACATGATTTGAATATCAACTTACTGTTTAACCCAACTGTTGTTGTGACTTTGGACAGATTCATCCCCTTGTAGTTTTTACTGAACTTAGTCTTGGTCTGTTCCAGAAAGGTCTGCAGGCAGAGAGAGAGAGAGAGACAGAGACAGACACAGAGAGAGAGATACAGAGAGAGAGACACAGAGAGACAGAGAGAGCAACACTTGGTTGTCAGGGTCACAGCGGACATACAAGCTGCAACTTTTCAGCAGATCCGACAGGTTTCTGACCAAACTAGATTCTGATCCTCATCTAATCAGAACAATGCTGAAGATGTGTATAAAGTAACTGCTACAAAAGTTGACAAAAAGTTGGTGTTGTTTGGTGAAGAGGATGGTAAACAAGTGGCTTCTTGTGGTTACCAGGTCTCCTAAACACCTAGATGCTCTCTGTATAGCAACCACCTCATGTTGCTAAAAACCCTTTATTATTCAGTGAAATCCATCTACTAAGTACAGTGGAGGATGTGTGATGCTGTGAGTTTGTGTACATTGCTGGGGACATGGAACCTGCTGTCACTGATTGTTAAACCGAATAGATTTTTCTCTTGACAACATCAGAGGAAGAAAAACAAGAAGCAAACCGACAGCAGAGAACATACCGTCTTTCCTGCATTATCCAGCCCCAGGATCAACACGCAGTATTCGTCCTTCTGAAACATGTACTTGTATAATCCAGACAGCAGAGTGTACATTTTGGGTCAGCTGAAAGAAGAACTGACGCGACTCCTGCTAACTCCTGCTGTTAGCTTGGTTTAGCTAAATACCCGTTAGTCTGTCACGGCAAAACGCGTTTCACTGAGACGCCATTATGTACAGGAAACAGCTCGCTGTGCTAAAACAGCCGATAACCGTGAAAGCGTCTGACAAATATTGGAAAACAAATACGTAGCGTTACACGACGACAAGGCTCTTCTTCTTCTTCTTCTTCTTCTTCTTCTTCTTCGTCGTCGTCGTCTTTTTTCTTCTTTTTGTTGACAGTGCAAAAGCCGAAATGTGAATTGTCGCCACCTGCTGGTCTGGAGTGGGGAAAAAAAAATAACGCAAGGAAAAAAAAAAGAGGAAAAACCCGATTCTTTTTATACACTTGATTTGTAAATATTGTAACCATAAGAAAAAAAATATATAAATAAATAAAATTTATTTGGCTGTACACACTTAGCGAGACCTTCCACTTTAAAACGTGCAAACTTATAATAAAACTCTTATTTACAATAAAACATTCCAAAACTGTCCACATGTATAACAACTCTACCGGGACTACAAATGCACTTATTGAATTACTAACTAGACAAATAAATTTTAAAACTGACTTAATAATCATACATTAACTTGGCCTCCATATTTTGTTTTATTGTAACGCATATATTGCATTTCAATAAATTGTGCTACATGAGCTATGTGGATGACTGCAATAACAACACAGCTCAGTTTGATACCTGCATCATTTATAATATGACTTGTTCAGTCCAGTATGTTCCACAGTAAGTCGATTAATTTCATTAGTTTCTCTTTCCTTTTCCCAGCTCATTCACCAACCAATGAAATGTTGAGGATTTAAACGTCCCTTCCTTTATCATCACTGTCCCATTACTCTTGCCAAATCTAACAAGTACAGTGCCTATAGAAAGTATTCACCCCCTTAGAAGCTTTGCCCTTTTTGTTTCTTTTACAAATCAATGACAAACAACAATCCTTTTCTGACAATTAATTGCACAAAAGCCCCCATTTAATAGCAAATTAAAACTGACTTCAAGAAAATAATGGAAATTAAGTAAAAAATATACATGATAAAAAAAAGTGACTGTGGGAACATTCCAACCAAAACGTTGCAAACAAAAGGCAATTCCACCGAGTTGCTTAAAATTGATGAGAAAACTTAAGGTACAATTTTCAAGGTTCATCAGATTCACTTTCTTAAGAACATGACCGCTATGCGATCAAACAGACATCCTGAACACCTGATCGGATCCCACCCTGATTGTTGTAGGTGCTGCTTGCACTTTGAATGAGAATAAAAATCACTAATCGCATGAAATCGTTTGCGGCATGAAAAGACAGGTGTAATCCTGAAGGACTGTGAGGTTGCTGCTCTACTGAAAATCTTGACACATTTGTCAGATTTTAAATGAAAATCCATAAATGACACCAAGATGTGCCACTTCTGAGACTTGTTCATTAATTTGTCCACAAACCTTTACATTAGAGTAATCCCTGACACTAATTAATACACCCTAGGAAAAAGGAGAAAAATGACAGTTATGTTTAGATTCATTGTGAGACAGCAGGGATGAAACAGATTTGACTGCATACCCACCAGCTACAGAAACAATATCATCAGTATAGATCTGGAAACCTGCATCAGGACACAAAGGTGGTAAATCCTTTATTTAAAAACGTAAACGAAGCGGATGTTTTTGTCTGTGGCCATTAGGTGTCAGTACAAAGCTATGATACAATGAGACAGAGCTTCAGAGATATGTAATCTGCTATGAAGTGAAATGCAGTCTCCTTGGAGTAATCAAAACTGTTGGAGTTAAAAAAAACAAACAACTAAAATCTTTCGAAGGAGGGGAACAAATCCTTTTAAAAAGGCTGAACATCTGTGGTGCATGACAGCACTGACACAGACTGATAGATGCCTCAGTGAGCGTTCTGAAGGCTCTGAGCCTCAGGCACCGACAATCCATCCCAACACCAACAGACTCTGAGCAGCAGCATGGGTCGAGTTCAACACGAGGCAAAGAGATGCAGATGTGGCGTTCACAGTTGGGAAGGCACAGAGACAGCGCTGAATCTGAGAGAAACCTTCGTCAGAATCAAGCATTTCAATTTTGTTTCGCATCGTCCAAAATGTGAATGAATGCACTGAATGGTTGAATTTCTGTCTCAGTGAATTGAACAGAGAAAGAGTGCTTGCACAACCAAAAACCTGACCTCTGACCCCAAAGGCAGCACATCATGGTTTGATTCTTCTGCATCTTGACAATTGCTTCGGTCACAGTCGTTTCCAGGACTCTGAAAATGCAAGTGAAATACCTGCTGGCTTGTAATTGTGTTTGGATCACAGCTCCATATTGAAAAGGTCTTTTTTGACCTGCAGTAAATTACACCCACTGATAATAGACAAATTATTTAAGGTGAGTAAGCGGCAATGAACATAACTTTGCTTTGATTCGTGAATTGTGACGCGCTTACAATTCACAACACATGATGTCTAAACCTGGAAACACATAAATGATTTTTTTTTTTTACCCAATTTTACCCACAATTTCTAGCCGGGGAAAGTGGACAGCAGTTTACACTGTAGTTGCTAAATGCCAATGAAAAACAGAAACTGAGACACGACAACAGCCATATGATCTATTTTTGTCCCTTGAAAATGTTATCTGTGATGCAACAAACATAAAGACAGAACAGCAGTGGGCAAAATACACAAAACATTACGCTGGCATAATAAACGAACGTAAAGAAATGCTGGAAGACAGACAAAAACGGTTCCAGTTAGTATTAACCGAAGGGAACTATAAAGAAATCTGAGTTTAGCTATATTTTAAAAGAACTCAGCGTTTCAATATTCCTGTTTCCTGGAAGTTTATTCCAGATTAGTTGAGTCTGAAAACTGAAAAGCTGCTAACATTTAGTTTAGCTTTAGCTGTTTTTGCACATTCATGCATTGATTTCCTTCAGTTTATCAACTCAAAACTTGAATGGGCTCATCAACACCTGGTGACCTTGTGACATTAACGCCTGAGTTGCGCATCATCTGCATAACTCTGTAACGTATCTTGCGATTTGTCTAATCTGAGCCAGCATTCTGGTGAGTTGATGTCTCCACTGACACTGGAAGCAGGAGGAAACAGCTGCATTTGCAGATGATCGCCGTTTTGGCTGTAGCTTCGTAACTCCAGTCGTTGGTCTGCAAATGAAATTGCTTCCTGACTGGAGCCCTCGGCTCACCAGTACGCCTTCAGTTCTGTGCGCCTTGGAAGTTGGTGAAGTTGTGATAGAAACTTTTGAGGTTCCTGCAACCCACAGACACCAGGAGTTGATGAGTTGCCTCACAGCTGGCTGGAAGGCTTAGAAAAAAAAAAAATGAGTTGAAGGAATGAGCAACTGCTTTGACAGCTTCCTGGTCATTCAGAAATGTTGCGCTTATTGTACACGACTCCGTCCCTGCCCAGGCTCTGGAATCGAAGAACCCTTGTAAATTAGAGTCCAAGTGAAAACACAGGAGTCTTTGCAACATTCTAGGTATGGATGTATTTGGGGGTGTTTAGTTATGATTGCACAGAGCACTTCCAACATTTCTTGTTTTTTTGCACAGGTAGCATGAAGGGCAGAAATTTCTTTAGAAATTTATAACTTCAGTGTTCAAAAAACTATATTTCACTATATTTCAGGGTGTTCAGAATCTAAACATAACTTCCCCATCTTAAAATCATGACTCTTTTCTTACTCTGGTTTTCTAAATGCCCCAAAAATGTTTGTGGAAAGTTTCCTCCTTACGTAATAATTCCGGTGTTTCATAGAAATGTGTGGTGGAAGAAGTGATGAAATGGATTGTCTGTCGTCTCCAAGGCACTCGAGTTTCTTGGCATTAGAGACAGTGAAAACCAGCCGGGCTGCAATCTGCCAGCGGCGGTGGAAACTGGGCATAATTGCTGTTATGAATGTTTCAGCACAAGTGCAGTTTCACTGGCTGTTACTGACGTAAGACAACGCAAAGGGCAAAAAGGGGAAAATAGACCCAGTTATCCACACAACATACGCTTCACTGTACCGTCAGCGGCACCGCCACATAAAGCCACAGTCTTTTCTGACTTCTCAGTTTACTGAACTTCTTATTCAGTTGCAGTATTGTCAAGGTTTCAATGCTTTTGACATAACAATAGAAACAGTGGATTCTTCCCACAGCAGTTCTTATTTATGTAAATCACAAAACATCAGTTTGCCCAGGAGTTTAAACTTGATTCAATTGCTTTTCTGTAATCAATAAAGATGGAACCACTTTCAGTAACTTTGTGATTATTCAGTCAATGTTTAACAGAAAACATAATTTTCAAGAATTCTTGCTTTAGAAACTACACCGGATATATTTTAAGGTTAATTGAACATAACTTGATCTCATTTGCCATTAACCACAAAACTGCCTCTTTTTTGGTTTCAGACATAAACAGACACCAGATCCTTTCAAACTGATTTATTTACCTACAGACTCATTAATGTTTAGCATGTTGGGTGTTTTAGAGCAAAAACTCTTACTGACATATAAATCCAACAATTCGGATGTATTCCGTCTTTAAGTGTTGCTGTCTTGAAAGCATTGAATCGCTTTACATCAAAGGTACAATTCTTCTTCATTTTTCCCCTCGGGATGCAAAAAAAAATCAGAAATCATTGTGTATAAATGTTCCCAAAAGTTGACGGTTATATATTCTTGATATTTACTCTCCTCGGCAACATAGAAATATTAATCTCAGTCTCTGCTTTCTGAAACTTGTCCATATCTATAAAATTACACCTTGTAGTTTGCTTTGTGCTGATTTTCTGTGATCTCTTAATTATTCAGCAGTAGTAAACCAAACAGTGTGGAATCATTTACGGCCTGAAGTTCTGCAGCGTGCGGTTCAGTAAAAGTTTCTGCATAGCAAAAACTGTAAAGTTATGAAGCTGTTCAGACAAACTGATATGAACTTCATTCCAACTAATGAAAGCACTTAAAGTGAATTCTTGAAGTGCTGAGCTGAGCAATTGATGTCTCACTCATCGGTACGTGTCTGACTGAGTTTGACGAGCTGCACAGACTAAGCCTGAAAGTCAGTTCAACTTTGCAAATTATGGTTTAAGTGAATAAATGTTTTCTCTTACACTGCAAAAACACAAAATCTTAGCAAGTGTTTATGATCTAGTTTCAAGTGCAAATATCTTAATACACTTGAAATAAGAGAAGACTAAGTTCTAATTAACTTCCCAGCAAGATAAGGGAGCTTGTTTTAAGTCACTGATTGCTTAATATTGATGAAAACGTTTTATTTCCATTGGCAGATTATTTGCAGTGGAACAACAGTTAGTGTCGGCCGCACTAAATATGGCTACAATGTTCAAACTACATTCACTTCATAATATTTCTAATCATTGATTAAAATTGACATTTGTTCCCCAGTGGGTCTTTCTTTTATTGAGTATGGATGCAGACCACACAAGGATAAGTGTGTTGCATAAATGGATGGATGGACTGATGCAGAAAACCACCGAGCCCTGTGTTTAAAACACTGCTAAGTTCATGGATATTTCGACAACAAAAAAAACAAACAAACCAAAAAAGCAGTCATAAGGAGAAACAGGGCGAACCGGAATGACCAGATCTCACGTCCAAGAACCTGTCATGACTTGCAAATCAGCAGCATTTTCTAACACAATTGCCAAGCAGGCAGGCTGATGATGGATGCGTCTAATTACTTCATTGTAAATCAAACTTTTGCCTGTCAATGCATCTCTTATCAGTCTTTAAAGCAACATCTATTCAACTACTGCGACAAAAGAACAGTCTGGACAAGTTGCTGTTGAAAAATGACAAGCCAATCTCCAACCTCCCATATCATTGAGGGTTGAAAAGGTTTTTTCTGCACTTAAATAGCTTCCCAACCACAACCAAACACTCTGTTCAATGACATCCAGCTAAACACAAGCTGTGGAAGAACCACTGTGTTGGTTTTGTTGGACCTCAGCACAGCATGGTCATTTGTTGACCCTGGACTGGAGAACTGTGTTGGACCTTCTGGCACAGCAGCTGACTGGTTCAAAACTTACCAAAAGAACCGGGACTTTTTTATGTCAGCAGATAACTTCTTATCACAGTAGACAAAGATTACATGCAGGATTCCCCAAGAAAAGAACTTTAGTCTCAAGAAAAAAACAATCCTAACCCTACATCAACATGTTGGTTGATGTTTCATTTATTACGGTTAAAAAGCAGCTGTACACAGATGGGTTTTCAGTCGAGATTTGAAGGAACTTGGTGTTTCAGCTGTTTTGTAGTTTTCTAGAGTTTTCTTGGTCCAGATTTGTGGTGCATAGAAGCTGAAAGCTGCTTCTCCATGTTTGGTTCTGGTTCTGGGTATGCAGAGCAGAACAAGAAACCAGAAGACCTGAGAGGTCTGGAAGGTTGCTGTGACAACAGCAAATCTTTCATGTATTGTGGTGCTAAGCTGCCAGGTTTAAAATAACAGCATTGCTCCACTGGCAACAAACTTGTTGCTTTTGTCAGGCATTGCAGGGTGACCCAGATTGATCCACATGATGGCGTGACTGTGAATGTTATCTACCCTCACCTTGCCACGGTAAAATGCATGACAGGTGCAATTATTTAAGCCATTCAGTTCAAACGCGCCACGGAGACTGAAACAGAAAAATGAGCCAGTCTTTGCACTGGGCGCCTTTTCTTTGGGTTATCACTGCAGCCATGATCGTACATGCTAACTGAGTGAGAGTTGAGATCTCAAGGATGACGATTAATTTTTGTGTGAAGGTGTGTGTGTGTGTGTGCGTGTGTGTGTGTGATTATATGTATGCGTTTGCACATACATTCACATGTATGTGCTATTTGCAACAATAAGTTACTGCATGTAATCCCAGGACTTAAGTGAACAAATTAGACAGTCTCGGTAAGGTTTGCTCATCTCTCTTGCACATCGTCTGATGAAACCAATAAAACTACCCGCCCACATGCTCATCTTCAATCTGTCATTGTCAGAGTCTCTATTTAAGGTTCTAACTCAGTTTACTTCCTCCTTTCTGTGTATGTATTCCCCTGGGCAGAAAAAAAAAAAAACATTAAGTCACAAAGTCCAACTAGATTATTACAACTGAAAATGACATTTTCTTGATATATATATATATATATATATATATATATATATATATATATATATATATATATATATATATATATATATAAAAATGCAAATTATCTGTGATAAAAGACCCGAGATCCCATTTTGTTAAGGCACTGTTATTTGCAGCCGAGTTAAAGGAATCCAGTTAGGCAAAGCAGATCAATTTACAGTAACTGAATCCGTCCAGCAAGAACTGATCCAATCTTCAGTGATGATGACGGTAAAGCTTAGAAAGAAAAACAGGACAGGTGAGTGTTGTTGATCGAGTTCTCTGGAAAGCGGAGGAGGGACGGAGGTGTGGCCACCCCAGGTGGAATTCCCCTGAATTTACCTCTCCATCCCCCAGCCCTCCACAGGGATATAAAAATCCAACCGAAAACGCTGTTTTGCCCTAGAGACAGGAACCTTATAAAGAGCAGACAGAAACAAGGACAGAAGAGGCAAGACACAACCTAAAGTGGGATAGTTTTGAACTTTTTTTGTTTGTTTTTTTAACCATTCAGTGGCTTGTGCTGAAAGAGGTAAATGACTCCAAAGAATTATTTGATGCAATTCATGTCGAGGAGACGCTTGCATTTTAAGTCTCAACAATGTGAAAAACGTCACTTTTGAAAGAAAATGTTCAGAGTAACTGATTTGTAACTCCTCGATGTCTCTCAGAGAGTCGATGTCGTCGCCGTGCCTCAGCAGCATCTTGACTCACGCCAACCTGACGATGTATCAGACTGGCTTATCCGACATCCCCCCACAGCAGCTCCACGCGCTGCCCAACGTCCACACTCTGGAGAGCAGAAGTTACAACACGAGAGGTAAGAGCATCGTCTGACGTCGGGCCGGGAGAATGTTTCACGTGGGAGACCTCCACTTAAACCCAGATGTAGAGAACTGGACTTTTGTTTGAAGTTTGTTTCTGACTGGGTGTGATGCATTGATCTCACGCACATTCAAATTATTATTACTTCGCATCAAATGAGTTATTTTGACAACATATTTATCCTTTACGTTAAATCTAAATCTCCAGGGTGTATGAATAATGTTTGGGCTCCACTGAAATTGACACCAGAAAACTGTCGAGAAGTTTGGAAGCTCCTATTTGTCACAATCTACATCCTGTACAGTGATGGTGATATAGTAGAAAGAACATCATTGTTCTTGTACATGAGCCACATGATCCAGACTTAAGATAATCAAACAATGAGGTCACTTTACTTTGACCTAATTGCGCTAATGATTCACTGAACTGTCAATGTTTAACTGAACTCGACGCTCAAAGCAGGTAAATGCTGTGACCTCCTGCTTGGCCAACTGGGCTGGCCGTATTTGTTTTCTCTGATCCCTAAGCGAGGTGTTATTTCACTCTCGTATTGTTTCGTGGATAAAACACCAGAAAATGCAGATTTGTTCAGAAAAAGAAAATCAAAATGAGGATGTTTCCAGCAGAGTTTCTGTTTGGCTTTGAGCTTTACTGGAGATCAAGACAGACTGATTAGATAAAAAAAAACAAAAAACTTTTTTACCACTTTTGTCAGAAGAACTTGAGATAATAAATGACTCTCATTCCTCAGGTCACTGGTACAAACAGATGAGCCCTCACCACTGGACGCCAGAGCATGTTCTAGACTGGATCAGCGACCATGTGGAGAGCACCAAGTTTGATGCCAGCACCCTTAGTCTGGATTTCTGCTCCATTGACGGCCCAAACCTCTGCCGCATGAACCAGGAAGAAATGACTGCCGTTTTCGGCCCGCAGCTCGGCCCACATCTTTACCAGAGCTTAGAAGAGTACAAGACAAAATATGGTAAACTAAATCTCTAGAATGTATCATTTTATTGTTCCAATCCACCGATATCAACCTGTTTACATGCAATCAATCATCGATCCGTCTTCAGAGATGGTAAAAACATAACAAATTATTCTTTTTTTTTTTTTCCAGAACTGCAGAGTCTCTCTGGACCAGAACTAAGTGAGACATGTCAACTTCTTGATAACTTCCTGGACAACTTGAGCTTCCCTTTGCTGACCACGCTCAAAATTGGCCATGGTACATTCTGATAATTATTTATTTAGATAGCATAGAAGTATGTAGTGTTAGAGAAAACTTTCTAATAACACATCCATCTACCACACAGGTGAAGAGACTGAGATCAAGAGAAACTTTGAATACCGCGATGGTTATGATTTGACCAGATTCACCATGGAGTCTCTGACAACTCTGGACGACACTGATTACCTTTCTGACAATCCATCAGACAGTGAATGCAGCTCCTCGGCCAACAGTTAGTATATCGCTATCATCCTGTCGACATTTGTGAAAGTTCAGTGCATCAAGACGTTCCTTATCTCAAACGTGTGTGATGTGTGTTCAGGTGGCACGTTTAGATTCATGAGCTCACCAGAGTCCGGCAGCAGCGAATCAGACCCTGAATTCTACCCAGTGTCAAGTGAGTATTCAGGCAAACTTTCTCTGGCATTCTGGTCTCACGGTACAGTCGAGGTTCGGCTTGGTAAACGAATCGCTGTGTTGACAGAGGTCCACATCAAAACCGAAGATGGAGACTGTCGCATCAAGAGACCCCGAGGGCGGCCTCCGAAAGTCAACCGTGGACATAGCACCAGCATATACGACAACCCTAAGAAAAGCAAACATGGTACGCATTCTACATTACAAGTAGTTTTTCTCTTCAGGTCAAGAACGCCTTTATATTTGCATGTTCATGCTAATACTTCCCGTACCTGGAAACAGCGAGCTGATTGGTGTCCGTCCTTTGCAGCACCCCGTGGAACCCACCTGTGGGAGTTCATCAGAGACATCCTCATCCACCCCGAGAAGAACCAGGGCCTGATGAAGTGGGAGGACCGTCGGGAGGGGGTGTTCAAATTCCTCAAGTCCGAGGCCGTCGCCCAGATGTGGGGCCAGAAGAAGAAGAACACCAGCATGACCTATGAGAAACTGAGCCGGGCCATGAGGTGAGCTCCTGCTGCACATGGATAACCCAGAGCTCATTATGAAGGGATTTTGTTTTTCTTAGCTGCCCGATCCGAATATGTGTTCATTCTCTCAAATATGAATTTGCATTCAATCAACTTGTCCAAACTTAATTTGTTCAATATGGGCGCAGTTGAGGTTTTTTTCAAATTGGTGGCTTGACTGAGCAAGTAATAATTTGGGGCTGGCACAGTAAAAAAAAAAAAAAAAAAGAGGATGACTACTGTTGTGTTGCATAACTTCATTGTGCACAGATGAAGTTTGCAAAGTAAGGTTTAAATCCTTTGTTTGAACCCCATAAACTAAACTTTATTGGTTTATAGTTATGCATGTTGGCAACAATGACCCCTCATTACCAGAAAGCCAAGATAAATTCATATTTTATGAGAGGCAGACTACCACAGCACGTCCATTCAGGGAATTAGTTTCCATCACCAGAGTACGATCATCTTCACTGGAACTCCAGTGGTTGCTTCAGAACATTTTCTTCTGGTACATGTCGTTGGAATCCCTAAGGTGATATGTCTCTACTTGCAGGTATTACTACAAGAGAGAGATTTTGGAGCGGGTTGATGGCAGAAGACTTGTGTACAAGTTCGGAAAGAATTCCAGTGGGTGGAAGACTGAGGAGATTGGCAGCGGCGTCGGAGGCGTCAGTCTCTGAGCAGATAGAGATCACTAAGCCGACCAGTGCAGAAGTTTAGGAACCAGAAAAGCCTGTTTTTTGCCTGGCTGGGGGAAAAAGTCGTTACTATCTGAAGTTTTAAAGATGAAACTTCCTCTTACAGGGAAGGTGTTGCAGAAAATGTAAGCCATTGTGTTTGGCTCCAGTAGGTTTTATGAACCAATATTAACGTTTTGTGTGTTTTATATTTTGATCCTCGTTACAGAAACTTTAAACATAGCTCTACCGATGTTTTTGAGCCTTTGTAAACAAAGTAACAGTTGTTCCATATTCGCCATAGCTTAGATATAGTGTTGTTTTTTTTTGTTTTTTTGTTTTATTGTAAATTCATGACCGGCTAATCTCCGTGCGTAAAGTTTTTGCTGTGGTACATGGGTGTGAATAACCGACACTGCAAGTATCTAATTTTCTATATTGTTCTGTCATGGTTCCATTGATATGCGAACCTCAATTGTGGCTCTGAATATGAGATTCGGAAAGCACAAATTAAAGACAGAACAGAGAGAAATAAATGTAGGTGATGTTTTTTGTCACATCAACATTTACCTTATGTTTTACCTATCTGTACGACTTGTTATAAAGTGTGTAAAGCGTCTTCTCATAATGTTTATTACAGAATAACAGATGAGTAGTCCTACTGTGTAGTTTACGGATTTTATGATTTGATTTATTTTTTTTTTCCACATGAAAAATGTTTGACTCGTCAATCTCTGTGTTGGTGGATGTGAGAAATAAACCACGTTGTATAAATGCTAATCAGTCCATTTATTTTGACCTCATGTAGATTTACCAGATGTTCCTCTCATTCTGCTCCTCACATAAACGACGCGCTACACAAAACTCAAACCATGCATATTTATACCTCCAATAAATACTAGCACTCTACATATGGAGCACTTTTACCCTTTTCATTCACCTACCAACAACAAGTTCCCTGCAGTTTTGATCAAACTACGATTTTCTTATTTAGTTTAAACAATTTGTGCTGCAGAACGTCAGCGTCTTGGGAGTTAAACTTGGCATCTACGGCTCCATAAGTGTGAAATAATAATTATGTTTTTTAATGTTGTTTTTCCTTTCAGTTTTGGCTGGAAAGAAAAAAATTCATTTAAATAGTCGGCAGCATTCCGTCATGTGAATTTTAATCTGAATAAGAATGAGTGATACTTAATCCAGCTCCATTGAGTTGAGAGTTACTTCATTAGAAGCAAAGAGAAACTGAGTGATGTCATAACTCAGTTCACCCGAATATCTTCTAAGAGCCATTGTGTGCAGGAAGGATCTCCAGTAGCAGTCAATCTTGCAACCAGTTTGAAGAGGCCTCTGACTGAAGAGTGAGAATGTGATAGCCTCATTACTGCTGTGACAAGCTAATGTTGTGTTCACACTAAATGTCTTTTGAGCGTTTGCTTAAAGAATGGAATACAGACTGTGTTGACTGCTTGCATTAATGAAAAATCAGATGTGTGTACTTCTGTAGTAATTTTTGAATTCAATTGGAGAATGTACCCATCTGTAATTAATACACAGGCATCATTGAAACAGCAACGTTATGCTTTCTTCCTGGCTTGGTGTTGGCGGTGTGTGAATGGATCACACACCAATTCCAGAACGTGCTTAAAGACACATTCAAAGTCTACGCTCCACATGGACTTTGAATGTGAACCAGATGCGCCGGACGCTCAAAATGCATTTGGAGTGACCGTACCACAACAGCTCAACATCTGGACAGCAGAGACGACGTTCCTCGGTAACGCCATCAGCTGTTACTGTGGCGCTGCTAATTTGCTTTTTCTTCTCTTTAAATCTCTGAGTCGTCTCTCCGCCCAATATGAGGCTTTCTCGTTATGACTGATCGATCAATGATTCATACTGATAGAATTCAGAAAGACGGGTTCTGTCTCTCTCATGTGTCATTCTAAGCGGTTAGGTTACCCTGAGCTGTCTCTGTAGCTCTGCTGGTATAAGCTTAGCTTGCTGCTGCTATGTTTTGAGCTGTTTTTCTTTACACTAAAGCTACATCAGATCTGGAGTTCTTCTTGGTTGTTGCATCTTCCTGGAGGAAGGCACTCAGCTAGACGTCATTAACTTTTTATTTTTCATTAACATAGAAAATACTCCGTCAGTATCTTTGTTTCTTGTTTTTCTGTATCTGGTCTGTTTTCTCAAACCTCCAGTTGGTCGTGGCAGACGGACGTTTGTTCTGAGCCAGGTTCTGGTTCTGCTGGAGGTTTCCTCCTGTTAAAGGGGAGTTTTTCTTTCCACTGTCGCTGGATGCACGCTCGGTATGAGGGAATGCTGTTAAGCCAATGAAGCAAGGCAACATGTTCGTCCAGGAAGAGTGAATGCTGAAGGTCAATGATGCCATGCAATCTGCTGAGTTTCCTTAGAAACATTCATAACTAATTGAACAATGACCTGAGCTTATTGCACTATTTGATAACTTGGATCACTTGGAATGTGTGTGTGACCGAACTGAAATGAGTTGTTTGTAAAGTGGCTAAAGGCGACATGCATTGTGAACTGGCAAACATACATAAACTGCACCAAACTTATTTTGGACTTTTCTCCTTAAATTGAACATTTTAATACAAATGCCACTGATTTCTTTCAACAGCTTCATGTGATTTTTTTTAGCCATACAGTAGATTTTGGATAATCATTAACTGAGCAAATAAAAATGTCCAGTGCAGTCACGCAAAATCACAATCAGCATGTTAATAGAAAATATGTGAGAAAGGAGTAATAAAGATGCCCATAAAAACATCTTTAACATCAAAAACTTCTGGTGAGCCACAATTTAGATCAGCTACTCAGAACCATGGTGGACACATATGCAGGTTGTATTTGCAAAAACAAAACCAAGCAGTCAGTATTAGATTCTTATTTATCTGTAATGAGGGGAGCAGGATGACTGATGAATCCCATGTGGGTTTTAATCTTAATCAGTCCGTGAACTGCACCGTATTTTTTATTTTTCTTGGTCCGTCTCAACGTGACAGAGCTTGACCACCACTTTTGAAGTTACATGTTGTTAACTCTCATGTCAGTGATGTCACCGGATACCAGTGGGCTACAAAGACATGTATCTAGTTCAGCTTAGACGAAAAGTGGTGATGTTATTATTAATAAATTATAAATAATAAATTATTATTATTATTTTTCAACAGGCTGTAGTGACCACCGTTTTCATGAGAGACTAAAACCCTGATGGAAATGAAATGAAAGGCAAGAGAGCCATTTAAGATAACACCAAACACCGTATTATAGTCCTCTTTGATAAATGTCCATATGATGAGCCTCAACCGGTCACACATCAGGCTCCAAAGGCAGAATATGTTGTCTTCATGTGCTAATAACAGTGACAAAGACACCACTTTGGAAGGCCTGTCTTAACAAGACATTATCCAGAGACGTGTATCTTTTTGAATACTGTGGTTCAGCTTTGCCAGCCTCAGATGAACCAAAATGTTAAAGTTTGGTCTCTGAATTCAAATTTCCTACACTCTTAAAGATATGACTGTGAGCCACGTCGTGATGTCTGTGACTGTGCTAACCATGACAAAATAGTTTTTATTTATTTTATTTCACTGTTGCATGACAACACACCACAAAAGCGCGTTGGGTGGAGCTTCAGTTTGGGCAGATAAGCCTGACCTCGTAGGTGAGTCTAAGCAAAATATTTGGTCTTCTGACGTTATTGATGAAGCAGATTTAGAATTTACCGAAACCGTACGACCTTCTAAGTGCCGCCGGTTTAAATTCATTGTGATGAAATGAAATTAGTCACTTATTTGCTTTCCATATAACTTTGTTTGTAGTCACAGGGCGAGCATGCAGACCCACGCGCCTGCGGTCCAAGTCGTGCACCAGAGACCTGCTTGCCGTGGGGCGACGCATCTGACAGCCCTATTGCTGCACTGCCCTTGTTTATCTATAGTGTCATGTTGCACCTTTGGGATCAAAGTATGACTCTCTATGACTTCAATGAGAGCCATATTGTAAAGTCTGAAGAAGATAACCTATTTCGTCCCAGTTAAAAAAATCGCCATTTGCTGAGATATAAGTAAAATATAAGCTCTGATTGGAGTATCCAATCAGAGCCAACATGTTCTCTGACAAACTCAGCAACACTTGACAACCTCCTGATTAAAACCCTTAAACATGTGAACGCTCTGTTCTCTCTTTACAGCCTTTTCGAACTTTATAAGTTGACTTATTAGATGTTTTCTAATCATCCACGCAGGATGGGTTAATTATCTAACCGCTCTACTTAGCAGCTCTGACACACACCGAAAGAGGTGAGAGCAACTTCTCCTCCCACAAAGTCAACATACCTGTTGAGCAGGTAGGCTGGCATGCTGCCAGGTCTGTGTGTTGCACGTAACTTACTGGAAACCATTTGATCTGTGCCAGAAAAAATACCGGAGACAGAGGGAGTGGTAGATTATGTTTTTTTTTTCTTTCTTTCTTTTTTACTGCCGTGATCTCAACACATTGTCACTTGATAAACACATGCAGTCAGTAAGCCAGTCACCTGTGTTATACATTAAACCGACCTCTGACACCTCTCTGCCCGGTAAATCATAAAATCACCCATCACAGAAACCAACATGGAACTACCTGGGAAACATGGGAACTGAGATAGAGAGAGAGAAGCAGTAAAAGATCACGTGTCACGTGGGCCACTTTGACGTTATGACAGGATTTTATGTCTTATGTTTTATGCCCAGGGGCCAAAGTCTGCATGGACAGAAACCCCATGCGTGAGTCCTAAAGCGGAAAATATCAAAGTGCTGTAAGAATGAAACAGCACCGCTCAAGTTGTACCGACAATTTCATTGGATTTGGGCCGACATAGAGAAGTTAAATAAATATATTTAAAAAGAAAAAAAAACAAACAAAAAAAAAAACGGAAGAATTTTACTTTGAAAATCAGAATTTTGGTGGCTTTTGTAATGCTGATTGCTTTTCTGTGCCCTTCCTTCAGACAACAGGCTAAATCCAAGCAGAAGAAGTAAAACTCAAAGTTGCTGCAAGGCATAAACTCCGGTGAACCCCGGAAGAAGGGATGTTGCGCAAGGTTTTCTGCAAATGACGGCACAAACACAAGTTCTAGTGAAAGGAAGAAACAGGACAGTGGATACCAGTGAAACACCCAGACAAACACTGGCAGCGAAGTGAAGCAAATAAAGCACCGTCATAGTGTTTGACAACTAAGAGCAGGTGGAACGTGTGTGTGTGTGTGTGTGTGTGTGCGTGTGTGTGGTTGTGTATGTGACAGAATCAAAATAACTTGTATATTAAAGTGGCTCGAGATGACATTTGTTGTGAACTGGAGCGATGCAATAAAAACCGAACAGAAAGAAGCTGAATAAAAATGGAAAAAAATAGCGTCACTAAAAATAAGACCATAAGTAGTTTTAAAAAGAAATCTGGACTTGCAGCACTTGGTATTGTTGGGTTGCATGGCCCTCAGTCTTTGTGGTGTTGGATGGAGCTACATGGTGCAGTTCTGCTCTCATTGTGTTCAAAGGGTTGGATTCTCTGAAGAAAGAATAATGTCTGCTTCCCTTGGGTTACATCTTCAGGAGACACAAATAAATGTGTTTTTACTCTGACGCCAGACAGACAGGTTTGCTTTCCTCTCAAATGAGAAAACCTCTGGTCCATTCAGTCTTTATTAAAGTGGCTTGAACAAGTAAGAGTCCAGGTGACTCTGACGCCCTTAAATGTAAAGACTGAAACCAGAGGTTTTGGCTGCCTGCTCATTCATTTTAACATTTGTTTTAGTTTTTATGTATTTTTTGAATCTTCACATGCTCTTGCTCTACAATCACTACTTTCATGATCTTGCTGAGAAGCTCAGAGAGGGAAGAAACATTTCAGTAGCAGCTCAATGGTAATGAAATTTTCTCTTAGCTGTATGAATGTTTTTTTAAACTCTGCTCTAAAAACAAAAACTAAACGAAAAATTTCATTGGCTATTGACTTTCCATGAAAGAGCTTCTTTTATTCACTCAAGATGTTACTTTATAACATATTTTATATCTTGTCAAATTTATGTTTGAATGTCTTTGGTCATTGGTGCCTCTTTTTTTTTTTTTTTTAAGTGTTCATGAATAAAGTTGACTTGGCTTAGATATTGCAACCTCTTTTAGGTAACACAAATTCAATTCAAAAATATTTAATTAATCCCAAAGGGAAAATAAATTTGTGATCTTAACTAGATTGTTTGTTGGGTTGAACACATTCAATTATCTGTCTGTTGCAGCAGCTTAATTAGCCTATGAAGCTAATCTACATCTAAAACATTGATATAGATTTTTTTTTCTCAGTTTTTTTTTAGGGTTAGTCAAAATCATGAAGGAACTGCCAAACAGTTCCTAAATCAGATGAAATCTGAGGAAGGATAAGCAGTTTTAAGATAAAAAAAAAAAAAAAAAATCAAACTGTGTGTTTAGATGTTTATGGCAGGCAGAATTTAAAACCTCAGCATTTTGTGCCTACAGAATATAAACATTTATATTTTTCTAAACGTCCAAAGAGAAATTGAGCTTTCACAAAGATTTAAGGGAGCCTTAAATTGCTAGTTTTATGTACTGGACAGAAGTTACATCATACAGCATCATGTGCTCCGGTTCTAAATCATTACTATATATATTTATATTGTCATAATATAATACATTTTTTATTATAAAAATGTATTATTTGTTTGTTTGTTTTATTTTTCATTGCCTTGAGATGATTTTAGATGTGAATATAATCTAAAACAAATGAAGGAATTACAAGATTATCCCAGTCACCCTTCATATCTCTAACCTTTAACGAACAATTTTATGTAACTAGAAACACAATATCATGTTTCATTTTATGACTGAAAGTAGTTTGAGTTCTTTGTTTTATTCAGTTCAGTAGTAATTTTTATTTTTTTTTTAAAGATATTTTAATTCAATTGTAGAGGTTTAAACCCTATATTTTAGGCTGCTGGTGGCTGTTTTACGTGCACGCAATCAAGATTCATGATGCCAATCTTCAGTTTGACTTATAATAAAGTCATTTATTGTCCCAACAATGTCCATTGTCCCTTCTATTTCCATTTAGATCCACATAAATTTGACGTCAATCCAAACCAAGCCCAGTAGAAAACTGTTGCCTTGTCCGATTAACAACACCTGACCAGAATCATGGTTGACCATAAATAACCACATGCCCCCATCAGATACGCAGAACGTAAAATAAAATACGCCCCTTGGTGGCCATAAACACAGGAAAGGAGAAATGGCTCCTCCAAATTGTATAGTTTAATGGTAAATGGGACACGTGTCTATCCTGAGACAATAAAATAATATAAAACTCCTTGGCATTGTTTCGGTTAAGACCCCTTTATCAGCTGCTCTAAAGTTTTTGACCTTTAGATTTTGAAAGCGGTCCACACACCAAGGGAAACGTTTCATTCTTTGACATGAAATCAGATCCATCCACCATCCAGACATGGATGTTGGTGAACACTTTGAACTGTGTCAACAGCGCCCCTCTGTGGACTGATACGGTAATAAACGCAACACCTTGAAAAGGGACTTGTGCGCTGCAAAAACACCAAATCCTACCAAGTGTTTTTTTTTTCTCCCCTAAATTTTCATGCAAATATCTTAGCACATTTGAAATAAGACAAAACTAACTTGCAAGCTTCTGATGAAGGAGTAACATTATGTCATGATAACGTAATGCATTTTTTTTTTAGCTTTATTGATATAATAATAATAATAATAATGATTGTGCACTTTTTTTCTTTTGTCAGTATAAAGTATTTGGAAGGTGTTGGGGGTGGAACAGAGGTTCTCAAATGTCCAATCCCGCCTCCAAACTAAAGTTCCTGTCTGGGGGAGAAGGGCCTCCTTCTCTGCGCTGTGCTGGCTCCGGACCCCATCATGGGACCCCGCTGCGCGCTGATCTGGACATGCCTCTGGCTCACCGCCGGCCTCTGCAGGCCGGACTCCGGTCCCAGCAACTCAACTTTGGTGCCTTATGACTTCCTCTTCGACGCGGCGGTGGAAGCCTACTACAGAGGGGACTGGCTGACGGTCATCCTGAACATGGAGAAGGCCCTCAGGAACAGAGCTGCGGTCCGGAACGTGAAGGTTCAGTGTCGGCTGCGATGTGACAGCCAGTCGGCTCCCGGCGAGCCTGGAATTCGGGGCTTGGAATTCCCGGTGCCCGGGTCCGGGTCGGTGGAGGACCTGAGCTTTTTCCAGAACATTTTGAGGCGGGCAGACTGCGTGAGCTCGTGCGAAACCGAGAAGCTCGGCTCTCCGACTCTGCATCAAGTCAGCGAGGAAGTGGAGCTGGAGTTTGGGAAGAGGACCCCGTACAACTACCTCCAGGTCGCCTACTTCAAGGTAACTCCACGGCGGGATTGATTATGGATTTCATATTTTCAGCCAGAGCTCAGGCAGATTTGACCCGGGAACGGAACACCCCCCCCCCCAACCCGGCCCTCTTCAGACGGAGGCTCCTCTGCCACGTCTTAAACTGAATTGTGCCTCGACGTAAATCTGACGTTGGGACGTCAGAGGTTCAGCATCAAGGAGACCGAAGAGTCAGAAATAGCGGAAAAATAACTGCGCGCGCGGCGGTCAGGCTTTTCATGTTTGAACTGTTTTCAAGGCTCCTTTAGGTTTTTGTGAAGTGAAAATATTCTGATTCTGTGTTTTCCAGTTAAAACTCGATGTTATTAAAAAAACAAACAAACAAACAAAACACACACAACACAACACACGTTGTCAGAAATAATATCAGTTTGGCAAAATACAGAGAAATATGCAAAACTTCATCCCTTATTCATCTTATGGGACAAATGCATCACGGATTTGACCGTCTGTTTGTCTGTATCTGTGACGTAGACACACACAGCTGAAGCCAGAAGTTTACATACAGCTGTTCAGATCTTCCAGCAGCTTCTCCACAGGACTGAGATCAGGACTTACGCCACGTCTCTGTTGTCCTTACGCCACGTCTCTGTTGTCCTTACGCCACGTCTCTGTTGTCCTTACGCCACGTCTCTGTTGTCCTTACGCCACTTTGACTTTTTTGCATCCATCTGTGTCCGACCTTTAATGTCCTTGGTTGATGCCTTAGATGTTACTTCAATATCCAAAACATGAACATGTATATAAAAGATGTAACTTCAATATTCCCGCATATCTATTCTATGAAACATCCGCACAGCGCGATACGTCACAGTGAGGACGATAGCGATGCCCTCTGGCTCCTCTTTAGTCTCATCATACATAAAAAATGAAAGTCTTTGTCCCCATGTGCTTTTGCAAATTGCAGGGGGACTTTTTGACGTTTCTTTTAGAGTAACTGCTTCTTTCTTGCTGAGTGGCATCTCAGGCAAAGAACACGTTTCACTGTGGACTCTGAGACCAGCTTCACCCAGCATCTTCCATTATTCTTTGGCTTTTGTTCTGGGGTCGATTTGCAGATTTTGGACCAAGACTCGTCCAAAAGGGACACAGAAGCTGTCTCCTGCACAGTTTTTCTGACACACTCAAATTTCTATGGCAACTATGAAATTTGACATCTGCTGCCTGCTTACCTTCAATCCATGTACTGACTATTTTCTTTGCAAATAAAAAGTAATATATTGCATTAATATTTTCATTCTACTCGTACCGCCGCAGGACTTTCACTGCGTTTCTCATCTGTTTCGTACATATATTTCAGCAAGAAGTGATCTGTGTCGTTTCAGATCAACAAGCTGGACAAGGCGGTGGCAGCTGCCCACACCTTCTCCCAGGCCAACCCAGACCACCTGGAGATGAAGCAGAACCTGGAGTACTACAGGATGATGGCAAGAGTAGAGGAGGAGAACTTCAAAGATCTGGAAGCTAAGCCACACATGGTGAGAACCAATCCACTTTTGCCCCCCGTTTCTGATGTTTAATTATTATGACAAAGAATTAGACTGCGTAGATCTGCCATTCGATCGGCTGAGTTGGTGTCTAGTTACATTTACTCATTTGCATTTACTTGAGTAACATTTTCGAAAAAGTGTACCTTTAGGAGTATTCTTTTACTATTCTGTGCTTTAATCAAAACGTTACCAAACAGACACGCTGCTGCGGTTTTTGTTGGTTTTGTAAGTTTTTTATTGAGTGAAACTGATTTGGAAAATGTTCTTTCTCTTTCTTTTTGTCATTTATGTCCTTATTTCCACTAAACTTTTTATTTTTTATTTTGGTCCTTCTGGTGATGTAATTTTCAAACAAATGATTGATAATTCGATCAGTTACTCAGAACTCTAGGAGGCTTTTTACCAGATACTTTTTTTTTTTTTTTTCCTGTTGCTTTTTAGATTGATACTTTTTACTATTTATTCTAGTGAAATATTTTATTCATATTTTACTTGAACACAAATATGTTGATGCAGTCCTTCTCTAACTTGAGTCTAATTTTGGGGTGCTCTGCCCGACTGTAGATTAGACACATACTTGATATCCGATCTGGAATTGTTGCCAAAATCGGGAGCGGTAACCTGGAGTCTTTCCTCAGGCCGAGTTTCTGCTGGGGAAGAGCTTCTACAGCGACGACTCTTTCGGACTGGCAGCCAAACACTTTGAGAACGCCCTGGAGGAATACTTCACCGCCTACAAGGAGTGCAGAGCCCTGTGTGAGGGGGGATACCGCTTCGACGGGTACGCCTACATGGAGTACAGCGCCGACCTGTTCCAGGCCATGACAGGTGAGGTGGAATACGTTTGCACGCCGCAGTTTCATGTTTCACGGCGCTCGTGTAAATGCGACTGTTTGTGTCAGATCACTACATGCAGCTGCTGAACTGCAAGCAGCACTGCGCCGTGGAACTGGCCTCCGCTGCTGGCAGAGATGCTCCTTTTGAGGACTTCCTGCCCTCTCACTTCAACTACTTGCAGTTCTCCTACTACAACAGTAAGTCTGTCAGCTTGTCGACGTGAAATAAGGCCTGACGTGAGCAAATTGGTGTACAAATACTCTACTGTTTTCACATTCTGTCACGTTACAACCCGGGATGGACATCCATCGTATCGTTTATAGTGATAAATGCCTCATCATGACGGGATTCTGGTTTCCATTCATCACGCTCATGTTTTGCTGAAAACTATTACATTCAGAAAGCTTGAAGTGAGAAAATAAGACTCCCAACCCAGCTCAACCCCAAGGCATCCCGACCTGACGGAAGCAGATAATGCTTCTGCCCCTCTTCCTTTTTGCAGGTGAGAAGTATGAGCAGGCCATAGAGTGTGCTAAGACCTTCCTGTTGTTCCACCCTGAGGACGAGATGATGAACCAGAACCTCAACTATTACTCTGCTGTGCTGGGCGAGGAAAAGGCCGCAGCCATATCAGCCAGACAGGTACTGCCACATTCACAACGCTTGGCTTGATCGATTTGATCAGTGTTACCACTGCAGGACAGGAAGACAACTTTTAAAGAAATACTAGTTAAACTCCCCATCAAGAGGCGGCTTTGTTTTACCTTGATGCTCATCAAAATATCATGCTCTTCAGTTGCAGTATAAAATATCTGCTTTTTTGCATCAAAATTTGGATGTGCTCATCAAAAGAAATATTTTTTTCTTTTTTAATCCCCTATATATTTTTCTAAAGTAAGACAATCTGAACCTTTGAAAATGTCTTTGAGTTTCTTTTGACCTCAGTCCTACACTGCAAAAACACAAAATCTCTGCAAGTATTTTTGATCTAGTTTCGAGTGCAAATGTCTTAACACACTTGAAATAAGAGTAAACTAGCTATCAAGTAGCATCTCAGAAAGATGTGGCAGCTTGTTTTAAGTCAGTAATTCCTTAATATTGATGAAAAAGTACTAGTTTCATTGGCAGATTATTTCACAAAAAATACCCTGTTGTAACTGAAATAATCTCTGCAACAAGTAGTTTTTCACCAATATTAAGAAATTATTGACTCAAAATGAGCTCAAACGTCCTGCTGAAAAGTTATTTTTAAGTTAGTTTTGTCTTATTTCAAGTGTAGTTTCACTAAATCAAATGAAACTAAACCAAAACAACTAGGTAAGACGTTGTGTTTTTGCAGTGTAACTTTGCTTTTATCACTATTGCTATGAATTTAGGGCTAAAGAGTTTGGCTCTCATCTAACAAGCTAAATATTTTGAACCACAGAGAATAGTAGCATGACTGATAATTAGCTGACTTTGTGTTTATTGGATATGTTGCATGCTGAGATTTGGTGTCTGCTCTGTAACCAGGTGGTGAAGCAGTACATCCAGCAGTCCATTCTAGAGAAGGAGCTGCTGTACTTTGGATATGAAGCTTTTGGAATCACCTTTGTAGATCCGGTGAGAAAACAAAAACCGTCCTCATCCTGTTTTGCCGTATCGTTGTGGAACACCGATAACTAAAAATTCTCTTTTTGACATGTCAATGCAATGTTGTTTTCACTGCAAGGACACTTGGACTCCGGAGGACGTGATGCCAGAGAAGCTGAGGAACAAACACAAGTAAGATTCACGGCACTTTGGCAAATTGAGCCAAGCATTGCAGGGTTAGTTTATTCTTGACGCCTCTGTTATAGTAGGTGTGTTTTCAATTTGCATGTCTTATGGATGTGAATGTCTTAATTCACTCAGCAGAATATTTACTACTACATGTGTTAGACTTTAACCTGCAGAAACGTTTCATGCATTTTGCTCTTAATGGGAGGTTTCAGGAAGCAAATCAAAAAATGTATAAAATTACACACAAATGTACTAACACCAACAACCAAACAGCTCATCGGGTGTTTGAATACTTTTGTTAAAGTGGCATACATGGAACAGAAATATGCTTTTTCTATTCCACACCGGGGAAATCCAAATCCCAGTTGAATTAGCATTTTAGTGTCTAAGTAAGATATAGTGGTTTATTGCATCCTCTTGAGCTCCAAAATTAAAATTTGATCAAGAAGAGACCTCAGTGTCTGGATTCTTGAAAGCGTTTTCAACTTGATTGTTTGAAATATGTAGTGTGTTTCCAGCAAAACATAGAGATCAAAATAAAAGTTAAGCTGAATTTGATGTCAAAGTAAAAAAAAAGTGGTAAAAAGAAAACATTTTACAAAAACTTCCCTTCATCACACTGGACATCTAACAAACAAAAGACATCCATCACACACCCAGCAGGTTCTCAATATCTGAAATTAATGGGAGGGTCTAAAAGTTACCGAAGTGATCTAAACTATTGCAAAGTTTAAAAATTAATAACAGATTTTGGTTCCAAATTGACAACAACAACAAAAAAATAAAATATCAACACAGTTAAAAGAAAAATCTGCTCAACGTGGCAAATTTTTTTCACCCAATTGACCGTCAGGATAATTGACAGTTGCGGGGCTAGACACAAGCTCCTCCAGTGTGAGTTATGATAATCTCCATCTGCTCCTCTTTGGAATAACTCTGCGTACATCAGAGCCGAGAGAGAGACTGCGGCGAGGATCACTGAGGAGATCGGAAACCTGATGAAGGAGATTGAAACTCTAGTTGAGGAGAAGAAGAAGGATTCTTCGGACCTGGCCAAGATGATCGCACCCCAAGAAGGTGACCGTCCAAACGCCACGGTCCATTGGGACGCTTCATCCGAGAGCCACAGAAATATACTGTGACCTGCTTCCTCTAGGGGGTGCGGTGCTGTACGATAACATCAGGGTTACCATGACGTCCAAGCAGCTGAACGGCTCTCAGCGGGTGCTGCTGGACGAGGTGATCAGCGACGATGACTGCAGGGAGCTGCAGCGCCTCTCCAACGTGAGTCCAAACGAAAAGGAGCTTTGTCTGTGAGAGAGCATGTCACGTCAGCGTAACGATCCTACACTCCTCTCCCAGGCTGCCGCTCTGAAAGGCGACGGCTACAGCGGCCACCCATCCCCACACACACCGAGTGAGATGTTCCAGGGGGTCACCGTCCTGAAGGCTGTCAAGGTCTGCAGCACCACACTCTGTCACACAATCACAGACATGTTTTATTTTACAGAGCAGTGGATTACTGCGTTGTAGAAACCATGTGGTCACCTTCTTGAAAATAATGCTCATTATTAACAAAAGTGATTATGGTTAAAAAGAAAAATATGTATATATTTTTTTTTTTGCCAATTTCACTTTAGTCAAAAATGACTTGGGTCATTACTTTCAGAAAACTTATGAATTATATAAGTTTTATAACCTCATAAGTTATAGTGTGACCTCAGATTCTAGAAGTTGTAGGATTTACTCACAGACCTCTCTCTGTGTGTAAAAGGCTTGGGCCGTTCCATTTCTATTGTGTTTTTATGTTTCGCAGCTCGGCCAAGAGGGAAAGGTTCCTCTGAAGAGCGCTCGTTTGTTCTTCGACCTGAGTGAGAAAGTCCGCAAGGTGTTGGAGTCCTACTTCCGACTGGACACGCCTCTGTACTTCTCCTACTCTCATCTGGTGTGTCGCTCTGCCATCGACGGTGAGCTCGGCCACTAGGGGGTGATCATGCTCTCTCTCACAGCTTACAGAAAACCACTTCCTAGTTCCTAGTGATGTGACCAGTTCAGTTTGATGTAAGAGTAAAGTTAGAAACATTTTTTATGAACAGTAGCCCAAAGGTGAGCATATATGTTGTTTTAATGTGTTTTTTTTTTTGTTTGTTTGTTTATAAAGCACAAACCTTACTGTTGGAGCTAAGTGCTCCACCTGGATTTGTCAGCCTGATGCGCTGTAGGTCAGAGGTCGTGTGACAGTGGGATGGTTAACTTCTCTTTGTGCCGCCGCTCATTCAGAAAAGCAGGAGGACCGGAAGGACCTGAGCCATCCTGTTCACGTTGACAACTGTGTCCTGCTTTCCGACCTCAATCAGTGCAAAAAAGAACCTCCTGCTTACACTCACAGAGACTACAGGTGAGGTAAAACAAGAGCATTCTGAGGAGACCTTTGTGTTTTTTGTTTTCTGCCTGACGTTGCAGTGTCATCCTTTCAGTGCCATCTTGTATCTAAATGACGACTTTGAGGGAGGAGAGTTTATTTTCACAGAGCTGGATGCAAAAACAGTCACCGTAAGTAAGAGTTCCACTTAAACACATCATCCCCTCAGTAGAACACGGTTCCGGCAGCATTATGCTGTGGGGCCAATGGGAAAATGAGTGACACTAACTTGGGGGCATTTCTGGAGGGTTAGTGTTCTGAACAAGAACTAGTTCTCGATTGAGTTCAACCAGGTTAAAATGAATGAATTCCTGTTCGTAGTTCATCATCTACATATTTTGAACTGAGTTCGCAGATCCAACTACAACTAATTCTTTCTGATTTCTAATAAACTGTGTATATTTATTAGTGCCACTGCCTGTACTTCATTTTATTGTTCCCTGTTGTCTTTGCTCAAGAGTTGAATTCCTAAAACAACATCTCTCATTGGCATATTTTAATATTTTCATTCACAGAAAACTTTGACCCAAAAAGTGTCCGTTTCAGCTGCTGTCTTTCCTGCGGTCATTCTTAATCCTCTTACTAGCATCAATATGAGACAGATGAGATTTGTCAGGAGTTTTCTTTATCCCTTTAAGCTGTTATTGCAGAATCAAAAACCCACCATAATTCAGAATAATAGTCAAAAAATGGAAGCAGAAGTTAACTTGGACATAAAGTTCTCATCACATAATTATTGTACAATTATTAAACTATGCAGAAGAGAACTTGAGGACGCATGAATGTATTTCTTATCATAAGTGGATTAATCCGCCACAATGTTCCTCTTTAATCCTGATTCTGGAACTTTTATAATTTTTCAGTTCAAGAATCTCAGTGACAAATTTAACTCATTAATGGAAAGATTTTTTTCATTTTTTTTTTTAGCTGTGTTTTCTTTTAATTTCCTACTAAATAGTGAGAAACATCCACAAAATTTGTAACTTAAAAAAAGACTTAAGCACTTTTATCCTTTTACACTTGTTTTTGTGTTTTGAAGAAAATTTTACTTATAGTTGCTGGGAATAGACAAAAACATTTTCTAGACCAAAGAGAATGAAAAGAAAGTTTGGAAGCGCTCTGCCTTGCAATACTACGAAATAGTTACCTCTTCGCTTTATTAACATATTTCACATTTAATTTATGGATGAACTTTTAAAGAAAAATTTACAACATAATTATTTTGCGTTTCTAGTCAGTGATCTAGTGATTTTTCGACATCAATGAACAAAAAAAAAAAAAAAAAAGACTTCACTGACAAATTAAATACATCTCTGTTGTTCTTTCTGTTACTCACCCACAGCACGGCTGGAGGGAGGAGTTACAGGTTGCAGCTTCTACTCTCTCCATTTCCTGTCTGTAAACTAACAAAAAACACAACCCCCCCCCCTCAGTATGCCAGCTGCTTCACCCTGAAATATCCAAAGTTCACCCTAAAAGAAACAGCTTCAATTTACAACATACCACCACATCACTACTGTTCTCAATATCTCACAAGTGTGACCTGAACTCATGAATGCGGTGTTTAAAATGTGTTTGTGCACAACACTGAATCAGAGGGCAAAGGGTGAAAACAGTGTCCAAAATCGCTTTCTGTACACAGGTCCACTTAACCTTGTTCTAACTACACATGTGAAATTCAGTAGCATTCACTACGTTTTGAACTTAATGGCCAGGATAACAGTTTTAAGCAATGCTAGGCAATAAAAGAGCACTCTTACAAAGATCACACATGCAGACTTAATGAGACACAGTTGTTAACTACACTATTTAAACTAAACAAAGCGACAGTGTGCTTATTACTGCAGAAATCACTAGAGAAAAGAGAGGGAAAAAAAGAGAGGAGGGAAAGGAAAGGAAAAGAAGGAAATAAGAAAGGAGCAGAGAAAGAAGAAGAAGAAAGAAAGAAAACACCCTAGAAGTCTGCAGAAAGAGAGAAACTCACTGTTCTAATTCATTAGAGCCGGGAGTTTAACACGTTAAATACCATGAATCGATTTCATAGGTTTTAACATATTAAACATTTTAACGTGTTTAGCCCAATTTTTTTTTTTATTTAAAATTTTTTAACACACAAAAGTCCAGACTCCGAACTTTCGCATTCATGTGTTTCCGGTGCCAACGTCGGCATCCACATCCACTTTCTGACCAAGTTCCATGAATGATCAGGAGTTATTGAAAGTCAAATTTAAAAATTTGACTGATGGCCACACTTTTCAGATTTGTGTTAGTAGCCTATATAAACGTGTCCTTTATGTCGCCTCTCATACTGCAACGTGTGACATTCACATACAATCCTAATCATCACATACAATCCTATTATTATAAATAGATGTAAAATGATGCACTGTGCCGATGCTGAAAGTGCTGAGTGCGTCGCTTGCATTGTAACGTTGGTCTTCATGCCCCCTGCAGGCCGAGGTTCAGCCCCGCTGCGGCCGGGTTGTTGGGTTCGGAGCAGGGAAAGAAAACCCTCACGGCGTCCGGGCCGTCAGTAAAGGTCAGAGGTGTGCAGTGGCTCTGTGGTTCACCTTGGATCCCACTCACGAAGAGAAGGTAACGCATCCAATGCTTGTCCACTGACTTCGTTCAACATGAACAAATAAAAAAAAACAAATAAGCATTTATTTGGCGTTGTTCTACCTTTTAAATTTGCCTCTCTTTTTTGTTTTGTCCTCACCAGGAGAGAATCCAGGCTCAGGACATGCTGAACATGTTTTCCACACCTGTAAATGAAGAGTTCAGCCAGAAAGAGTCACAGGTCTCCAGTGAGTCTGGGCCGGCTGCTCCGCAGGCTGACCAGTTGGCAATGGATAAACGGGAAAAGAAACCGGACGCGACTTCTGCTGGAAAATCAGCCGATCGGCCGGAGGGCACGGCTGAGAAAAAAAGGACTACCAAACCTGCTGCTAAGGCCAAAGCTCCGGCGAAGGCAAAAATCAAAGCTGGAGACGCAGCCAAGGCCGCAAAACAGAAAGCGAAGCAGAGCGATAGAAAAGCTGCAGCTCCTGCCGTTAAAAAGACGATAAAAGGTTCCTCCAAGAAGGACTCGATATCAGCCTCTGATGACAAAAGTGGAAAAGATGAGCTGTGACGTGTGCAGGTGTGAGTGTGTGGATGTGGTGTCTACTTTTTTTTTTTTTACCTCTTAAGATCTTCACTGTGGATGGATGAATAAAAGAAAATGGTGTGTTACAATAATTGGATTTGCTTTAGAATGCATTATTGGGCACCTTTAAAGGTTAAAGGTGAACCAGTGAAGAGCCTCTGACCAACAGTCTGTCGTTCCTTTACAAATGTGAGCAAAGCTAATGCCAAAAAAACACAACTTACCAATTGCGGTGTTTTCATAAAATAGAAAATTACATTAAAGTCACACATGAATAAGCTTGTTCATAAAATAAGTCACTAAAAATCATGGCAGCGGAAACATCCGGCTGTTGATCGCGTGAAAAAAAGTGCAGTTTTGCGAAATATATTTATTTTGATACGGCTGGAAAACCACGTCATCCAAAAAAACAACAAAAAAAGCTTAATCAAAAACCTGGAGGAGGAGGTGAAACACATGAGTGTTGAGGAGTAACTGTTCATTTCACTGATGGGCAGCTAAATTCCTGATTGGTCACTGATCTGAGATCACCTGCTGCCCACATGTACAAAGGTGTGAAAAGTTTCTTGATGTATTTTATCTGCTTTCCGGTGAGAAATCACAGTGAAACAAGGCGACCTTCATCCAATTAGTCAAATCAAACCAGCTGCGAAGTGAGACAATTATTTTAACGTTTCCTTTTTTTAGTTTTTATGCTGTGAGATAAAAAATAAAAGAAGTGAATTTAAAAGTACTTGCGTGAAATTTCTGCAGGGCCTGATCAGACTTGTTTGGGTCAGAAGAAATGCTTCTTTTGTTCAAGTTGCCTCAGTGTTAGGCTTTATTAGCGCAGTTAACTTCTACTTGAAAAAAGCAGCAGTTTAAAAGTCAAATTACAATTCAAGTTAGCACGTTAGCAAGAGGCAGAGACAGAGACAGGTCCACTTCTGTCTCATCAGTCAACAGAATATTTTCCCCCAAAGTCTTGAGGGTCATCATAATATTTACTGGGCAGATTGTGAGACGGGACTAAATGTTCTTTTTGGTCATCAGTGGTTTTGGCCTTGAACTAGCCCGCTGCATTTTTCTCCAGTTGTGGATCATGGCTCTCAGTGTGATCTGCTGATCTGACCAGAGTCTTAGAAATGACTTTTCTGTGAAAGGTTTTCAGTTTAACCAGGTAAATTTCTAAACAAAAAGTAGATAGTTTCTAATCTAACACAAGGAACCCTTTAATAAATGTTATTTAACTGAACATGACTGTATATTACTTCTAGAAATGATTTTGTTTATCAGTGCAAAACGTGTGGTTGGTGAACTTCCAAGAAAACATCCATTAGATATTACTAACGCTAATAAACTGTAGATACTTTATGAAAGTGTTCTGTAGTGGAAAGTAAAGTGTGTAGGTGTACACTGGTTCAAACACATAGTTGCGTTGGTGTTCACACCCACCAACTCCAGCAGTGAGCTCATAGAACAGCATCCAGTCTATCCCATCGTTGCAGACAAAAGCAGATTCTGTCCAGTCCCACTTCAGAGATCTCTGGTGAATCTCTTGAAGGTACTTTTTTATTTTAGTATGATTGAGCTCGCAGGCGTAACTCATGAAGGTCAGATGGAGTCGGCTGCCGCGCGCAAGGCGACCCTCCCACAGCAATGAATACATGAGCAGGATCCCTCCGCTCCGCTGCAGTATGTGCACTCGTGTCCCGCTGTCACTGCTTCCTTTGTGTCATCTTTCTCCCCTTGGTTCGCAAGAGGGAGAGAGGCGCACACAGGCAACTTTGTTTTTTCTTTTGTGTTTGAGGCTCATGGATTCACCCATTGTTTCTGCAACACAGAGGAGTGGAGGAGAAGGGAGGGTGGCTGGGTGGGTCAGCGTGAGTACAGTAGACAACGGGGATCTACTCCGCGATTGGCACAGCCATCTCTGACTGTCCGCACTGCATTTCGATACGTGTGGCGCAGACTGTTAATCTAAAGGCGAAATTTGATTGTTTCCATTCAAAAAAATGTCCTCAGAGTGTCTCCTTCTTGGCACGGCAGCTTGGTGGTTCCTGGAGACAGAACCAGTGGGTTTACGTTGGTTGCAAGCAGGACATGGAGCCCAAACTGGAACTCTGGGCACGGAGGGCCGACCTTGGCACTCTGTCGGGTGAAGGCACCGTCTGGTGAAGAAGGTGTTTCAGCAGCAGGTTTCAATATTAAACTCTCAATATTGAAACCATTGGTAAAAAAATACCAATGCTCATTTACTGAGCATAGAAAAATGGACAACCTGCAGGTTTGTGAAGCTTTACAGTTCAAATAAAAGTCAAACTGTATCTCAGTTCCATTGCTGCTGCTTTGGGCTCTTGTGTCTAAAACCAATCTTGTGTTTTTTGAAACAAAGGGCTCCTTTGTTTTGGTGGTTGTTCAAATGGATGCCTGTTCAATGACTTCAACTCCTCCATCAACCATCTCCTTATTCTTCTATAGAACTAGGATCAGAGCCGTGCCGGTCTGGGCATGGGACCACTGCTGAGAGGGATCTGTAGGGCCAGACTGCTTCATGGTGTTAGGAAAAGGAGCACAAACACTTTCAAGCAGTTAACACAGGTAACAACTGATTGCCTTCAGCCTACCATGTGGTTTGCCTGCTTCTGTTTTGAAAATCTCGACTTTTAACCTAAATTTGTGTCTAGTCTCATAAATCACTTTGATTGTAGAAATCATTTGTGTGTTATGTCCTTTCACGCCACTAAACTGTCATGAACTCTTTCCTGATTTACGTCAGATATAATTACCAACGTCATTAATGTTTGCTAAGCAGCACTCCATTGCCAACAGAATGATGTTCCTTGCAAGCCATGTTCACACTCATTTACTGAGAAACCGGTTAACGTGACAGTCTTGTTTTTGGCCAGTTTACCTGGAGAGACCTTCGGCCAACCCAGCCAAGTGATTGGCTGTTCCTCTCGGGAGGAAACTCACCTGCAGAGACTCCTCTGGAACGAGCAATTAGTCCCCAAAGCAGGTGGTGGCAGCAGCAGCGATAACATCGATATACCACTGTAGGAAATTCCTCGAAGACAATAGTGTTACTATGAATTTGCAGTTTTGTTTATAAATCTGTGGTCGATACAAAAACTCTTCAGTCTGTTTGTTCACACATTTTTCCTTTTTACATTATCTTTATTGCTCATTTGCTTTTTGTCCACAGGGTGGTAACCAGAAGACATGACAAAAATAAACTCACAAATGCAAAGTGACCCATCCAAGAATAGGATGAGAGTGCATTTATGAGAGCTTAATGCTAGCAGGGCTCTGGCTCCTTGGTCCAACCACACTAGTTAGTTCACCTGACGCTTCAGACCAGCACTACTTTTTTTTTAAATGTAGAAGTAAAAAGTAGTTATTCCCCCCATTCTATTTTTTTAAAATTTCTTTCAAAATGTCACTCAACGAAAATGTTACCGCCCCCTTCTGGCTTGAGGCGGCTCTCCCCAACACCGGATGTGTGCGGTCAGCTCCCCTCCGTTTACCTACAGCAACGCCGCAAGAGAGCTCTAGTTGCTCTCTGCTACTTATGCTGACTGTTTTATCCCTTCAACTCTCTTCTTTGAGGATCAACTCAGTGGTGTGTTCAAAGGAGTTCAAGGAACTGGTTCTGGCCTGGAAACGCAGGTGCAGCTAATTTTGCTTCAGATCCAGGAAGAGGAGAAGGGTTGAAGAAGGAGCCAGAAAGGAACGGATGAAGGCAAAGACATGAATGAGTGTTGCCCGGGTAATATATGTCTGCACTGGAGAAGAGAAAGAAAAAAAAAAAAAAAGAAGGTCGGGGGCAGCAAATAAAAAAAAAGTTTTGTAAACTTTATGGTACTAGGGGCCTTTATGCAAACACTCCAAAATAAAATCCTGTGCAGCCTTCACACCTTGGGAGTCACTTTATTGGTGAATAGTCAATAAGTGTGGAATTGAATTCCATTACAAATCATCTTCAGCAGACACCAACATGTTAAGATACGTCACATAGATTTTACAGAGTATTAAAGCCTGTAAAGGCCACACCCAAAGTATCCATAAACAAAACAAACTGGTGAGCACATATTATGACGAAAGAAAATGATAAGCAGGAAACAAAACATTTCAGTCGCAATCTGCTAGTGAAGGACGCTCATTCCATCACATTGATTTCCTCAACAATATTCAGCCATTCTGGTAAAACTGTTCATCTGGGAACTTCTGAATCGTTTCGGGTCATTCGATCCAACACATAGAGCCGACGGTTGGCTTTCATCCCCCCACATTCATTCCAGTCTTACAGTAAGTCTATAGTGGTGCAAACCCGCCAGGAGGTCCCATGTCACTGGGAACTCTCGCCTCTTGTTAGCCACTGCATGGCCACGGTCTTTGATCAGCTCAGCTGACCGCTAAGCTCGGCTTAGTGCGACAGGGGTCTGGAAAATGTGGGGAGAGGAAAAGAAAACAGACATAACTGGTAGAAGCCACTGTACCCTGTTGAGGAGCTGCATGGGCTGGAGCAGAGGGAGAGGAGATATCGGGGAGCTGAAAACCAGTCCATCAGTTTGAGAGCATTTTTCTGTGAAGGCCCCGCAGGTTTGGTTGGAAAACATTACTGACGAAACAGCATCACGAAAGACCAAGAGACAAAACAAACAGGCCAGGGATGAAAGCTCTGGCAAGACTGGAAACAGGAGCTGTGCAGCTGGAATTAGGTATTAATTACTTTTTTATGTGACACATATCTGCCAATATGTGTCACGGCAGACAGACATCATAATTTCACGGCTTGTGCAGCGGTCTTCCTTTCCTTAGGCTGCGTCTCTCTCACAGACGGTTTTACATGACGGGGAATCTGCCTCAGTGTTTGTAAATGGTGGAGGGAGGTTAAGACGTGCAAATTTGGTAGAGACAAAGCTCAGAAATTGCGAGTAATAATTCAGTAATGAGTAATAAGTCAGTAATGACTGTTATATTTATAAATAATAGCATAAGTTCAACTCCAATGTGTGGAAAATCCTTTATTGTTTTCCTCATTATTACAGAATTATACATTTTTAATTTTGGACGTGGTGCATCAGCAAAACACATTGAATTTTTTTTTGTATTGTGTCAAAAACTGAAAAAAATGATATGAATATTTTTTTTTTTTTTGCAGAAAACCATTGTCATTCCTGCCCTTGTATATGAGCACAGAGGTTTTTTTTGGGGGGGGGGAGAACAGCAAGATGACAAGACTAGAACCTTTTGAGTTTTATTACACATTCAAAACTCTAACAAAACATTTGAAAGTTCTCTCTTTCATCTTTCACGGTTGCTTTACGGCAACACGAAAGGAAACCAAGACAAGATGGCCAAGCATTAGGCTGCCAAACTAATGTCTGCAAACATTTTGTTTGGGGATACAACAATCGTCTGCTATCTGCAACAGGCCACAGTCGCTCTGTTTGCTGCCCATAATGAGTCTCTTGGAGGGGCCTTTAGCTGGACCGGAGGAGCTCTCTTCAAAGCTCAGACATTCATTATTCATCTCTGAGGTTAATATGCATTCATTCCTTCGCACGCCGCCTTCTCATTCCAGCTCTTTGCGCAAATCATTAGCAGGAAAACTTGGGTGTGTGGTAACTGTAACTTACAGCCAGCATGGTTGATGGGATGATTGCAACAAGGAGATGGACTGTTGTAATTATTGTGATGTGACTTGAAGTGCCTTTCATATTGCATAGATATGCAATCCATGTAGCATTGAAAATATATAAATTCATACGCTTCACATCATACGCTGATGGTGACAGACTTTTTTTTTTTTTTTTTTTTTGATGATCTACCAGTGTGTTGCTTTTCTTTTGTCATTACTTTCTTATTATTTATGTGTTATTAACTACGTGTCCATCCAATTGTCATGAGACTTTTAGCAAACTTTTTTTAAAAGTCGCTAATAGTTATAATGAATAAAAAAGCCTGGAGGTCCAGACTGGAGGCTTGGACATAGAAGTTTTTCAGAGTTTATTGCCTCTGGTAAGATACAGATTTCCTTTTTCCAGCCACTACAGGCTGACAGTCCTCCAGTCTGGGCTGGGGGTTTGAACTTGTTATCCAAGCCTTTCACCACCATCAGTCAATGTATCAGTCAGTTTAGTCATTCCCATCCCAGCCTGGAGTGACTGTTGACAGGCACCACAGACACAAGGTCCTCCCCTCCAGTCTCGAGGTTTGGACTGGAAAAGTTCGCTATGTCAGAACTTATTCAAGGGGCGTGCTGTGGTGGCGTAGGGGTTCAGCACAAACCCAATCTCTGTACTGTATGGAGGTCTCAGTCCTCGATGCGGCCGTCGCTGGTTCGAGCCCCGGCGACATTTGCCACATGTCTTCCCCTCTCTCAGTCCCCTTTTTCCTGTCAGCCTACTTTCAAAAAATACGGGCCACTAGATTCAACAAAATCCTCGGAGAAACAAATAAAAATTAAAAAAAGAACTTATTCAGTAAATTTCCCTTAAGTGTATTGACTCTTTTTCAAAAGAGCCAAAAGCACCCTCAAGCGAGCGAAAATTAAAAAAAGAAAAATTGAGAAGGTTTTTTTTTAAATGTTGCCGTTTCTATCCACCTACTCTGATTTTTTCCACTTTTTAAGTTTCAGAAAACAATCAAACAAAAATACATTTCAAGAATGAGTTACATGTATAAAAAACACCTGTGAGGATTTGGATACAACTTAGATTTTTCTCAATGACTTTAGTCAGAAACTGACTCAAAACTTGGGTGGAAAGACTCGACACTTATTTTATGACTTGGAAAATTAATGACCTGGTTCCACCTCTGAGAATAGCTCACAGCTTGTCAGCTTTGTTTTATATCGTGATAGTCTTATACCGTTTACATGTCCACAAGGTTTTCTCAGTAGTCATGACAGGCTTAATCTGATGGGCCCATGAGATTTTTATTGTCTGTGCACAGACATGAGAATGTGCTAACCACGTGTGGTGCTTTCCTAATTGCAGGAGATTTGTCTCACTGGGGTATAAACCAAGAGGCACAAGGGCAGTGCAAGTGTATCCACAGCAACAATGTTGTTGGTACATATCCCAACAACAGAGTGGATGTCAGATCAAGGTCAGGTGTTGGACCATGTTGAAACTGCTGGACTTTTTAAATGTTTAACACAGATATCAGCATTGTTACAAAGGCCTTTCGGGTTCTGGCACCATTTGGATTTGCAGTTGTGTTCTGGTTCAGTCGTTTCTGCTGCTTCATCATCTTCATGCCTTCCCGGACACAGACGGGTGGGAGGCTGAGGTGAAGGGATACCAGCGTCTCCTGATTTGGCAGAAGACAAACATGCAGAAGCAGAACCTCTGAGGTGTGACAGAGGAGCTGTGGATCAAAGGAGGACATGATGACTGTCTGGCTTGAGGCAGGAAAGGAGGTTTCTGACTTTATTAAATTAAACCTGCTAAAGAACGTGATCGATTCACTGGCCCTGTCCAGACTTTCATCTGTCCTATCCGCTCTCTGGTTGAAGCCTGTGATCCCCTTCTTCCTTGATCACACATTTTTGACATTGTTCTGCCAGATATTATGTATTATGTCTTCTCAATGTCTCAATCTTGATGTTTTTCAGAAATACCAAAAACCATTTCCACTGAGAGTAAAAACTTGAGGAAGTTATTTTGAAATTGACCATTTCCATCAACTTTTTCTTACTACAAAATGGGCAGCCCCTCTCCCATCCCTCCCCTACACTTCCTCCAATTTAAAAAAAGACTTGTGAGAGTCAGACCACCAATGACTCCGCCCCATTGACACTCCAGCCTGACTTGGTGCGCTTGGAACCCAAAGGTAAGCTGCTTTTTTTTTTATGTTCTTCATAAATCTCTGTCTCTAGCTCCATTGGGAATGCATGCAAAACTTTGTCTACTTTCTGCTGATGCCGAAAAAGCACAGTTTTGCAATTGCTGCGTTTTCATTCAATAAGGAACAAAATTAAAATCATGCAAGAGTGAGCTTGTTAATATAACTTTAAAAATCACGCCAGCGACAGATGCAAACAGTTAAATGAGGTATAGTCATAATTCATCCATAGTGCTGGCGCTCTTCATCTATCAGCCATCAGAGGAGACGTTGGCATTTTGTTCAGGCATTGGAACGACAAGGACCTTATACCTGGGAGCAGCTGCGTATGCGGCGTTTTGGGGAAAATTCTAGTTTTGTCTGGTAAAGCAGCTGACAAACAGTTGAAATGTCAGAAGGGTTGCAGAGATTGGGGAGAGATCAACACGACCAGATTTTGCGTTGGAGCTAAGTCTTTAAAAATCACAGATGTGACGAATGTAAACAAGCGACGAGTGTCGTGTTTGCAGCTTAGAAAGGCTGAACCTCACATGCTGTGTTAGCATCAGCTGACAATGGGAGTCTTAACGATGGTCAACATACCACTAGTGAACTCTCTTGCTAAGTAGAATGGATAAAAACTTACTGTTAAAATGTCAACGTCCAGGATTTTGACGCAACATTCATGCTAACATGTCCTGGATTACAGCGTTTGTTGTGCACAAGCACTGCTAATCCACCTCCTTTGCTTTTGCCACTCTTCTTCAACCCTCTGAAGAAGGCCAGACAGCCAGTCAAGAGTTCGGGGTTGAAGATTTGATCCTGGAGCCGTGTCTCAGTGAAATACACAACAACACTGCACTCTGTGAGAGTCCTTGTTCGCGCTTGGAGTCGATCTCATTTGATTGCCAAGAAACTCACATTGTCCGTTATGATCAGTGAAAGAGGTGGTCTGAACTTCCTCCTCCTCTTTGTTTCTGCTCTGCTTCCACAACACCAGCTTTCCGACTCATCCTGGGTGTGAGGCTGTCACGAGCGCAGGCAGGAGAGAAAGGGGCTGGTCGTCACAGTCGATAAAAATAGCAGCCCAGAGGGAGCTGTTACAAAAATGTTTGTGTGTGAATTTCCAAAATAGTTGTCACAGACTAGGTACATTTTTTATTTTCGCAGTTTGACACTTGACATCGGGGTGTGAGAACTTTTTGTGTTTTTCACATCATAATGTAACTTTTGATTCTTTCAGTTTTCCTATTCAATAGACTTTAAACAATGGATTTAGAACAAAGCACTCAGCATTTAAAAACACAAAGCCAGTTATCGTGAGAATAGATTTGTTCTTTGCTAGAGAACTGCCTCTGGATATATTCAGTAGATAAAATAATAGAGACTTGGATTGACCAAGTCTCTATTATTTGCAGACAATTTGATTTGGTTTTTTTTACATTATGTTTTGACAACTGGATAGCCTATATTGGATATTTTTTTTCAACTAATATATTAAATGAAACATTGTTATTTGAAAGAGTATATCAAAAGTAATCTGGTAGCCTCCTTCCTAAATTATTTTTCACTGAAACACCTGGGACAATCAACCACACAGAGGGACAAATATGCTTCCATCTCCGCTGTAGCGCAGAAGCTCTTTTTCAGAAATACCAAAAACCATTTCCACTGAGAGTAAAAACTTGAGGAAGTTATTTTGAAATTGACCATTTCCATCAACTTTTTCTTACTACAAAATGGGCAGCCCCTCTCCCATCCCTCCCCTACACTTCCTCCAATTTAAAAAAAGACTTGTGAGAGTCAGCCACCAATGACTCCGCCCCATTGACACTCCAGCCTGACTTGGTGCGCTTGGAACCCAAAGGTAGTGGGTTTTGAAAAAGGTACTGGCATAGCATTTACTAGTTACGCCGCGCTAAGTAGGGCTGTTAATGCTCCAAACCAAGTCGATTCAAGGTTGGTGGACAGAAGGTGGATAAGACCTCCATCCTGGTACTTGCAGAATTTGTACTGTAAGCAAAAGTAGTTCAGGGCTTGGTCATAAATAAGTAAAATGATCAACATAAACAAAGGAAAATATGGCTGTAGTAGAAAAGATTCAAAGGCTCCAACAGGTTTGCTAGTGCTTAAAGTATCTGCACTGAATAGCTTTCTACCAATCTGGTCTTCCAAGCAGTGTTTTTGGTAATTCAGTGTTTGACGTTCTTCAGCGTTTCATACTTTACGAGTCGTAACCCTCAACCAGTTGGTGCTTCAGATATTTACAACCCAATCTCTTTTCCGAATCTGAACACAAAAGAAAAACAATGGCAGGTAATTTTATTCAAACTACCAAATTAGTGCAAAACCTGGAGTGGATGATTTTTAGCACAAGTGTCATTTTAAGACCAACGTCAGCAAGTTGTTTTGATTCAAAGTCGGAAGGCCCTCACAGCCCCTCTAGAGCACCAGCCACTCGACCCGGCTCTCACAGGACTGAGTGCTTGTTTTTCTCCTCTTTCACCTCTCCTTGCTGGCTCGGCCGGCCTCCTCGCCCCGACCACATCCAGCCCGAAGATGTCAAGTCTGTCGTTTAACAGAAAGCTGCGTCAGCCTTACATACGTGTGCAAGACTTTGTCGCTGGTGTTGAAAAACACAACTTTGCAATTGCTGTGTTTTCATTAAATAAGAGTTGCAGTTAAAATCACACGTTATTAAGTTAGTTCACGGTACTCTCAATAAAAAAAAAAAAAAAAAAAAAAGTGCAGCATCGTCATTCCAATGCCACTTCCTGTTGTCTTCTTTGTCATTTCCACCAGGAGTAACAACTAGTTGTTCTACAAATTGCACAAATTTTGACAGCCAAGAAACAACCTCAGCCTAGCGCAAAACGTTTTAAAAGTGAGTCTTTTGGAAATTGCCATATTTCTATTAAGCAAATTCATTTTGTAATTCCAATTTGCTGGATTACATGGCTGGAGGAAACCCAGCTACACACACACACGGGATCCAGATCTACTCAGGATGAAGAAAGCCATTTTGTGCCAGTGTGTGTGTAACGTTGTGGCAGTTTGAGTTCAAGTTCAAGGCTGAACACAGATATGAGCAGAAAGACCACTTTCCTTTTTCTGCACAGGAAGATGGAAAGAAACTTTATGTAACCCACCTGAGCATCCGTCGCGCACTGACGAAGCCACGTCCGATGCAAAGAATCTGCGAGAAGTTACGCACGGACATGCTTGTCGTGTAGACAGGCTGCGTGTGTGTGACAGAGTGTTACTGGTAGGGGTGAGACATGTCTCTTGCAGACGCGAGGAGCGGCCATGTCTCTGAGAACGGCCGTGTGGACAGTCTAATAGGCAGAATGGAATTAGCGTGTTAGTCTGGAGTGAATTTAAGGTAATTTAATGAGCTGAGTCCAAGTAGAGCTGACAGGCCGAGCAGCTGTGGGAAAACGGGTCGCTGTGCCCCCACATCGACCCCCCTCCTCCCACACACACACCCACACACATACACGCAAGCACACACACACAAAAAGCAGGAGTTTCACTGTGTTTGCAGCTCGCAAGGGTGTACAGTTGGGTGAACATTTGCTTGCGCCTGTGTGAATCTCTCCCTTGAGTCATCTGGGTTTCCGTGGTGATGAGGGGTGGCATGCTTTGGTGGACCATAATTTCCTGAGAGCCTGTCTGGATGTGACATGTCCTTTTCAGCAGCTGCTTTGTTTTGGGGCTGATTTACGTGCATTTGTTGCATTTTGCCCCCTTCTCCCTCTACACCTCCAGCCTGGGTTGGCCAACTCTTCAGGGATGAATTCATCCGACGACCAATCAAACAGGATCGACTAGAGTTTCTTAGGGAAAGTTAACTCACCTCTTGAGTTCAAAATATAAGCCAAAAAAAATAAATAAATAAAAAACCTCATTGTACCTGAAGTAGGTTCCTGTCTGACCATCATTTTCTTTTTTTACTTTCTCTTTGTCTCTCTTTAAACAGTCTTTGCCTCTTCACCCCCTCCTCCCAGTTGGTCCATCCCTCTCCCCTCCCATAGGCGTTGCTAAAACACCCCGGAATCCAATCATAAGTCAATTCTATTACCCGTCCCTTCATGTTCAGCCTGTTGTTACCACAAATTCTTTTTTTTAGTTTTTTTTTTTTTTGCTTTTCACTTTCCTCTGCTCCCTCTCACTTAGCCACTTGAGCTTGCACCAGTTGAAAGGACTTTAGTGGGGGGGAGAGAGAGCGCGCAAACGGCAGAAAGAAAGAGAAGGAACAGAAGGAAGCCATGCAAACAGTGAGCCGGCCCAGCGATTTTCCTCAACAAGCCTAATCTCTGACCAGCGCAAATTGTTTTTGACTCATTCCTGGAGAAGTGCCCAAAGAGACCGGACAGGACAGACCTCGAGGAGGAGAGTTTCGTTCATCATTCTGGCTGACAGGCAAAACAAGCGTCCAAGTTGTGGGTACAGGCCAAGAAAGAGTTAACATTTGAGATAAAGTGGAGAATCACACAAATGTGAGTTGTAGCAGACAGAAGGGGTGATGCTTAGAGGAACGAGAAAGTGAGGAGAAAAGTCAAACAAGAAGCAGCAACAACACAAAGACTCCCCACAGAGAAAGGAGAAGCCTTGAGAGTAAGCCGCTCCAATTCAGGTGGAGAGAAAGAGAAATAGAACAAGTAGAAACACACTTTCAGAGCGAGGATGGCCAACTCTGGTCTTCAGTTGCTGGGGTACTTTCTGGCGTTGGGCGGCTGGATCGGCATCATCTCCACCACCGCGCTGCCTCAGTGGAAGCAGTCGTCTTATGCCGGGGATGCCATCATCACAGCTGTAGGTCTGTACGAGGGGCTTTGGATGAGCTGTGCGTCCCAGAGTACGGGACAGGTGCAGTGCAAGATCTTTGACTCCATGCTCTCCCTGGACAGTGAGTATATTTCAATTTGACTGGGTAAACACTAAAGAGACGCTTGGATGTCATTACAGCGTGTTTTTTATGTTTTTTTTTCTTACCCACAAGGGTTTGTTATGTACAACTTTATGATTATATGGTTAGTCTGAAGTACTAATACTAGCAGGGTACAGTTCAGAGCAACACTGTGGTCACTTTTTACTGGATGAGTTCAATAAAGGCAAACTCTACTAACATCACAAGTGGCATGTCTGCGTTTCTTCAGATACTCTCCGTCACTCAGACTGTTTTCTTGTTAGATTTGACGTGGCTTTGAACAACTGCTAATCAGCTGCCTCATCATTTTCCTCTGAACTCTTTTACAAATGTTGTCGAGTTGCAAATCATAACAGTTATTGTAGTTGGCCTGTTCATATCCTCCCACCCCCGAGTGATTGATGTCATCTCGCCTCGCAGAAGTTCCCAAGCTGTAAATCTCACTTAAAAATGCAGCATCGTTTCATGAAGTTGTGTTCATGTAATGTGAGAAAAGTGGTGAAAGGCCAAGGAATGCAGGGTTCAGACATAAATTAGCTCCAAATATGAGCCTCTTGTCATTGCCGATCTTTTAAGGAGCACATACAGACTCTTAATTATGGATTATATGAGTCGATCCATCTTCTAGTCCACTTAAATCATTCACTACGGTTTCTAATAAAATAATTGGGGGGGGGGCTGAAGTGGTGCACAGTAAGAAAAAACATTTTGTTTTTCAAAAACAAGAGCGCGTCATAGAACTTTATGACGCTCTGCTGAAAGTGCAAACACACCAGGGCACCCAAACTGAACCTCTATCTCCTTTGGCCCATTGCAGCAATAAGAACAGCGTATTGTCTTTGTGGATGAATAGCTGCTATTACGAGAAGAAAGGGGCAGTGTTGAGGCAAACACTAAAGATATTCCCAGAATGTGTTTCGTCTTCCCCACACACGTGCATTGTTCCCCGTTGTTCGCTTACACACCCAGTGACCAAAGACAAACATCAAGTCAAAACTTTCCAAGCTGTCGTTTGTGTTACTTGACACTGAAGCGCATGTTCCTCCCTTCACTGCCGCTTGGAGAAGACGCAGCAGGTGTGATTTGAATTTTGTTTTGATCTGGCAGTGAGAGCACCATGAGACCTCTGCTGTTCTGGATGCACTTGCAACAGGAGCAGCATGTGACAGTGGGCATAATTGTTCACCAGACTGTGCTTTGTCTGCTTGAACTGTCAAGCAAACATAATGGAGAGTAACGCTTGGTTTGCTGAGCTTCTTGCTAAAGGTGAAGCTGACATTTGAAGGTACCACCAGCCGTTCGTCACGGTGGGTTGTGGAAGCCAGTCATCCTGAAAGGACAGCTTGTTGCAACTTACATGCAATCACCTGGATTTTTTAAAATAATCTACTCAAATAAGTTTGTTGCCTGGAGGCATTAAAAAGACTAGCCGTCCTCCTCTTTGAAAATTGTTTTCAAATTATGTTCCTTTTTTCCCAAATCAACAAACACATAAGTGACAATCTTGCCAATTAGGTTTAATTCTGACAATGAATAGTCACAATAAAGCAAATAAATCAATCAATCCACAGTTCTGTCCTAAACAGGAAGCTCTTTCACAAGCGTTCCATCACAAAGCCACAAAGACAAAGTCACTTCTAAGCTGGCATTGCGTAGCCAAGGCAGGACCGGAGCGGCGCTGTGCAGACACCGTGGGAAGGAACGAGCGTGTCAGTGGAATACGAAGCCTTCTCAGTTTGATTCCATTTTCAAAAGTTATAACTTCTGAAGGGACCTTGGCCCGCGTCCAACGATCCGTTCCGTCTCGCTGCACTTCACCGAAACCCATCCAGTGTGTTTTAATGGCCGGGAATGATGTGTGCCGCGCACTTGTACAGTGGTGGTCCCACATCTCCACCGACCAGCTGTGTCACACAGACCACCTGTCATGGCAACATCACATCAAGCTGGATCCATTTATTTTCTGTTTGGGATCAATGAAGTGGTTTTGAATTTGAAATCCAGCTAGCTCCTACATTAGCAGACCGCTACAGGCCTGTGACTGCCTCCTTTGGTGGCTCATGCTTTCTCTGTAGAACCAGGCAGAAACCGCTGGACCCTTTGAAAGCAAAATACTGCAAGCCAAAGGAAAAACGGCAAAGTTCAAATTAATACTGAGGCAATAATATAAGCATCATGAGTCTAAGGAGTATTATTTTAATGGAAAATAGCTGGAAGTTTTTACTGGATCAAATGTATGATATAATATTGTGGTGGACAAAGTTCTCAACTCTAGTAATTGATACTCGTGATCACACCTCACTGAACTGCAGGTAAAGGTTGCTCGGTCAAAAGTTTACTCAAGTTAAAGTACTGAAATATTTACTTTTGAACATACCTAAGTATTCAAAAGTATAAATTATATTTTCTAATATCAGTACATCGCTGTATGAATTTCTCTCACCCCTGCCCCCAAAACAAGATACAGGAAATATATATTTTTTTCAAAAGTACAGTTGTCTTTGAAATGTAGAGGAATGGAAGTCATAAATTCCCCCAAAAATTAATCCTCAAGTGAAGATCCTCAAAAAATGTATGTAAGTACAGTACTCAAGTAAATATACTGTGTTACTGTCCACTGCTGGATATTCCAACGAGTTATGAGTGACCTCACAATGAGATCTCACTGCCTGCACACACACACCACACACACACACAACCGCACACACGCATTCTCACACTTACCAGCAGGCACACTGAAAGTGTGGCTGGCAGTACCAGTCTTAGTTCAGACAGAGGAGGCTAACCATGCGCCTGCTGCCACCGCCTGTTCCTGTCACAGCCTGTGACTGGGCAGCGCGAAGGCAATGAACCTTTAACTTAAAATCAAAGATTAAAACAGAGTAGATAAAAAAAAAAAATCAAGACACTTTTCTGTTCAAGATCTTTAAAAGCAGCTGTGGAGAAATAAATCAGACATCAAAGTTGCTGTGGTCGTAAATCGTCCCAGTTCAGCCTCTGCAGCGCCGTGAATGGATCCGTGTGTTTTTCTGTCCAATAACGAATTGTGTGTCAGGCCGGTGCTGAAACACGTCCCTCACTTTTACATGGGTTGTGTTTGAATTTCCATTTTCTTTTATTCTCCTCTTGTGACTCTGTGTTCAAAGACCATGAGGGTAACTTTTTCATTTCAGTGACCACGGTTGCCACACAGTATGTCCGTAAACAGCATCAATGGAGGCCTGAATGAAAACAATCTAGCTTTGTTACTGAGCCACACTAATTTCTCTGTGTGAAACATGAAGAACAGGACCTCCTACAGCCGCTCAGTGCCAGAAAAGAGCTTCATCTGTGTCTGTCCCACCTACAGCAGCTGCATATATCCAGACATTGTGTGCTCTGTACATAAGTGTGTGTGCGTGTGTGTGTATGCTTCTATGTAATTTTGTTCCTCCCACAAGTTATGTGTGTTGAGGTCAGTGTGGGCAATAGATTAAAATTTTGAAAAAGCAAAGCCACACTGGAATGACGATTTGGACGACTGGAGACTCACAACTCCGACAAATAAATAGCTGAAGATAACGATGCTGTGAAAAGTGGGACAGTGGTGGACTAATGAGCTGTCATAAATGCATGTGGTCTCCCATCAGTCCTTTGCGGCATCTGTATTGTAATTCCTTCGAAATTATCACTTTAATGTCCAGAGTTTTTCCGGGTGTTTTTCCAACTGAAGAACTGAGAAATTATTTGTTTTTTTAAAGCTGTCCACCACTTTCTCTCCTTCTCTTAATCCTTCTGCGTATTTTCTAAGCATCTGTAACACAGACCTCCTGCTACGCGCTACGTCTCCTGCTCATTTCTTCTCTCTCCTTTATCTAGTCCACATCCAGACATGCCGGGCTCTCATGGTGATATCAGTGCTCCTTGGCTTTATCGGCATCATCGTCAGCGTCGTAGGCATGAAGTGCACAAAGGTGGGAGACAACAACCCGTCCACGAAGACCCGGATTGCTGTCACCGGAGGAGCTCTCTTCCTGCTCGCAGGTGCGGTTCATCTCCAGAAAGGAACACACGGTGTAGCTTCGGTAAAGTGTGTGTTTCACAAGAGGTCTCACATTTTTCTAGCCTGAATGGAGGATTCTGTTAGGCAGTTAAGGCCGCTGCTGTAAACAGGAAGTGGTCATTTTAGCTGCTGACCTCAGACATAAATTAAACTCATCCCTGAGGGATAGATGACCTAAACACAGATCCACTGCGTTAAATTTTGTTTAGCTGTAGCACCCCTAATTAAAGCAGGGAGACAAATTTCTTGCCTTTTCCCTCTGCAGGTCTCTGCACGCTCGTGTCTGTGTCCTGGTATGCCACTCAAGTGTCCTACCAATTCTTTAACCCAAATACACCGCTCAATGCCAGGTATGTACTTACCCGGGTTATGTCTCATACTGTTGAACAGTTTTTGTTGTCTAACAAAATGTATCATCCATGGCATTGCATCCTGATTCTGCAGCTGAGATCTCACCGTCCCAGGTTGCCCCTCCATCTCCAACCTCTCTTTTGTATCAATATTGATAATGCAAAAAACATCGGTTTTGAATTATTAAAAAAAAAAAGGTACCAACAACAAGAGCCCATCCTCAATCCTGGATCACAAATGCCATTTGGCAGATGGCCTCTGAAGATGCTACTGGTAGCCATTCACACCTCTTACCAACTCTTCCACTTCCCAGGGTATGTTCACAGAAGAACGATACCCGGAAACTGACTGTATATTTGGATGCTGGTATGGGAAAGGTTTCACGGATAGACGACACCAACATGACACCTTGAATCAGTTGTAGTTGTCATGCCAGTCCACCTGATGGCGCTGTGAATTTGGCATATTGTCAAAAAACTCATGCAGCTTCCACCTCACTTAGAAAACTATAACCATGAAACTTGGTTCATCAGAGCGCTTGGTCTCTGATGAACCAAGCGCTCATGTCACACGTGTATTCTGCAAAAACAGTTGTGTTAAACACCACAGGCTAAGTGTCACACATAGCACAATGGTAGCCACTGATGTTTTTGTTGTCATCTACCTGTGCATGCTTGGAACAAACCCTGCTGATGTGAAAGACTCCACTGCTGATTACAGACTGAACACTGCGACACAAAAACTCCCTATGCGTCAATCACTGTCCTCTCGTCTCCCTGCCTGGACTTGACGTCTCTGAGGAAGATGTCAATAGGCTCCTTCAACAATAATGTCCATGACATGCAGTCCCTCTCTTGCCTGAGAGCCTGCGCTGACCAACTGGCCCAGATCTTCAGTAGGTCTCTTGAGTTGAGTGAGGTTCCCTAATCTGTCACAATCATTCCTGTCCCCAAGAAACACACAGTCAATGGGTTAAAAGACAATAGTATTTTACCCTGATGCCTGTGGTCATGAAATTCTTTTAGTGACAAGTGTTGAGCCTTCTCTTTTTACCCAGCTGGGCCCTTTGCAATTTCTTATTGGGCAAACAGGTCAACAGTTGAAGCAGTCAATTAAAGTTCACTTGCAGCACCTTGACTACTAAAGGGCAAAGACAGGATCTTGCTTGTGAACTTCAGTTTGGTCTTCAACATGTTCACAGTACCAGCCTCCACCTATCAGTGCATCACCAGTTTCCTGACTGACCACCAGCAGCAGGTGGGCCTGGCCTAAGAACAAGTCAACACCAGCAGCCCTCAGGGTTATGTTCTCTCCCCACTCCTCTTATCTCTGTACACAAATGCTTGCACCTCAGTGGACTTTTCGGTGAAACTACTGACTTTTGGTGAAGGCATCATCATCATCATCATCATCATCATCATCATCATCATCATCGTTGGTCTAATCTAGGACAGTGTTGAGTTTGCAAGAAGATGGAGGTGGATTGCCTGATCCATTGGTGTGGTCAGAATCACCTGGAGCTTAACCGTGTCCACTGTCCACTGTCAGGGAGTTCTGGAGAAAAACCCTCACAGGCCCTTCCCTCACTGATCCCGACAACTCTGTTTCTATTGTGGATCATTTCCGGTTCCTAGAGAACCCTTTATCTCATAGAAATTCTTCGGAAGAAGGTCCAGCAGAGACTGTACTTCTTGCGGCAACTCAAGGAGTAGAACTAATCGTCTACATTATTCAGTCACTATTCAGTCTATCCTGTTCACATCCATCCCTGTGTGGTTTGGCTCATCGACAAAACAGGCCAGTTAGGTCTGCAGAGAGCATCATCAAGGCTGACCTTAAACCCATCTTGACCTTGTATAGGTCTAAGGTCAGGAAAGGGGCAGCTAACATTTCAACACAAACTGTTTCAATGTTTACCTTCAGGTAGGCGCAACAGACCGCTTTGCAAAAACCCGCTGCCACAGAGACGGTTTCTTCCTTCTCTCTGATAAACCTGCAACAAAGTGCCCAGATCAAAACCTTGCATATTTCCACTAATTCAATCATGTTTTTCTTTTTGATCGCATAATATTTTTTTCCTTTTGTGCGTTCGTTATATGTGTATTTCTAAAATGTCTTTATTGAGAGCAAAGCTGAACAAAAGTCAAGATTGTTTGTGTGTGCATACTTGGTGAATAACAATGATTCTGATGAAAACCTAACTACTTAAACAAGGTTCTCAACAGGTGGAGGTTTTAACATTCTGCTTTTTATTAATGACTATATCTCATATTCTTTCTCCTATTATTACGGCATTTGGCAAATATCTATGTAATTTTGGTAATTCTTTCAAACAAGAAACAATTGTTAGTATATCTTCTTGTTTCGACTGCAGACCCGAGTTTTCAAACCACTGACCTCAACCAGGATTTCTAATATTTGCTCACCCTTACTTAACCTGAAATCACATGCTGACAGCAATTAGTTAACGCGTCATGGGACAGGATTTCTAATGACAAAAAAATGTTGCAACATGAGATGTTAGTCCACTTTTAATTTAGAGCACAACTCTGAGGTGGATTGATTTATTCAAGTTATTAAATTGAAAACAGGCAAACGGTTTTGTGAAACTTTGATCTGAACTCTTTTGACTGACTGTAAATGCTTTCCTGTCTCGTTCCTCTCTCAGGTATGAGTTCGGCTCGGCTCTGTTCGTGGGCTGGGCCGCTGCCAGCCTGACCGTTCTGGGCGGCTCCTTGCTGTGCTGCTCCTGCTCTAAAGACGACATGCGAGGGCAACAGTATTACCGCCAATCACAGCCTTCCACAGCCAGGGAGTACGTGTAAAAAAAAAAAAACCCCAACCCCAACACCTTCAGCAGTTCCCCAAACAGAGAGCAGAGGACACGCTGGGCACCAACCTGATGTTTATTTCTTTCTCTCAAATAATGAAAAATGAAACTAAACAGAAAGACCATCCTTTGTGCTATCACACAGCACTTACACACTAGACTTAGTCACAATCACATGATTTACCAGCATCATAGGAAGGAGTATTTGTTACACAGTGTTAAGCTAATGCAGTGAGTGGAAAGAGCTCATCTATACAGTGTTGTGCAGAAAAAAAAGAACAAACTTAACTTTCTTTGTATGGCACTATGTTGTCAGTGATCATTCTAATGACTTCATGAAAACTCGACACTCTGTTTTGAACTTTGTTCTTGGTCTCCATATTTTTCTTTCGAAAGACAAGAGCAAAGCTATTTTGTTTAGGCATGTAAAGTTACCACAAAGCAAATACCCAAGAATGAACACAACGTCACCACATGGTAAAAAGAGCCACAAAAATTGTGTATGACAGCTCATGTCTTACTCATTTTATTTGAGTCTTGGAATTTGGGTTCGGATGTAAAAGTTCCCACACAGCAAAACTCAAGGAGTCTTTACCTGCATGTCCTGTGCTTCCTGGTTGGACCTCTGTTGGTGTTCTTCATCCTCAATAACTTGTCTGATTCCACTTGCTGCAGTGAGGTTGTGTGACATCAGAAATCCGAGAAACTGTAAAAAAAAAAAAAAAAAAATCAAACAAAACAAAGAAAAAACTTACCAATCATTTTCAGTCCATGTTTTCACAATGAATGTACTGGAGTGTCCAGGATGCTCCAGTGCCTTTCTCACTTCAAACGAATCAGCTTGGTTTTCACCTGACTTAAATCATGAGACACAATCTGAACTGCAACAGTGGAAGTGAATTGTTCCATTAGCCTATTGCTTTATGTCTAATGAGCACATGTGGCTGATTACCATTGGCTTCTGCATGAAGAGAAAGAGGCCAAGTTTTCATTATGTTCCATTTACTAACACTGAAGGTCCTGCTTTAAACACTGCCTTGTTTAATCTTTTTTTTTCTAAGCTATCTTGTAGACACAAAAAAATTAGCAATAAGCTACTTTGTAATGCAATTACACTGTATCTGAAAAAAAGAGACCATAAGCTAATATTAAGCTAAAAAAAGAAAAGAAAATATTTTAACATATTATTTGTAGCAACAGATTTGAAGAAATACGACGTAACAAAAAACCGGCAAAACAGAAGCATTGCCTGCAGCTAAACCCAGACTCAAACATTTTATAGCTGAACTGTGCAGATACATTAAATTGGCTCTTGAGTTTCCTCTTGGTGCTCCCACATCACTTTGCCCTCATTTGTGTGTATGAAAGGGCTGGTCCGTTACTGTTCCAGATAATAAAGCCATTAACTTTTCCAAGAAAAGGTCACAGTTGGCCTGCTCCTTTTTCCTGCATCCTCTTTTCCTCAAAAACACTCGTTTCTGGAGTGCCCTGTTATTGTCAGACTGGAGAAGCTGTAGAGCTATTGGAAATTCCTTTTCTCCTTTTAAATGAGAAAGAATGTCAAGTAATGTAAAAGAAGGACTTCCAGTAGTTTTTACTGAACCACAGTTATGAAAAGCTATAAGTCATAGAAAGGTAAAAGATTTAGGGTTTAAACAAAATCTTTTCCTTTCTTTTTATTTTCAGCTGAAACATTAATATTAATTCAGCTTTAGGTGACAACACTGACGTCATGCCTGTACTTTTACATTATATGTGCCAGCTAGGTGAGCGTTAGCATAGAGGTCGAAGCAAATGTGATTTAAGCTAACAGTCTAGCATCTACAGAGGTTTAATGCTTGCAATACTGGGCATTTTCGGAAGTAATAAAAACAGACATGACATCATATGAACACCACTTTGCCTTAAATTGACAATTTTCTTTATTTACGCTTTGGCAGGAAAGTTATGAGTAGCAAGAATCCCACCTGGAGAAGATAACTCAACAGCTTATTGACACAGTCCAGCCCATACAATGCTTACAGTAATGTGAAGTACAAACACTGTATTAACCGTCAAAGAGGGTTCAGATTTGAGAAATGCCATTTTGCAGGGGAGTTGGAGAAGAAGCGTACATATTCTCAGATTGGTGGGAAGCTAACAGCTAGCTAGCAGCTAGTCTGACAAGGCACCACCATTTCAGCCTAATTTCTGTCATTCAAAACAATTTGAGCTGACTATCTAAATGTCATTTCACTACAATTTAGCGGATATTTACAGTTTTGCAAGAGTTGTTGAGTTGGCTGCTATTTCTTCAGCTGAACAAGTAAGTTGTTGCTCCATGATTTTGTTAGTTGTGCTGTTTGTTGCCTTAATTAGCTGATGAAGGCCAATGAGGCCTTAATCACCAAGAGAAGAGGACGGTTTTAGAATTTGCACCAAACTGTTACATGTGAAACATTAAAAAACTGTGCTTTTTAATAGGTTTTAGTTATTTTGAACTTATCTGGAAAGATTACTGATCGCCCAATCAGGTGAACTGATTCCGTTAGCAACCTCAGCCAATATAATTTTGCATCAGAAATCAGTTTTTCAGTCAAAATTAGCCATTTGTGATCTGGAGACACCTTAACCTTATCACTGTGTGATAAGGTTAAGGTTCCCTATTTTGAGCACTGGAACAAAATAAAATGATTTATTTCATTCAATTAATTGATTTTGTTCCATTTTAAATAAACAGTCCATGGAGACTAATTTCTTAGTGAAACTTCACTTTATCCCTCACATTTTTAGCCAGCTGCCATGTCGTTAAACCTCCCATCCTTGTCACTTTGTACTAACACCGCACAGAGATTTTAACTTTGTAACACAGGAAATCTCAGAAGTATTGTTGTATTCCTTACTTCCCCTCCTCTCTTACCCTGTTCTTCTGTGATTGTCTTCTTCTCTCCTCTAATTCAGGGCAGAGTTGTTGAGTGAAACTAGTTTCCCTGACTGATCAGCCCCGCCTTTTTATCGAGGACTATCTGACTGTCCAACCACTGAATTCCCCTCTATCGTTCCTGTTATATTATTGGCCCCAAATTTGGACCTCTTGATCAGGATTCCCATTTTCTTCCACCTTGCCCGTTTTAATGGAAAGACGTAGGCTAGGTCTTCTTTCATTTCACCACCTTTCGAGTCTTTATTGTAAATAGAAATTGTTAAAGGATACTTTTCTTTGAGAAGTAAGATATCATCCCTGTCTATACCTTCCAAATCTCCCTTTGTATCCTGTCATTGGCTGGAGGTCAAGCGTTGATCGAAACATGACATTGTGCTGATTTCTGGTGTCGACTACAGTGATCTCTAGGTGTTACAAATGTGTCTTTCTGGTTTAATTTGTTCACTGTGACTGTATTTTCACTGAAACATGTCTTTTTTCCCCTCTGAATTGCAGACCAAATGTTAAAAGTACCCCACCAGAGAAAAGGGAGCAGTACTTGTAGTTGGGGAGAGTCTTCTGGCCTTGCCATGGCTTAGATTCTGTCAACAGGCAAAACCCTCCCAAATGAGGAATTCAAACCAGACAAGAAACAAATTTATGAACTGAATAATTTGCAGCAGAATAACTTTCGGGGTTATAGAAGGTGCTTGGGGAGGTTTGCAAATTTTTGAAGTGTTAGGGGGCAAAGAGATCAGAACCTTGTCTTTGTTGTTGACTTTGGGAGAGACACAGTCATTCAGGGTATGTTTTCTATAACATGTTAAAATGCCGGGGTGTGTACATCACCTACTCCATACTGTTTTTTTTTTTTGTTTTTCTTTTTAATTTACTACATATGTAATATTTTACTACAATTCCTTATAACAAGTTTGTGCAAATGTAATTGGTTATGTATTTGATGATATGAACCCTTTCACTGTCCTTTCCTGTCTGAGTTGTGGATGTCCTTTGCCAGTAGATCTGTATACCTTTTTTTATGTTGGATTTCCAGGAATGAATATGTAACTACTCTGCAGTATCACTTATGAACAAAAATAATATTAGCAAATATGTACTGTCTTATGTCATTGTTTCGATGAAGAATTTTTGCTTGTTGCCAAACCGCCTGGATCACGAATGAATCATTTACTGTGTCTGTCTTTAAGTTTTCATCTGTATAAGTTGTTGCTGACCGTGTCAGAAAATGGATGGATGAACGGATGACAGTGTCATCAGTGTCTTGGCCCCTAAACATGTAGAGATGCATTGATCAAGCTTTTCCTGGCTGATATCGACTCAAAACTATTCGTTTGTGTCTTTGGGGTTGATTTTTACTGACTATAAGTCTTTACTCGAATCCCTGTGACACATAAAAGACAGAGTTTATTGAAAGATATAGTAATTTAGTGGATTTTTAGTTAGGTATGTCCCAGTAAGATATAAAAAACCACGAAACCACGCAATGTTAAAATATGTTAACCTTTTCTTGTCAAAGTGAAGCGTAACTAAGTACAAATTTGTTGGTGTTATCACTGGACTTTGCCTGTGGAAGTAAGTCTAAGTGATTATTATGAGTCTGGATGTGAAGGTAAGTGCCTAAAGCTCGACATCACTTCTTACGTTTTAAAGTCTTATATTGAAGTAAGGAGCGGAGCGGCTCCTAATTTGGCCCTTTATGTTTTCAGGGTTTGCTTACAGAAGGTTTGTCAGTTTATTGATGACGCTCTTCCAGTTTGAAAGCCTCCTCTACTTTCAAACTGTTTGTGTTGCAGATCTTTGGGCAGTCGATAATTATAATGATAATAAATAAATAATGAGGGATGGACAGAAAAACCACTCTGTTCGCTTTTAGCTGAATTCTGTTTGTTAAACAACACAGGGCTGGAGTCAGAGTGTAATTTAGCTCACGCTGCCCCCTCACAAGACGCCGCCCTGGGCAGTTGCCCATGTGTGCCCGTATCAGAAATTAATTCAGCATCATCATTAAAAAATGCAGGTTTCTCTGTTTGAGAAGCACAAGAGCAAATATTTTTACTTTTTATTTAGAATGATATTCAAGATAGCCAAAGACTAAACTCTAACTATGAGTATAAGTCAAAACAAAATAGAATATTTTAACTGATTAGAGATTACTTCAAAACATATTTTGATCTGTGAACATAAAAAAATAAGTTTTTAGTTCTCCATATTGTCACACCCATGTTTTCTAACCTTTGTTTCATTTTTAATAAACTCACAATTACCATTATTGTACATGCAGTGTTTAACAATTAAAAATTGTGGGACTTCTTAGTAATTATATATTTAATGAATAGGGAAAGTATCAGAAAATGTATCAGCCTTTGATGCTCAAATCCCTGATCTTAGCTGGAAAATTGGCAGGTTTTCTTCCACGGCTGATCAGTGCACCTCTACCTGCAGGATGTTCTGCTCTGCCTGCTGTCCTGTGTACTAAGGAACACAAGTTTTGCAAATGCCTGACTGATGCTTGCATTTATTTCCCGTGGCATCCTTTTGTCTAACATTTACCTCTTTTACGTTGTGTATTATCTTATTTACAGTATACTCATGTCTGTCTCCTAGAATGAAGTAAACAGAGACATAAAATGATTGTGGGTTATGACTCAGTGGTTTGTGGCCTTGTTTCCCGAACGTTCAGCCTTTCTGCTGTTCGCCCGTTCTCCCCTCTCCTTCCTCCGACTTTTTGCTCCCTGTTGTTCAATAATTACAGACGTGGCATTCCACTTCTGCTTGAACGAATTGCAGGACATTCTCAGCAGGGAGACCCGCAAGGTTCACTTGCTCCCTTCTGCTACAACTGACAACAAGGCTTGATTTATTTATTTATATTTTTTCTGGTTCCAACAAAGAAATCATGAATGATGGCCACAGATGATATTTATTGCAAAACAAAATTCCGTTGCATCCAATGAATTTATTGTTTACTTTGAATTCAAAAACATCCATGGTCAGGTTTTGTTCACAATTTGATTCTGTGTCCATATCCCTAATGGCATAAAACTAGCAAGACATTATTGCATCTTTAAAGATGCATTTTTTTCTATGTGTAAAAAGTAATGGAGGTTAACATTTCTGGAGCAATGTTTAGCTCAGAGTTTAGCTGGTGTATTATTATTATTATTATTATAACTAACAGAAGAGCTAACAAAAGTATGGAGCTTAGAGCCGAATTATACCATTTTGAGTCCATACAAGAATTTCAAACATCAGCACAAGGTAAACGTAAATAAATGTTGTTCAGTTTGCACAGTGAAGTCAAAACAAGCCTGATCGAGGAAACGAAAAGCAGAGTGAAAACCGCAGCAGCGGTGAGAGCCGAGCATGGATGTGAAATCTCACATGTGCTTAACATTTACGAATGAACCATTCTCAATATTTAACTGGCATGTAAAGAGGCAGACAGACATTTGGGTCGGAACAGACCCAAAAATAAAACCCCAAAAATAAAAACTTTGGAAAGTTCGTTGTGGTTTCTTGAAAAGCTCGGAATGTTTTCACAGACAAATCTTTTATCATGTATTAAAACTTTTCAATTTGAGTTCAAATGCAGAGCAGCTTTCATTTAGAAAATAAGTTTTCAGCAGGAAAAGTTGCAGTTATTACTGACAGCAATATACAAAATAAATGTTGCATATGGCTGTAGGAACAGAATTGGTTCTTTTCACTTTTCATAAACTGAAAAGTAGCAACTTGTGAAGGGGACAGATGGTGGTAGTGGCAGAAGCCTTTTGTAATTGTTCTACAGCATCATGTCTTTTTTAATCTTTTTAGATTTTTTTTCATCCCGTAGACAATAATTGTGTTTCCATTAACCATATAATTGTGTAATTTGACATTTACAATGTACATTTGTTTTCTTGAAACACAGCAAATTATAAAAAAAACACCTCATATTTTAATTAAAAGTTTTGCCACTAAGAGTCATATCAAAGTTGGGTTATTAAACAAAACAATGAAAACATTATTATTTTTTTTGTTTGCATCATACTTGCCACATGAACAACCTGATACTGCCTGCCACTGGTGCAAACCACAACGAAGACAGGAAGTAGTTGGTGCGGCGTGTTTTATTAATGACTTATTGCGTTACATAATATGACTGTTGAGCTAAGGACAGTGGTACTATGTCACGCAAGGCATAGTGACCGCGAGGCCAGTTCCAAGCTGGACAGCTAGAGGCGATTTAGTTAAGCCATCAATTCCCATTTTAACTATGGGGGATGCGGATTCACTGCCAAAAAGATCTGTGATCTGTCTGCGCTGATGAAATATCAGATTTACTGTGAGTGCAGTATGTTTTTCTCTGGGAAGTGGCTAACTGACTTCATTCCAGATGCTATTGTCAAGCCGGAGGCATTCACAGTTCATTAGAACTGAAAGAGATGCAGAAGCTTGCAGGAAATGCAAAGGTGCAGAACTCATAAATCAGCCTTTGATGTAACCCATGTGAATTCTTTGTGAAAGTGGTCATAATCTATTCTGGTTACTATGGACTCCACTCTGATTGCATCTTATTAGGTTGGATTGAGCAGCAAGAAAGACAACTGACTTGTTTTACGCAAACAAGAGGGATACATGCAGCGTCCCTCCGCTGATCGTAACCTGGTCTACCTGAAGCCACAGCTACTGAGTTCACAAGATGAGGACATCGAGGGGCTGGCTAACCCCTCGACTGACAGCTGTTATCCCAACAACAAACTGTGGGTGGCTCAGGGGAACGTCCTTAATAGGAAAAAGATGGCTTTCAGGAGCAAAAACAAGGTGGAGATTAAATTAGCGCACAGGGAAGTGGAACATCGTATGAGGGAGGCTAAAGATGCCTATGGGAGAAAGGTGGAGCAGAAGTTGAAAGGAAACATCACGGTGGTCTGGGATGGGATGACAACAATCACAGGTCACAGCGTGGACATTGGCGAGGAATGAGGGAGGGAGTGTGGAGAAGGAAAATAAACTGAACTTCCTCAACCAGTTTAAGGAAGTCATTTAGATGAGTTTTTTTGTACATTTTGCAGCAGGCTCTCACAGCAGTACAGTTCATTAAACCTTGTGTGTCATTCCAATGTGTTGAATTCATAGTGCTGGTGTAAAATCGTGATTTTTAATTACTTATCATCAGTGGTGGGAAGTACTTAAGTACAATTTTTGTGGATCTGCACTTTACTTAAGTAGATTTAATAATGGATACTTTCGACTTTTACTCCACTACATTTTACAGTAAGTATCTGTACTTTCTACGACAGTGATGTAGATTACATCATTTTGAGGTCCCTTCAGGTCTAGAAGAGCTAAAATATCTGACATTTTATGCTGTGTGGGAACAGCAAGGCATACAGCATAAAGAGCAAAGCGATGGATACATAGCATAGTGCTGTCTATGTATCATGCTAGTGGCAACAATTGTTGCCATGCTCAAAAGATGAATGAAGGGATACAATTTTCTTTATATATCAGTAGAGACACTTCAAAGAACATTTGTTCAAAACATTTTATTTATATTTGTTTATTGAAATATTTTTGCTGACTTCCTCTTGTACAGGTTTGCGACTGACATTTACCTCCAGCATCACAGGCAGGAAGTAAAGAGGTGTGGTCATGTGACCTTTCATACTAGACACATTAAATTGATATTGGTTAGAGTAGACATCCTATTATTTTATTTTGAAACTTCAACTCGCTGCCAAAAGGCAAAACAACTCTTTTAGAGCTTCCATAATTAGAAAACAATAAATTGCTCTGCTGTATAGCGACACTCCATTCAAGCAATCTAACTCATGTTGGGAGGTCCGGATCTTTGTTCCAGCAAAACATCTGACCATGGCTCTAGTCCAGGACTTTAGGGCCTAATTAATGGATCACTATTCTCCTAGTGTAAACAGAACATGTTCCTTCACGGTGTGTTCACTCACACACTCTTTGTCATACACAAGGTTTTCTGCTATGTGATGCTTATGCAGGTAATTCTGAGGTCAATCATGTATTAAGTTCTATGTAAGTCATGGAGAGAAATGCAATAGTTGTGTAGGTATAGCTTTTTTTCTGTCCTGCATAAATACAAAAATCCTTCATGCCTCAACTTGTTCAGAAACTGAGATAAAATGTGTTTTTTATTCGATGAAAGCCAGTTTGACTTTGTTGCCCAAAACATGACCAACAGTTTTGATACATATTTTTTCCTCAATTCAGACTGGAGTTCCTTTAAAATACATCTTTCTCCCACTGTCTTACAGAAACCTCAATATCTGTCTCTTCTCTTTGCAGAGATCATTTTCTAGTGTACATTAAGAAGGACTAACAGTAACAAAGTGAAAGACAAAATGAAATGTTAAGAAAATTTAATCTCAAAAGCTTAACCTAAATGAAACAGTTTTATGACCAAACGCCACAACCACTTAAAACTACCAAAGTGAATCAACAGGTAGATTCATGGCAGTATTTCTGATTGGGGCATGCCGAAATCTCACTGACTCAGTACTGCCCTCTGCTGAAGAACAATGAATAAAAAGACAGAAAGTGGAAAATCTCACACTGTCTTTGAGCAACAGAAGAATCTAAAAAAAAAAAACAAAAAAAAAAAGGAAGCAATGGATAATTTGTTTTGCAGCCAGCAAAGAACAATTGCAGTTAAAAGTAGAAACAAAATGAAAGTATTTCAATAATAACTACAACAATCATAGACCGCTACAGTCTCTATACGTCTCAAATTATTACTGAGGTTGACGATTGGTCATCTGTACCTTTTTCTGTTACACTTTATCTCCATGTATTTTCAAGCGGATGGCAGTAACCTGTAGTGATGGTGGTTTTAGTTAGCAAGGGCAACGTTAGCTCCACCACACTTATCTTTATGATTTTATTGCACATCTTTACATGCCTGTAAAGATGTGCAATAACCTTTACACATTATTGCACATCTCATTTCTCCCCCTCAACTGAACAAAAACACTCAGTCTGACTCAATGAAGCAGGAATAAAATGAAATGGGAGTGGACATGAAAACCTATTAACTTATGATAACACACACAATGGGATTGTTTAGTCCAGGTGTGTGAAGACACTGAATCCATTCTGAATTTTTTAAGCATTGTCTGTATTGCAGTGAAGAGTTGATGTTTTGCTCTGTGACTTTTTATTCTTCTTAGTAGGCTACCTAGTATATTTTTGAAAAATCCTCCTTGCCCTGTTTGAAATAAACAAGCAATTTGGAAAAGAGCATCAACCACACAAGAACTAAATTGTAGTTTTGTCCTTCACTTCAGCCTCTGCTCATCGTTTCACTTCTTCCTCCTTAACCGAAAACAGATCAGTCTCTCCCCTCTTTTTCCTGCCACATACAAATTATTTCTAAAAAAAAAAAAAGTGAAACACTTACATGCATTAGAAAATAAAAAAAATAGAATTTGCTTGAAACACAACACTCGGGTATTCGGACAACTTCAACCATGGTGCAATGTTCGGATGGATTATGATGGAGCAAAATGAAAACTGACCTCAATGACAGTTGGAGCAGAAGGCCTGAAGAGGGCAGTGTTTACCTTCCTACTGTGCAGCACCTCACACTCAAAAGAAGCCTTTCATCCATAATTGCTTTCAGTGATGTATACCAAATCCAGACTGCTTCTCTATGCATATTAATCTGTGGCATTAATGGCTTTCCCAATAATTAGTGAAAAAGAAAAAAAAAAGGGATTTACAAAGATTATTTCAGGTCTTATAGATAAAAAAATTTAATAGCGCTTCACTAATAACTAGAGGATGATGGTGCAAGCACTTCTGTTGGACTTGGACTAAATAATTGAACATAGACTTATCATTTGCCAGTGTTGTGTGCCTATATGTTGTAAATAGTCCATTTTCTTTGCTGGCTGGAATTATTGATAGTATAGATATGCAAAATAATTTGCACATGGCAACGTTTCCTTCCTTACTTTTTCACTCCATGGCATACTCTCAAGCCGCTTTTTTTGTTTGTTTTGTTTTTGTTTTTATTTACGTTCATCCCAAATGCTGAATTTCTTCTTCTGAAAGTGAAGTTGCGTTGCTTTGACCAAACACTGGTAGCGACCCAGTCTGGTTAGAGAACAGGTTAGAAGCATTCTCATCAGCCTTCACAGGTCACCATTTGGAAATACGCCACTGCAGAGGTCATGACCCGGTCAGACTTCACACTCCTCTCTCAAAACATGTCTTTCCTGTCCAAAGTGTGCACATTTTAATCTTTAAGAGAAGTGTCTTTTGTTCATGAAATATAGATGAACTGCTGAGCTTTGACCTGCTGTTGGCTTTCCAGTGTTGTGTAGCGTCTGTTTTGCTCTCCAGTGCAGAGGTCTGAGCATTTCTAGTTGCATATGGACTCGTTGAAACGTGACGATCCAGTTTCCCCCCAGCTTCCTGCTGGAGGGCGAAAAAACTGCACGCTTGCCAGCTACCTCTGTTGTTACCTGCCAAGTTGTCAGGATAGCATGCTATATCTTAGACCTTATATAGTTTGTTAATATTGCAGTGACTGAATTGTCATGGAGGACCTGAAGAAATCAGAGAAATTTGTGCTGCTGATTGGGAAGCAGCACACACTTTAACCCTGTGCCCACATACTGATCTTTCCGCTGTTTAGCAACGCAAGGTGATTGACATTATTAAACTAACCATTATATAAAAAGCAAACACAGAGTTTATTTATTCTCCCTTGTACCTACGATTGTCCTCAATTTTAAACTTCAGGATAAAAACCCAGGTTAAGGTCTGAGACTGACAGACTGCAGCATTGGAAGCAGGCGTACGGGCAGCAGCAACAGCAGAGCTGTTTGAATTTGAAAGTACCTTTGATTGTAGGAGATTTGCATTGTGAGACCTCCACTTGTTGCTAAGTGGTTCACGGTGAATTACTTTGTAAGCTGTCAGAGCAGGGAGACACACAGGCAGGCAGAGGAGGACGAAAAAGAAAACTACAGTGTAGGTCTCACTCAATTTTGGCAAAATCTGACAGAGAAGCATGGATTAGTACACAGCAAATTCAAAAGTGTTAAATATGTTGGTATTAGTAGACTTTATGCAAAAGCAGAGTTAATTTCACTGTTCCAGAGACCAACACTTGGCTGTCTCACTTGGAGACTCAAGACTGTCCAGTGCAGAACCGGTCAGGAGCCGTTGGTGTCCTCGGCCAAAGTTCAGGGACAGCCAACAACCAGGAGCTGCACACATCACTTTCTCTGCCTTGTACTTTGAACAAGTTAATGCATTTTGTATTGAAGAAAAATGAGTTCGGCATACTGTTTTTTTGCATTGACCAGCTGACATATGTTAGACCTTTTGATAAGGAATATGTGAACGAAAGCATAACATGAAAAGCGCATATTATTCCACGTTGTTGCATGTTTTCTAATTACGGTGCATGCTTTGGAATAAATCCATTTCAGAATATCATTGCATCTTTATTAAATGTTTATTTTCCAAAGAATTTTTAAAAGTTCAGAACAATAAATAATATAAAATATTCCTATTTAATATTAATTACAAACGGCTTATGAAGTTGAAAAAAAAAATACTCTGTGAGAGTTAATATTAATATCTACCACTGAACTAGTGTTGGTAAGTGATAAATAATTGACTCCAGCAGATTTGATATTTGACACTTAATTAGAGTTAAGGTACCAAAAACAGTTAAATTAACATCATCTGGTGTTAATCTGGTGTTTAAAAGTGTTGAAGTCAAATCTGTCAGAGTTCATTTGGGCTTGCAGGATTATTGTGGTTGGATACAAATGGAGCAACTGAAATGAATGGAAATCTTTCCACTTTTCTATTATGGGTAGAAATACAAACTTTTATGTGTGTTTGTGTGTGTACTCTGACCAACTGGTCAACTTACTCCATACACTTTTTTTTTTCTTTGACTTTACACTTCACTGAGCAAACACTGTCTGGACTTCCTACTGAGTCTGTGTGTACATCTAATGTGTCTGTCTGCGTGTATGCGTGTGTGTGTGAGAGACAGAGAGAAAAAACAGAGTGTGTGTATTAAAGATAAAAAAAAGACAAAAAGAAAGACAGCCTACCCCTGGGAAGTAGGATGGTGTGATAACACTCAGAAATGATAGTGTAGCCCTCGAGAGCACTTGACACGCAATATCTCGCCCCTCAGATCTACACACACACACACACACACACACACACACACTCTCACCTACACACGCAAACACACGCAGCTGTCACAGTGAAGGGTAAACAAGCAGAGCCAAGGGCTTTTAGAGCAGGCTGAGAGAGGAGCCTCTTCCTCATCTGTATGTGGGTGTGAAGATGTCGGTGCAAGGGTGGGAGAGTGTACGTCTGTCTCATAAGTAAAGTGGACCAAATTGAGTATATCGCCACTCAAACAATAGACAGAGTGAGACCACAGAGAGGGGGGCTGCAAAGCCCACCTGGATGTTGCAGCTTCTGAAGTTTGTCTCAAGTCCTGGCTGACTTACCCAACTCCCCTTCTGCTTTTCACCAGCAGAAACTCTGAGCAAAGACAAATACCTCTACCGTAGAGAAACGTCAGGTGGGTGACGCGGAACCAGATTCAAAAAAATGTTATGACCTGGTGTTATTTTAAAGGACAGCCTTTCTGAAATGAAACAAAATTAGTGGGGTGTCTTTAAAAGGTGCTGTGTTATACAAAATATTGTTTTACATCATTTTTTACATATAAAACAGTGACATACGTATCGACAGTGCAAAGGCCCTCCTGGCTCTGTCGGGTTGTTTTCGGTTTTAGAGTGGTGCGTTTCTTCCTGCAGAGGTAGAAGCTGAGGGAGCAGGTGGAGGAGCTCCATCTTTTCACAGATTATCGTATTTGCCAGTTAAAAGACAAATACGTAAGCAACTATATTTTTTAATAAAAGTTTCATACTGCAGCTTCAAGAGAAAGTGGCGTGAGCAATCAGCGGGGGCGGGTCTGCTGGGGTGGAAGTTGCAACAGAAAGCCTTGGCGACTACGGATTCAAGAAATTGGAAATTAAAAACGCAAAACTCTTTTTCACAACAACATTGAATGCAGCATAAATGTAACATTAGACCTGTCTGAGTTGTTCAAAACTCCAACAATTAGACAACATGGTCCATTTGTAAAACATTTCACTGCTCAGTAAAATGTTTTAATTTAAAAAAAAAAAAAATATGGGGAAAATGGGAAGCAGGTCAGTTATGCTACACCTTGACGTTGGCGCCTTTAATATATACTCATGCACTACAGTAAGGTGACAATCTGCCAGATCATCAGTCCAGCAGATGTTTAAATTAGCTAACTGACCACAGATGTGTTCAGACTTCTGTGACCGCCAGCGTCTTTGTGTTACAAAAGCCGAGTCATTTGTCACAAAAGCGAAGCTCATCTCAAAAAAGCTGTGGCTCTTCTCACAACTACTGTGACTCAGAAAAGCAGTGACTCATGTTGTCCAAATGGTCACAAAAGCCGAGTCATTTGTCACAACTGCTGAGTCATATGTCACAAATGCTGAGTCATATGTCACAAATGCAGAGTCATATGTCACTAAAGCAATGCTCATCCCAGAAAGCTGTGGCATTTCTTACATATACCATGACTCACACAAGAGTGACTCATAACAATGGCTTTATGTCACAGAACCCAAGTCAAATGTCACAAATACTGTGAATCATAAAATCTGAAACTCACAAAAGCCACAGCATTTTCGTGAGTCACGAAAATGCCGTGACTCGCAGGGCATCTTCTCTCTTTGTTTCTTTCAAAGTCTAAAGGAATCTCAACTTCAGCATACACCCAATCCCAGGATGAGGACATGGGATTCCTCATCCTGGAATGAGGAATCTGAGGATGCTTTTCACACAGGAATAACATAATTCACCTGACCCAAGAACCGGTTCCATGGATTTCAGGAATCCAGGATTCCATGGATTTCAGGAATCCGGGAATACATGGATTCCAGGGATCCGGGAATCCATGAATTCCAGGGATCCAGGAATACATGGATTCCTGGATTTCTGGATCCCATGTTGGATTAGGTGATTTATGTTATTCCTGTGTGAATCCATAGATTCTCACATGAATCCTGTGGTTTTAATCCTGGGATGTGAATTGATATTCATTGATATTTTTATAGCATATGATTGTATTGATGCATTTTATTATTATTATTATTATCCATCCATCCATTTTCTGACCGCCCTTCTCCCTAACGGGGTCGGGAGTTGCTGGTGCCTACCTCCAGCTGCGTTCCGGGCGAAAGGCGGGGTACACCCTGGACAGGTCGCCAGTCTGTCGCAGGGCTATTATTATTATTATTATTATTGTCATTACTATTATTATTATTATTATTATTATTATTATTATTATTATTATTATTATTCTAGCCTTGCAACAAAATGTTGCTCCATATATAGATTTTTCATATAGTCGAATGACAACAAAGTCAATGTCCATGTAAAACTGTAAATAGAGCTCTGGAAGAATCAAACTCAGTTTCTCAATAAAAATAAAAGACAGTCTTCATGAATGATTACTGTAAAAGTGCACTGAATATTCTTGATTTTTACCCAAAATAAATTATGTAAAAAACAAATAATTGTATACATAAATTATTTAAAACCCCTAACGTCCCTATAATGTGTTTTTGATAGACAGATCCCAAAGTGCAAATAACGCCTCACCAGTGCAGCCTGCCAAATAATTCATTCATTTTATTTCGTGCAAGAAATAAAATGTATGAATTTTATTTCATGCGTTTTATTTCAAAGTTTAATCAAAAATGTAATTAAAGTTTAGCTCTAACTAAACTTTTCAAACATTTTATTTCTAAACGATTTTTCTTGCCGTCCGTATTGCAGGTTGTTGATAAGTAGGGCAATTATCATTATCATCATGATGTAATATGCTAATTAAGAATATTATTAGGACAATAATATGCACCATCATGTCATATGGTGCTTTTATGGTATGAACCGGAGCGCCCGGAGGAAACCTACAGATGCTGATTTGCTGTGTGCTTGTTTGATTCACCGATCAACTGATGATGTGAAATTATTTTGAATCATTTTGTATCAGTGTGTGCGCATGTGTGTGTGTGTGTGTGTGTGTGTGTGTGTGTTTTAGTGGGTAAGAGGCAAAGACTCTTGTCTTCTGCCAAAAAATTTATCATAAGTGATTTTAGGTACGACAAAAAACATGTTGTAAAGTGACACGTTTCCCCAAAACCCCCTTTGCTCGGAAAGCTGTGCTTCACTTCCATGATCCACGTTGATTTTGGCCTCATCCACACGGAGGACAGCCAAGGACTCGTCGACGTCTGTTGAAACTACAAATCCGGGATGTTCTCTCTGACTGTGGGGTTGCGTCTCTGACAACGACAGATACTGGTGGAGCTTGGTGTCAGTAACTTCCCCGCCCTGGTCGGTGGAGGTTTCTGCCTCCTCGTCTGGTGGAACAGGCGGGGGACAAACAGCACTCTCGCATTCCTCGATCGTTGTCGGACAGACCAACACTTCCTGCAGGTCATAGCTGGACACTTTGAGTTTGTCCTCTGTGCTTTCCAAATCCTGCAGTTCCTTCCTGAGCCTCTCATTTTCCAGGAATAAAGAGGCATTTTCTTCTTCTTTAGCGTGGATGAGTGAATTAATTTCACTGTTCCTGTTCTTGAACCTCCTGGTTTTCCAAAGCTGACGTTTGAGCTTGTCATGGTCCGCCTGAAGTTTGCTGTTCTTCTGTTTAATCTCGCTCCAGTGACTTCTGATACTCTTCAGTTTGTCAGACCAGTACTGTTCAGCCTTGTACTCGTTTTGGAGATGGATGATTTTGGACTGGAGTTTTTCAGTATAGCTAGTCATGAAGGTAGTTTCTTTTTCCCACAGCTTGTCCTCTAACCCTTCCAGTTGTCTCTCCATAATCATGTTGGTCATTTCTAAACTGCGGTTATACTCCTCAGTGTCTTCGCACTCTTTCTCCAGCTGGCTTTGGATTAAAAACTGTCTCTGGACCTCCTGAATCTGGATTTCCAGCCACATGTTTTGTTGCGTCAGGATTTCCTTCTTGTCTTGCGCTGCCTGGTACTCTTCTTTCAGTTCGTCGGGATTCTTCAGTTTCAAAGTTAACTCCTTAACTACTGTTTCAAAAGCTTGGTTGCTTTGGATTATGCTGTCAAGTTCTCTCTGTTTCCTTCTGCATTTGTCCCTCAGAGTAGCTTGAGCTTCCAGCTTTTCTTTCAATACATGGAACTCATGTTTTAAATGTTCGTTGACCTTACCACAGATGAATATCTGGCTCTTGAGATACTGGCAATCATCGTCGATGCATTTCATGTCTCCTATTTTCTTCTGCATCTCTCTCAGCTGCTCCATCAAACCCTCCTTCTCTTCGAACAGGTCGGTCGCTTCTTTAAGAAGAGAAAAGACTTTGGCAAAAACGGCCTCTTTGTCTTCTTCCTGCTGGGTGAAAGATTTTGGATTCTTTTCGAGGTGGAACATTTTTCGATCGTTTTCGGCCATTCTTGCTTCGCAAATGCTGACCGTTCCGAAGTCCACAGACAAACTCTGCAAAAGAGTGCAACGCAGATGCAATCTCTTGTCAAACACAAATCTGAAAAGACTTTCACACGAATTCTGGCCCTTGTCGCCTAAGGATTCGGTGACATCACAAGTGACATAATGTTCTATGTCATAATAATATTCCATGTTGCTCTGGCAACGTGTTGCTCTGACATTCCAGCTCTTTGAGCGTTCCGATGCAAACTTCACTCAATGAGTACTGCTGCTGTGTGGGAAGTAGAAACTGGGCCATCAGTTTGAGGACTCATAATAATAATGACACCACATTTGAATAAATTCTTTTGAATTTTGAACAATTGTACCCAAGTGGTGGTTCTTGTCACCAAGAACTACCATTTTATTTTTGTATAATGGTAAGAATACATGGATTCCTGACTCAGCATGACTCATAACATCTTACATATTGTGTAAGATGTTATAGCCTTGTACAATAGCTTATTATTATCATTATTATTATTATTATTATTATTATTATTATTATTATTATTATTATTATTATTATTGTTATAATTCATCTTGCCTTTTACATATGTTTTTTACATATTGTGAAAGTCGCAGATTTCTGGCATCTGCGACTTTCCTCTATCTCCATTTCTGATGATTCAAGCTTTATCTTTTTCTAAGGATTCTGTTTATTTGTGTGATCATCATCATAAAAAAATTGTCTTCTACCAGAAGTAATCGTAAGTCACTAAAGTCCTGATTTTGTAGAGCGACTAAGTGATTTATCTAATACATAATTTCAGTAAACCTTGAGACTGTCTTTATGCAGCAATGGATGAATTGTCAAAATATCAGTTGGGAAGAATGGCAGGAATTGTTTTCAAAGGAAAGAAAAAAAATCACCTGGGAGTATAAGAGGTGTGTTCATATGAGAATCAAAAAGGAGAGTGAAAAAAAGAGAAAAATTTAATCGGGAAGTTAAAATATACGATGATGTAATTCTCTGCAGCAAGGCAACACCTGGAAGTGGCTCTTCCTCTAATGTTACCTGCTGAAGTGGCTGTGAATTGTTCAGGCCATCAAAACAGGCTGTGGGAGGCAGGAGGGAGTGATATTTATCTCCCATCCCATTGGAGCTTATTTACATAAGGTGACAACAACCTGCTCCAATAGCAACCCACATAGAGAGAGGGAAAAAAAATATCGGCAAGCAAGAAAAATGAAACAGAAATGTGAGAAAGTCCAACATTATTCATTGCCCTGATTTTAAATTTACTCAGACAAAATCTTTTTTTTTTTTCAGAAAATAAGAACATAATGAACCAAACCTGATACGGTATTGAGGAGCTTGCCATCTTGATGGGCCAGAGCAGCTTTGCTCTCCTGGCTCAATAAATCTGGTTTCAGTCGTTCAGTAGAACCAGCTTCCTCTTCTCCATCACTCCATCCAGCTTCTTCCCCCTAAACTGCAGATAAATCCTTCACAACATTGTCGTCCGCTTCTATGCACCCAGCCTTCGCTGTTTACATTTTGACTTACCCTCATTATATCACAAAATGGCGACGGAGTCACTGTAGCCCAACGCTGCGACACTGTGCAATGCAAAGGAATTTATGGTCTGTGTGAAATACTTTTGCATTAAATGATGTTTGTAAACAGAATGAAAGCACAATAGTTCATCCTTTTAAAGGATGAAGTTGCTTTTATTGTGTCAGTGGCATTTTAACGGCGCTCATCCAACTCAAACATGGTTTTCATTCCAGCCATGAGGTTAGACACAGTATGAACAGTGACACCTACTGACACAATTATATGATAGCACCCTGAATGAAACAAAATGAAAGCACTATTTTATATTTATATTTTAAACTTTTAAATATTTTTTTTTTCTGGTTTGCACATGACCTCCTCTGTGAAAACATACTTTATATTGTAAATGGTGAGCATCATGAACTTTTTCTTTATTGGACACAAAATAACTGAGCAATCTGAGTGGGGAACCTCAGAGGTCTGCCACCACCCCCTCCTCCCCCCAAGCCCTCCTGCAGCTGTCTGACACAGCTGTGGCAATTTATAATACATGCATGCGCTCGCATATTAACATACGAGCCCCACAGTATCAAACTCCACTAAGGCCACCAGAGGATGATACCTTCCTTCTCAGGTTACCGTGGCACAGGCTGTGCTAATTAAATTGAATCAAAGTTTCCCGCAAAGGGAAGTGATGAAAATAAGGTGGGAGCGGTTGCCACGGCTCTGTGCGCCTCAGTGAGGTAGCAGCGCACACACAGGGTTTACAGAGAGTTCATCCAACAAGCAGCAGTGCTGCAGGAGATCCACGCTGCCAGCCCGACGCACCGGGGAGCAGAACCGACCATGACCAAAGAGGAAGCATGGCCGATGGCCTGCAGGAGCTTTACATTGTGGCGCTTGGGTGAGCTAAATTAAAAAGATCTAAAAAAAAAAAAATCATGTTTAATCATTCTTACATGCCAAGCAGATATAGAACAGCTCTGTTCAATCTTCAGGCAGGTTAAGTTTTAACCAACGACAAGCTCCCATGTGTTTCATTGGACAGGTAAGTACATTTTATTTCTACAGCACATTTTCAGCATCAAGGCAATTCAACGTGCTTCATTGGAATTGCGTTTGTGATAGATGAACATGAAACTTAAAAAAATCCAAAAAGTCGCGCCGTGTTTAGCAGCCAGACTCCTTGATGAAACCGGTACGACTGACTGTCTGCAGAAATGACCTGATCAGTAAACAGAGTCCAGCTGTGTGAAACGTGATCTCAGAAGAAATCCAGCTGTTCTGACAGAAACCTCAAAGGTTTGTCAGAAAACATTAGAGAAAAGATAAAGCATCCTGATGTGAAAGGAGCACAGACCAGAGATGAACATGGAAAATTTCATCCCTGACCTATAGGTGTATAGATATAAGATAGATAGGTGCAACTACTTTTAAATTACATATTAAAATGTAAAGTCAATAAAACACAAGACAATGTTGCTTGGGATTCATGTCTAAGCAGGAATATGGATATATTGGCGCATTACTCGATACATCAGAACCCAAATGTCTGTTTTCCCATGAACTCATGCAGACACAAATACAGAGTTCTCATAAATAATTATCTTTGGTGATATTAAATTGACTTTTTTATGTGGATGAAAGGTCAAACTGCATAAAAATGTCTGGACTAGGCCTAGATTTTGCTCCTGCTCAGCGTTCTAGACGTTCCAGTGGCCTGATGTCGACGTTACTGAGCGATCTGGAGGCGTGTGAGCCTGCAGCATGTTGGGAAAAGTACGGCACTTTTGATGGGTTCAAATCCAAAGCAAGTATCCAACCCCCATACAGAAGATCCATCTTTGGCTGGGATGGGTATCGATTTCAATGTGATCTGGGTCAATCTTTTCTTTTTCTTTTGGGAAAATAAAGATAAAATAACTGAATTAAAAAAATATATATATATATCTTCATACTTTTTTCTGTTTTTAATATTATCACTTCTTCTAAACTAAACTACCATGGATGATTTTCACGGTGAGTAACGGTTGTACGTGAGGGTTGCTGCTTGTGAGTTTTTTTCTTTTGCCGGTCACTCACTTCCATTCTGACCCAGAAACATCTGTAGACGTGCTTTACTGTCGGGTGTTTTTGAGGAAATGGGGCGTTTGGCTTTCCTTTCTCCTTCTCTGAGCTCATCCTGTCTTTCCTGCCCCCTCCTGTTTTGTTGGGGTGGACATGCCTTCAGCACGGCTCTGAAAGAGGGATTTGCATTAAGATGTGGAAAGTTGAGTCAGAGGACAGAACGTTGTGTGGGTTTTTCTGTGAATGTGTCGAGGTGACTTTGTGTTGGAGATGCCTTTCGAAGAGAGAAGAACTTGAACAGTGAAAGCCTCAGAGTTCATCTCTTTTTAGTGTAACTAAAAGCACAACTGAACAGCTTTTGGTATTTTATGTACATATGTGCATCTCTCTCTCTCTTTCTCTCTCTCTCTCTCTTTTTTTTTTCTAATTTGGTAATGTTACAACTACAGAGGTTACTGTCCATTATTGTGATTTTATAGGATTGACCAACATAAGGCAGAGCATAACAATTGACTTTTAATGCACTTTTAATTCAACTTTTAACATAGACCTGCGTTAAAAGTGTCATTCTTTACCAAATGGCATTCATGGAGACTCCTTCATGTTCATAACAGATGTTATATTATGTTCATGACTGCGTAATGTCAGTCTTGTGCACACCCCTACAAATAAAGTGTTACCAAAAACAATGACTATGCAGCCAGCTAAAAGTGTGTTTGCTCAAATTGTCATAAATAAGTTAGGTCACCGAAGCTTATTTGTCTAATCTCAAACTGAAATGATTTGAATTACGTGTCTCAAAACAATATGTATTTTGAATTATTCTTTTAAAAAGCATTTTCCTTTTCATTGACTTTATTTAGCGATGCTGAACCAGTTGATCCATTTATTTAAGGGTGAAAACAAACAATTTCATTCAACTACTGTGTACAATTTTTCTTGATGTATTTTTTATTCATTCAGGAACAAAATACAAAACCATTTTTACATAAGGCTATATATAACATAGCCTTATGAGTCTATGTTATATATAATATATACATATAAATGTTTTTTCATTTTGTCCTATTGTTGCATATTGTAGCATAACATCCAACGTGTCCTTAGCTGGAAAAATCATTCCTGTCAGGTCATATTCAGCTGTAAGGCTTACTGGTTTGTGTGAGAATTGGTTGTGTGGTTAAATCCTCTGCATCATGAATCAGAAATGACGTATTGTCATTTAGCATGTATTTAAATGGTGACTTGGCCCAATTTTGATCAGTCACTACCAGAGTCACCTTCAGCCTCAGTTTCTACTGAGTAGTTGCTATTATTCTGGATTTATATGCACCTGGGCCAGAAGGAAGCAGCCTTATGAGTCTATGTTTGGCTGCTCTCTGTAGAATTAGGGATTAGAAGATACATCACATCATCCCCAGTTCTACGGTCCCTGCACCGGCTCCCTGCAGCTCAGAGAATAGACTTTAAAGTACTGTTAGTTTATAAATCACTGAATGGTTTAGCACCACAATACATTAAAGGTCTGCTGTTGTCGTAGCAACCTTCCAGATCTCTCTGGTCTTCTGGTTCTGGTTCTGCTCTGCTGCTTCTGCAGGCATGGAGAAGCAGCATTCAGCTTCTAGGCACCACAAATCTGGAACAAACTTCCAGAAAACTGAAAAACACCTGAAACACTGAGTTCCTTTAAATCTAGACTGAAAACCCACCTGTTAACATCTGCCTTTGATCAATAACCGATATGATCAAAAGTATATTACTGATGTTAGTACGCTGCTAACATCAGTTAGCATGTATCCATTTATATTTGATGGTTCTTTTTGGTAAATTTTATTGTTTTATCCTTTTTAAATTTTATCGTTCTTCTGTCCTGTAATATTAGTTGTCCATTTGGGTCTTGAATAAACTTGAATCTGAATCTGAAGATATATATATATTTTTTTGCTTTTTGCTTTTTGCTGTTTTTGTTTTTTTTCTTTTTTCTTCTATAATCATGGAAAGCTCCTTGAATTGCCTCGCCGCTGAAAATACGCCCCATAAGTAAAACTGCCTGGCCTTGCTCATTTGAATGTCTGGCGAAATAAGATCGAAGTGAAAAGACGACGTTTAAAAGGAAAAGTAAGAGCATTTCCACACGCAGTATGGGAGCAGAAGTGAAAGGATCGGGACTGAAACGGCTGCAGCCGTAAGAAACCCAGCGATCAGTGAAGCCAACTGGAGAAAAACACTTCAGTTTGTAAAAGAGGGAAAAGATTGGACTCAGAAACAAAAGGGAAAAAATATAAATACTCATATATCCCTGTTAGTGTGGGTATTGTTAGTAGTTTTAGGTAATTCCAAATAAACTGGTGTGGTTGTTCTGTGTGTAACATTATGTCATTTTTTTAAAATGCATTTATGCACAGATGTTCAAGTTGTCTACAAAGCAATTCGAGCCTTTGGGACAATAAAGTCAATCTAATCTAATTTAATGATCAATAGATCTTGGTGAAAATTGAAAGCAACTTTGGATGCAAATACATCTTGTGTCTGTCCAGAGATGGGACAGACAGACACTTTAAATCCACTTTGTTTGTTGGTCAAATGTAATGTAATATTTTAATATTCTAAGAAAAAAATTAAGTCATGTTTTTAATTTTCTATATGTTGAAAACAAAAATAGAATCTAAAATCATCAGCCTGTGTGTAAATAAATTCTACAGTACTTCACTTAGCTTATTGACGTAATGAACTATGTGAACTTTTCAATAACATTCCTACTTATTGAGAGCCACCTGTATATATGAAAAGTTTAAAATACATCATATTGCTGGAGTCGCCTCATCACTTCATGACTTTGTCTACACAATAACAAGAGCTTCATTAACATCCATATTATAGCTGTGTGAAAACTAGAAGCTGGAACTTCCATTGTGCCCGCTTGATGCCCCCGTCTGCATGTGTGTGTGCACAGGAATGTGTGTGTGTGTGTGTGTGTGTTTTCTTGGCTGCCCGCTGTGTGCACTCAGATTTCATGTTCAGAGGGAATTATTCACTTTGATGTTTTCCGATGCAGGCAACCGCTGATACCCCTATTAGCTCAGGAGGACCTGATGCAAGCTGCGCGAGTGCAATTCTCCAGAAAACTGTTCATTTTAATGCAAAGAAGGAGAAACACAGAACGAAGCTGCATTCAAGTGCAGCCTGGGGACGTCAGCATAAAAAGGCAAAACCACTGTTAATTAAGGAGACGAGGCGCCGGAATCAGCTTGGTGATGAAGGAATCTCTGTCCTACGACAAAGTCGGCGGCAGTGCTGAATCACAGAATGATGGAGGGTTGGAGCAGAGTCCAAAAAAAAAGAAGAAAAAACTAATCTAAGATTTTCACCGGTTAAAAATTTAAGAGCATTTGAAGGAAAAACATGTGCGACGCTAACAATGAAGGACACCAAACAGAGAGAGATGTTTCTAGTGTCAATGACACAACAGGGTTTTTATGAGCCGGAGTGTCTTGTTCTGAGGTTCTGGCTCACACAGTCTTGCTTGACAATTTGTGAATTATTTCCTTGCGTTGCTTATGGATGCATAAATAAAGCAACGGGCAACGTAAGGTCAACATGTTGGCAAAAAGAAAAAAAAAAAATAAATAAAATTAGAAGTTTAAAGTTTCACGGCCTACTAAGAGCTACATCTCTTTTAATTTAATATGTTGCAAAAGCATTGATGCTGGTAAAACTCCTCTATATTCCAGAAGCAGAACAGCTAAGTCATTTATGCACATGAGAAATCAGGTGAGAGCATTTCAAAGCATGTGCCCAGAGGTGCAGAAACAACTTTATTATTGTTATCAGTAATATGGGAATATTATCAATAGTGAAAAGCGGTGAAGAGCGAGTGCATTTTTCTGGCCTTTAATGTTAAACTGCAGTTTGCAGATAAAGACGCTTTTCCCGGAGCAGATGGTGCGCATGTATCTAAAAGCAGCGTCGTTCAATAAATATGTTTCTGTTAGCAATAAATATTTCCATTTCATCAATGACGGTGACAATGACGCAGGTGACCTGGGAAGATTAATCCAGTATAGAGAAAAGCATGGCTGGTCAGAAACGCAGACATAGGCAGCCATGTTGGGGCCTTTGGCGAGATTAGAGTTTTCAGTGTAAACTATATCAAATATGTTTCATTAAAAATTTTTTTTAGCATAATAGTAGAAAGTTGAAAGATTAAAAAAAAAAAAAAATAGATACTACTGGTTATCTGAAATTGAGTCATTGAGAGAACAGGGTTTCCCACGTGTATTATAAGCCTGGTGGGCGCCCAGGCTTTTCTTGTGCCCCCACCAGGCTTAGCATTGTTTATTTATTTTAGTTTTTTTTTTTTATTCTTGCCTTTTTTAAAAATACTTTATAGTTAGATATTTATCTCCCAGTCTTCCAATTACACATAACTATTTTCAAATTTCCTGTCAACTTTAAACATTTGTTAGCTCAAAAACATGGCGGCCTGCTGGATGAATGACTGACCTTTCACCCCAAGCGCCAGGCTTAACCAAAATTGAAATTATTACTTTCGTTTCTTTTCCTATTGATCATAACTGTAACAGTTGAGCGTTGTTCATACGTTCACATCTACAACGATCTGATCAAACAACATGCATGCTTGGTTAAGTAGTCTTTCAACTTGCCCCGTGTGTGTGTGTGAATGCTTTTGTCTCAGGTATCTTCGTGTTGGACTGTGCTGGACTTCCCACATCTCCAGGTTGCTCTGTCTCTCCCCTCATGGCAGGTGAAACATAGTTAATGTTGTACAGAATTCCTCTTGTCATTACGTCCAAGTTTGGGTTCATGTGTGATGGGTGAAACAGCGCCCCCTCCTGGTGGTTGGCAGTAATGAATATAGTGAACACAGACATCTCGTTGCCAGTTCATGAGAGATGGGCGCCAGATAGGCTCACTGAGCTTCACACAGGTAAAATGTTCTGTTAGCTTGATGCTAACGTGAAATGCTGTTCCTCATAAGACGCTGCACCCGCTGAAAACAACGTTTCATCTCATCCTGTCTCCCTGGCCCCCATTCACACCAAGCAGAACTGATTTGAACTGAGTCACAATTATCGAGGTTACACAGGCAGTGTAGAAAATAAAGTTCTTATGCCACATCGCACTGGTTGTGGTGGAGACAAGCACTGAGGGCTTAGAATAGTTGTGTAACTTCAACAGTCAACACCAAACGAGCCCCATGCCAACAGAGGGAAAAAAAGACAAAACAAACATCTGTGATTAACAGTTTATCAGCTCCAGTCGGCCCATTGTTTTGCAGTAAGAAGGCTTAATGCTGCTCGTAGCTATTGTGTTTTTCGATCCTGCTGTAACTCTGAGCGTGATGAGTTTGCCCTGTGCATGTCTGGAAGTTTTTTTTTTTCAGTTTCGCTGGCACCGACTTGTCTGCTGCACGAGAGACCGAAAAGATGCAAAGGTGACCTTCAGAACCCGGATGTGACACAGCTGCTGGAGCCTGTTGTGTACAATAAGCAACACCAAACAATTAACGCCTGGAATTTAACGACGCAACTAGATGGAGGTTACACTTGTGCTATTTTTATGACAACACTTGCGCTTTTGATTTAACGCTACACCTACGATTTCAATACCGGCATTTTTACTGTGTATTTGTCCTTTTTTAACTCTGTTGTCTTTTCTCTTTAATTTATTTCTCCGTCAACTTATGCCACATGACTGGAGTTGACCAACAGTGGAAAAGGTGAGGTCATGATGATGACTTGATCAGAAAGTTTTTTTCAATCATATTTTATTTAGACAGAAATTAAGGAATGTGTGTCTGATTCTCTTTCACACTTGTGTGTAACTCCAACTGAGCTGATCGTAGAGTAAAATAACATTAAGTTGTAAGCAAATTCAATAAAAGCTTTTTTTTTTCCCAGTCACTGCTTCGGTTTTATTCAGACATCAGATTTGGATCATTTGAGATGATAGATCTCTGCTTCAATCATTTGATTTCCTTTTTTATGCTATTTAAACTCACTGGTGTGAAGCCTGGTGCAAACACGTTACATGAGGTTAAGTCACATACAAACAAGCAAAAGAAAACATTAAAGTTTGATCATCTTATGTGTTTTAAAAAGAGTTTTAGTCCACATCAAATACATAATCTCTTCTCACGCTCCCTACTGTTACCACGGAGTCTGAAGGAGCAGATCAAGCTGATCTAAGCAGACTTTATCCTGGACATGGAGAGCTGCATGAAAACAGAGATGAAGGACAAACAAATGAGTGAACACTGGCCAGAAATAAAAAACAATAAGAATCACATTTACAAAAAAAAAAAAAAAAAGAACAAGAGAGCCATTGAACAAAAAATATTTAGGATCTTGCCCAAGACACATTTAGCTTGTGATATCTGAGATATTAACTGGAGAAGTTCTGTGGGTCCCAGTCAGATCTTTCGCTGTCGCTGGTATTTTTCTTTCTTGAACCAAAAGGATAAATAGATTTGCTTAAGCAACAGGAGAACCAGAGTAAATCAGCTTTCCAAACAGAATCAACAAACCATAGTTCCAATCCTTCAATTAGAAAAGCTGATGACGTGCACCACATTCAGAGCCTCCCGCTGTGATTAACAAGAAGAGGCAGCTGCCGTGTTTGACCTGATTGTTTGCCTGAATCAACAGATTATCAGTTTTCTGTTTTAGTCATGATTGTTTTGGAGCTGCAGCATCTCTCAAATAAACCTGTTGCTGCTTGGGCAGGTTAGTGACTCCATGACTCCTCTGGCCCGTAGAAATTTAAAATTTGTTCCATCGCTTCAATTGTTTTGTTTTTTCCTCTCTGAGGAGTTTTGTTGGCTCTAGTGGCCCGTATATTTTGAAAGTAGGCTGAGAGGAAAGAGGGAATGTAGAGAGAAGGGAAGACATGCAGCAAATGTCGCCGGGGCTCGAACCCGCGACAAGGACTGAGGCCTCCATACATGGGTTGTGCTAAACCCCTTCACCACCACAGCATCCGAAGTGTTTTTCTTTCACAGTTTGTTTATTATTAAAATTACTCATGTGTTTTTGTTTTGGTTTACTCATTTCTTTTCTTTTCCATTGCATGTTTTTTATTCTGAAATAACAGAATTGTTCTTACTTCACATCATTCCTTTTCTTTCGGGACCGAGTGGCTGGCCTGAAGACATGTTTTTTTAAAAAGAGAAATGTTTAGTAAAATATTGTGTACTATTCAGTCTGTGTTCCGCTGCATCTCGTACAGAACGTTTAAAAAGAGCTCCCCCTGCTGGTAACAATTTACATTTGCGTTTTGCATGAAATGACTCTGAGAACGTCCGTCACTTTTCTAAGTGAAGCTGAACCAGAAAACTCTCCGCGAGGGAGAACCGACAGCTCAGAAACTACTCTGGCATTCTGTTTATTTACCTGTTTGTTTTTGACAGCAGCACTTTGCAGAAAATGATCAGGCGGTCTGCTTACCATCGCCTGAGTCACACATGCCAGTTTGTCCAAGCTCTTTGTGTCCTGCAGTGGGGCTGATGCCTCCGTTTCAGGTGTCATTGAAATGTGTCCCTGTCTGTCAATTATGCTGCCCAGTGGTGTATCTAGCCCTGTTTTATCGGGGCTCTTTTCTAAACTTTGACTGGTGACTTTTGTGCTGTTTTGTAATTAATTACCCAAATCTCTTTGGAGTCAAATGAGGTCAAACTAAAGAACAGTGCAGAGTGTTAGGCTGTTTCTGTGTCTGTGAACAGAAAGGTGTTTGGTACTGAAACTATGATAGACCCACTTCATGAACTGTGAACTGAAGTAGTAAAACCCTGACTCATAATGTTCACTTTTCCATAGATGGACATAAAATCAGGGTAATGCAATTTCTAAGTAGGATTTTCAAATAAAGTTCAGGTTAATGACTAGTTTTCATGAGCCATTTACCTGAACTTCTACCTTGATAATAAAATGTGCTTCATATGACTGCAAATGCATAGTTTTGAGTGGGTTTTATGTTCATTTCCAGGGGAGCAGACCCCACTAGGACTGTGTCTCTCCACAGCTGCTTGTCTCTCGTTCCTGTCAGCAGATGTCGGCAGGCGTGACGTCGTCTTGAGATTCTGTTTCAAACTGAATAGAAACAGCTCTGGAAAAAATTAAGCTTCTCTGATTTTACTCTTTATAAGTATATGTTTGAGTAAAATGAACATTGCTCTTTTATTCTGCAAATTACTGACAACACGAATCTTAATTTGTTTGTGAATGCATGTAAACAAGCAGTCAGATTTAGAAAACCGCACCAACGAGTGTCTTCTCATGGGTCTTAGCCCTGCTGGGGGCTCGGCCCCCCTAAAGGTCAGATCCTAGAATCGCCCCTGATGTTGCCTCATTCGCCCGCTGCGGTGACGCCCCTATTGCACCGAACCAACACCCAGCCAAGAGCCGCGGTGACCCGCCGTAACTCCTCCAGAGGGAATCAAAACCGCAGGTTATCCCTGGTAAATGGCAATCACCGGCCATTTAATTATAGAGCTGCAGGCTGATAATGGAACAACTGGCACTTTTACTCCTAAACCGCCTCGGATTCATTTTTATAATAACCCGCTTCCTGCACATTAACTGGCCGTCCTCCTGTTCATTTGATTGCTTATCCATCTACCCCACTGCGACTCGTCTCAGACTCCACTAATGAGATTTTGAAGGAATCTGAAAAGTGACACTGAGGTTTAAGGGTCTCCAGAATGAGCTGACGAAGAGAGACGGTTGTTGTTTCCACTCATTACCAGTAAGAGACATGGGGATGGCATGTTAAGCACATTATTATGGTAACAAGTTGGTCCTTCGTCATCCTCTGGTGTTTATCTGCATGTAGAGGCTCTAGGAAGGGTAATAAAATGTTATGACGTAAAAGAAATGAGAACGTGACAATTCAATTCAAAGCTGTTTTCTCCACATGACAGTTTTCCAGAAAATTCACATGAAAAACAAACTTTTATTTTTTTTTTTCACATATACCAATAAAAAATAACAGACACTGAATTTTTAGGCTTCCAATATCTATAAGCCATATTAATCAAAATTACAATAAATAAAGGCTTGACACATTTTTGTTCTTATATGGGAGCTACGAGATTTAGCAGTGTGTGCCGTTTTCTACGTTTAACAAGAATCTCCTGTTTCCTCCCAGTGCTAACCCAAAACAACCAATCAGAGCAAGGAGGAGGGTCTTAGCATCGCTGTGAATGTTTTTCCTGTAACTGTAAGTTGTTTGTCTGCCGTTACCACATTTAGCAGTATTGATTGACGGCACTAAGACCCTCCTCCTGGCTCTGACTAGCAGCACAGGATGGAGGTGGAAGAGGTCGCTCTTTTCACCGATCATCTGTGTCATATTGCATGGTTATGACATGGTGACTGAATTAACAAAAACGGAAGAAAAAAGAAACTTTTTTTTTTCCTAAAAGTCATATACTGCAGCTTTGACAAAACCACACCACAACTCCACATTTTGGTCTCCTTTCCCTTTTTTAAGATGTTTGGCAAGGTCAGGCAAACGTTTGCTGCTTTGCTAGTGAACAAGCTGAGCAGTCCTGGCTGAAATCCAGCATCCAGGCGTATTGTTAGCAGAAAGCAGGAAAACTGCTGATCTTGGTCGTATTAATTTTAGAGTGATTAGTTTACCTTTTGCATGCTGGTAGCGCCTGATCTCTCTCCAGCAGTTATTCATTCATCCATATGCAACACATCTGGAGAGGAATAATGTTCTCCTTTTAGCTGCAGGCAGATAAAAAAAAAAAAAGAAACAGAAATAGTGTGGTGCTTGTGTTTAATGTATGAATTATATGCATGAAGTTTTTTTTTCTTTTACAGTTCATTTGAATTTCAAAGGAACTTTGGATTTTAAAAGAATAGGTCAACTAGGTCTCTAGCCTTAAAAAGGAAAAGCTTCAAAATGTTTCCTGTTGATCTGCAGAGATTCAGTGAGGATGAAAACATGGGAAACAAACCAAAACATGATTAAACGGATTCATTGATCAACACATGACTTGATTTCCTGACTTAAGTCATTTTGTATTGCTGATAGAGCAGTGGAGTCTATTTCAAGTCATTGTAACTTTGGCTGTTTAGGTTATTTTTAACCATATTAAAACTGAAATATAGTTCTATTGATTAATCCATGCATGTTTAATGAACTGTAACTTCACAGACAATTACTATTACTTCCACTACTTTTCAGGGAAGCAAAGAAACAACAAAACATCAACTCAAGCACAGGTTGCTGGTGCAATGCCTTCATAAGAAAACTTTGTATATACAGCTGCAACTCAATACGCTGCAATATTATTTTAAACATACTTTATTTCTGTCATTTGATACAGACTGTATAGTTTGATGTTTTCAAACATTTATCTGTTTAATTATGATTATATTTCTGCTTACAGCTTAGGAAAACATGATGATTAGAATATTATATCACACCAAAAAAGAAAATACTGAAAAAGGTTTAACGTGGGTCTAATGGGTCGTCGGAACCCGTGTTCTGATTGGTTGAATGTGACTGCAAGTGTCGATACGAGATGGAGTTTATTCATGCAGTTTGACAGCAACATTAATACAATAACCAGGACATGGAGGAGTTTAACGCTAAGTTTAACAACTCAAGAGTCAACACCACCGTCGCTAAGCAACATACCATACGTTTGTACGAATCTCTTGCATGCTGTAACTGTTTGAGGATGTTGGAGGGCTTTCATGTTGCAGCTGCCCATAGTGTTGTCATTTATTTACTTCCTTGTCTTTGACTTATGAGGACCATCATCATCGTTTTAATGATCTGTCCAGATTTAACTGCATGTTTTGCTGATGATGCCATTGAGCCAGTTAAATCCTGACGTTTCAAATTCGGGTCGCGGTATTTTCTGGAGAACGACATTTAAACTGTGAGAATCTGTGCAGTACTTCAGCTGGGCAGGTCACCCACCCTGTTGTCACGGTAACAAAATGCTGCATCATCGTGGCATTTTTGACATCAAACAGACGTGGCTTGTGACCGTGTGGTAAGAACTCCAGACATCCACGTTTCAACAAAGGCAGACAAAAAAAAAAAGATTGGGAAGTTTCATCAGCCAAACAGGAAGCAATACACAGTTAGGCATATTCATCCAGTGCATGTTTACCCACTCATTATGTCCATTAATCAGAATTTTTTTTTTTTTTTAACTCAGAATGTTATCTCTCTTCAAACTCTCCCCTGCATTATTGTTGCCTGACCTCCTGATTAGAGGAGCAGATAAGTGGAACAATCTTTCAAATGGTGATACAAACTTAGCACAAATCTCACTACACTGAGACGTCCTTCCTTGTCCATCCTGTTGTCCACTGCTGCTTGTTAACTGGACAGTTTTCTTTCTGCGTCGTCTCCTGCTGCCAGTCTGACCCTGGAGGTAACGACACCTTGTCCCGACTCCACTCTGCCTTAACTTTCCACCTCCAAGGTCGCACCTGTTTCTCATAGCTGTACAATAGACTTTAAAAAGCAAACATTTTAAATCATTACAGACGACCGACTTCATTAAAATCACAGCATAGTACCTTGTACTTATTATTAGCAAGTCTGATCCAGCTAATAAGAGCTTACGGTTCGATTCAGTCCTGGTTTTACTGAAGACAAGGCTCTCATCATCCCCCGTTGCTCCAGTGATGCAAGAGAAAAGCTGATGACATTAATCCATGTCTTTGGCCTTCAGGCTTCACATTACTCAATCACTCAGAGGACTGATCATTTTAAGGATTAATTGTGTCATTTGTAATTACAGGACACATGGAAACGAGGATTGATCTCACAGAAACCCAACAATTCTTTGAGTAGAACCAGTTGAGTGGGGGTAACATTAAAGACGACAGTTACATCATCATCCAAGAGCTCACATGTCCAGCCTGAGAGCAGGACTTCATGTATTTTGTTCTCAAAACTTTTAATACTTTTGCTTACAGACTCAACATGTGTGCTATTTGATTATGGCAGAAAAATTCCCTCCATGCATTTAAGCTATTGCTCCCAGAGTCAACATGAGTGTTTAAGCCCTTCACTATAATGACTTTATCAGTATTCAACACTAAATTGGATTAAAAAATATATATATTAATAATATTCTGAGATATAAAGGTTCAGTTTAATGGCTTGGTGGGTGACACAAACCCAACAGAAGAGGTTCAGGTGCCGTTTGGACAAAGAAAAATAAAGTTACATGTTCAAAACACCCGCAGGTATCAATATGCCTGAGATTCATTAATAAATCTGAATGAAAAATGGTTGCTGATATGTGCGCTGTCAGGACCAGGACTTTAAGGAATGTGGAAATTGAAATAATTAGAAGACTCATGTTAACAAAATCCTTTTCCTCCAGTCAGGTGTCTTTGAGACAAAGCAAATCAATCTGATGATCACAAATGAAGTCATTAATTAAAATCTTTGAAGAGAGAAATCTTATGCTCGGGAAAACCACGTTTGGTTGTTAATAAAATGATTTTTCTCTCCAGTCGCAGTCAGTTCCCATGATTTGCTCTCCAATGAACTATCACTGATGGATTATGGGAAAACCTTTTCTGTCCCGTCGTTCACAGCTGTGGTTCAGGTACATTTCCTTCTCCTGCCTGTTCAGAATATTTCAAAATATTTAAAATATTTTAAATATACCCTCATTTTCAAAGGGTAGAAAATGATTATAAAGAGATAAAGTGCCATTTTTAAAAATACATATTATAAATGGCGTATTGTGAGAAACCCAAACTACATTGTGGTATTTATTTTGGAACATATTGCTAACACTGTTTACTTTTATCCATCATTATACATGACCTGCTCTGTATGTTGATTTGAAAGAGCTTTTGAAAACATAAAAGGACAAATGTTGCAAAATGCCTTCCTAAAATGTTCACTGGTCGCCCTGTTTTTATAGCAGAAATATAAATGATTTCATGCATGAAACATGAAATCAGTGTAGGTATCCTCTGGAAGGTCGAAACAACAACGAAAAATTGATTTCTGTTTCATATAAATATAGCCTAACCATTTTTAAATCAACTGACATGATTGTTTCGATGACTCACCTTTTCAAATATTTAGAACAGGCAGGAGAAGGAAATGAACCTGAACCACATATCAGGTTTTCATAGAACTATAACTAATAATAAATTAATAAAAGCAATATACATCAGAAAATGTAATGTTCAATGCACATGGCTTTGAGCTATCGTCTCCTTATCCTTTTAGTGCCAGATCCATCCCTGTACAAAGAGCTTAACCAGAATCCCAGAGATCAGAAAAGTTCTTGAACAATGAATCTCTCTCCATGTCCAAAGTGCCAACATTCTGCGTCCTCCTCCTTTATCCATTTGGTCTGAAGCAAACGAGCTCGCTTTTCACTCACCTAGGCAGCAGCCTATGCTTAGGGACGCAGACAGCCATAATCATGCCAACTCACAAGGGGCCACTCACTGCTACCCATTGGACCTGAATGGCAGACAGTGTGTGAACTGCATGTCTTTATTCTGCATAATTATCAGTCAGACGCAGAGCTGGAGAAAAGGCCAGAACTCTGCAGCCAGTGGGCTAAACTGATTAATGTATCCATGGAAGATAATAATACTACATCTCACAGATAAGCCGACGTGAACAATTGAGGGATTTCAGTGATGACGTGTCAGACACGTCACATTTTCATCCCAAACAAGTTAGCTTCATGCTATCAGAGCATGGCGGCAGAAATCCTCACGAGACCAGAGGAAGCCTCGTCACTCCTCACAGGACGCCATTTTGAACGTCACGGCTTGATTAGAGTTCGCCAGCTCTCCTTCATAGGATGAGCTAATAAATGGTGAGGAGGTAACATGTGGACGCACCGATCCACGTTCTTCACTTCCGATACCGATTCAGTTATAAGAGGCATCGATCCAGAGGGGAGAAACAGCTGCGCCAATGAAAATGTTTCGTTTTTTTTTTTTAAAGCAAACGTAAATGTTCTGAATTGCATATTTTTTTGATAACTCTGCACCAGCACACTTACACACACCACTGGCTTCACAAGCTGCATCAACCTTATGAAAACAACACACCATTAATTTGTTCAGACTGTGAAACGGCCAGAAACTGACAAAAACAAGAGATCAAACTGTAACAAACCTTCTTTCCAATGCTTCAGAAAGGCCAATGAGGAAATTTGAGCATAATGTAAATATAAAAACATGATGTCGCTCATAGCCCTCATGCACCAGGCATATTGTCACCGATACCATTTGTTGAACTGTTTTTTATATCAGGATCGATACAGATATCTATATCGGATTGATGCATGTCTATGTTGATATCATATTCGGCGTTTGTTGCTTTTATTCACAATAGAGAGTCGGTTTGTTCACAGCAGATAACATCCAACCTTTACTTACCGGGTAGTTTGTACAAGACATGTTCAGCAGTCATACTGTGACCGGGTCATTCTTCATTGTCCAATTTCAAAACAAACAAAAAAGAAAACACTCAAAAACAAGTTAAAATGCAGTTTTTCTTTGTCAAAGTGCAGATGGTATTTGCTTCCAAGCTTCCTGTAAAGACAGATTTCAAGCAATATCCGTCTTTCAGTGTTCATCATAAAGTTTGCCGGGTGTTCATCAGGCACATTACACAGGACAGGCAGTGGCTTCAGCTTCGCCTGCGCCAATACAGAGACGGGGCAAGTCATCAATGAGGTAAGAAAAAAAAACACAAAAAACATAGCAGTGACACATGAAAGGCCCTAAATGGAGGCAGCAGTCAGCGTCTCCTCCTCTGAGCTAAACCAGCCAGATCTATCCTCTGCTGTGAAGTGCGTAGGACACCTTGAAATCGCCGCCATTTATTTGTTTGAAGAGTTACGTCCCTTTCTTGTCCTCTTAAGGACCCTGGGGAAAAGGCGCTACAATTTTCCACTTCAGTACCTCGACCTCTGACCCCCGATGTCCCTCTGCTGGCTCTTCACAGCGAGGCGTGGTGAGGGGAAACTGCTCGCTGGCGGTATTTAAAGACTTTTCATATCGCCGCGCCGCCTGTCATCTCTGAGGACTGCAGCCAACACCGGGCGATCGTTAACAAATATCTTTAATGTGTCGTGATTGGTTCCACATGAAATGAGCTTGCATTTCCATGGCAAAAAAAAAAAAAAAACTGCCCAAAGCTGAATATTTCTTTCAGGCTTTGAACACATCAGACACCTGAACTCCGTCCCCCTCTGGCCCAGCAGGGGGATTCTTTAGCAGCTGAGCTGAGGAGCAACGAGTTCCAGAGTTACCAGCTTAAGATGGTGTGATTTCCCATGGCGCCACAATCTGTAGGTCACTGGCGGCCATCTTGAGGTTTTTCCATTTCCTAACAATTGCACCAAACGTTGCTCTCTCAATGAGCCGTACCTCATTTATTACCTCCTCTTTTACCCGCTCTCTGAAACATATTACATTAAATAACTTGATTGTGACAGTCTTGGCATTGGAAGCTTTGAATAATAAGAAGCAGCCCATTTTTTTATGCCTCTGTTTACATGTTATCAAGACAACATTGCAGATGAAATTGCTAAATTGTGCTGCTGGTGGAGAACAGAGCAGGAGAACAGAGCTCCTGAGGTAGGAGCAGGCCGCCTGTGTTTATTGGATGGAGGCAGGTCTGCTTTTGTTTTGCAAGTGAAAATAGATAAGAAAAGTTTTTGGTCCCTCAGCTATTATCACACTAAACAAACTCCTCTTACAATCGTCCACTCTGTGTCTTGTGATGTGCATAAGAGGATGTGGAAGGGGACTGAGTGAGACAGGGGAGGGTGTATTGTATATGCTATATGCCTGTGGGAAATGTTTATGTTGCTGTGCGTGTGTGTGTGTGTGTGGGGGGGGGTGTGTGTGCGTGTGTGTGTGTGTGTGTGTGTGTGTGTGGGGTGTGTGTGTGTGTGTGTGTGTGGGTGTGTGTGTGTGTTAAAGTCTTTGTGAGACACCTGAGTTATTTACATCTGCAGCTTGGAATATGAAATGATGTGTGAAGAAAGATTATCTCTACACGGCACAAACACAACATCTAAAGTATTTTTTTATGGTTTCTAGTGCAAACATTTTTTTACACTTGAAATAAGACAAAACTAACTTACAAGTGACGTTTTAGCACTTCTTAGGAGCTTGCTTTAAGTCAATAATTCCTTTATATTGATGAAAAGAAAATACTAGTTCCACTAGCTGATTATTTCACTTAGAACAGGACATTTTCCCCATCACTGAAATAATCTGCCGATGGAACAAGAACCCATCCATCCATCCATTTTCCGTCACCCTTCTCCCTAACGGGGTCGGGAGTTGCTGGTGCCTATCTCCAGCTGCGTTCCGGGCGGGAGGCGGGGTACACCCTGGACAGGTCGCCAGTCTGTCTGGAACAAGAACCTTTTCATCAATATAAAGGAATTATTGACTTAAAACACACTTATATTTTCACCTAAAACTTACCTGGGAGTTAGTTTTGTCTTGTTCCACATGCACAAGAAACCAAAAGTATTTGGTAAGATTTGTGTTTGGGCAGCGTAAGGAAGATACTTCTGGCTGAAAATATCAAAATAAAAGCACTTCCTAGTCTGTTCAGTCAGTCTGACACTCGTTTAATTGAGGCCCAATTTCAAGGCAATAAATTAAGTAAATTTTTTTAAGTCATATTTGACCTACATATATATATAGATGTTTTTAATAACAACCGAGAGTAATATAGTTACTAGGTTGTTTTATAAAATGGCACTATATTCCTGGAAAACACATCAAAATGAAGCGTGGTGTGAATTCATTGTGAAGGTTTTTTCTGCATATCGTCCATCATATCCCGACTCTCACTGGGCTTTACAAATGGGGAAAAACAAAGACAAACAAAAACGTTCATGGTGCGTTAATTCAACACTGCACCCGCTAACCCGGCGCCACAAATGACCTTTTACTCAACGTTTCTCCGCATCCGCGCCTCGGCTATGTTTTTGTTCTCATTCCTCTTTGCTGTCAGGCAATAATCTGCAACCTGGGAGGAAGAATTTCTTCACTCCAATTAGACAGTGTCATATCGCTAAGAGGGAGGCTCGACACAGGGCCAGGGATCATTATTCTTAAATGAAGCTTTCATTTAAGAGTAATGAAAGCTTATTCTGTTCTCCTGGAGAACAGTTCACCTAACTGTTCACCTGCCTGTTCTCCAGGCAGGTGAACATTTTCCCAGGGTGAGACCTGCGTCCCCATCACGGCGCGTTTGCCTTAAAACAAAATCACGTTTACATCGGCGAGGCTTCAAAGGTGGGAAGAAATGAGATGTCTGCATTGTGCGGCTGATGAAGTGGATAGGGTGTAATGAAGGGAGTGATGAGTGTATATTCAAAATGACAGGCAGGTGATGATCTGTGAGGGGGGGCTTGAGGGGGAGTGACATTCACAAAAACTGTCTCCAGCGCAGCAGGGAGGGAGCAGAATTCAACTGGTTCCCCGAACAGATGAGTTAATTGTCTGGACGAAAATCACTTAGCAAAGTCCTTCATCCAGTCCTGAAAAGGTGAGGAAGGATGAAGTGAGCTAACCTGCCACTTGACCGAGTGACGGTCTGCGTCTCCATCCTCCGCTCAGCCCGGCCGAGCTCCAAACACTTCAGCTCCATCTGCTCGTCGACTCGCCAGAGAGGGGTCAGATCCGGGGCACCGGAGCAGCCAATTTTAGCTCTTTAAACTTCCTCCAAGTTCCAGCACTCTCACACGCTGGCAGCATAGGTGCAAACTGCCAATCACAATGGTGGGGCGCTCGGCTTTAAAGCCAAGAGGAGGAAGTCTTTCAGCTGGAAGAGCAAGCGGGAGCCGGCCTGAAAGTCGACAGGAAATGAGTCGGTGCTTCTCTTAAGCTTCTCCATGAGTCACCACCCAGTCGGTGCCGAGCCGCAGCGCCGCTGCTGGATTGACACGTCGCATGTTATTTACATATGGAAACTTTGTGCATGTAAGAGACGTTGGAGGGCAAAAAAAAAAAAACAACATAATTGTTCCTGCCGTCCATATCCGCGCTGCTGCAGTGGAACAGCTGCTGCTGTTAACAGTACGAAGTTTAGTGCAGAGCGCTGCAGTAAGGGGAAGATGAGGCAGAAAAAAAGTTGAGAAACAACACAAAGCTACTCATATTCAACTAAGCTACAAATAGACCCATTGTCATGGTAACTGACTGAAAATGGCTCCACTAATGTATCAGGACTCAACATGGAAAAACACAAAAAATTTGCCCCACAAAGAACAGAACACTCAGTCTGTTCTGTTTTCTGGATTGATGTCTATTTCGCGACTGAACGGTGGATCGGCTAATTTAAACTCCTGCACCACTGATGATCAGTCAGTGCTGATCAGTTTCTTTTGTTCTGTAACTGAACAGAAACACACCAAACTCTGCAGCACACTAAAATGTTAAGGTTGTCACAGTCAAGCTACCATCGCTGACTTACATCCCTCACCCTTTGTAGTTTTTTAAATTAAAACTTTTTCCTGACGTGTGAAATGTAATACCCTTGGATCTTGTTATCTAGTTGTAGTGTTGACAATTAGCAGCACAGCTCTGCATCCCTTTGTCTTTATATATCACATGAACATTTAAGCTTCAGTGCGCTATCATATGTCATCGGCGGCGAGCAGCTTTCTGCGTGTGTGATGTCACGTTGCAATAAACACACAAACTAATCTCTCTCCATCTTAGAACTTTGTTCTTTTCCTCTGTGACCCATAAATGAGTCAGTGTGTGTGTGTGTGTGTGTGTGTGTGTGTGTGTGGGTGGGTGTGTGTGTGTGGAAATATTTGCGCAAGTGTATCTCTGCATGGACGGGCTCCTCAGGGCTCAAACCTGATCAAAGTGAAAGTCTGTCGGTTTGCAGGTAGTGGAGCAGTCAGCCGCTGCTCACTGCAGAGAGCAGAGCTGTGAGAGGCTCCCGCGCCGGCGTGGAGCGAGAGAAGAGCTGCGAAGATCAGAAAGCGTGATTCTGCCTTTCATGGAGGTCGCGTGGAGGTCGGACAGCCTCGGAGTGGTGATTTTGCTCCCACGGCAGGCCGCAGGAGTCAGCAGGACCGAAAAAAAGGCTGAACTGAGGGTCGGAGGTCGGACTCTTCCGACAGGGGGACGGCGCACACAAAGCAAACCGCAAAACCTTTGTGTGCTGAATGTTAGCAGGTGAAACCTGCAAACATCATTTATTTAGTCATGATCCATGGAGCGCGCTCACTCATGCTTCTACAATCCTCAGTTGAATATCTCCTGAACAGAATCAGACGGATAAATTTAAAGGAACAAAAGACAAAAGAAGTTTGTCCAATCAAGCATTGGCGCCGTTCTGAGAAATGCCAGACAGGAAGTTCTTTCTCTCGGTTTCCATTTTCTGTTTGGGATTCAAATTGTTGGAGTACACAATCATAAGAACTAAGAACAGCTGCAGTAAATCACTGAAGCAATGATGACTAAATAATCAGGATTATATTCATGTCTTCAACAATTTTTAAACAATTTTTTCTTCTTTTTTTTAAATTTCAGATGCGACTCGTTTTTATTTTATTATAAATGTTTAATAGAAATTAAACTACTTTTAGCGATGCATTGAAATCTGTCAAAACACAAAATTGATTTTTAAAAATCCTTTTCCTCATCCTGCCGGGGGACTAGAGCTGGGATATTGACGTGACGTATTCATGTTGATTAATATGCATAAATAAAAAATTCACAAAATTCACAACAACACAAGCTGCGTTATGAATGATCAGCTCAACTACTGATGCCTTTATGGAGGAAGAAACCTGGGACTGAAATGAAATGCATAAAAACACACATCACAGGCTGAGGCCATGTAACAGAGCAGACATGGTGGAGAAGCTGCTCTGGTCAGATAAGACTTTCTGGCCCAAATGCAAAACTCTACAATGTGGCAGAAAATTTAAAAAAACCAACAAAAAAAAAACACACCATCTGCTCGATGAAATGGGTTAGAAGAGCTTTGGGTTTTTCATTGTAGTTCAGTTTTATTTCGTTGTGACTTTTTGTTTGTCTAATTCAGTTGGTTTGAATTGGTTTTATGGCGCTTTTGCCAGCTTATATTGTAGTGAAATACTGTCAGTTTCATTGGTGATAGACAGAGTTGGGCAGTAAATACTTTCATTTACTCAATTACATTTACTTGAGTATTTTTGCTGCTTTACTTTTCACTGTAACTTGAGTCATTTCTTTATGAACTGTGGTTTCTCTTATTTGAGTTCAGTTTCTGGATTCTCGGCACACGGCTGGAGTTATTGTTGAACTTTCATACATTTTTCATTGAAAGAAACTGAATGGGAAAAATTTGCCTGATTTTATTTTTTGTCTCTTAGACGAAGCCATAAAGTGCCAAAATATCCACAATACTTTATATTTTGGTGAAATATGAAATGATTGATAATTTGGTCAGTTGCTCAGTGAATGAATAGACTTTTTACCAGATTATTTTTTACTGTCTTGAGTAAAAACATGTTGATGTCTGGTTATAGATTACAACTTAAAATGGTGGTTTCAGTCTTTTTTTTCCATCTTTGACAGTATTTAGAATTTGAATGGTCTTTGCAGATTACATCAATCCCCCAGTTCCAAACCCGGAACTGACTTTCTTTGTGTGAAGCAGCACAGTGAGACCTGCTGCTCTCTGCACTCTGGAGGAAATACAAACTTCTGTCTCATTCATATTTATGTTCTTGAAATGCATCGAGCTGCTTACAGATTTGCTTGGCAGAGCTGCATTGTGACATCCTGCAGAGTTAAATCTCTCTCACCTCTTTGTCCATGTGTGGCCAGCAGTCCAAAAAAGAAAAAAAAAAAAAAAAAATCCACAATCACCCGCTTCAATGTCACTGCAGATGGGAACATGCCAATAACCCAACAATCACACAAACATCGACTTCGCTCAGGTCCCTGAATGCAACATTCTCTCCATTTGTTGACAGGCTGAAAGGTTGTTTGGATTAATTGAAGCCTCGCGCATTCAGAGCACGCGCTGGCCGGTACAACATCTTGGAGAAAAGAAATGGACGTAACGGAACAAGGGGGGGGCCGCGTGTCAATTGGGCGAGAAAAGTAGAAGGTTCGACCCTGAAAGACTAAATGAAAGATTAAAATATTTAAAATGATTGTTGTTTGGCTGTGTGGTGAACAGGATGATAACCGCGTGATGAGGCCTTTCTCCCTGCGCCGCGCGCACTAATTAGCTTCTTTTCTTCCGGGGACCAGAGGGGAAGGGGGGGGGGGCTGCTTTATGAAGCTTAGAGGAATAAAGAGGGAACTGCTGCATCGATACAAATTATTTCACTTGTAACAAACATTTCGCCCTGCAGGAAAGAGGAGCTTCTTTAGAAACGAGCCTCGCCGACAGAGAGTGAGAGAGAGAAAGGTCACCATGAAGACGAGAGAGAGAGAGGAAGGTCACCATGAAGGCGAGAAAGAGAGAGAGAGGAAGGTCACCATGAAGGCGAGAGAGAGAGAGGAAGGACTAAATGAAAGATTAGTCTCTCTCTCTTTCTCGCCTTCATGGTGACCTTCCTCTCTCTCTCTCGTCTTCATGGTGACCTTTCTCTCTCTCACTCTCTGTCGGCGAGGCTCATTTCTAAGAGGAAGAGAGGAAGGTCACCAAGAAGGCGAGAGAGAGAGAGGAAGGTCACCATGAAGGAGAGAGAGAGAGAGAAAGAGAGAAAGAGAGAGAGAAGGCGAATCGATAAGTATTGCTTGGACTGATTGGAGCTAATTAGAGACGTAGAGAGGCTTTCTGGAAGAGCTGGGCTGGAATTGAGTTGGCCGAGCTGTCAGAACCAATTAGGCAGCTGCGTTATGGGAGCAGAGAGAAAACACACAGTAGATTAAGACTAGAGCCGCCCTGTGGAAGTACCTGTGTGTGTGTGTGTGTGGGCGTGTGTGGGCGTGTGTGTGTGTGTGTGTGTGTGTGTGTGTGTGTGTGTGCGTGCGTGTGCGTGTGTGTGCGTGTTCTTACCAGAATGACGTCTGGGGAAAAAATAGCGATCATTGTTTTGTGTGATAAACTCTGTTAGCGCTCGCCGCTTGTCACGTGTTTATGAGTCTCCATCATGCAACAGTCCAGCTGTCAGCTGCCCAGCGAACAGCTGGAGATCCCCTGAACACACACACACACACACATACGCACTCCCAGTTGTAGTGCGCTGTTCCATCTCGCAGCTCTGCGCACATCTGGCCATAAATGCGAATGACGATGTTTGATGCGATGATTGCTGCTGCTTGTAATCACTCGCTGTAATGACCGAGTCTTCAGTTTGGACTCAAAGCTACAAAAAGCCTCGCAGACAAACAGAAAGCATTTGTAAAGAGTTGGCGCGGCTCGCAGCCAGAAGCTGCCGCTCTGCGGCTGATGGATGGAAATAGATGAGTTATTAACTCTGAGCTTCAGATCTGGACAAAGATCTGCGCTGAGAGAAGAGGAGCGTCATCAGAATCGTGACGCTGTTGAGGAAAATCTGGGCGTCTTGTTACAACTCAGCCTTCATCCATGAAAATATGAACCATCAGTTTGTGCTTGGCTTAAACTGAACGTTGAATCAAAGGAAATGATGTCAAGGAATGAGGAACATCATTACTTCCAAGAGCTGTTCATGTTCTTGAAAAAAACAAAAACATGTTTTAAAACTATTTTGTTTTTTTAATTTTCTGATACTGTTTTTCAAAACCTGATACATTTGAGATTTTTTTTCTACAATTAGGAAATAGGCTACATCACACTAAACTATAAGACTTCTAATGAAAAATACATAGATTATAGATATTCGTATTGATGACGTCATGTGTTGGATGCAGTTGTAATGTTTTTAAATGACAGTATTAGGGAAAAAAGTGCGTTTTTCTGTCCTTCCAACCAAATCTGGACTCCAAGATGAATTATTTATTTATCTGCTATTTTTCTCATGCCACTGTGTAAACAATGACTTTGTAACAAACTCCTGGTATCTTTTATTTTATTTTATTTATAACAGTGAAAAACAAACTGATTTTGCAGACTGTGTTCAGTCTGTGGCGCACTGTTCCAAGGTCGTTCCCATCATTATGGAAATTCATATTCAGATTCAAGAGGGTCCTCTGTTTGCAGCGCAGCACTTCTTTAAATGAAGGCAACAAAGTTAAATAAAAAAAAAAAAAAAAAAAAGTTCATCTGTATCGTCTCCCCTGCCTGGTTCGGCAGAACCTGCTTCGCGGCGATAAAACCCAAACCGCTCGCCGTCGTGATCCGATTTGTGCTGCGCGTCTCGGCCTATCGGAGGACAACCCGGTTCCGGTTCCGGCTCCGGCTCGCTGGGAGCCGATATGGAGCGCAGTCAATCAGGGGACAGTGGAGATGGGGCCCGCAGACGGGAGGCGTCGTGACGGGAGACGCAGCGGCGGCTGATAATTGGGCGTGGGAGTTCGTGGCAACAAAGCAACGCGGCCCTAGTAATAAGATTAATGATGTTGTGTTGGGTCTTGTTTCACTGAGGACTGGATTATCTCTTAACAGCCTCCTAAGGTGAAGGAAAGGACAATTACTAATACACAGATTCATCAGGCTCGCTCCCTGTTCGGGCTGAGATTGGACCGGGTCAGGCCTCATTCCCGCAGAAAAACAGCAATTCACTCCAAAATGACTTAACAAATTGCTTTGAGCTGGAGTTTTGCCGTCACAGTGTTTGTGGAGCAGCAGAGTTCAGGTCGAACACCTTGAAGGTCAAAGCCGCGACCCGAACACATGAAAACCTCATTAGAGATCATCTTTGGACCATGTCAGGCCTGAACGCTGCAGGGACATTTGGGATTAACACAGAGACACAGGAAGTGTCACTGTGGGGGAAAAATACTCACATTTATCCTGTTACTGCTATTTGTGTTGTTTAATTTTGGTTGAGCCCTAAAGTTTTAGATAACTTTTAATCTCAGACACAGTGAACCGGATTAAATATAAAATGCAAGTTTTATGATCATTTCATTAATAAACGAAAAGCTACACCAAAGTAAACCGGCTACGGGCGAAAAAGTAACTGATGCTGTTTTAAGTCATAATTAGGCCGATTTATTATTATTTTTTTCTTTTTTAAAAGCTGAATTGAGCTTCACTGCCTGACCTGCAGGATAAACAGAACCTGTCTGGCAGCATGAAGCACACTGCAGGACCCCGATATAAATGATGAAGAGGCTGAGTCTGTCAGGCTGAAAAGGCTCACAATGAGAAACAAAACACACAGATGAAGGAAACGGAAAACTTGGAAAAATCACTCCATGAATGCAATAATGACTCATCCAGGAGCAAAGAATCCAGGATTTGCAGGCATCACTCACCTCATGTAAGGTCAAAGTTCAAAACTGAACAAGAAACCAAAAAACTGAAACGTTCTGAGGACAAAAATCAGTTTTGACCAGAAATAAAATGCTGTCTGTGGACTGACAGGTACTCTGTAAAAAGTGTGTGTTGCATTGGATGTGAAGCAGAAAAGCAGTATTTGTACCGACAGTCAATGATTGGTTATAGTGTTGATGCTGGGATTATTTTTGATTTGATACCTTCATGGTGTCAAATCCCCTTGAAAATCTTATCAAGGGGATTTTCTTATCCGTACTTCGTTTGAAGCTGAACGACATGCAATCCTCCACTCAGGCCACACCCCCTACAGCTTAGAGGCGGAGCTGGTAAATGTGTGGCACTCGGTTAAATAATAAACAGATAGTATGAATATAATAGATACTTATCTTTAAATCTGGTTAAATTCAAATAATCCAGTGACTTCAAAATCACTGGTTCCAGTTCTGTGTGTGTCCTAACATGTTGTTCGTGAACCAGCCTCCCCATTCCTCCCATTTCTACATTTCAGTTCCATTTTTCTACGTCTGGTAACTGCATAATGTCTCTTTCAGTCGTCATCATGCAGCGACAGCACACCAAGTGCACCGTCGCCTGCAGAAAGAAAGCGAGCACAAATCATTCTATTTGCAATTAGGATAATAAAATGATCTACAACAGCATGGTGACATGTGGAGGAGTAGCCAATAGACAATAGGTGATCACCATGGAGATCGGAAATCAGAGAAACCCAGTGGTTTTCCACACATGAAGAGGCATCGTTGTACTTTCTGTTGCTCTGGAAGCCGTGGTGGATCGGCGCCTACCAAGATGGCCGGTCAGTGTTGTGGACCATGTGAGGTGAGAGCCAAAACGTTGGACCAGAGACAAAGACGACGCCACGAAATAGATTGAGTGGAGGAACAACAAACAGCTGAGCCTGGATGACTTACAAAGGGAATCGTCCCTAAACAACTGTACGTGAACCTCTGGCTTGAATTGTGTGTGCCATATTGGAACATGAACTATTTTTTTTTTTGGAATAATTTTGCTTTGGGTGCTCGCTCTATCCTGATTGAACAGGCCGTGAGTCCAGAACCCGGCCTGTCCGGGTACCACCTGCTCCAGAAACAGCTCACAGTTCACTGTTGCAGTCACACACAGATGAACATTCCTTTATTGTGTCTTTATGAACAGTTTGCACATATATGACTTATCATTAGCAACAAGGATGACTCATCAATGACAACAGATCAATTCAGAGTTGGTATCGTTTATGAAACAAAACGTCCGAATAAATAATGAGATGTGAACAAATCGGGCCTTTTTTTTCCCTTCCTTCCAGTGACTGAACATCCTGTATACATTATAAATCAATTCATCTAGCAAAAAACAGATCCTAGCTTTAGAAAATATGGATTTGCAGTTCAAGCCCTGTGACTTCAATAGCATCCAAAAGGAAAACAAACGTCTGAAACCAGTAGTAAAATGTCACTATAATACAAGAAATATAATAAAGTTCTCTAATAAAAATAGTATCAACCAACCGGAGGGAGTTCTACCAGAAAAGACATTCTCCTGTTCGCACAAATCAACAAGCTTTAGAAGTTTAGGCAAAGTTTTTAATTTGCAAACATTTCACTGACATGTTCTTCGTTGCCTTTTGTCAGGCAAACATGTGAACAGATGTCAAAGTAACACTTTATTTTACAGCCTTTGCAGTTTATGTGCCATGTTTTACCTCACAGTCACACACATCCGTGTCTGCAGATACAGTACCAATAAAAATTATTCTTTCCCTTGAATGTTCTTCACTTTATATCGATGCATCATGATCAGCAAAGTTTGGCTTTTTGGACCAAAGAGTTGACATAAAACGCTTTAATGTCGAAGTGAAAATGTATTCCTCCAAAGTAATGACAATGAAATAAAGTATTTCACATAAAATAAGTGTTGCATGAATATTCCTCATTAACTACGTGCATATTTTTATTCAATGGTTATGATTGATTCTCACTTTAACATTATAAAACTATTTATTTCGGAATGGTTTTTTTTTGTTTCTTTTTAAAAAAAAAAAAGCCAAATTTTGTTGATTATGATTGATTTATAAAAGCAAAATCAACCACAACCAACAGAAAGAGAAAACATTCAAGGGGGTAAATATTTTTTAAAGGCACTGCATTCACTTTTGGATCATCTAAAAAGAATCAGCACTGATCCTGAATTTACTTCAGTAGATTTAATACCATGTTGTTGAAAAAAAACAAATAAAGAAAGAAAGGTAAAAAAAATAACACAAGGATTTTCGGTTGTGCTACATTTCTTCCAAGAAAAAAAAAAAAAAAAACACATTCAAAAATTTATAATTTTACCACCATTTTATGTCCAGAAATCACAATTTCTAAATTCCCATTTAGCATTACAGCAAGAACGGCACCTGAAGTCAGAATGCTGACATCTGGAGGTCACCAACATGAGTCTAACATCAGTTTGCAGTATTGGTGACATGGCATGTAGTCATCAGCACATCTGACATGTTTCAACAGACACACATGAAATGTTCCTTTTGTGTTTCCAACACAAAGAAATGGAGAGGAAAACCAAACGACTTGTGCTGCTGATGGCACTTAAGACCACAACTAAAAGCAGATCCTCGTGTCAACCTGGTTCCAGATCTGAGCTCTAACTTCTTGGACGAATGTGAAACGTCCACATCTGGTTACACAGCGGACGTTCGATGACACAGCGACAAGATGTGATGGCGTAAATCTGATGTGAAAGATATGCAGTGTGATATTTTTGCATGAAAGATACATAGAATAAATATTGAGAAGCTGAGCAGAAATAGTGACTGTAATTTGTGACATTCCTATGTTTGGAAATATATCGATTATCTGCGAGTTCAGAAGGCATTTTGATCAACGATGACTGAATACAAACTCAATTTGTCTTGATTTAGCAAATAGGAAATGCTTTGTTGTAATGGGCAGCCATATTGGATAGACTTTAAGTCTGTAAAAGTTATTGTTTTGCTCAAAAGATCAATATTTATTCTTTTTTTTAAAAATACATAGTATATATCATTTTTTTTTACAAATAATTTACTTTTATTCTGTTATTTTAAGAGCGCTATCTAAATTACACAACTTCTTATTAATTTCTTTGAAGTGGCAGCTATAAGTTGGGTACTGTGTTTGAGTTAGCCAGCTATGAGCTAACAGTACAGGCAAATATTTTAGATTGTCAAACAAATGTTAATAACAGACAAAGAGAACCGGGATTAACACAAAACACTATTTTCTAATGATTTTATTTATTTCAGAAAAAATAAATAGTCAAACTGTGCAATCATCTGCTCAGTGGGAACATGGCTAATTTTGCAGCTTTCTTGTTGAGGACAAATCAGTTTTATTCCAAAATCCTTTTTCAGTTATTTTATCTGAATCGAGTTGACTCGAAAACAAAGGTTTTAACTGTGATATCAAACCTGCAATAAAAAAACACTCCAACTTTTCTTCCTGCTAAAAACGGTGGGTCGAAATTCCTTCAAAATAAAAGACTCACTGCCAAACAATAAGGCTCCAGGGCAAATGTTACAGTGAAACTTGATTTCTTTTTCATGTACAGGCAAGTTGTATATGAAGCCAACATTCAGCTAGGTTGGAGTGCAGGGCCTCCTTTCCTTATTAAATCCATTTATTACTGAATTTATTTTTCAAACCTGCTTTATGTATTTAGTCGTGTTATCTTTGTCTGATATTAAAATGTGTTTTATGATCTGAAAAGTGTCAAAAAGACTCCCAGGGCGTAAATACGTTTGGACAGCACAGGGGTAACATCTCAGACAGATCAGCAGTTCATCACAGTCATGCACACACACACCCGCACACTCAAACACACTCAAAAGGGTAAATTACATGTATAGTTTTGAGCAGCAGGAGGCAGCTGGAGTACCCGGGGAGAACCCATGCATCTACGAAGGACGACATGCAAACTCCAACAACCCAGAAAACAAAGCCAGGATTCACACCCAGGAGATTCTTGCTGTAAGACGGTGGTGCTAGCAGCTGTGCCACCGTGTTGCCTGTGAAACGTCTGCTCTTTAAGAAAGTAAAACTTTTATTTTTCATTAAAAATGTGCTTATGTTGAATCCATTCCTGAATCAAAGGCTGCTCTAATAAGAAAATGCATCCCTTTAAGAATGGACTCCAGAAAACCTGTCAAATGATGTGCTTTTCAAAACACATTGTAATGTGTGCTTATACAGTCAATATAAAATATATTAATTTATATACAAACCTTATTTTCAAAGGTTTCTTTTTTAATTAAACAAAAAACTAAACTGTCATTAAGTCCTTTGAGCCTTTATATGCCAGACAAAATGAAAATCTAGAGTTAGCGTCATTTCGGTGTGTTAGCACCGAAATGACACTCTAAAGACAGTTAGGAGAAGCAAAGAAAGTAGCTTTACTGTTAAATAACTATGAGCTAAAAAACTAATTTTAGTGACAACCACATCTGTGACCATCTGAATGGATTACAAAGATATTCTTGGATTTAAATGTTTTGTTAAGCTACACTGTCGCACCACGGATATTATTGAAGCAAAGAGTTGGATCAAAACAAAATTATACACGATCACACAAACCTGGTTTTGACTGTTTAAATATTAGATCTAAATAATAATAAAAAAAAAAAACATGCAAAAGTTCATATTTCTGGTATTATGGGATGGTGCAGCACGGATAACTGAATGTTACTTTGGAAACATGCTAAAGTCACAACATTGTTTTGTTTCTCAGGAGTTTTATTTCTATTGCAAAATTTCAGATACTAAGTTTGTGCTCAGCAGGCCTGCCTGCAGTCCAGATCTTGACTCCTGCTGAGTGTGAGGTAGACTGAGAATCCCTTATTCAGCAAGCTGGCCACAGATTTACCTGTGCACTGCACGTAATGTTAACACACACAAAACCCCAAAACAAAACAAAAAGCAGGAGCATCTCCCAACTGTCTGAGTGTTGCTGGCTTTAGCTTTTAGATTCACTTACTTTTTTTTTGTCTGGTAAATAAAGATGTGATAAATCACCTAATTCTTTAGCTAGCGCTGTGCGTTCAGTTGTGTTTCAACCAGAAAGCCTCTTGAACACGGAAAGATTGTAGAATAAAGTGCACTATAGTTGAGTTATACACGTCTTCCAGGCACAGCAGCTGCAGGCCGGCCGGCCGGGAGGTTCTGGGTCTCCAGCGTGGTTCGTGTTGGGAAGCAGATCTGACACCGCGGCCCGTTGTCAGAGTTAAAATCTGGGGTGAAGCTGGAGGTGATCCAGCTTCAGGTGAGCCCCGGCTTATGTTCCTCACTGCAGGCTCGTTCTGAACGGCTCTCTTCTGAACTTTATTGCTGCCTTTCTACTGCAGCATCAGAACCTTTCCAAACACGCGACCTGTGCTGCGTCACCGCAGGGCTCAGGCTCTTCCCTGGGACTGGAAATCACACTACTCTCATATATTCACCATAAATTATAATTTTTTTTCACTGTAGACAACAAACTTAAAATAATATGTCATAATTAAGGCAGTCTTTTCATTCTTAAACAAGAGATAAAACTGTATTCAGTAGGAAGAGAAAAAGAAAAGGTAGGTCCCAAAGACGTCACGTTTCCTTGCTTCCACAGGCGATCCCTTCATGTTTCGTTCTTAAATTCTCAAGTAAAAATCTTGAAAAGTTCTTAGGTAGCGTCTCGTCCCGTTTACCTGTCGTTTTTTGTTTTTCAAGGCGTCCTTCTCGGCCTTACAAAAGCCTGGGACTGTAAAGCAGTCAGTGACCTCGGCTCTGGAGTTATACGTGGACCGACGGGACGCTCTTGTTGAGAACCTGCGCTCTCATTAGCTGGACGCTGGTCATGATCTTCTTTTGATGACCCATGAGCGTCACGCCGAGCCTCAGGATGTCCCTGGTGAAACGAAAACTAAATCAATTTCATCATCCACACTGGCAAAAGCAGTGCTGTGAAAAAAAAAGAACTTCCCCTTTAAACGGGCTCTCGAACTTTCTAAGACTGTGTGGTGGTCGTGTTTAGGGGTAGGACCGAAACGCAGGCAATGACCAAAATGGAAACTTACAAGGAAAATGGAAAAACTGACAGAGAAAAACGACTAAACTAACAGAAAAGAACAGGAGGAGAAACAAAGTCGCCGAGGAAAAATGGAGGACAAGGACTGACAGAAAGACAAAAAGCTTTGTTTCCATCACAAAGGATGGAAACAAACAAACAAACAAAAAAACTAACCTTGCAATTGCTGTTTCCAAATAATAAGAAAGGCAATTAAAATCACACGTGGATATATTTTATTTACTGGATAAGTCATTAAAAACATGCAGCGCCATCATCCCGTCGTAGTCTTCTTCGTGATTTGCAGCAGTGGCAACATTCGGTTGTTGATCATGTGATTTGTGTGAGACACACAAAAACATTTCCACTGGAGTTTTGCGATTAAAGCAATTTTAATATGCCAGACAAATCACCTCAGCCTAGAGCCAAAACCTTTTTTTCCCCAAAATTGTCACAAATTTATTTTCGAAATGTGAAATTGCGCAACGAAAAACAGCTAAAGAGACCAGAAGAGCTAATCACAGTTGAGTGGAAGCAGCTGGGGAAGGGAGCAGGCAGAGGCAAATGAGGAAATGATAAACAGCTGGGAAGAGGAGCAAAGACTGAGGAATAAACAAAGCAAGAAGAAAAGAAAACCTAACCAGACACATGCAGTAAAGAAACTATTTTAAAGCACAATCTATGACAATGAATGAAGTAACACAAGATATAAACTAAAAGTGTAAAAAAACATTGAAGAAATAATCAAAACATAAACATAAATGAAACTACTGATCATTACAATAGCGCTCTGCAGATTCACCAGGTTGCAGTGTGAACAGCTTTGCTCAGAACTTAAAAAAAAAAACATATTGTTTGGAATTTAATGTGATTTCTTAACTTTTGTCTTACTTGATTAATGTTGCTTATTTAGCCTCGGTCTACGCTGTGACTTCTGTCACTGGTGTGTAACCGAGTTAATAACCACTTGATTATAATGTTGTTTAGTTCCATTTTAGCTGATTTACTAAGTGCCAGTTCACAACAACCATTTTGATATTTCATAGTTTATGGTATTTGGTTCTCACCCTTGCTTCATGCTTATGACGTGTCCCAGAGTGTGGAAGCCCCCTGCTGCAAAGTGCTCTTTGTATCGGCCCATCTTTATGGTGTCCAGCCACTCGTCTACGGAGTTACAGCTGCTGAAGTCAGGGATGGCTCTCTCCATTAACGGAGGACTGCTTAAACTGCAGCAAAGAGGAAAGGGAAAGGCTTCGGTAATGGGAAATCAGCCTTTGATTGTGCTTCCACATCTCAAACGAAACACATGTCCGAGGCAGACGGACTGGAGTTTGATTAAAATGGACCAAACAGAGATCATATGAAAGCACCCAAAAGAATCTTTCCACTTTGTTCTGGCTCAAGCCCACATTATATCTTCTGCTGCTGCACGATGCTCAAGGACCAATAACTCTTTAGGACTCAACATCTGTACTTCATGGTCTCAGGAAAGTTCCAGTTTCAGACAGCATGTCCCCTCAAACATGCCACCAGATTGACTGAGGATCAACGTCAAAACCACAGAATGGATTGTAGTTAATACATAGAGAATTTATCACAAAAATGATGAGGGAAAACCTGTTTGTAACTTTATCCAACTGCATCCACATTGGACAGCAGACAATGGATTTACTCTCCATCTCTCAGTAGGTCACCTAGTGGCCTTACAGCATATGTTGTCCTGAAAATCCTCTTCTCTGGAGGTGGTGCCTTTGCTCTGACTTGTAGCTTAATCTCCTAATCACTTAAACCAATATTTAATGAAATGCTCAGATTCAGTCTGATCAAATTAAGCTGGATGTGTTACACAGCAGAGCCATGTCAGGTCACCGCACACAGAGAAGCAGCGCGCCTCCCCCCTACCTGCAGAGAGTGTCCATGGACTTCAGGTTCTCTGGGTTGCGGATCAGCTTGTCAAGAACGGTGACTATCTGGCAAAAGCGCGGCCTCTCGTTGCGATCTTTCTGCCAGCAGTCCAGCATGAGTGTGTGCAGAGCAGCGGGGCAGCCCATCGGCGCAGGCAGCCGGTAGCCCTCCTCCACAGACTTAATGACCTGCAAATGTTCAGCAAAAGCCACGCGTCACCGGCACAAACAGAGGGAAGAACTCTCTTGGCAAAGGTTCCGATCCGGCTGACAATGCTCACGTCTCTGTTGGTGAGATTCCAGTACGGCCGCTCTCCGTATGACATCACTTCCCACATGACCACGCCGTAGCTCCACACGTCGCTGGAGGAGGAGAACTTCCTGTAGGCAATGGCCTCCGGAGCCGTCCAGCGGATTGGGATTTTCCCGCCCTATTGGTCAATCCGACAGCGTTACATGCTGCTCCTCTGTAGTTGAGCAGTTTCTCCAAAAATGCATCGATTATCACTGGAAGTGATCTTTAAAGTTATCTTACCACGTGATTCATTATGAGGTAAACTTTTTGTTTGTTTTTACAATTTATTTACTCTTGAAATGTATTTAGTTTGTTTTGGCAACAATTACATGATTGATCAAAATGCATTGCTCATGGTGGAAATCAACTAATCAATGCCCAGGGAGAGGGTGTTAGCACTGTCAATCACACTCATGAACACGCTGCCAAATGTGCTAATGGCAAAGAAACAACTTATCGTTACAAAAAAAAATGTTTATATATCGTTACTGGTGACTGTGCTAATGAGACTTAGTATTCACAACAGGGTAGGTATCATAGCAGAGAGGAAGAGGATGTGAAGGTGGGAGGTGAGCGAATGATTGACAGCCCTAAGCCCCTCCTCCTGACTATGATTGGTTGCTTCTAGTTAGGACCAGGAGTACTGGGAAAAGTCAGAGTTAGCTTGATTTTTTCACAGATTATCTGACTCATGCTATACCGTCACGACATAGTGACAGTTTCAACAAATATGTAAAGAAATATATATTTTTATAAAAGTTACATAAAGACACAAATTTTGACATAAACCACCGGCTTGAATGCAGTAAAAAAAATTTCACTTCACAATTTTTTTTTCTTTCAATCTTATTTTTTTTTTATATTTTTTCCCCTTTTCTTTTATGTGGAATTTTTTTGTGGAGATGGTCATAGGTTTATGGGGAGGGGATTGCTCAGGGTTGAGTGGGTAGTGGTGACAGAAATATACAGATATGGTCATTTGTGGTTACATTAAACTATTACCGTGTAATTTACTTAAGTGCTGCAATTTATTTTGCTCCTCGTTGAAGAAAGGTGCGTCATCTTGCTTCTCTTTAATGTTGAAACATCTTAACTTTACACTTCAGCCTGACTCCGTCGCCGCCTTTATCTCCAGAAAATGTGGCGCTTTGGTAAAAGTTTCCTAATCTCCCGGCAGTAATGGGAACTCTATTAATCTCCAAGCATTATCGAGCATTAATTGGAGGTGTGCTGTAATGACGCTGCGCTTTCTCCACTATCTACCACGCTCTGCGATCCCTCTCCTATCAGGACAACACTGAGCTGCTGCTCATAATCCCTCTGCATTCTGTAATATGATTGCTGTGCTTAGACAGACTGGGACAAACAAACGCATTATTTTCATCTGTGCGCTGTTAAGTGATAGAATCGGATTTTGAAAGCTTTTTACTTTTTTTTCACTTGAAACTCAATACTTTGGTTCTCAATGGGCTGCAGGATTAATACTGAGCTACTCCCGAGTGAAGCGCCTCTACAACCAAGACAATTTTTCCTTTGCTCCCCCGTTCATACGACTTGATTGAATTTGATTGTATTGCTTCTGTAAAAGTGTATTTGAACCAAACTTTACTTTGTCTTTGTCTTACTTTCTAGGCCAAACGTCAAACTATGAGTTCATTTTTTCTTTTAACAGTGTGAAATTTGTGTGTGTGTTCATGTGTGATCGCCCGCTCCTGTTGTCATTAAGTTTTCTGTCACTTTTAAGTAGATTTAATTAACTTTAATTTTCTTCCAAATTAAAATGACTACACTTTGAAGGATTCCCTGCTGTTTGTCTCACAGAGCCCTCCGTCGCCTGTTTCAGACTGTCTTCATCAACTTGCTTCAAAATGTGACTTTCAAAGAATATCCAGTGCTTATCATAGATAAGATGTTTAAAGAATATAATTAAGATCAAATGTTTAAAATCAAAAATGTACTGAATGAAAGAAGACTAAAATTAACTCAATCCTAGACGATTCGCTGTCGAATGTTTTGTGATACTTCTCCACAAACAGCAGCCAAATCAAGAAAAAAAACCCTGGAAATAATTAGTTCGCCATCGTTTTGACGCCTGCCTAGTGCAGCGCCCCCTGGCTGTGTCTTTATAGATCTTTCACAAAAAAATCCAACAAAATACATTTAAGTTTGTGGTTGCGGCATAAAAACATGTGGCAACATTCAAGGGGAGTGATTATTTTAACTAACCACTATAAAATAAACACTGTTCATTTATCAAACAAACGAAAATCAACATCAATATCAAATATTTTGCCATAGAAATATTTTTCCATTTGTGAACGACTGGTAGGAAACTAGAGAAATCCTGAATGAAAATCAGACAAGTTTTTCCATGAAGCCAATAATGGGAAAAAGTTACTCAAAGCAACTTAACACATCATCTGGCCAAATGAGGTAATCTAATTTCTAACAGGTTGGTAAATCAAGTCTCTAATGTTTTAACACTGCATTATTAATCAGTTCTTAAATACGTCTTGTCTCTTTTGAGGCCAGGCAATTCATTTAAAAGAATCTCTGAATGTGTGTGAGTGTGTGTTGTTGCGTCAATGCTTGCCTCAATGTGAAAACTCACACTGGTGGTGTATGCAGCGTCGGGGTCGTCCTCCAGGACTCTGGACAGGCCAAAGTCAGATACCTTACACACCAGGTTGCTGTTGACCAGGATGTTGCGGGCGGCCAGGTCCCGGTGGATGTAGCCCAGGTCGGACAGGTAGGTCATACCTGCTGCGACTCCGCGCAGCAACCCGACCAGCTGGATGACGGTGAACTGGCCATCATGTCTCTGAGAGAAAGGCGAGGAGAGGTGATGGTTATGGTGCTGCGAAAATGTCTCCGTGCCCTTAAAGGCTGGATTAGTTTTTGTTTTTCTTCTCATACATGTTTCAGATCATCAAAAAATAAATAAATGAGTGCGTTGTGGATGGGTGAATGAGATTCTGGTGTAAAGCACTCTGAGTGGTCAAAATGACTGGAAAAGCACTATATAAATTCAGTCCATTTTCCATTCCTTCACTGAAGGAAGCAATGGAATAGTCATTGCTAAAAGTACAGGCAATTGACAACTTCTCCTGTTCCCTGACTGGCCCAGTAGAAATTCAACAGAAATTCAACCCACTTCAATGGGAGAAAGTTGAGTCTGTAAGGGAGATAAGAATTGAGCGGGAAAGCACATTTAAAGAATTGGTAAGGCTTCCCCCAATGTAAAAACCAGAACTTTCTTCATAATAATGATAATAAATCACATATTTGAGGTTTCATTTATAAGCCTCAATGATGCCTTTTCACTAACAAAAAAACAGAGAACCTTCAAGATCAGAAAAACGGCGAATAATGCCTCAACCTCAAGAAATTCAAGACCTGATAAGAAACAAAGTCATTCTTTAAAAGGTTACAAAACCGCATATGGTATGCTGGGACTGCAGCACACCGCAGTGACGGTCATTAAACACACATGACTAAAACAGAGCCGTCAGGTGAAGTTTCCCAACAAGTCAACCTGCTTAAAGAACTCCTGGAGTTTTACCTACAACTCATTCAGAACCTGACAGAAGAACACAGAGCAGAACACATACTCAATTGGTCTCAGGTCTTGATTCATCAATATGTTTCTGGAAAAAAAATTGATGGCATCTTGGGATCCTCTGGACCTGATAAAGAAATATACAAGTACAGAGCATTCACTAGAGGTAGAACGTTGTGCCAGAACCCATCTGGGGTTGATCTGCTCCTTCAGCAACTGGACAACTTGACAGTTATCCCAATTAATCAATCAACGAAATAAATCAGACAATCGTAAAGGAAACTATCCAGCCACCACCTTAACCTAAAGCGCATTTGGGGTGAGCAGCAGGATAGTCAATGGTTCATGTGTTCAAGTTTTTCATTTCAGTTGGATTGAGATGATGCAATTACTGCTTAAAAACTAACACAAAACACTTTCCCTTAATAAATTAAATCAATATCGGAAAAGAGCTTTTTCTAATTACTCAAGTCATCTTTGTCAGATATTAAAATGCTTTAGATGATCTGAAACATTTAGTGTGACAACTAAAAAGGAAAAAAGAAACAGAAGGCCTGCGAGGGGGTAGATACTTTCTGCCTGGAGCCTTTAGGGGCATATTAGGGGAAAGAAAAAAAAGAATGAGTGTGATGATACTGAAAATGAGCTGAGTAGATTTTAATCAAGATAGAGAACACACTAAAGATAAGGCAATAAAGCAGTAATGTCATAAGCTTTAAAGTTTTAATCTAAAGCATTTTCATAGAAGCAAAGACTGCAGCTGATAGAAATTGTGAATGTAACCTGTAAATGAACCTAGTAGAAACAATGCATCAAACTCAGAAAGAAATGCCTCTAGTCTTGTCAGAGAACCAACTCTTCAGTGGAATTATTTTCTGGACTTCATGTTCTCTGCTTCCATCTAATGATGATTGTTTGTGCCATACCAGAGGCATAAAACTCTTAAAACTTTCTGAGTCCAAGTTTCTCTATTTTACTCAAATGTGTGGTCCATGCTAGTTTGCAATCTCGACATCTTGTTTATTGCAGCCAAAACATAACATTTGATTAAATCACGCTTTGCATAGCCTGGTCTATTCTCTCAAAACTATCAGGAGGTTTTCACCCTAGATTTTATTTTCTTTTTTGGGTGGGACATTTTAAAATTTTGCTCAAAATTCAGCTTTTTTGTTAGTTTTTTTTTTCTCTCAGTTGAATGGAAACATTCCCACTGGGTTATGATTTAACTGTAATTGGTCACTGGAACAAATGAACAGTCTTAAGAGGAGAAGCAAAGATTTACAAGTAGAAAAAACCTAAATAAAGACAGAACTGGAGTGTGAAAACAGAAAACTTTGCTTCAAGAAGATTTAACAGCTGATCGTAAATGAATACTAACCCTCAGGAAGGCATCCAGAGAGCCGTTCTCCATGTACTCTGTGATGATCATCACCGGCTTACCTGGACATACACACAGAAATATTCAGCCACCTTCATATCCAAAGCTTGCAATATTTATTAGCACACCTTATTTTTTAAATGTACTAAATGCTATCGTGTAAGGTACATGGGAAGGTGATGTGGGAGTGTTAATTTCTAATGACTGGGTTTTTTTGCTGCTTTTCAAATGAAGGACTGATATTTGTTGAACTTCTCTGCCACACAATGTTTTTTTATTACCTGACTCGTGGTAACAGTGGGACTGGATTGTAGTTTAGGGATTAGAGAATGACCCCTATTCTGTGCATTCAGAGTCTTTTCAAGCTGTTTTGACAGCCATGTTTTTATTTCCTTCCACTTCACAACGATCCACTACTTTGTGTTGGACACAAAATATCCCAATGAAATTTAATGCAAATTTAAGTTAAAAAGGTTTAAATCTGACAAACTGCAAAAGGATTTATGAGGCAAGACTACCTGTTCGGCACACTAAGCATCTTTTTTTGTGCAGCACCTCCTGGCTAATATATTGACAAATGGATGGAGTATTTTGGCGTCAGCGTACTGTGAGTTACCACCCCTTCCAGTCGGATAACGTTTGGATGATCAAACTGGGCCATGATGGACGCTTCAGCTAGGAAGTCCCTCTTCTGTTTCTCAGTGTATCCTGCCTTCAGCGTCTTCAGCGCCACGGGGATGTCTCGTTTCCCAGGAAGCCTCATCCGTCCGTAACACACCTCTCCGAATTCTCCTGAAATCACGACAAAGAATTTGAAATGTTCTGTTTCACTTATTGAAACAGAAATTTTTTTTCATTTCAGTAAGTGAAACTCTTGGAAAAAAATAAACATTAGTGTCTAAGAACTAATAAACATTAGATCTAAGAACATACAAGTAATAAAATTTGAGAATTGTGAAAAGTTTGGATGACGACGTATTGGTACTGGTGAGCTGGATGTCAAAAAGACTCCACAAAATCAGTGCACTAAGTGTTGAAATTATACTTGCAGCTTAAAATACGTAGTACATTCTAACTATGTTCATATTATGATTTTAAGCATCTCCCAATGTACTGAATATGGACTCTGATAGGATTGTACCGACTGCAGTTTTCTGGCTGATCATTGATTACCAATTTTCAAAAATCCTGCCAATTCTGACTTTATTTGATACAAATATTTTTTTGTCTGAAATGTGGCTAAATATAGCAAGAAATCCCCTAACATGCAGACATGAGCTGGTAGGTGGGGCTAACAGTCAAATCTCTCAGGGGAGAGCAGAAGAGACAGTGGTTGATTTTTAGACCTTTGCAAAGATAGATAAGGTCAGTGGAAAAGATCAGCTTCACATGTAAGTATCAGCCGATCACCAATCTCCCAAAATTAAGGAAATCGGCACCGATAAATCAGTGCATAAATCAGTGCATGCCCAGCTTTACCCTCACCCATTCTGCAGCTGGTTTTATGAATGAGACTGTCAATTAATTTGCTTTCTGAGGTAAGACACACAAATAGACTTAAGACCTGACTTTTCACATAGCAAATACAGGAGCTAAGTATAACTTGCTTCTTATCTTGCAGACAGCAGAGCTCTGATTTCCACGTTGTGTGTCTGTGTGTAGCTACAGCAGTCATATTGTGGAGCTGACACGGTGTTAGTATTCCCTGCCTGGCTGCTGAGGTGTGACTGACGGCTCCACGCAACGCTCTGATTCCACTCTGCCATCCTCCTCTGCTGCACCCTGCAGCCTTTTACACCGGCCAATGATTTTAAGTTAGCCTACTCAATGAGTCTTACTCTGTGTGTGTGTGTGCCTCTGTTTGTGTGTGCGAGCCCATGTTTTTTTTTTGTTTGTTTTTTTCACCTGAGCCGATAATTTTCTCGATCTTGATCCTGGAAGCTTCAATTTCTCTGGCAAATTCGTGGACCGCCTGGCAGGGGTCCTCGTACGTGTGCGGGTCGATATAGAACCTCGCGTCGGGGAATGACACTAAGATAAACAACATTAGCATTTGGTCACATAGCGGAGGACGGGAGCGGCATCACATCTGAGCCCGAGTTGCTGGGGCGCACCGGGAAAGCCTGATGAAAGGACCGGCAGAGAGACAGAAGGAGCGAACACAAACAGACAGGGGAGGAGGAGAGCGGCCTCCTGCAAGCACAGGCTGATGAAAGCTGTTTGCTCTGAGGATTTCATTTATTACATGTGGACAAAAATGCAATCCCTTTAAAAGGGCAGTATTATGTAAAGTCAACTTTTTTGACGTTTACATCATGTTACAATGTTATTCTCTCATCAAAAATATACTGAAGTGTTGCCTTCTTTCTTTCTTGCGTGTTTGAAAAATCATTTAATCTCCATGGCAACCACTCACTGTGCAAAATGCCTGATTGGCCCTAGCTCCGCTTTTGAGGCGCAAGTCCTTCTCAGAGATGCAGTTTCCAAACTTCTGCTTCACAGAGTAGCTCTCCCCTGCTCAGATCCTTCAGACTAGCCCAGCAGTAATTAGCAAACACCTGGTGGATCTGGACATCTGTTGAGCTCAATATAAGAGCTACTTCTCAGTGAAACACTGGTAAAAATGTTGTTTAAGAGCTAATAATGGAGTCATGTTGTGATGACTCCAAGGGATGGAGTTTCAGAAAGAGCAGAAGTTTTTAAATCAACAGAAGGACAATTACAAGGTGTTAAATTAGGAAGTCAAAAAGGTTTAAAGTCAAATTTATTTGATCTATGCAACTGAAGTTAACATAGTTACTTCATTCTGCTAAAAAATTATTATATGCCTGGAAAACACAATACTGCCCCTTTAAGAAATGTTTTAATCTGTTACTAGTGACGACTGAATAATGGAGTAAACATACCGTGACCATTCTGGTAATGCATCTTTTCCTCATCGGAGTCCTGGAACGCTTTGCTGTAGCCACAGTGTCTATACACACACGCACGCACGCACACACGCACGCACCACACGCACACACACACACACACACACGCACACAGACATAGAGGCACACACAGAAACATACAGAGCGATGAATACAGGACAGCACAGCTACATTTCAAGTATCACAAAAATACATAATACAAAATCCAAACTGCTGTCTGGGGTTAAACTCAGACTGTGATCCATAACATATTTCCTTTCTTAAACGGAGACAATATGAGGATTCAGTTTGCAGTGTTCTTCAAATACTGAATGTTTACCAACATCTTGTCACATCTCAACCCAGTTTTCTATACCGGTTTGTTTTATGAGCTGGATGTAACAGTTACACCCCCAGTAAGGACTGTTAGCATTTAAAACTGCAGTATGCAACATTTATATAAAAAAAATAAATAAATAAAATAACAGTGGAACCTGTCATCATAGTTTGATATGAGCCATGAAAAAAATAAAGAAGTGAGATCCTCTGCCTTCTCCCAGTAATAACTAGAAACAACCAATCAGAGCAAGGAGGCTGGTCTTGGCGTGGTGACACCATGCAGCTCTCTTTCTGCTGCATGTAGGACGTTTTGTCATGAATGGTACGACTGGTTAGCATGGCCACCAGTGATGGTGAATAGACAGTTTTTCTGTAAGGCCATTATCACATTTTGCAGCAAGTGCATGATTTGATTGACAGCACTAAGCCCCTCCTCCTCTGATTGGTTGTTTTTGGTTTGGAGCAGTGCATTTCTTCAGATAGCAAGAGCAGCTCATAGAGGTGGAGGAGATGGATCTTTTCACAGATTATGTGTCTCGCAACATGGAGTCACGACACGGTGGCAGTTTCAACACATCTGTTTTTTTTATAGATGTTCCTTAATGCACCTCTGAAGAAAAAACGCTTGTATGAAATATTTACTAAAAAGAATAGAAAAAAAAGACAGGAGAACTTGTTCACTCAAACACATTCAGATGTTGTCAACAGATATGTTGTTTCTACACATATCCTCATTTCCATGTACAGCACTTAGATGCAGAAAGCTTCAGGTCCTGTTCTTGTCCTGTTGCTTCTGTCTTTTTGAAGATTAAGGAACATTTTAAATATGGAAAAACTGTGTAGAACTGTTAGAACATCAAACCTCCTTGATGATAACTCGCTTTAATTTATTTGCGGTTATGAACTGAGAGCTCACAGCCTGCTGCTGGCAGTCTGAGGGAGCTTTTCGTAAATTCATGGACCAGTGGTCCATTTTCCTTCACGCCAGCATGAGTGACGCAGTCGTTCATCGATCCCTTTGACTGGCAGCTTATGGTGCATCTGGTAAACTGGACCATTCTAAAAACCGAGCCTTGGTTTGAATAACATCCTTATGTCTTCTGAGTTATAGCAGATTTCTTTCCTCTAACAAAGTTAATTTAATAAACCTAATATGCATGAAACTGTGAACCAATTCAGGTAATTAAATGTAATTATTTGCTACAAATCTACTAAGTTGTGAGAGGGAGACATTAGAGTAAGAAGGAGGAGGAGGAGGGTGATGGCGGGCGTGGAAACACTGGAAGGTTGTAATTAAATTCATAATGAGTTGGGAAATTAGTTAAATGCTACTGTGAGAAGAAAGAAATGGATAGATTTCGAACCTCTTTCATCCTTTACAACTTATTCAGTCCAGCTCCATGAAAGCGGCAGTAAAAGTGTTTGTCGTTGATTATCAGGGGTGCAACAGTACATCCAGATAATCAGACAAGATTATACCCAATACTGGATTCACGGCGCAAAACATTTTTGGGGAAAAACTGAGAATAATCCTTTTGATTTTTCACAAAATTTGACATCGCAAACTGTGCAAAGAACATAAGCAACATTCTATATGTGAGTTTTTATGCTTGTCAATTTATTCAATTTATTTTGCCCCTTCCACAAGGTTTCTACAGGCAGAAGACTTCATAAATCTCAATCTGAAATTCAAAAACTGTGTATCAAAGAAGCTTTAGTCCAGTTTGGATTTTGTCAGTCTCAACATTTTTAATTCTGAACTAGAGACAATCAAATGCAGCACATACTGACTAAAAATTTTGACGTAGCCCTTTAAAGGAGATGCTCACCTTAGAGTTTCATGACATTATTGTGAATTCCAATCAGTTTGTCACTGTGTTAGCTTTTCTTTTTTCCGTCTTCTCTGTCAATTTTTAGTATTATTTTTGTCGCAATTCCAAATCTTACAATGTTTTTTTCATTTATTTTTATAATCAATTATTTGTACTCTTTAAGTTTCATTGAGTCTGGTTTGGGCCAGTGACCTAATGTCACCTCAACACTTTGTTTCCTTTTTCACAGTCTTCATTTGTTGAGGAAAAATAATATTAATTAATAGCTAAAATGACTTTTTTATATGCATTTCCAATGCAGAAGTCCAATGCCATCTATAAATAAAAGCCACAACAACTGAGTTGCAGTTGTTAGTTATGGAAGTCAATAAAGACAAAAGGAAAAACTCAGAAGTTACTTTCCTACTTTCTGTATGTAGACAGTGTGTCAAGCTGAAAGAACACACCTTATTTTCTTATAGTAGAAACTTACATCAGATTCAGTCACATTGTGATAGCAAGATAAAAGCTACGTTCACACAACAGGTAAATGCAACCCATATCTGACATTTGCAGTCTGGACGACCCAATTCCAATCTTCTCAGGTCCCCAAAATAAAATCTGACCTGTGCCACTTCTATAGTTGTACCTAAATCAGATATGTATCCGATTGTTTGCAAGGAGCCTGCAGTCTGAACAGTCAGGTCGCATTTAATCCAACTTTTATGTTCTCGGTGTGAGACGTGACATAATTCTACAGCAGAAGAAGTCAGATGCAGTAAATCCAGATGTAAACAATGGCTGAAAGTTAGAATGATGAAAGAAATCTGTGTCAGTGAAGTGCAACACATCCTAACTTCACCACTGTTGGCTCTGACTACACATCTAGACAGACTTCTCTGCAGAAGCAGCAGTCAATGCTCCACTAAAAGCTGCTGCTATTCGCTGCGATTTCTTTTTATCAGCTGCCTTTGTCCTGTTATGATCTTGTAGTATGAACAACTACGTAAAACAAGTCAAATTTCAGCAAAAAATTTGGAATGAAGCAGGAAGACCTGCTGTATGAACGTAGCCACACTCAAACTACATTAAGAACCTCAGTGTTTAAATAACACGAGAACTTTTGCGTTCCTACTTAAAGATTGTCATTTCAATTTCCCTTTCCTCAGTTTTACAGCATCTCTCATTTTACTGTCAGGCAAAACCAGCCGTCATTTATAAAGTGCACACAGAACATTCGATCAAACACACGAAGAGAGACAGTAGCATAAGAAAGTGTTCCACACACAGCAGCGACGGGTAGTGTGGTAAAGTGTAGCCTTGCCGTTTCCTGCAGATGATGATGGCCAGGAAGGCGACCAGGCCGGACACCAGGGCCAGGAGATCCAGATGATGGTCATAGTGTTGTAACGCAGAGGAGCTGCAGAGACACAGACCGCCGGCGGTTAGCTGAGGAGAGGCTGCAAGGTCGACAGGTTACTGTTTACGCTGATGCCGGTGAAGACAGGTAGGTGTTTGAGTTTAATAAGAGACTCAGAACTTTCTAATTACCTTGTGTTTGACTTTGAATGTTTGTCAGCAGCATTATGACTGCTCGCTGTTCTCCCTGGTAATTAAGTCTGTACTTAGAACTCATAAACTGCAACACGGTTAAATAGAAGAAAATACAAACTAAACAAGCAGAGGCAATCAAGAAGATTACAGTCTGTTATTGGCAAAATATAAATAGATACAGAAAAAATTGAACTTTCTTAAAATCCAGGTGGAGCTGGCTTGTCATCGATTCTCAAATACATCTTTGTTATTTGTTATTCTAATGCATAATCATTCCTAGATCTGAACTGATCCATTGTAGTGCTGGCTGTATGGTTACTGAAGATATCCTGTTGGAAAATCAGGTTTTCTGACAGCTTTTCTTGGCTTCATCAATCTTCCTTTAGTTGGTGTTTCTTGGGTGACGTACTGTACGGTGAGGTTGCAGTTATGTTTTACTCGTTCTGTTTTTGGATGCCTGATTGAACAGTGTGATGTGCATGTTTGGAGTGTTGCTTTATAACCTAATTCTGCTTTAAATGTCTGCACAACTTTCTCCCCTGATCTGTCTGGTCTGCCCCTTGGTCTTCATGAGGATGTCAGTTCATTAACGTTCTTTATCTTTAATAACCCAAAACAGCTTCTGTGATCTATCCCATAAAATTCAAACAAAATTAATTGATGTCTGGCAGCTCAAAAGGGACCATACAGAACAGCTGTTTTGTTTCTACTCTCTGAACTAACTGAAAGTGTTAGACCAGGCAGTAATGGGGCTACTTAGCATTTTATTTATGATCTGTAGAGCTTATTGATTGGACAGCATGTTGTCTCCTCAGCTCTCTGATCTGCCTGTTGGCTTCAGAGCCATAAAATGAGAATGAATCAGTGTCTCTTAGAGCAATGGTTCTTAACCTGGGTTCGATCAAACCCCAGGGATTCGACGAGTCAGTCTCAGGGGGTCGGCGGAACGTCTGCCACAGAGGTAAAGACACATTTGTGTAAAGTCGTGATGACGCGCCCCGCTTGGCCATCACTTGCTGCAGAGGATCACGTGGCATTGCTTGGCCAATCAGAGCTGCGGGGAATTTAGTGCGCACAGTATTCAACAGCTGTCGTAGTTGTATGTCATGTGGTTTCTTTCTCAGTATTTTAATCCATACTAAACATATCGAGCAACAAAAGAAAGTGGTCGGACGAATATGTACAATATGGATTCAAGGGTATCACAGAACAGGATGGGAGTCAGCGTCCCAGCTGCATGACATGCAACGCCAAGGTGAGCAACTCTATAGTCTCGCACCGGCAAAACTAAGGGAACACTTCTTGAAGCTGCATGGAGATGGGAAAAAGTAAAACAGTATTTTGTGGATTCAAAATGACAAAAAAACAAATTAAATTTCAAATTTACAAAAAATTAAGTTGTTAAAAAATGTTAAATTATTGAAAAAAATCCAAATTTATTTTTAATTAGTAAAATAGCAAAAAAAATATTTTTGGGGACTGAAATTCTTTTATGGTGTCACAATAATTTTTGGGGGTCAAAATACAGTAATACCATAATTTGTTGTGAGTTCATGCACTGTGTGGGTTTTGTTCTTTGAGCAAAGTGATGCTCATGCACGGCTCATTTTATGCACCAGTAAAAAAAAGCTTATACCTGTGTCTTGAATTTGGAAAAAAAATAAATAAAATTTATTTATCACTAAAGAAGGGTTCAGTGAATGCGCATATGAAACTGGAGGGTTCGGTACCACAGAAAAGGTTAAGAACCGGTCACCTGCTTTTCCGGTCTGGATCTCGACGTTCTGGCTGAAGCGTCCGCAGCCTGCTGATGTTCTGGCCCGGACCTGGAAGATGTACTTTGTCCCCGGCTTCAGCCCCGACACAAGAGCACTGGTGTTTCTAGTTTTTAGGGTGGAGTAACTGTGCTCTTCATTGTCCTGTCAGACAAACACAGAAAAATAAACTCAAAGTTCCAGAAATTTGGATCGAGTGTCACTATTTTGAACATGTGAAGACAGAAGACAGTTGAGACTTTCGGTAATAAGTTAGAGGACTAACTTAAGTGAAACTAAAAAGTCCAGCCATGAATCAAAATAACTCTACAACAAGTTTCCTTTTAGATATTGTAACCATGAATACAATGTTCTTCTTTTCTCAGGAGGTTCACTCTTGCACTCTCAGTTACTCTCTGCTATAGTATAGTATAACGACACTCCATCCAGAAAATAAACAATTAGAAAAGAATCAAAAATAAATTCTTCTGTACAAAATATATATATATTTTTTTTAATTACCACTTACGGTATGTAATATTTAGTATGATGATTACAACCTGGGAAAGTAATCTAAAGAATATTAAAACAAATCTTTAAGACCCCAAACATGCTAGTGGTAACCGTCTATTCAGTATACTTCTATAGAGAATACTTAATACAATCTGGATTAAAAATCCAGTTAATTATTCCTGTCACTGCGATCCTCACTTTGTAGAAGCAGAGCGGGTTAAACAATTACAAGAAGTGCGAGTGAGCTCCAAAATGAATGACTCATGCGTCTTTAGCAGGGATTTTGTCTTCATCGTGCTCAGCTAATGAGGAGCAGCAACGGACCACCGCCCTCCACATGACTCTGATTTGTTCTGTGAAGTTCTAGAGAAACCTTGAGAAAACACACTGCTGACTGGTCCACTTAAAATCTACACACACGCACACACACGCACTCAAAAGTGTCAGCCTCTGGGTGAAGATTAAGACACAGAGCAAGAGACAAGCTAATCCTTCAGCCCTCCCCACTCCAACCTGCTTGTTTGGCTATGAGACAGCAGGCTCACAGGCCGCTCCTTCTGCAATTAGATGATTCCTATCGCCGCACGCACAAACACACACACAAACACGCACACACGCTCGCAGCAATTAGCTGATTGTGAGGTTTATGTGCCCAACAGCCGCTCGCTGTCACTGTCACTTCTGCTAAGTTGAAATTCACACTGCTTGTCCTCCCTGTTCCTCTGCCTTTCGACCCCCATTTCCTTTCAATTAGCGGATCTGCCACCGGGATCCTTCTCCTGGACAAGCTTGTCGGCTCCCCAACCACCACCATGTTTCTCCAAGAGGACCAGCTGTGTTCTGGGTGATGTTCAGAGATACACATGACGTTTCTCATGTTGATCCAGGTTACATTTTGGTCAGTGATCTGATCTGGGCGCCTTTTACCAAATGTTTGCTCTGTCCTTTAAATGGCTTCTGTCAAATTGCAATCAGCACTTCTTCATTAAAAATCACAGTTTCCTCCAAATAATTATGCACCACTTGGAATTGGTCTTTCAATCATAAGTTTAGTTTATAACATGACAAAAAGGCGTATAATGAGTTTTTCAAATCAGTATTTTGTTGTTGCAGTGTGACTCATCCCCAACTTTTCGCTTCATACCTTCTCATAGTATTTGAGGTCGTACTCTAGGATGACTCCGTTGGGCTGGTCGGGTTCATGCCACATCAGAGTCACACTGTTCTGACTGGCGTTCTCCTGGCGGATGGATAACACTTCCGAGGGGGCTGTAGAACAAACAGGACAGATCAGGACGCACAAAAAGACAGAAACAGTGTTTACCGTGATACAACACATAGCTCCTTCTGGGATCATGCGAATGCCCCACTGGGCAGAACATGAAACTTGTCTCAGTGACAGCCAGCTCAAACCAGTACAAAACGTAATGTTTGTTAGATGCCTTTCTGAATCTGAAACCCTCATCAGCAGCAGAATATGGTCTCACTTCCAGAAGAGCTACAGAATGGATATTAATTATTCATGTAGATATTTTCAAACCCCTGAAGGTTTTGACTGGGACGTGGTTTTCTTCAACAGATAAAGATAAATGTTTTAAATTCTCATTAGTTTGAATGTAAATCACTTTAACTGAGTGATTCAAAACACAGAGATTCAAAATGTAAACAAAGTGTGATTATTTGCTTCCTAATAATCGCTGGGAGGAAACTAAAAATGTCACATTTCACATTTTTGAAATACAAAAGCACTCCTCTACTGAGCAGGATTATGCAGGAACACAATATATATAAAACTGCTCTGGTTAAGGAGAAGTGGAGAATACAGGACGCGCTAAGCGTTAGCTGGCAGTTCATATCTGCAACCCTCCTTCTTTTTCTCTCATTCACTCTGTTGTAATGTGGGGCCTAATGCTTAAAGCTAGCTTCAGGCCAGCTTAAGGTCGACTTAAGGTTAACATCAGGCTATCTTAAGATTTGCTTCTGGCTAGGTCTGAGTACATGGTCGAGTTTTATGACTCTATCCCAAACTGGCGAACTCACCAGAGTCTGGACATCATTCATTCATCTGATTTGATCCCCATTTTGTACATTTTTCCTTTTGTCTTTTCCATCAGAAGCTAGATTGCATCTCGGTAGTTAGAGACAGGTTATGTAGAGGATAATTCAGCATTAAAATTAGGCCATCATGTTTACAAATTCTCAGACTTAATTGGAAATAAGCGTTCTAGTGATCATTCCTTGTTGTAAGAGTTCAGAGATTATTCCTTCACGAGAAACTGAGTTTGACTTATGATTGAGGAGATAATGGATGGTGCCCTGATTCAAATAAACTTTAACTTCACTAACAATTTCATTTATAATAAATTATTCATCTTAAATATTAAAAAAGTGCATAAACCAATTTTTACCCTTACTTGAGACATTTTATTAGGAAGTATTGCTGCTCTTTTACTTGAGTAATATTATAATTCTCTAGACACAGTGAGTAACTTCACTGAATGAAAAACAATGTTTTAGCCAAAAATTAACCACACATAGAGTCACACCTGCAGGGTTTCTTAAAGTTTTATAAGTTTTTTAATTGAAAAAAACTGATTTGGAAATTTTCTTTTGCCTGATTTTGTTATTTTTTTGTTACTTATATGAATAATTGTCTTTTTTTCCCCCTAAAATAGCAAAATTTCCACTTAACTTTACATTTTGGTCCATCTGATGATGTATTTTTAAAAATTAAATTATTCATAATTTGATCAGTTACTCAGTACTTCTGTAGACTTTTTACCAAATACATTTTTTTTCTAATGTAAAAAATATGTTTATAAAAATAAGCATATTTCTATGGGAGTAAAAATATGTTGAAGTTGTCCTTCTCTTAATTGACTGACTGATTAAGAGAAGGACACTCTGAAGAATACTCTGCCCACCTCTGCTCAATACTTGAGGTTAACTCCAAAGTGTTTGTGTGATTCCATATGTTTGCGTCGTGAACCCTACCTGCCTGGTTTGTTGTGATGTTGACCACAGTATACGGTGAAGCCTCGTTGCTCAGGTGTGTCACAGCATTCGTGGCCAGGATGCGGAAGGAGTAGTTGGTGTGGGCCACCAGGTTGAGCACCGTCACCCGGGACTCCGTCAGACCACTCTGACGAGGAATGAATCGGACCGCGGCGCTGCCGGAGCGCTCCACGATGCCCCCACCTCCCAACCCGATGCTGGCCCCGCCGCCCACCTTCCCCCCACTGCTGCCTCCAGGGGAAGCCGTGCAGTCCTCACAGGGCCCGTCCCCTGAGCACCTCTGGCACAGTATGCTGTACTGCAGGTCGCTGCGTCCCCCAGTATCCAGCGGCCGATCCCACTCTAAGACCACAGACGTCCCATTGACTGAAGAGATGACGTTCACTGGAGCGGTTGGAGGGCCTGGAGAAAGAAAGAGAGATTTACTGAAGGTTCAGACGTGTGATTAGTCTTTAATTTTTGATATATCTGAAACAAAGCCAAACTGATTTTCTGTTTGATCCACAGTCTCCTCTCAAGATGTAAAACTCATTTTCTCCTTTTTGCTTTACGCTGCTGTCGTTTCATTTTTAGGCAGTTATGAAACACGGTGGGGAAACCTGAAACTGCTGCTCCAGCAAGTTACTCACCAGGTTGTTGCTAGGTGACCAAAGAGCGAGTGAATCCGTTGATGCCACCAAGCTTGCTTAGCTGACTGTGAGAGTTAAATCCTTCCCTCTGCCTACATCCCCCAGAATGCTGTGAGGTTCTATATTAGATTTCAGTGAAGTAAATGAAAATTCTTTCATTGATGTTGATCACTTGTCTATCGCAATATCTGTTGTTATTGATCTGTCGCCCAGCCCCAGTGAAAAGTATTTGCCCTGCTATAGAATTCTTTTGTTTTTGTTGAATCCTTCAATTCATAGTAATTTTATGATCAGACAAACCTGAGAAAATGAAAATATAATAAGGATATATTTGACACTCATAGTAGTAACTATTTCTCAGTCAGTCTTCCTATGTCTTGTGGAAGAGCTTTCTTCATCTTTTCAGAATTGATATTTAATCTACTTGTTTTATTTTTTTCTTGACTTGAACATTTTAGTCATTTTACTGCGTGTGTCTTCAGTGGTTAAAAGTCTGTCTTTGTGTATTTGACTTCTGTAAAGCCACTTGTGTTGCACTTGACTAAATGATCTATAAATAGAGTTTGATTGATTGGATAATCAGGCTATTGCTTGATTGGTGTAAATGTGCTTAATTCCAGTTATTTCAAGATGTAATAAAAGGGGGGTGATTATAATTTCAGATTGATTTGGATAGTTTCATCATTTGAAAACATTTCTTTTGTATTTACTCAGTTTAACTTCATTCGAATATCAGATTTACAAATTGTCAAATCTGTGCAACAAAAAGCAAAAAGAATCAATCTGTAAGGGTTTGATATTTTTTTCACAGTATCAAACCTGTAGTTTGATACTATAGTAATCTACAGATTAGATGTGTTGAAGTTGTCTTTATAGATATAGATTAAGCACATTTACACATTCCACATCTATTTCGATAGTATGTGTGTTTCACCCAGTCCGGCTCCATCTACAGGAGACCGCTGACAGAAAACTGATCGTATATTCAAATGCTAATTGGGAAAAAGTTTAGAGGCACCGTCCCAACACCTTGAGTCAGCTGTAGCTGTCATGCAAGGCCATTGGATGGTGCTGTGATTTTAGCGTGTCACTGAATGCGCATTTAGACTCCGATCTGGTCACAGGTGTGAATGATCCGCTGTTGAAGAGCAATAACGGGGTGTACAGTGTGTGTGTGTGTGTCCTTACGGGAGCAGGGTGCTGCTGCCGGGTCATCTGCTGCCCTGTAGTAGTTGGAGTCACAGGGGCAGGAGACGGCGGCTCTGGTCTCTGAGTGGCTGTGTTGGGGACATTTCCCACACGGACCGTCGCCTGCAACCGGCTTATAGAAACCCATCTCACAGGCTGCACAGGGACAGAGAAAACAGCCAGTGTGTTTATTAGCACATCAACTTAATCAAACAATATTGTTAAACCTAACTCCAAATCATCCATCTGAAGATATATGGCCCTCTGCCCCCAGCCACTGAGTGCAATCTATAATTATCGGCTTGTAACGGCAGAAACTTCACAGCAGAGATGAAAGCCATTCTTGCCTCTGCTCAAATTTGGGCTGAAAATATCCTGAACTGTTGATACTCCCACTGAGACCATCAAAATCCAGCCCAAGCTTCGACGCTATTCAGCTTCTCTGATACATATTCACTTTTAACTCTGCACTTATTAATAATGGAGAGCTTGCTGATAAATATATTCTCTTTCCAGGCAGCTAATAGGCTTTTGCAATGGTAAATGGGGCAGATGTGGAGCTGCTTACACAGAAAAACAGCAGCAGCAGACAACTTTATCAGCTTGCTCTCCCCCTCACCAGATAATTTATGCTCCCCCTTAAATACATGTGCTGTCTAACAGACAGGCTACCGGCCTCCTTGTTGTCTTGTGAAGTTTATAGACGGCAGTCTTAGCCGTTTGGGTTTAAAGTGAGAAATAGGAACTATAAAAGTGGATGAGCAAGATTTAAGCTCATTCAGTTCAGTTTATTTATGCAGTACCGATTGACAGCAAAAAAAAAACAACACAAATGAATCTAGTTTGAACATAAAAATATGTTTAAACATTGCCAATTCAATACAGTTAGTCACAAATACAGACTCTGCATCAATCGCATACATTTTGATTGAATCTATGTCATTAAACAAGGGAAGTTCAGCTTAATATTCACATCATTTTCTGCCTGAGGAAACCCAGATATTTGCATTGAGTCCCATGACTTGAATGAGTTTAAAGCAACCGTGGCTTCATGCAGAAATCCTGCAGGCTCAGCAAGGATGTAGCAACACTGGGAAGGAAAACTCCCCCTATCACAGTCAGAAACACTTAGCAAAACTTTGGTCATTGTGAGCTGTGATCTGCTACAGCCAACAGGACCTTTAAAGCTGTTTTCACACCTGACAATCCGGAAAACTCGGTTTAATTGGGGACAAAGTCTCAACATCTGTTACACTTCCAGTCATTTTCAGCTGGTTTCAGTCGAAGCGCTTCTCTTTCACACTGCAGTGTCAAACGAAGCAAACCTTTTGAAATCCCTGTTTCCCCTCCTCGCCTGTGTTTGCGCTGCACCACCAACCAATGACGAATACGACATGAAAACGTCTGAAGAAGACACAACACAACTTCCTTCTTGATAAAATGTAAACAGAAATAGAATGGCGTCAGATTATAATGGCTGTAGGGTTTCTCTTTTGTCCATGAGAAACCCTACAGCCATGAGCGTAGGCTGTACGGTTTCTTCTGATAGCATGTTGTGTGTTTGTTTTGGTTGTATTTACCCAGAATGCCCTTTGCTTTAGTTTGTTAGCCTTTGGAGTGCTCTCCAGCCCAATAGGCCACTTGCATTTAAATTGCATTCACCTCAACCAAACCGAGACATCGGTTTGTAGGTGGACCAGAGTTCACAATTTTGGTCGTCATCAGAGATCAATTGCCCATCGTCATCTCCCCAAAACGAACTGGATTTTGTAGGCTAGCAAATTAAAGTTCAATTAAAGCGGACTAAACAAGAAGCAACAAACAAAGAACTAAAATCTGAGTTGACTGCAACATTAGTGCCTTGAGAGTCTATTCAGGAGATTAATGCAGCTTAATAAAAAAGTCCTGTGCCAGTAGTAAAATCTATACAATGACAGAGTCCACAGTTATTCCTACCACTAGCTCTGCTAATTCCTCTTAGTCTGAGACACAGCCAGAATTAAACACAGAAAGACAGAGACAGGTGTATCATCTGTAGGACAAGTACATAAAGTTATTGCAGTAGCTTAGCTGACGGCCAGGCTGGATGTAGATTCTAGGAAGAGTAGCTGAGAGAGAATGTGAAGTTGATAACAGGTAAAACAGCAGATAATGCAAAATTGTTGCGTTGTGTGAGGTTTTAGCTGAGTAAAGAAAAGCGATCAGCATGTCCCCCAGCAGCCTAGGACTATAACTGCAATACTTTATAGAACTAGATTGTTCAGCATGCTGTTGTGAATTAGTGCAACGAACAAAAACTGAATTGCATAAAATTAGCCTTCTTCTTGACATTTAAGAATTTCTTTCTGTTTCTCTAATACATGAAACCACAATAATATATTTCCAAGGCATTTGGATTATCAAAAATGGAAAAAGTTTAATGGTGTGAAAACTCTTGCAATCCCTTATAATTTATGTACATTTTAGTGTGAAAACATGTCATCTACTAAAAGTGCAACATAATGTTTCTGTCAGCAGGAGCAGAACCACAACCAGCAGCAAAAAATCAGCGGCTGGTGCTAAGAATAAGCACAAATTATACTGCTGACAGTTTTTGACTGGCGTGTGAAATTGAATTTAAAATAAGACATCAAAGACAAACTTCACATCACTGGAGAATCAGCCCGACTTATAAAGTACTTCAGGGCCGGTGTTTTATTTCCGCTCCTGCTTCAATACAGCTGATGACTCAAACAGCTGAATTCCCTCATCATCATGTCAAGAGGTAATGAACACATCATTTGATTAGTTTGAGGCAGGGAAAAACTAAAACATGCAGAATCTTGGCCCATGTGAGATGCCATTCGGCACATCATAGTCTGACGTATTTATTCAAACCCTGTTTGTTCCTTTTTACCTTCCTACCTACCAACTTACATTTGTGCTGATATTGAAAATAATTCTAGACCAGATATCAGTGGCAATGTGCCTGATGCATAAGGGCAGATCTACTCAATAAATTCTATGCTAACTGCACTGACTGAACAAATTAGTTATTGTCACATGTTTGACTAAACTTGTGAAGCTATTGGTGTACAGAATTGGCCATTCTTAATTTATGTGGTGTTTCACTACTTATAAATTGTCCATGAATATGTCATATAAGTTATGTTGAACACAAATAGACAACCATGTTTGAAAGCATGCAATTCTGTCCCACTTGAGCAATTATATCAAAGAACGAGCTTTAACTGTACACCGTCAGCAGAAGAGCCGTCACTGGCGTTAGCACCGTCCACAGGACTTCTCTAAGTCTGAATGAGGTTCTACAGATTTTATAATTATTCACTGGTAAATCAAGCAACTGGCTGACATTTATGTCGATGTACACATGCCATATAAAAAGGTAATTGGACTTTGCAAAGACACGAACAAAAGAAATGGCAGCAAAATATCTGCAACTAATAAACCGAAAGCCTTTTCTACAAGTAGAAACAGACTTTTCACTTAGTGTCATACAAACGATAGCATATGAAAAAGCTTTTGTTACTTAGACCCATGCTGCTCATTATTCAATTTTCATTATTTAGTTTTCGCCATTTATGAATCACAGTAATGCCCATTTCTGCCTGTCCTTTCAGCTATAGAAACAGGCTCCAATTAGGAGTGACTGGAGAACACAGAGGAGCGGAGGAAGCAAATAAAAGCCAATTGTGTTTCAGTAATACTTATCATTTTACTCAAGTTATATATTTCCTGTTAAACTGATGAGAGATATATGGAGCCATACTTCAGTGAGCTCATCATGTTCCACATCAAATTTTAGGCCAGACTGGTGTTGAACACATTTAAATATCATTACTTTTCAAACAAGTGTTCAATTCTACCTGGTTGTATTATATGTCTGCCTCAAAACTACAGTTAAAGAAGCAAATGAAGCCTGCAGTGCTCCTGGTTGCCTAAAGAGGGCAGACCTGAGCCAGTGCGGCTCTGGAATAAAAATGCTAATTGAAAACCTGAAAGTTTGTGGAGCTTTATGTTAAAACAATTTATAGGCTGTTTTAAAATTTCCACATTAATTTACATATTTACAAAAAGAATGTGGCCAAAAAGGTAACATCTAGTGCAAATGTGTTAGTACGCTTGAAATAAGACATAACTGGCTCACAAGTATATTTACAGTAAGATATGAAATTGTTTTAAGTCAATAATTCCTTAATAATTTTTCCACTGATAGAGCTGTTTATAACTTAATACATGACAATTTCTCCATCTTATAGATGAAAAGTTGACAGTTTATGAGTTTGTTAAAAAGCAGGCGACTGAACACAACGCATCACTGGAGCCTTTCATCAACCAGGACGAGGTCAGCCTCATATCTGACAGTTTCTAAATAAATGCCTCTTCGTTATGCATTTTTTGCAAATTACAAAAACAAAACATAAAAATAAATAAACGTACTTGTGACTTATTCTTACATTTTGTGTTGTGACTGTATGAGGCGCTTGGTGGTAGATGACACATGTTTGCACTAGTTTTCTACTGCTAGATAAAGTACTTATCTTGAAATGCTAGTATTTTCCATATTAATTTAGAATTTCTGTTAAAATAATCCTAATAGATGGTCACATTTTAATTCCTTTTATATTTTTGACTCACTCACTGTAAGAAGATAAGTTCTGGAAATGTGCTCCTCCTGTGAGTCCATCTTACCCAAAAATATCTGGGAGATTGATCAAAACTATGAACAGCAAAACAACCAAAGTGAATGATTTTTCTTAATCTTATATTGTGTTAAATTGATTGAATATGTTTCTTCATATTCATTTCAATATTAAAGTGAATGATTTTCACAATATCATAACACAACTTATTTTGATCTAAGGCTGCTGTTTTGTATCTCTTGTCTGTTTATTTTTGTAGTCATTTTATCTTTTAATGTATTATTTGATCTATGTATGTCATACTTATTAGTTCATGTTGAATGTGTTGATCCCAGGAAGAGCAGATGCAGGGACCTGCAACTCATGGGGATCCAGATAAAAGAAAGGAAGACATTTTTTCTTTGCAAAGTAGCAGAATGTTGTGAATAACTCTCAAGTCATTGAAATGGCAACTTTAATAGTGTGGAGACATTCTGCAAAGCTGGAAGGAAATGTGCTGCCGGCTGATATTCTTGTTCCAGAATGTCACTTTAAGCAACAGAGCGACATTTCATTCATCCTAACTAAAGTTCTAATAGGAATATAGGGAAAAAAAAAACCCACATCCTTCTTCTAAGCGATCTAAAAGCCAGTACAGTTGTGTGGCATCTTCAGCTCAGTGTTTAAACCTGACTGAAGACAACAGTGTTCATCCCTTTCACACTCTCAAAGTCCAACCAAAGCAAGAAGCAATCCCTTCCAGCAAAATCCATCCCAGACTGTTTGTCTCATTCTTGTTTTTATCCCATTAATCCCTCCATCTCTTGAAGGTTTTGTTGAGCACCCCGAGTTGAGAAGCCAGTCACGTCAGACCTCAGAGCAGCTCGTTCATCAACAAGAGAGACAGCAAGCACTCTGAAGTCTCTGACAGCTTCACCGGGGGCTCTTCGCTCACGCACGCACACACGCACACACACACACACACACACGCAAAGCTTTTGCTAATGCAAACTGAACACAAACATAAACACATGGTTTGTGTTTCATGCTGCCAGGGTAAGCGCCTGCAACGCGATGCTCAGGTAAACACTCAAAGAAGAAATATGAAGACCAGCTACTTGAACTCCTCAATTCTGATGTACTTTTTGGTTGATATTACAGGAGGACAAATTGGGACTTGAAAGTTGTTTAGCAAAATCTCAACCTTGCAACACCTCAGAGAGCACAGTTCATTCCATTAAAGCTGTGTATGTAACCCCACGTCGCCCTCTGCTACGCTGCAGCTAGCACAGCCTGTTGAGAATGCTAAGGCTAGTCAGCATGGCCACCAATGATATGGGGGATATACTGTTAGTTGTTAGTTGTCTGGTATTAGCACATTTAGCAGCGAGTACATGGAATTGATTGACAGCAGAATAAACACGCAATACTTCCAGAAGAAACTCAGAATTAGCAGAAAAGAGTTGTGGGAAAAAAAAGCTTTCATAGAGTTATAAGTTCTGATGTGACCAACTCCATGTTCTTTCTTTGAAACAAAATCAGTAGTTTAAAAAACGTCTTAAAGTCTTTAACTTGACTTTAACTTGGCAGTTTGGTGAAGAGTTATTATGAAAGTACAACTTTATTCTCATATTAAAAACAAACAAACCAACAACAACAACAAAAAACTCTTTCATGGTAAGCAAGTGGCTGCAGCTGGCAGAAGGAAACAGATAAAGCCTACAAAACCTTTGGGTTTTCTGTGAATGAAAAATCTTCTGCTCTTGCTCTTTACTGTTGCAAATTTTGCATAATCATTTTAAATAAAAATCTGTCTGTATACCTTTTGAAGAAGAATAAGGTGATGAAACTGAGCAGTTATCAATGTTTGCATGTTTAAACTGTGTTTTCACATCCCGGTGAATCGTTTTTTCCTTTTTTCAGAATCACACAGGCTTCCAACAGAACTTGGAAAACATTTGAGACTTAAAACATTAAAAATGAACAATTTAAAACCTAAATGTCAGTTGATGCAGCTCATTTTATGCATCCCTTTTAACAATAAGGTCATAGAATGCTGGTGCCAGATAAATGATTAAATATGATCAGATTCTCAAAAGTATTTCGATTCAGACAGAAAACACGCTGTAACCCCAAACATCTGTCAAAGGCATCTCTGAGCCTTTGGCAGCATTTGCCTAGAGATAAATACTTAAATGTACAACTCTTTGGTCCAGTGCATGTTTGAAGTGCTTGATAAGTAAATGCGGTACAATGTGGATCTTGAAATATGAACTCTTTACCAGAGGAATGGGGAGACGGAGGGTGGAGTGGGTTCCACTGCTGTTAGCTAAACTGTTTACAGAACATGTGCTTTTGTAGCACGTCCTGTGTGGGTGAGCATGTGTGTGAGTCTGCTCATGTTGGCTGTTTGCATGTCCGTAGCTGTCAGTGCAGTGCACTCGCTACCAGAGAATCTGCATTACAATGAATCCTAATAGCCGTGCAGGGGGATTGTGTGCTGACCTTGATTTATTCAGCGTATAAGTGGGTAAATAAATACATCAGAATAAAGTGGGAGCTGGAGAGAGCACACCTTCATTCCACACGTGAGGAGACTGGGTTAGTAGTCTGAGGCGATCGCCCGTCTTTAAGTGCAAAAGGGGTAAAAAAAGAATAAAAAAAAGAAACAGATCAGATTTTTCTTTAGGCTTGTGATGGAGAGACGATCAGGCCTTTCACCCAAAGCCTGCTGGAGACAGACACCAGCTCCCCCCATGACTCTGTACGGACAAGCAGGTTTAAAAAATGGATGGATGATTGATAGTGAGCCAACTGTACCTGGATGCAGCTTGCACAGCAGTTGTGAAATTCACCTCATATCAACAAGGCTTCCTCCCATTTACATTTTTACAGTGTACAGTCTAGGCTGCCTGGATGCTACAGGTAGACATGTGGACATGGACTGAGTTTTCTCCTGCCTAGTTAAGTGCCAGTCCATGACGCCTCTTTTTTCATTGTGATCTGTTTTAACATAGTTTTAGAATTGAGGTTACTAAGGATATTTAGGTTACTAAGTAAAATGTCGTTCAAATGAGACAAAAGGAATATTATTGTCTTACTCCTGTAAATTCAACACTCACTGACAAAAAGGTTTCTACTAATGAACCCTGAACGTAGCCCTAATGCAAAACCTTTATTTCAAACCCTAAACTCGATTTATTATCCTCGTAATACATATAAAAAAACCTAACACAACAAAATATGAGACACAGCCCTTCTAAATGACCAGATGTCAGAGATGAGGTGTATCGATGGCGTGTTTGTACAAGTTTATTGCTTAGGTTTTTGCTTTTAATTTAACTAATTATCTGAACTTTGTGCATCCTCAGTGATCAAACTGTTAAGTTGTGCATTTTAGTAAAGACGTTGAGATTGTTGTCCTGGTTTTGGAAAATATAAACCAATCAATCAGTGAGGAAGAAGGAGATAAATGTCAACTTCCACTGATCTCTAACCTCAGTTCATCAACAAAGGAGAAAAGCTGTTTTGCAAGCTCCTAAAACAGAAGTTAAATCTTTATGTCCTCGACTTGCAGCAGCATCATCCTGGTAAAATAAGTGGATTTCAACTGCAATCTACAGACAAAGTTTGAAAAGGGCTCCTCTGCTGGTTCCCTGGGGAAAATATGGAGCCACAAACAAGCCACTGAGGCAGTAAGCATGATGGATGAACATGTCTGGGAGATCAGCTGTGGAAATGGGACACTCAGCATGCCTGCTGTCCCTCCTGTTACAGTGATAACCAGGATGGTAACAAGGAAACGCTAAATGAAGGCATCAACTTCCAGTTTAAGGTAAGCTCGATTTACGCTGAGCAACACGCAGCGCGAGGAGATGGATGACCTTGAAGAGTAAATGGACTGAAGTGGGTAAGGCTCCTTCAGGGAGAACAGATTTTTTGCTTCAGCTAATCTCTCTCAGAGTCAAACAACATCACAAAGAAAACTTCATAATATCCTAATGAATACAGCAAAGCTCCTTTGAACAAAATAACTGTATTTTTTTCTTTTGAGAGTTTATGAGCTACTGATACCAAGAACATCAAATTCTCTTGAATTTGAATAGATCGTACCATGGTACATATCATCTCTATCTGAGGTATATCAGCCTTATTGCCGACCCTGATCCCTATCAGCTGATCGGTTGCTGTTGACAGTCCCTGAAACCAGGCTGAAGCTCAGAGGCGACAGAGCATTTGTTGCTATTGCCCTCAAGTTATGGAACGGGTTGCCTTTGAGAGTCACGCAGGCCTCCTCTCTTCTGTTTTTGAATCTCTTTTTAAAGCACAACTTTTAAAAGAGACCAAAAGTCCAGGCAGAGCACCAACTTCTCTTTCACCGGCTCAACACAGAAACGCTAACAAGTCACGCCAACATATGATTCAAAGACTGCTAGAATGATATATCAGGTTCTAAAAGTAGACAAGAAAACAAGATACCTACAGGTCCTAAGTGAAAGGACATTGACGTCTTGGAGTCTGTAAGCAAGAACCTGGGCCCACTGAAGGAGTTCATAGATGCTCCAGCTCCAGATTATGTGAGTGTGTTCTGCCTGAAAACTGAGCTCCATTTCATCAACAATACACTTCTTGCTACCCTTGAAAATGACAGAACTGACAAAGTAAATGAAGAAAGGGATCCTGTAGTATTTAAATGAGAAGTACTCCAACCAAGAGACAGATGAATTGCTGGATACGGCCTCCGTTGTCGATCCTCGATTCAGAGATGCCTACATCTTCTGCAAAGTTTTTTTTATTTTATTTTTTTTACCAAAAACATATCACGAGATATATTGTTACCACCAACCATCTTGATATCTATTACAATAGATATCAAGATGTACATTTTATGCCATGTCACACATCCCTAATAGGGTAGATAAGTAGGTAGGTAGATAGGTGGGTTGCAAGTTAATGTTGCAAGTTAAAGCGAGTGCAGACAATGAGTGGATGGATGTTTAGGTGTTTTGGCTCCATTCTGTGCATCTCGACGCAAATATCAAGAATGAGCATTAGCATCTCTAGACCTGCTCCAGTCCCGTCTCCCCTAGCCTACTTATCAGCCTCCCCCGCTGCGCTCAAATCAATTCCATCAATGAAGCCATCACAAAGAGACTATTACCACAATGTTTTCCTGTGGAAAATGCCTGGTAATTACAAATCAAACGAGACAAATACATCCCATTAACGAGCGTTAAACGGATGTTAATTATCCGATTGAATGGCTGTCACCATTAAGCTGTGTCTGGAACTTGGGGGGCGGGGAGGAAGGGAGGGGTCGAGGGCTCAAAAAAAAAAAAAATAGACTGGCACTTTAAAAAGCGAATTAACTGCATACTGAGAAGATCAGGCAGCGTGAAGCACATGTGGCAGGAATGCAGGGGAGGGGATGCGGGGGAAGCATGAAGGGGTGGGCAGCTAAACTTTCTTCTTTTCCTGACATTAGCAATTTCTGCAATGCATTAGAGGGGAAATTAATCAACAGTCTTTTATTATTTATATATTTGAAAAGGACAAAGTGTACGGTAGGAGAGCCGAACAGAGGCAGGAGTCACACTGTGCTAATGTGGCCACAGCCATTCAATCAGGCTGTTCCAGTCAAAACATATCCATCACAATAGGTAAAAAAAGGAAAAGGAAAGAAAGGGATGATTTGCTTGTTTGAGTCTATCCAGAGGTACAGTACAGAGAGTCTCAACAACTGAATTCATGTCTGGCATAAGGCTGCAAATCATCCAGTAAATGTGACGAGATGAAGGTAATTTTCTTCTCAAACACTTCTACATGACTTGACATGTTACTGTATTAGCATATATTTTTAAAACTTAATTGAAACGATACCAGCAGCAATGATACATACGTTTACAAAAACTATTTTTGTCCTGATGCATTTAGAAATATTCCTACTCCTTAAATGTTAGACATTTTATATTTGGAAGTATGTTCCACACCAATAAAAGTAAAGGAGAAATTTAAATATCAACAGCATAGTATATTTTTGCAGTACTTCATTTTAAATAGGTAATATAATGCAAGCTAAAAACTATAACAGCGTTCTCTCACATCCAACGTGTCCTTAAAGCTGCAGCACGTTAATTACAAAATTAATTTTATTTTTTAACGTGACATCATTTGCGATAGGTAGTGTTGTAAGATTTTTTTGACTTTTATGTGTAATTGTAGAGCTTTATTGTTACATGTTGTTTTACTGACTGCAGGTCTTTCTGTTGTCACTTTGCCTGAATACTTGCTGTAATGTGCCAGCAAGTATTTTGCAAGTTTTTATCTAAATTAGATAATTTTATGGTTCCATTTCGCCAGACCAAATAGTAGCATTTAAACCTAAAGCAAAACATCAACATCTAATCATGTGATCGGTATCGGTGATCGGCAGTGATCAGCCCTCATGGGTGATCGGAATCGGCAGCAAAAAACCTGATCAACTCATTGCTAGATTTCAACAATGTCCATAAATTTCAACTTTGTTATATCTGGTTCATCACTGCGTGACCAACAATGTCTGAGGTGTTGTTTTGCACTTTAGTTGTATTTGAATAATTTTTTTGAAGAACTGATGATAACTGACAGACGGCAAAGTTTCTGCACAATTTCAAAGAATTTAACATTAACGCAATTAGCGGCACATGCTCACATGTTCATTCCGGACCGGTGGACTCTCCAGCGGAGGAAAGCAAATGACAAGCACGCTGCGTTCTCATCAGTTTAACTCAACAAGAAGTCAGGGCAGAAAATCATTTGAAGGAGTCCCGCGGTCCCCTCAGACAGAGGCTGCCAGCTTCTCAGTGATCCGCTATCGTGTTGCCTGTCTCTTTACTGTCAGGACTGATAGCTGCTGGATGCTCGGCTGGGACACGGGGGCTTCACATGGGCCGAGGGGGGAAACGCCTCGATCAATAATTCACCCAGTAGCTCTCAGGCTTCTCTTTCCGTGACTTGTTGTGTTCCTAAAGTAAGCATTCACACGGGCAGCGGCTGAACGGTGTGTTCAGAACGGGCTTGTAGGTTGTAAGAGCTACGAATGTGTGTGTGGAAGCTGGTGCACGAGAAGACGTGCACACCTGCTGAGGAGATGGGGCTTCGGCCAATCACAGGACAGATTGGAGGTAAGTTGGAGCGAGTCTGCTGTGTGTAGCTGAGATATGATTCATTCTGTTATCGCTTTCTCTCTCACACACAAACACACACGCATACACACTCTCTGGGTCCCATGGTTTAAGAGAATTAAAATGTCAATGTGAGTCTGTTTCTTTAATTCTTTCCCTTTTCTGACTCGTCATCTTTATGTCTTTACCCTCTTTTGTTTTTTACCCATTTATTCTTCCTTTTCTTTTTAGTTTTGCTTTTCATCACCTTTTTGCTCTTTTTCTTTCATTTAACTTTTTCTATGCTTCTTATTAATCTATTTTTCTTCCTTCCCTTTTTTCCCCTTTTTTATTTTTCTTTTATTTTAATCTCATCCTCTCTCTTTGCTTTACCATTTGCTCTTTCTCCCCCCTTTTGATTTCTCATTTAAATGTCTTTATTTCATTCTTCCTCTTTGCTTTGTTTCTTCTGCTCTCATCTCCTTAATTAAAGCAAAGTCACAATTTAATACAATTGAAAAGGAAATGTAAAGAGGTCATTTTCACAAGACATAGAAATATGGGTGAGAGTTAGCTCTTATGTGTTTATGTAAATTGAGGCTAACACATATGAGTGTGTGAGTATGGATGTATCTATTTATTATTTAGACAAATGTTAACCCATATAAAATGGAAAATGAATTAACCAATGTCTTTTTTTTTATTTTGTAATGAGGGTCCATTTGAAAACCTTGTATGAGTTTATGGGGTGGAGTTCATAAGTTTCTTACTTCTTCCTTCTCCTTTAAGTTTAAGATTATTATGGTACAAAAATATGTTTTTTGCATTACTTGTTCCTGTGTGTAACTTTATACTTCCATCATAAATAAGCTGGTGGAGGATTAGATGCACAGCTCAGACAGCACCAGCTTGGACAGAACACTACGACTATTAACTACTCCAAACATCTGTCCTTTCAAGGAACAAGAAAGCTGTTTCCTGTTTACAGGTTTTCACAATCTGAGGTGGGATCACACTAACCAGAAGAAAACACAAAAGAACCCTGAAACAAAACTTTTGGTCTACATCTAAAATGGTACTGTATCACTTAACATCTCCCTGAACACACAACCAGACACAGTTCATGTTTATTTCTACTTGTTAACACCACTAAAATTCAGTGCTATTTTCAAGAAAGACCTGTCCACACAAAACTATAGAACACTGATGAGATGACCTGGTCAACATCTCCAAGACAGATTAGAGCGCTATTGATGTGAGAAGTTCCAGGACTTAGGGGGAAACATAAATTGTTACCTATTTTGGCAAAACAAAAAAAAAAAAGAAAAAAAAAAAATATTTTAGAAAAGTGATAATATGAGAAGGTCTTTCTGACCCAGGAACATGACGCACATGTAGGAACCTGTGAGGTTTAGATCCTACGTGTGTCTAAAAGCAACATGGTAGACAGAACATATAAATAATGTCTTTATATTTATAGAGATTGAATAAGGACTCAATGTTGGACTTTTTTTAGCAGTGAGAGAACAAAAAAATGTTTTTCCAAAAGAACTAATACGTTTCTTTCAAAATGCTTTAATATGAAAAATTAAAGAGAGATTTTCTTTTGTCATTATATCACAGCATATCATAAACTGGTTCAAACTCTGTTCAGTAGCCTTGGTTGGTTAGAAGCTTGGAAACTGAGAAAAAAAATATTTAGGAACCACTTTGAGTCAGAATTATATCAAATATTCAAAACCATTAAAATAAACAGTTTAAGCACAGTGCTCAACAGTTTGCCTAAATTGTCAATTTAAATAAAATGCACCATTTTGTGGAGCTCTACCATAAAAACTCATTAAAGTTTGTGGTTTTACCGTGGCTGGTGTGAAAACGTTCATGGGGAACTTTCCTGTCTCTCCTTTTCCTCTCACCGACCCGTCACACTCATCACCATCCATCAGTCAGGTCCGAGCAGACAGACAAAATTAATTAGTCCTGGCCCAGAAACAACAAACACCTCTCCGCTGAGGCTCTCTCTCTAATAAAGAGATGCACAAACACTTAATGAGACACACGCAGCAGGAACGCCACACACACACTTTCTCCATTAATCCCCACGTCGCCGAGGCTTTGGCGTCCAACCCGCAGATTGCAGCGGCTGCAGCTGCCATGACTGTCAGACGCTTTTTGTTTGGTCACACCGGAGGATCTGGTCTGGCTGCTTGGCAGAAGACCAAGTCAAGGTACTTTTGTTCTTTTGTTTCATGCTTGGAATCGGATTGGGATTTATTTGACTACTAAAAACACATATTGTAGAATTAAGTATCTGGTTAAATATAGTAAATTGCACACTAAAGGGTCAGTATTATATATTTTCCAGACACATGGTGGCATTTTACAGCACAATCAAGTAACTATATTGCCTTCAGTTGCTGTACATATCAAATGTGACTTAAAAGAAACTTGACTTTGTAATTTAGTGCAATAAAATTGGGCCTCTATGTCTTTAAGAAACTCCTGCTCTTTCGGAAATAGTTTTGGTTACAAAAAACACTGAATTATATACATAAGCTAAATTATGGAAAATTAGTTAATACACTAACTGTTTTTTAGCCATCTTATTGCCAACGTACAGACAAGAGGAACATGCTCTCATCTAATGGCAGCCAGTGAAGTTAGCAAGAGATTGCACAATCCCAGGTGAACTCGCTGCTGCTTCATCAGCTTCACTTCTGAGCATTTGAATGGGAAAATGGGAAAATGGGAAAATTCAGCGATTTTGAAGAAAAAATAATCAGAATTGGTTAAGCTAGATGAAAAATAGGTACTTTATAATACAAACCACAGGGTGAAAATAGTAATATAAATTATTTTATCATTATACATCTTTCTCCTCTGACCGCATGTCACTGCCATAAATACTATAAGAGTCATCCATCCATCCATCCATCCATCCATCCATCCATCCATCCATCCATCCATCCATCCATCCATCCATTTTCCGTCACCCTTCTCCCTAACGGGGTCGGGAGTTGCTGGTGCCTATCTCCAGCTGCGTTCCGGGCGAGAGGCGGGGTACACCCTGGACAGATCTCCAGTCTGTCGCAGGGCAACACAGAGACAAACAGGACAAACTATAAGAGTCATAAATCAAAAAATGAAAAAAGAAGATCACATACAAACATCAGCAGACTGATGAAACTCTGGCAGAAACACACATTTATGACTCTTTTGCAAAGGTAGCCTTATTTATTTTGAGTGAAACAGACTGAGGTAAAATCAAGCCAATCAAATCACAGGTACCAAGAGCTGCTGGGTCTGTCCGCTGAATCCCACCAGCGTTTCTTTCAGGGTCTGAAGCTCCTAATGAAGACGCAGTTAAGCGATTTGGGGAACAGATGATTTAGTGAGAACATCATTATTCCCCGGCTCGTGGCTCACTTGAGTCGAACATGATATTCATAATTGCTGTCAGAATCAACTTGTGGCAGGCCGCTATCAGGAACGCGAGAGGAGCTAAAATTGAACGCGTCTCCAGAGTCGGAGCGGCGGGGGAATACAGAGTGATCAAATTAGTTCTGTCCTCCTGGCGGTTTGTAAACAGCCGCTGATCAACAACATTGTTTCAGTTTGGGAGGTGGATGACATGAGAGGCTCCGGAAATACACCCATATTCACGGCTTCTGGGTGGAAAAGCTTTATACACACACACACACACGTCTAAGAGACACTTATGGACAAACACACACATACATGCACACGCATGCACTCACACACTCCTCTATTGCCAATACATCGGAGAGTTTGAGCTGAAGTTACAAGAAAATAAATTTGTCTTCCATTTCATCGTAACAATTTTTTCTATAAGCAGCTTTGTAAATCACCCATCAGGCCAGTCAATTGTTTTGATCAACTTTTGATGGAACTTTGCATCCTATGTATTTTACAAAAAAAACAAAAAAACAAACGAAATAGGTGTTAATTGAAAGGTCAAACATCCTGGCTAAGGTAAAAAAAAAGAAATAGGTTAGAGAAAAAAGATTCCTCAGTACAAAAGTGTTTTTCAAAATAAACACTATCAAATCATTGCTCAACCTCTTTTTTTGTACTATTTCATATTTATATTTTCAACTTTATGTTAACACAATATAAAAGTTCTCACAAAAATATTACCATAAATGCCATAGACAGCAGCCCTAATACTGAAATTGTGAAGCCTGGGTTTATTGAAAGCAGCAAAAGCCCTGAACCAGCGAAGGTGCTGCAGCCTGAGCAGCGGTCACACACTGGTCAGCCTACCAGGCTTCACTGTGTGTCCTTGTGTGAGTCCATCTCTGCATATGTGTTTTATACAAGATGTTTGAAGTGGAAATAGGAAGGCTCACCAAAGAAGAGGCAGGTGCTTAAAGGCAAAAGCAAGGACAAAGTCCTCAGCCAGCCATTGTGTGCTTTGAAATGAGAATATAACGGAATATTAAACGTTCTCTGCCGCTGCCTCACTTTAATATTTCCCCGCATTGCCACAGTGACAGATAACCATCGCAATAAAAGCCCAACTGTCACACGTTCCCTTCGGTGACATCTTGTCTTTCAATCAAATCCGTGCCATAATCGCAGTGTCCGTAACAATGTCTTTGTAATTTGCATTCTTTCATCTCAGCTCCTTTATTCTGCTCACCTTTCCTTTTATTTATCCTCAGTGTCTTCTCGCTGACACGGAGGAGAGTTTGCTGACATGAAAGTCAAAAAAAAAAGGCTCTGAGTCTCAGTCAATCCCTCAGTGACTTAAGAAGCTAATAATTGTTGTCTGCAGGAGAGGGAGAGGTGAAGAATGACAAGACCTGCCAAGAAGGCACAACTTTAAACCAGCAGAACACAAACCTGCTGCCAGTTTAATCACACAGCATCTGGAGACTGGACCTGAAGACGCAGCTGCAGCTTTCAGAAGGGGGGATTGATAAATAGGTCCTTTATTGTTTACCAGCTCATCTTCCAGTTAAAAAGAATCTAAAAACATTCCTGAGAAATAGGTCGATTTTATTAGATTCTATTATGAAGCTGAAAGAGGATGGCGGTTCTATGCATATTCAGAGTTGTCATTTGCATTTTAACTTTGCCTCCTTTTAATGTTAACTGTGCAGAGCAATATATCTGAAATCAGTTTTCAAAGACTTTATATATAACTTTAAATTCTAAAGAAAAATTCCCCAGAAGAAAGGCTGTACAACATCTTTACTGCTGGGTTCACTTTTACGAGACTTGAAAACGCAGGTTTTGAGAGTGCTTTGCAAAACCATTCATTGTTTTATATTTTATGTAATGTTATGTTATAACCAACACAAACCAACACAAAGACAAAAATAACAAGGAGGGAGGAAAAAGAGATACAGTTTTCAATTTTCCTGGCAAATTATAAATCTGAAAGGTGTATTTTCCAGGTATCCTTTAAACTGATACACATAAACCAAGTCTAGTTCAACAAATTGTCTTCAGAAGTCACTCTTATCAGCAAATGCGGTCCACGAGAATCTAATTTAATCTCTTAATTGGGGCCTGCCATAGCAATGCAAAGGGAGAGCAGTGACTGACTTATGAAGCCACTTCAGAGGCAGTGGGTGAAGTTGCAGTAATGGTCCTTGTTCTGCTGGTTTGGCCTTGTCTAGTTCAACCAAAGTAAAGGCTAATAACTCTCAGGAGGACATTTTGCCTTTCCCCTGTTCAAGTTCTTAATCAGTCAAATGACTAGTATCCAATCAAATTTGACATAAAGTCTAAAATCAAAATTAAAAGTGAAATTTGGGCAATTTTGGGCTTCATTTGACTCATTCACTACAACAGAAAAGTTTAAAGACTTTCTTTAGTAGCCAAAAACCACTATGCCTCTCACAGTACCCTCACAAACAGAATTTTTTTTAGCCTTTTGATAATCAGACAAAATAGCCGTACATTATTACCTTTTAATCCATCAAGAATTGTGGGTCAGAGTAACTTTCAACAGGTTATTTCGCATAAGTTCTCATTTAACCCACTTCCTGCCAGAAACCACTGAGCAAGAGACGTTTGGGTTTCTCAGGAAATTTTCAAGGTATTTCATTCAAACCACAAGGGGGCGCTAATAATGTACAGAACATTTCACGATGAGTTTCAAAGTTAGCGTGAGTGTTTGAATAAATTTGATCTGGACCTGATTGTATTTAGCTTTCACTTCTTAAAGGCTGCGCTTGGATAATTTCGGTGTGATTTAGCACAACTTAAATCGTGAATGAGAATAACTGAGTGGAACTTTAAATCTTCTAATTTTGGACTCTTTCAAATCCATCGCTGAGAGAATCACAAATATCTTGCATCCACAAGGAAGAACAGGCCATGGTTCGCTGACTGAGCAAGTACAAATCCACCCAACAGTCCCTCCTTGGTATCCCTCCCACTTATTTTTAGGTGTGTGTGTGTCTGCGTGTGTGTGCCTGTGTTTCAAGCTTGAGTGAGCCAGCTGAGCTGAGGTGTTGTGACCAGACTAAGTGTGTGTGCCTTATATCAGTGTGTCCTCAATCGCTCTCACTGTATGGGGCACTTAAGTCCAAAGGCACACAATACACACATACAGTAGCCACCTGCACACATCTCTGCACACCCACACCCACACAAACTCAGTGTTTTGATGAAAACTCAAGTGGACCAGTGGTTCAGTCAACCTCCCCACCAACGTCTCTCCTCTCTTTTTCCCTTCGTCTTTCATTGCTTTTTTTCCTGTGACACTTTTGTGCATGTCACGCAACCCTGTGCTCTCTCCTACACACACACACGTGATGTCAGTCTTTCAGCCAAAGCCCTGCACCTTTGTCAAGGGAAAAGCACTTAAGCACGCTCATATACACACACATACTCTGCATCCACGCACATTCGTGTGTGATTTAAGTTTTTTTTTTTCTCCTTTCACCCTTACAGCTTACACGCACATGCATTTACAAACCCTCGCTCTGAACCGCCTTCCTCTCACCATCTCGTGCCATGCTCGGCTCTCTGGGTCTTGTATGGTCTTGAATGTGCGTGACAGTGGCTGGATTTGGTGAGGGTGAATTAGCACAGCGACCCAGTTTGTTACCAGAGTGGAGGCGTCATATGCCTTTACTGCATACGAGTTTGAGTTTACTACTTTATAGTAAACTCGTACTTACCATGAAGTATATATATATTTGTATTACTTGCTTCCATTTTTACAAAAATTTGCACTCACCTTAGAAACCATCTACGGATCTCTCTCCTGTTTCTGTCTAAAACCACTGAAAGGGTGGTCTTCCTCTCACAAAACAATATACTTGATTCAAACCAATCTTGGTTCAAAAGTGGCTGTTGCACTCAAATGGCTCTGTTGAATATGACAGAAGTCAAAGAAGAATCCAGAGTGACAGCCAAGTCCTCAGTACCTATCCTATCGTATCTTTTGGTCCATACTGGTACCTTACTGATTGGTACTTCAAGGTATCCTGGCTTTGTGACAGTTCTACAGCTCACCACATTAAAATAGGAGTTCCCCAATTTTGGAACAGCGCACATTTGCTTAGATGCTCAAAGGCTTATATTACAATGTGGTCACATCCAGGGATTCTCAGGTAGCACTGCTAACACCACACATGAGACAATCTAGATCTTTTATATGTGTCATTCCATAGAGATGGAATTACCTAAACTGGTTCAAAACATGGGAAAAAAGTAGCAGCTTATAGTCCGAAAAATACAGTACTTCTTTTTGCATTTGAAATCTCCATTTACAACCTTGCTACGGATCATTTTGGCAAAATATGAATGCCTGTAATTTCTTCTCTAGCCTTAACATTCTGCTCCATTGTGAATTTTCTTCTTGCCACCATAACCGAGTACAGAAGGATTCATATCAACTGTCAAATATGTATTGCTGTGGTCACATTTGTTAATGATCAGTTAATCATGCAGTTACCAAGCAGCACCTCACCAACACTCACCCTTCTAATTCATGGGAATGATTTTGTTTGGACTCTTGTGTTTTCGGCTTAGTTTTTGACAGATGACAGCATGTTGCATTGTATTTCACTTGCTGTTCTTCTGATGTTGTAATTATCTAACTTTAAGATCTGCTTCGGAACAGGTCATCATTTATTGTGTCCTGATAAGAGGGTGAGCTTGTGTTTCATGTTAACTGCATATGCAGACTATTATCTTCGAAATACACGTTGATGCTTTTAAAACTGCTTTGACATGAATTGCTAACTTTTGCTATAGAGAGAGGGCGTTTTCTGCCGGGTTGAGGTGGGCGACGACAAGCAGAGATTTATGAGGCAGCGGGAGACGGAGCAGAGGGAGCGGGAGGAAAAGCGGAAGGAGAAGCCGACACTGCTGTGCTCCATGTCTTGTTCGGCTCGTTTAGCTGACAAACTACTTTTAGGTTTTAATTATCCATCGCTCTGTGATTAATAGTTTTTAATTACTGTAACCAATGACAATTCTGAAATATATTTAAGACTCTAAATGAGGCTGGATAATCACAATAACAGAAAAAAAAATTTGAAAAGGACAAATTCAAAAAGAGAGGATGACAAAAAAAATAAAATTTTGAGTAAATGTCCTTTTTAAAGCAGGATGAAAAAGCATCAGAAGCTAAACGGTTCTCAGTATTTACTGACTTCAGAGAGATGTTACTGTAGGCTTCAGAAAAGCTATTGACCGGACCTTGAACCTCTTTACCTAAGTAATCCATTTTTTTTCCTACATCATCCCGTTCCACAGCTTCAAACAGACTTTTTGATTCGTAGGAAAGGTTAAAACCTTTTTTAAATTCATGTGTTGCTTCAAAGGCTTTTTGCACTCTGCAGACACTGCTGCTCATGCTCAGAGCATAGAGGAAGTCTTCAGACAGGTGAATGGAGTAACTGATGCTTACACGATCATATTGTCACTGAGAAAACAGAATGCTTGAGAAGTTCAGCCGGTTCAAACTAGTTTTTCTCTTTTTTTTTTTCCTGGCGTTAAGATGTTGGGCTGAAGCTCCAGGAGATAAATGCCTTCTTGACCTTGTCATGAACTTTGCCTCGCTGTGGGCTATTTAGGTGTTCAGTTGTGCATACAGGTAGGAGTTTTATTCAAATGAGCAGGACAGTGGGTGAGCAGCACAGAAACAGAAACACAAACTGTTACCAGAGGTAACAGTTTCTGCAAAAGCAAACTGTTACCAGAGGTAACAGTTTCTGCAAAAGCAAACTTGTGTTTTAAGTAGGCAGTGATAATTTTGCCCCTTCACCATTTGATGCTTTATTAGATTTGGAAATTTTATGTAAGATCCACATTTTTACCAAACAATTGTAAGCTTGGTGACATTTTGCACCTGCTTTGAAAACCAATGATTTGAATTAATTTTTAAGACTCCAATTTACTCTTTGCACATGCAAACGACCCGCTCCACCATGACTGACATTATAAAATCCTATGTGCGCCTGAAGGTGTCTGAACAAAAACAGACACCTTTGCCTGAAATGTAAGGTCATACATCTTGCTGTCTTGTTCTCTTGCAATGCCTCACTGACCTAACTTCATGGTCCAAGACTTTTTTTTTTCTTTTTTCTTTTTTTTCAAAAAGTGATTTTGGCAATAAAATCACCACATCTTTTTTTATGTAAAGAGGATTTAAAATAAATAAATAAGCACTTTTGGGGAAAAAAATGACTTATTTTAGGAAGTTCATGAATGGTAGAATGGAGCAGGAGAAGGATTGATGGATTAGCTCCATTTAATCAATATTATCAGCATTGCTCTGATCTGTTGTGGTAAAAAAAAAAAAATGAGCAAGGCTGTAAAGCAAAGCTTCCATTGACCAATTTATGAATATTCTGACTCTTACCGATCATCATGTGATCATAAACTAAAGACCAAAGTCCTACATAAAAATGGCAGTAAGGAGTTTCCTCTGTATGTTGACTGAGCTCAGGCTCAGAGGCAGCAGAAATTGCTGCATCCTCCAGCAGGAGGTCGGAATAGAGCTGCTGCTTTAAAGAAGTCAGTTGAAAAGGTAGAAGCATCTACCAGGATGATTCCTATTCAAGGCATTCACCTTTTGGTAAGAGACCTTGTCAGATTATGTTGGAGAAAGTATATGACCAGGGAGAGTGATGTCTGGATTTGCCTTCTGGACCTTCACCCCATGACCTGATTCCAGATGAACAAAAGACAGTGAGAGGGTAGAGGGAAGTGGACAATTTGCAGTCCACTTTCTCAGAAATTACAGAGTGGAAAAATCCTTCCGTAATGACCCGCTGTGGAGACTAAACCTGCTTAATGATTGAGATCACAATGGGAAGCCTTTGTTTCACATTAGCCACAATAAGCAGGTGGGTCAAGTGGGAGGTGAACTACTTTTGGAAATAGTCCAGTGTGAGATCAGCCTCAGTTGAACCTTCCCATCTGTTCAGTCCACTCCACAGCCATGACTAATGAATCACCAACAAACGCACAAGGCCTGTGAATCAGCCGTGTTCTTCCGGTTCTCTCTCTTCTCTGTTTGATGCAACAAATGCAACAGAATCTACAGTATGGATCAGTTTTCCATGCAGAATTTATCCAAATCGAGCAAATCCACAAAGAGAGCAGGAATGAATTTGATCTGACTTACCAACACAGGAGTCTCTGTGCTCTTCAAAGCCGGCTGAGCACACGCACCGTCCAATGGGCACCAGCCACTCGCCCTCTGCGCTGCAGTACATCTTAGGGGTATCTCTCTCCTCAGCGTGGTCGACACACTGACCCCTGACCTCCACCAGCGAGGATGAGTCGGCCCCCGTCACTACATCCGTGAAAACTGCCAAGTTGCGGCTGACGCCCACGCAGCGCTTGTAGTAGACCCGGACCGAAGTGAGGGCGATGCAGGCGCCGATGTCCTGGAAGGCCAGGTAGAAACCCCGTCTGTTCAAAGGGCCCACCCCTCTCACCTGCCCAGAGAGGAGTTAGTGAATATAAAGTTCAACATATGAAAAGTATTCACAACCTAACATCATCTATTTTTACTTTTCAGATTATCAAGAAAACTCTAACATCAGTCCAAGATCACCTGGATAAGTGCAACGTAGAGTTTCAACACAATATTTTCAGTGATTACGGAAATAAAAATCTATCCAGACCACGTTCGGCCTGTGTGGGTTAGGATTAGGATTGATCTTAAATTAGCAGATTAACAAACATATTTTGGAATGCTCAGCTCAGTTTAACCATCATTGCTTGTGATTTTAATCATGAAATCACAAGCTACTGTAGCACCTGTCTGCCAACATGAAGAGGGAGGAGATTGAAAAGCGGCAAATCATAAAAAAAAACTTAAAACATTGAGGAACAAAAGGTCAAAAAATTGCCAATGGTGGTGACTGTGACAGGAGTTCCTATAACTAGTTTGTTCCTGGTTCAAACCCCGTCTGTCTCGGTCATTGCATTTCACCCGCTTTGCCTGCTGGTGGTGGTCAGAGGGCCCAACAGGTGGCGCTGGTGCATGGCAGCTTCGCCATCTGCACCAGAGCAGCTGTGCTACTATCTAGTAGCTTAACATCATCAGTGTGTGAATGTGTGTGTGAATGACTAAATGTATTGTGAAGTGCTATGGAGTCCATCAGATTTCCAAAAGTTACTCGAGTTCAGGGAATTTACCATTTAAGCACCTTGCCAGATTAATAACTTCAGTCACACCAAGAACAAAATTAGTGTTTAGGAGCAGCCATCAGAAAAACAGCACTGTGAGTGGTCAGTATGACCAGAAAAGGGCTATATCATGATCAGTTCATTCACCACTCTGCAAACTGACCCATGCACTGTGGGAAGCTTAAAGTTTGAAATAATTTTACTTAGAGGTTCCAGAGATTGTGGTAAGTGTTCTGAAAAACTAATCTTTCATTGTACTAGTGTTGCCTTTTTCTACTACACACTGATAAACTATGATGTGTCGGTCCGTCACATAAAGTCTTTAGAGGAAAAACTGACATTTCTGACCAATTGTGAGCATCTGCCTGTTCTTTACATCCAATCGTTTCACTTTGCTTTTAGATTTGTGTATCTGAAGCACACAGACGCTGCTGCAGAGGGCTTCCAAGATTCTGCTCAACAAATAAAAATCCAATTGGTTTACTCGCTGTAAGTATGGTGTATGCTTTGACACTTTTAAAAAGCATAACAACATTTCAGAAGACGGTGTGGCTTTACATTATGTGCACCAAAATCAACACATTTCAAAAGGCATTACTTTTCTCATGTCTGAGTGTGTGCAGAAAATCAGCTTTGCAGGATAAGGTTGGTGATTTTATTTTTCGCTGTGAAGAAATCAGACTTTAAGTGCTCCACCACAGAAGCATTAGCGGCACTTATACATGCCAAAGAATCTAACCTTAACTGGAGTAAATGGGACATTTCTTGGGAACTATTTTCGTGGGTGGATTAATCCACTTTTAAGTGAGAAATTCTCAAGGCTCCACTGTTGTATGTGGGACTGAATAAAAATAAACCATTTACAGAGAGTGCGCACGCGTGTGTGTGTGTGTGTGTGTGTGTTTGTGATGGATGAAGAAACATATTGCCACGGTAGGTCTGAAGAGGTTTTAATAGTTTCGTAGCAACACTGGGAACTCTGAGAAACCACCCAATACATCAGGCTTGAGATGATCTATTTGGATTCTCATTTTAATAAAACAAGCATTAAGAAAAGAAATATTGGGACATACAATGGAAAAGCTCCACATTTCTCATGTTAAATTGGTGGAGGAAGAAAAGGAAGATGCTAACCATATATTAAAAGCCAGATCATTGGAATAGTTTGACTAACTTATCTCTTCTTTACTCTAAAGATTATAAACTACAAATCTTCTCTGCAACAATTTGTAGTGTTTCTATTGTTTTAAATTTGCACCATCCAGTATTAAATTTGAAGCTATGAGACAAGAAGAGAGTCTTCAGAATATTCTTTCATTGTAGAACAACTAAAACCAACAATATTACAACGTTTTCTATTAGGGATGGGCAAGATGGAAAAAAAAGAAAAAAAAAAGAAGAAAAAATCAAGCCCACTGATTCCCTACATTTCTGGTGTCCATGTGAACACTGTTTCCTGCTGAGCAGTTTCCTCTGTGAGTCAATGCATCAAAGAAGAAGCGTTGTAAAAGTTTTCCTTTGTGTGTCTGGAACACATCCAGCTTCAAAAGGAAAAAAAAAAATTTTCTTGTTTCTTTGCAGATGGGAAAAAGGGAGTAAATTTCCACCAAAATCATTTTTGAGATTTAGCTCAGAAATGTTCTAGAAAAAATAAGGCAATTTCCAAAATGTTCCCCAAATTGTCCAGTTTTGAAACTCAAAGGTCAAATTTCCAAAAGTGAAAATTTTTTACTGTAGATTCTCAGAAATTTTCCATTTCATCTCAGAGATTTTGTAGAAAAACATGGAAATTTATATTTTATTCCTAGCAAACATTCAACTTTTCAAACTCAAAAAATTTTCTGTTTTGTTTTTTAAAATTTCTAAGCTCAATTTAAACATTTCTGAGGTTTATGTCAGAACTTTTGTGTCTTTTCATCATATTTATGGATCTAAGAATGCCACCCAAGTGGTCAGATCAGCCAAATCAGTCATAAGTATGGCAAGCCAACCCCCCAAGAGAACCTTCAGAGAATCTTGATAAACACACTTCAGAGAATTTTGATAAACACAGACAAAGGATCTTCATAGTGCTACATGAGATGAAGTAGTGCTGCAAAGTGTGAGCAGCAGTCGTGTAAATGCACATAGTTCATACCTCAGTATTGAGCTTCAGTCTGCGGACCCCCAGGTCCACGCCTGTGAAGCTCTCGTCTGCAGCAATGGTGTCGATCTTAATGAACTGGTTCTCCCGTATGGCTGAGCCCACGGCTCTGTCCGACTCATAGTAGAACAGGTTGAAGGTTTCCTGGACGACGGACACAGTGACAACAATCTCTGAGCGTGTGGTACTGTCAGTGAACCCGGTAATGAGTTAATAAGTAAAGAATGATTCATGTTTGATGATGTTTCAGAAGAAATGTTGTGTTGAGTTTTCCATAATCCAGTGGAATGCTTTTTTACTCTGAGTACCTTAAATGTTAATTATAAAGGTGATTTTTTTGTTGTTGTTTTTTGTACAGTCAGAATCGTCAAATGTTGGAAAATTCATTAGGTTAAACATAAATTCACACCAAACTTTTCTGATTTTTATTTGTCCATGTTATTGAAAATCGTGTATCCTTTTCTTTGCTTCGGGCAACATTTTAAACCTCCAAAAACAATTTAAAAAAAACAATGAAATAAAATAATTGACATAGATAAATATTTTGGTTTGGGGGAAGGGGATTTCATCTACCAGCCTGCTTAGTTTTGGACCGTGGGGAGAAGATACAAACCCTAAAGAGAGAAACTTTTAGTCAGGATTAAACCAGCAACTATTAGCCACAGCGCTAACCATCAAGCTGCCAGTAAGTAAACATGTATCTGTATAAATATTCACAGCTGATGAAAAACATACATCCGCAGCAGGGAGGCTGTGTCTACACTCGAATTTCTGTTTACACAGTTTATAAAATAATCATGTGTAAATTAATTAATGCTGACGGTGATTAGCTCTAAATGACATTCAGCTGCCTCAGCTGACGTTGACTTAAGCAACATTGCTTAATTGCGTTTCTTTTTTTCTTTTCTTTAGTTTGTCTTCTAAATGTCCCACTTGTCTCAACTTGCAACTCTGGGACAAGACAAACAGATAAAAGAAGCACAGTCTGAGTTGAGTTATTGCTAAATACTCAAGGATTTGATTCAGTGGATCTGATTGAAGAGCCACAAATTGGTGAAAACCGCAGCATAAAGAACTGTATCAACTACAGTTGTATCAACTCTAAATGACATTCAACTGGATCATCTTGTTGAGGTTTGGATCCGCAGCAATCTATTTTTAGATTTTTTATATATTTATTGAAACTGTCACTACATGATGACAGTGAGAGACACGTAATCTGTGAAAAGAAAATTGAGCTCCTCTGCCTCTGCACTAGCACTGCAGCTAGTTCTCTGCACTAGCTGTAGTGTAGTTAGTTCTCAACTACGGGTAGGGTCTGAGAATGGTGTACCTGAAACTGATTGACAGCGCTAACACCCTCCTGTCTCTGATTGGTTGTTTTTGACTAGGAGTGGTAAATTTCTGCAGATGCCAGCAGGACCACAGGGCGGAGTCGGAGGAGCTCATACTATATCGTCTCAATATGGTGACAGTTTGAACAAATATGTAAAAATCATATTGTTTATTAAAGTTAGATTCTCCAGCTTTGTAACTTTCTTCCCACATTTCTTCCATTTTATTACAGTTTAGCCTGTTAGAAGTGACACGGGAGCTAAAGCCTACTCCAGCAGTGCCAGAAGTTGCACCTCAAGCCCTTCCAAAACAGTAACATTTTAAAATCAACATCAGATCCTAGTAAGAGTTGAGTTTGATTTTCTATCTGCTGGGTTGGTTGACAGAGCAGGTTACCTTGCAGGTACCCAGAACACCAGGCATGCTGTTGCAGTCTCTCAGGGTGAACTTGACCTCGATGTAGATCCTCCTGGCTCCTTCTCGAGGGATCCAGCCAGACCTCAGCCAGTTGTTCTGACTGGGGCTCATCACGTTACACACCTAATGCAGAGGACAACGCCACTGTAAGATCACTACCAAAGGCAACAGTACGTATGGAAACCTATTGGAAAAATTATCCCTTGAAGGACAATTCAGAATGTATGAACTGACATTTTGTTAAAGGTTTGTGAGCAGTTGACATTGTAACTACTGTAGATGCTGCTCTTGACTCTTTGGTACCGAAATATGTTGTCCTCTTATCACAGCAACTTATCGTCACCTTCCTAAATAATTTTTTTGACAAAAACTAAAGATTTTTGCAAAACTATCACTTTTGGCAAAAAGAGTGACTTAGGTCATTGTTTTAGAAAGGGGACGATGTTGAAGTAAAGAAATGTATCGGATATTATTTCCAACCCAAACACAAGCTCTGAGCGCCGTGCAGAACACACCTGGTATGTGTGAATCGGCGTAAAATACTCGTCCATCTCGTTAATGGCATCCCACTGCAAAATAAAAAGGAAAGAGAAAAGAACATGATCGTTTCTCTGATTCACATTATGCAATAAATCATGCAACCGGGATTCATATTTCCCCACACTGATTCTCATGCATCGTTCTAAATCATGACTGCATTGTTTTGTTGTTTTTTTTCCCCACACAGTCCCAGGATGGCAGCCTCAATAAAAAATGGGCTTTTTAAAATGTGCAGTTGAATTCCAGGTTGGAGCTCAGGAGAACTAGACTGAGGACATGCAGTCGTTTGTTCTACATTTTATAAGTGTTGAAATTCACTTAATGCTATTCCAGCAGGACACATTTCCCTTTAATTTGATGGCCCTCGTGTAGGTGATTAGATTTCTATTGTTTACCGAATGCTTCTGGTGGACGTTAATTCAATTATCTCACTGTATCACTGTGCTAATATGTATGTCACACCACATCGGAAATATTGAACAAGAAACCACAAGGAGTCATAAGCTTGGATCGTCTATATGTCAGGGTAAAAGATATGTATTTTTTAGTGTAAAATTATAACACGATTCATTTCTTGTTGCAGATTTAAACGCACAGTTGGAGTTTATGAAATATGACTGAAAATAAACAGTCACCAGCTTTGCTAAAAATTGACATGTTAATCCAAAGCTCACAAACAATAGAAAGTTACATTTATAGAACATATCCACGTGTTTAAGCATACTGTCTGGTTGCAGTTAATGTGTGATATTTGCAGGTAGATTTAATTGAGCTGTTTTTATTCTGTTAAGAAACAGTCTTGAATTTGTGCTGACAGATCAGAAGTGAAAACTGTTTACATGTTAAAACTTTGTCTAAAATTCAGCTAAAGTGCGAGAACTCATTTTATATAACACAGCATCACTGGCAGTTAGTTACATTTAAAATTATATTTCCCTTCCTTAATTATTAAATGAAAGAAAAGCAAAAACCTGAAAATGTTTTAGTATCAGTGTGTTTTTACATGATCTATGGCATTCTGGGTAAATACAACCAAAACAAACACACGAGTGTTAGATTTTACAACCACTAAAAATATTACTCAACTCCATTTCTGTTTACATTTTGTGAAGAAGAAAGTTGTCTTCTTTGCAGGTTTTTGTGTTTTTTCCGTCTGCAGTTCCAGGTGCAGCGAGGAGGAGAACATGTTTTTTAAAAGTTTGGGTTCATTTCACACAGTGCAAAAAGAGATCCACACCGGCTGAAAATGTTACAAATTTAATGTCAATTTGTCCCCCACTTTGGATGACCGGGTGTGAAAACACCCTACATGAATGTTTGGTAGTGTAACAAGAGCTTCCCTGTCTCATGAGGTTGGAGGATTTCCCTCCATTTTAAGATTATTAATGGTAAAACTATAATTGCTGGGGGTTATTCCAACAACTGTACCCTACGGCAAATATGTCTGGGATCCAAGCTTATGTTCCTTTGGGTGTAGAAAAGAAACCTTTAATTCTGGCTCTCTACGTAGCTGTTAATTTTCTCTGCCTTATTCACTGGGGTATGTAGAAATGATGGAGGACATCTCTGCTTGTTTAACCCTGGTGCCACAGATGACTCGCTTGGGTTTGAGCAGCCTTGTAAGGAAGGTGGAGTAATTGAAAGGGAAAGCCTAGACTCCTGGAAGCTGCGGGATGATCCTTGCTGAACTCAGCCTGGATGAGACGCTTGGGATTCTCCACAGAATCCCTCCACCCTCTCTAACCCCAAACCTCCTGGCCCCCATGAGGCTGAGCCGAGACACTCACACAGCCTCTCAGGCACTACGAGCCAAAGACCACAGGGATAATTAAGGTGCAGGACTCATTTCAGCCTTTACACTCCCCTCATCCTCTCATCTTTATCAGCTAAATTGAAACTGTCCTTGAACTTGTGAAGACCTTGGCTAATTAGTGGAGTGTATAACCTTCCTATCTCCCTCATTATACTGTCTTACCATCAATGTACTCACAACCAGTTTTTCAGCTTTCTTGCATCATTTAGTTTAACTCTGTTGATGGCTGAACTGGAGTTGTTCAGCATTAAACAATACTGCAATATCTGCAGTTGTAAAAAAAAATATATATATATATCAAATAATATATAATATAACTAATATATCAAATATGACTTAAAAGAAATTTAAGGCCTTGAAATCGGACCTCTGTCTCTTTCAAATCTGTTTGGTTTTCATAAGAGTTCAATTGCAGATTCAAACGAGGCAAACAATCAAGTGTTGGATGAAAGCAAACTAAAGAGGGATGTTGTGGACGATCCAGAGGAGGCTTACTGGGCTGTCAATGTTAGCGTGTTATTGCATGCGATTAACCAGAAAAGTTTAACACATTCATATTACATAATCAAATGACCTATTTTGACCTAAAGGCTTTTCCCCCACTGACATCAACTAGTTCACAGAAGTGCGTTATGGAGTCGACACATGGAGGGTCTAAAATCCTACTTATAGTTTTCCAGGCAATACTAGAACACACAAAAACACACAAATTACAAAAGTTTTTTTCTGCTGTTGCAGCCATTAAACAATCTCCCACTTAGGGAGAAAAAAGGTGACATTTTATAAAGGTGACATTGTTGATGTTACCTTTATAAAATAACTTGCAATTAATGAAGTTTTGGCAAAGTTCAATGTAAATTTCACAGGTGGCAGAGCGTTGTTGTCAGCAGCTGCTGAAAGTAACTAAACAAAATTACTTTTAACTTAGTCACTTTCCAAATCAAGTAAACAGTAATCTAACTAACTTTTCTTAAGGAGTAATCAGTCATCCGATTATAGTTACTTTTTCTAAGTAACTATGCCATCACTGTTGGCCACAGAAGAAGAGGAACAATGAGTTCAAACCCAACCATGAAGCATGACGGTGGTGACATCATAGCAGGTGGTTTTCTGAAAAGGAGGTAACTAAGCTGCATCGAGGAGAGGATGGATGAGGCCATGGATAACCAGAATTTGGGCAACAAGCTCTTTTCCTCAGTAAGACCATGAAACTGGGTCGTGGCTCCATGGGAAGCATTTCAAAGTTCTGGAGAAAAACAGTAAAACCGTCTCAGAGTTTGCTGCTCTGTTCTAATTCCTCCGTCACGGAGGCTGATTGGTTAAGCTGGCGTACATGACATCACACTGCATTGTGTCTTTGTCGTCTTCTACCTCCCTCGCTGTTTTTTCTTTGCCCTTGTCTTACTCTAATCATGCAGAAGCAACAGACATGTATTCCCCCCCCCCCCCCCCCTTTTTTTTTTTTTACGAGGAGAGGCATCAAAGAGGAAGACAAAGCTGATGAACGGTGTCTTCTTTGAAAGATCTAATTTCAGATTAGTGAATGTGATGGGAGCTTCTTCAGAGCTTACAGGCAGAGGGAGAACAGGGACAGAAAACGGGGAGGAGGACAAAGAGAAAGTAACTAAAGGTGAAGCAAAATGGTTGTGGGGGTAATGCATGCACGTGTGTGTATGTCAAGGTGAGTTTGTTGGTGGCATTTCCAGGGTTGATGCTGCACTTTATGTAAAGTAACAGGTCTGCATATTAACTCTGTGGAAATATCAGGACCTGGCCAACACCTTTCTGGCTCTTACATTATCAGCTACACAACCAGAAAAGACTTAATAACGTTGCGTGTGGGTGTGTGTGTACAACCGTGTCTGTCTGGGCTCTTTGACAGCGATAACCTTTCCGGAATGGAAGTGTTAATTGCACTGGTCTGGGATCAGTGGATGAGATGGTGTAATTGCTATCTATTCAAAAATGCTTTTTACAGAACAGAGTGTCTGCATGTGATGGAAAAACAGTGAAAATATTACAGTGAGTGGAATGGTTTTTACCCCCGCCAGGAATGCTGGGACCACAGAGCAGGACGGAACAACAACAACAACAACAACAAAATAATAATAATAATAATCAAAGGCTGTAAACAGAGGCAGTGAAAATTCAAGGGAATTTCTAGATAATTGAATAAGTTAGAAGAAAGAGGATTCGTTGTCAGTGATTTTGATTGAAGCCGAACTGATTAAAATTGTTTTGATATACTGGAAATAGAACCATGTTTGATCTAACGCTCAGTTAAATTAGCAAGTCACACAAAATCAGCCCCTTTAACGGGTCTCAGTCAGGGCTTTTCAACATGCATACCAAGAAAGATCGACTTGAAAAGGAAAAAAGAAAAGAAAAAAGAATTAATAATGAATCCATAACATTTGCTTCAGGATTTTGTCATGATTTCTTTGTTTGGAAACATAATTTGCTCCTGGACACATCACTTTCACCTACATGAAATTAGTCATTTCACCCTCAACTAATATGTTCACTGAATACATATTAAAATAAAAGTGCATCACTGATGAGTAAAAGTTAAATATTTCTGCAAATATACAGGAAGCCCCAAAAAAGTATAAATCATTTGAGAAATTACCAGGTTTGTGTTATGTTTAATGTAATGCAACACAAATGATAAACCAACAAATCAGCACAGAGTGCAGAGTATTAAAAAAACAGCAATTTTTTAGTTAAGATACAGTTGTCTTGATTTCAAACCTAATATTAATTTTAGTGTCTTGATAAACCTGAAATAAAGTTCAGCTTCTGTAGTTTGATATTCCTGACATTCCAAAGTATCAAAGTAGCAAAATATCAAAATAATCTTGTACAAAGGTTCCAGTCAGGAGTCCACTTTTTTATTTTTCGGTCAAGGTGAATGAATGTAGGAATATTTTCAAATACGAGTCAGTGCTTTTACTTTCCAGAAAGTAAAAGCATATATATTTCATGACATCTATATATGATCAAACTTGTTTTTAGAAAATTACAAGTTTTGCAATAGCCCAGCTGAACTAAGAACAAAATCTGAGTAGCGTCTGAAAAGGTTTGTGAAATATTCGTGACAAGCTGAGGCTGAGACGGCAGGCAAAGATAGATTCCTAAAAACACTAAATGCTAAAGATTTATCAAAAGATGCTGTAGCAAAGTATTAATGAAAGTGTGTGCAGACTTTTGAAACAAGGGTTCTGAATATTTTTAAATGTGTCATATTGTTGTTTTTTTTTTGTTAGATTGTATAAGACACTGAAGCTGAACAGGTTTAATGTTCATTTGGTTTCTGCTCCTCAACCATCAGTCTCAGCCTCACTGTGGGGAAACTAACACACGCAGGATTTAAATCAGCTCATATTTCAGGTTCCGCACATTGCCAGGCATCCCATTGTGTGCAAAAAGCTTCACTTGGCCCAACATTCTGATTTCATACCTGAACAAGAGCATTAAGAAAGAATCATTTGAACAGAAATCAAACTGTCTTTTTTTGTCATCTCATAAGGCTTCCAAGCTGTTTTTTAAGAGTTGCACTACTGCATAATTAGATTCAATGATATTCTGCTATCATTCTTCTCTTTCTCCTTTTTCTTTATTTTGACTGTTGCCTGAAAGCCATCTCTTTCAGTCTCCCAGCAACCAGTCTATGTGAGATTTAGAGATGTGCGCTACCTGATCAAGGCTCTATGTTGATTGACATTACTGTTTGCTGAGATTCATTTTCTTGCAGGCAAATCATTGGCAGCCTCATCTGTCAACAGGGTAACAAAATTATATATTTTTTTTAACGTCTTTCCCCTCAGGTTCATCCTTTACCGCTATCTAGTCTCAAAGACTACAAAGATTTGCCTTCATTGCTTGGTTTCTGCTATGATTTGCAATGTCAACAGTGAGACCATATAACTACCAAAATACATTATAGACATGTTGTCATTGTTTTAACGTACCAGACCGCTTAGGTCTTCTGGTTCTAGTCTACTTCTCAGAACCAGAACCGAACATGGAAAAGCTGCATTTAGTTTTTACGCTGCTCTAAACTGGAACAAACTTCCAGAAAACTGCTGCAGTTCACTCCAAACCAGCCACCAGGCAGTAGCTCTGAAGAACACAAATCAGTTTAAGGAAGCTTGTTAGTCCTCGGAAAACAATGAAAACCTGGACATTTTAATCAATCAATTAAATTCCGTGGATGACCCGGACAGAATGTGAAAAGTGGCCATGTCCGGAGAAAAGAGGACATGGCCACATGCTAATACCACTTAGCAGTCGTCAACTATTCATTAGCAGAAGTTAAAGTGTTGCACAACACAAATAATTATCCGGCTGAACCACAACAGATTTAACATGAAGCTTCGAGGCAGATAATTTGTCTCGAGGATTTTTAATAATCCAGGTACTCGAATCATTCAATGAATGATTGAATGATTACAGCCCTACTTGAAATGTCCATCGTTAAAGTAACTATGTTCCTGTAACATCTGATTAAGTTCACTGAACAGAAAAAAAAAATAGAAGGAGATGGCTAATTAGGCACTTCTTTAACTCGTGTATTTAAGCAGGAAAACATCTGAAACATGCAGCAGATTGACCCTCGGGAATTGAAGTGGCCCGTCTCTGTCCCTAATTTATCTAAACATCTATTGTTGGATGAGGTGAACAATTACCAGGGGCCACACATGATGTCATCAGTCCTCACTGTAAGAGGGACAGATCTGAACATTAGGGCAGTGGGCCCAGCAGCAAGGCTGGGGACTTGATTGTAATACCTGGAGAAGTCCTGCCAGGTAATGGCTTAACAAGTTAGCTTTGAATTAACTTGAAGAAGCGGGCGGAAATGATAAAATGTATACTGGCAAAGAGCGTAGGCTTAAATGATCTGGCGTGATAGACTTCTGAAACGTTGTAGCTGACTGTAGTCAACACAGTCAACTCAAACGTTTTCACAACCGTTTTCCTCAGAGATTCCAAGGTCAAGAGATTGGTGAAAGCTGAAACCATTCCTTGTGCGCAAGTGACACATGACATGATAATGCAGTAAGTGAAATCCATTTTTCCACGGCTTGTCACAAGCTCAGTCTCCTAGAAGCAATCAGAATCATTTTCTTTGACAGTCGTCGTTTCTCAGGCTGTGCTTTCGAGCTCGCCATATGTGACAGATGTAACTCTTTGGCAAATTTTCTCCTTGGTTTGCTTCTGCATAGAAGACTTGGGGACACAAACAAGAGTGTTTTCAGACATCAGGAATTGATTTCTGTAGTGACAAGCAGGTCATGTGGGCCTATAAGATCTTTGAAGACCAGAATGGGTTAATAGCACTTTTAAGGGTTGATTAAAACCAAAAACACACTTCAACTGTAGATGAAAAAACTAACAAATTAAAGGCCACAAAAGTTCATAAAACACTTTAAGATCAGTTTCATTCATAGGTGAAAAATATAGCTGTTGTAAAAACTGCATCCTATTTATACTAAATGGTTCAGATTGACGTTTCTACAATTTAACTGTCTACCTTTGCAAAGTTCTGGTATTGGACCGCTACAACACACCGTCTGTCTAACCTCCTAAATTCACTCATACAAGCTCCTCTGCAACTCCCATGGAGTTTGGACCCAACAATAATCGAGAATGCACCCTTTGCCTTGTTTTTTTTATTTTTTTTATATCAAAGTACATATTTTCACAAATGGGCTGTTTGCTCCACCGTCAGCCCACAGTAGCTGTGAGGGGTTGCCCCATGCTGCTCTCTCGTGGGAGCTTGTAAAGCCAATTATGCTGCGCTGGACGGTCATCGAGAGGGCAGCAGAGATAGTTCAAAGACTCGCTGAAGGTTTGTTGTGGAAGTGTGTAATCAGATCTGGAGGATGGGGCAGCTGAATGCAAGGCTTGCAAACTGTTGGAGGGAAAAAAAGGCAGATGTCTAATTCCGAGGGCTTCACAGAGCTCAGCTCATTATCGAGTCGATTAGCTCCAAAAAATTCTAGAGAAAACTGAGTTTTATGTTGACATGTTGTGCAGAACAGGGACAACAGGGGCTTATCGGTGTTAGTGTGTTACAATTTAATAATTTAGTTGTAAGGTGAAAAAGAATAATAAAATCTACTTTCTTTCATTTTCTTAGTTTTAAGTCAAACACAACAAAAACATTGTCTTGTGGTCATTATTTCTCTGGTTTCTGTCATGTTCCATGCTGCTCTGCTGCTTCCCACCCCTCCCCTGCCTGTTGATTAACTCATTGCTCTCACCTGTGCTCAGAGAAACACCGGCTCTGAACTCATTCAGATTGTCTTGTCATATCCTTGTTACAGTCTTCAAAAGGCTCATTGCCTTGTCTCTGGTAGTAGTCCTGACCAGTTTTCTCCTTCCTGCTCTCTTCCCCCATCTGTACTGTGAGTCAACCTGATTCTGGTTCTGATCCGAGTTTCTGGTACTTAGACTGTAATTATTACTTCATGGATTCGTGGATCAATTATGTCTTTTCTACTTGTTATTGACTTCCTTTATGGAAGATTTCTGGACTGAAGACACTTTCATCTCCATAACGTCGTTGTTCCTGGTTTCCAGCATTTAGAGTGTCCTATCCTGCAGGTAAAACATCCCCTGTAAATTGTAAAAGGATTTAATTTGCCTTGTAGAACAAGGCAAATTAAGTGTATAAAACCAGAAAGCGACATAAAATATGTCCAAGGAATTGAGAATGTCAATCAATAGTGTTCTACTTCTCAAAAAGAAGTGGAAAGAGAGGGATTCTGTTGAAACCAGTCCGACAGACCACCAAAACTATAGCAAAAACTGCCAGGGCATTTGTTCAAAATGCAAAAAAGAATCCACAAATAACTACGCTGAAAAATAGAACTCAATGATAAAAAAAAATGGTGTGGCTGTTTGGAGATGAATATGAAGAAAAATGGGCTGCATGACTTGCCATTGCTAAACAAATGACACAAAATATCCCTGGTATAAAGCTCCATACAGCTACCTTCAAATGTCTGGAACAAAATCATTTAGAGTAATGGTGCAAAAATTTAATTTTTGGCCACAAACACAAACATCACATTTGGAGAGGAGCAAACAAGGCCTAGCTGATAAAATATACACCATTCCTATTGTGAAACACAGTGGTGGCTCACTAATGCTCTGGGGATGTGTAAGCTACAAAGACACAAGGATGTTTGTGTCTTTTCCTTAAGTTACAAGAAACTTGGTCAGAACTGATGGGATGAATGCAGCACATTATTTATCAGAAAATACTGGAGGAAAATTTACACTCAGCCTGTAAGCTGCACACAGGACATTCTTGGACGTTCCAACATGACAACGATCCAAAACACAAGGCCGAGTCGACCTGTCATTGGCCACAGCAGAACAAAGTGAAGGTTCTGGAGAGGCCATCTCAGTCTCCTGACCTCAGCGTCATAGAGCCACTCTGGGGAGAGCTCAAAAGTGCAGCTTCTGCTGGACAGTCCAGGAGCTTACAGGAGCTGGAGGCTTTTTGCCAAGACGACTGGGCAGCTTTACCATCAGAGAAAATACAGAGCCTCATCCGCAACCACAATAAAGACTCCAAGCTGTCACTGATGTTAACGGGGGCAGTATGAAGAACTGGGCTCTGGAAACTTGTGATCAGAGTCACTTGGGAAGTTTCTGTTATGATTACAATGTGAAAGCAGTTGTTTGACAATAAATAAAGTTTTATCACCATTCCTTTCTGACAGATGAAAATTAATCCTAACCAACCTAAAACAAGAGAAGTCTGGTCTGACGTAACTAGAGAACATATTTTTAGTTAGTGAATGTAAACTTCTGGTATTATATAACACCTTATATATGTGTGTATACGTACTGTACTGTTTCTTTTGTCCTTGTTTTTAGTGTTAAAATTCCTTGCTTTGCAAATGAAGCTGATTCTGACTCTAAAATGAAAGTCAAACTTCTTATTTTGTGATTAATTGCCCTATTTATCTGACTATTTAAGCACACTCATGTCTCATTAAAACGTAATTTTCAAGTAATCTTTAATATGAAGAATGGCCACAGAAATAAAGACCCTGGTTCATAGAAAGGTGAAGTGAGTAACTGAACACATGAGCACTTCAGGCTGTCATGGCAACTCAACACACCTACCCAATGCAACAGAGTTATCATCTTCTAAAACAAGATATTTTCTGAAAGAAACATCCATGCAGCTTTGGAAACTCTGCAGGCATTTTTTCTTTCTGGGTGAGCCCTGAAGGTTCAGTCTGTTCACTCAAAACCAGCCTCAACTTTATGAGAGCGCTTAAGAGAGAGATGGATGAGGTTACAAGGATATGGAGAAAGTCATGGCAAAATACTTTGTGCTTTTGACATCATTTGGTTCATCATTATGGTTTTCCCTGCCAAACACATTGTGTATGCGTCTAAACACACACATACGCAACGCATGCACATGCACACACAAATGCTGTACTGTCAGTGGTATCGATTGTGGGGTGTCCGGTGGATGAACCTGTCAGGGCCAACACAGATCGGACTGGAGGATAATGAAGTCTTCCTGCCCCTGTTTGACAAGTTCTGCGAAACTATGTGTGAGTGTGAGTTGGAGAGAGAGAGAGATAAAAACAGAGAAAGATGCTCCTGGGACAGCACAGGAGCATCCTAACCATTGCCTGAATAAATTGGACAGAAAGAAGCCCCTTGAGTGGAGGACGTGATCTGTCATGATGTCATCTAAATGAGACTGGCATACGGGAGAGGTCAGGGTGCTAATAAAGACCTAACCCTCAGCACACACACACTTTAACTCAGCAGTAAGTGCAAGTTGAAAATGTTTCCTGCATTCAAGGATCTTCAGTGACATATACATATGTATACACACACACACACACATATATATAATATAACTGACACATAATAGAAAATGTCAGTTTTAGGTGAACAGAAATGAACTGTCAAACTCTCATGTTTTAGAAATGTTTTAGAAATATTCGTCCAACTAACAGAAACAGTCCTGGTAATTTTCTTCCATAACATTTTTTGCATTTTTTAATGGAAATTGATCCCCATCCCAGAAGGAGGAATGCAACTTTTTATGTTCAACTTACAGTTGCACTGATATGAAATGTTGTTTGTTTTTTTGAGGTAATGTTCACTACATCAGAATTCATTCGGCGGATGTGTTTCCATCTTCTCTTTAGCGTATTAACTCTTTCCAGTAAAGCCACCTCAACTGGGCGTAAAAACCATTCTGCGAAATTGAGGAAGTTTTTTTTTTTCTATTACTTTGCTACTTTTTGTCAACCTTTTCTAATGCAATATTTTAAAATGTGATGCATTGATCAGCAAACCTATGTTTGTTTCTTTCTGCAGTTTTATATTCCCATGCTAAGTCCAGCCATAGCAGAGGGCAGCTGAAAGCCCTGCATTTTCAGTGCTTACTCTATAAACTGTCAAAATGGGAAAGTGTGACCTTATGGAGGAGCTGTAATTGTGTGTGTGGAAGTGTTTTAGAGGGATAGTAAAACACTGTCAAAACATCCATTCATCAAAGAACCAGAGGTCTGATGTGTGTAAAAACTTCTTCTGTTTCTCTCACACGTAGAGTTCCTGAAAATGTTTGGGAGTCATGCGCAGTTTTGTTTTCTTTCCATCTGGAACAACAGTTCTGAACCTCATTTTATGCCCAGATAAAACTTTAACATATGTCGCTGTTTGCTGAAAAATTTATTGAATTGTAGTTTTAAACCTTTCACCTTTGTTTGTCTGGAAAACAGATTAGTAACTTAAAGGCTTAAATACCTGAAGAAACATTTATAACCCTTGAATTTTTCCTTCATATTTAGGCATATTAAACTTATTGGATAGTGGGAAAATAATGTGATTTTTAGTAGATTCTGCGCAAATTTCAAGTGGGTTTTCAGTTAGATTTAGATGTGAACTTTGACTGGGCCATTGTAAAACATTAATTTGTGTTAAACTGAATTGTTACATTGTTAACCTGGCTGTATAGTGTTACTGTTGCGAACAGGTTTTCTTCCTCATTCGCCCTCTCGCTTTAGCTCTACCGTTCTACCTGTCAACACTGATCAGTTCAGTTACGAGGTTTTCAAGGCAATGTGTGGTGTTTACTAGTTATACAACACATACCACTTTCCAAATAGGGCCAAAAGTTAGTTTTTGACTAACTTTTGATCCTTATGTAAGCTTGAGCATAAATCTCTTTTACTATGATGTAACAAAGATTCAACTGTAACTCCGTGTCTTTGGCACAAAAACACCTGTGTACATCACCGCACCATACCCACAGCAAAGCATGGTACTGGCAGCATGATGTTTGGGTGGTGTGGCAATGTGGAGGGAGTCTGCTTCTGATAGTTTCAGTTTGATGAATCAAACTGGAGTGGAAGAAAAGGAGGTGCTGCCATTTTGTTTAATGAAATGGGAGTTTGGTCATGATCCTATCTGTCACCCAGCATCAGATATTAAAAGTCATTCATCTCCTCTGGTAGCCCGTCTCCCTGCCATTCCACAATCTCCATGCAATCTAGTACGTCCCACTCACCTGAGCCACCTCATTAACTCCACGTGTTGCACCTGCTCCGTCATCAATATTAGCTTCTCCCTGCCAGTCATTCTGTTCTACATTATCGAAAGTCTCGTGTTCCTTTCATGCCTGATTTCGAGATTCTCTTTATGAACTTTTATTCCAATGGGTTTTCTCATCTTGCTTCATAGCTCTTGATTCAGATCCTGGTCTCTAACTCTCGCTTTCCTCTCACTCTCCTTTTGATTATCCTGCTGACTGCCTTCCTCATTGCGGATTACTCCGTTTTTTATGGATTGGATTCATCAAAGAGTCAGATTCATACATTTTCGGAACAGTGAACCTGGATCACCAAAGATTTTCCCATGTTGTCCCATGTTGGATTTCATCTCGCCCACTGTGACATCGCCAGGCAAGTGGACTTTCCCCAAAAATTGCCACTGTGCTGCTCTGGACATTTCATGTCCTCACACTCTGGGTCAGAGCACTAGCACCATCCTTTGCAGCCACTTCTGACTGCTCTCCTGATGGCCCTTACCTCCCAGCATATCCCTATTTTTAATAAACTCCTTAAACATATTTTCTGTGCTGGTTGTCATTCTCCTACTATTTTTTAGGCAGCAGAAGAGCCATTACAAATTTGACCCCATTTGAACATGCTGCCATATTGCCAAAGGAGTTATTTGTATCCACAGGCTTCCAACAAACAGAGCAAATGTTTTTTTTAACGCAATTTCTACTCTAATGTTTATGTTGATTTTCACTGCATTATTCTGGTGAGTGAATTTGATGGTTTGTACAAGATGAATGTGCATAAAAACTCTGGTTAACTTTTTCAGAATGTACCAGCATATTTAGTAGGTATTTCCAAAGACCGGATCACTGCTGATTGTTCTCACTGATGCCGTTCTTTCAGATCATTGATGGTTGGACCGTGCAGACAAGCAAATTCTCCTGTTACTACTACTACTTTTACTATTTTAGCAAGATTCATTCAAAAGAAAATAATAAAATAACTGAAAAAAAAAGATTAAATATTAATGCACCTTGTTGCTCGAGAGTGATCAATGCTGGAAAAAATAGCTGATTTCTCCACACTGTACAGTTGAACCTCGCCTGTTCGTGGTTCACATGTTGAAGCATTTCTCTGTGATTCCAAATATTTCAAATATGTAAAGAAGATGCAGCCGTGGAAGCCTTGGCCAAGGTGCCAATGTGTACAAGAGGATGATTGATGGCACCAAGACCCTCTTCCTCTCTCTGATTGGTTGCTTGTGATAGAGCAGTGTGTTTGTTCAAGTGACGGCAAGTCCATAGAGAGAAGGCAGAGAAGCTCAATTTTTTTCATAGACTATCTGTCTCATGCCATACTATCATAACAGTGATAGCTTTAACAAATATGTAAAAAAAAAAAAAAAAAACAAACCTTTTTATATCTATGAAAGTTACATAGTGCTGCTGTATGACAATGAAGTTGAGTCAGTTTGAATTAGGCTGTAACAGTCAGTAACTGTATTCCCACATTGCTTACAAATTAGATTTTGTCTGTAACAGATCAGTGTTTGTGTATTGGAGCCAATAGCAAAATGCTACCATAGTAAACAAATTTGAACAGTTACGCATATTTCAGGTAATGCAAAACGTGTCCTTTGCATGACTTGTGCATGTGTGATTTTATACACATACCCTCCAAGGTCATGGAGGCCATCACTGTAGAAGAGCCTGGGTTTGGAATCTGGCCAGAGTACTTTCTGCCTGAAGTGTGCATGTTATCCCTGTGTATGCATGGCTTCCCTCCAGGAAGTTGTGTAATTGTGTGGTGTCTCTTTAAGATACTCTAGTATCGCTAGTGATGTCACAAGTATACGCCATGTATGTAGAGAGTGTGGGAGAAACGCACTAAAGATCGATGCACCGATTGAGACAAACATGTATATTTTATCTCCCTAACTTTAGTAATGCTACGGGATGTCAGGAGGACTCTGCTTATTTTCCTGTTTGAAATGTAGTACCCATTGAACCGGGCTTTGTAAAGTTGGTGAAAAGAGTGTCTATTAAAGGACAACACTGTGACATTCCCAGTGCCAGTGTTGTGCCACCAAGTTTTTGACTGTCCTGAGGAGTTTGCAGCCTCTTCTGACTGCAAAACATAAGTGAAAGAAAATCACAGCAGACTTTTCAACTTAAAACACTCACATTCACACACAAGGCTTAGTAATAGATAAGTCATTACAAGATATGTGTCATTTCAGTCATTATATTATCAACTCATTAAGACAGCAACATGTCAGTTCTTTTTGAGACAGATGTAACTATAAGAAATATTTTCATGTGTTGCTGGTGATTTTGAACAGTAATCCGACATACCTCAACTTTGAAATAATTTGCTAAAGAAAGTTCTTCCCAAATATTGCTTGATTGCTAACGTAGATCAGATTTTCTCCTCTGTACATTTTCTTTGGCATCATTATTAAACAGAGCTGCTGCTTCCTCCTTCCTCACATCTTTGTCTTTCAGCGCAAGACACGTACCTTACGTAACTGAACCATGAAACCACAAAGCTCTGCTCCCACTCCTAATCCACTCAGTCAAGCTTTTCATGTGTAGAAGCTCTGAGGGAGAAAGCGGTCTCTCATGAACAAACAAGTAACTATTTCTGGTATATTGAACCAATCAAAACAAAAACACACAACAGCAGTTAGAGTTTATGTAATCTAGCTGTTTTCACATGGGTCCTTTCAAGGTGGAAGGGATTCACCTCTCACACCGATTTCACACAGAGTGAGTCATTTTGCTCAAACCACTAATCCAATTCTTCCAGTTCTTCTCCCAGGACTTGAAAGACAACCCATCTGTTCCTCCTGGCCACCATTCAATCACACCACCTTCTGTCGTGAAGGCTGGAGGTGATGTAAATGTTCCTACCACTCTGCTGACAGCCAAGGGAGTCAGGGACGGGGTGGCATGGCGGCACACGGAAGATCGCAGCTAGGGTCCTAATTCATCACCTCAGGCGTCATCATTTGGCATTACAATATGCTAATGCCGCGACGCCGTGCCCTCGCTGTCACCTCGTTTTCTCGCTTTCATCCTTTTACTTCATCTTTTCTTCACTCCCCCACCGCGACATGCACCAAGCTGCCAAGACGTGGAGGGGGCTGAGAGGGATGTCTGGGCTCATGTTTGAAGTAGCTGAGTGTAGCATGTCATTGTCTGGGTACTACATATAATTAGTTTGTGGTGTCAATGTTAGACTAAATCTTATTTAGTAAGTACAACTGGTAAAACAAAGGCTTTAGCAGATGTCATCATTATGGGGAATATTGGTAATTGTTGCATAATTTCAATAACTTTAAATAATTTGCTTAATCTTGGGCAGTGGTGTCCATTATCAGTCAATGAGTAGTCCTGCAAATTTAACTTTTTATTTTAAACTTCCAACACAACTGAATGAGATTTATTGATCTATTTCTAACCTGTGCAGAAGATATGACTGCGCCACAGATGTCTCTGTGTTGGAGTACAGCGACTTCTAAAACACACGGCACACTGGTCCTTGAGGACTAGACTTGGATACAGCTGATTTGCATGTTTTAATCTATTTATTTCAACTGAAGAAAGTTATGGCACATCCAAACGTTGATTTGTTCTATGCATCTAGTTAACACTTGAATAGGTTCATAGTCACCTGTGCAATTGTTATGTAAAGATGTGTATCATCTGCATAGCTTAAGCTGTAGAATGTAGATATTAAATAAAGCGTCCAAAGACAAAACCTTGAGGAACCCCACATTTGATATGTGAGCTTTGATGTTACCTGCTGACACAAGCAAGCCCCTGTTCTGTAGGACAATCTAAACCCGACTGAGTACTGTGTCAGAAAGTAGGATCCAGCTCTTCAGTTTCTACAGTAATATGTCAGGGTCATCTATTTTAAATGCCGAACCGAGGTCCAGCAAAACCAGCACTGTGGTTCTTCCACAGTCTGTATTTATGTTGATGTCATTGAACAGTCTCAGTACTTTAGTGAGGATGGAAACTGGATCTAGCCATGAAAGTGGATCTAGCCACATGATCACTAATCTATGTGAAATCTAACGATTTGAATAATCCTTTGTACGGGCAGTGTTCAAATAATTTCTATTTAATTTAGCATAAGCTTCATAGTCATTGTATATCAGTTCTTGCGGTAAAAGAACCCAACATCTTTTTCCCTGATGTGTCTGCTGTGCTCCAGAGTCTTCATGGTGGACTCTATTTGTTTTTGTTTGCATTATTATAAAAAATGTGAAAAAAGCTTAATGAAATCCATTAACAAAATAATATTCCACAAAAAACGCTTCTTTTAATCCTTACCCCATGGGATGGATACGTCAGCCAGCCCCAGTCTCCAGTTATCGTTGTCGTGTCAAGGAGATTCACTGCCAAGAAAGAACAAAAAACAACAAAGAAGGTGAGCAGCAAACTTTAAATGATAGTTTTCCCCAACCCACCTCATCCATCCTATCCTTCATCAACTGCATCTACGCGCTCAGGCACCTGATGAAGTCGGGTGCATACACACTGACACCTGTCTGACAGGTGTGACTGATGAGCCACGGATGGTCGTCACAGCAACTCCGAGCCGGATGTCACCTTGACCTCGTTTGCCCTTAAGAGCTCCCAGACAGCAAAACATTTATTAAGCAGAAGAAAAGACATCTAGGTGGAGAATGGAAATAAATAACTTCTTCTTCAGTAGGTCTTGTTTTTAGCTAAAATTATGGACAACGTTTTGTCAAACACAAAACATGGTAGAGTTATCAAATGAAAGGATGAGAATTTATTCAGTTTCTCTCTTTTGAACAGGAATATTAAAAACAATTTCCAAGCTGTTTTGATTCTGCTGCCATTTGTTGGGATTTTAGCATAAGCTGAGTTTACATCAGGGGTCTCAAGCCCCAATTCTCCAAGGTTCTTCTAACTTTTAGTGGCGTCTCTGCTTCAACACACCTGACTCAAATGATTAACTCAGTGGATGAGCTCGACTGCATGCTAAGCAAGCGATTTAACATCTACGGTATAAACTGCTGGACATGGACCGTTGAAGCGGAGTCCTCCAGAACTACTGCTCTGCAACTTAAAAATTAAATTCATTTAATTCAAGTGTGTTGGGGTTGGAGACCCCTGGCTTAACCAATCACAGAGAACACCAGAAGTAAAATGGGAAGAAATCAATATTACATGTTGCTCTTTGATTACATTGGGTGTTTGATAACTGGTTAATAAAATCAATGATGATTGAGAATTTAGTAGAACCACCCTACAGTATATATGGCACAGATCTCAAACCCCAGTCTTTGAAGGTCACCATTCGTTGAGTACATAAGGATAACAACTCAGTTCTTTAATTCAGGTGTGTTGGACTTGGGACAAGTCAAAAAGTTGCAAGAATCTTTGACTTATCCCAAACTCTGGTCCTCCGACCCTCTAGGACTGGAGTTTGAGGTCTGACACCCCTGATCTAAATTTCTACCTAAGATCTTTCTGTCCAGCACAGCTCACTAACATTGTCTCTCATAGACATTTGACTGGTAGGGTGAGGAGTAGTGTTGTGTGATTCTACAGTATGTAGTGAGTGCCTGATTAAGTCACCACCCCACATCCCCAACGCTATCAACACCAGATTTCTCAATATTAAAATATCTTGTGATGGCGATAATTGATTCTATTTCTACAATCTCCTTAAAAGATCCCCTCTTATAGTCACATAGGTTGAACTCCCAGATGAAATGTGCTAATTCCACTCATTAACATATAATTTTGACATTTTCACTATCAGGTTTTTTTTTTTTTGTTATAAGAATTTTCTTAAGATGATTTTTTAGCGCATATTGGGACCACGCAAATATAAGAATGTCACAGAGAAGATCAAATTGATTAGGGCTTTCAGAGATCTGAATAATGAATGCGGCTCAATGCACAAGGCTCATTTTCCTTATGTAGAAAATCACATCTTCCTGTCGTTAAAACTACAATTTGTGGTGTCCAGTCAGAATCATCTCCCCTCTCTGGTTGTGCGTGTGTGAAGGTGAAGTGGACAGCACAGGCAAGGAGAGTGCATTCAGATTGTCTGAGTCCCATTGCAGATGCGTCACCACACAGTAAAGACAAATACTGCGTTGTATAATAAATGCACAAATCTCTAAGCAATCCCTGCCATTTGTTACTTGAAGTAGATTTTGTCTTGGATACTTTCTACTTTTACTCTACTACATTTTACAGTAAGTGTCTATACTATCTACTTCACTACATTTCTACAAAACCGTCACATTACTTGTTACATCCAAGTGGCATTGAGCTTTTTGTCGCTGAAATGTGAAGTTCAGGGACGTAACAAGGCGCTGTTAAATCCAAGCAATAACTCGACTTACTGATTGCGTGTGTCTGTTGTTATTCATTTCCTCCCCCTTTCACTCGCACGCGGTGATCCAAGACATGCGCAGTGGTTTCTTCTGAGTGGGTCAAGATGTCTGTCTAATCGTCAGTATTAGAATTCTGCTCCATAAATCATAAATCATTTGGCGACATCAGCAAATCAGCAGCGCTTCTCTTTCACAGTAGGAGGGGACTTTGTACTTCAGCAAGTACTTTTACTTTTATACTTAAGTATTTTTACTTTTACTAGAGTACATTTTTGTCTGTTTATTAATACTTTTACTTAAGTACATTGTTTGAGTACTTTCTCCACTGGTAGCTGCACATCTGAGCTCATCATGCCAGCTCCTTCTCAGTATAACGCTGGTAACATGTTAAAGGTTTAACAGTGAGATGTTGAGGCGACATGCTGAAGGCGGAGTGTCAAAAAGAGCAGGAACTTCATAAAGACACCGCAACATTTTAAAGGTGTCAAATTATGACGTTTAATCTTGTAAGTCATGTACAGCAGTTTTATAACAATTTATAAAGTAGCATAGATATTTGTTTACAGTAACAAGCCAAGAGATTCTCTCCCAGCACATCTTACCATCATATTAAGGGTATTACAAGAAGCTTGTTGGTCCATTAATTCTACTCACTAGTATAGAGGTGCCCAAAGTCGGTCTTGGAGGGCCGGCATCTAGCATTTTTAAGTTCTCTCCCTGGTGGCATTAACAACCTTTCAAACATGTCAATGTTCTTCTTAGGCCTTTTAAGGAGCCAGCCTTGGATCCAGGTTTGTTAAACCAGGGAGAGAACTAAAACATGAAGGATGCTGGCCCTCCAGGACCGACTTTGAACACCACTGCACTAGTAGTATTCATATCTTTCTCTCAGTAGGTTTGCCTGGGTTTGTTCCTCTGTTTCTTACATTTAGCACTAAAAGCTAATAAGATCTGTGATGCAGGGTGTTTTGTGAAGCAGACAAATAGTGTTTAATAAAACGGTTAACTCTTTTTGGCATCTGTTGTCCGCACTTAATGTCTACCCAGCACTTTCACTCATAACTGCATTTAACAGCTATGGCATGAAATCAATAAAATATGAACTATTTTCTCTAACTCTCCAGTTTCCCATCACTTTCCTTTCAGATAAAGTTCTAAAGTAGAAAACTCCTCAACTTTGAGCTAATCCTTTTATCATCTTATCCAAAATGTACCACTCTAAAACGTATTAGATGTTATGAACATTTATTTTGTATACACCTTTACTGTATATTATTCTGCAAAAAATGGTAAAGGATAATTATCTGGCTGAAGGGCAAATTTTCTTTTTGGCATAAAAGATTATGCTAAAAAAAAAAGAGTTCTTAAATCATCAGAGCTTGTAGAACCATGTTCTCCTAACGCAAATGTATTTTATTTTGCTTGATTATGGATATGAGTAAAGTCACAGAAAATACTTGTTTTACTACTACTTGCCTTTCTCATAGGAATGTCATTTTTTCAACAAGGTAGAACAATAAAACTATACATTGCATAGTGTATAACTAAGTCCTGCTTCGTGTCTGAAGAACCTAAATTTTAATATTTTTGTTTATTGAGGTTGAATCTCCCTAGCAATAAAAAGATATTGAGCTGATAGTATTGTCACAAGATCACAGCAAGATGAAAAGAGCTAATAAAAAAAGCACAACTCATAGCAACAGGATTTTGTGGTGTACTGACTGCAACTTCTGTAGAGAAGTGTTTCTGGTTGCGCAGCGAGAACCAGGAGTGATGGGATTGCGACATGATGGGTTTTACTGACAGACTTATTTAATCATTTCCAGAATTATACTTTTCAGACATTGTTTATGTCTGGATTTGCCGCGACTGGCATTTTCTAGCGTAGAATTATGATGCGTGTCTCACGTCAAAGACGTAAAAATCGGATAAAGCAGCAGATACCTATATAATTTCATATCACCAATAGACTCATTTTGCTTCCTCATGAATAAATTTATAATTCAGGCATGTTTTTTAAGCATTCACTCATGCCATTATCTAGTTTATGCAAACAAAGCAAACAGAGAATCAAACAGATGGAAAAAGATGACAATTTAATCCTAATTCTAATTCCAGAGCAATCTACCAATAATATAACCTTTAGAAATATTTTATTAAAAGAACATACACATATCTTTGTCAACAATTGAATGTTGGTGTTAATTTAGGTAATATCACAATCAGTTTAACGCTGAGTGAGTGAGTGTATGGTCTGGACTGGTGACCTGTCCAGGGTGAACCCTGCCTCTCCCCCAATGACTGCTGGAGACAGGCACCTGCCAATCCACGACCTCTCAAAGTTAGGTGGGAAGGTGGACATTTGGTTTTGATCATAGTTATAATTTTAAAAAATCAGTCAAATATAGTTCATATTGTGAAATGGTCAAAAGTTTGAAATCAAACTAGGCAAAGTCAATTGCAGTGAGTTTTTTCCAGCAATCCCATTTTCAGACCAAGCATGCAGCAGGAGCAAAAAGCAGCGACTCCACAGGAAGAAACTTCCAGCAGAACCAGGCACAGTCTGACCGACTGATGAATGGTTGAAAGAAAAGAGCAGACACACAAAAAGACAGAAGGACTGGTCCAGTACAAGAAAAAAACAAAGAGTACCGTATTTTCCAGACTATAAGTCGCAGTTTTTTTCATAGTTTGGCAGGGAGTGTGACTTATATTCCGGAGTGACTTATGTGTGGAAATGAACACATCATTATATCATATCACATTTTATTTTCACACTAAACTGCAAGAGGGCACGCTAGGCCTGTGTTATTCAACTCTCGGTGTTAGCAGAGTTGTTTACTAGCGACACCAAGGATGAAGATTTCATTGCGTTTAGTAATTTGCAGAGACACAGATGATTTGGTAAACTTGTTAGCATGTTATTTATGTTAGTTAAGTTATCTGAATAACTCTTAATATGTTATGTTAGTTTGTTGTTTGTTGTTTGTCATGTAACGTTAGCATACTGTACAACTATTCAGCTTGTTGTTGCCTCTATTTTCATTGCCTTTTAAGATGACATGTCTGTTCTTGGTGTTGGATTTTATCAAATAAATTTCCCTCAAAAATGCAACTTATACTCCGGTGCGACTTGTAATCCGGAAAATACGGTACAGATTGTTTCAGTTATTAACCAGCATTTATCCAATCTGTAGTCACATTTTAGAAACAATATAATTTGCACATGTAAAAATAAGACTTTTGGGTCTGATATCGCTTGGTGTAGAAACAGAATCCTGAGAAACATTGGACAACAAAGAGGCCAGCATAGGAGCAGACCTCGGGGAAAAAAGCAAGTAGAGAGGGATGAGAGTGGAGACCCTATAAATACTTGCTTTAAGAACCTGTCAGCTCACAAATGCCAGAGATACACATGAAACTCCAAGTGATTTAAATTTTATTGGTTCAGCAATTGTGTTAGTTATTTTTTCTCCTTCTCATACTTCAGTGCCTTTTTGTGTGTACTTTTGGAGCACTCCTCTCATGGCTATTTAATTCACTGTCTGTCATTCTGCAATTTCCTGGGTTTTCTTCTCTTTTAACACCCCCAACTGTATGGTGGAATACAAATAATGTACTGTCCAATACCTAGATTCAGACATCCAACTATGAAACAATACATGTATTGTACTCTATAGAATCATGATAACAAACACCAGGAAGCCACGAATGTAATAATTTAATCCTGTGTTGGTTGATGTCTTTGGAACCTGGATAATGTGGGAGCATGATCTGTGAAGACCATGACAGTTTAAACAAAGACAGTCTGATAGATTGAGATGTTTAGGTTTTGGCTCAGTTTTTCCCCTCACCATAATAGATTGCAAGAAACTGTGGGCCCAAGTACGACTACTCACCTTGTCCTCCTGCCATAACCCTCCTACAAAACAAGATAACTAGATGACAAAACTCTTCAATTCCCTCATTTGGCCCCTGGTGCAAAGTAATCAAACTACCTTTTGCATTTGAGAACCATGGTCTCAGACTCATCTTCAAATAGCAAAGATGAGACCCTAGGGCACTCAAACCCAAACCAATCTTTCATGCCAGCCCTGAAGAGCAGGAAATCCTGCTAAACACTAACATGAAAAGATTTTTGTCCCAAATTTGGCTCAGATGTTCTCTCAAGACAATTTTAAGAGTTATGTGGTAAAAGTGATATGGTCTGCTCGAGAGGATGTCGGGACCCCTCTGACCTAAAATTGGGCAGATTCATCATGTTGGATTGTCTTGGCCTGGTATCAGTGTGTGAGGTATTCCCCAAGGACAAATGACAACGTTGTTGTAATGTCTCTTATCTGTTAAATATACTCCACTGTCACTATTGATTGCTGCCAGTCAGCCATGTTTGTTTACTCTGAGCTCATGTTTAGTCTTGAGGGGTTTTGCATGTGATTGTGTTTGAGTGACTTCGGTTGGTGTGTGGTATATTGCTCCTTCCCTGTGGCTGGACAGGCCAAACCTCCACTACCTAAGGTTTTGTTATCCTTGTGTGTGGTCTCTCAGGTTTTTAAAATTGGCAGACAGTTTTAAATCTTGCATATGAACCAAGGCATAAATAGAATCATGCTAAGTTTGATTTAACCCAGTAGCTCTAACATTTAGCCACCTAGAACAAGACTTACTTTATGCTCAGATTACAGACACTGCTCAAGTTTTGAGCATCCAAAGCCCAGTAAGCCTGCAATAACCCCCAAAACTATGGACATGGTCATAAGTTTCTCTAAGTCCACATAACACAATTGGACCTCTTAACCAATAATTCTTTCTTCAATTTCTTGAGGATAAACAGCTGGCAAAGAGAACAGCACATTCATCAACCAAAGAGAGACTGTGCAAGTCAGTCTAAAACTAAAGCCTGCCAGTTGCTGTTTTGGAGAAAAACTTTGACATCTTAGTCATAAAAGTTTATAGCTTAATGCGAGATCAAGAATGGACAAAAATCATCGAAGTAAATTGGATGAGAAAAATCCATCATAATGGGAACAGAGCACTCTCCTGTGCCCCAGACCCACTTCATATTTTTGACAAACACAACAGGAGTGTGTTCTTCATAAAAATTACTGACGTTTCAAGATCTTCAAGTCATTCAAGTGTTGCAATTAGTTGGTGTCACCTTCACTAATTTTGGTATCTGATTGCTGAGTGGGGCAGCGGGTCAGAACACAAACAGATGGCAGTGCCACCAAACTCTCATCCCCAGTAGGTGTGTTTCCTCTCTGTCTTTACCTTCCCCACTGTGTTCATGCTCCATCGTCTTAAACTGAGAAAGCAGCAACCTCTTGCTCTCTGCCCAAGGTCACAAATGGATTCCACCTCTCACACCTCTCTCAGCGAGTTTGATGGTCTATCATGATGGCTTAATGAAAGTGGTGCAATGACTAACGTAGTTTTAATAGTCTTTTTTTAATGAGCAAGAAGAAACTTGCTGACCTGTACTGTAATTATTGAGGGACTGGTCTAGTAGCTCCCAGATCTCAAAACATGTCAAGGATTCTGTTACTACAGAGGTAAGAGTCAAGATTCTGAAGCTAACACCAATGGAAAATGGTAATCTCAAGTGTTTGTGATTAATCAAATCGAGAAAAAGAAATAACACATTTTGTCACCCTGGAATGTAAACATGCAATCTAAACTAGTGTTTAATGAAATATCAAAAATCTCACTACAAATACATGAGAACATTTTTCAGCTTTTAAATGTAATTTCTGTCTTTTTGGGTAATTATGCAGCATTCAGAATGGGTGAAAAGGGAGGCAAAGGAATATGCATGTCATGTAGCGGATGTATCGTATCCATTAGAATGCGGTGGCTGTAATGACTTTCAAGCTTTTGTGGAAAGCTCTTTATCACAAGATGTCATTTTTCCAACATAGCTGGATGAATTAAAAGAGCTGCTACTTGGCTTGCAGTAAGAAATTCGGAATGAAATGGCATCTTGATCTGTAAAGTTGAACAGGACATATAACCCAAACATTCCAGTCAAGGTAGAAAACCAGTATAATTAAGTTTGTATTTGAATTGTTAAGGACCAAATTGTAAACAAATCATCCAGGAAACCACTTAGAATTTAAGGTGGTTCACACCAGGCCTGTTTAGTACACTTTAATCAAACTCCAGTCTGTTTGCCTAGAAAGTCTGGTTCATTTGGGGAGCTGTGAATGCATAATTTTGATGTGGACCAAAACAACAAGCTCTGGTCCGCCTACAAATCTTGGTCTCGGTTTGGTAAAAGTGAACTCTGGTGCGGTTTGAATGGATATGTGAATGCCAAGCTCATCATAGACCACTCCAAGAGCAGAAAGCAGACTAAACTGCAGGGCATTCTGGGTAAATACAACCAAAACAAATATGGAAGTCTAGTGCTAGCGAGAGAAATGGCTTGTGATCTGTTTCTAAAGACAAAAGAGAAATCCTACAACTGCTAAAATCTGACACCACTCCATTTTTGTTTACATTTCGTGAAGAAGAAAGTTGTGCTTAGTGTCTTCGTCAGAGGTTTTAGTGTTGTTTCCTTCAGTGCTTCTTGATACAGCCCCATGAGAGCCAAGGGGAGTGAACAGGTTTTCAAAGGTTCGGTTCATTTGACGCAGTGCAGTGTGAAAGAGAACCACACCAGCTGAAAATTGGAAACGTGTAACAAATGTTACAAGTTTCCAATCAAACCAAATCTACCAGCTTTGTCCTTTGTTAGTGATTTTCTAACAGTAGACTCCTAGAAGAAGCATTTATTCTCATTGTGGATCTATGTACCTTCAAATTCAACAATGTCAGTAACCACACTGATACTGATTTCCACAAAGGGACACGCAAATTGTTATTCCATTCTAAAACATTTTTTTATATCGTTGTAGGGATGTAGTCCACACTAAGAGATGGACACACATAAATATTTAATAACACATCTTAGTGTGGATCTCATCTAAATATCTATAATTCTCTCAACCCAACTGCTGACAGTTTATCTCCATAAGCATATGGCACACAATGATACTGCAGTAATGTTAAACTTGAGACATACTATTCAGCACCGTATGGCAGAACTGTAAACATATCTGAACATGGCTGTTCACCAACACTACTAAGCACGACAAGGTGCTGGTGAAAAATCTGTCTGATCGTCCAATCCACAAGTCTGCCTTCATGGAAGAGTTGCAAGACTCCTCATCGCATCACACATGCAGCCAGACCAATTAATGCAACACTTCTAAGAGTTTTATCAAAAACAGTAGCAAATAAAAAACAACTGATGGTCTGACACTTCCTAGAAAAGCTCTATTTTTTCTCTAAATTTCGAAAAACATTCAATAATACTTTGGCGTGGCATCATCAATAATGATTATTTTCACATAGCTAAAACAGAAGGTTCCAGCCATTGCTTCCAGGTGAAGGTTCGTGTAGCAGCCCAAGTGCATTTCCCTTGAGGAATGGGAGCTTGAAATTGAGTTTGTTTCTTTTTCACAACTTTCTTTTCATATCAAAAACACAAATCCCCAAGAATGTCCCTTCCTGCCCTTCCACCATCTCCAGCAATTTCTCTCTCACACCCTCACCTCAAACTCCACAGGTTGGAGAGAGCTAAATGAAAAAGCTGTCTACCAACTTGAGAGCTGCTCCCTGCTCGCTGAGAGACAGGCCACATATTTCCCAGGGCAGTGGTCAACGTTCATCCTCCATTACTGTTTTCATCCCTTCATCATGGAAACTCACTTTGGCCAGCAGGTTATAGGGGTCTGTTTGCATGCCTGGGGCCTGACATTGGTGTTGCTGGCATGAATCAAATCAGCAGGGCTCCCTAACACTTTGCAGCAGAAGTTGTGTACACATACATACGCACGCACGTGCATGCACACGCACACAGGCGCACGCACACACGCACACACGCGCACACGCATGCAAACAGCCTCAGTTTGCGATAGTGAACATGGCAGGCTAAAAGAGGCAGTTTCCAAGCTCAACATAGAAGACTTATTGGCTGTCTTTGACAAAGCAAAGTTTGCCTGAAGCACTCCCATTGACTCCATGCAACTGAACACAAACATTTCAAAGGTGCACATGCAAACACACACACACACACACACACACACACACACACACACACACACCACACACACAAAGAAAGCAGAGCTACAACCTAAGGAAATGGCAGACAAGAGCTGCAGATGCTCAAAGCCTCATTTCCCCCCTAAGAGGACAAGGTCATCTATTTCAAAGTGAGAAGTGACATGATTGCTCTATAGCAACTGTCTAAGCACATGCTCTGACACAGAGACCCAAACTTTTCCATGCCATGCAACCCAAAGCTTCTGGGCAGGGACTCCCTTTGCAAACCTGCAGGTAATGCTAATATGTGAAGAAACATCAACTTGTAGAATGTTTTGTCCTCGCTTTGTTCTGCTATTCAATAATCATTACATCTGTTTGCTAGAGGTGTGCCGATCGATCAGCCACCGATCATAATCGGCCGATTTCCATGAAAAAGTATCGCCTATCACCAAAATCAAGTTTATCTCAATTCTCAGCCTGTGTATGCAGCTCATCTCCTCTCTTCTTCACACTGCGCAAGCGCATGGCAACAAATCTTGTTATGTGGAACCATAATGCTCCGAGAGTGAATGAGGACGTTTGCGTGTTGTGGCGGAAAATTATCTTGGGGGTGAAGCACGTCAAAATGCATCAACACAATGAATCTAATATGGCATTTAAATGACACACACTTGACGGAGTTCAGCTGCGTCAAGGCTGCAGGAGAAAAAAAATAATTATGAGCGGCCAGCAAAGTAGCACACAACCACCAACACTCACCCGGATAAGCATTACTGTCAGAGAGCAAAACAAATAACACAAAAAATAATTCAAGTCTTTGAGTTGGCGGTGTAAGTTTCACTCTTGGGCCACCACTACGCGCTACTGGTAGGGATATTTCACAAGCAGAGCACCGCTCAACCTTCACCAGGCAGTTAACTCTCACACCGAACAGCAGCTTAGAGCTGCAGATTGTAACTTAAAAAAAAAAAAAGATTTTAGATGAATATTAAAAGATATCTAGATTAGGGGAATTTATTGCAAGATATTTTTTCCATTTTGCAGATACGTAAAGAGAAAAATTAACAGCCATTCATTCCAGGTGACTGGCAAAAATCGGTGATTGGCAGAGATCGGCCTCAAGACTCATCGGTATCAGCAGCAAAAAACCTGAGCATATCTACAGGTTAGTATAAATGCTGCACCATACCTTCTGAATTTATTTGAAGTTATAGAGTTCTTACAGTTTTTTTGCAGCAGTGTCCTCCACAACAAGACTGCTGGATGTTCCTTCAGCCCCCGAGTGAAGCTGCCTCAGTCCCCTCCCCGCCCAGCTTCCCCCCAACTCGCACACTTTCTTCAACTTAACCAAAGTTTTTGTCAAACATTTGTGCTATATATGTTTGTGCAGCAAAAATTCTGCTATCATTTTAAAGATGATAAGAAAAATTTCCAGAGGACATCAAAGGCCAACCAGTCAGTAAACATTTACAAAATCTACAAAAATGTTAAAATAAAATAAAAAATTTATGTTGTTTTGACTTAACAAAATCAAACAAAACTGATATAAATCCATAGTGCTGCATTTATGCTGGTTCACACAGCTAAACATTTTTCGTAGCACAGTTGACTTTCACCAACTTTGTGTAATTTTGTAAATATGACCTTTGCTTGACCTTTGATGACCTCTGGAAATATTTATTAATACCTTTAAAATAATAACAGCATAAACAAAAATGTATGCTGTAGAAACACACCACAGTGGTTTGATTTGAAGAAGGTGGTGGGTTGCTGCAATTTCACTCAGTTTTCAAAAAGACTGAAACAAAAAGTTTCGGTGTTTTTGTTGACCAAAACCTTTCAATTTTGCCTTTGCTGTCCTAACTCGAGGAGAAAACCAGATTGATAAATCTGACAATCAGCCAATCAGAAAGATGAGCATGGTAAATAACATTCAATTTGACTTTATGATAAAAAAAAACAAACAAACTAATAATTCACAATTTTTAAGATTTATAAGATTGAATTGTTTTCATTTTGCATTTTCTTCCTTCCAACTTACTGAGTCCCAGCTAGCACTAACACACATGCATGCAGCATAGGATATATGTATACATATGTAACTGAAAGACAGAACACAGTATATGATGGTAATAATATGCATTATGCCGAGTTCCTGGATACTTTGGAAATATGAGTGGGTAATATTTTAAACTTGATATGCTTTAGGCAGCAAGGGAACATCATTGGTAAAACTCAAGAACCTGATGGGTTTAGATATGACCGTGTTGACAAAAACACATTCAGAGCAAGTTTGTGTTTCTCGTATTTTAAAAGATGATCTGTTTTCATGGTGTTTTCCACAATAGTCTCTGTTTCAACATTATCTCTGTTGAAGAAACACTGATATGGTTGAATCTGTAATGTAGAGGTGGAATAAGATCTCTTCATCAAAATGTCGCAATATTTTTCATCGAATTGAAGTGTGCCTCACAAAGTGTTATCATTTGTGACATTTACAGTCTGTTGACTGGCTCTTCAATACAAAGACAATAGGAACCCAGTTACAGTACAAAGTTGTTTTTTTTCTCTTTTTTTGCTATTTCTCTCAACACATACATGCATAAAATCCTTCTTTGCCAGAGAACAAGGGGAGAAGTGCAGCAGAGTACTTGTACCATGCGCAGGTCAAATGTGGACAGTGGGATGAGCTTCATCTGAAGAGGAAATCTGGGGACTAAAAAGGGCAAATGGGCCTGGAAGAGCCAAATAAAACAGTATCATCTGGATGGACCTTTCAGATGGCAAGAACAGTAAAACAAATTATATTACCAGCCAGGACAACCTTCCTTAAATTATATATGTGTATATATATATATATATATATATATATATATATATATATATATATATATATATATATATATATAGAGAGAGAGAGAGAGAGAGAGAGAGAGAGAGAGAGAGGGAGTGAAGATTCCTAATATGAAGGTCAGTACTTTAATCTGCCCTTCTGTCCCAGTTTGATACTCGCTTAGAGTGAGACAAAAGTCATGGAAAGTGATAGGATCAAAATTAGACCCAAATCAGACAAAAGCGGGGAAAAAAATAAACTCTGAAAGTGACCCAGGTATGGATCATGATCTGAGGGTAGAGCTTTGAGGCGAAAGGCTGCCAGACTTTTCTCGTTGGTTAAAATGAGAATAAATTGACTTTTTATTTTAGTCAATAAAAGTTCATACTTTCTGATAACTTTAAATTAAATGTTAGGAGTTCTGTTATGTTTGGAAATGCAACTTTTAAACGCAGACATGCATAATGAATACTGAAGTGTTGCACAGACTGCACATTTATTCAAACACATTGATTAAATCCTCCAATGTTATAGGAAAAAAACCTACAGTCTCTCTACTCGTGTGGGAAAAAGTAACACTCCTATCAAGCCTTTCTTAACAATTTAAACAAGTTTGAATCTTTTCAACAACAATGTTCTGAGAAGGCTTGCAACAACAACAAATTGTTCCAGAAGCTATTGTGATAAACAATATTATTGTTTTGAGACCATTTTCAAGTCATGTAATGGCAATGACATAATAATGCAAAAAAATGTCCTCAAATACCAATAAATCCTAATGAACATTTGACACTGGAACTGGAAGACATTTTAAATATCCAAAATGAATAAATAAATAAAGCAGAAACTGGGATAAGGAGATAATTGAGAACATAACACCAGACTGAACACTTTTATCATCCAGTTATTGACAACAAGAGGAAAACTATAAATCATGAAATAATTGAGTTCATTTTAATTTAATTTAAGTTGATTTATTGCCTATTGCGACAGATAAAAGGAACAGTAAAAGTCCAAGATTGTTTTTTACTGTTTTTATCTCTAGGTTCTCAGGGTATCGTGACCTGGCTGTCATGCGGTGGGATCTGTGTCCCAAGCAGCAGTAGGAGAACCTGCTCAATGCTAATAGAAGATTCCCAAAAAAATAATTATAATAACAAAAATAAACAGTTCAAATACTTCTTCACTTGTCCTATGAGGAATAAATGCTCAGGAACACCAACAAAAACCTAAAGCACTTACACTGATCAAATGTGGACTGAATTATTTCACATTAAAATAGGTTTTAAGAAACACAGTTTCAGATTTCAGAATTTTTTCATTGTTTGCAAAAACATAAAATAATCAATTTGTCCTTTTATTTTAGTTAAGGTTTAATCTTTCAGCTTTGTGCTTGAACCAGAAACCTGAATGCCAAATAAAACATTGAAGTGAGCTTAAAAAAAAAACAAAACACACACACACACATAGCAAAGAAATGCTTCAATTTGTAACCTTGGATGATTTTAGTTTCTATTTTAAAAACATGAACTAGAACAAACCCCTAAAGGCCATGAGGCTGACAGGGACGAGTGACCTTTTCAGCAGCAAACAACAATGAACAGCTTTAATGGCGTGTCAAGACACAAAGGTGTTGACTTGAAAGCAATTTCCCTAAATATCACTTTGATAATACTTAATCGTATATCCTGCTCGATAGCATCAAGACCTCGCTTTACACGGCTTAAAGGATCTGCTGCCATCATCTCTACCTGTACAAGCTGCTTTATCTCACCGAGCAGCAGAGAAGAAATGAGGCAGGTGGTTTTAATATTGTGGCTGACCTGTGACACGTTCACAAATACACACAAACACACACGCACACACAGACATTGAAGAACGGGTATTGAGCCAGACAGGCACAATGACAGCTGCGTAATTATCTCATCAACACCTCTGTGCTCTAACAAAGTTCTTGGGCGCCGTGACCAGCGGAGACGATAAAAGCTGTCAGGGAGATAAGTAGAGCTCCATCTAGCACCAAACCCTTCCTGTTCCCCACACAAACATCACGGCATTGTAACCTGTCAAGTTTCTGATTTTGCATTTGCTTCACGGCACTTACTGCAATTCACGACTCTCCAATTATGAGAGCAAGGCGACATAAATTACTATCTGGGAAGAAAATCAAAACCCCCTTTCTTTTTTTGGGGTGGGGGGATTCAAGGCAGCAAGAAAACATAATAAGCGAAAGTAATTGTTTTCTACTGTGGAGGTGCCGTCCCTTCCTCGCTGTTACAGCGTGTTGCTGATTATCACTGTTGACACAGTGCGTGTGATGCACAAAATTAGACATGGTGTAAAAAAAGAGGATTAAGAAAATTGCTTGTTTAGTTGAAAGTGTTAATAAGGTGCTCAGAGGTAAAGGATTGTCAACGCGATGAGAGTATGCCTGCAGTGCAGGACACTCTTTAGATGCCCAGTACTTTATGTGTCATCTTGCAGGTGATGATGACTGATTACAGCTTCTCATTGTCAACAAACAAAGGATTTGTCTGACACGACAAGAGCTAGAACAAATTGTTGGAGTGTGTCACCACTCAGCCAAGGTCTGCAAGTCAATGCAGGAGATGAAAGGAAATTGGGACAGGATGTTGAAGAACAACCCATTTACCATCAAGGCTCAAGGACTACGAAAACAGCTGGAACTCCAGAGTTCCTGTACATTCAGGCTACATTTACACGAGAGCCATGCCTGGAAACTACCAGTATTGCCGGATGCTGATTGAGGAAAAGTTCCACGCTTAGACTGCACCGCAGAGATGTATGGCGCTGTGATTTTAAGATGTAGTTTAAATGCAAATTAGCTTTTGACACGTAGCTTCCATCTCGTTTGGAAGACAGTAACCTGTTAATGTGATGAACCAAACTTTCCATCCATCCATCCAGCCATCCATTTTCCGTCACCCTTCTCCCTAACGGGGTCGGGAGTTGCTGGTGCCTATCTCCAGCTGCGTTCCGGGCGAGAGGCGGGGTACACCCTGGACAGGTCGCCAGTCTGTCGCAGGGCAACACAGAGAGACAAACAGGACAAACAACCATGCACACACACACTCACACCTAGGGAGAATTTGGGAAGGCCAATTAACCAAACTTTCATATAATATATATATATATAATTGTTAAGCTCGACAGGTTGAGCAGCACAACCCAGCAACAATGCTAGCCATGTTTGGGTGTTACAGAAAAGTTTTGCTCTAAGACCTGATTTCAAGTGTCGGTATGACAGACTGTGGTCACTAGTCTTGTGTAAATGATCGGAACAAAAATGTTATGGTTTCACTGGAAGCCATATAAAGTATGTCATAAATACAGAGACAGTTCAGATCAGGAGAGACGCTCCGGCTCCAAAGCCAAGAACTTCAAGTCAAGCTAAAATTAGCAGCTCCCAACAAGAACAAGCTGCAGTCAAATCAGCTTTTATTTCATTAATTAAACTCAGGTAACTCTTAGCAAGCATTTTGAAAGACAGTAACCCAAACCCTGTTTCTATAACCAAGAACAGAGACCCCTATGACCCCCGGAAAAAAATGGTTACTTTACTTGCTTAAATTTCACTTTTCTTTTCTTTCTCTATGCCCACTGTTGACTTGACAATTTTGGCCCCTGTGACAAAAAGTTTGGATACCCATTTAACCCCATAACTGGTCACAAAAGAACAGAGTCATTCTGCTTAGCCACAGTTAGTCGGGGAAGGTGGCGTTTCAATTGCACATTTTTTTTAATGACAAAAGTAACTTTGGGGGAAAAAAAATTCAAGTACTTTGATAAGCTATTGCACTTTTTAGTTTTTCATGAGAGGCTTTTTACCCAGAGAAGACGGTGCATTTGGTGGAGGTTTATCTGAAAGTCTATCTGCACAGCAGGGATTCCCATACAGCAACATGCATGAAAGCTCAAAGTGGTACAGCGGCAGAACAGAGCAACGCACATTACAGCACACAAAGAGTGGATCTGCAGTAAGAGAGCGATTTCATTGTTTTATCTTCACATGTACACTACATTTAGTTATTTTCTTTGTCTCCTGGTGACTTGCTATTGAACAGTTTGGGCTTCTTTTGCATTAGTTTGTGGTGTAAATCCGTTTATGTTGGAGAAAGCACAAAGATCAGGCGCCGAATGTGAGAAACACGTAATTTAATAAAATCGAGGCTTTCTGCACCGTTTTCAAATATTTATTCTACTGTGGATCGAATTTCTACATTTAATATTATCACTGCTGAGTCAACATCCACATACACACAATTTGCTGCTCCGCTTTGTTTTGTTTAGTGAATCAATCTCCTCAGATGTGCACACAGCATGCACGTCAGAGCCGTGCGAGAATCTGTGAGAACCATTTCAGAACCAGCTCACATAGAATAACACAGAGTCCTTCCTGTTCACAGTGAGTGCATTTATTTTTGTATCCAACTAACAGGTAAAAATCTCAAGGTGGAAATCTAAAACCTAAAATCTATCAAATAAAAGGGAAACAAAAGTCAGAAAATAAAATAGTTAAATCCTTCCAGCATCTGGCCAATCAAAAAGTTTCACTGGATTTAGTTTCTTTTGGTCACACTTTGTCATGAGTTGTGGTGGAGCCCGACTTGACAACAGACACGGGAATGGGAATCTTATTTCAAAGGTGATGATTTAATAAGGAGATAAAATTAAACTAGCGACAGGCGTGAAAAGATCTGACAAAAATCAGCAAAGCGGTGGAGAACAGGAGGAGAAATGACTGAGGACCTGAACTAAATGGATGAAGTGAAATGATTAAAAAAGACAGAAATTAATACACATTGATCAAAACAAAACACAAAATCATCGACTGAATCAAGATGAAACATGAACACAGAAATAAGAATTTAAAGGGGCAGTGTTATGTGTTTTCTAGCCACAAAGTGCCATTTTATACCACAATCAAGTAACTATCTCATCTTCAGTTGATATAAAAATGTTATATATAAAATATGACTAAAAACTCCTGCTCCTTCTTAAACTCCACCTTCAGGAAGTCTTCACAACATGACTCCTCTGTTAACCCTTTAACAATGTTTTACCTGCTAGTATATTGAGCTCAACAGTTGTTTGCTATTTGCTGCTAGCTAGTCTGAAGGGGCTGAGTGGGTGAGGAGGGCTTTGCAAAGAAGAAGCTTAGAAGCTTGGAGACTGCAGCTCTGGGTTGGAGCTAGCTCTAAAGAGAGCTGGTGAACAGTGAGCTAGGTCCAACCAGCTGTTTTGCACAGCTGAATGGTGGCTGTGGGAGATTAGAGGATTTCTCAAACATGCATGAAAACACTCCAGGTATGTTTTTAAGGAGGGAATAACATTATAACATTATGTAAAGCTAAAATAAATAAATAAATAAAAACTAGCACAAATACAGAAGGTAACTAACAAAAAAACTCAGACAGTGATAGCTTTAGGAAATACAAAAATCAGTTTTGAAATTATGATTAAATTTATCAAAGAAAATGTTATCCCATTGAAAGTAAAACTACTGCTCATGTTAAAAAATGAACTAACTCTAATCAATCAGATGTGTTTTTTGGACTCAGATGACTTCCAACAGTCACTCTGAGGCTTGATTACTCCCTGGTCTGTAGATTCAAGGAGGTGCTAAAACAGAAGCTGTCTGACATCATCGCAGAGAAATGTAAGAGCAGTTCAGATCCAAACTGATTGGAAGTTATTGGTCTGGAAACAATCAACACTCCAACGATGTTTTACTCAACAGGCAGCCGATGCATTCAGCTGATCAATTCAAACTAGTCTTTTATCATTTTTGGTGCAATCATGGTACTTTTCTTGGTAAGAGAAACCACACCAGATGTAAGTTGTCATTGCTAAATATGATCAAATTGATGACTCACTGAATAGGACATGCAGCACTACCTGCGGGGGGAAAGCCAAGCACAGGCGTCAACTTGCCTGCAGCTAAAGTCTTGTTCAGCACTCGGTACTAAATTAAAACTCCCCAAACCGACTGGCTCAGATTCACGTTCTTTTTTTTTTTTTGACAGGATCGAGGACTCTACACTAATTCATTAAATGTTGTATTAGATAACCTCAGGTATCTGTTGGAATATTCATTATATTGAGTTTTATTATTTATCTGCGCCCTACTAGCTTATTGACTTCTGTTTGATTCTGCTCTGTGTTAATGTAAGCCAAAGTACAGCTGCTCTCCTTCAAATATGTTTTAGTTTCTAATGTCAGGTTACAAAGAAAACTTTAGGCTGTTCTATTGACTTTCAAACCATTACAACAAAAAAGAAAGTAAATGGAGAAGAGCTGAGATGACCACTGCTGAATCATAACTGAACATTCTGCTCTGGGTTTATTGGTTCTCATTGATAACCAACATGTTGGAAAAAGATAATTAAATCTGTTTTCCGATCGGTAAATGCACTGAAATCAGAAAAAGAGATATAAGAAGGTATTTAAAAGGACGTTAGATGTCTGAGGTTCATTCAGGTTGCAAGTGAGATAAAGATTTCCAGTAGACAACAGGAAGGCTGAACTGAAAATGTTGCCAGCCATTTGAAATTCTAAGAGTAAAACAGAGGCTCTACACAACTTATAGAATTTTGGCTTTATTTTTATAATACAGTAAAAGTTTAAATATTTCACAGAGACTACTCTACCACACACACAGAGTGATGTTACCTGTGCTCTTAAACTAAATACTAAAGTTCTTTTCATTTACTAATGCATAATTTTTAGAACAGGGATATCTTCCATTTCTGGCAACTTTAGTTAAAACTCCACATTTCCTTACAAAAAGGGTATTCTCTTGGAAAAACGACCTGAACAGTCTGATTCTAAACTAGGCCTGTGTTTATTTTAAAACATATGTAGAATTTACACAGGAAAAGTGTAATTCACCAACACTGCATGACATCAAGTCCAGAAAAGGCAAAAAAGATCAGACTAAATATGATGTGGGTCTTTCTGCCTAACAGCTTCTGACCGCAGAGCAGTTTGCAGTTTTTAATTCTCATGACACAAGATTTTTTTTTTTTCTGGACAAAAGTAGGAAACAATCATCTCCAAAGTTTAGGAAATTATATATGCAATTTCATATCAACATGATTTAGAGATCTGACATTAATTTAGAGAAATGGACACCTTTGTTCATTTCATTTAATACTGCATATTTGCTTTAAAAGAAAGCAAAACTAATTTTAAACAATTTCGGTACATTTTTATGGCCCTCCAGAACATTCAACTTCACTGTTTTGGCCTCTTCACAGAAAAGTTTGGACTAACGAAAGATATAAGCAGAGACGACAGAGATAATGAGTAACAGCAGTTCTTGGGTGCAAAAACATAAGAAACTATTTATAGGCTTTAAAAGTCTTTCTAAATAAATAATGGTGAAAAAAAAAAAAGTGATAAGAGGAAATTTCTATGAAAAACTGCCTAGATAAAATTCTTCGGAAAAGTGATAATAAGAAAGCTGCTGTCAATTAGTCTTTTTTTTTTAATCCTATTTGTCCACAGGAGCAAAACGCAGATACAGTATGTGAGGCAAAACTCTCAGCACTTGCTATGAATATAAGATAGGAAAACGACAACAAGAATCTGATTCTACTGGAAAGTTGCCAGCGGCTCCAGCAGAATGCAGGAGTCCAGCTGCAGCTCCTCAGATGAAGAGGACCCGACTCCAGTTAGAGGAACAGCAAGAAGCAGAATGGCTGCAGCAGCAGCTGGGCAGGACTTTTTATATCACACACAACTGGGAAATTAGCATTTCTCTGTGTTTATGCACCGCTAACTGTGTTTTTGTCATACTGCCAGAGAATTTGGATTTTACAGTGCATCCGGAAAGTATTCGCAACATTTCACTTTTTTTTTCTCACATTTGTTTTGTTTCAGCCATATCCCAAATTATGTTCAATTAATCTCTATTCTCAAAATTCTACACACAAATATCCCATTAAGATAATGTAGGGAAAAAAGTGTTTGACTGTCATAGCATACACTGCAAAAACACAAGGTCTTAACAAGTATTTTTCTCTAGTTTATGGTACAAATATATTATTACACCTGAAATAAGATAAAACCAATTTACAAGTAAATGCTCACTACGATGTCGAAATCTATTTTCAGTCAATTATTGCTTAGTAATAATGAAAAAATACCAGTTCCATTGGCAGAGTATTTCACTTATAAAAATACATTTTCCCCATGTTACAAGTGAAATAATCTGCCAATGAAACTAGAACTTTTTCATCAATATTAATAAATTATTGACTGAAAACAAGCTACAATATCTTGCTGAACAGTTACTTATAAGTCACTTTTGTCTTATTTCAAGTGCACTAAGATATTTTCACTAGAAACTTGATGAAAAATACTTGGTGAGATTTTGTGTTTTTGCAGTGTAAAGTGAACAGAACCCTCATGGGTGACTGCATGTTGAACTGCATGTTGAACCATTCTGGAGTTCTAACCTAGTGGTATGAATACATCTTACCCAAAGTTTCTATTTGACATCTCCAAATGGAAACGCCCAGTCAGACCCACAGAAAAACATTTACAACACAGTCGATTTGTGCAGTTGTTCTCAAATTCAAACTGGAAACAGATAAGATTTAGCCGTCATTTGATTCTGTGTCTTGTTGCTTACAGGTGCTGCTATGTAAAAACAATAATCTTAAAAACTTCAAGCAGGAATAAGAAAAAACAAACACAAAATTGTGTGTTTAGGCTTTATTAAATACATACTACTACATACCTCGCAAATTAAGACTTTTAAATAAGCTCTATAGTGTTCAAGAACTGCATCTGGTATATTTACCTTTTAAACTGATTTGGGCATTTGGATGAAGGGGCCAACAGGCCAACATATAATGTTCTTGTTATATGTACATCTATATGGTTTCATGGGGCTGCGTTGATGAAAGAAACTCTCTGAATGTAAACTTCAGAAAAACAACAGAAATCATATGTATCAACACAACACACTTTTTTCTGTCCAATATTCAAAGGACAGCAGATGCAGCTAGTTTGTGTTTTTACTGTTGTTTTCCTCCAACAAATTTCACAGCTGCTGTCGCAGATCGCTGCCAAGTCATCAGTAATCAGCATTCACTATCACAACCGGTGGGCGTGTGTGCTGAGGAGTGTGTGTGTGTGTGTTGAAGAGAAAGAAAAAGAGCTGCTCGGAGGCTTTTCTTCACAAACTAAATCTACTCATTAATAATCTGAGTGCGACAAGTTTCCAAATTTAATCCGTTGCATAAATTGTTGTGTTAATGACGCCTTAATGACGTTCAAAGAGACAGCGTCTTACACTGGTGATTTTTTTCCCCCCAAGTCGAATCTCAAGTCGTTAATGACTCTAATGGCACAATGGTATTTGCAAAAGAAAAATAAAAGTAGCTCAGTGGACACTTGGACAAGTGTTCATCTTTTTCCATTGTACAAGAAAACAGTGATAGTTTAGTAGAAGTCACCATTTTCCAGTCACAAATGACATGAAGACTTGGATTTCCAATCATGTATCTGGGAAACTCACCAAGATGAAAACAGGCAGCCAGAGTTACAATGCAACAGTTTAGATCAAAGCATGTGTTGGAGTAGCCCAGTCCATATATTCCACTGAGGATTTAAGGCTTGAAGATTCATGTTCACAGACGCTTTCCACTAGAGGTGTGGGGATGGATCTAAAATATAGGTAATAACAATACCAAATTTTTATTATTAACTGCGTTTCCATTACAAATATCTGCAAAACTTTGTCAATATTCTGCCGTCGAAAAAACACAATTATGCAGTCGTGGCGTATCCATTAAATAAGAAACAATTAAATTCACACAATAAGTTTTTTAAAAAACATGCCAGACCATCATCCACCAACTGCATCTTGTCATCTTCTTCTTCCTGGTTTGCATTGGTGGCAACTTCAGGTTGTTGACCATGTGACTCATATGAGGTTAAGAAAAAAAAAAAGTTTTTCCATTGCAGTTTAGCAAAATAAACCAATTCTGCTATGATAAAAAAAATCACCTAATTCAAGACCCAAAACATTTTATCAAAAAAACATTTTTTTTTTTCCAAAATTGCCATGTTTCCTTTAAGCTAATTTATTTTTGAAATGTCAAGTTGCGCAATTAAATGGTCAAAGGAAATGCAGTTAGCATCAGGTTGATACCAGTGTAAGAAGATTGATACTTTAAATTCAGATTTCACCTTGAAATTTTTGTTACACGGGGAAATTGTTTTTCAACTACCTCAAAAAAGATTTTCCTCTGATTTGCTCTCAAATTATGTTTTTTTTGCACTGTTTATGAAAAATACATAAAATCATGTTAATATGTTATTAGTATATTTTGTAGACCCCTTTAAACTTTGACAAAATTTTGTCCAACGTTAGAGTAAAATAATTCAAAACAATTAAAGGCTGATATATCAAACTTAAGCATAAGGTATAAGCATTCTGCTTGCATCTCTGATTCAAGCCCTCTATTTACTTAATATTGGATCAATACCAAAATGTCACACATCTCTACTTTCCATCCAATTTGACTAAACTCTTACTATTTTGCAAAAAAAAAGAAAAGAAAAGGGAAAAAATGGGTACATTAGCATGCACTTAGGTTTTAGGTTGTAACAACAGAAAATCTAAACAGTTCATGTTGAATGAATACTTACAGTTTGGCTGTATTTATATTTACTTTATATTTATATTTACTTTTTTTTATTGAAATACATTTCAATAACTAGCCTGGTATAAACCTTGTTTAACACTTTTCTTCAGCCAGAGCCTCTTTACTGCAGGCTATGAAGGGCTCTGCTGAAGTTTTACATTTTACCCAGTTGCTAATGTTTGTCCGTCACATATGTAATGAAGCTTACTGGAAACGGCCTGAACTGTGAACAACCATCCTCCACTGCTAAGAAAGAAATGTCAAGCTGAACTAGGCAGCTGTTAATGTTAATTCAATATTTAGACTGATCGGCTTCATTCACTTCCTCCGCTGACCTTGCTAAAACTACAGGCAGACTACTATTCTAAAACAGCAGACGTCCTCCTTCTCAGCTTCTGTCCACTGAAATTCAACTGGAGCAATCTAAAAAATGGGAGAAAGCTTAGCCAGAGTTGTAAGACCAATTTGAATCAAGTGGAATTGCATAGGAAAGCAATGGCCAGGCTAATAATACGCAGACAAATTTGATTTTATTTATGTTTTTGACCCAAAAATTTTTTTCCGTAGTTCCCATTCAATTCAATGTACAAATACTACGTCAGCCTGTTCGTTTGTTGTCTGTTTTGGTTCGTTCCCTTCTTTCTTCCTTCAGTGGTGGTTTTTGGAGCAGTGGCCCACTTTGCCCAGAGGGATCATTAAAGCTTCATCTTGTTATTTCTACACCTTCACTAACCTTCCCTCCTACTCCTCCCTCATCTTCATCTCATTTTTCTCCCTAAAGTTTCCCTCCCCAGAGACCCCTCTTTTCTCAGCACGTCCCAACAGCAGCGTAAGCATTTCTCTCCGTGGTGGTGAGGTTCAGACTCGCGGAGGGAAAAAAAAGAGATTGTTGAGCGACTTATAATGACTCTCCAATATTCCCTTCAGAATACACACCGCTTTTAACTTCATCGTCTTCCTCTGAACTCTCCCTGTGTTTGTACGGGAAAAGCAGCGGATGGAGTTTTAGAGGTTTAAAGCGGTAAACAGAATTGACGACAGAGAGCGGAGACAAACAGGCTGAAGAGTGAGTGTCTGCGTGTGTGTGTGCGCGTGTGCATGTGTGTGTGTGTGTGTGTGTGTTAGCATATCTGAGAGAGAGCCACCCACCTCACACTTCAGGTGATTTTATTTGGCTCCTTTTGCTCTTTGATTCAAACAGCACACCAACAAAAAGTGATTATAGAAAGAGCAAAAAATACGCACCCTGTAGTTAGAAGCTGTGAAGACAAAAAAAAAAAAAAAAACAGGAGATGAAAAATACGCACTGCCGTATATTTAATAATTAAAATTTTTTGTCCTTTTTGTTCTCATTCATTTTGATTGAATTTTATTCCTACCACTTTCCAAAGAAGATATTAATTTAAAAAAAATCTCTTTAATACAAAGCTGCTTTAAAGACAAGTTTAGTCTTTAAAGCAGCTATAAAGGCAGAATATTTTCCATGTATGTTAAATAGGAACTTGGTCCAGATAAAGGCAACTCCAAGTCAAGTTCTGAGCACAGAGAAAAAAAGACTATAGAACTGCAGATTTTCTTTTCCTTTTTCCCCCGAAGTGATGAAATCGGTAACGGTTCATTGAACATTTCTTGGTATCTTGTGAAGTACATTGAAATAATAAGTGAGCAAAATATTTTTGTCTTTTTAACATAAAATGGAATTAGGAAGTGTAAAATTGTGTATTCTACTTTTATCATGAGACAGTTTTTTTTCCATCTGTGCAAATAAAAACCACCAAATTCAGACAGTAAGAGTTTCACCACAACTAATCTTGAATCTTTAGAGAAATGCAGAAATATACAAAATAGTCCTTTATTTGACAGATACATGTTGCCAATACCAGAAGTATTTTGTTCTAGAATTCCATAAATGTCCGATACGTGTGTCACACATGTACCAACACTAAATATAACAACAATGAATAAAATCAAACACAGAAGTTCTTCAGGCAAGTGGGACCCAAACGACCCACAGGAAGCTACAAACTGGTGCAGAGACGGACACCACACACCTTGCTCTCACAACATCTGCCTTTTTTTTTTTTAAATGTCCGTCCAGGTTGAACGGACCTCAGCAGTATTATTCTCCTGTTGTTTAAACAGCTTTTTGTCACACAGCCGCGGTATGAACATCTGCTGGCTCCACCACTGGCGCAAGATGCTGTTGCATTGTAACACATATGTTAGGTGTAAGATATACCAAGTATCTTCAAGTAAAATTTCTCAAGTTCAAGACCTGTCTATACTATGCACGGCTGTCTTAGCGGGTACCCAGATTATAAAGAATCAGATGTGTGGGAAGTTGCATTTAATCTAAAGCAGACGAGCAATAGTGTGGCAGGTACGATTCCTAGCTGCTAGGAATCGCAGCTAGGTTTTGGTCCTAGCTGCGATTCCTTTACATCAATAATATAGCAGACCTTACACTCCCCATGACCTATAGAATGTAGCTCGATCACAGCAAATCTGGAAGAACTCAGAGTGTGAAAGTAATCATGGTTTGGTTCTCTCCAACATGTTTCTTACAGCTATTCTCCACACCCTGTGCTCATGTCCCATATTTCATTCACGCACTATGTACATCATCACACATGGCTTAGCATAGTGATTCTACCTCATGTGCTGAGAGTTGTCACACCTCCATAGGCCTTAGCTTACTCATTCAGTGAGACGGTACCAGGAAGCAGACTGCATGCTAGGCTTTACAGCTGTGTTAGCAATATAGGTAAAGAGCAGCATAGTTAGCCTACTTTAAAAATTCTTGATGAGTAAATCATCGTGGCTCCTGTCATGAATCTGGAAACAGTGTGCAACCAGGGTGCTGTCATTCTGATGATAAATCACTTTGTAGATCTTTTATTTTCTTCAGAATAGACAACTTACAAACAAGTGCATTATCGCCCCCTAAAGGCTGGAAGGGAAATAGTTTATCTCTTTTTTAAGTGCAATTTAGTGAGACTGTTGGACTTAACAGTCCTGCTTTTGGAAGTCGGAGTACCTGGAGAGACTAACGCATGCACAGAGAGAACATGCGAGCTCCATGCAGAAAGACCCCCAGGTGGGATTTGAACCCAGGACTTTCTTGCTGTGCCACCACTCAGCCTTAAAGACTGAAACAGTGACAGCAAGTACATTTGCCAAAAAGACAACACTACATTTATTTCTGGAACAATCAAACTAAAATCTCTCATGTGAAATATCACTTAGAGATTCCATCACCTCTCCAATACCCAATGTGTGTTTGTTCCCTTATGAAACTGATATGCAATCTAGCGGTGTCCATGGATGACAACAGCAACATATCCTCCAGAGTCTCTGAACCTAAAAGACATAAAAAAGCTGAAATCTTTGAATATGTATGTTCATGTTTATGAAATGTCAATATCATCACCTTCCTAAAAGCCCAAGTCATTTCTCTGTGCCAAAATTACTTTTGGCCAAATTAAATAGATAATTAAATAAATAAGTAAATCACCATGTCTTTTTTGCCAAAATATGACTGGGTAAAAAAATAAATCACTTCTGGCACTTAGGCCATTAAATTCTGAAGGTGGGAATATTATTCTTAAGCTCCCTTACTTCAGGAACTCAGTTGCGTTACTGAACACGTTACACAGATTAATTCCACACAGATTCTTTCAAAACTTAATTTCTATTAGTTGTGATTATTTTCTGCTCACAGCACAATGAAAGAGTAGAATATTCCACCAGACTAATAAAAAAAATACTTAAGAGATAGAAATGTGGAGCTTATTAGAAATATGTTTAAAGCCAGCTGAAATGTTATTTTAAACAATCTCCTTTTAACCTGAAACACGAGCCGGATTGAATATGACTGTATGCTGCAGCTCCAACACCTTTTACTCAAAAAGTCACTTTTCCTGCATGCATTTGCTCTGGTTCACAATGACTCTTTAGGTTTTCATATAAACTAAAATCTAAATAAACGGACCTTTCCAAGAACTGAAGCCATGCAGCACTGCAGCTCCTCCTTTGGGATTCCAGCTTACAGGGGCCTTGGATTGAGGACTTGATTTATTAGCTGTACCATCTTCCTCAGAGTAATAGGATTCTGCCACATACTTGATTCTTTTTTGATGAAATCTTTACGTGGCTCATGCATTTTTGATTTGTTGATTTTTATCAGATCAATTCCATAGCAGACAACAAGCAGAGCAGAAGAACTCCAATATTTTTGAATCCTCTGCTGACTTTCAGTTTTGAAGGTTTTCAATAAAACTAATGAGGAAAAATTAAACAATGATCCAATCAGATGGATGTATGGGACATGGGTGGAACTGCGATACAGCGTGTTGAAAGTTTTCACACCCCTTCAAACGTTAGGTTTTTTTTTACTACTGTAATTATTGGGATCTTAAGTGAAATCGTCACAAAGCAATGCCTCAATGTGAAGTGCAAATATGAAATGCTCTATACAGAAATATATACAGTGCCCATAAGAAAGTAATTTGTTTTTTATTGTCAAAAATGCCACATTTTGTTAATAATGACTGATTTGTAAAAGCAATAAAACAGATAAAACATCCAAGTTTATTGTTACTATAGTCAATTTATTGAAATTACCGTATTTTCCGGTCTATAAGCCGCACCGGAGTACAATTCGCATTTTTGAGGAAAAAGTTATTTAATAAAATCCAACACCAAGAACAGACATGTCATCTTGAAAGGCAAATTAAAATAAAAATAGATAGAGGCAACAACAGGCTGAATAATTGTACGGTATGTTAACGTTACAAGACAAACAACAAACTGAGAACGTGTCTGGTATGTTAACATAACATATAAAGAATTATTCTGATAACTAGCATAAATAACATGCTAACAAGTTGACCAAACCATCCGTGTCCCCAAATCATTAATCGAATGAAATCTTCGTCCTCGGTGTTGCTTGTAAACAACTCCACTAACTCCGAAGGTAGAATAACACGGGGCTAGAGCGCCCTTTAGTGTGAAAACTAAATTATTATTAACAAATAAAAATGTGTTAATAATTTCAGACATAAGTCGCTCCTGAGTTTAAGTTGCACCCCCAGCCAAACTATGAAAAAAACTGCGACTTATAGTCTGAAAAATACGGTATATAGAAAGATTAAAATTTAACAATGTATTCTATATCAATCCAAGGGATAAAACAATGCAGTCAATTTGAGTTTATTATGTCAACTGGTAAAAAGTTTGCCATCTACATTCTACAGATTACATTGAACTGTCTTTGCAGAATTTCATACCACAAGGAAATAAACCATGATTTATATAAACCTTTCGCAGAAAATAATGAACAGCAAACATGTTCCTTGGAATATAATGATCAAGATGAAATATAGTTGTAGAAAAAATGTTGAATGTATGACTAAATTAGTAATGGGACTTGATTAACATTTTCAATCAAATTAATTGCAGGGCCTGTAATTAATCTTAATTTATTCAAAAACAAGATGCTGACAATATAAATAGGATTTACAATTCAGGCACCCTTTTTGATGCTAAGTTGTTGAATAAATAGACATGTGGGCTCAACAACAAAGATATTTATTGTTTTTAATCTGTCATTTAGTTCTTTCTACCATCCGACTGGAGCAAAGTTCTAAACTATCCATCCATCTTTCAGTGTTTCAAGAACTCCTGATAAAAAATGTGAACCGTGGATGCTGACATTGGCATTGGGGACATCTGTGCTGCTGGTACATGTTTAGCACTGAGATGCTGTTTTAGCCTTGAATAGCTTGAATAGCACTGATTGGCTAATTCCTTTTAGCAACACTTGAACACGACAACTGCTTCTTTCAGTGTCCAATCAGATCGATTTTTGAAACAAAAGTTAACAACCAGTGAGACAAGAGAAGCGGTTTCGTCATCAGTTGCTGTTGTTTGCTGACTTTGCTTGTCCTCAGACTTACAGGTTTCACAAAAATACATGAATATAAAGGTTCAGGGTGGAACCTTTGTAAGTAAAAGAAAAAAAAAATCTATTTTTAACACAAATAAAAGGGGCCGGCCCATATTAAATACAAGAGAACACTCTTAAAAATGTCTTTGAAATCACTGTATCCGATGTAAATAAATTTAATTTTGTTCTAAAACAACTCAGTCATTTAATACAGCATTCAGTTAGAGACACTGGCATTCTCATTATCATTACAGAGCATGAATAGATACTCCACAGTCATGAAGATCAGTGATGAAGAAATCAAGCGCACCCTTTCACATGGAAACATGCACAAGTAATAACTGCTGCTGTTGTTTGCTTACATATCAGCTTCAATTCACTCCTGATTGCATGAGAGACACGAGTAGACCTAAGATGTCAATCTATGTCATGTCGGAGCCTTTAGAGCACAAGTGTAAATTCAGTCTTGAGTCTTTGTGTTTCCAGATTACCACAATCAGAAAAGTAGTTTCTTCATCTGAAATCTCCCAGTCAGAGAAAAATATAACAACTGGCAGCTTTCCCCGCACCGTGTCTTGCAATACAACTTATTTATACACTTGAGACACCGGAGCACACATCATAATCAGTGCCAGAGCGTCCAAAATTGTTATGGAAATTAAGCACAGAGGTGTGCACTGTGCAACTTTTTCGATAATATCAGCACAAAATTTACTGGAGACAGCGCTTTCCCAACAAAGAAACAGCAGGATATAATGTAAACACTCGACGGTTTATCCTTCTCCGAAACCACAAGATTAGGTTAGAAAGAGCAAACAGTGGAGCCTCCACTCCTCTGATTGGGTTTACAGTGGCCAGCGCAGCCCGGCACAGTCCCTCATATCTTATTTTAGCAGGTGCTCCTGGGTTGGAGCACAAGATCCTGCTTTGTGTAAGCACGCCTGTGAGGCATCATGTTTGCTGCATGATGGAGGATGGAGGATGCTCAGGGCTAGCGAGGCCCATCGGTTCCCAGGGGACACCGGAGCGAACAGCCGACTGTACTGCTGCCCAGGCCTGCCCTGCTTCCCAAGGGATGACAACAGACGCAGAGGAGAGGCAAGCGGAGCTATTTATAGAGCAGATAAAAAGGAGAAGTAAGGGGAAAAGAAGCGACAGAGAAGGACGGATGAGTTGAATACAAAAGAGAGGAAAGTCTATAAGCAGACGACAGTGTGCTATCTGTGTGCGCTGCTGTCCACTGAGAAGTAGGTTGATGTTTTTGCAATGACTGCTGAAACGGAGGGAAAGTCGTGACTCGTGGTTTAACCTGCTGCAGCAACATTTCAACAAAGTATGGCTGGGCTTATTGATTTCTGGTTGGGAAAGTTCACCCAGAGGTTAGCTGGGTTGAGCAAAGAAGCAGAGCGCAAGAGAGCGGGGAAAATAGTAGAAATTTTATCAATACACACTCAACTTGCAGCCTCGGGAAGCCTCTGATGTTTTTATATCAGCCTTGCCCTCACTCCACTTTAATAAATAAAAGTACTTGCATTCTTTTTCATTTTCCCAGTCAGAGTGTGCTCCATCCGCAGGCCGCATGCTGTCAGCTTGAGCTGTATGTACGTCTCTATTTCACACAGGCGCCCTTTAATCATTTTCATCATTTCAGCGAGCTGACATTTCACATAAAGAGCTCTTATCATCCCAGGCTTTGCCTAATGATGAATGGGGATAATTACTGTCAGTCAGCATGTCTCACACCATGGTCACGTCACTGTTCCTCCTTATGAGAGAAAGTAGACCACGATATCTATAGAAACACGTTAGGCAGAAATTAATACAGGTCATACAAATGTGGTCGTGACTCCAAGCCTTCAAAACGTGCAGTGGAGGGGTAGAGGACTGTTCTTTGGTGATTCCATATGTCTACCACAGACAGTGCTGCCAGGCTACAAGAACAGAAACAAAACAAAATTGGATTTTAGTGTTTTCTGTGCAGTTCTATTTCTGTGGTACTTGCAGTATTTTTTCATCTCTGGGCCTGAAATTTGTATTTGCTCTGACTAATCAGTTCATAATTACAGAGTAGGTGGCATTTTAGAGCAATGAAAGGTCTTTGAGAGCATAAGAGGAAGTTGGCCAAATGTGTCATCTATGAATATTTGCTTAGATACAGATAACACATAACATTATTGTGCTGAAATTTTAAATCAAATACCATTCACACCATTGCATGTGCATTCACACCAGCCCCTTTTAGTTGCCTTTGAACCAACTCTAATTTGTTTGCATATAAAGTCTGGTTCATTTGGGGAGACATGAATGTTCAATCAAACTCTGATGACGATCAAAAACGTGAACTCTGGTCCACCTAACAACCTCGGTCTAGGTTCAGCTGAAGCCAACTCTGGAGCGAATGCGAATAACTAACAGACCAGAGACCACTCCAAAAGCAGGAAACCGACTACAGTGCAGGGCATTCTGGGTAAATACAACCAAAACAAACATACAAGTCTAGCACTAGCGGAAGAAATGTCTTATGGTAATTTTTCAAGGACAAAACAGAAATCCTACAACCACCACAATCTGACACCACTCCGACTTTTTTACATTTCGTGAAGAAGGAAGTTGTGCTCAGTGACTTGTTTGGCGGTTTTCATGTTGTTTCCATCAGTGGTTCTTAGAATAGTGCTACCACAGGCAAAGAGGGTTTACAGGTTTTTCAGAAGTTTTGGATTGGTTGACAGTGTATTGTGAAAGTAAAACAGACCAGCTGAACGTATAACAAATGTTGCAATTTCCGTCCCAAATCTAACCAAGTCTACTGGAGTTTTGTGTGTAAAAACACCAGAAATGCCCATTTTTCTTAAATGACTTTGTCAAAAAAAAACAAAAAAAAAAACATCATCAATCAATCAAAATCAATCAAATTTTATTTGTATAGCACATTTCAGCAACAAGGCATTTCAAAGTGCCTTGTTGCTGAAGAGTCATCACCTCCTATTTGATTAATTCTTCCTCACTAAAACAAAAAGGGAAAAAAAAACTTATTGGAGTGTATTAAATATGAGATTATTTCTGTTGTTTATATTAGTTTATATTAGTGTATAAGACACAGTGTCTGTTGACCAGCAGAAAACGACAAGCCTAAAATCTTATGATGTTCTTAAGACTTCTGGTTGAAGAAGGTTCAGAGTCAAACCTGTAAGCTAGCTAAACGTTTTACCCGGCCAGTGAAAGACATCTGACATAATACCTTATTAGAATAAATTTGAAACATTCAAATTTCAGAAATGTTTAAAATCTTATTTTAAATTTAATTATTCATTTAACTATTATGCAATCTAATATAGTACAATGTTGTGAGAGATGTTGCAAAAACGTCCACTTTACTTCAAAACAAAGCTCAACATTAAGACCTAATTCACACAGACATCCGTCTTACTGCAAGCAGTTGGTCTGGTTTACTAAACAGAGAGAAAGGACTCTGGTGACCTCTATTTTTATGTCCCTTGGGTATCAGATATGTTCTGTACGTCATAATAGGACTGCACTGCCATTTTTTATAAACCTATGTATTGCTTTTTTTTCTCTCTCTCTAAAAGTTAATTGCTCTCTTAAATGATAATAGGATTTCAAAGGCTAGGCTGAACAATTCAAGGCTGTTTAGATTAAATTTAATGAAATTAATGAAGGCTTTTCATTTACTATATATAAATTCAAATGATTCCATGAAAAAAACTAATTATGAAAATAAACTAAGTTGGCAGTGAAGTCTGTTTTTATGACCAGTTGAAAGATCTCTTTACAGAGGTTAAATGTTCTCAAGAAGTTTTTTAATTATTTTCCACAGTCCAGATATGTGATGGGTCCAAAGGTAAATAGCTAATGCAACAAAACCTAAATACAGCCGGACATCACATGGCTCAGTGGTAGAGCAGGCGCACCACATGCAGAGGCTACATGGTTTGAGTCCCAGGTCATTTACTGCATGTTTTCACCTTGTTTCTGTACAGTTACAGTTGAATAAATGTCACTAGTGTCATAAGAAAACCTAAAATAAAACAATAAATAATAAAAATTCTATTTTGTTCAAACTTCAATTTAAAAGTGACTCTGGTACTGTTTCATTACAATCAATAACTTCAGTCAACTGAAAAAGTTCTTTTTTTTTTTTGCAGTTGTGTGATTTTATCAATATTTTACCAACAAAGCTCATTGATTTCTGGTCTGGAAGGTTTATTCAGAGGTTAGGTGAGCTGAACTTATGATACTGACTGTGTCAAAAATGCTTATATTACATTGGAATCATTTTCATACGTAGACAATCCAATGTATGTGTTGCACTTGTGTGCACCTCAATAGTGTGAAGCACTACGTCCTGCACAACCTTCTGCATGCCTGCATGTTTTAAATTTATGCTTGACAGTTTTAAGGAACTTTTAATTAGTAGCCCTGGCCTTCCTGGTTCCCTAGGGTTTAAATATTATGTAACACAGATATGCATTTCCTTTGGCCACTGCCTGCTTGGCAGTACAAGGACCTATGTTCATGTTGCCAAAACCTGCAGTAAAAGGATGATATGGGGAGTTTCCATAACAACTATCAGATGATATGTGAAGGCAAACTGAATCTGATTTATTGACCAGATTTTTTTTAGAGATTGCTGAAAGCAACAGAAAGATTTCTCCCCATGTGTTGATATACGACAGATTCTTCATTTCTAATGCTCAATCTGATGTAATGCTTCTGTTAATTAGGTTTTTGATCCTCACCAGAATATTTAGTCAGAATGTGACACATTGTTGTAATAACTGAACAATTGGTATAAAAACTTAAACACGCACTGTTTACAAACTCTCAGGGATACATGGCCCATTTTATTATCTACTGTCAAAGTGAGACAAGGAATAGATTTGTGAATTAAAAGAGGGATTGTATGAACACGAGGCAGTTGATGCAGACCTGTCAATTCCTTCTGTCAGAGTTGTCTAGTCCACGTTTAAATATTTTTTTAAAGTGTTCAACCATGACAAAATACAAATATACAAGCTGTATGTTTGTATTTTTATGAATTCCAATAGGTGAATCACAGACCAGGGGCTGATGCAAGACACTGAAAACCTTCTGTTGAAACTGCACGGGAGTCACTTTCTTTTCTCTTTCTGTCTGTTTTTTTTTTTTAGATAACTTCATATTGAGGATCATTTTCTAAACGAGGGAATGTGATGGGTCCAAACATTTCATATGTAGGTATGACTTTGTGTACATATTCCTGAAGAGATGTCTGGATAAGCTGGCAGGTGAGTTTTTCAACTAAGTCACTATTTATACAAGACTTAAGTTTCTAAAAATCATTTACATATTTCATTTCTGTCTTAGTTTTTGTTTTTTGTTTTTTTGAAAAGGGAAAAAGTGACATTTCTATTTATCAGAATATAGACTTTTTAGTCAGAGTTCTTTTAAAGTTTATAAAATGTTGGACTTTTCAGCATTTCAACACTGTAAAGCACCAGTGATAAATTCTTAAACCAGTTGGAGAAGGAGACTGGTTGGAAATATGTGATTTATTTTTACAAGACTTTCCACAAATATCAACATCCCATGGGAGAAAATGTATCCATCCTCTTTTTTGCAAAAGATACACATTTTTCTATATTTTAAAACCTTAGATTGGTAAAAAATTGGTTCTTACAACACGACAAATTCAGAGAATCTATAGGAGATTACTAGTTAAAACATTTATGACCCTGAATGAGTTTTATTTGGCTGGACTGAGGGAAACAATGGTTATTTGAACAGTGAAGGTTGTAGACTCCTGGTTTAGACGCGGGAGCTGACAGCTCCATTATGAAACAGAAGATGGAACTGGATGAGGTCTGCTTTGAGTTGTTGCAAAATCTGATCTTGAAATGCAGAGCTTCATTACTCCCAACTCAAATAAAAACAACTTTGCTGAAAAATAAAGGGTCCTTGTACTGCCAAGCAGGCAGTAGGAGTGGAATATAAAAAATTATCTGCAACATTCATTCTAATAGACTTTTAGTTTCCTATTATATTCTTATTGAAAATTCAAAAAGTTCCCAATATATGTTTAAGAGATTACTACGCAAGCTAATTTTTAAAAAAAAAAATCTGTTTAGGAAGTTGCGACAGACTGGCGACCTGTCCAGGGTGTACCCCGCCTCTCGCCCGGAACGCAGCTGGAGATAGGCACCAGCAACTCCCGACCCCGTTAGGGAGAAGGGTGACGGAAAATGGATGGATGGATGGATGTTTAGGAAGTTTGCATGTATTTAAAATGGAGTCAAAGTGACAGATTGTTCCTTTTTTAAAAGAATAAATTATTATCAATTTATTTAAACAATTCAAATACATCCTAAATCAACTGGCCAAATATTATACATCAAAACATCAAAGTTGGCAAAAATGAAATCTCCTCCACTCCCCAAAAAATGTCGGAACCCAAAGACTTTTACAAAAACAGCCGTCAAAGCATTTTTTAATCTCATCATTTACCTTCTAACTAATCCATAAGAACAAGTCGACTCTATTTTTCAGAATGGGACTTACACCACTTTAACTGTGTAAATAATACATGTTTGAACAAAACGTTAAATTCTGAACGGATCTTTTATTTTGGTCCTCCAGCAGTTTAGTGGGGTTTGCCTCACAGATCCAGCTCAGAAATAAAGCAAAAAGATCATTAAAAATGAAGGACATGTTACGGCTTGTGTGCTCAAGGCTGTTTCAAAGTATTTTAAACTACAGCAGTTGTGTTATTAAGCACATCTTTTAACACATTCTTATATTCACACTCACCAGCTTCTCCAGTCATTGATCTGGCCATTGTAACATCCTTAAGTCAAAAGTTTGCGATAAATTTGTTGAAATGTATCGTCAAAAATCAGTAATACATTACTTATCATTTGTTGAAGTGTTTCAAATCCTCTAAATTCTCCACATTTTGTAAGTAAAGCACCTTTGATTATTCACAGAGTGGCAGCACAAACCTGCAGTTTGACCTTAATAGCTGGAACGCAGCACTGGGAACCGGCTGGCACGTTTGCCTGTGGTTATCAGAAAATAATAGACTTTCATTGGACTTCCATTAAACTTAATGAACATTTAAATCCTTTGAAGGATTAAAAGGAATTGAGAGCATTTTATCAGCAAATATCAGTTAGGTGCTCCCTCCGAATGTTTCTAAAGACGCCAGCTGGTGGAACTTGAAGAAGGTGTGTTTTAGACAGCTGTCACCCCCTCTTTCCCTCTCTTGATCTCACTGTGTGCACTCTGCGTGTGAGCGGAGCGTGTCTTTCCGTCAGCCTCCATCACGAAGCAGCTCCTTTGTTTTAAACTCATCTGCTGTTCGTCTTGTCAGCCTGCACCTGAGTGGAGGCCATCCCTGCAGAAACACCTCTCCGTCACTCCGCTGAAGGGAACATCACAAGGATTTTCTCCCAGGAAGGACGTGCCAACACAACCACAACACCAGCCCATTACAGGGCCGCCAAGCCTCGACGACAATCATTTCTCACATCTCAGCTCTATCCTCGACTATCCCAAGGAGAGACCGCACACCTCGCATGCTAGAAAAGAGTAGAAACGTGTATTTACCAGCAGCACAACTACAATCACAGAGCACAGCAGAGTCAGCTCACCGCCACTGATCTGTGGCAAGCCCAGCATAAGGATCTGATAAAGGTCTGGACGGTACACGGGAGAGGCCTCCACCTCGGGACACGCGGCCTTTTACCGCTCTGAGGGCATATCGATCTGGTGACTCCAACATTTCTGTTGACAGCTGGCTAACAAGGTTGATGTTTTCATAGACACCAGTGCCTGCAGGAGGAAAACTCTTGGAGGGTCAAACATCAGTTACCTGTGTAAAGAAAAACCAGCCAGGTCGGGAAAAAAGGGAAAAGTTTGCGTTCCAAACTCACTAAAAATAAAGACTCTCTCCTGAGGAGGGGAGGAGTTCACTTTACAGAGCCGCGGCTAACAGTCTGAATGAACGGAGAAGAATGGTGTCATAAATTTAGGAACCAGAGAGAATAGTTTCCAATAGTTAGCTCATAAAAGTAGTTCAACAATAAAGTGAAAAGGCTTTAGCTCAGAAAAAGTCTGAGAAGAGGTAATAAAAGACATGATTAATGATTAATGTATATTAAACTCAGATTACACATAGAATTTATACCAGATTATAAAGAATTCTGTTTTCAAAGCAGTTAGGATTACCAACATTATTTATATATTTCTAATTCTCTATTTCCTAAATGCCCAAAACATTATATAAAATAATTCAGAAATAATTAACTAGTTCATGCATAGTTCCTTTACACTTCAGTAGAAATGCCTTTTGAACACCATGATTAAAGCCAAAAAATGATTTTTTTTAAGGTGCTTTGTGGAATTACTGGCTTTGGAGACTTTCATGGCATCAACGCTTTACAGCTCAGCTGAAGTCCTGCTATGCCCTGAGCAATCAATGAATGCTAACACTCCTCTTCCTGCTTCCTGTCCCGCGCTCGTTGCCGGAAGTCCAAGTGACATGCGTGGGGCTGAGTGAAGAAATGGTGTACCATTTCAAACACAAATAGGATGATTCCTATTTGTTTAAAATAGAGACTAAAGAGCCAGCACTGAGACGATTTTAGGTTTTAGTTTGTCATTATTCTAGTCGCCTGGCCAGTGCTTACCAATGCAATCTTGCTCGATTCTAATCTGACATCATAGGCAGGCTTGGCTTTCTCCTATCACTCGGATGCTGCAGTAGAATTTCTACCGAGCCGATCAGCAAACAGAAGAAGTTGTGAATGTTGTTTTTCTGCACTGTTTTAGAATTGTAGTTATAGCAACGACAGAGGAGGAAGTGAAAGAAGCCGTTCAGTCTGGGATGGTCACGTTTCCAAACTTCACCATTAACAGCCGCTTCATTCGAATTGGCACTTCTTTCTTTGCAGTGGAGGATAGTTGTTTACAGCACAGAAAATGTTCTGTAAGTTTTATAGAATTGAACTGGTGCATTACATACATCATAACAATCGTTAGAGATGTAAAATCTAAAACTTCAAAGGAGTTCTTCACCTCCAGGAATCAATCATTGCTCAAAGGCTGAGAGCCCAGATCCTCTGGATGAGGAAAAGTGTAGACCAACAAACTGGTTTATATCAGACCAGGCATTCAGCAGACAGTAAAATATACACATAAAAAAAGAGTGCATAAGAGTGATATACCTTCTGTCAACGTGTGATAAAATAATATTTCAGGGTGTATCTTTAAACTGAGACAAATGGTATTAAAAACAGAAAAGAAACATAGCACAATCCCAGTGCTGTTTAAAGTGGTTTAGGAGAATAAGGGGCAAATGATTACCAGGGGAGGACAGAAGAAGGACAAGCGTGTTGTAGTGAGAAGACAGACAAACAGGTCAGAGGATTGTTTACAGACTGGATGTGCTAACATAACAACACCAACTCCACGATTGTTAAGAATGTCCCAAAACCCCGCAGTCGGAAAACCTCAGCATGGAGCCTGGAGACTGGACTTTGAATGCTTGTAAGCGAGCAGAACTGCTGAGTGAGCTTTGAGTGGGATATTTTGGCTCCTGAACGCTACTTAATTGTGAGTGTGTGATCAAGTCTGGGTCCATGTTTGGAAATTGAGTTGTTGTTGTAAATATAAAATATAGAAAGCTACAGAAAAAAAAAAAATTATCTGGGTAAAATAAAAAGCTGCTGCAATTCACTTTTATTATTGAATGTGCAAATCTAATATGTAGGAAACTCAATAAGGTAAAATAGAATCAAAACATGTATTTTGTGTTTTGAAGACATTTAATTGTGTTTTTAAAAAGGAATTTTGGATTGTTTTAAATTTACTCAAATTAAGAACATTATTTATGTTTGTGTAAAACTGCTTATTGTATATTTGGTCATTAGAGTGGCCAACAGTGATTTGTTTTAAATATCCCCAAAACAACCCACCTGAATGAGTAGGTATTGTTGATATAAAATAATTAACACCCAATCAATTCATACTTGGGTCTCATCACCAAAGCAATTTTTTTATTATTATTTTCTTTTAAAAATAAAAAGCTGATCAGGATTTTTATGTGGTCATTGTTTTGTCATTTGAGAAATGCCTAGTTTAATCAGAAACAAAATTATTCATTTAAAAATCATGTTAAACCTAAATCTATCAGGGGTATGAATAACTTCAACTAAAAATCAAGAATTAAATTCTACTTGAATCCATTTAAAACATTTTTATTGATCCCAAAGAGAAAGTAAGTAAGTAGCTACATGCATTTCAAGTCAGCACCTCCTAAAACAGTCGATAAATTCAAAATGTATTTTTATTTATATAACAGAAGTCGGTAGCTATTTACTCTCTAAAATCAGTGATTTCTAAATTATTGTGTTTATCGAGCTGAATATTGTCTCCAATTGCCATTCTGTTCACAGTCATAGTTAAGAAAAATAGAAATAGCCTTATTTATCAAATTAAAAGTACATTTTCAGAATGACTTTTGACCAGGTATTCAACATACTTTTTACCAAGTTCAAATGTTCTTCATTGGTCATAATAATCTAACCTCAAATGTTATGATTTCATTTGCTGGAAGCAAAAAAGTATTTTGCAGAAATAAAGACTTGAAAAAAAGCTACGTGTAGCTAATCTATATAACTAGTTTTCCTTAATGATGGAGTTACTGAAATATATAAGCTTTTCAATAAGGCTCTAATTTATTATACACATTACAGGACTACATTAAAACACAGGAAGGAAAAAGTAAATATTCAGAACAGACTGAGGCAGGTAATCTACGTTCAGATAATAAAGTTTTTTATGTGTGAAAAGCCACATACTGATACCAGTAATCTGTGTTAAAATTTTAAACATAAAAGGCTTTGGGGCTGAAACATATCCTGTCAGAGAGGCTGCCGAAGTGTCCTTGAGCTATGTGGCTTAAGCAGCTTCACTACTTAGTGTAATAGCCGAGAGGCTTTTTCTCTCTCTAATGTATGGAGATGAGGTTCCTCTCTGAGCTATTAACCGAGACGTAGTTTCTTTTCACACAATGCTGCTAAACACGAGCCTGGTCTCCTGCCGACTAGAAGAGTGGAGTAAAATGAACAGCTGCGTCTACGTCCACGGCAGCAGTGATCTAAATCACATTTTTTTTCCAGCGGACAAATTTGTCTTTACATTTTCTTGCTGAAGGAGAAGAAAAAAAAAACTATCTTCCCCGCAGTGTAGTTGCTTTCAACCTCAGTGTTTTTGTTTCAGTTGCTTCTATATTTCATCCTCAAATCTTAAAATAAAGCAGATAAAAAAAAAGAAATTGCCACACTCTGTTCCTGCCTCTGGGTCCCTATTTCCCCAGTTGGTCGTCCTGCAGCAGAGGTATGTGTTAATAATCATCCACCTACGGTTTGCTCATTAGCAGCGAGTCCTGTTCTCTGCGTGGGTCTTTTCATCTTCCTCAGAACGAACGACAACCTGAAGGAAAGCTCGCTATCCTCCTGCTGCATGTGGCCATGAGAGAAATCAGGGACAGCGCTCGCAGCTAGAAGGGGCTGTGTGGAGAAAATCCTGGTAGGTAATTCCGTATGCACTCACGCCAAATGTCTAATATAAAGTACATTTGGCTCACGTATCACCTGACCAAACACAGATTCAAATATAAGTGTGCTGTCTGTCTCTTTCTTATTGGCAATCTACGATTTGTCCAGGGAGTGAAGGACTGTGTTTTATTTTTTCTTGTTTTTTGTTAAATGAAACATTTGAGTTTGATCTCGTGCTTTTGAGAGACAAATGTGCACAAAACTATTCCCATATCATTCTGTTATTGAACAGCTCAATTTTGCATTTGAGCTGTTATTAAGTCCGGTCAATAAAGGACCATAATAATAGGACAATAAAAATCATGGCGGCAATGGATGTAAATACCTACATAAGACATTCATATTTCAGCCACGACACAAGCACTCATCATCTACCAGAAAAGACGTCTGCATCTTCTTCAGGTATTGGAGCCTCAAACTCCTTATACTTGCGAGCTGCTACGAATGAGGCGTTTTGGGGGAAATTGTACTTGACAATTTTACGGAAGAGCTATGCACTTTAAAATGACAAACCTGGCTTCTGATGAAATGTGCGATGCTGTGAGAGCTCTGGTGGCACCAGCTGCACATTGTCCAAGGAGGCCGATGTGAACAAATAAGCTGCTATGTGTACATACATTTCAATACTGTTGAAAAACCACCTCAACCTAGAGCAAAAACGTTTATCAAAAAACTTAAGTTTTTTTTCCCAATTGCCATATTTCCATTAAGAAAATTTGATTTCGGGATTTCAATTTGAGCAATTTATGGTGGGTGGAAATGCATCCAGTGAGATGTTTTCTAATTAGTCACAAGATACTTATAGTAGAATTTCCCCTCCCTCACCTGTTGTTGGACAATGTCAACTAGAAATGCAGAATTTCGCAACGAACATTTCACAACATATTTTAATGAAGAACAAAACTTCCACATGTTACCAGAGAAACATAGGAAGATCTCAATTGATTTTATACTGCAAACACAACATTCTTCAGAACTGAAGATGTTATAGAGGAAAAATTTGTTTAACATTAGCGTGGATTAAAGTTAAAGGTGTGCAGGACAATAGGCATAACAGACGTTTAATCAGCCAGGCACTAAAGGGAGTTAGACTCAGAGTGTCATAACATAACACAGCAGTTTCTTCTTTTCGTCCTTTTCAGAAGTTCAGTTATGTCTACCATGCAGCCGATTGGATAGCTTGTATAAGATAAAAGTGTTTCAATGGGGAATACACACTTAGTAACGCCAGACACATTAATGTGAAAATATGTTTCACTGCGGAGCTGTGTAACACCTCTTTCCATCTCTTTCTCTCTCACAAACACACATCAGGGAGAAGATGCCCAATAAATAATCAAGTATATATCATAGAAATGCTACCGTATCGTTACAATAAATAAAATGTTTAACGATAAAACACACCTCATGGCAAATCAGAGCTCCCCCTGTCCAGTACTGAGTTAACCACAGCTGCTATTAATATCAAGCTGAATTTGGAAAAAATAAAATTAAAAAATCAAACAACTTGTGATAAGGTTGACTATTCTGTTTTTAAGTGTGGATGTAAAACCAGTTTGAGAGCTTTGACTTGTTTTAGTTGTCTCAAGCAGGATTTAAGTGATTTTCTATGATGTAGAGGGAGAAATATTTTTTGGAAACGTGTTTTGTTTTACGATAAAGATTTCTTTGCTCTATTTCATGACAGTTTGATCTTCAATTTATCCCCGTATTAGACAAATAATTTCCACATTATTAAAATTATTATTATTAATAATTGTAAGAGAGGAATCAGAGTCAGCTAAAATCCTAGTAGGTCAGACAAAGCGCTATAAAATCGGCGATCAAACAGTGGCGAAAAAATCTCGTTTTGGTAGTTCTTTAAAGACACAAAGGCAACAAGCTCCGAGTCTCATCATTTGACTGATGGTTAAATACCAGGGAACATAATTAACGAGTCAATTTGCAAACTGTTATGTAATAAACATGAAGCTACATAACAAAAAGTAAAATGCATTTGAATAATGTTGAGAGTATTTATACTTATAGCTACTTTAGCAGGTATTTATTTCTGGTTAGGTGTTAAGTACGATCACTGCGTAGAGCTGTTCTAAAAACCTGCCATCGTGCAAGAACAGCGTGCTAGCTCCCTTGTCTTATCGCTTGTACCGACTTAAAATTTTATCCTGATACTCGAGACGGATTTAGAATTTCTGCCCCAATCTTCCAGATTTTCAAATGTGAGACTGAAGAAAAATCATCGAAATGCAAACTCTGATTTCTGTCAGCGATACTGTCAATGCACACTCTCTTTATTCATATCTGTTTGTCAAAATAACAACTATATATATGAGTCTATGATTAGAATATAAATTTAAATGAATTAAACAATTGCATTATTGGAAAAAAACAAAGGAGAATTTGTTGTTGTTTTTTCTTATTGGTTCTTTTTAAATCACTCGTAGCACATCAAACCTATGTGAAAACAATGCAGTGAGTACCTTAATGATGAACTGGGGACACAAACATGAACTCTAAAAATAGACACACAAGAAATATAATTGCGAATGTTGTACAAACAACAAAACAAAACAAAACAAAAAAATGCAGTGACCAAACCAGTTAGTTCTTTTATTAGATAACTGTCATCTCTGTATGCTTTGTTTCACTTCAAAATCTTGTTTAATTTGTATCTATTTCAGAACTTCTTGGTTTACTTTTCACAGATATTGTAAATGTATTTTTTTATCAAGTGGCCTTGGAATTGTCAAGACATCTGAGACAGTAGAGTGTATGGGGCTGCTATTACACTCTATTGTAATAGCATACATTGTAAGTATACTTACAATGACCGTATGAATCTTCTAAGGTTGGACTTTGATGTAAACAGAACTTCCAGTATGAATCCATTTGGAATCGATTGCCGTTCTTTCATGATGCATACTTTTAGTTTTGCTACCTCCAGAAATGAAACAAAATAATTAATAACATTAAAAACATATATACTGGCTTCAAAGACTGGTTTTGACTGATGGTAAATATTTTAAAGTACAACTCATTTTATTCTTTTATAACCTGAGCCTTCTGTCTAGTTAAGGATTACGTATACTTTTCCATAAATAGGAAGATTCTTAATTGTGCCAAAGTATTAAAAATGTATATAAAAACAGAATAGATGATGAAAATGAAATAAAGAAAACCATGCAATGGACTCTGTGCAAGATTTAATATTCCTCTTTTTTGTTATGAAAACGGACATAAAATAGTTTTTCTAAACATTATTTGATTTCTATTTTTATATTTTGCTTCCTTGCGTCCAGACTTCATCTCTGTACATTTAGTTCAATCTGCACATACAGAAATTTGCTTTGGTTCAAATAGGATCAAAGTATAATTCAGCCTTGGTCGTCAAAAAATAATTGGCTGTTTACATCGTTGTACAACAGAAGCATGAAGCAAGCCTAAAATATATATATTTCATTAAAAAAAGAAGAAAAACAAAATGGCTGGCGCGGCCCTCGCCTGCTCTGATGTCCTCCATACACACACCTGGTTCGTCCAGTGTGAGGGAGTTTGAATGCCCGCTCGCTGTGCAGCGAGGTTTCGCTTGAAGTCTTGACACCAGTTAAATTTCAAGCTCTTCATTCGTTCCAAAGGTGAACTCCTCTATTCAGTGGAAATTAAATGTTTTAAACATAACTAAAGCAGAAGTTTTCTTTTCTTTTACTTGCCTCAGTTATTTTGTGTAATGTTGAAATCAAATTAATTTCTAATTGTTTGAAGTTTTAACATTAGAAATAAAGTGCTTGGAGCATAAGCTGAAATAACTCCTTTTGGTTTTGAATTTCATTGTATGCCTGAGCACTTTCTCTAAACATATTTCTTACAGTCACAAAAAAAGTTCTGTTTAACGCCAAAGTCCAACCTTGAAAGATTAAATTTAGTGAAGGTAATTTTCATGGCTTTGCTTCCAGATTTTTCTGCCCTTCTTTTCACAGTTTGCCATCGGACAACGATAAAAGCGTTCCCACGGAAGCATCTTCGTCCAAGCTACTCCGGATTCACAGTTTGTGGCAATGCAATGTTTCAATTAAACTAACCACTGACTTCAGACCTGTGGAGATAATAAGGACAACTCCTTGTCTTCAGACACATTATTAGTTTGTTTACAAAGAGAATCATCTTTCAGAGTTGCCGACTTCAAGCAGGAAAGGGAACGTATCCGCGGTCAGATAGTCAAATGCTCATTGTTCAAACAAGAACAGTGAAGGAAAAGAGGGCATAAAATTTCATAAAGATAAAATCTAATGTGATTTTGCAGATATGATCTGAAGTGGGTCTGGCTCTCTCCACTGTGAGTTTTGTAAAGCGGAGGAGAAGCAGCCTTCGCTCCAGGTTCTTGTATTTATTTATAAAGTTTCACACTTTTTCAGATTTATTTCAGAATTTTCAAACAGGCATACCACTGCACATTTGGGTGAAAAAACACCAACCCAGATTAGGTCTTCTGATTTTGAAAACAGTTGAAACAAGTCAATACCAAAACTAATTTACAATTTTGTGGTTTTGTTAATGGCTTTTTCACATATAATTAATATCTATGCAAAAGCTGGACTCTTTGGCCTGGGCTTAATCTTGTAAAGTAATAGTAAAATAGATCACAGCTTTTGCCTCATTACACTTTTATTTAATTTATAAAATTCCCAAAAATGAGTGCCAAATATTGTTTGGCATCAAAATTAAGAACTTATTTTAAATGAGTGCAAATTCATTTCTGGAAAATGGGTTGGATAAAAGGTTATGTTTTGATGCGGGGGAAAAAAATATCTAAATATAAATATTTGCATTAACATTTTAAAAAGTCTGGAAAGTCAAACATTTACACACTCAGTTTTAAATAAAAGACAGTTAAAATAAATTCCATATATTCCACACTTTTTAAGAACGAATCCAGGAACCTTACACTTCTGACATCACGCTTCAACTCAGTGCTGAAGTCTTTCTGTCGTTCTTGCAGTGGTGCTGAAACTGGACATTTTCTTTACTCTTGACTCTTGAACCTAAACTGAATGGAATAATGAAATATATCAGGGGACTTTGTGCGGTGTGGGTCATCAGCAGAACAAATGACAAAAACAGGTTTGCGTCTCCAGGTGGAAAGATGCGGGGCCTGGGGATGGGTGGGGGGGGGGACACAAAAAAGGCTGCTGGAAAAACTCCATATGAAATGAAAACACTGGGGATGCACATGAACAGAAGGATGTCCTCGGAGGACTCACAGAAGACTCGCTCACGTCACTAACACCAAACACACGCGGCTGTGACCGTGGCTGGCGCGCGCAATCGCCAAATAAACAATTCCAGGATTAGTTCAAAGACACAGATATGTTTAAAGTTGTTCTGGGCAAACTTCTGCCTTCAGACCTACGAGAACACTTAAAGGATAATTTCGCGTAAAGCTTCAGACGAGTACGGAGCGCCAGTCTTACCCTCATTGCTGCTGGTTCCTGCGGCGCCCACAGCCCTGAGTGATATAGTCCACAGCAGTATCACAGCCAGCCCCGGATCTGAAGCCATGGTTGATCCTCCCTCACACTCCGCCAGTCTCCCTCTTGCCTTTCTCCCCCTCTCTCCTCCGCTCCGTCTTCCTTCTGCTGCTCCTCCGTGTCCCAGGGTTGAAGAGAGAGCGCCGCGCAGAGTGTTTAGTGTGCGTCTGAGAGTGAGAGTGTGTGTCTGGCTGCGAGCTCATTGGAGTTGGGAGTTAGAACCTGCCAGCCTCCTCGGCTCGCTTCGGTCTGCCGGCTGCCCCGCGCGCGCGCAACACACATATGTACACGGACTTTCGGCAAGCTGCGCGCGTGGGGAGGAGAGGAGGACGGGGGGGGTAGGTCGTCCGTTAGAATCGCGTTAGCCAATCAGAGCCGCACGGCACACTAAACAGTCGCGTGCTCATCACACCTTCTCCATCCCACCTGCCTGGCCAACTCTGATTCTCTGTTATCTCTCTGGGTCATGAGTTCGGTACACTGCACCCCTCTCTGTTATTTACCCTCATTTGTCACTGGCTCGGCTCTCTCAAACACACACACAGACACACGCCAACATACACACTCTCACCTAGCCGGTGGCAAATAACTGACTGTGGAATGAACCCAAAAGCAGCATCATATCTGCAAGGCCAAATGGCATTGATCGGTTATCAGTGTTCTGCACTGCATTCATATAGGACCCTGCGCTGTGCTCAGGTGCAGCACAGTGTGACTCAACATGCTGTTAAATATGTGTGTGTGTGTTTGATCTCAAGATCTATTCATCTACTGAACCGCAGATCAATGAACCTGTCCTGATCAATTGCTTTCTGCTGTCACACTCCACACAAACACCTTCATATACAGCAGGATCACACAAATGGGCTTCATTACAGGAGGAAATTTTTTTCCCACTCCATCACTGCAGCCGAAATCTGCATTTGACTAACGCGGTGCAAATGATGTTTACGGGTGTAAAACTGCTCAAAGATGTTTCTTAATACGAATCTAGACACGCTGCAGGAGGGACAATGTGCCAGCACGATCCTCTCCATCAGAACCCGGATCAGAACATGAGGCTGAATTCTCCACAGAACTTTATTAACAGATGATGACATCCTCTTGATTTATTTCAACATTTTACTCATTTATAAGCACTTAACTTGTGTATTGTTGATCCCATTCATATTTATCTCTCGTTATGGCTTATCATGTAATCGTTTAGTTCTAGAACAAGCATTACTAGTACATGTCTCAATGGCTGTATTATCAGTCAAAAGAAACTATTTATTTTTGTTCTAGTATGCAAATAAACAATGACAAATACTTACAGCTCCAAGATTTCTAACACAACTGTTTGCAAGTGTGAAGAAAATCAAGACTTCAAGTATATCTTCATATCTTATACTGCTGCATATTTTTGATTTTATTTGTTTTTCTTAATATTACTACAATTTGTATTAATAATAAAAATAATAATCCTTTGAACTGGTCTCTCTAAATTACCATTAGGTATAAGGGATGTGCTTGACTGTTTGTCCTATATTTTTCTGAGCCTTCTATGGATTGAAAACGTTTCTAGGTTGTACTTTCCTCCTTTTCCAATGACCTCTGAAGATAAGACACCGACTTCCCCGATGATTGTTTCTCTCTCAACATGATTCTGTGCTCTAACGTGTATAGACTCAGTGTTAGTGATGTTTGTCCAGAGGTCTTCCAGCTGGCTGAGTCGTAAACCGAGCAGTATGGACCTTCAGCTTTGGGATGTAGAAGGAACTGTCACAACTCCTCTATAGTTGTGGTGAGGCAGCCTTTGCTGCGACCGTGGCTTGATTTGTGGACGCCCTCATCCATTACGCCCATGCAGGAACATTGAATGTGAAAGTACATTCAGCTTCACTTCATGAAGGAGATAGAGGTTAGTTAAGATGAGCGTCAAGCCCAAACTGAGGCAGAGTCATGTGTGCCAAACTCCTACCTCCCTCACCCTGTCCTCCCCCACGGGGTTGGACACACAGGGGGTTTCTGTGTGACCTTATAATGGCTCCTCCACAGAATCTACAGAGTTATTCCTGTGTGCAAGTCAAGCCACCGACCAGCTGAAGCAGAGGGAGCCGCGTTGTATTCAGTCAAAAGCAGTTATGCTCTGTTGATGTTTCATTCCTTATCTGCAATGTGTTCATGTGTGAGGCTCTGTTTCTTTACCACTAGGCTGCACTGTCAGTCTGCCAGTCTAATAGGCTGTGAGGACAACAACACCGTTATATTCACCCTGACGCTGCAGTCTTCCAGGAACAGACGAGGGGAGAAGAGAGAGGAGGGTGCTCTCTGAACCTTTAACATCATCAACACCCCAAAAACCAACCAAGCAAAAACAGAAAAAAAACGAAAGAAATCCCTGACTTCTGTCACCATGTCATGACTCGAGGATTTATGAAAGGATAAAAAGACACTTTGTGATGGGAAAACAGGGCAAGAGTCTGAGCATGAGAAAGATGTTTTCAAACCAGAGCAAAATGTTGCAGTGATCCGTTTGTTATATGGCCCAGAGAACTTTACTGAAGTGAAGCAGAAAATATTTACAAAAGTATCAGCATCCCTTGTTGGCATGTGTGTCACAACAACACACCTCAGTGTATTTCTGTACCATTTTATTTGATAGACGACAACAGAGGAGTACACAATAGAGAAAGGAAATGTAAATGTTTTTCCCTCAAACTAAAAAGACTAATACAATTTTTAAAACACAAACCTAAGTCCCTTTAGCTCATACTTTGTAGGACCACCTTTCACAGCAGCTGCAAGTTCTTTTGGGTACCTTTGTTCCACCTTATCAGTCACGTCTGTCAATCAATGCCACCCAGTGATAGGAGGAAAGAAGCAGCAGCCATTACACAACAAACACACACACAACCATTCCAGTGTACCTGCAAGAAAAAATGGATATAAATTAATTATAAATTAATGTTTTGGGCTGCAGTCTAATACAACGGACAACCACCTATTTGTGGTTCAGTATTTACATCTTCATCTGTTTCCTAATTTTTCTGTGGAACATATTTTCATGAAGCGTATCGAGAGTATTCACCAGAAGGTGAAACTGGGAAAGCTATGAACAGTGCTACTTGAAATGCAATTGGCTGCTTTGCAAAGCAGGAACAGTAGGAATACTGTTGATATTTCTCGGCACTCATTGGATGTACTTGCTGTAAAAGTTACAAAATGTTATGTTCTTTATGATTTATGAGATGGGAAATCGACTGATTCCTCTCTGGACTTTTATTAGGAACACTGGGGCAGGTGGTCCAGGATCAAGCATTGACCAGTTCCAGACTGGAATAGGTAATGATCTAACATTCAGATCTTAGTTATACGCCTTAGAACGAGATAAATATAAAGCATTAGTACCAAACTTATTTCCTATCTTAAATAGATACATCTCTGATGTATTATAATCCATAGTATGTCATAAGTAGTGGGTGGATATTAGACATGTACTGAACTGATCCACTTCATTATCAATGTACATTGTCTGGGCACTGTATAGAAAAATATTCAGTGTAAGAGCCATGTTATCCGTGTGTCTGCTGGTGCGTTGGGGCAAAGACAAACAAACTGCCCAGTTATCTGCTGAAGTTCTACCCAGTCAAACCCATTTGGTCACATTTCTCTGACCCACTGAGTTTCACATATTTCCATCCGCTTTAAATGGGACTCAGAAAAGTATTCATACTCTTCTACAGAACATGTTAAATTTGATATTTGAAATTTTAAAATACAAACTTTTAGAGACGGTGCCAAGCGCTTGTGGGTAGTTCTGGTTCCCAAACTCCCACAAGTACCATGGATCCACTGTGAAGGGTGAAACAGCGCCAGTGCTGTGATTCTTTTTACAAGTTGCTGTTTCTCCACAGTCAGAGTAATTCATATTGTAGTCATTGTTTCCCTGCATGGGGATCAATTCCTTTTCATCAGCTTGGCATCCCAGTTCATCAGTCCCATGTCTCATTTGTGTAAAAAGGAGGTGGTAAACAAAATAATAAAGAATAAGTCACAAACATCAGGCTGAAGCTTGTAAATCTCATGGGTAAGCTACCTGACAAGAAGTTTTAACACAAAGTGAAAAGGTGACAACATTGTGGAGGTCATTTAGGTCTTTCACAACAACTGAAGCAGTTTGTCGAGGAAAAGTTTGCTTCTTTTTCTATGGATGCTTTATTACACACCATCCACACACCCACACACGCCTACACACCCGCACACACCCACACACGCACACCCGCACACACACACACAGAGACATCTCAACCTTATTAAAATGGTTCCCCATGGCTCTCTGCTCCTGCAGCAAGTATTTGATAACCCTTCTTTCAGTACACAATATATACATCCAACAAAAGCTTCACAATTTCAGCAACACAGTGTACTCCGCAGCGCATGTGTACACAAGAGCCCTCGAGCCAGAAACCTTAATAAATCCACTCGGGTTGGCCCGGGAGGTCCGTGGGCCGAACTTGGCATTAAAACCTTAAGGTTTGTGTCTGAATGTGTGACAGTACGTTTGGGCAGGACTGTATGCCGGGTAGCAGACAGATGGTGGGGGTCAGTGTGTGCTGCATGTTGTGGGGCTCGCTGGTGTGTGTTGGCTAAATATAGCTCCAAAGAAACAGAGCTCCTCAGAATCCGGTCACTGACTCTGCTGCCGCGATCGTCTCACTTCCCAGGTCAGTTCAGCTCCATTTGTTTCACCTCTGTGGAACTGAGACGTTTCAAACCATGCAAGTTTATTTTAGATTATGTTAATATGTATGGCTAAAATTGACTCACTATAAAATGACAGGAAAGCCGTTATTCTAACAAATTTTGTAAAGTTTAAGTTAAGGTTGCAGCAACTTTTAGTTTGTCTTGATCACTTGGATACAGTGCTGTGAGAAAGTATTTCGATTTCAGATTTTTTTTGACACCTGAATGTTTTATATGAGTTGTTTCCAAAGTTTTTGTCCCGAGGACCACATTATTGAATAAAACATTATTTTATCAAAAAATGGTTTTATCTTCACTTCTCCTTTCCGCTGTGTTCTGGTTTGTTTAACTCATATCCAGCTGTTCCTCTTAATTTTGTCTTAAACTAATCTAAATTCATTCAAAGCTGATTTGCTCTCCTCTCAAAATCTTCAGAGCAAACCTTTGTCTCACTAAGTACACACATTCACACTGGACTTGCGTTTATTCTTTCATATTTTGGCAAGCAATTCACAACATATTCTGGTCCAAACTAATCTCAATCAGCTGAGAGCTACTTCAGTCTCATTGACAAATTCTTATTAAATAAACCTGGTTATCATTTTGTTGAGTTTTAATTTTATTCTGAGTTGTTTTATTCATTTATTTTTGTTTTGGTAGTTTATTTGTTTTCATTATTCTCTAAGTTGTACTTAGTTGAGTGTTTTCTCTGTGTTTGATTAAAGCAGAGAGATAAATTATCTTTGGAGAGAACTCGTTCACGTTTATTCTACGTTCATTCACAGCTCTGCTTCTCAAGATAGTCAGTGCTGAACTTAAATCCTTCATCTATTGCACATAAAGCAGATATTTATAAGCAAAGGGTCACAAAGCCATTTTTTTTAGGTTAACAAGTGAGCAAAGCAGGGTGAGCATTTATTTACTCCTGAAGAAGACATGGCCCAGAGGTGCTTCAGTCAGGTTTCAGAGATCATCACAGCACCAAGACACCACTGCTGAAAGTCACCAATGATTTTCCTCACTGCCTCAGATGATAGTTATATCTGCACTGTTAGATCTCAGTGCTGCTTTTGATACAGTCGATCACAGTGTTCCTGTACAATGCACCATCTGAAGTCACTGCTGACATTAACTTTCTGTTCTGTCACTTTTTTCTCTTCACAGAAGTTATACCTGGTGTTCTGTGACACCTTCCTGCAGGGGACCATCCACTACTGCTGCTGTCAATACTTTCATGTTCTTGTTCCATAAATGATACACTTGGCCCTGTGGCTCTGTGGTTCGCCTTCTCTCCTCGACAAGTAAAGGAGCTATGTTATGAGTGATGTTCTTTATGGCATATATATTTCATATTGGCTCAGAGGTTATCTGTTTAGTTGTGTTTCAGTTCAATAATTACAACAACAACAAAGGTAATGGAATTAAAGCTGCTGTTACCCCTTTAATTTTTATTTGACATAGAAAGTGCTGCTGGAGCGTTACTTCTACGTTTTTCACACTTTTTTGTGTGCGTGTGTGTGTGTGTGCGTGTGTGTGCGTGTGTGGGGGTGTGTGTGTGCGTGTGTGTGTGCGTGCGTGCGTGTGCGTGTGTGTGTGTGTGTATCTGCTCTGACTTCTCAAAACCCAGTCAGCAGCAGCAGATGGCCGCTCTCACTTGAGCCAGGTTCTGCTGGAAGTTTTTACCAGTTAAAGGAGAGCTCTCCATTCTGCTGCCCCCCATGTGTGATCAGTTCAAGAAATTGTGACACAGTTTATTATGACACCATTCAGTCGACCTTTCACTGACTTTACAGGCTCGTTCAGGAGGAGAACGAGCCGCAAAATCAGTGACTCCAGGCAGTCAGGAGAGAATCTATAAAAAGCTGTTACCAATTAAAGAATGAAGTAAACTTGACTGTACTATATGTAGATATATTACAGTTTACAATAGCTGTATCTTCAACACATTTCCAAATAATTATGCTGGTGAGGATGTGACTGACAATCATTTGTGTACATAATAAATAAAACAGGTGACAAGACACAGCCCTGGTGAGTCCCGGTGGAGGAGAAGAGGACCCCAGACAGGAACCCATTTACTTTCACTAGACCTAACAGAGAGTGACAATGATTATAATGAATTCCTTTTCATGCTTGAAAATCCTTCACTGTGAGTGCATTAAAACAATTCCACAAAGCAATGAGGGCTGACGTTCCTTCACAGAGATGTAATATAGCCAATTGGAGTTATCCCAAGGGCCTGAAGGCAGCTTTTGCACCTAGGTGAGTAATGACCAGTTATTAGTTTTAGGGAGGACTTAATATTTTTTAAACGACTATGTTGGTTAGTATCGGCAAATAAAACCAACATTAAAAGTCAAGTATTTTTTGTTTTGTTTTCAAAAATTTACTTAATGATCTTTAAGCAGGGCATAGATCAAAAATACATGGGTATTGCGAAAGTATATCAGTTTATCAGACAATGTAATCTCTCTCCTGCGTGGTTGAAAGCAGCTCCTCCACAGGTTTGTTAGCAATCATACAGCTAGCCAACCGAATCAGCCAATATTGTCTAATCTTTTCAACTCGATACCTTGTTTGATCAGACTCAGTGAGACTTCACCTCTCCGTCGGCTTCGTCAACAGTATCATTTTCTCTCCTCTTCTCTCTCTTCAGTGGTAACAGAAGCTACAAGATTTCCTGCCAGGAAAAACACTGACTCGTTTCTAACATCTTTAAAGCCTATAATCCAAAACCCCTCGCAGTTTTTACCAACGTGGTCAGTGAAAAATTCAAATTTACGCAACATGAGTCGAGAGACGTTTTGTTTAGGGCACAAAGCTTTGGAAGACATGTATTTTTTTTCTATAGTTTGTCATAAATTTAACTGTATTTTATAGGTATTTTGATGCAGACTAAGATCTATTACTTCATAATAAGATTTTCAAATCTGAAAACTATGTGCAGTGTTTTTTATTTTACTTCCGGGATAATTCAGGGGTTATGCACTCAAAATCCTAACCCTAATCCTAATCCTAATCCAAATCCTAATGATTTGTGGTTGTAACATGAAAAAGTTCCAAATGGATGAATGTACAATTTTGCAAAGCACTGTAGCAGAAAGGCTGAGTAAGCAAATTAAGAAATCAATAAATATACCCCGCACATTAGTCAAATTATGCTGATTTATCCCCATAATGGTAGCAATTATTTTTTCCAGGTTCACTCTAAAGAATAAACTTAAAAGTCAAGTTAGGTCAGGTTTATTGGTACAGCACATTTTAACATCTAGGTGGTCCAAAGTGCTTTATACCATAATACAGTAACCAATTAAGAATCAAGTAATAAATATTACACTTTTATGTTACATCAAGCAAATACATATCAACCATCCTGATCAATGTTCCACTTATTGGGAATCAAAGGCGCTTCTTCCGGCTGTTTCCTTTAGTGATGGAAACTCCCATTTCTAACTATTATACTGTTTGTGAAAAAGAAAATCTAATAATTAAACTCTCTGCTGTCTTTAGATGTGCAGAAAGAACACAGCTCAGTTTTAGCCACAGGTAAACGCTTCTTCCGGCTGTTTCTTTCTTTCTTTCATGTGTTTAGTCTCTATTTGCTGGACTGCTAGTTCTTGTGTTTGTGTCTCCACTCTGCCTGCCTGCGTGCCAGCAGAACGGCGTTTAAACCCTGTTCACCACTAACTTACGGCAGCGTTGTTCTTTCTCCCCATGCAGTGGAAACATCAAGGCTTCCGACTGCTCTTTGTTTGGCTCTTTGTTTCCTCCCGTTTTGGCTTCAGAGAGAAATCATGTCTCTGCTGTGCTCCAGGTTCCCTTTTCATCTTGCCTTCGACACACTTTTTTCCAGCTCTGCTGGGGTTCCCCTGGCAACTCCAGGTCTCCAGGGATACCTTGCTCTGCACCTTGCTCTTCTAGCTGCCCACCCAGCTCTCATTCATCTTTTGAGTGCTCATTTTACAACCACTAAACCGCCACAACCTTCTTAACCATCATCTATTATTTACAGTAAATACAACTTATTTCTAACACTGTAGACTGTGTGTAATATGGAGGTCTTTTACTGATATTTATATTTTGTTAATTAGTTCTTTGTTGATGTTAGTGTGATATAATTTAAAAAATATCTTTTATCACCTGCATGAATGTCAGATTTGTTCACGCTCTCTACTTTGAGTGGACTGCAAAGTGTTTTCAACAGAGTTGAGGTCATGTGAGAAATCTAAAGGGTTAGTCTGGATTTTTTTAAACCTGAGGTTCTCTTCTGTGAAATTCTATTGCTAATAGTTTCTTCAGCCGTAGCAAAAAGACGACATATCACTGTGGCCATATTGGATTACATGTTCAGAGATGTAGAAACCCTCTGAGGCAGATGTGCACTGAAAAGATCCTGGATTAAAAGACCATTTCAATGCAAGGGCTGAGTAGTTGCAAGCTGATCACTCAGAGTATGCTGAAAAATAGTTTACATGAAAGATTGTTTCCTTTTTCTCCCCAAATATGTGTTTTATGGAACATTAACACTTGTAAAAAGCCTATGAAGTGCACTCCTTTTTTATTTTTCAGAGAAAGGTTTTGTGTCCCCAGTGTTTGTGCAGAACTCATATCTGAAGCCTGAGGTTTGGGGTAATGTTGATAAACCCGTTTGTGTTTTATGTGCTCTCTTCAGTCATCATCAGATTTAATGTGGAACGTGAAAAGCACTGCATCACTATTCCAACAAAGTTTCTACCATATGTAACTTTTTGCTTTGAGAAACGTCTCCTGAAACTGGTTGATGACCTTAAAAGCGTTTCAGAGCATTGGACTGATATCAAACCTCTAATGAGCACGATTTTTTCTGTCACGTCTCCTCACAGCTGGAGTTGTTTTGAAGTGCATGTTCATCCTGGTTCGGCATGACGCTCAGAAGTACATTTGTGACAAATGACATAATGCGCTCTAAAAACCCCTTGCCTCTTTCCTCTGCACAGATGTCTGATTAGACAGATATCAGTGGAGTCACAAGTGATGATTATTCAGGCTCATTTACCTGCTTATGTCTCTGATTGCTCCTTCTCTGCCTTTTCTGCTCCGTGTTTTCACGTAGAGCTGTTCCTGCACAAAGCTCCTCTGAGGCTGAACGTCTGCTGCGGCGGTTGGCTTCGCCCACAAACAGGTCCTGTGATGTAAGTGATCACACGCTTATCTTACTTCTGTAAACAGACACAATCTGGAAAAACACTTTGCCCCTTTGGCAATAAGTGTAAAATAACCTCTAGCTTATTTAACCAACGACTTGAGGAAACTAAAAGTGTTTTTATTCATTGTGCAGTGCGTAAATTAATGCAGCCAAATATTGCCTTTTCATTTTTATGCATTTTGTATTTATTTTGTATTTTTTTAAACGAGTCCTGTAAAGCAATGTGACAAACAGAATTGTTGTCTGAGTACTAAGGTAAGGCCTTACAGACTTACTTTCACAAATGGATGGTTTTCACAATCATTCTCCACTATTTGTACATATGAAAGTTTTCAGAAATTGCTTTGGATTTATTTTATGTAATGCACAGAGATGTCAAAGAAATGGGGAAAAGGCTTAGAGAGAAAGAAAAAGATAAGAGAGGACAGCAGAAAGAAGAATAGAGAGAACACAAGTAAAAGTCTGCTTGTAGTAATCACTGAAGCTGCTGTTCCATTACAAATGTGCACAAACATTTTTTGATTGATTGATTAAAGAAGTTTGCTTCTTATTCAGGGATTGTCCCAAGTATCTTACACCAATTAGCTGCTACGTATGCAGTGTTTTGGGGAAGTTTTAGTCTGCGATTTTACATTAGAGATATAGATTCAACATGTTGGAATGGCTTTTAATGAGCAGTGTGATACTGTGAGAGCTCTGGTAGAGCTGGCTGTACATTATCCAAAAACCCCCCAAAAGCAAACCATCATCCTCCTACTGCTTCCTGTCATCGTCTTCGACGTTTTTGCCAGTAGTAAAATCCTGCTATTGATTTCTTGACTAGTGTGATGCAAAAAAAAAAAAAAAAGTGTTTCCATTGCAGTTTTGTAAAATGCATCTATTTTGATATGGCCAAAAATACCCAATTCATCTTTGCACAAAATTATTTTATTAATAAACACGAGGTTTTTGAGAGAGGTGTGTTTCCATTAATTTATTTTCAGAATTTCATTTTGGGCAATTTTATGGTTGATGAAAACACAGCTCCTGATTATCCATATTGATATTGATATTGATATTGATTAGATGCAGTGACAGTGACTAAGAAGGTCGGAGTTTATCTTGTAACTGGTTGGCAGTTCAAATCCCCACTACTTCTGTCAGTCACTGAAGTGCCCTTGGCCAAGACACTTCAGTTGTTAGCTTTCCAAAAGTATTTTTAAGATGTTGTTTAGCCTTATCATTATTATCATCAATACTGCATATCGTCATCAGTATTATGACCTGTTACTCTCCTTACCATCCTGCAACACCGGTGTTCCAGCTGCACGGCATCAAGAGAAAAAAAACAATAATCGAATAAAATTTCATAATCACTGATGTCCTAAAATCAAAAACAAGATGTTAAATTCATTAACATAACTGGCCAGTCTTTCACTTTATGTAAATTTCATAGATTTTTTTTGTTGTTGTTGTTGTTGTTGTTTTTTTGCTTAAAGGTTCAAGAGGGAGCAGCGATCGTGAGAGAACAGCGACCAAGAACAGCGTCAATAATGAGGTTTTAGCTTGAGTATGTTTGTGAGCACGTCGGTAGCTTGATTTGAACTTGTTTATGTGCGCTTGTGAGAAAGTGTGTGAGATAAAGAGTATGCAAGCAAAGGGAGGAAGCGAGTGGGTGGGGGTTCAAAGTGGTCGGCGATGTTGTTCGATTCTGTTCTGTTTAATCCTAATTAGCAGCCTGCATGTAAGCCTCACATGTAGTCTGACAGTTCAGCACACACTGTTTTCTTAAAATCAATTTTCCTAAAACAAGCGTTATTCCCATAGCAAGAAGAGGATAACAAAGTCTCGGTTCCTTTTTTTTTTTTGAGGGGTGTGAGGGGAACATGACATTTCAGGCCAAGTCTGACATCCCCAAAGTCAAATATCCAAAAGTGATGAGTTGTCGTGTATTCTGTCTCACAAAAAGTCTGTCTTGACTTGTTTAAAAACCCCAAGAGTTGACAGACTGACAGGCATGTCCCTGCTGAGACCCTGTCAGACACTGCGTGCTTGCACGTGTGTGTGTTTCTACTGCAGATGTGTGTGTGTTAGCAGGGGTCAGACGTTGTCTATGTGACATATAACTTCTACTAAATTAAATCTGGAAGTGAAGGAAGTTTACATGAATTATGATCAGGAAAATGCCCCAATCTGATGAGTGAAGAGCCAGACTTACAAAAACAATAAATATCTAATATGTCTAATGAACAATGGAGCAACAACAAAGGTTTTTGTATTGAAAATGTTGCTTATTTTGTCAATAAAATATGAGATTGATTAATTACACACCCTGCAATTAACACTATCTACAATTGTTTATTGAATCCAACAACTATTTCTTTTCTTAGTATCAGTTACATATCCAATATGATGAATTCTAAGAGCCACAGTGTCTCTACGTTCTGTTAGGTCCAAAGTGGATCTGGCTTCTCTCAAGACGTGTCTGTGGACTCTCCATTGCCATAGAAACGCCATGCACGTAATTTGTGCTACGTTAACTCTCCCGGTACATTAGATGGCATTATTAGCATTTGACTCAATGAGCCTGCTTGCATATTTTCTCATTTAAGAGTCCATGTGAGTCAAAGATTGTAAGACCAGAAGGAAAATGAGGCTCTTGTTTTGTTTAAATATAAAACCACAGAACATCAGCTGTCTGCAGCGGAACGCACTATCTGTCTGCTCCAGGGGAATTACCCCGACGCTCTGGAAGGGTGTTGACTTGTGTTTCTCTCCTCTACTCCTGCCTCCTTTCCTGTTAAACCTTCTGCCATCTTTCTCCCTCTCTTTTTCATCTCTGCATCTATTACACTTGAAATATGCCAAAAGAAATTTCTAATGAAATTTTACATGTATCAACCGGAGCATCACGGTGAAAGTCGTAACGCTCCACTTGTGAAAGCAAATCTGTTGGGCCCAGAATTCAGAAATTCTGAGTAGTAACTTTTCACACACATGACGCACATGGGTAATTAAAAGCTGCCCTCATTTTAAACTAGACAAACGAGGTTTCCATCATAATCAACAATGTTTTTGTGCACTTCTGGAAACTTCTGGTGAGTTCATTCATGTCCTGTGAAGCAGCTGCTGTTTTACATCTGAGGTGTAAAGAAACATTCCTGTCTATCTTCTGAATCTAGTTTGTCCCTGGGAAGATATTATGTCATCACAGTCAGCAATAAAGACAATAACAAACAGTGCATGAGAATATATCTCTGTGATTAAAGGATGGCATGTACTACTCAGTTGTCATTTTAGAGGCATGCTTTTTTTTTTTTTGCAAAGGGACTCTTTAACATTCACTGATCTGACTGGCGGCGCCTCCTCCTGTCATCTCCTAACGCATCTCCTCGCTCATTTCCACTTCTGAAGGAAATCCCACCTGCCTCACGGAGGCAATCCTTTTGCGTAAGGTGAGTATGGGCCGCTCGTCTGAGCGTAATTGGAGGAAGTTATCTGTCTCGTCACCCCTGGGGTTTATTTTTACAAGCTTGAAACAATGATGTCAATTCATCCCGGTCTTTTATGGTTCTCTCCGCATCCATTTTCAGCGCGAGGATCGATGTGGGACACATTCTGCGGCTGATAAACTGTGACTGCCCCATTATATGGTGAGGCCAGCCAGCACTAAAGCGGCAGGAAAACACATAGAGCCACATCTGATCTAAGGGAATAAAGGAGGGCATGAATATATCTGCGAGCATTTGGCCAACAGGAGCATCCCCATTCAATCCCAAACTGCATCTGAAGAGCTCTTTATCTATGACAGGCGCTCTCAGAGGAGCGGTTTGTACATTTAAAGAAGAAAAATGAGGAAGGAGAGGGAAAGGACGGGGATCCAAGGGAGGAAAACGACAACATCTCATAGTTCCTTTGAAAAACTACTCTTTCTCCTCAAACTTTTCACATTGTTTCATGCTAAACCACAGTCCTTCATGTAGTTTTTTTTGGGGGGATGGGGGTAAGTGAGAGACCAACACAAGTAACACATAAAAGTGTTTATTATGAACAGTGTCTCTTCAGTTCCTCTTTGTCCATCCTCCCAACTCAATCTGAATCAAGCTGGATGGAAAGAGCCTTTGAAGATGAATTGTGATTGTGAAGAGTGATTGATTGCGCTAAGACCCTCCTTCTTGCTCTGATTGACTGTTTCTGACCAACAGCGGTGCATTTCTCCAAATGGTCACAGGAAGAAGGCAGTGGAGCCCAATGTTTTTCAGATTATTCGTCTCATGTTACACTCTGAGGACAAATATCTTTTAACAAACGCAAAAAAAAAAATTGTTTCTGTAAAAGTTACACACTGCCTCTTTAAACATCTCTTCAACATTGTATGAAGCCTTCTTTCTTACTGATGCATTTTTATTCAATGTTCTCTAACAAACTTCTGAGTTCCTGCCACAACAACCACATTCATACAATAAGTCACAGAAAGTTTGTGACTGGATGGCTTCTGAACTGATTGCACTGGATTTTCCTGACGAGTGTCAGTGTAAAAGGGGCTAAACAAAATTTCACTCCGGAGTTTATCAATTTTCAGTTTAACTTGTCTGATCTAGAATCACTTTTCTTCACAGCTTTTCTACAGCAGGTGTTTCTGGCCGTTGATGAACCGCTAGCTTTCCTGCGAGATTCCTTTTTGCTCTCCGTCTGAGATTTCTCCCATTGAGATGGATTTCGCTGGTAGAATTTCAAGCAGGCCAATCGGCAAACAGAAGGAGGAGTTGTGAACGATGAATTACATTTTCTGTGCTGTTTTGTAATCTGCCTGCAGTTTGAGATTGGAGTTGAAGAAGCATTTAAAAAAACAACAAATTTTTAAGTCGTCGTTCAAAGATGTTGCTCTGCACTTCTCTGGTTAATGAAGTGCAGTGGGATATTCACAGTGGGGTTCTTGGTGTAGCTTCCTGGCAAGCTACATACATAAAAGCCAAATGTTAGCATTTGAGGAAACTCAAATCCAATCACTTCAAACTTCAACAGAGTTCAGACTTCAGGCAAGCAATTGTCCCAACAGCCGAGAGTCCAGACCTCTCTGGACGAAGCAGTGGACCCCAAGGGGCTGTTTTTTTTTCAAGCCAGTCTCCTGCATGGCAAAATGTAAAAAAAAAAGTTAAATGAGATGCGAATATTATCTGCAGCTCTTTTTGCTTTGAGATGAGAGATGCAAAGAAATGAGTCAGAATCTCCACTGAAGGGAAGACGGAATGATGATGTCAGCGTTTCTGCATGACGCGCGCACACGTCTGGAAGATCAGAAAGTCTCAATGCGTCTTTGTACCGGAGACTGAAAGGGTGGCAGGGCTTGTCGAGGACTGTGGGAGGTTCTGCAGAGCTTTGCATTATTGGAGGTGGGGTCAACCAGAGTTCAGCTGTGTGCAGTTTGACCCAGAAGCATTGTCAGGATACGCGCACGCTAATAAGTATGTCTGAACTTCAGTTTCTTGGGAGCAAATTGCTTGCAGCGCCTTAAAGCGCTGTATAAACTCACACACACATACATACATGCCCACACATGCGTACACATATAGAGCTGATGAGCTTATCTCCACTGAATGCAGCCTATTTATTTGTTTGCCAAGACTGTAGATATAGCAGAGGGAGCGAAAAGCCCAAGACACTGTAAATCCATTTATGTGTGACAGAAAGTTCCAGCTTGTATCCAGCCATGTGTGTGCGCATCTGCACGGTCAACTGAGAGTAAATCAGAAGGAGCCCCTTTGTGTCAACAGCGTGCCACCTAGGAGGACGGGGGGCCATTTGTATTCAGGGAGCCTCCTGCACGTTGGTGAGCTGCCTCACTTAATCAGCCCTGTAAAAGCCAAAGCAAATCACTGCAAATCACTCTCTTGTTCTGATTAGCAAAAGCCGAGCCTAACAAGGAGAAAATGAATCTTATATTACTGATTTAGATCTTAGCTCCACACGCAGGATGATATTCTGTGCAAGGTCAGCTTCATTGCTTTTTTAAAGCTCGGGACAGTTTGCCGAGTGTCATGTGTTTTCCCCCCAGAGGATCATCAGCTGCCTGGATCATCCAAAATCTCTACTGTTCCTCAGAGATCGCAGAAGATGTCCAGAGTTCTAAAAAGAAAGTTGGAAAAGGAAGTAGAGAATGTGCTGCTGTCTGCAAAATAGGTGACAAAACAGATGCACTTTAGTTTCAGGGAGCTTTGTGGAGATATGAAAACATTTTGAATGCTTTGCCTGACTGTCCATCCGCCTGAGCTCCGCCCAATCCTCTGTCCAGATCAAGTCTTCAACAACTCTGAACTGAGCTGTAGAGTGTCGAGAATTGTTCAATGACTGTTATTATTATTCACAATAAAATAAGCTTCAGGTATAGAACTAAAAGCACCATGCCGACTTGTAATGTATTTATTGCAGACCTCATAAAAAGTGTTCAGTCAATCATGACCAACAATTTGTTTTGTTGTTTTTTTTGACTCATCCAGAGAATTCCAGAATAACTCTTTAAAGTTAAAATGAAAACTCATTTCTACAAAATGACAATTGGTTAAAAATATCTCACATAAAATGAGGTCCAGCCAGTTGGTGCCAGTGCTCTCACAATGTGTTGAATGGACCTGAGTGCAGTGAGTGTGCCTCAAGGGAAGGGATGGTAGTAAAAGACGTCAGTTTTCCTGGCTACCATCACAGCATGAAGACTACGGTACACAAAGTCTTTGGTCTGAAAAAAGCAAAATGGAGCTTTTTGGTCCTCAGAGAAGATGCTGTGTTTTATGGACAACAAATTTAGGTGACAGTGTGTTAAATTTTATGTAGCCTAATCTTGTTTTTGGATGGTTGTGGATCTGTGTGTCTCTTTCTTATTTTGTTTGTTTTTGGTTGGACCATGAGGCTGAAATAGAGTTTCTATCTATATATACACCATGGTGGTGGCAGGATTGTACTGTGGGGAATCTTCTTGGCATCAGGCCCTGGAAGGCTTGTAAAGGTTGAAGGTTCAATAAATTCAGCAAAATGTCAGGAAATCCCAGAGAAGCATCACTTTCCAAGGACTTGTAGCAAGCAGAGACAGTTTGAAGAAAGGATGGGGGTTCTGGAGTGGCCCAGTTAAAGTCCAAACCTCAAACCGATAAGAGAATTTGTGACTTGAACAGCTGATCTCCGAACAACCTGACTGAAATGGAACTGCTTAGCAGGAAGAATGGAGAAAAACTGCAGCGTGTGATTGAGAGCCATCCACTGACACACAGCCAGCAGTGCAGCGACTCCATGCTGACCTAAAAGGTGGGAATATTCATGCCATCTTTTATTTCATGTTGAATATTTTTATTTAGCTTGTAGAAATCAGTTTTGATATGACAATTAAAGTGTTTTGTTTTGGGTTTTTTTGTAAATGTTTTTTGTCAAAAAAGCCATATTGTATTGATCATAACTGGCTTTTAAAAGCAATAAACTGGCAACTCATCCAAGGGGATGAATACTTTTTATAGCCACTGGAGCTCCAAAGCGTTTTACTGAGCTCCTCTTAACTACGCAAACTTCAGTGTTTGCAGTTATTATGTGACTAAACATATTCATAAATTCAGACTCTTACCTTCCTGTCGCCCTTCTGGATTCATTTACAGTAACTGTAGTCCAACTAAGCAGTGTATAAAATTTACACAGAAATGAAAACTACCTGCTGGTGGTGCAGCGTGTCACAGGCAGACAGACTATTTATTCAAATTAAAAGGAGTTAAATGAAAGATGTTTTGAAAACTGTGCTCCATTTTCTCCCATTTGAGTTGAACATTCACATAAAATCCTAATAAAACACGATCAAATTTGCGGTTACTCCAAAACCCTACTTATACCAAGGGGTATAAGTAGTTTAGGAAGGAACTGTAGTCATCAGTGATGATACTGCTAATCATTTCTATTGTTCATAAATTCAGTGGAAGTGAGTGGGTGCCATGAATGAAGAAAGTAGAATTTCGTGACAGACTCTGTTCAGATGTGATCCTTCATTCACCAGAGAAAATAAGTCAAGTTATGATTTACTGAAGCTGTAATGTTGCGTTAATGTCACGACAAATAATAATAGAGGCAGTTTTTACAGTCACAGATATCGATGGATGCCTTTCTGTGATATTGCTGTGAAATAACTGAAGTTGGTCAGATTAGACAATCTCATTTTGGAGTTTTAGTTTATCCTCGATTGTCAGAAAAGTAGGAAACTCTCCATCAGTTCCTCTGTTTCTGTTTGTGTTTCTGCTCTGTCTTCTCAAACCCCCAATCACTCGTTCTGAACCAGGTTCTGGTTCTGTTGGAGGTTTCTCCTTGTTAAAAGGGAGGAATTTTCCCCCCAGGGGGCATGTATCCCCACCATGCCTCTGATACATGCATGTATCAGAGGCATGTATCTCTGATACATGCCTTCTCAGTATCAGAGATTTCTGCAAAGTCAATGACACAATGCAAGCGGTTGCCGTTATGTGAATCCTGCAGGTCAAAGACTCAATGCAATCTGCTGGGTTTCCTTAGACCAAAATGTTTCAAGCTAATTTGAATAATAAACTATTATGAACTGGTTGATAACTATTATCGATTGGAATCCGCGTGATTGAATTGAAATGACGTTTTTCTTGTAAAGTGTCTCCATATTACATTTTTCTGTAAAATGGCGCTCTCGCAGCCTTCTCAGTTCCAAAACCAAGAATTCAAAGAAAGGCAGCTGATGGCTCCAGGTGATTCTGTTCTTCCACTTCCCACTTGATTGTTTGATTGTAGTTTATTTCTCACAAAAATATGGACAAAACAATTAAAACAATGGCTAAAATTCTCTTAGTTGAGAATGAAACTTTCCTTAATCTGATTAAAAAAAAACTGTCAAAAAAATGTTTTTACAGAAGCATCCCGGTCATCACACACGACACATGACAAAACGTTCATGAACCTCTTCATGCCTTCATGTAGCGACACATTAATCAGCGCAGCCTGGTGACTGATTAGTGGCGATGAAACAATCTTCCATTCTATCTGGAGACTACATGTTTTCTGTTGATTTTAATGAGAAACACTTTTCTTGTTTTAAGTAAATGGTGTCATTTTTGTAATATCTTTACCACCCAGTGGAGCTCTTTGTTTCCAACAGTTCTCCTCTTATTATGAAATAACGAGCCCCGAAGTGACTCTGTGAGCAGCATACATCTGCACCGTAAAGGTTACATGCTCGACATTAATATTGTGAAGTGCAGCTTGTTGGTAGTCGGTTGTGACCAAGTCATCTCTAGAAGCCATGGACGGGAAATAAAAAGTGTTCTGTTTGGCGACAGCCTGAAATCAATCTAAACACGTTTTTTTTTTCTTTCCCTCCTTTAATAGAACACAAACCATCTGGCTCTTTTTCATTCTTTTAAAGCCCCGGGGTGTGCTGCAAATCCATTACTGCTTCACTGGGTCGCGCATCAGCATAAGATGAAGCAGGAACACAAAAATGTCAGAGATTGTTTAAGAGAAGCCACTTCTGGAAGTGATGAAACACTAATCCTCACGTGAAGACTCTTTAAGAGTCGGTCGTTGCATGTTTCAAACGTTGACAAATGCATAGACGTTTCAAATTACACATCGATGACAACTTTAACAAAAACTGCAGCTGTGTGTTTGTGTCTGATGAGTTTTTGGTTAAAACGTGTCCAACATTTCACCAACTGGAACACAGAGCTGTGCGGGACGGACGTTAGCGTGAACAACCAGTTACCAAAAGAGATCATGATAGAGATCGCTTTCACTCAGCATCGCCTGGGCAACGGCCCTCTGTTCAGGGACCATCAGATCACACTACCCGCAGCAGCAGGTTGGACTAAACAAGCCCAGGTAGAGGCTCACACGCTGATGGTGACAAGCTACTGGGGCAGGAGCCACAGCTGCCCTGAGGGAGTGTGAGAGAAGCAAAGCTGCCATGCACCAGTGCCACCAGGCTATCTGACAGCCTCCAGCAAGGTGGGTGAAATGTCTTGCCCAAGGACACAACGACAGAGGTGATCAAGCCAGCAACCCGCCGACTGCTGGGCAACTCCCTGCACCATCAGCCCAGGCCATTTAATATTACTGAAGCACTGCCTTCTCCTCTTTTTTAGTTAAAACAGACAGATGTGGCCATTTTAGGCAGTAAATACAGCAAATATAATGGAAGGAGAATTTAACCTGCACTTCATAATTCCCAGTCAGGTAATCCATTAAAGATGAACGGTTTTGGTCTGTGATGTTCATGTCATCCGTCAGATAAGGAGTTTTTCTCCTTCTAACCAGCAGCACTGATCTGAAACACTCATGTGAGGCTCGAATTCACTTGCAGGAACCAAACACCAAGAGGTGTGACGTTTATGGGGGGAAAAAAACTATCCAAACTTTGGAAATTTAGGGCATTATTATTACTAAAGGGTGAATGCAGATTTTACCAGATTGATTGAAAGGGAACAAACATTTCTGTCTTAGTCCAGTGGGAGGCAGCTAAGGTTCTCAAGTGAGGCAAAATCATTTCTTAATCACTGTGCAAAGGGGAAAACAAAAAGGGAGATGATTTGGGATTAGATCAGAAAGTAAACAGTTTAGAAGCAAATTATGCCAAATCCCAAGATAAATTTCTGTTGAACAAAATCAGAAAAATGAAGCTGAAATGAACAAAATACTGGAAAATAAACTTGCTTCCGCTTGAAACTTGAAAACAACAACAGTCTTTTCCAGTGACCAATCAGATATGGTTTTGAAGGAGAGGTCAATAGAAGCAGCTTTGTCGTCAAACATAGGGGCGTACCAGAAACACCCCAATTCAAAGGTTCCAGCTCAGGACTTTTGGGTGTAAAAGAAATCTGACAGAGCTAAAAAAAAAAATAAATAAATTTATTAATTAATAAATAAATAAATAAATAAAATATTTAGAATTAAAATTGACACGTTAAAGTCCTGTCCCTGTAGTTTTGTGACATTATCTGCTTTGCGTGTAACTGTTATAAAGCCATGTAAACAACAGGCGGGGTCCAGCGAGGTGAACATGCATGTGTGTCTAACGTGTTTGACAACACGCCTGCCGCAGGACGACGAACCGTCAGCGTGATTAACGACAGCAGAACTGTGTGACTATTGTGTGTAGTGACTGCACATGTAAGCTTTGACTTTACAATAAAACGTGTGAATCTTCGCTGCCCTGTTTTTTCCTCGCTCGGCAAGTTAACGCCTCCACTTATCTTTGACCTTGCCGTCTCTTCCAGGCTCTCCTTTCTCCTGCAGGGCTTCCCGGGCCACCGGCTGGGGTGTTTTAGCTCCTTGTCCACATGGAGACGAGGAGAGAGGCAGAAGACGCTCTTTCAACACATCTACTCACCAAGGTGCTTCAGGGACCACAGGGGTCTCTCCGATCTTATCGTGGAGTTTTCCTTTCGTGTCTGCGGCCGCGTCGGCGAGTTTGGAGCTGCTCCTTTTGTTTAGCTCATTTCTGATCAGAGAGAGACGGGCCGAGTCAAGAAGGGGGAGAATCTATTGATTAACGTTTCTGCTTCTCCCATCAGGAAGCAGGCGCCAAATCCAGCAGAGAAGAAATCACATCAGCTAAGGGTGCTAAACTGGCAGCTCAACTCCATGGAAAAATCCATACTTTAAGCTTTTATTCCAGCAATTTGGATGCACCACACAGCACTGCGCCACTCAGTGTGGAGCAGAGGCCAAAAGAAAAGAATAATAATAAAAAAAAAACCTTGAGGTTCTGCCACTTTTAGAAACTTTTGATTCATTCAGTTTTACGTTTACATGTTTCAAATTTGATCTCTCATTGGTTTCACCGAGGCATAAATACTGATGTAGGGCTGTGCAACAAGGCGTGTGTTGGAACCACACACACCTCCTATGTGTAAACTGAAGGGCCTGGCAATGGCGGATTAACCATCTCACCTTGTTTAACCACAAGGTAAAACGTCGACCGCTCATCGTACAGGAATTGATGCGATTGAAAGCCAGCAGTGACCTCAGGCAGATATTCAGGGACGATGGAAATGCTTTCATAAAGGAGGACTTGCTACGCAACCACACAGTCAGAGCATTTAAATGAAAGATTCATGGTTAAAAACAGATTGTTGTTCTTCTCTGGATGGATTTGGAGGTTCTGCCCTCACACACTGCAAACCCGTCAGAACCCCCGAAAGAGATGTGGACCTTGTGGTTAAAACAGCTTGATCTCACACCAAAAAAGTTTTTGGAAGTGTTTATTTGCATTACTCGATGCGCTTGAATGGACTCTGCTTCAGCGCACACTGCATACGGACCGCAACAAGATCCACACAACCCAGAAGGATCAAAGATGAAGCCCAGAGGTTCCTGAAGCAGAACTCCCTCAGCTGGAGTCTGAACCTGTCAGACTGACCACTTATTCAACTCGCCAGTCACAGTTTCGCCAACAGGTTTCCTGGTAACAGATCGCGCCACCTGAGCCGGAAGCTGCAGCTTCTGGCCTCATGGCTGCATGTCGGATACATGCTCTTATGGGGTTCGTTACCGTGGGAGACAGGCATGTTGTAACATTTTCCCAGCAGTTTCAAACAAGCGCCTCATTGCAGGTTTCTCCTCTTCTCTGTTCAGCTCAGTTTTTGTCTTCAAATTTAGTTTAGATCATTTTTGATGGCATTTTTATAACAACTGAGGGGAACAAAGTGACTTGATTGTGCTATAAAACTGAACTATATGTGCCTGCAGAATACATAATATAGTGAAATTAACTACACAATCATCTTGCACATTAAATTGTGTTAATCTAACCTGAAAATAATTGAAAATAAATTGAAGTATGTGGTGATAATGAGACAAAATGTGGAAAGGAAACTTTCAGGATATTTCAGAGCATTCGGTTTTATTTTAGTCATTTGCTGAATAAATGAATAAAATAATCTTTATGTAGTCCTTTTATTTTACTCATCAGTTGGAACTGAAGCAATTTGCTCTTGCACAAATTACCCAAAACATAACACTGTAATAAATAAACTGTATCTTGACATTTTTTTTGTTAAATTTTGCTGTTAAAAGTAAACAGGGAACATTTGTAATGGGAAAGCACAACTTGCTGTGTTCTGTATAAAAAAAAATATATGCATATATAAGTAAAAATTATCCCATCAAATAGAGTGTGTTGCCATAAGGACACACTTGACTTGTGCTGAACTCTGCAGTTGCCGTCAATGTTCGGCTCAAAGTCCACCGGCTCCCCGTTGGAAAAATGTTCTCTTCCTGAATACTGGAGACAACCACAGGGGAGGTGGACCGTCTCATGCCGTCCCAGATGGACTCATTATCCATGTGATGAATCTCTCCCTCATGCACACATGCAGTCTCTTTTACACACTCGTTCTCCGCCGTCTCCCTCATCAGATCAAACAAAAGCCGTGTGTTTAACAGAAAAAGGATCGGCGAGACTGGACGAGAGAGGAGAGTTCTTCTCCTTGACGCTCTTTTCCTTCCTGCTCCTGATTAAAGATGATGGGGATTTTATCCAGCAGGATTATCTCAGTTTGCTCCCTTTGACCGTCACAACCTCGGTCAGCTTCACACAGAGTGGAACCAGTTACAGGCTCCCATTTAGTTTCTCTTTCTTTTTGCAAATGAGACAAGTTTGGGAGCTCAGCTTTTGTCTTTTCCCCTCCACAGTCGGGACTGGGCCGGCGTACCGCTGCCGACCGCTGACTCTCACTGGCAGGAGACGCTGTGCTCTGAAAGGTCAGACAAACATTCTGTACAGAGACTCAACCAGTTCACATGATGCTGCGTTCATGACCCACTGTGAGGTTTGTGCCGCTCTGTGTTGTGCAGAGCACCTCAGTCCCTGTGACACCGGGGGACGCAGGGCACAATTAAAACAAGTCAGCCGCCGTTATTAGCCTCCTCTCCTCCTCCACGTCCTCCTCTTTAATGTTTCCTCCTGCGCTCTCCTTTTTTTTTAAGCAGAGATAAAGCCCAAGCTGGCAGAAATTTAATGGCAGATGTCACAATGTTCCCAATTAGAAACACTTTGGCAGTTCAAAGGGACAGAGACGTTAAATGTCCAATCAAGCCTGAAATGATGTTTAGCGTTTCTTCAGGCTTCCAGCTGCAGTAGTGCTCCAAGGTTTACAGACAGTCTTCATCAAGCATCACGTTCATTTGACTCTTAATGTCCTTAAATTAATGTTGGTCAACTTTGTCCATTGTGAGAAAGCTGACCAGTATTAAGTTCTATGATTTACAGCATAGAGTTTATGCTGTAAATCCTAAGTTCTATCGTTTTAGGTTTTTCTTTGGGCACGTAGAATTTACTGAAGTTAGTTTGGAACCAAGATCTGTAAACCCCCCATCGTCCTCTGTGAAGAGAGAAGAGTCGATCCGTTAACTTTAGCGCGATATTTTGGCCGACACGGACTGAGCAGCTTTGTTGTCTTCCTCCTCTGCCGCTGCTAAAGCTGCAGGGAGGCTGCGATTCTGGGACAACGGAAAAAATCAACGCCGTCGTTCACAACTTCTCCTGCTGCTCGTTGAAATTCTACCAGAGCAAAAAGAAGCTGAAGGAGAGAGAGCCCAGACGGCTCAGCGAAGGGAGACGAGAATTGAGCGGATTTGTCGTAGGAAGGCAGTGACCAGGCGAGGTCACGTCAGACACAGAGAAAGTTTCAAAGTGGTTTTATTATGGTCCATCCTCTTTGTCACAAAACCCGGGCTTTGATTTGTACGCTTTTCTCATCCAGTCTAAATACGCCGTTTGAAATTTAGAGAACTTTTATTAATCACAATGTACAACAGCAAAGGTCCTGCAATGATGTCACTGTCAGCACTCTTAAATGTGGTGGACGATTTGTTTCAATATTTAGATACAAAAATGGAACAAAACATACATTTGACACATAGTACGGAAAATAAAAACATCTTTTGACAAGTGACTCAAACTTTTGTAAAACTGCATACTGAGTGTATGTGTGGTTTGAATTGCTCACAGGGTGGGTGTTCCTAATCTAAGCTGAAAGGCCTGCAGCTCTGTCGATCTCATGCTGTTTAGGAGAGGCTTATCTCACACTCCAGCTTAGCTATAACACAGACGCTTCGCACACACTTCCACACCAACACCTAGAGTTCCCACCGCGCCTCTACAAAGACAGCGGGGGAAGCAGACAGTGGAATGAGGGCAGGGCACCGATGCATGGACAAGGCCAGGCAGAGATGTCATGAAAGAAATGAAGTGAGAGTCCAGACATAAGGCTGTGGAGAAAAAAAAAAGCATCAAAAAATGGGAACAGTGGGAGTGAAGAGCAGCCCTCCCCACGGAGGAGCCCTGACTTTCTGCTCTCACCCACTGACTCTCTTCTCCCCTTTTTGCTTGGCTCTCCTTCTCTTTGACAAGTTACTGGCCTGCCCTCACCCAGCTTAGCCTTGCCTCCTTCCTCTTCGCCGCCGCCACCGTCCCCCATCATCCGCTCCTCGACCTGTCCCTCACCCCAACCGTCTTTTCTTTGCTTCCCCCCCTTTTCAGACTGTCAAAAAAGTGTGCACTGTCTTCACACTCGCATGGTAGGATTCAGCAGTAACCAGAGAGAATTTGTTGACTTCGCCGTAAACAGTTTCCATGCCTCTCGGTCACAAAGCGAAGCCGGTTCCTGACTAGCTTGAGGGGGGAAAAAAAGCAGCGCTACGGCTCTTAATGTTGAAATACTTGCAGGTATCAAGAAATCTGAATGATGCGTGAAAGTGTAGCATTTCTTGCCAGCCGTCTCAGAAAGTGAAACGGTCATTTCATAGAGACAGAGAGACCCAATTGCAAAGCATCAAATTGCAAAGTCTAATTTCTTTCAAGTCATGTTTGATATATACAGCATTTTTTGAGCAACTGAAGGTAACATAGTAACTTGATTGTGTTATAAAATAGAACTACGTGGCTGGAAAATACATAATACCACCCAAAACCCAAAATTCACTGTCTCAGAAAATGAGAATATCACATCAGATCAGCGATTCTCCAATCCTGAGGAGCCTCTGCACTGAATGTCTGGAGGGTTTCCCTTCTGCCACACACATGACTTGAATAAGTGAGTGATTAACAGCATTCTGCAGAACTTGATGGCTTGCAGAAGAGGTCATGCAATCATTTCAATTAGGTGTTCTTTAACAGAGACATATCTGTAGGGCAGTGATCCCTGTGGACCAAAACGGAGAAGCACTGTTAGACCCAACAAAACCGGATGTTTAATGCAGCCACAAATGTCAGCCATTTTTTAATAAAGACATGAGCAGGAGACAATAGATGGAAGCATTTTTATTTATTTATTCTTCTTTTAGGTTGTTCAATAATCTCTTGCAGTTGTTTCCTAACTGTAAATACTCCAAATATGCCATCGTTTCTATCCTGAAGCCAGTTCAATGGTTCAGCTTATGTAAGTATGCTAATCAGGCTCTGATTTTTATTGGCCTTGTTACACAGCAGGGAATTGGCCTGATATACAGAAGTTATGCAAGAAGGAAGAGTGCTGCAGTTTAACATCTGCCCTTTCATGACAGCAGCCCAGCAGGCACCAGCCACCAGAACCGAGCCACGGTCCGAACAGGGGGCCGTATAGACAGAAACCCATCAAAGCCCAATCCGAATCTGGCACGGCTACATGTGGGAGAATGTGTGTGAGTCTATAAATGAGTGTTTGTGCGATTTGTTATTGTCTCTGCTTTATGTCCCCACTTCTTTGCCAAAGCTGAAATTTCATGCTTGGGGACTAACAGGGGTGATTCTGAGTGCAAAGCTGTATTATCTCTTTTTATGTTGGAAATAGGAGCCTTGGGATGTATGCGTGCCTGTGTGTGTGTTTGCGCGTGCAGGCGCGCGTGTGTGCGCGTGTGTGTGCGTGTGTGCGTGTTTGAGCGTAGCGTCCGTGTTCCTGTATTTTTGCTGTCTCTAGCACTAGAACATTTTGTCAGGCGTTTGTTCTCATTCCAGTTTATCAGCAAACATGGATTGTGCGCTGTGAAAGCGAACTAACCCTTTCTCTGTATGTGGGTCTAAAAAGCTGTCTGCTTCTGTGCCACGCTTCACTCCGGCGTGTGCAATCAGCGGCTCGCTGCGAGGGGATACCTTTTATATCCTTGACAGGGATTCTCAACAGACATGTCTATTTAAATCAACGGATAATGGTGAAATCCCTCTGCATGATGGTGAACGCCTTTAATTGAACCACATCAACGTTTCCAACAATCAAAGTGCTAACAGGAATAATAAAGTGTCTCAACAGGGAGTTATACGTGGCTGTGTAACTGTTGATATCAGCAGAGTGTAACGAGACTTCACTTCCACGACGGACCGGGACAGCACAGCACCCGCTTCACGGCAGACGGCGCACCAATTTATCTGTCGATCTCCCGCTCACTTCTTCCCTCATTCGTGACAAGATCCCGAGATACTTGAACTCCTCCACTTGAGGCGGGACACCTCCCACCCCCCGACCCGGAGAAGGCACTCTACCCTTTTCCGGCTCAAGACCACGGACTCGGATTTGGAGGCACTGATCCTCATACTGGCTGCAGATCACAACCTGATGCAGCCAACAGGATCACATTGTCTGCAAAAAGCAGAGATGCGATCCCAAGGCCACCAAAATGGATCCACTCAACATCTTGGCCTCGGCTACAAATTCTGTCCATGAAAGTAATGAACAGATTCGGTGACAGAGGGCAGCCCTGGCGGAGTCCAAGTCTCACCAGAAACGAGCCCGACTTACTGCCAGCACCGGGTCACACAGGGACCTGACAGCCCATATCAAAGGACCTGGTTCTGCTGGAGAACCTCCACAGGGCTCCCCGAGAGACACGGTCCAACAAAAGACATGGATCCTTCAAATTATCCATCAGATATCTGCATAAAAAACAGATTACCATTCTGTGAACTATTTCCTCAGAGTTTTTCCACATTTACTTTTCATCTGATTTCATTCTGTTGCATCTCTTAACACAAAAGCAACTCTGATGTAAGTGAAGGCTAATTCACAATGTGTCTTTTGTTTTTTTGTTTTTCTTTAATGACTGTTTCCTCAAGAATAGAGTTGTGCCTGATGCCTCCTGCAACTGCAGATGTTCAATCAGCATCTTGTGTTAAATAATGCGACAGCAGAGAACCATGATCTGTGGAGACGATTATCCTGAGCCCCATGATTGGGAGCTAAAGCAGCAGCTTTTACTTCCCTCTTTAAGCTTTTTTGTGAATATCCCCTCCTCTCTTCCCATTCTTCTCTCCCTGTTCAGTCGCAATCCCCCCTGCTGCCCGGTCCACGGCAAATGTGGCAAAAGCTGCACGTCGGATGCATTTTATGATGCGAGTGAAATTCAAAGGCTGGAAGAAGCCAGAGATGATGTAAGGACGTGAACGTGCAGTAGAAGAAGGTACCAGATTGAATGGAATCTGAAGTCACACAGGCCTTTCATTGGGCTCTAAGTGTGTGTGCGTGTGTGTGGGGAGTTATCTTTCTAGTCCTAACTCTCCACCCTGCTGATGGTCTGGATTAAATGCATGCCCTGCAAAATCTCTTTGTTTTGATGTATGTTTTTTTTTCCCCACTTGGGACTCTCCTGGGTGAGCTATTATTATTAAAATGATTCTTTTCTTTGCGTCGCTGCCCACCTGCCAGGTTGAAAGAGCCGTTTGAAGGAACTGAAGCATATGTGCCCCCAGAAGGACAACCTATCCCAGCAGCCTATGGAGCAAACGTACACAACGCAGAAAACAAGAAAGAACTGTTTGATCTAACGTCTATAATGAGCTGAAAAGTCTCCGTATTGCTAAATGAAGCAATATGTTCTGTGTGCGTTTCGACGTTCTGCTGAACCGAGGACAGAAGCAGTGTCAGTCATTTCATCACAAACTTGTTAAATTTACTAAAGTCCATTGTTGCTTTTTTTATGCACTTCCTGGTTGGTTTTATTACGTCAAACCATGAAGTCGAGGTATAAAAGACAACGAATCAATGGAGGCAAAGTGCAGTGGGTGAACGAATTTATTTACTTTGGTAGTTTTTACCAAAAAGTGTAAAGCGTGCTGCTTGACAGCACGAGGACGTTGGAGGTCAGTTGAGTTTATTTTGCTCTGAAATTATCCAAAGTCATTGAACGCGGCGGCGTTCTTCTGGAGAGAGATTTGTATTCCTGGTATGAGCCGGCATCACATTTTAAACTCATCGCAGTCAGACAAGCACAGCTCTAACGCCAACCACCGATCACAGAGTCATCCAGCTCACTGAAAAGACTGAGAGAGAGAGAGAGAGAGAGAGAGAGGGAGAGAGAGGGAGAGAGAGGGAGAGAGAGAGAGAGAGAACACCACTCTGTGATGGGTCACACAGAGTCCAGTGGGTTTCACTGGTGGGTTTCAAAGTGGGGCCCACGCACTAGAGGGGCCGTAGAAGATGAGAAAAAAAGGGCTGCCAGGTATGTACACAAAAAGTAAGTTGATTTAAAAGTATAAACAGCTGAATATGTATTGATTAATTAAGGTATTTATTTTCTGCTGACTGCGTATCACAGCACATGCATAGACTTTATCCCCCTGACTGCTTGACCGTCGTCCTCTTCAAACATGGCCTCCTTAGGCACCGACAAATTCTCAAGATGATTTTATTCCTGGTTGTTGTTGTTTTTTTCCTTCCTCTGTGTCTGCATTTAATTCTCAAACTGGGGCTGTGGGGTTTATTTTTTAATAAAGACATGAATTTTTCAAAAGATACATTACTGTACTTACACCCTGCGGTGAGTTTTGTTAAAATCAGTCCTCCATGTAAACAAACCGACTTGGGACGAGAATGCATGAGTTCACAACTTTCAGATGTAGATGTGAATCAAGCTGCTGCTAGCGCTGCATCTCAGACACACACACACACACGCACAAACGCACACACACGCACGCACACACACACACTCTGCTACCCTCACACTTCCGTTTGGCCTGGGGGGTAACATGAGGGCCATGGGGGTTTTGGTTATCTTGATCATCCTGAAGCAAATAACTGGGCAACACTGCAGCTTTAAACATTGTTCTACATGATGCAGCCTGTAGCGCTCTGGATATTTACCATGAGCTGATATTTTCATTCTGTTCACAGAAATATCTCTTGTGACTCTTATTCTATTTTTTTGGTGTTGTCACAATCGTGAATAAAAACATCATTTCTTGACTTGCTGGAAAACTGGATTTTCACATGGAGTGTGCATTCAAATGCGGATAAAAGTGTTGCTAAATGTTTCAGGTGCAAAAGGAGCCAGAAATAATTTGATCAATTTATTAGTACTCAGAGGAATCTTACATTATTAAGTATAAAAAGAGGTGAATTAGTTGAATTGCCATTAGAAGATATTGTCACGGTCCACATTTCTGTTCATGTAAGTCGTTTTGTTTTCCTGCTGTTCTCTCATTGGCTGGTCGTCTGTTGCTCTCTTTGTGTCATCGCAGCTGCTTCCTGTCTTTCCTTGAAAACAATGTCTTCACTTATTAAATATTGATTTATTTTACATCTGCAGAGGCAGAAACTTTGGGAGAAACTGTGGCCACGTTAAATGTTAAAGTTCTTTCAAAATAAATCAGCACATTTTGTATTTAATCTTTTACTTTATCTGAAAATTTTTTTTTTGAAAAGTAATTCCTGTTCTATTCCTTAAACAAAACATATCGACAAAAAACTAAGGGTGAATGTGGTATTCTAGTTTGTGGTGATGCATGACATCAAATCCTAATAAATTCATTAAAAGGATTTTTTTTATGAAAACAGTACCTGCACTATTTCCTGTGTGGGTTTGTTAACTGGTCGCCTGCATCACATAAATGCTTGTGTTTGTAGCTGATGACGGGCAGCTGTGGAGAAGACCACTGTTCCTCTCTGGGGATGCTGCACTGCTGGCAGCGGAAACATCAACTGGCTGGAAACCTGGTTCCAGGCTGTAAACATACACACACACACACACACACACACACACACACACACACAGACATCTGGTGACAGCACTAGTGGAACAAGTCGGAGTCGGGCTGGGGGGCGGGGCTAACTTTATTCCTACATCTTCTCAACAATATACAGGAGCTGGTTTTAAGTCAATAATTCCTTAATATTGATGGAAAAGTTCTAGTTCCATTGGGAGATTATTTCATATATAACAAGACATTTTTCCTTTATCATAACTTAAATAATAATATCATAAATAAAATAATGGAACTTTCTCACCAGTATTAATGAGTTATTGACTCAAAATAACTGAGTATTTCTTGCTGTGAAGTTACTTGTAAGTTAGTTTTCTCTAATTTGAAGTGCACTGAGATATTTGTGCTAGAAAGTAAACTAAATTTACGGATTTTGTCTTTTGCAGTGTAGAATTTGATGATATTCTGTTGAGCAGTTCACAAAGTTCAGTGTTTTCCCCCCACTGTGTGTGATTAATGCTCTCCAAATCTCGCTGCATTTATTTCGGAATGTTTTTTTTTTAATATATATATAAAATATGACGCTTAACATTCTGCATGGTTTAAAATTCCTCTTATTTAACGCACACAGTTTAAAAGCCCAAACACACCGTGGTGTTTGCTGACAGCTACAGTCTGGTGACCTTTCAAGCATCTCATCAGACAACCTGGGCGTCTGTGGTAGAACATCTGGTACTATTAATCCAAAGCCACACAAAGACACCAGCACCACAAAGAAAACTGCTGCATCCTACAAAAAAAAACATAGGAGCTTTATATTCAAGACGGATGGTTTTGGCTATTTTTAAAAATGCCTGGCGACTCCAAAATAGTACTGGAAGACAGCCATACCATTTCTGCTGTCTCAAAAGCTGATGTCAAATCTAAAGGCAAAAGAAAAACGGTGTCCTCTGAGTCAGTGGCGCGTAAGATGTTATAATATTATTCCTTCATCAAAAACATCCCTGGAGTGTTGCTTTGTGATTCTTTCATCCATCTTGGAGAAATCCTTGAATCTCCCATGGCAACCATTCAGATGTGCAAAACGCCTGGGAGGACCGAGCCTCGCCTTTGAGACGCAACATCACCTCACAGAGCCATTCAGCTCCTTCAGACTAGCCAGCAGCAATTAGCAAACACCTGGTGGAACTGCAGATCTGATCTCATTATAGGAGAAACCACAGGAGGACCTGTGTTGCGATGACTTCCTGAAGGCAGAGTTTCAGAAAGAGCAGGAGTTTTTAAAGAGACAATTTTTAGGTGATAAATTGTGAGTAAAGTTATGTCTATACGTCTATATAGGCAACATAGTTATTTGTTTGTGCTATAAAATGGTGCTATGTGAATGCAAAATACATAATACTGCCCCTTTAAATCCAATTTTACTGTCTTGGGGAAAAAGAAACAACTTGAAACGATGGAGACAAATCATACGTTCATGATGATTCGGTGAGCTTGACAAAATGGCCATGAGACGCTGTCATGTTAGGATCGCCTCTGGCTCCTTTTGGTTCCTTTTGCTTTCATCATCTCTGGTCAGTGGTCACAGAATTTTCAACCCGATCAAGCCATGGACGCTGGTGGCTGCATAGCAGCACATCCTCTGCTTGCCTCGCCGTTCTGTGACCATGCACTAATCTGTGGCACAACTTCTTCTGTTTTTGTTTTCGGTTGTTTTTTTTCAGCAGTTTGATTTCTGTTTTCATTGAAGCACACGCTCCATTAATGTGTGTGTGGGTGTGTGTGTGTGTGTGTGTGTGTGTTGTGGTGGTAGCGTGAGCGGGAGTGTATGTTTTCAGGGCTTTCGTGACTTGCCAGGAAGCCCCCTGCTGTGCTGCTGAGTGCCTCCCCTTCAGACGCATTAATATAAGATGAGTGTGTCTGTGCGTGCATGCGTGTGTGTGTGTGTGTGTGTGTGTGTACAGTCAAGTGGAGACAGAGGCAGAGAACATGAAGAGTTAAAGAAAAGATAAAAAGATTGGAAATACACAAACACACAAGGCAGAAGTTAACGTGCTCTACAACACGGCACGCGTGCAAACATGCGTGTGTGTGCGTGTGTGTGTGTGTGTGTGAGTCCCTGTGGGCCATTAAACTAAGATGAGTGCCATGTTGGATAGTGGAGAGGGAGAGATACTGGGAAGAAGAGGGAGGAGAAGGAGATGTGTACATGGTGGGTAATTGGCTCTTAAGTGCAGCCTACGTCTTTCCCCGAGAGCCTCTCATGGCAGCTGTGTGTGTGGCTGCTCACCCTGTCCACTTATCTCCACAGCCAGCCATCGCCACATCCTTTAAGCACACAACCCCTTCATCACTCACATGCATGTTTTCTTCAGCTCCTCCGCATGGTTTCTCTAGTTCCTTGGTTCCTGTTGCCGCCGCCATGCTAACAGATTCACCAGGGAGAGCAGCGCCGGTAACCTGCTGCGTGACGGAAGAACTGGGCAGGTGAAAGTGTGAACCCGGGCGGTTTTACCTTGCAGTCTGTTCATTTTCTTCTCTGACTAACAAGCGAAAACGACTTTGTTTTATTTTTGGTCTGAACAGTGTTTCCCGGTGATTATCTCAGAGCTCCTGTGCAGGCTTTTCTGAGCTCCCATTGCTCTTTAGACGAAGAGCCTGTTAAACCAGGAGTTATGAGGACTGGCAAGTAGTGGGACATTTATCGTATCATTTATCATTTACCGTGATAAATGTCTAGTTATTGTATTTTTATTTATTGTCACAATAATTTCTGATTAACAAAAAAAAAAAAGAAACTGTCCTGACACTGTTATTGTGTGGATTGTTGTGTTTAGTTTTTTTTTACCGTTTTCTTCACTGTTTCTTCAATAAAGGTGTGTCTAAGAAAAAAAACTTAAATCCAGTGACATTTAGTGATACAAATCACACCTCTTTATCTGACTGGTGTCCTGAAGAAGCACATAACAAATGCACAGAAAAAGAAAATTGAGCTCCAATTTAAAAAAAAAAAAAAAGAGTTAATTTGTTCCATGAAATCAAATCAAGTTTGTCAACCTTAATTAATTTAAATTGTTTAACATGACCACTTAGTAAACTTAACATTTTTACCCGGCACCTTAATTTAATTATTATAGTAATAGTGCCTCAAAATATCATGATAAAACTTTAAGTCCACATGGCCCTGCTCTGCTGGCCAGGCCTCAGTTATGTCTCTGCTGTTGGAGTAGAAGCAGAAGTGGAAGACAGCACCATATTCATTTATTAATCTGGTAAAAAAAATATATGTGAATAGTATCACCATGTACCAAAACACAGAGGTCGATGGTGTCTAATTATTACCTCACAGAATAGAATTTAGTAGTTTCTGATTTTTTTTTTAAATCACTTCATCAAGTGATGAAGATGCAACAAAAAGTTTTTGTTCTCTAAGATAGGAAGCAAATAGAAAATAGACACAGAAAGCACCCAAATAACCGAACATATTGAGGCACAGAAGCAAAACTTCAACACTAAAGGTTGAATAAGGTTGAATAAATAAAAAAAATCGGCCAGGAAGCGTCACGGTCTCATTTGGCTGGACTGGAAAGAAGGCAGCAATCTATTTTCATAATGAGCCACTATAACATCAGTTTGTCTACATGCCTCCTGTGTCTATTGTTTCCCTGGTTTCTTCTTTTCCAAGCAGGCCAGGCTTATTTAAACATGTTTTCCTGCTGAGATTCAGCTCAAGAGGCTTATTTCTCCTCTTCACTTGGCACATTTCCAGCGAAAGACTCACTGAGATGCACATGAATATACAGAGATCAAATTTCCTCTCCATGCATCATGGCTACATTCAGTCAGTGACAGTTTTTGCTTCCTCTTGTTTGTCCATTTGCCTCTGCTGCATTAACGTTTTCATCTCTGCCTCATCTCTGCTGATGTTTTTTGTTTGTTTATTTGGCGAGGGGAGTGCATTTTGCACATCTTCTAAATTCTGCTTCTGACAGGCGCTGCTCAGTTTGCAAAGAGTGAGAACGGCAGTGGAAAATACAAACCCCCCTCCCCCCAAAAGCAAATATAACAGATTGGTATCTATCTTTGCACACCCAAAAGGAAAACTTCTTGCAGTTTTTAATGATGGGATTTAAAGCCATACTGTCGCTATTTTGAAAACCCCCCTTATTTCCACTAATCCATACTGAGCAAGATTAAAATCATTTACATCTGATCATGGTTGAAGTACCAAATCATACTAACGAATTGCCACAGATGCAGACTGACACCTTTCAAACATTGGCTAACAATGCAAGAATGAAAAAAGTCTTTCATTTATTTATTTATTTTTATATAAAACATGTAGAAAGTAAATGTCAGATAAAATACAACCAGAAAATTCTGTTCTGGTATTATGTGATATATATCTGCCAGTGGATGACCAAACACCTAAAACCCATATCCTAAAAAGTTATAAAATATGGACAAGCAGAGAAGCTATAATAGCTTGATCATTTTGTTTCAGCAGTGAGTTGTTCTGCCAGAACTCTGAGCAGCTGTACCTGACTGAGAGAGATGAATGAAACCTACAAAGTTATTTTACTGTTGTAGACAAAAAAAATAAATAAATCATCTTACATGCAATACTGAAGCTCTGCCGAACAAAATCAAAATAAAGAAAGTCACAAGTACAAAAGTAACAAAACATGAGGAATGATTCCATGTTCAACATGTTTGAAAACTTGTCATGGTCATTTGGGTCAGGGTTCTCTTTGAAGTCGGGTCTTTTTGTTGTTTTTAGGGTTTTGCATCAAACAAATAGAAAATGTGAAAGCAGCACAAAAGTCTTATACTAACATCAAGGAGTCCATTGCCTTGTGCTACACTTCCTTCATTATGCAGAGTTTTTTCTTCTTGTTTCAATCTTACCTGTACACTATAATATTTAAGAGGCTTAATTTTTGTGTTACCAAATGAATAAAAGCCAATGTGAAGTGAAATGTGAAGCTTGAGCTTCGGGTGCCCTATGCAAGGAAGGCAACTTGCATATGGCACCAAAAGGGCTAACGCTAGATCAAACATTCAAGTTTAAGATCTCACAAGTGTTGGAAAAGACAAAACCTCATGTTTACATAGCTCAATGCAAAGTTGGTGTACTGTACACTTCATGCAGAATTAATGGCGACCTGCAAATCACCTGAAGGTCTAAGCTAAAAGACGACCTCAGCAGCTCCTTAAGGAGAGCTGGCCTCGCTGGCCGAACGGTGGACCTATGGATTCGAATTTGGTCCATGACCTTTTTCACATGTAATCCTCTCCAGTCGCCTTGCTTTCCTTTCCTCTCTGGCTGATGCAGAAAACATGAGAAAAAGTTGCTTTTTTTCTGTTTTTTTTTTTTTTTTTTTAAACGGCAAACCGATGCAGTTTTACTCCAAACTTTACTCTTTTGAACTATTTAATTCATTAGTGACATGATGGTGTGGCCCACTGTTCCCTTCAGAACTGGCTGATTTCTTTAATAGCATTGAATTCAACAAAAACAATCAACGAAGACGACAGAAAGTCGTAGGAGGAAGATGATTTGGTCTGGTTTTTTCAGACATTGTGCCGCTGTCTCAGTAGTTTTGTGTCATTCCAACATGTTGAATCCATCACACGACTGTTAAATCACCAACTCTAATTTCGTAGGCGGGGCTTGTGGCTCCAACATCTGAATAAGACATCGATGTCTCCTCTGATTGTTGATGGCTCATGTAGCTGTTTACCATTTTTAATGATGTTTTATGTCAACACGCTTGTTCACATGTGATTTTAGCTTAATTTCTCCTTTATTGAAACAGAGCAATTTCGAAATTGTGTTTTTTCAAAGTTAGCATACAGAAAGATTTCCGCTCACTTGTGATGGAAACACCAGCTTGTGATTGGCTGATTCACCACTGGTCTAAAGCAGCATTTGAAACTGTGTACCTAATAAAGTGGCAAGTTGCCGTATGAAATACGACCTATTACCTCAAACTCTGAAAGGAAATGCAGAGAGAGCAGAAAATAAAACACTTGTTCTGCTCTTAATATAACGAAGTAAATCTATTTTTCTAAATTTATGGCTCACCTGAGTGCAGTATGTTACAAAGTTTGTTTGCTGCCCTAAACTTTCCTTTCCGTTTAGCAGACACTTTAAAATACGCTCCCCTGATAGCCTTAAATAACATCTGGTTAGTCCTGTTAACATTTGTTCCTGGGCTCAAGAGACACGGGGAAAAAAAAATAAAAAATCTCACTTCAACTTTTCCATTCCTGTGACAAAAAAAAAAAAAAGCATCTGGCAAAAAAAAATGAACCAATTAGAATTCAGAGACATTTCTTCACCTTTTTTTTTCCAACTCGTCCCGCAGAACTGGACGGACGAACCCGCGTCTCGCGGCACGCAACATCACCACGTGACAGAGATGTCACTGATTGGAGGGAAAAGAGCGGAGTGGCACGCAACAAAGTCGGTCCAATCCATCATAAAGTTCCATCAAACCTCTGTCCCTCCCTGTTTTTCCTGGCGGTAACAAAAGCACCAGACTCCAGACTTAAAGTATGCACAGCGGAGAGATAAGCTCTTCAGCTCAGCCAGGAAAAAATAAAAAATAAATAAATAAAAAAACCCTGAAGTGATAAACAGCTGCTGGAGGAAAATATAATATTCTTCAACGGACTGAGAGAAAAAGGCTTGTGTTTATGATTTCTTAAAATAACTTTATTCCTGACCTCTCCATAATCCCCGGAAAGTCTTTCAATTAGAGAATGGCTGAGATTTCCCCGGATTTTTAGCACCATGCTCCTAGACAGACTGAGGAAAGGAGGAGATAATTGGCCAATAAAAATGTAAATAGGATGGTGGAGCAAACCAGCATGTGATGTGAGACGTGTGTGTGCTCGCGTCTGCGTGCGTGTGCGTGTGTGTGTGTGAGAGGGAGTATAGGGGGCTGGATGGGATAATCCAGTGTGACAGATTGTGTTAGTTTTGTTGGATGCTAATTGGATGCTCACAGAGTTCTTCTTCGAAAACACCACAATACGGCGCAGGCGTGATTACTGATGGGAGCCAAATGAGATGACGGCGGTCCAGAGGCAGCAGCTTGGATGGAACCGTGTCTCCCCGCCTCCTCCGGTGACCTTCCACAGACAGTGGCATCCAGGTAAACGGGTCAGCCTGTCTGCAGTGGCATGATTCCATTAGTTTGTCTGGTTAACAGTTTAAAGCGGGGGAAGAGCGGTTCACACCTGTGATTGGGTTTGACAGCAAGAAACACAAGACTTTAATTTAAATAGTGAAATCCTTTAATCAGGTCTGGCTCCAGTGCTGATAAATGACATATTTATTGCAGGGATAAACACTGTACAGCAGAGAGCTGGGAAAGGAAAACTATTTGACGTGATATGATGAAACACATTAATATTGCATTGTGTGTGTGTGTGTGTGTGTGTGTGTTGCTCTGGAAAGTTGAGCTCTGCTGTAGTTCTGTAGCGCAAACATCCACCCTGGTCCATCTGAACTGGGTTAACTATATAGTTAAACCTATTTATATTTCACTCAGCAGTTTCTCAAATCATTCAAATTCCTGTCCAAACACAGTGAGTCATGTTACCCTGTGATGTTTCTGCAAAAGTCAAAAGCATTTCTAGTATTTAGAATTTCTAATTGCACTTTCTGAACCATTTGAAATAAGTTTTTTTTTTGTTTTGTTTACATGTCTGACCAAGATGGTCAACCCACTACTTTAGTCAGTCTCAGTTTCTTTATTATTTACTTTCTATACCTAAATCTAATCTTTAGCTATAGCTCTGGTGGATTTTGAATGAGAGTATTTTTATTTTTTATTTTTTATTTTACAAACTTGTGACGTCAAGCGTAAATCAAGCTTTAGTCTTTTTTACATTGTATGTTTTATTTCAGCTTTTATCTTTCCAGATGTTTTTTTTTATAAAGTTGATATTTCTTATTTTGCTGGTACTTTCTGCAGGGAGAGGCTGGTGACACCAGCACATCGCTGGTGACACCAGCACATCGCAACACACAGTCATACCTGTGGACATTTTAGAGCAATCAATTAATCTCATATTCACTTTTTTTTTTTTGACATGGGAAGAGACCCATCCATCACCAGGCAACACAGAAACACATGAAAAAAAACCCCAGGCTGGGATTCGAACCTACGACCTTCTTGCTTCAAGTTAACTGTCCCACCGTGCAACCTTACTCCTGTTAATATTAATATTATTTATCGTTGCAGTTGTATTTATGAATGTCTTTTTGATGACTTTTTTGGTGTATTTATTTAAATAAATTGTTGGCGTTATGCAAATACATCGAAGAGAAGTGAAATGAACTGAAGTCATTTGATTCATTGCTGATTTCCTGCCTGTGATAAGTTTTTGACCAGTACATGATGTTCACATGATTAAACATAAATTTCACATAAAACTTTTTATTATGAATACTTAATGTGAATCTGGAGCCATGCGTGCATTTGTTTATTCTAATCTCTGGGAGAAAGAGAGCAATAAACGGAAGGATTTGATTCTCTCGGTTAGTCCGGCAGTCACAGAATAACAAGCAAAGCATTCTGTTGGTCTGTGCCAGTTTTCTCCTTTATGAGCTCACGTACGACTTGTGAAATATGCGTCGACGTTTTTTGTCTGCCTGCAGGATCTCTTCATTAGGAGTGTGAACGTTCCTTTCCTCTCCCGGCTCCTTCCGTCTGTTTTGATGAGAACTGCCGTCTAAATTCCCTCACAACTGGCAGGAACTGACTGTAATCGCTGATTGTCTTGTCAAACCGTACACATTTCCCAGCATGCCACTTTGGAATGCTTCATTGCTGCGGAGGAATACAGAAGTGGGCACATTTTGGAAGAAGGCAGAATTTTATGAAAAACAAAGAGAAACAGAATAAGGAGATGAAGCTCCTTTTCATCAAAAATGACATTTTGAAGCCGTGTAGACTTTCACAGTTCTGAAAAGGAAACCGACTTCCAGACGAGAAAGAAACAGTCTGGCTCGCCTCCGTCTTAACTTCTTTAGGACATAATCTTTAAGACAGATTATGTTAAATCCATGTTAAACATGTTAAACATGGATTTAACATAAATCCATGTTTATGTTTTGTTAACATAAAACATGTTAACAAAACATGTTTTATGTTTTGTTAACATAAAACATTCTCAGTTTTATGTTAACAAAAGTTGTTTGGTTTGGATAAAACAAATCATGGAAACTAAACAAACTGATGGGGCACCGCATTGCTCAGATTAGAGAATCTATGTTTCTTAAATCAGCCGTCCTGATTTCAAGTCTCAACACCAGCCCACTGCATGGCTCTGCCACACTGACCACCATGATTCATTTTTCTCTTCCTTAAGTCAATAACCAACTGTTTTGTGTTGCTGATGTTTATGAGCAGACCATCGACTCTGCACTGCTCCACCCTGTCTCTGAACTCGAAGGTGTAACCGGTGCATAGAGCGGGCGTAGAGGAGATGTGGGAGTCCACTCTGACCCTCTGAGTGTGATCTGTCAGAAAATCCAGGATCCAGCTGTGGTTGGACAGTGAAAGTCCCGGCTCTGCCCGTTTGCAGACGCACCTCTGTGGCAGGCTCTCGATCCTCCCACAGAGCTCTCCATCCTTGGCTCCAAGAGACTTTTATGGAGGACTGTAGGCAGGGTGTCCTCAGCGGATCGGCCAGCTCAATAGGCAAAAGGTGGGTGGAGTTCTGGACCCCCAACCAGTTCCTCAAAACACTTCATGATGGTAGGTGGAAGTGCCTCTAGGTGATGTAAGGTGGTCTTTTGTTTGAGGGCTTGAGACAAGGTTAGTGCAATGACCAGTCAGCTGATCTGCACAGTCCTTCAGGATCCTCCTACCTTCCTTATAACCCACCTTACCTCACCCTGAGGTTGATGTGAAAAGGTGGCAGGTGCTGGTTTGAACTCAAGCGGGAACAGAAGATGCTCGTCTCCTTCCCCAGTGAAACGTTGCCCTCAGCTGAATCCCTGCTGCCTGGTACTCATCATCCTCAGTTGGTCCTCTAGTTTCCTCTTGTCCTGCAAAAGCTCCTGTCATCCAGGTTTCCCTAAAATGTCCATCCTCAATGTCAACATCAGTACAGAACTCAATACAGTGCAACACTGCTGCTGTGTGGATCCTGATGTTCTGGTTCTCTGAAAGCAGTTCCTGCAAGGGTTACTCCTAACCCTATGACCGATGACCTATACCTTACCCTTAACTAGCATTGGTAGGCATATGTTCTGTTAAAGATATGTTAGCTGGATAAGACTAGTGTGCTTCTCCAACCTGCTGTGTACAGTTATGCTCAAAGGTTTTCATACTCTTCACATGTTTTATTTCAGTGTAAATCTTTTTGCTTGTGCCAACAAGTAATATTGGCAACAAGTAATATCACTGGGATCTGGAATCCAGTTGTAAGAGTGAATCTATAGAGGGATCTCTGTCTAGTCTCACAACTAGAGGCTTGGAATTAAAAGATTTGGAGCTTTTTACTGGCGAGAAATCATAGAAATATCAGCAAAAACCTGTGAAAAGATGCAATTTTGAGAAAAGTTTGAGTAATGCCAACACACTTTTTTTTCTCATTGATTATGGAGAGAGTTGTGCATATTTCAAACCTGCCATTGTTTACCATGTAAAATGTAAAAGCAAACTTTTTATTTACCTTAAAGTTGCTGCTTTTTCTGCATTATTTTAGTATCTTTTGCGAGACGCCTGTGGTTCTGAGAATGACTGAGTGAGGCGTTAAATTGATTAATTTTGCATGAAACGAGCAAAATTTTCCTTGCACTTCCCAAATTTGCACTGCTCTGTGTTGATTTATCTCAAAATAAATCACTTGAAGTTTGTAGGTGTGACATGAAAAATGCAGAAAAGATCAATATGTTTGGAAGGCAAAGCCGTGCATCCCCTGTTTCTTGGGGGGGGGTTTTGCCCACCTGCCATAAAAAAAAGATGATTATTTAAGTGGGAAGACCTCACACAAGTTCTCACCATCATTAAATCCTGTGGATAGTTTTCTATGGACCCAAATGAATGGAGACACACACAGCCTGAGGGCATTGTCAGGAGGATATCAGTGTGTGGACAGTGTTAATCTCTCCATCTTCTCCTCGCTCTACAATTTTTAGATCTCTCGTTCGGCAGGTTCACCAGACCCCTGAGAAAAGTCTAACCTCGGCATGAACCCACAGCTCACCTCAAATATGACAGCTTACACTTCCCTGCTCTGCTTTCACTCTGACACACACACACAGATGCTCACACTCATCTCAGTTTCCCTCTCATCTCGACACACACACACACACCACACACACGCACACACACACACACACCCAGTTTGTGTCTGTTCATTTCCTCCCTCGCTCTCATTCCCACACACACACACACACACACACTCGCGCACATGCACGGACCAGAGCCCCACTTTGATTATGAAGGAAAAAAGGAGGTCTTACAGGGAAAAAAGAGCTACAGAAATGTAAGATGTGTCATGGTGACCTTTGATGGCGCCGAGAGAGGGAGCAGCCGGAAAACGGCTGCCGCTCACTCCGTCTCCGTGTCTCCTCCCTTATTCCCCCTCAAATATTTGGACAGAGACATGTCAGTTTCACCATGCAAGATGAAAAGAAATAATTGAGATGAAAGACATTCTAAAGTCATCACAGCTGCTTATGTACTCCAGGTGCAAGCCGTCGCTGAGCAACAAACGGAAATGTTCAACGTTGATGTTTTATCGAAGACCTCATTTAAATGTTTTAGGCGTCCAGGACAGACGGTGTTTCAGTGCAGATGTTCGATTCTGCATATTTTTGGTGTCGATCTGATACCATTAAATGCACGCCCCGTATCGCCGATGCCAATACTTTTCACCTCACTTTGATAAATTATCACTCTTCTGACCTTTTAGGTGTCCTTGTTGTTTTTCCTTTGAATTAATTTGTTCAGATCTGGACAGAATTTGAACAAAGTTTGTTTGTATTTGCAAAATTGTTTAATAACGCGTTAACAAGATTTTCAACATTGTGTTTATGCTTCATGGCATTGGTACCGTTATCTAAGGCAAAAGTAGTGGATAATTCAGAATACCCCACTGATTATGGTTATTGGTCTTTTGATATTTTTATTCAAAATCCTTTTTAGACCTTCGATACACTTCGATCTACTAAAATGTTTTTATTTTTGATTTTATCTTTAGATTAGTTAATTTCCAAACAAACAAGTAAGTCTGTCACGACAGCAAATTTCGCTGGACGATAAATTGTCCCGGAAGTTATTAAAATAAACAATAAAATTGTTGTTTTGAGACCATTTTCAAGTAATGTTACAATAAGAATACATCTGTAAAATCAATAAACTTCAAAACCTAATGAACGTTTAACACTGGAACCGTTAAATGTTTAAATATCCAAATAAATAAATAAACAAAACAAAAAAAGAAAGAAAAAGAAAAACAACAAACAAAAAGAAAAACAACAAACAAAATTAATCATAAAGTTTCTGTAAACAAAATTGTTCTTCAAATAAGGGCTTGTTGAGGCCAAAGCACCTGACTGAAGACTTTTATCATCCAGTTTTTGGTAAAAGAGAGAAAAGAGAAATAATGCAAATGGAAATTATGGAGATTATTGAGATTATCTTGATTTATCAAGACAATCAATCAATTATCGTGCATTTAATTGATTCGTTGCCGATTACGACTGAATGAGTAAAATATTACATTATGACATGATGTTGTTTAGCGTCTTGCTAGAACTTCTGTTTCAGTGAATCCAATGGGAAGCAGCAACTGTTTCCCTCAAATTTTAGCCATCCAGTGTTTCTGCAGTTGAGCACATTTAGATGAACTGTTTCTACTGCAGTAATTTAGGATGAGTGTCAGTAGATACTGACTGCGCTTTAGTGCTGGTCTCTCCTCTTCCACGAAATATAACCACATATGTCCTCTGTGCACGGAGTGACTGTGAGGAATGTTAAATTCAACACATACTTCCTCCAATATCAACATTTTACATGAATTCTAAGATCTCTTTTTCTCTCAAGTCCTTTTATAAGCCAAAATTTGAAAGCCCTTAGGAGGCTTTTCTCCATATTGGACAGAAGACAGAGAGCGATGAGATTTCTTTTGCTAAATACGTTTCACAGACTGAAGCACATATTGGAATGAAACAAACGGAGATGTGAGAAGTTTCCCTTTTGTAAATCAAAAAGAGAAGTGCAACGTCTTTCTTTCCAGGAAACTTTCTTTTTCGCTTCATCTGGGATTCATCACAGTAAAATAAGATAAGTACTGTCTTCTCACTGTCTTCATTTTAAACCTGCAGGAAAATATGTTTTTCTTTTTCTTTTACATATTTTGTTAAAACTGTCAGCATGTTATGAGACAGACATAAGACAAATAATCTGTGGAAAGATTGACCTCCTTTCAGAGCTTCTGTAGCAGACCTATCAAAAACAACCAATCAAAGCCAGGGGAGAACCTTAGGGCTGTCCATCAACCTGTGTGTGCGCTCCTCAGTGCGCAAACAGCATTCCACGTAAAAGTGTAGGTTTATCTGCTGTTTTCTATGGCTATGCTAAGTAGCCTGAGCATTCACAGCAGAGTCTGTTGCATTGAATCAGCTGTAGCATATCAGATAGAAAGCGGCAGGGTCTGAGCAGTGTGTTCACGAGGGCCATTGACAGCGCTAAGACCCGCCTCCTGGCTCTGATTGGCAGTTTGTTACAGACGGCAGCAGGAGAAGGCAGAGGAGCTTGATTTTTCTCACAGATTATCTGTCTCACATTCTTCAGTCATGACACGGTGGCAGCTTAACACATGTAAAAGTTACATACTGCAACTTTAAGCAAGTATTAGATTAGGGACCTTTAAAATATATGCATAAAATTTTGTCGACAGAGTAAAATCTACAACAATAAATATTTAAAGGAACAGAGAGAGAGAAAAAAAAAATCCTTCCTTGGGGCAAAGCAAAAATTTCCCATGCTTTGGATTTCAAACCTGGCTTAAAATTCTGAACATGCTTCCTTTGATCCATCTTTCCCTCCCAGCCCCGCGGCGCGCCCGCAAACGTCTGCATTCACTTCCCTGACCCCACCTGCACCCTCTCAACACACCCGCGTTTTGTTCCACGCCTCCGGACGGCAGACCATCTGCGGCGGCCACAAAGGCGACCCGCGGCGCGACTATAAAGCCTCTGTTGTTGGCGGCCCGCCGCCCACCGAGCCCCCGAGAAGACAATACGCGCCTCCGTTCCCGCTCGGTGACATTCACCACGGCCATACCTGCATGCAAGACAATCTCCTAAGAATGTCCCTGCCTTTCTGAGGAGCTGCTGTTGTTTGCTGCTCTGGTCTCATACCATTCCCACATGTCTGAGAGCTGCCCACCAGACCTGAGGGAGTATTGGTTTGTAAAACAGAGAGGTGGAGGGCGGGAATACATTTTTCATTCCGATAAGGTTACCTCTCAGCTTTTTTTTTTGCCTTTCAGAATTGCAAAGAAATGCATGAGTGATCTGGCAGACAGGTAGAGGAGTAAGACAGAGAGAGAGAGAAAGAGGGGAAAGTAATTATGATGGCCGCTGACATCTTGTGAGAGATAGGCGAGGTCTGGGAAAAACGGTGGGAGGAGGAAGGAAGGAGTGAACTCAGGTGGATGGAGCAGTCGGCCGCAGGGAGGGTGGAGGCAGAGCGGAGGAACAAGACAGAGGAGCTGGTTTTTGTCCCCTCATCAGGGGGCTGTCAGATTTATAAATAACAGTAATCAATGGCTCAGCTGGCTCTGTCCTCTGCACTAATTGCTTAAAGTGCTTAAAAATTAGCTCATGCATTTTGTTTTCCTGGGCAGCGTAGTCAGAGAGCAGCAACTGGGCTTTTGTCTTCTCCCCTCCAATCTGGTGTTTGGACCCATCTTTTGGATCCAGCATCGTGTGATTAGAGCAGACAGCGGTGATGCATTGAGGACAGATTATCGTAGGATATCGTTGCTAACAGAGCCCGTAGCCATGTCAGATTGACATTTCTTCACAGCAGTCTGGATGGCCCGATTCCAACCTTCTCACCCAAAAATCTATCTGATCTGAGCGGCTGTTACATTTTATCTAATGTTTGCTATTAACGTGACATAATTCTGCACAAGAAGAATCCAAGCGATGTAAATCTGGATGTAAGCAATGACTGAAAACTATAATGATCAAGATTTTGAATTTGTGAAAGGCGTTTGTGTCAGTGAAGCGCATCTCTCCGCTCCTGGCTCTGACTTCATATCTGAACAGACTTCTCTACAGAAGGCTGTTGCTGCTGAAGGTTTTTTTTTTTGTCATCTTCCTTTGTCTTGTTATGATCTTGTGACAAAGCTGCCAGCTCTGAATCGTTTTAAAACCGTCCCGCTGACGGTGGCATCCATTGCCAACCAAAGAGCGCTGCTGTGCGAGGTCAACGTTCTCCTCCTGCGTATGGAAATCACTCTGGGTAGCAGGTAGTATGAACCACAATGCAAAGCAAATCTGATTTCAGCAAAAACTTGTAACTGAGCCTCAAGGGTTTGTAAAACGTTGACCTTTATACCGTGAAGATGAAGGCTGAGGCAGAGCCTGGTGGCAGCAAAAAGGGCTTACATTTAACTACGTCTTAGGCCTCCAATAGGAACAAACTAATTAACATTTGTTATTAGACGAAAAAAACAAAGCAAAACAAAAACAAATTCATCTCTTTACTAAACAGTATCAACACCAGCTGTGTTTCCATTGACCATTGCTAATTGCTTTGGCGCTAAAAGAGTTGGTTCTCTTTCAAAACTGGCTTATTTCTCATGACTTAAGTCACATGATAGACTACCGGATGTTACTCCCCATGAAGAAGAAGGAAGCAGTTGGAGGATGATGGTGAGGCATGTCTTTTAACGACTCATCTCACAAACAAGCTTATTCGCGCGTGTGATTTGGACCAACATTAAGCAGGCATATTGCTCCAATTTGCAAAACAGGTGAATAAAGTTTTGTTTGATTGGGATTAGTGTGTGACAGTTTCATTGTTGTAAATCTTGTCTTCACAGCGATGTATTTGACTGGCATGATGTTGGCCCTTTCCCAGTGTTTCCGTCAGTCTCTGTCTGTAGCTGCCTGCAGCAGCAAGTCCCACAGGACCGTCACGCTTTGCAATGTGCCGGCGCTTCAACGTCTTCCTGCAAACCTTTGTGCCACCCATCAATCCTCTACCATTTCATTCTTAAAGCAACGAGATACTGAACGTTGGGAAGAGCCCTTTATTTGGTGAAATCTCCCACTGTGGTCAACTCACCACAAGTGGAAAAGAAAAACCCATTTTACGGCTTTTCTTTGTGACTTTGCTCTGGTACCGACAGACCTGTTTAGGATGACCAGCCATCGTCTCTTTGGACTGTGGGACGAAGCCAGAGTTCCTGGAGAGGAATCACACATTCAAGCCCAAACACGCAAACTCCATGTAGAAGGACGGCAAGTCAGGAATTGAACCAAGGACCTTTCTTTCTCCAAAAGCACAGGGATAACAACTGCTTCACCATACAGCACAGAGTCTCACTCCAATGGATGTGCTTGTACTCCCAAACATCAAACATGGTGTAATTGATCATTACACTCTGAAGTAGTTTCATTTGATATAGTTGAACGTCCTCAAACCAGCCTCTCTGTAACTGCTCTGTTTGACTCTTAATAATCTTGTCCTTCCTCAGAAATGCAGCAGTGGCCTTAAACATGTGGATAAAGCGCAGCCAAAATGGTGGCATTATTAAGCAAAGAAGCAGCAAAGACAGGTTAGAAATGTGATGATAAAGTAATCTGTGGCCTTTAAGCTGCAGGAAGCTGTGACATTTTCATTTAGAATTTAAAGGAGCCAACAGGTGAACAGGTAGTTGTTCCAGAGCTGAGGAGAATAATAAAGTAAAAGTTCTCTGCTATTGTCACATTTTGGCAACAGAAGAGTAAAGATGACCAGGGGTCTCATTTAAAAAGTCTATACGCTCTAGACGGGGCCCGAAAGTTGCGCAATGCCATTTTCCAGGCAGAGATTCTGATCTATGAAACACAAACCTGGCGTGGAACATGCGTGGAAAAACCTGGCGTGGAACATGCGTGGAACATGCGTGGTCCCTGGCGCCAACGCTGACCCCTTCGTTCCATACAGTCGATCATGTTGTTTTGGAAACAGAGGAAATGGTGACACAGATGTGAAACTGAAACTGAAGCCAAAACCTCATCATGATTTCCTCAGATCTTTAATCACATATCGAACATTAGCCACAGACCGACTATCATAAGCATTCTAAAGCACAGTGTGATATTTGCTTGCGCTGCTTAGATATTGCTGCTCTTTGTATTAATTTCTTTTTTTTTTGCTGTATATAAACATCATCTGTTTTGTGCTTGAAGATGAATCTACATAGTTAGATGATTGATGCTCAAAACCCTTTCATGCATGAATTATGATCCTTGATGTCAGGATTTTTTTTCCCAAAAATGTTTTTGAGTTTTTTAAGGAATAAAAAAGGTGGGGGAAAAAGATTTGCTAGATTTTTTTGTAGTTGATCAGTTGTCATTTTCTCCAAATGCAAAATTGTCATTTGGAAAATACTTGATGTCACAACATATATATTTTTTTAGAGTTTTCTGCAGTAGAAAGGGGGACCGGGTTGGTCGGCATGTGTTTTTGTCTGTCCGCCATATTGGATTTAACAAAAATGATCTTGCAATTGAAGTGGATGGCCAGTAGTTGACAGTGTGTCATATCATACGCTAGTGTCAACTTTAGTGGTCTGTGTGCATTTCAAACATAAAAATTCACAAGAAACACAAGAAAATGGTTTTTCGATAGCTATCCACTGCAGTGACTGCTGCACATGAAAGGGTTAAAATGAACTGACTTTTGAGTGTAAGTGTAGACGATAAATTTTCATCCAAAACATTAGGGGTTTTTTTTAACCGTAATGAGTGAAACAAACAAATGAAATAACTATACATGAGGAACTTCCAAAGAAACAACAAACAACCACAAAAGGGCCTCAATCCAAAGCTGCTGCACAGGGAGCGCTTGTTCACAGCTGGACGACTCCAACTGAACGAGAGACTTAAGCTTTGAAAAAGACAAAGCTTAAGGTAAGCTTTAAAATCACTGTTTGTGTATCCACAGATTTTTATAGCCTCGAAGAAGAAACACTGCTGAATGTAAAACGGAGCTCCAAGGAAGACAGGATTTAACGTTTTTAAGAAAAAAGAACAACACGGAGCATGAACGCTGACCTGTGTTGGTTTCTTCAGGGGCTTCAACGTCAATCGCTCAGAGGATCTCATGACTAATGATGAATAATTTACTCCCCAACGTTGCGCTCCATCTGCTTCACGCCGAAAACATCAAACAGCGAAGTGAAGCCGGTCCTCGGAGGGCCACAGCTGCTGCGGGTGAAGGAACAAGGAGCCACATCTTTTCCTCTCACCGAGACGGGCAGTGAAGAACGGCTTCAAAGTTTATTGGGTTAATCTTGTTGGATTATAAATTGGCTCTGGAAATGTCACAACAAAACACCTATTATATTTTGACATTTACGAGCTGGTCTGAGGTCAGAGAAAGACGAAAGGCGACGGTGTGATCAGGGTGGAGACGATCGGAGACGATCGGACACACTCAACTCGAAAACGACTAAATGTATTGGCTGCTACATGGACGAAGCTGACATTATAATGGTGAAACTAAAAGATCATAAAGTCAAGAGATGAAGTGACGAGCTTTTCCTCTATGGAAGTGCAAAGTTCCTCACTAAACCTCCTATAAATTTGGCGTATTGATGAGGAGGGTTTAGGTTCAGTGAAGGTCAGTGACCGTCTCACTGCTCCTTCTTTTCATATTAAAAACGTGAGTTTATTCTCCTTTTTTCAAGCTGTTTAAAGAAACATGCTGTAAAAGGAATATCGGTTGTGTTTCTCATTTGTAGATTTTTTCTGTGAGTTTGTGAAATGTTCAGAAATCTTTGGAGGGATGGAAGGCTAAAAGTCAGTCAGGAATCCCAGAAGCGTCGATTGCTGCCTGACCGGCCGTCATCTGTGGAGCATCTCAAACACTTAAAGTACAAATCAGAATGTTTGGATATTTAAATTTTAAACTTTCTCGTTTGAGAAAGTTCTGAGCTTTAAAGTGCTAAGCAAATCACTTCAAATGTCTAATAATGTCAGACTAATAATTCAAGGTTGAGTGATGCTGCTCATCTGAAAATAATTGCAATGTCACTTTTTACAGTGAATATTAACCCCCACAAATGTCAAATTAGTCCATTTCGAGGGGTTGCCGGTTTGACTCCCTCTCCGTCTGTCTCAGTTGCATCATTAGAAATGGTTTATTTATCAAATCTGCATTTACAACACATGAGCAACACCAGGTTATGCAAATAATGAAACAGTTAATACAATTTGTTAGTTGTGGCATTAAAGCAGACCAGACGTTTCCTGCTTCAGATGAGACCTGGACATCATGACGGCCTCTTCAGCCGCCAACGTTCCTGCCCTTAAACCATCTTGGTGGTACATTTTGGGTCATTTTCCAACTAGAAGACCCATTTGTCCCAAATCTACAACTTCCTGACTGACGCCTTGAGGCATTGCTTCGCCATTTCTACATAATGGTTTTTTCCCCGTCGAGTCATTTATTTTGCAGATTGCTCTGGTCCGTCCTGCAGCAAAACATCCCCAACAACTTGACGCTCCGTCTCACATGGTTCCTCCTTTTCCCACCACATTCAGACGGAGCTCTAAAAATGAAAGACTGTGTTTGATCGAAACTGACTTTTAATTTGCTTTTTCTGGTGTCAGAAACTGTATCATGAAAACTGTGGACTATTTGGCATTATTGCTTCAAACAAAAAAAAGCAATTGTTTAGTGGAAGATAATATTTTTGGTGATAAATATTTTTGTGTAAATGCAGTGAGGAATTTCCCTCTGCAGATACTGAAGTTGTAAGTTAAATGCAGTGTTGAAGTCGTGAGTGATCTTTCCCCCTCCGTCTCTCTTTGCGATGTGCAGACTTAAAGGGAAACGCTTGCAGCCAAATCAAGCTCCCAACAATGCCGAGGCCGCTTTCCCACAGATCTGTTCTGCTGTCGAAAATCCAATAAAAAGAAAAAGAACAAAACCTACAACGCACCCCAGAGGGCTTAGTGGGCCAGACAACATCTCTTATCTCCTCTGTTTTTCCTTTTCTTTCGCTCTGTTTTCTTTAGAATTTCCTTTCATCCAGCTTTTATTGTTCCTCCTGATGTTTAACCCGCCTCCTGACGCGACCCCGTCTCTATCGCCCTTCCCTTTCTTTTAAGATCTGCACTTTAAGAAGCAGTCTCTGTAAATTGTTCATATAAAATATGTCTCCTCATATTTTATAAGTCTGAGAAAACAATTTCAAAACTAGGAAATCTATTCCTATTTTTCCAGTTATTTTTTATGCATCTATATAAATTTGAATATATTGATAATATTTGTTTAAATATAATTGCACTGAATAATTATTTATGGTATGAGATTTATCTTTTTTTAAAGGTTCCGGTTGTGAATCCAGCTTCCTCGCCTCAGGAGAACATGGTAACTAAGGCTGAGATCCTCTTGCAGGTGGATGGGTGGTCTAGTTTTGGGCCCTTCTTGTTTGCCTTTTTTTTTTTCCCTCACCTTGACTTTCTTCTTTGCGTGTGACCACTGTCCTCAGAGCAAGAAAGTACTCAATGCAAATTATGTGCAGCTTCTTGATCTCCCCTTGCATGTAAAACAAGTCAAACGGCAGCTCAAAATTGCTGCTGTCGGATTGAGTGCATATGGTCTTTCTGGCTTATTTCGGTGTTAGTATGCGTTGTGTAACCTGACTCCTGCATTAAAACCACGGGGATGGGCTTCAGTCGCCCTGTGGACTGATTTTCTCCAGTCATCTTCAGCCTCATCTGTTGCAGGTGTTTCTGCCAGATTCCATGTTAAGAAACAAGTCATTAAATTTGCTGCCATCAGGGTCTCAGACAAGCACAATGATACCCGTTTAACATCATTAGAGCCATTTGTCTCTATCTATCCCTGCCTTCTCGTCTTGTTTCACAGAGTGTCCTGGGTATGTTTTCACGCTGGTTTCGCTCTTAAGCTAACCTCTCCACCAGCTGTGAGGAAGATGACGAGCAAAGCCAGGTCACTTTGTTTGATTCTGCTTGTGCCCGACTGCACATTTGCATGTTTTCCCCCGATTTCTTCTCCTCTGAAGGGAAGATTTATTGCCTGCTGTTTATCATCAACAAAGATGACAACAAACTAATTAGAACTGTGAGAAATTGTCCCAGAGAATGAATATTTAATAACAAATTGCTATTGAAAGATCAAGATGGCGAGGGAAGCTCGCGGCGTACGGTCCCTTTAGTGGAAATAAATGGGGATTCAGCGGAATTCAAATCAAAACCGAGATGTGTGGCCAAATGGCCGACGAACCGCAAGGAAAAACAAGATTGTTTTTAATGCGGCCAATAAAAGCAATAATGTGTGCGAAGATTAGAGAGGACAATTAGCGGTGAGATGGGGCATTAGCAGCAACAAAAAAATGTTGTGGTTGTTTGTTTGGTGTGATAAAGGCTGTACTGAATGAGCCAAACACTGTGGGCTGGCCAGACAGAGGCAGTCTATTAAAACTCATTAGGGCCGGGAATGAGACAAATGAAGAGCGCTTCACAACGGCGAGAGAGAAAAGACCAGCTCCAAGCTGTTTATTCCTGACGGCTCGGCAACGGGGTCAGAGGCCAACGTTGTGTTCCGCGTGAATGGTTACGGCGGCTAATCCCAGACAGTTTTATTTATGGCACCCACCTCCGCGATAGGCGGCCCCGATCCGTGTTCGCTCGAAACTCGGCCCTGGAATCGAGAGCAAGAGGTCAAAAGGCTAACGTTGGCCGGACCGGCAGGGGTCGGCACGGGGCGCCTTTTAAACGGGTTAATACAACCTCTGAGCAAACAGACAAGACCTCTCTGTCTCTGAGAACACCAGCGTCTCAGGGACGCTCTATTATTCATCTTCCTTCAAAGCAGTTTGGGCCTAAAATGAAGAGAGGAAGAAAGATTGAGCAAGTTTGGGGGAAAGGAGAAAAAAAACGAGGGCTATGGCCAAACCACTGCAATAAAAGTGATGTATGAGACGTCACTCAGTGATTGGCTCAATTCATCACCCACAAAACACAACCATGTCTGTGTCCACACGCACAGGGTGTGTGCGAATGCGTGTGTGCACACATACACACTCGCACACACCTTCCAGCCTGTAGGCTATTAGAAGCTCAATAAAATAAGCACTTTGCAAATAAGGGATGGAGCAATCTGTTATTGGGCTGTATTAGCTCTACCTGAAGGCACTGACTCATGCACACTGACTTTAAGTGGAACAGTTCTAAAGATGGAAGCGCAGGAGCAGAAAGCTGAGAGAACGCAGGTGGTAACTAAAACTGATGGCATAGATCACAGTCGCCCTGATTAATGCTGGAATCATGCGATGCCTCAAAAACAGCTATGGATAAGGCTTTAGTCCAGCCATGTTTTCTTCTGTAACGCTCTCAGTGCAGAAGAGGGTCGTAAAGTAAAGGGCAAAAGTTACAGGAGGGGTTGAGTCGAGTCAGTAACAAGGCAAAGTGCTTCACATGATGAAAACAATACAGCAGCCAATTACGAAACAAGCAGCAGACATCACATTTTGTCAAATGCAAACATCAAGAATAATCATCATCAAATACTGAACTTTTATGAGTCAAAGGCAACAGGTGGGTCTTAGTCTAGATTTAAAGGAACTCAGTGTTTCAGCTGTTTTGCAGTTTTTTGGAAGTTTGTTCCAGATTTGTGGTGCATAGAAGCTGAATGCTGATTTTCCATGTTTGGTTCTGGTTCTGGTTCTGGTTGTTGCAGAGCAGAACCAGAACCAGAAGACCTGAGCGATCTGCAAGATTGATATAGCAACAGAAAATCTTTCATGTATTTAATGCATGTAACTTTGTATTAAAAATGTCATGATTTACCGAATGAGATTTTATGACAACAGTAATAAATATTCATGAAGACTTACTGGTGTTCATGACAGATGTTATGTCATGTTTATGACGATGTTATGACAGTGTTATTCACAACCTGTCAAAGTGTTACCATAATTTCTAACTGGGTCGTTGACTTTAGAAGTGGAGGCAACAACCAAACTAATCCACAAACGCAGCAAAATCAAAACAAATTACTCAACAAATATAGACTTCTCTCTATAAATATATGCAAATTTAAAGCTTGCCAAAGTCTGTGAACCAGTGAGTCAGAAATGACGCATCATATTAGCCACAAAACTGGCCTTGCCCTTGCTGGTGACAGTCTTGTTGCCCTTGCACTTGAAGATGTCAACTCACCGTGTTCCTCAGTGTGTGTGTGTGTGTGTGTGTGTGTGTGTGTGTGTGTGTGTGTGTGTGTGTGTGTGTGTGTGTGTGTGTGTGTGTGTGAAGAACTTTGCCCAGATGGAGACCCTTGCATGGCAGTCACCATGACAGGGTCAAGAAGGGAGGAAGAGCACTGACACTGACGACGCTGGTCCTCTGATGACTCTCTATGCACACACACACACACACACGCACACACACACACTGGTGCTACTTGCTCAAACACAAGTTAAAAAGGACCAAACACACAGTGAGTAAAATTAGATTTGAGGCTCGCGAGTTGCAACCAAACAATTATTTTGAAAGTGAATCCTAAATGTTCCCTCAGAGTTCTGTAATGCCTGTATATACAAATGAAGTACTTTAAGGAAATTATGTTTTGTTTCATCCAATCATGGTTTTCTTGGGCTTTGCTTCTACAAATAAAATTTAAAAACTAACAGTGAAGCTAAAGCGTCATTGATCCACCTCTTAATGTAAGTGTGTGTCTTGTTTGCCTTCTGGTGAACGTCTTTACCAAAGTTTCAGTTGGAAGCTTTTGTCTATTTTTCTATCGCGAAGAAAACAGTTTAGGATTGAATGGAGAGCATCTGTGAGCATCAGTGGTCAGATTATCTACTAGGTTAAAGCTGGGCTTTGACTAGACCTTTCTAAAACATCAGTAAGTGATCTAAGCTATCCCATTCTGGCTCCCGATGAATGTTCAGGTTGTTAGCTGGAGGGTGAACCTCTGAAGCTCTTTAATTCATCCTGGAACATTTTTTTTCTTCCAGATTTGATCTCTAACAAACCTTTGGGGTCTGGACAGAACAGCTGGATTTATGCACTGATAAAATACACTTTTTTAAATTACAAAAATAAATAAACTTTCCAAAGTTCTCTTAACTTAGAAATGAGTTAGAAAATTTATTGGCTCAAAATGAAATCCTGACTTGTTAAGATTAGCCTAGTTGTCACCGCTGCTGCATAAATGTCATGTTAAGTCAACTTGATGTAACAGTGTAATTAAATAAGTTGGGCCACTTTTTAAAATAAGATGCCTCTTAACTAATCATTTTTTATTTAATATAATTGCTAAGGATAGTTAAGTTAACTCTATTGAAGTTGAAACAATAACTTTAATTAAGAGACAAAGTTGATGCAACTCAACTTAATTGAAGCAACATGAAAACTAAACAGAATCATTATACTGGGATTAGGTAATGCACAGTTTACCACATACTTTAATAATTAGATTATTTCTGAGGTCATGTTAGTTGCACTGCATATATTTTGGCATAACAGAGTAAAATTTGCCTGACATTCTTAGTTTTAAAAAATAAAACCCGACTACGTTTCCCCATTGTTTCTCTTCCACTATCGTCAGTGTTTGCACTTCAACATAAATCATCAATAATTACAATGATGTCTGTGCTTACAACGTGACGAAATGTGAACAGTTCAAGTTCGGTTTTGCAGCTCACTGAACCGTCTCTGTTAGCAGAAGCTTATTTGCTCGACGTAAAGGTCGTAGGTGTGGAGAACTCCCTCACTTCAAGATATTTAAATTCAGCTTAAGGCCATTAATCCCAGCTTTCTGCCTGGTTGAACAGGAGAATCCTGGAGGTTAAGGAGGCTAAGGAGGTTTCCACGGGTCAGAGGCGAGCGACCAGTCGCTGTAGAACCTGGCAGAGTGGTGGTGGCGTGACAATGACTGCCTCCTCTGTCACACAGGACCAAGATGCACAACATTTTTAGCAAGAAAATCAGAAAACGGCTTAAAGAATGAATCAAGAGATGTGTCAAAGATTTTTATATGCTTAACCCTGACAAACCTTGAGATGTTTCTGATGTTTTACACAAAAAAGACAAATTAAGAAGAAGGTTGCATGAATAATTACTTCCACAACATGATTGATGGTGAACATGCCACAGTAGACAAAGTAACAACTTCTCTCCAAATAAACTACTAGCTGTTTACACAATCACAGTTAACTTACTCATGTTTTAATTTGTTGCTAGGAGATACTTTATTGCAGCATCAACTAAATATTAAGTGAAAAGCAAAAAAAATGCAGTTAGAACATATTACTCCCCATTTTGACTATTGTGTTATGTCTCTAATAGGCGTTTTGCAGACTGTAGCAGTGCTTCCAGCCCTGCGCCGCTGTTAGAGACTGACAGCTCTATACCGCGGCTCCAGCTGTGTGACAGGTTGCCACAGAAACCCCGGAGAGAGCTGCAGGCTAATGCTGAACAGCAGCAGCTGGCACTCAATCTATGGATATTTTTTGCGACTTTATCCAGGTATTTTAAGACCTGCTCTGTGGATGAACCCGAGATCAGGTGTTTGCAGAAGTGAGAAAACTCCCAGCTGGTCCGTCTCTTCTCTCCCTCTCCCAGTAATCATTCAAGTAGATGTGCTTTGGAAACAAGACTTTGAATCCAATTACTTATTTCAGCATCGGTGTGGATGAGCTCTATTGGTAAACCCACCGTTCATTTTCAGGATGTCATCATGCAGTGACAATAGTCCATCACAGGGCCTAACATAAACAAATGAGACACTATAGCTTACCACATTAACAAAATAAAAAGAAGATTTTTCCTCTGAGTGCAGATCAGCCTATGAAAATACAGAAAATGCTACTGGACCAGTGCTCCTTAAAGGGACAGCATCATGTGTTTTCCAGGCACATGGAGCCATTTTGTAACACAATCTGTTGGGTATTTTAACCTGTACATATAAAAAACCACACAGAGAGTATTATCACTTCAGCCTTTGCAAAGGGGGAGAGTCTCAGTGGTGCCTCAGGACAACTTGCCTCCCTGCAGCAGCCTGGTTTTATTGAAAGCGGGCCGGGGGCCGGTAATAAAACAGAAACTTAAAGATAAGGAGTCGAGGGGCATCTGTGAACCAGCTGGAACCGGTGTCTCCAACAAAAGCATGGTCCACCTCACCTTGTTTCCAGCTTAGAGTAGAGAGACAAACTTATTCATGAGATAACTATTTGCAAAACTCTGACACGATCAAGTAACTAAGTTAACTTCAGTTGTTATAAAAATGCTTTATAAATCAAATATTACTTAAAAGAAATTTTGAATTTGTCATTTTGGGCCTCTGTCTCTTTAAGAAATTCCTCTTCTTTCTGAGACTTGACCTTCAGGAAGTCGTCACAACATGGCTCCTCTATTGAACCTTCAACAACATGTTCACCAGGGTTGCACAGAGGAACAGCCTGTATACCAGCAGGTACCCACTTCAGCCAGGTGTTTGCTAATTGCTGCTGGCTAGTCTGAAGGAGCTGAGATATTTGAAACAATTGTAGCTAATAATTAATCTGATTGAAAGTTCTTACTCCTCTTCTTCATTTGGTATTTGGAGGAAATAATAATAATTAGAAAGACTTAAGTCACTTGTACAAAAATATCCTCTTTCATTTGTTTGTTCATTTGGAGTGGGATATGTTTTTTATGACATTTTCATGATTTGCTTCGTTTAGGTTAGCTTGTAATCTATTTGACTGAGGCTTTGTCTCAGTGTGGTAACAGAACAGAAACTCTCCACATCAGACTGGTTCTTCTTAAAATATGTGGCAAAATGTCGTCCATGCGGTTTACAGCCTATCACTGGTTGCAGTGTTGTATAAAGTACTGAAATTTCAGAGTCAAGTAAAAGTACAGGTACCGCTCCAAAATATGACTTTGGTAAAAGTAAAAGTCACTGATTGAAATGTTACTTGAGTTAAAGTATTAAAGTATCTGAAACGTCTTGTACTTAAGTACGGAAATTACTGTAAAAATGGATGTACTCAAGTAATGTAGTGAAAAGTACAAGTAAAAAGTAAAACAAGGGAAATGCAGTTTGAATGACATTTTTTATATTTTGGTAAACTTGTCAAATACACTTAAAATAATGTACATGACCAAGTGCAGGCAAAATGAAACCTTCTAATACCTGCAGGCATCATTTAGTTAAGAAAATTAAGTGCTTTACCTAAACCACAAGGTTAACTTAACCTGCTTTACAACTGAACCAGCTTCTTAGTAAACCCTAGGACAGAAAATACAAAGTTTTTGTAAGCCTTAAGTTTTCCTTTTCAGTAAGGTCAGTGCTGAAAATGAAAAAAAAAAAAAAGTCAGTACAGAAAATGTGGCCAACATGAAGAAAAAAAGCCGTTACAATTACTCTACTTCACAAACTATAGGTGCACACAACTGGTCATTATGCAAAAGAAAAAAAGAATTGGGAGGTAAATGCAGCTTATTTGGCATCTGAAGAGGGAGAGCTTTTTTGTAAACTTAATGGGAAAAAGGTAATAGACCTCCGTGAAGCTGACACCCACCTACTCAAATAATCCAGCAAATAGTCTGATTTGTTAGTGCTCCGTTTGTGCAGCTTTGGTTTCCGAGATATTAAAAGTTATTTTTTAGGCCATCCAAAATATATACTTTTTAAGATTAAAATTACTGAAAATATTGAGTCTGACTAAAAATTCACTAGAGAACAATGTGTCTCGTGTAACAGCATGAATTTTGTGTCAGTTGGTCACAAGGCAAGAAATCCATTTCCATTCATCGGTGTCAAACTCCAGTCCTCAAGGGACACTGTCCTGCAGTTTTTAAATGTGCCACAGGTACAAAACACTGGAATGAAATGGCTTAATGACCTCCTCGTGTAGATCAGTTCTCCAGAGTCTTGCTAATGACCCAATTATTCAGGTGTGGTGCACCTGAATAGAATAATTGGTGTGGTGTTTGCTATGTGGTGCACATCTAACAGTTGCAGGACAGGAGCCCTTGAGGACTGGAGTTTGAAACCTGTGTTTTTCAGGAGAGTTTGGATGTAAAATTTGTTGACTCTCCCTGAGTGAAACTCCGAGCGCTTGAGGAAGGGGAGACCTAGAGAACAGCTGGCCGAAATTAGCGTTAATTAATCGGATCAACCTTGAGCTAGACGCCGCTCACACCGGATATTAGAGTAGCCAAACTGAAAACAACTTTGCTGTGTTTGTTTTAACTGCACAAACCTGCACAAACAGAGCACTAACGAACCAGCCCACTTTGGCTTGTTTTGGAGCAAAATGGGGGGATGGTAACTGGCCTAAAAAAATCATTTTTAATATCTCGGAAACCAAAGCTGCACAAACAAAAATTTTAATGGCACAAACCTACACAAACGGAGCACTAACCAATCAGACTGTTTGCTGGACTTTTTGACGAGGCTGGGGAGGTGCGAAACCTGTGTATCATATTTGTGGTGATGAACAAGCCCAGGCAAGCAGACTTTGTTGCAGTCGATCAGTAGGTGGTGTAAAAACACTTGCGTTTCTCTCTCTATTTTTGTAACGAGTAACTAAACCACCCATTGAAAATGTATCGGAGTAAAAGTATGCAATTAAGTTTGGAAATGTAGTGAAGTAAAAGTGAAAGTTGTCAAATATTTTCATACCCGAGGAAAGAATGAAGTACTCCAAAATATAAGTATATACTCCAGAGTATAAGTAATGAAGTATTTTTACTTCGTTACTATACAACACTGGTGTTTACTGTTTGCTGTGTATATTCTGTTTACTGTGTATATACTGTTTACTATGTATATTCTTACTGTGTTTGCTATGTATACTCTGTTTACTGTGTATATTCTGTTTACTGTGTTGTATGAAGTACTGAAATCTCGGAGTCAAGTAAAAGTATAGGTACCGCTCCAAAATATGACTTTGGTAAAAGTCCAAGTCACTGACTGAAATGTTACTTGAGTTAAAGTATTAAAGTATCTGAAATGTCTTGTACTTAAGTATGGAAATTACTGTAAAAATGGATGTACTCAAGTAATGTAATGAAAAGTACAAGTAGAAAGTAAAACAAGGCAAATGCAGTTTGAATGACATTTTTTATATTTTGGTAAGCTTGTTAAATACACTTGAAATAATGTACACAACCAAGTGCAGGCAAAATGAAACCTGCTGATAAATATAACTTTACCTGCTTTACAACTGAACCAGCTTCTTAGTAACCCTCCAGGACAGAAAATACAAAGTTTTTGTAAGCCTTAAGTTTTCCCTTTAAGTAAGGTCAGTGCTGAAAATGAGAAAAATAGTCAGTACAGAAAATGAGGCCAACATGAAGAAAAAAAGCCGTTACGATTACTCAACAAACTATAGGTGCACACAACTGGTCATTATGCAAAAGAAAAAAAGAATTGGGAGGGAAATGCAGCTTATTTGGCATCTGAAGAGGGAGAGCTTTTTTGTTAACTTGGTGTTTAATGGGAGAAAGGTAACAGACCTCTGTGAAGCTGACACCCCACCTACTCAAATAATCCAGCAAATAGTCTGATTTGTTAGTGCTCCGTTTGTGCAGCTTTGGTTTCCGAGATATTAAAAATTATTTTTTAGGCCATCCAAAATATATACTTTTTAAGATTACAATTACTGAAAATATTGAGTATGACTGAAAATTCAGTAGAGAACAGTGGGTCTCGTGTAACAGCGTGAATTTTGTGTCAGTTGGTCACAAGGCAAGAAATCTTTTTACATTTGTTTCTCAGGAGAGTTTGGATGTAAAATTTGTTGACTCTCCCTGATTGAAACTCTGAGCGCTTGAGGAAGGGGGAGACCTAGAGAACGGCTGGCCGAAATTAGCATTCATGAATCGGATCAACCTTGAGCTAGACGCCGCTCACACTGGATATTGGAGTAGCCAAAATCCAAACTGAAAACAACTTTGCTGCGTTTGTTTTAACGGCACAAACCTGTACAAACGGAGCACTAATGAACCAGCCCACTTTGGTTTGTTTTGGAGCAAAATGGGGGGATGGTGAACTCTGGATGGCCTAAAAAATAATTTTTAATATCTCGGAAACCAAAGCTGCACAAACAAAAATTTTAATGGCACAAACCTACACAAACGGAGCACTAACCAATCAGACTGTTTGCTGGACTTTTTGACGTAGGTGGGGAGGTGCGAAACCTGTGCATCCTATTGGTGATGAACAAGCCCAGGCAAGCAGGCTTTGTTGCAGTCAATCAGTAGGTGGGATCAAAATACTTACGTTTCTCTCTCGCTTTTTTGTAACGAGTAACGAAACCACACATTGAAAATGTATCGGAGTAAAAGTATGCAATTAAGTTCGGAAATGTAGTGAAGTAAATGTGAAAGTTATCAAAAATTTTCTTACTCAAAAGTATGAAGTACTCCAAAATATACTTAAGTAAAGTAGTGAAGTATTTTTACTTTGTTACTATACAACACTGAGTGGTTGGCTGACCACATACAGCTTATGATGTCATCACTGCTCAAATCTGGGAGGGGACAGAAAATGGCTGTTGTATGCGACTAGACTAAAAGTGACTAGAAGTTACAAAATTGTGTTGTAGTGTTTTTGTTTTGTATTGAATTTACTGCGTATTGATTGATTTTATTTGCGACCGTAAGTGTATCAATCTTCCCTGCATATGTTTAAAATTTAACAAATAGCTTTTTTGGATGAAAAAATAATTTTTTTTTTGTTTAATTTTGTCTGTTTTGACTTTTAAAGTTATGATCCAATTAAGGCGCAACAGCAAAACAACACTGAATCATTCATTAATATTTGTTGTTTTATGTATAAGGTAAAAGTTTCACAAAGAAAGTGTAATATTTACAACCCTTCCTGACTGTAGGGGGATCAGCCAGTGGCGAATGTGTGATTTATTAACAGTCTCACCACGGAGAGCAGCTCTGGCTCCTGCTGGGAGCCATTGCTGCGCCAAGAATCAGCCGCTGAGCTCTGAGCCGGGGGGCGGGGCCAAGGCCGTACCTGCTGCTCATACACTGAGACCAACAGACACTTCCATAAGTCTCATATTACTGAAGGAAAAGATAAAGATTTGTTTCTAGTTGCTCTTTTGAAAAAAAAAAAAAGTGACTAACTGTAGCAGCAAATTGGCTAAGGTGGCAACATTGGTTATTAGTTCCACTTCCAATAACCTTTCCCTTTAGGAACTGAAATTGCGTTGAGTTGAGTAGAAGAAGGCTTCTCAACTCATCTAAGATGAGTTGAGAAGCCTTTCAAAGTCTCATTTTAATGAAACTTTAAAATGTTTCATTAAAATTTAGACCAAGTTGGATGAAATGGACCTAAATATTTTAGACATTTTAGTTTGTTCCTATAATGGTAACATTTTTCTTTTTTTATTTATTTATTTTTTTAACTCTGCGCCACTGACCTTTTGGATTTAAACCTACAACAGGCCAATGAAGATAGCAAAAAAAAAAAAAGGAAGAGTGAATTTCCACCCAAAAATTTTTGAGATCAATCTAATAACGTCTGAGCTTTCTCTACATTTTTTTACTTTTCAAACTCAAAAATGTCCTTGTTTTTTTTTTTTTGTTTTCTTCTTCTTTAATTCTGAGATCATTCAAAATAAAAAATCTGAGAGTTTTTTTCAGCGGAAATTTACTCCTCCTACATTAATATCCTAATACCTGATACACACAGATACATAATCAGTGCACATAATTGAATTAAATTATTTCACCTGTAAATGCAGCATTTCTTGATGATTTCACAGAACTTTTGTTAGCTTGTGTGCTAAGCCCCTCCCAACTAACTCCCGACAGGAGGGATTACAGAAGGGTGTACAAAGTGTGGTCCGTGGGCCATTTGATGTGTTGGAACGGCCCAGTCAAAGGCCAGGTCTAAATTACATTGAGAATCTGAGGAAAAACTTGAATACTGCTGTCCACAGAAGCTCTCGGTGATGCCCACTGAGAAAATGTCTGGTAGATGTAATTAGAATAAAACATAAATCTGTAAAGCACCGACTCAACACAGATTCAATAATTCTGAGCGTATTCTTTTGTTAGCACTCAACAATTACTAAGTTCTTCAGTAATTAAACAAAAAAAAAAAAAACTTGTGTTTTTAGTTGTACTGTGATAATTTGTTTTAAAAAATAACAAAACAAAACAAAAAAAACAAGAAGCATGAAGAATTTTGAGGAACTGATTTGAATAAATGTACTCTCTCGATGCAATCAGTTTGCTAGTTAGAATAGCAGAGTGATTTCAGCTTGACTGTCATGGCTTCTCCCCTGCACATCATTTTACATAAGTTTGTTTCATATCAATATTGTGGAAACATCAGCAAATTCCATCTTTACCAGCTGCTTCCTATTAATTTACCTTTCCTGCCACATATATGTCTGTCATTTACATAAACTGTATCTGTAACCCAAATGTGCTGCAGCATGAGGTAATTTATGGGTCAAAGCTGAGAGATCCTGCTGTTGAACTGCTGGGTCCCGACATCTCACACTGCCTCCCTGTGGCCGGGAGAGAGAACTGCGCTACATGAGCCACATGGAGACAGTAAAATGTCACGGATTGGATCAGAAATGTGACGATAATTGGCTTTGGGACATTACCAGCAGTGTTGATTTAACCTTTCTAACCGGGGCGGTCTGGGTCAGGTCGGTCTTTAACAACAGCCTTGCCGGCTATAAAGCTGCAGTAATATCACGCACACTTTCATTCCATTAACACCTAAATGTGCTTTCCCCCCCATTTCTTTTTTTAGTTGTTTCTGCACTTTAAATCGTCGCAGCGGCAGCTCCTTAAAGCTCTGCGTTTTCAGCGTGTCGCACAGCCACCCTGTCCTCTCTTTCACCCCGAAATACAGAAATACTCCCTCTTCATCTTAACCCCCCCCCACCTTCCAGCTCCCCCCATTCTCCCCCCCCATCCTCCTCCGCCTCCAACTGGCTTTGATCCGCCCCTGCAGCCACACTGGAAAGATGACAGGCTGAGGAAGGAGAGAGAGTGGAGAGGGAGACGGAGAAAGGAGGAGAGAAAGACATGACAGCTCCTCAAGGGGGAGGAGAAGGGGACCTGAAAAGGAGAGCGTGCCATTCTGATGATGAGCTCCTCGCCATGGGAAGAGGAGGAAAAGGAGGAAGAGAAGGAAGACGGAGAGACGTATGCAGCATCAAAAGGTGCTGGAGCTGGGTTAAGCATGCAGACTCTCGCTGCTGTCTTTTAAAAGGGCAGTGTGGTGTGTTTTAAAGGCATGTGGTAACTGTGTTACCTTCAGTTTCTATGCACCACACATCTAGAACAAACTTCCAGAAAACTCCAAAACAGCAGAAACACCGGCTTCCTGTAAGTCAAGGCTAATAACCCACCTGATTTGCCTCATAATAACTAGAAATGCTGCTCACAGTTTTCTGGCCGATCGTCGATTACCCATCTTTAAAAAGCCTGACCTGCTGATTCTGATTTTAGCCGATACCTTGGTATATTTAGCAACTGAAATGTCGCTAAACACAGCAGGAAAAGCACTGAGCTAGCAGCAGTGGGGTTAACTGCAAAAATGATTTGGTGGGTCGGTTTGTCAGTCAAACCTCTCAGGAGAGAACAGAAGAGGACAGTGGCTGATTTTTAGATCTTTGTTGAGGTTGACAAGATTGGAGGATACAATCGCGTATAAGGATTCTCAAAATTAAGGGAATCAGCAAGTCGCTAAATCAATGCATTGATAAAAACAGTGATGTTTTTACCAGCATTTCACTAAAAAGTAGCACATGTAATGAACTCAGCAGACGCACAGTTCCACCAGATGTTTTCTAATTGCTGCTGGCTAGTCTGAAGGAGCCAATTTGGGGAGTTATGGAGGAGTACTGCTTTGTTTTTGATTAGAGAATAACTTCATAACACAATATAAAGCTCAAAATTTTACAGACTGCTGCCCCCTTTAAAGCACCGTTAGCTCTGGCTCCATTCGCTGGGCTCAACACAACACAACACAACACAACACTGCCTAATACATTAGTCAATAAGTTAGAAAGAAACACCTGTACAGCAGAGGCTACAATCATAAAGAATGAATCCCGTTCAGACGCACAGCGTGTTTTAAATGTATCTACAGACGCATTTATACTGTTGAGCCTCAGAGAGTTGCACCGAGTCGCGTTTATTTATCACAGTGAACACCCACGCTGCGCTTTATTCTGACTCGTCCCCACATAAACCATCCTGCCAGCAGAAAATTCTCGCTGGAGCAAATTAATGTCCTTTACTCAGCTGGAAATAGAGCAAATCGATCGTATTTGTTTCAATGAAGAATGCGAACGGCAAAGCATTCGGCTGTTTCAGAACATTACTTAGAATGTTTCTTAACTGTATTTAAACGGAGTGAGTAGAGTGCTTAGAAATCACTTATGTTTCCAGAGCTGCGTGGCTGAGGGCTGGTTCCTTCAAGAGGGCTGGAGAAGTCTGGAAATGCTAAAAAGACTAGAAACTCTTATTTAATTCAATTCAAACACACTTTTATTTTGACTGAAGAGGAAACTTAATGCTTTCATTGCCCGTAGAATCAAAATGTATTCAAAGAGTCAGTATGGATGGTGATGCTAGGGGCAGAGAGGGTCTCTGAGAGCAGCCTGGTTTGAATCATAGCAGGAAGAATTCCTGAAAGTTAAACTAAATATTACTGTATTTTGATGTGTATTTTTGACAAAAATCATCATACAATAAAAAGTTGCCATTGGAAATATGGTAATGTAAAAAAAAATAATCCTTTTACAAGATTTTTATTGGGTGTACTTACACTTAGTCCATTTAGTCCTGTTCGCAAAAAAATAAAATAAATTAAAAAACTCAGTGTGAGTTTTGGGATCGGGCCGGTATTCCATAGTAGCATGTCCATTTGTTAGCTCGGTCTGCTAATCCACTTTTGTTTTTGCTGCGTTTTTTATTATTATTATTATTATTATTATTATTATTATTATCATTATTTCTTGATAATGTTCCTTTTCAAATAAGGTTTCCTCAATAATATCTCATGCTTTTGTATAAATTTTTGTAAAAAAAATAAACAACTGTTAAATTGAGATGACCTAAAAATGTAAACCAAATAAAATATTTTAAATCAAATAAACAGTTTCTCACCTGCTGAAATAATATCGCTGCACATTTCCTCCATTTGAGTAGACTGTTGGGTTTTGGTTGCTGTGAGTGTGGATACTGAATCCTGCCCTCTCGTTGGCTTCTGAGGCCAATGAGGACTTTTACCTCTACTTTACCGTTTGTTCATTTTGAAAACTTCCTTTGGTTATCATACAAAATTTCAGCCATCAAGCAGGGTGTACTTACATTTAGTCCAGAGTTGATAGTCTTTTCAGGAGGACATTTTTACCGTTTTCAGGAACTATCTTTATCAATCAACTAATAAAGACAACAAAAACCACAGGAAGGTTTGAAAGGGTAGCACAGAGTGACCCAATGACCTTCTGATTCAACAAACTCTGTTATGGGAAGAACTCAGGACCGTCAGTCTGAAACCAAGTCAAATCAAGCTGTTTGAAAAGGACAAAGCAGCTCAACTCATTATGCAAAGAGAAGCCAAAACAAAACCTGATGCCGTTTCAACTCTTTCCTGTCAACTGGAGCTTAAAGCAGCGCATGTGACATGTTTTACTGGGTCATCAGTTTTGAAGGGCGAATGTAATTATTCTCCTAGAGACGAGAGAGAATGTGAATAATTATGATCCTGTTAGTAAGCATGCTGTTTTTAATGTATTGCTGTGATCCTGTTGTAAATGTGTGGGAAGCGTCTCTGTTTTTATAAAACACCGCCGTGTTTTCAAGAGTACAGGCAAAACTTTCCCAACAGACATTTTCAAAATTGAAACCATTTATAATGCCAAAGTGTCAAACAGTTAATAACAGGTAGATGATGATAGACATATTGAAGATCTGCTTATGACTTGCTTATGGAAATTATGGATTGTCATATTTCCACAGCACATTTAATTTGTGAAGAGAAACATCTGATAAGAAAATTGGTTCTTTAGCATTTATAATTAAAAAAATAATTATACTATTGTGGATTTTAAGGGACATAGTGTTTTTTAGCACAATCCAGTAACTATTTTAACTTCAGTTATATATATATATATATATATATATATATATATATATATATATATATATATATGACTTTGAAGACATTTTTAGTTGTATTTTAACACCTTGATATTTGGCCTCTGCCTCTTTAAGAATCTCCTGCTATTTCTGAAATTCTGCTTTCAGGAAGTCATCATAATATGGCTCCTCTATTAACCCTTTAAAAACTTTTTTACCAGCATTTCCATGAGAGGTAGCAGCTGCTGTGCAGTTACACCACATTTGCTAATTGCTGCTGGCTAGTGTGAAGGAACTGAGTGGGGGAGGTGCGGGAAGGGTGATCTGTCAGGCGGACGTTTGGAAACAGCAGATCGGAGGAGAAGTTGTGGCTCGAAAGCAGAGTTAGGTCCAACCAGCTGTTTCACACACAGCTGAGCGGTGGCCACAGGAGATGCAAGGATTTCTCAAATATAAATGAAAAAGAATCAAGGCAACACTTTGGGCATTTATATAGCATGATGTAAAGCTAAAAAATAATTATTTTTCCTAATGTTGCCCGTTTACGTTTTAGCCAAGGTCAGGGTGAGGAATAGATTAGTAATGGTTAAGGAAAATGTCTGGGTTAGGCATAAAGGCTTTTCCTAAAAATAACAGAAGTTAATACAAAGTCCTCATTTTGTATAGAACTACAAGGATGTGTGTGCATGCGTGTCTGTGTGTGTCCGGATAATTGCCTGGATTTATGGGTGAACACAACAGTTTACTGTGTCATTTGGATTTTCAGGGATATGGGTTCACTTACAGGTGAACGTGAGAGACAAAGAGCCTTGGGAAGAGGCACATCAGAACCCCCCCACACACACGCAGACTCGCAAAGTGTGAAAGCATCATGGCTTAGCGTTTGCTTCTCGCAGCGTTATCTTATGTATTGAATGTGTGGGATGGAGAAGCATTGCATGTAAGGAGACAGATGCTGGAGCTTGCAGTGACATGCAAACAAATGCCCACAGTCTCTCTCTCTCACACACACACACACACGCATGCACGCACACACACACACACCCACACACGTATAATTTTCAGAATCTGGCACAACACTGCAAGCTGATGTGCTCAGCATTAGCGCCTGTCCCACAGATGAACTCCTGCTACTGAGGCTCACAGCGAGCCGAGGGGAGCCTGATCAAATAGTCCAACTCCCTACTGTTACCCCTCACTCCCCCTCCATCCCCCAATTTAATTCACACACACACACACACACACACACTGACATAAAAACAGAGGAGGAGATGACGGCTGAATGCTAATGTTGGACCTATTTACATTTCAAGCTGCATGACTGTCAGTGCATCTCTGTTTCAGGGAGAGAGTGGGGAATTGTTCAGAACGCGTCGTTCTTGTCTGGTTTTTGGTTTAACTTCACCCTCTCCAACCTAAACACAAATCCGGGAAACACACAAATCAAGGGCTGGTACTAAAACTTAAATTAGAGCTTTTTTTTTTTTATCTTTCATTTTGTTAACAAATCCCTTGTTTGCATCTTCATCGGCTTAGAGAGTCGCTTACATTTAGATGCGATGCTTGTTTTCTGTTTTTCTCCTTCATTCATCTCAGCCTGGCGTCTTTGTCTCACTGGAAGTAGTCAGAGGTTTCAAAGTGATTAAGTGCTGCTTTTCAGAGTTGCAACCGTTTCCATGTTATTGATGGTTGTCCGTCGCCCTGTGACAAAAGCTAAGCAGGTGCTGAGAGGATCTGCAGAAAGACGGCAAAGCAGAAATCAAACAGTGATGGATCTGTGATTGCTCAAGGGGAACACGTCGGAAATTCCAGCAGCGTTGCATCAGCTGACAGCAGGACTCCAGACTGAACATCTTATTGACTAAGATGAACAAAAATCGCCTTTTTTTGTTTTACAGGGTTGACTTATTTAAATCACACATATTTGCAGAAATATTCTCGCCCCACTTAAACTACAAGCTTCAGTTCATTGTTGGGCTGCAACCATTGATTATTTTAGTAATCAATTATTCTATTGATTACTCTGACAATCAGATGAAACAACAGCAACCTCCTGCACATTTTTCATTAGACCACATAAGCGTATTTTGCACCTTATCAAGAATACATTAATAAAAATGAACAAATAATTCTATTCTCTTTTTAAAATAAGAAAACAAACATTTATTGCTTAAAATACAATAAGAGCAGTTGCTCTTATTTCTACATGTATCTACTTGTGTAGAAATTGAATAGAACAGACTAGATATACTTTATTGATGCCCAAGTGCAAGTTTAAATTAAATTAATTAAACCTTTTAATTAAACGTTTCTCCCAGTGACATTTTTAATGGTCTCAGTGTGCCAGGTTTTATTACTAAATAGGACTGTCACAACACGAAAATGACAATAAATGATGTATTACTTGATCACAACATGTCCGGCTGAACACTTAACTTAACACCACACACTTGTTCCCCCCAACTCACCTGATGCCTCCACCGTTCCACCGGACTCATCAAGTGGACGAATGAATTATTTTGAGCGCTTTGTATGCAAGCAATTAAAATACATGTCTGCCTTCTATATGTCCTTCACCAAAAATAAGAGCAAAATAACTACAAAGATGCAAACAAAATAAGAAGTGAACCGTGTCAACACCAGATTTAGGCAGAAAGTTACACCTGCCTTTAGGTCAGCCCTCCAAAAACTGGTGTAGCTTCCCGCTTATCAGCGTGCCTCGTGGGGATAGATAAATGGAGTGAGAGAAAATAACTTCCTGGGTTTTTTCTGATGAATACAGGTGTGCGGGTAAGAAGAGAGCAGAGATACATGCACACACTTGAGGTGAAATGTCCACACTTTCAGCTTTTAAGCCTGATTTAAGCTAACCACACAATAGAGTTTACTTCTCCTTATTAAGTATATGCGATTTTTATAATTATCGCATATAAAAATGCGATAATAATGGCCTGTTACATTTGACAATCAGTACTCAACACCAGAGTTTCAATCCAGGATTTAGTCTGCCCCACCATTTCTACCCAGCAGTGCCTGTATCTCATACCCAAACCCAATGCTTAATGATAATTGGATCAGTTGTTCTCATACCTGTTGTTGTTGACTATTGTTCTCTGTTGAGTAATGTCACTTGATCAAGCCTTTTCTAATGTTCCACAATACAAAACAAGTGATCAAAGTATGTACGATTCATGGTGAAATTGTATAGGGTCGATATCAATATCGGCCAATATTCAAAGCTGCGAAATTGGTATTGTACTGTCGGTGAAAAAGTTGGAAAAACCCAGAGAGTATGCACACTTCTGGCTTTAAAGAAATAAATTATATATCTGGCATTTAGAAAATTTTAAATGAGAACAAATGTTGGTAATCACGACTGACTAACAAAAAGGAAAGGTTTAAGTCTGATTTAATCTCAGACAGTGAAGGTTGTCTGTGTTCAATTCTTTCTGCCACGATCAACCATTTCTACTCCCCAACTTTTAGGCTTTGTATTTGTAATATCATCAAAGTGATTAATTAAAAGACTGAGAAATAGACTTAAAACAGGCAAGTAGACAGTCTGTGTTTTGGTTGATATTTTAAATCCTTTGCCATGCTTAGCTTGTGTGCATCGAGCAAAATCTCCCCGTCACCCCCAACACACACATGCTTTTCATAGATCACAGGGTTAAGAATTCCGTTAAGCAGCACTGCCTCCCCTCCATCTCTCCCTCTCTGTATTTCTTCCTCTGCTTATCCACAGGGTTGCCTCCGGCTTTCTCATCCCAGAACAGAGTCGAGAAAATTAGGAAATCGGCTCCAAAGTGCGAGAGGATGAGATGTAAGAACAATCGGTGTGCCGGGAGGCACGATAAGCCTTTGAATGCGAGTTTCATTTGCGGAAGTTCCAAACCGGCGTTGCTTTTTCTGTTTCTCTGTTTGAGCATCAGTGGGTTTATTTGCAGACTGCCAGACAATGAGGTCACCAGCCGAGAGTGTCACAGCCAGGTCAAGAAACGTTTTAGTCAGATGTTCACACACAGGGAGAGAGGAACTGAGCTAAACACTTGGCCAGCAGGCATCCAACACCACTGGCTGACTGGAATATCCAATATGGATTCCAACAAGCCCCAATTCTGAGCCTGCACTGCCCTCTTGGGGTCCCTAAATGAACTGCACATTGCCTGATTTCATTAAATGGATTTTCAGTTGTTTTAGAGCACAGTTAATGTGTTACTCCTTTCAGTGATGGAGAATAGCTCATGTCAACTCTGCCACATTTGGACATCCAGCACATTGATCTGTTGAATCTTAGCTTGCTGTGTGGAGTCTCGCTCATCTTCATCTTTTTATTTTTATTTATCTAACAGGGACAGCAGAGATGAATGCTAGAGAGTCGTATTCATCCCTGTAGCCGCAGACCAAAGTTGGTCTGCTGGCAAACCAAATTTGCCAGCAGAAAGTCATGGCAAATTTAGTTTGCATCCTTGTCTGTAGCTGAACCCTATCATTATTTTCCTTTCACAGTGAAATCCATCCATCCATCCATCCATTTTCTAATTACCCTTCTCCCTAACGGGGTCGGGAGTTGCTGGTGCCTATCTCCAGCTGCGTTCCGGGCGAGAGGCGGGGTACACCCTGGACAGGTCGCCAGTCTGTCGCAGGGCAACACAGAAACACAAACAGGACAAACAACCATGCACACACACACTCAAACCTAGGGAGAATTTGGGAAGGCCAATTAACCTGACAGTCATGATGCAGACTCCATGCAGAAAGACCCCGGGCCCGGAATCGAACCCAGGAGGGGAACGCAAACCCAGCAGAAAGCCCCGGGCCGGGAATCGAACCCAGGACCTTCTTGCTGCAAGGCAACAGCGCTACCCACTGCGCCACTGTGCAGCCCCCACAGTGAAATCAGATGAAGTAATACTAGGCTACCAACTGTTTCTTGAGCAGCTTTACAGGATTAACATGTTTTCAAGTCATTCTGATGAGTGTGAAGTCATGTCCAAAGGGTTGATATATCTTACATTAAAAGTGGAAAAGGTCCAGAAATGATTGATCTTTGCTTGTATTTGTATACCTGCAACACCTGGTATTCTAACATGGGTCTGTGGACTCTTTAATACATGGTATAAATCCATGCGTTTGTTCTTTGACGAACTGCCGACCTGTTTAGCCTGCAGTCCACTTCCTGCCTACAGCTGCCCCATCACCCGAAAACAGTCAGGAGGTGTTGAAAACGAATGATGTGATAAATGTAAAGAAATAGTACACAGGAAAAAGCTCTTTTTTATCTTAAAGACATAGTCACAAAAGTCTAATGATAGAAATAAGTTTGCAGTAGAGAGTGGATGAAGACGTTAAGGAAATGTTTGGTCCCGACTGACTCACCCAGCAAAGACAACCGTCAGCTGAACTGACTGCAAAACTCCTTCAACAAGGTGGATCAACACACAGTGGCTTTTTCCAGTCAGTAAAGTGATTATACCAAAAGAATGTAGGTCATAAACCCACCAGTAGCCATTGAGGCACATATCTTCTCACACATACAAGCTGGATGGATGGATGGATGGATGGATGGATATTTAAATTATAAAATACATTGTATTGGAGTTTTATTTCTTTATGAATGTTGTCCCAGCATACATAATTGCTTATCATTTTCCATTGCGATACTTCTGGGCCCAGGATGTTGAGTAAATGATGATAGTTTTTAATGACAGAATACAGAATCCAGGCAGCACAGGTGAGCAAAGGCTAGGAGCTCAAGCTCTGGTAGCAGGTAAAAGCAACGACACAACACACAACAAGAACCTCACAGGGAAACACAAACACAGGGTGGGATTAAATACACCAGAGAGTAATCAAGGGGAAACAAGAGACAGCTGGAGACAATCAAGGGGACAACATGAAGACTCCACTGAACACAGAAACCTAAATTAACACACAGAAGAACTCAGGTGTTCTGAAAGTTCTGCCTGTCTATATTTTTAGTCAGGGAGCCTCCAGTCTCTTCCTGCAGCAGGCAGTCGCTCTCAGAAGTCCAAAGTCCAGTACGGTGGACTGTTTCTTTATTTGTGTAAAGTCCAATAGGTAAACTCCAGGCACACATTTCACATTCTTTCTGAAAGGGATTTAATAAAATTTGGAGGTTTTCGTTGTTGTTTTTTAACTATTCTTTAGGAGAACTACACAATGTATCTTATTTATTGACAAAAATCAATCTCCAAAACATTCTAAGACTTTTGTTAAGTCCTAGAACAAAAAATAAGAGAAACTATCAAACTTTGTGTTCACTTCTGTATGTTTTCAAAAGTGAACTGCAGGAAACGTTTTGCCTACAGTTCTATCTGAGGATCAGTTAGAATTTATAAAAGAAAAATAAAATAAAGTCTTGACAAACATAACTTTAGAGATTGTTTTGTCATTGCTGAACAGTGCCACCTATTGGGTTGAATAAGTTTATATCTGTAAATTTCAGTCTTGTTTAATCGCAATCACCAAATACTTTTTTTTTGTCATGCTGGATTCTGTAATCTCAGTTTATATTTGGGAAAATTAGTTCAAATTCCTCTTAAACAAATCTGTTTCATTAACGTAATTCTCTAAGGCACACTAAAGGTCTTAAAAAGCTCCAAGCAGTTGCTACGAATAAAAACATTCACTCACTTTATTTATTCAAAAATTGAATAAATAAACAAGATTTGAACAAATATCTAAGAATTTGAACCAAAACATTTTGCTAAAAGGAAATATCTCAAGGTCTTTATTAAAAAGAGTTTTAATGGTGTTATGTCGTACTTGTATATTCTTCAAGGTTTTACTTTTTGGTTGTCATTCTTTCATCTTTTACTTTGTAGTTTAGTAGAGTGTTACCAACTTAGTAGATTTGTAGATTTGAAACAAATAGGTTTGTTTTGTATATTTACAGGCTTGCCTCCATTTTCTTATGATCCTCCTGTATTATTGTTATAAAAAGAAAAAATCTGTTCACACAAATACAGGTGACGTCTTATTTACTTAGAAAAGGGAGTGGGACGGCTGCAGACTGGCACAGTTGCTGTCACTGTTGCCGACCTGGAGTCTTTCTGCAGAAAGTTTGCATGTTCTCCCTTGTCTCTCCATTAGATTCGAAAGATCCAAGAATTTTGTGGATTTTTCAAGATTTATGTGCTCACACGTTTATTATTTATGAGTGTGTTGCACTGCAGTTGACGAAGCCAGCCTGGGGATGTCAGTCCTACACAGATAAAGAAACAGTAGAACACTCCAGGAGTCGAGGATTTTAGTAAAACTCTCGAGCTGCAGATCTTTAAAGTGAACCCATAATCACTTTAACAACTGTACAAAAGATCAGGCTGTCAGCCAATAGATCAACACTGACATTATTATTACTTTTAAGCGATGTTTTTTGTTGCTAACGTACCAGCCACCATGTTTCATGTCATCAAAATCTGTATCAAGGATTCAAATCGGGAGTGTTCAGCCTTATGGAGTTTCTACTGCAAAGATCAACCAGGAGAAAGATCCAGAAACAGCTCGCGAAGGCATGAAAAGAGAGACTGGAGTTAGTCTCCCGGTTGCCATGGAAACATACCTGCTTCTCAGCAAAGCATCATCAGCGAACTCAGACAGAAGTCTGTCTGCTGTGGAGGGAATTGGGGAGTGAACGAGAGAGACAGGCAAGGCAGCGCATTTTAACCAAATCTCTCAGCATAGAAATGACCAATCAGAATCCTGGGCCTCTCCCAAAATCCTGCTCTGCTGACCCAAAAACACACATGCATACAAACAGCATGATGGGAATAACTCACATTCCAAAGAAGCCCTCAGCACAGCCTGCAATTTGATAGAACCTTCTCACATTCGCCATGTGTGGGTGGAAATTCATCCATCCATCCATTTTCCGTCACCCTTCTCCCTAACGGGGTCGGGAGTTGCTGGTGCCCATCTCCAGCTGCGTTCCGGGCGAGAGGCGGGGTACACCCTGGACAGGTCGCCAGTCTGTCGCAGGGTGGAAATTCAATGAGGTTAAAATAAAAAAAAAATAAAAACAACAAAGGTTACCTCCAAAAGTCTCAACTGGAGTTCTCAAAGCAAGAATGCATTCACACATATTTGGATGACCCATTGTGAATTTTTTTTGCTTTTTGTTTTTTTTCACAGCAGAAATCAGACTTGATCAATTGATCAAACAACATGACACTAGCTGCGATTCCGTTACAAATGTGTGAAAAACTTGGTCAATATTCTGATTTTACAATTGCAGTGTTTCCACTAAATAAGTGATACAATTAAAATAACATGTGAATAAGTTAATTCACGCGATAAGTCATTAAAAGAACCCAATGCAGGATAATCCAGCTACTTCCTCTTGCCTTCTCTTTGTGGTCTGCATCAGTGGCAACATGTTGACCATGTGATGCCAAAAAAACCAAACTCATCCTAGTGCCAAAACATTTTATTGAAATTTGGCGTGTTTCCATTGTGCTTGTTGATTTTTAAAATGTAAAAGAACACAAACTGACATGACTTTCTCGCTGCGTTTCCCCCAGCTGGTGAAGAAACTTGTCTTTGATTAATAAACTGTGATAACACACTGAAATCAGCAAAGAAATTACAGGAATAACGTGAGATTTCTTTTGTTTTTATTTTTGGGCTGTTGTCTGGATTCTGTTCTATTCGATTCTCACTCTGCCCAACTCTGGGGTACAGTACACATTCTGGTTTTTTGCCCCTTTGCCCTCTGGGTGGCGCTAAAGGAGTAGAAGCAGCAGAACAAGCAGCCTTGTTTCCCAGATTGTTGAAGTATTGAACACGACTGAAAATGGCTCCATACTGCACCACTTCTAACTTTACATTTTAATCACTTTTATTGGACTACTTTTAGGTAACATTCATATATTTCCAGTGTTTATGTGTTTACTGGTCTAAACTGGACTGGTTGTCCAACTGATGTTGGACAACATCAGTTGAAACAATCTCTTCCCCGAACTCGTCCCCTCAAAAACCTCAAAACAGACAACTCTTAGCGGTGGATCACTCGGCTCGTGCATCGATGAAGAACGCAGCTAGCTGCGAGAACTAATTAGTGATTTGCAGGACATTAGTGGTTGTCCAACTGATGTTGGACAACCAGAGCTGGCTCACAGTCTCCGACTAAATTCATTCCTGACATCATTGTTCAAGATCAGGACTCTGTGCAGGTTCATCGAGTGGGACACTGCACTCGATCATCGACGCCATTATGAAAGAATAAAATTGGCAAACAACCCCGCACTAAAATCTGAGTACACTTGGCACAATGCAGACAGACGAGTCAGAAACGTCCAGACTCGTTTCCAGTAGTAGGAGGGATGTCCAAAATGTTTGTCACGTGGAACAAAATGATCGAATCAGAAGTACTGGCAGGCCAAGAACAAAATGAAATAAAGTAAAATCAAGCAAATGAGGTCATCCTTTTTGGTAGGAAACGGAAAGTTATTGATTGTAGATTGAAAAATTTTAATGGATCTTTTACGTTTGCCATATTAAAAGAAAGGCTTTTAGTTTTCAAAAACATTTTCGCTCGATTGAACAGATTCATTCTCAGTATAAGAACAGGGTTTGGGAAACTTTCTTTCAAAACATTTGCTATACTTAGCCAAGTGTAATAAAACAATTGAATAAAAGCTGGTGTGGGTGTAGCAAAGTAAGTTCACCTGTAGTAAACGTCTCTGGATAGACCTGGATCTACTTAATGTAAAGGCTTGGCTATAAAAACACCACTACTTTGTGTCATGTTTCACATTTTCCGTTGTGCTTGTGATTCTAATTTGTATTCGCTGAAGCTGAAATCTGAAGACCCTTGGACAAAGGATGAAGATCAGAACTACCAAGTTCTGAGGAAGAGGAGAACCACAAAGAAACTTCAGATGAAGTGAAAGATGAAGAGCATTTGATGAGATGATCAACTCACCAAACGTTGTGAGTTGATCATCACAACTCACAATATCTCAATATTTGTCGACACCAATAAGATTTCACACAACCAAAAGCATATGACAACAACAACAACAAAAAAAACATCCAAAGCCAAGTGACATAACCACTAAAGTCCTGCATAGTTTGTCGAATAAAAATACTCCAGTGCTGCTGACAGAAGACATTGGAGAATGTCTGAGGAACCAAGGTACTTGTACATTTCATCCTAACGGGTGTTGATGTTTAGTAAATCTATGTAGCATTTGGTTTGTTCATATTTCCTTTGCAAATAATTCATGTAAAATTTCTTCCGATTGCCACAAGAAGATGGCCAAGTTCCACCTGTGGTGTTTGTAATTCATTTTGAGGTTTAGGCCAGCGGCCCGCAACCTGTAGCTCTGCAGCAGCTCCACAATTCACAAAGAACTTGCCAAGGTTTTTAAATATAGATATACTAACAAAAAAGAAAACTTGGGTTTCAACTGTTTTTCTGATTTTGCATTGAATAATTACAATGAATTTCCACAACAGAATGACAGGAGGGGGTTTACATCAAGCGGGCAGCGGAAAAGGAATGCAAGGCAGGATGGGAAATATTGCCGACTGAAGATGTGGGTCGATGATATATCATCCTGTCAAAGAAAACTACTGAAGTTAAATCAAAAGGTGCTTGAACTGAAAATTGTGTGACGACTGAATCAGACTGATGTGATTAATTTCATGTTTTGGGGTTATTGCGCTTTTCTTATTTCTGTTTTTCCATAATATTTGTATGGTTTTGGGATAAACTGCAAAAGCATATGTTCCCACATCAGAGAGCAACTGCAAGGCTCCAAATCTGAATTGTTTTTTTTTGTTTAGATTTTGTTTCTCAAATAATTTCAAAGTCCGGCCATTTTACAATCATGTGTTACTTTGCTTTGGTCTCTTCGATAGAATTCATATAACATTTTATTTTATGTATTAAATCCATTTTTACTAAAGTTGAGGTGTTTCTCATTTTTCTCAGCACATGCAAAAAAAAAAACAAAAAAAAAAACAGCATGAATAGTTGAACTTTTTATTTTTCAAAGAAACCCTGCATTTATAATTAGAGTCTGTCATGTAAATCAGGATTAAAGCTGTAACGCAGAAGGACCTGCTACCTGCATATTCTGCCTCTGCAGTCTGGAAGGTGAGACAGAAGAAAGTCTTTCCCGGTGGTGGTGCAGTCAAAGGCGGCCATTTAAATGCAGCCCAATCAATTGTCATATGTACATAATGTTTTTGCACTCTTGAACGTATGATTTGCATTGTCGCTTTATAGTCTTCAGGGACCCACACTGAATTGGATGTTTGCATCCAACCGGAGGGCCTCTTTTTGTTTTCTCAACAGTGAGGCGTCCACCGATCCTGCTAACGGGGAGGGTGGGGGCGGGGGCTAGCATGTAAAAGTTCTCTGACGAGCAGCAAACGCGTGCAATAAAAGGAAAAGTCGTCGTTCAAATTAGCCAATGGCGGCCTGAGAAGGACGTGTTGCTGCTCTCGGGTCCCGTAGGGGGCGGTGCTGGCCAGCGAGGATCGTCCCCTCAACACCACCTGGTTTGGTTGCACACAAGCTGCAGTTTCAGTTTGTTTTATTCACCATTTTGAGTAGCTGAAGGTAAAAAATAAGAATATTTGTGTTTGGTGAGCGAAACCTGGACGTCCTCTTGTTTTCACGCGCTAGCTCGGACGGCGGAGTCGCGCGGCAGCCTCGCGCCTCTCGGTGTTGTGCAGAGCGGGAATCTTATTTCTTTTACCCCCCCACCCCCCTCCCCGTTCTTTTTCTTCTCCCGTCTCTAACCTCCACAGTATTCCTGCAAAATGTCAAGACCAGTGAGGTAGGTGTTCTCGTTTCGCTTCGGTCTCTCTCTGTAAGTTAAATAGCGCCTCTCGTTGTCTGGCTTCACCGATAACGTGCACGCTCTCCACCATGTTGGCCCTAATGAGCCGCCAATGGATTCATTTCATGAAAAAATAATGGAGGTGTGTTACTGAGTGTTTTTCCTGTGGGCACGCTCTCTTTCTAACATGGATCCCAGCGGGGTGGTCTGCACGCGCAACCCGCCGCTGCGTCGTGTCTGTCTGCTGCTTTTCAAGCGGATCCATGATGAGCATTGTTGACTCTCATGTAGGCCAAGCGCAACATTCATCGGTGTGATTCAGCCAGCTCCGGTCGGTTAAACCGGGCCTGGCAATATTTTTCCCTCCGTTAGCTGAGAATGAGAATATGGCTACCCATTCATCCAGGGGAGGTTCTAACACGCAGCCAAGTTGCCCCCTCCCTCGTCATAGAGGGAGAGAAAAAAAAAGTCCCCGGAGTAGGTGGTGGTTGGCCTTAGGATTTGATCTTGTTAGCGCGCATGCTGGTCATGTCGGTGCAGTACTCGCCATTATTGTCGCGTTCGCTGCTTTTTTTTTTTTCTTTTTTTCTTGTGCTAAGGTAATACGCAGCCGGGTTACAAAAATGTCGTCGTGAGGGTTGAAGGGGGTGGGGAGACAAGGGGGGGGGAAACGAGCGGGTACATTTTCAGCGCTGTAAATTAACACTGCTGACTGATGTCACGAGGAGGCGGAGATGAGCAAAAAGTCACCACACCCCCTCCATCCCCCCCGCCCCTCCAGCGCCAGATCCCTGCTGTGATGGCAGGGCATGAGGTGTCCCTGCGCTCTTTAATCCAAATTAAAATGCCCTCCAGCTTGATTAGGAGCCAGTTTGTCCCGACATACTTTAGTCTTTAAATCTTTTCTTTCTTCTGGAAGTGATGTGTTTTTTTTTGCTTGTTTTTGGAATTATTGAGCAACTTCATTTTGGACTTTGTCATAACTATAAGCTTTTATTTTCTACCATCCATTCTAATTCTTTCTAAGCGCTGCAAGACACCAGGGTTCATTTTGAAAGCACATTTTAATTTTAGTAATCTTTTTAGTGACGCTGTGGATCCCCATCTATTTGCGGGTCATTATTTTTCTATGAAATGTAACTCCAAATTGTAACTACAAAATTTGTCTATTTCTAGATTTTTTTTATTTTATTTTATGGAGCACATCTAAACTAAGATAAAAATAAATAAATAAATAAATGCAGCCCTAGAAGCTGGGATACATGGAAGCTGTGCTATTTGACACACTATTGGCAAAGCAGCCAATCCAAAAGCAGCATTCATTTTCCTGATTACTGATTGGCTGTACTAGACAAGCGCGGATATAAGGAAGACTGTAGATGTTCACTTCTGCTGTAGTGTGAAGATGGTTTCCATTGTGCATATCTATGCATTTTGAACTTTAATAATAGGTTCTAAGTGTTTTAGAGGTGGTCTCAAGCATTTGCAGTCTTCAGCTGGTGTTTGAGTTCTTAATGCTGCCACGAGGGGGCAGAGCAACAAGAGGAAGAGAGCTTGTCTTGATATGGCAACTTAGTGGCTTTTTCCTAGAGAGGAACAAGCCTGGTGACAGCGACTCAATTGACGAATGTCAAAACTGGATGGTTTTGTTTTCTGACCTAACAGAGTGGACTTCTGACAGGCATAAGGAGAACTCAGAGATATGGCTGAGAAACATATCACAATAATGATTTCATATCAGTCAATAAAAATGATTAAATTTTTTTTTTTTTAAAGATAACGTCTCACCAAACTGGTGACATGACATTTCCTGGAAACTTTTTACCTTTTAGCAGTTATGAGGCAAAGCCTGAAACTATTCAGGAGGTTGTTGCTAGGTAACCAAAGAGTGAGTGAGTTTATTGATGCCACCAATCTTGCTTAGCTGGTCGTGAGAGGTTGAGCTACTAAAGCCTTTCTTCTGCCTACATCCCCCAGAATGCTGAGTGCTTCTAGATCAGAAACATTATTGAGCATTCTGTCGGATGTTTTTCTATTGATAGACATTTTATTAATTTATTGCCCATGCCTAGTTAAGGGTGAACATCACTCTCAAAAAGAAGCTCTCTTAGAGAAAATCCAAGCCGTATACAGGATGTATAAAATAGAAAAGGCAGCTTTTTAAAAACGAGGCATTATATTGCACGTTTTGACCTGGAGGTGGAGGTAAAACTACACAAGATACCAAAAACCCATGAAGCTGGTGTCGCGAACAGTTACCCCAAACTCAGAAAAGGCTAATTCTGATTATTACAGTGAAGATTTTAGTACTATCAAGAGTCATTAAGAATCAGGTATTTTGTATTGTGAACCAGTCTTTTAACATGTGACCTCAAATATGCTTCACTGATTCACACACACGCCTGTGAGACCAGAACGAAGTGATAGAAAAAGGTCTTAAAAATAAAAATGTAACTCTTATATGAAGCACATGGAAGTTTGTGGAACGTTGTTGTTATTTCCTATCATCAACTTTTTCCATTCTAGCCATTTTTGTTGACCCGAGAAGTGGAGTGAATGAAAACAATTGAATAAATTAATAGGCAGAGATCCACATTTATTATTCAAGCTTCACAAATGTAACAAGCAGCTGTGGTTCAGCAGAACATTGAACGGTTTTACAAGTAAAAAAAAAAAAAAAAAGTATTTTGCCGTCATCGTTTTAAAGAACTAAAACATCATGCGCAAAACCAAGAATCTGACATTTTTAGCATTTTAATAGAAAATCTCCCTGTTGAAAATGCTTTGAAGTTGAACTAAGCACAAAAGTATGTCGCATAAAAAGCCTGAAAACAGCAAAAGTTTGTGTACACTTCTATAAAGATCAAGTCCTTTAGTTTTTAGTTTCTGCATCCGGTACAGACGTCACACCCCCCACAAAATATAAGAGAAAGCAAAGTTTATCCATGTTTCTGATGAGACTGCACTATAAGTTGTCGGCACATTTATCCTCACATTTCCTGTCAACTGACAAAACATACAGATCTTTTTCCTTCATAAGCATTGCTAGGTTTGCACTAAGCTTTAAGTTTTTCTTTTTGTTTTAGTGATATTTTTATTTTTATTATATATTTTTTTTTCCCTCCACCATGGTTGACTGGTTTATTATGTCCATGTGGAGAGGATAGCTAACCCAAGCCCCCCCTATCCAGGTCATATTAGAGAAATGTGTGATAATGATATGACTTGTGATGAACAATTTAAGAAATGTTATTGTATTTCTGTCTTTGGTTCATAATAACATAACCCAGATAAGGAGTAGTCTTGTCAATATACAGGGGACAAAAAATGAAAAATAATTATTGCCGTTGCTGCACATTATTAGAAAATATTTTGATGGCCTTATTAGTTGCCTGATATGCCAATTTTCTTTCCAACATATATTATGTTTAATGAATGCGTAACATACACATTGCAATATTGTGTATTGCTATTGGGACTGCTACATTTTGTGCATTCCTAATTGCAAGAAAGTTTTCTTTCTTCTGTGTTCTACTGGGATATGTAGAAATATCTAAAATTAAATGCTTTTGTAGCCGCAAGTGGTTAGATATTAAAGGCAGTTCGTTCAAATAGTTTGTCATTTTAAAAGTTGTTTCCCCAAATATGCTCATTTATGAGAGACTGAAGAAAAATCATTTTAATAAATATGCTTATTGCACAGGATGCTTTGGTTTGTTGTTATCCTGGTCTTCTTTTTGTAACAAGCTTACTAGCTGGGTAATAAATTACCATAATAGGAATAATGGGCAACATTCTTTTTATTTTAAACCCAAAACTTTTCCATAAACTGACCGTCTGTCCTGTAAACAAGATCATACTGTCATCGTTCTAACTTCAGTCTTCACGGCAAAGGCATACTGAGGTAAAGTTGGAACTGAACTTTACTTCAGTTCCAACTGAACTGAACTTTTTGACAGTTTTTCATGTAGTGACAAGTTATGTTTAAGAGGCTGACTCCAATGTGTGATTGAAAGACTGCTGAAACGTTGCGCATAAGTGACCAAAGCCGCAGCAGTTAGATTTCACTATAGATTTCAGTGTTTCCCAAACACCTAAACATTCAGGAAAACTAAGAAATTCTAAGTTACTCTGCATTTTAAATGGAATTCCAATTTGTTAATTTCCCCAATTCTCTCTGTGTTCCCTGCATAGTGGAAAATCATACGACCTTAAACAAGTATTATCATCATCTTGTCACTGTGATGGAAAAAAATCCACCTGTTTTGGGATACACCAGCTTTACCAGATAGACCCTGATGCATAAAGGCTCATTGGATGTGCTACTGAAACCTGGTGTATGCACAAAAAACCACGTTTTTTTTCGTATGCAAAGATCCTAAAACCTATCCTTTGTACATCTCATGGTCAAAAGTCATGTCTTCCTTTGGGGATTAAGGAGAATTAATAAGGCTTTTATACGGAACCCCCCTGAATGGATTTGGGGGTGGAGGGGGGTTATTATGTTGCTCTGCTAGAAATAAACTAAATGTTGGATTTGTTTTATTCAAGTTCGAGGGATATATACATCTCTGAAGTATATATACCTGGCCGATTTCCAACAGGCCTTCTGTTGGAAATTGGACCACAATCTTGGAGGTTTTTTTTTTTTGTTTTTATTTATTTATTTTTTGCTTGGACCCTTTGTTCAGATAGAACATAGCCTGGTATAAGCCAGCTCCTTGTTCTGTGCTTTGCTTCTTCCACTGGACGACTGTTGAGAAACAATAACTTCATGGATATGTGGTCTATAAATTTTACTCTATCGCTAATGTTTGGTTGTGATGCATGTAAGGCACCAGTTCAACACTATGAAATTTACTGTAAATTATCAGCACTGTAAACAACCATCCTCCACTGCAAAGAGAGAACTGCCTAGCCAAACGAGGCAACTGTTCATGTTGATTCAATATTTGGTAGTGTGGTCGACATGGACTGAATGGCTTTGTTCCTCTGCTGTCACTGCCAAAAACTACAAGCAGACTGCTAAATCAGAGCAGGAAATTTATATAATCTTTTACAACTTCTCCTTCTGCTCGCTGATTGACCCAGTTAATATTCTACTGGAGAAATCTAGCTCAATTGGAGAAATCGCAGGCAGAACACTGAGGGGCGATGAGAATTTAGCAGAATGCCATAGGGAGGCAGTGGTCTAGAGGCTAGAGGCAAGCTATAATAAAAAAGAATTATCAGAAGATGGTCAGAGAAAGTTGACCAGTTCTTTTTTTTTTTTCTGAGGCCACAGACTCGGAAGCACTGTGCCAGCCACATGAAGGTGACTGACTGGATTCTTAACGTGTCAGGAAAGGTTTCAGAGGGATCGTGTATTCTATTTCATACAACAGCAGCATAATTTTTTTTGTTGTTGAAAATATTGGATATGTTTTTCCAGTTTCTGCCCATATACAGAGGGTTTTGTGTAAATGTGAATCAGTGGGTTCAAAACAAAAATGTAGCTATGCTAGATGCTTTGCAGCTGGTTTAAAGAAAAATGTTGGTATAAATTAGATAATCACAGATGTGCAGTTTGCCTAAATTTAGTCTTAACGATGTTTTGCACTAGCAGTTCAAGAACTTTCAAGAACACTAGCAGTTCTTGAAAGTTTGTGTTCCCCAAACTGAAGCCGTATGTCACCTAAGGCTAAATCTATACACATAACCAAATTAGTGTTGCAAGCCACATAAGCTCCAAGGTCCAGTTCAGTTCATCCGCCTCTGCCTGGCCACTGCTAGAGGTTTTTCTACCCAAATAATACAATGCACACATTCAGGCAGTTTCTTTGTTGCTTCCACTCTATTCCGTAGAGGGGAAACACAATGTTGTTAGCAGTCTCCTTCTCTCCACTTTTTATATTCTGGTATCAGGTGAAGCTTGTAAATGTACTCTGTAATCTGATCAAATGTGTGTATTTATGTTCACAGGAACAGGAAAGTGGTGAACTATTCACAATTCAACGAGTCTGACGATGCAGGTAAGCATGTTTCTGTATGTTTCTCCATCGTTTGTCTGGTTCAAAACAAAGTACAAGCTAGCTAATGTGCCAAGCATGAAATGATGGCTGGCATGCAAATGAAGTTTACGTTCTTAAACCTTTAACCTGTTTTATTAATTTGTGCCGGTTTTATGAATGCTTGTTTGTGGTTTGCTTTCATTGAAGTGAACATGTATTGTTGGATATGAATGTTTCTCTGACACTACATTGCCGGCCCCCCACTTAGAAAATATCACACCCGCTCTGGAGTAGCTTGCTGCTTGTGCACACATTTATAGTCTTTCAGTTATTAACTCCAGATGATCCATGTGCTTAGATCAGCCTGGTATTTGGTTAGACATGCAAGGCTGTTAGAGTTGAGCAGTAAGACACTGCCAGGCTGCTGTTAATCAGATGTTTACTATTCAGCATCACAGGTTAACTTTTACTGGCCAGCACTTTTTACAGCTTTTGTTTTTCTTTTTTAGATCTGGCCTGCCAATTCCTTCTTTGTTTTTTTTCTTTTTTGAAAGACTATAACCCATTGACACAAAGACAAAAATGGAAGCATTAATGATTTCATTAACTATGATTAAAAACTCTGGTTTTCTTTGGATGGAGAGTAACTCTGCAGCTCTTGGTATTGTATCATTTTGCCAAATATACCTTCGTATACATTATTATTCACAGCAATACAACAAAAGATAATATCCACAGTCTTGGGAGGTGTAGCCAATCAGCACCAAGGAAAATAAATGCTGCTCATTAGCTGGCTCCTTTGCAAATGGCAGCTAATAGCTTAGCATTACATCCAGGACAGAACTTTCTGAGCTGCATTTTCTTTAGAATATGTTTGTATAATCTACAAAAACTTGAACATTAGGGCAAATTTTACCTGAATAGTAAAATTCCATAAAAAAAAAACATCAGTATATAGGCAGTATTTTATAAACTTGGGGTTATATGCATGAAAGGATTACAAGACTTAGATCGCAGATATAGAAGCAGTTTGTTCAAAAGAAATTGTACTGGACTTCCTGAGTAGCACAGCACTGATGGTTCTAAGCAGGACCTACAAATTGATTGAAAACAGTTGTATGTTAGTGTAACATTAGATTATAATTTAACAAAGTAAAATTATAAATTACTTTCCGGGAATAAATTAGTTATGAAACATTTACTCACTGCTTGTAAATGGTTGTATGAGAATGTGATCTGAGATGTTGTCCTTCCTCTTCTCTCTGTAGATGAGGAATATGCCGGCGATCGGCCTAAGAAGGTGCGCCCCGCCCCTCGTGAGCCGAAGCACAAGCGCTCGAAGAACTCACAGGACGACAGGTTGGGACACGGTTTGGCTTTGCTTCATTCTGCCGTTGGACCTGCGCTAAATGATGCTAGATTTATGAGCGCCAAGTTCAGGAACTTTGAGCAGATCATGCTATAGCTTTATGTCAGGCTGTTAAACTCAAAGTCTGGTGTCTTCTGCTTTCTTCCAGCGAGGATTCTGATGAAAAGCTCTCCAAATCCAAAAATGATTCTGCAGGTAAGTTTGTCCAATCGGTTTGCTGAGCGCATGCTCCGCGTCGAGCCGAGATTCCAACTCCCTGACTTCCCTGCATGTCGTGATGCAGATGACTTCGGCAGTGAGGAGGAAGACAACGACTTTGGAGAAGAGGAGGAGGAGGAAGGAGGCAGCGACTATGAAGAAGAGAGAGGAAAAAAGGCAAAGAAAGCCAAAGTGGAGAAGACCAGTAAGAGGGGCCCAAAGAGAAAACGGGCTGCAGGTACTGAGAGCTGCCACTACACCCAGCTTAAAATGTTATACTTAAGACTTTTACTGTCTGACTCTGAGTTTTTTAGAAGTAAACAAACACAAAAAAAAAACTAAATTCATAACTTTCACAATAATTTACTTATAAAAGTTGAGTGGTGTGCATCTGAATCCAATCCGATTAAAATAAAAGGTATCAGCTGTGCATAAACAGCAAGTGTGTATGAACTGAAATAATTTTTTTTTTTGTAAGTTGGTATCGTAAAAGGTCACAGATCAAACAGTGAGTTTATCTGCATCCTTTTCCTCCTGCCTTCATGTGTTTTTTTTTTTTCCCCCGTGGTAACAAGAGCCAGTCTAACAACTCGCTGTGTGTACAGATGACAGTGACGACGACAAGGAAGTGAGTCGGAAGCGTACAGTGAGGCAGGCTGCTTCCAAGGCCGTGTCAAAACAGAGAGAGATCCTGCTGGGGGACGGAGGCAGTGAGGATGAGGAGCACGAAGACCAGGAGGAGTCCTATATGGACCGTACGTACAGCAGCAGCTTCTCTAATGTTTGGGCAGCAGGACAAGGATTGCATTACCTGTTTAGTTCTAATCTTCTAAAATGAGAGAAATTCCAGAGAATCCAGAACTGGCCAACAGTGACCCAATATGGACAATTCCAAATGCTAACCTATAAAATTTTGACACTCTTAGTATAAAATGTATTTGTCAGCGGTGTGACTTGATTAAAATTCTAATCGAATTCATTGCAGGGCTTTGTAATTGATTAAGTGAAAGTCATATTGACAAAATAAGCAACATTCAATTCATACATCTTCTTTTGCTTCTAAATAATTGAATAAATAGACATGAGCTCAAACTACAAAGATTTTTATTTTTTTTTATACTGTCTCTTAGGTTATTAAACCATCCGGTTGGAGCAAAGTTCTCAACTATCCATTCATTTTTCCAGTGTTTCAGGAACTGCTGATAACTGCTGGAACTTCTTTAGAAATATGGACTGTGGACGCTGACATTAGCATTGAGGACGTCTGTGCTGCTGCTACGTGTTAAGCGTTGAGATGCTTTTTTAGGCTTGAATAGTTTTGCTGACAGGTTAACACCATTTAGCATAACTTGAGCTCAATAGTCTTTTTCTGTGTCCAATTCAGATCGGTTTCTGAAGCAGAAATTAAACCCCATTGGACCAATAGTTTTCGTCATTTATTGTTGCTTTTGCGTCAGATTTACAGATGTATCACAAACATGCAATACAAAGGTTCAGGCGAGAATGTATGTTTAAAAAAAACATAAAATAAAATTGTGTTAAGATCTGCATAATTAATTAATTGAAATTAATGTGTTGTTCACTTTCTTCTGTCTCATGATGCATTTCCTGAACCGCCTACTGGCATGTATACATGTAACAAACAATCGCTCACAGAGCGGATAAATATTACATATTACACGTGAACATTAACTTCCAGGTATTTAAAACCTTATGTAGCAATAGTTAATTACGTATTTTGAAAACTTTATTTTGAAATAAAATCCCCTCTTTATTTTGTTGTAATTCAGAGACTATTTTTTTGGTGAACAATTACTTTGAAAGTCCACCTCCTGCAGTGCCAGGTTGCCTTGGTGATTCCCACCTTTTCTGGGCAGCTGTTTCACTGCATGTCAGAATTTTATTTCCTTTTTTTTCACAAACTAAGTTTCCGGCATCTCTGTTCACACACGCAGCTGACGAGTCTGGCAGCGACGAGGACTTCATGGTGGAGGACGACGATGACAGCGACTATGGCCGCTCCAAGAAGAAAGGAAAGAAGGTCATCCGACGGGGGCGGCTGGAGAAGAAGGAGAAGAAGAGCCCCAAGCCCCGACTAAAGGCCACAGGTAGTTAGGAAACTAGTAGAGGTGCCAGTCTTTCAGTGTGTAGCAACTCCAATCCAATTTTTATTTCTTTTATTATTCCAGCCTCTGATTTATAGACAGAACTTGTATTCCAGGCTGTAGAACAGTTCACATAATTTTTAGTGATTTGATGTGAAATTGTTGCAGTTTTTTTTTTTTTTTTTTTTTTTTCTCTTTTCAACCAATGAGATAAGTTGCCCTGAGCGCTTCCCCTCTGTCCTGCAGTCACCCCCAGCCCCATGAAGGGGAAGGGCAAGGGCCGCCCCAGCACCAAGACCGTGGAGAAGAGTCACCCAAAGAGGAAGAGGAGGAGGAAGAACCAGAGAGCCCTCAGGAGGAAGACGAGGAGGAGGAGAATGGCTCAGAAGAGGAGGCGCCCTCTGGGGAAGACTAGAAGATGGCACCCGTTCCTTCCCATCCTCCACCTCTCTCTGTCTCTCCTTCATATGTTTGTTTTCTTTTGTTGCTCTGCATTTAGGGTTTTGTTTTTCTTTTTGTATTCTTCCCCTCCTGGTGGCCTGGCTCAACGATTTGGAGAACCTCTGCTTTTTTTTTTCTTTCTATTTTTTTTGTCCCCAGTCAGCATCCTTGCTCTTCCATCATCCCAACGTCTCCTCCGTCTCTGTAGGACGGTGAAGCGAATGTCCGTCCTGCAGCAGAGCAGCAGCCCCTCTTTTCTCCCGGTTTTACCGGTTCAGCCCATCCCAGGTGGTGTTCGGTATCGGTAGGCAAAGCGCTGTATCTCATGCACGCCGACATGCGCCGGGGTTTACGGCCCTCGTTTCCTCTCTGCTTGGTGTTTTCGGCGCCGCTGAACGCCGTGATGAGTTTAAACACTTTATTTAAAGCATTTCTGAGCTCTCTTAAAAGTCAGGCTTGTCGGTTTTTAATAATTTTTCCTTCAGCTTGGAACGGTTTCTCTTTTGTACATCCAGCTATATTTTTTGTTTTGTTTTTTATTTTCTGTAACAATGCCCCCTGCATGACTGCAGCATCCCAAAATCCAATCCTTTGTGCCAGGCACCTCCACATCCTGTTTTTTTTTTTTTTTTTTTGTGTTTGTTTGTTTGTTTGTTGTTTTCAGAAAAATGCAACAAGAGGTGTTCTTTGTTTTGAGAGCTTAAAACAAGAATGTTTTTTTTCTCTCTCTCCTGTTGGTTCATTGTTCTAATTCTCTATTCAGATTTTTTTGTAATGTTTGTTTTTTAAGAAAAAGAAATAAAATGTATCTTGATTTTAAAGAAACCCCATTGACCCTATCTAATCTGTTCAGTGAGAGCAGCTCTCTCTCTCTCTCTCCCATCAGCTTTAGTGGTTTCCTGTCGGTTTCCCATCACTTCGGTTCCTCAGTACTTTGAGTTGCCCACGTTAGCAGTTCAAGTAGACCGGGCAGCTCCGTGTTCGTGTTCATTTGTCTGTCGATGCCTTAATTTTCATTCGGTTTAATGTTTTTTTTTCTTTTTCCCACCAGTGGCTCTAACATCATCCCCGAAGGCCTGAGAATGTAACGAGTCCTCACGTTTCAAACCTTTGCTAGCAAGGCGGCCGACGCCCGGCTCGAAACGAGTCACCAATTAGTCCGATCAGCAGACCATCCAAAGCCATAGACGATGTCAGAACTCGTGATTTGTAGATCAGGTGCAGCACTTGTGAGATTATCCTCTTGTGTTTGATGTCAAAGCAAAAAAAAAAAAAAAAAAAAAAAAACAGAATGAAGTTGCTATTGCGATCTTGGGGACAATGTTTTCGTACGGGTCATCCTGAGGTCGCAATAGAAGTTCGTCCCAGCCAGGTCGGTTCGGGGCGCCGGAACCTTCGTTCACAAGCACATTTGATTGTTTCCCGCCTGTCTGAGACAGCTGGTCAGTGTTTTTCTACGTTCAGGTCCCTGAATTGGCACCGAGTCCTTACAGTCCAGCCGTTTTTAAAAACTTGGAGATTTAAAAACAAAACAAAAAAAAAAGAGGCTCCTCTCTCCTCCTCCTGGAGGCACGTGGTCCTGTTCCTCTCTCATCCACTCTTCAACTTTTCTCTGTTTTTACTTTTTTGTTTGGTTTCTTTTTAATCTACGTTGAGTTGTTCTGGCAATGTTAATGTAAGCTGACTTGTGATTCCTACGGCGACCGGGCAGTGAAGCTTTTGTCAGTCTAGTGGGGGTAAAAAAAGGAACACTGAACTCTTCAATCTTTTTGCATGTTGTGGAAAAAGTGCGAAGCGATGATGTTGAATAAATGCTGGCAGTAGCAACATTGTGGTCTAAAGGAAAAGTATTAAACAATGTTGATAATGTTTTGGTTTCCCAGCTTCTAATAAAGGCAACCTACTTTTTATACAGATTACCTGCTTGTCTCATGACCTTCAGCTCTGTGTGAATGGCTACTAGTGTGTGAGATGTTTGGTTATTTAGAAACTTATCTATGAGGCTTATTTGTAACAAAATGCAGAGATAAAGATAACATGGTAAATCATGTAAAAGATTAAGTGATTTAATCGCTTAGTAGCAGCAAATAATTGTGTCATAAGAATGTTTTAGACAGGATATGCTCAAATCCCTTAAAAATATTAACTTCATGGACCTAAATCTAAGTCCTTAAAATGTCTTTATTTTAAAAGGTTAGTTGGTTGTTTTTCCCAAGTTTGAGTTTTGTCTTGACTAATTTATTTAACCCTATATATCCTAGGTATTTTTTTTTGTTTGTTTTTCTCATGGGACTTTTCTATCAGGCAAAAGTTCTATGGAAGCACATTACTGCTGGAAGCTCCTGCGAACCGGCTTTTAACAAACCTGTGCTAGTTAGCTACGTTCATTATGTCTATCATTAGTAACTGCACATTTCTCGCCAGTTGGCTGGTCGAAGTCGGTGCGTTTCCGTGGAGATGTCGGTCTTAAATTCCTCTCACAGCGGTCGTAAAAATGTCTTAAATTTGAGTCGGTGAAACCCGCAGAAACCCTGTTGAGGTGGCAGGAGTGTAGCAGTTGTGGAAAAGTGAATAGTTGTTTTCTAGTTTTTACAAGTCTGAAAGTGATCTGCTTTTGTAGCATCTATAAAAAGTATCCCTTTTGATGTTTTGCCATTTTTATTGATTTCACAAACCAATCAAGATCAACAAAATTTGACATTTTTTTTTATTTACAGAAAAACAGTTCAACAAACCCTGAAATGTCAAAGTGAAAACCGATTTCCTCAAAATGATGGCAATAATTTAACCTACAGCAAAAGCATTACCCTCAGCACAGGCTGTGAATAGGGATCAACCAGGCTGTTCGTTATTTTGACATTTGAACATCTTATATGAAGCTTTTGATCTGATCATTGATGGCTCATTAATGAATTTCTGCTAAGTCCTCGCTCCGTTTACAGAACTTAAAGCTCCACGGCACATGCTGTACTGCACAGCCGTGTGTCAAATAAGTTTTAAAATATTCTTCTGCATGAGGAGTGAAACGAGTGATACCCCGCCGTGCACTGTTGCTAAGAAACCACACAGAAATCTTTACACTCCTTGTGCGCTGCATTATGCTGCAGTCTTCTCCTCCATATGCTCTGCTTGGCTCGTAGGGATCAGCTTTCACCAGAATCTCAGTCAATTAAGAATAATATACTAATTCATTTATAACACCTTTTCCCACCACCAGCAGTCTGTGGTTGGCGCCACCCGAAGGGATTTAGTTATTCTAACACGACATTCATGGGTCGGCGCTCTCTGGCAGTGTGAGCAAGGATGCTGAAATATCCCCAGTAAAGGATAGCTGTGCTCTTTGAATGGCAGCATTTTGAAAATCAACTGGTTTTTGCAGGATCAAATGTTTTCTGCTGACAAATGTGACTTCAGTTTTTACTGCTGTAAGAATATTATGTGAGCAAGTCTCTAGAGCAGCTCTTTGAAATGATCTGACCCATCAACATGGCAGCCTGGACCTTCGTCTATTGAGAGACTATTAGAAGACTGCACTGAGATTTAAAATTTCAGCCAATCATTTAGATTTGACAGATGCAACGCAGTGTCAAATCTTTCCGGAAGTCGCCTGCACTGTGAACAACCGTCCTCCACAGAAAGAAGTGCCAAGCTGAACAACATGGCTGCTGATGTTAATTCAATATTCACAAGGGTAGTCAGCTTAGTTCACCACCCCCATTACTATTGCTAAAACTACAGGCAGACTTTGCAATTTTAAAACGGCAGTGAAAATCAGCGTTGTCGTTTGCAACTTCTCCTTCTGTTTGCTGATTGGCCTGGTAGAAATCTAACTCCATGGGAGAAATCCCAGACGGAGCTCTGAAGGGAGATGAGAATCGAGCAGAATTGCTTAGACGGGTAATGACCAATCTATGAATGGTCTAACATGAGGAAACTGCTGCTGAGAACACGGCTGCTAAAAAGTCAGATTGCAAATCTGTTATGTTCAACATATCAGAGGGAATGGCAGAAAAAATACCATCGCATTAATTTGATGTCTTTAAAGTACGTGAAGTGATTTCATGGCAGCTTCAGCATACCACAGAGACATGAAAAAAAAAATCTGAAAAAAAAAAAGTTTATTACATAAAACACAACAAGCGTGTTACTGGTAAAGACTTTGGACACAGTTTGTTTTGGTACTAAACTTTAATTTTACACTTCTCATGGTTTGTAAGGTATCTTGAGATAATATTGTGAATTGGTGCTGTATAAATAAGCTGAGTAGAAATATATTAAATTGCTCATAATGTCTAAAAATGCCAACTTTTGTGTAATAATAAAAATAATATGTAAATACACAAATGACCGGGCTTTAAAGTTCTTAGTAATTTGATTCTGATGAACTTTTTTCTGTTACTTCTTTGAAGCTGAGTGATGCTGTGTTAGGAGGTAATTTCATGAAACCATGAAATTGTGTTGTTTTTTTTTGTTTGTTTGTTTGCTTGTTTTTTGTCCAAAGACATGACCTTAGGTGTGCTCACCATTAGATGAACACACCTCAATATGGTAAACATGCAGTGTTAAGAAACAGAGTTAAAGTAAATTTCCATCCTCAAACCGCTTGTTTCCTGTTTAATGTTTTTCTCATTTCTAAGTTCTGTTTTCCTAGAACAGATTATTTGTTATTGATTAGCCATGTGGTTGATCTATTCATTTGCTTTTTAAAGTGTGGCTGCTTTTGGCTCCACTCAACCACCAGAGGGCGCCTTTGCACAGTTCTGTTAACATATTCTAAGTGTTATCTGGCAAGGACGTTTCAAAAAGGCTGTTGTTTATTTCTATAGATTATTTGGGACCAATGCTGTAAAGAATGGAGAGGAAAAAAGTTACTTTCTGAAACTATACTTGGTACACGCATACACCGGAAATATTCTTGAAGAATATTTGATTTGCCCTCGCCTTTTTCCCAAGGAACTTAGAGTTAATTGACAGATTTATGGATAGCTCTGATGAAGATGTGTGAAAATAAGAGGAACATGCTGTGTTTATTATATTATCTTTACAAAGCTTTTTAATTCCGCCTCAAACTGCACCTCCGTAGGTCTTCAAAAAATTGATAGACATGTTCAGTCAAAGAACATTGAGCATCAAGACGTCTGAAGACTTGAGTGTAAATTAGCTCTTCTTTTCCCAACAAGTTCACATACATTATTTTCTTGGTGGCTGGAGGAGCAAAACTGATTGTTCTTCAGCAAAAAAAAGTTTTCCTACAGTTTTCTTTTCCTTTTTTATGTTGAAGGATGCAATATTTTCATTGCATTTTTCTCTCCTTAACAGCCCTGAATTTGACTTCAAAATAAACTTTGTTAGCCTGCATAACTTTGACTGTGGCGTAAACCTCTTTGAGTGGTAAATGTTCAGACCATATTTACAAACGAATGATCTGCTTTTACGGATTAATACCTTGTTCTCATGAAGGTTTACTTTCTTTCATTTGTCTACATAGGGTAAAATATCAATTGCATGCGTATAAGTACTTCGTATGTACTTTTGCAGAAGAGCTCCATAACAGAAAGTACAGCCGTAAGGACTGGATCAATGCAGTCATAATAGCTATAACAACAGAAACAGTACATTCGTTTGGATTAAACTTGTCCTCTTTTAAAGGGATATGTCTGAAATCCCTTGTTGTGTTCCCAATGGCTACATTACACGTAGCCCATGAAACATGGGCTATGTGTAACAATCAATAATAGTGTCCATAATTAGATAAGTGTATTGATCCATTTAAACAGATCTTCAGTCCAGGCCTGTTTAGTCTGTGTTAATCAGTCCAGTTCGTTTCCCTACAAAGTCTGGTTCATTTGGGGAGGTGTGAAAATGTAATCAAACTCTGATCCACCTGCACACCTGGGTCTTGGTTCGGTTGAAGTGAACTCTGTTGTGGTTCGAGTGAACGCCAAGCGAACTGGAGACCGCTGCAAAAGCAGGAAGCAGACTGTAGCGCAGGGCATTCTGGGTAAATACAATCAAAGCAAACGCTCATCTAATGCTAGTGGGATAAACGGCTCGATGCCTTTTGCCAAAGACGAAAGAAAAAGCCTGCGACCACTGGAATCTGACAGCGTTCCATTTTTTATGCTTACAATGTTGCGTGGAAGGAAGTTGCGCTCAGTGTCTCCTTCAGAGGGTTTTGTGTCGTTTCCTTCAGTGGTTGTTCGTGCAGCACCAACACAGGCGAGGGGGTAAACAAGTTTTTCAAAGGGTTTGGTTCGTTTGACACAGTACAGTGTGAAAAAGAACCGCACCAGCTGAAAATGTAACACATGTTGCAGGTTTGGTCACCAAACAGTCTACTGTGCTATGAGGAGTCAAAACACCATCAAAGAGTCTCTGTTTGGTGAAGACTAATCTATCAATCGTGTTTAATCAGTATGAAGTCATGAGTCAAAATGTTATCCCCTTTTTTGTCATGCTGGAGGCACAGAGAAGAAAACAGAGGCCTCAAGGTGACTAACATTTATTTACAAAGAGAAAGCGAGAGAGAGAGAGAGAGAGAGAGAGAGAGAGAGAGAGAGACAGAGAGAGAGAGAGCTGCTCCAGTAGCCTATTTGTTGGTTGCTCTGGTCTTGGAGAACAGCCTGGAACATGGTTTCCGTTGACATCAGTATTGCTGTTTTCATGTAGCTCAGTAACGCCACCATAATGACAGCTCCAGGTCTTCACTTCGCTCATTATCTTGAGGTTTTCAGCCTGCTTTTGGACAACACATGGCAGGCAGACTTTCTCGAACAGCAGCCAATCAGAGCCTTCCTCTTAAGGCGAGCCTCCGTGGCGCTTGACCAATCACAGCCGCGGAACTGGACCCATGCCTCCGAGTTGTGCAGCGATGCGGTCACGTGACGTGTGGAAGAGGAATGCCAACATGGACCCGTGGCAAGGACGGGATGTGAGCGCGCGGCCACAATAACACGACGGAGGAGAGCAGAAAACAGCGAGAGGACGGAGAACGGTCGACGCTCTGCCGAGCTTCGTCCCGGTAACACACGGTAGGTCGAGCTCGGGCGGCCGGGGGACTCCTGCTCGGCTCTCCTGGAGACTAACAGCAGTATAAGTAGAGCTGTGTGTTTTCCCCCCTTTTTGACCCAGCCGAACTTGAAACTCGTGGATTGATCCGCTGTGTAAGCACGCGGCTGGCTTCTCCTCGTCAGTCAGCTGCATTCGGGTCGGTTTTCTCCGCGGCTCTCGACTCTGTTGTTGTTTTCACCGGGGCTGCGGCCGCTTTACCATATGCTGGTGGGCGCGTCGTTGCGGGCCGTGTTCCCCCTCCCTAACTCCACGCAGGCCCTGCTGCAACATGTGGCCCGGCTGTCTGACAGCAACAACCACCATTCCGACTCATAAGCAGCTTCCCACTGTAATCATAGCTGGTTATGCTGATCTGTGCGGAGTGGGTTAAGGGTGGAGGAGCAGCAGCAGGGGGTCCTCTAATCCTAAACAGCCTCCATTAGATGAGCGTATTGATCTGTTCGAAGCGAAGCAAAATGTTAACAGGTTCACCAATGAGCTATGTAACTAGAAGGTCCTGTAGGTGGCTCTCGTTCAAAACTTCCTATCTGGTTTGCCACCGAGGCAGCAGGATCTTCCAAACTCCTGCTGTCACTAGCCCACTTAGCTGTGGTTAGTTTGGTTCATCACAAACTCATTCAGTCATGGTTGAAAGTAAGTACACCCCCTGAGTTTGGAGGGAAAATGCACTTACAAGGTGCTAGTTAACAGAAGATGGGTTTGGTGGCGACCCGCCCCAACGGAGAGTTTATCTGAAAACCATTTGAGTACAGACCAATTCCAGCAAAACTTGTTTTTGTGACAGGCCTAGATGAGCCAATCATTTGTAGACTATAATTAATGCATGGACTAACTGTGAAGCTGAAAAATGAAATGCATTTCTTCTTTAACTTTGTAGCAGACAGCAGAGGGTTTTCAGTCAAACGTTGCTGGTATTCAGAACTGTTAATAATTTGATTAAAACCTCAGTTTCTTCACATTCAGGCCGGGGTCTGACTCCATCCGCAATCGGGATTTTCCTGCCAAACGAAACCAAATGTGGGTTTTTTTTGTTGTTGTTGTTTGTTTAACTTGGAGGTTTTAATTAGGCTTGTTTTAGGACAGTACTCTCCTTTTTAGTTGGGACTTGGAGAAAACCGGAGAGTCGTTGCACTAGAAAACAATCTCTGTTCCAGAGGTTCCTGCAGCTCCTATAAAGTGTTGCTGTCATGTTTTTTTTTTTGGAACAATCCAGACCCGTTTCAGCGTCCTCATCGGCTGCGAAGAAATGTCCCATTTCAATAATGTTATTGTCTTGAATTTGAGTGAATGTTTGCTTTTGCAGCCACCAGAACACTGAAATCCTTCTGTGACTCGTTTCCCTGCAGGTTTCTGTGACTTCCTCCCCCAGGTGGTTTTTTTTATTTTCAATGGTGTCCCTCAGCAGCAGAACACTGACTGTGGAGTCTGAGCTGTTCAGGGACAGCAGCAGCAGCCTGATCTCCTTCTCAGAGGAGGATGCGGTGTGCTTGCGCTCCTGCGACAGCCCTGGGGCCTTCCAGCAGAGGGCCCTGCACGGCTCCAGCCCCGAAGGAGAGAAGGAGGAGGACGAGAGCGAAGGCAGCAGCCGGCTGGTTTATCGAGGCGCGACGGACGACGGGGGAGTGGATTATCAGGAGCCTCGGATGCCGGAGTTTTCTTTCCGCCCATCTTCGCCGTTCTCTCCCACCCTGGAGGACATAGAGGAGTTTCTGAAGGAGAAGATGGAACAGGTGAGGGCAGACATGATGAGCAGCAGAGAAGAAGATTCTCCGTCGTCCTCTGTACCCTCGGCTTCATCAACAGAGACTAAAACTGAGCCATTAGTTGGTGCTTCCCTCTGCACTTCCTCCTCGGAGACTCCTGAGGAAGAGAAAGAGAAACACGCCCCAATCCAAGTTGACCCGTCGCCTCCTAGTCACCCAAGCCCCCCTCCAGCCACGGTGACCCCGCCCGTGCTCCTCAGAGCTCCGGTGGTTCTCCAGCTGCAGCCGTTACCTCTGGCCCAGCCTCAGGCCCCCGCTGGCTCTCCTCCGTCGGCCCCAAGTGGCATCTGGCTCACTCACCTGGTCATGGGGCTCCAGGGCGCTACTGCTCCAAATCTCACCCTGGTAACCCCCCAAATGTCCTCCACACCCACCACCGCCACCACCAGCAGCCTGTTGCCACTCAGCAGCGACAACAAATCAGCAGATCAGAAGTATGTGAAGATCGCTCCTCTGCCCATCACTACAAGAACTCTGGAGATCACAGCGGTGGGGGGCGGCCCAGGCGCCGCCCTCCTGAAGGCAGCAGCCACCCGGGCAAACAGGGCATCGCCCACCGAGAGGGTCCACAAGTGCTCCCACCCAGGCTGTGGGAAGATGTACACAAAGAGCAGTCATCTTAAGGCCCACTTCCGCCGGCACACGGGGGAGAAGCCGTACACCTGCAGCTGGCCAGACTGCGGCTGGAAGTACGTCAACCTCAGATAAGATTCCTTCGGTTTTAGCACAAAGTCGTCCTGATTGTTGGAGGTCGACACATTTGAACCTGTTTAGATGTTGCCATTGTTCTCTGCACAATAGCTCTAACTCAGTCAGCTTGAATGAAAGCAGAACTTAAAACTCAGAACAGGAAATTTATGTCCTTTTCAAATGGATTTGGGTCTGGACATTAACTGGACCATTTTAACACATTAATATCTTTTAACACCAGTGCAGCGTGTCAAACAAAATTTTTATTTATTTTCGTTTCATATTTATTTAACCAGTTATTTTGATTGAGAACAAATTCTCATCTTCAACAGAGACCTGTTCAGAAAACATTGAAACATCATCCAGAATAACATGCAGAGTCATAAAACTGAGAAAAAGATAAACATTCAACATGTTGATGTGAACAATTTTTAAGTGAAAAGGAGTACCTGGAAGAAAAAGCAATCTTACATAGTTCAATCTTTCTCTCAAAAGTCAATTTGCATAAGCAACTAGCATCAATCAAGCATCCATATATATCTCTCGAAACAGGAAGTACATATGTAAATATATAAAATAACAACAAGGAAGATATATTATCTTTGTAATGACACAGCAATCTATGGAGTCAATATACCTCATTAGACCATGACAGTATCTTATATGCTATTTTCTTAATTTTAGTTTTAATTTCTTAGTATATAAATATACTTTGGACACTGTAAAAGTGACCAGTATGGATTGTAGTTTTAGGGGGAAAAGTTCACATTGTATATTATTATTCTTTTGCATGGAATTTTTTATTATTACTACTATTAAACCTTTATTTTATCAGGATTTAGAAAAAAAAACTCAATTGAAATTACACAAAATGACACAGTTAAAAGAAAACAGGTACATGTCATTGAATCGACCTTTTAGTTTGGATGTCAAAGCTCGAAACGAGATGAATTCCGTCTGTTGTAGTTTATTGTGTTAAGGTCCAAGAAGAGGGAGCAGAATGAACGTAAGCCTTCTTTTACCCAATGCAGAAATGTTTACTATATGCAGAGGAAATATTTCAGCAATGTTAGTGAAAGAATCACTTTAACATCTGTCTGCAAATTAATGTCAATTAGACAGATTAGTGTAGCCACCTGCTGCCTATTTGAGTCATTCTCACAGTCGCATAAGCCATCAGTTAGCTGCTAATTTGTCATTAAATTAGGCTAAATATGTCTAATTGATCCTAAATTTCCATATTTTATGTTGAGCTTTGCTATTTCTCATTGGTAAACTTTATGAAAAAAGTTATACTGCTTTTGTTACATTGTCAGTACTACAGTTTCCATGGTTAGTTCAGAATTCATTTTACAGCACAAGAATGGTTTATATGGTTTAAACCAGAAAAATTGAAGTGAAGATGAAAGTGTAGCTGTGGTTTGAATGTCTCCTACCAAATTGGAAGGAGTTGACAGGATGTGACGTTTCTCTTGATTCGCTGTATGGTTTAGCTCGCCAGTCTGGTCCACTTGGCAAGAGACAATAAGACTCATGGATCTGGATCAGGATCTGAAATAGGATCTAGAAACAGAAACCTGGCCAGTTCCCACTTGTCAAACTGTGTGATCTGGTGAAGGTTTTAATCCACAATGATACATCTGCAGCAGCGATGGACTGCGTCTCCTACCAGCCATTTAAGCAGCAGCTGTCTATCAAGACGCTGACGTGTGGCTGGTCATGTGACCCTAAAACCATACGAGAACAGACACACTGAATGGTGTTTGTTCTTGTTTGGTTTATTTTTGTGCTCAAAAGAACTCAAGGAAAAGAGGATTTTATTTTAACTTGAATCTTTCAGTAAAAATAACTAAAAGTGAATCTAACAAAAATGGAAAAGATTATCCTGGTTACAATTACATTTTACAATAATTTTATAAGTTTTATAACCATCAGTATTTACTGTTTGGTTATATTACTGGGGCTGGGGTTTGGTTAGATAAGACCACAATTACAGCATCTGTAATTTTCCACTGTGAAACATGGTAGTGGCAGGTTTCTGAAAGAAAGAAAGCTTTCCTACGGAAAGCTTTCTTTCTTCTCACAGTCTGAGTTTTGGCATTACTACAAAAGAAAAATGAGTAAAAATTTCAAGTCTGTATAGTTGCTAAAGTGACGGAGAAAAAAACTTACAGCTTGAATTGGAGCAGACGGTGATTCTACAAAGTATGGACTCAGGTGTTGAATACGAGTGCATGCCACACTTTGCCAAAATTCTGTAAACCCTACTGCTTTAACTTGTGTAACATCTTCCTCACCCTGACCTCCGGCTCTCACATGCCCAGGTTCTCCCGATCGGACGAGCTGTCTCGCCACCGCCGCTCTCACTCGGGCATCAAACCATATGAGTGCACTCTGTGCGAGAAGAAGTTTGCCCGCAGCGACCATTTAAGCAAACACACAAAGGTCCACCGCAGCTCCCGGCCCAGCAGGGTGATCCGATCCACTGTGTGACCACTCTGGGTCTGTGCAAACCAGGTCTGGGGCTCAGGCTTCTCTCAGGACTTTTTGGTGCTTTCACAAGCAGAACTTTCCGAAGAATCCGGAGAGCTGGCTGTTGTTTCCCCCCGGCCCCTTCTGGTTTCCTTCCTTTCTCTTCCTCTCCACCGTTCTCATGTCAATTGTCGCATCTGAGGAGTTCACCTTAAACAGAGCAATCAGCCACCTCAGGAAAAACTGAGCCGAGAGAAGACTTCCTTTCATTTTCACGCACATCGCAGGAGACAGTCTTCCAGAGGCCCCTCTTCCAGCCACTGCTTGCACTACAGCTCCTGGAGCCTGGAACTCCCAGCAGCTTTAGGAAGAGGGACACTAATCTATAGTTGCATAATTTCTCCTCTTTACATCTGCCAGTTGTCCCTCTTCCTTGAAGCCAAATTTCAGGGTTCACATGCACAAGAAGCGTCTAACGTTTTCCTCTTCTGTGTCCCGGTTGGTGTCATGTGATCCAGTCACAAGGTTGGATGGTTACGCTCCTTGTGGCAGCACTCTGTCCTGGGTGCAAGTATGAACAGCAAAGCAGAAGACGCAGTTCAGAGCTGCTGTCGCATTTGAGAGACAATCAAATTGTACCAAACTCTGGGCTTTGCTCAAAATTATGTAAATCTGTGCAGAAATTCCCAAGTTAGTATTTTATGCAATCAATGCTGGCCTTTCGAAGCATTCACCCAATCATGAGCCACTTTATCTGGACTTGAATGCCCAATCTCTCGATCGCTGCCTTTTGTCATGATCACCAACTTGTCTTTACCCCATTGTTGTGTTGTTGTCTGATGACTGCTCATATTTAACTGTGATTCCCAACAGGGAGGTTTGCCAAACCAGAAATCCCTGTTCTGGTCCCGCAGGAGAGTGAAAGCGACACTCTCGGTGCTTGACCGTCTATAAGCTCCTTGTTACCGGCAGATCAATGTGCAGCCGACTTCTGTGGCCTTGAGAACCGGTGACATGAGACACTGCTTTTACTTTATTACAGTAGCACTTACTGTAACAATCATTATGTTGGATTTTAGCAGCAACAAAAGCTAGTAGTTTAAATAGATGAAAAAGCAGCTGACATCTGTCCAATCATGTGGATTAGCATTAGGCATGGGCCAGTTAAAGGTGTCAGGGTATACCATGTATCTCTGACTTAGGTCGGCCACAGGGTCTCCTTTCAGTGGGTTGTACCCAGAAAACCTTCAGAGGGAGACAACCTCATCAGATGTTTAAACTACCACAACTGACTGACTCTTTTCAGTATAAAGGAGCATCAGCTAAACTATTTTCTATGATTTTAAAGTGCTTTTAGGGTTTTTTTTCACACCTAATAGTACGGTGGACTCAGTTCGATTGGGGACCAAAACAGTAACATTTGTTCGGTTTTGAGGTGGTGCGGTTCGCTTTCACACTGCACTGTGTCAATTGAGCCAGACCCTTTGAGTTCGACCCCCTCGGCCGGGTGGCGCTGTGTTCAGGATCACTGAAGGAAACTAGAAAACCTCCAAAGAAGACACTGAGCGTAATTTTCTCCTTCACAAAATGAAAACAAAAATGGAGTGGCGTCAGATTTTAGCAGCTATGTCTAGCAAAAAGACAAAACCGCTAGCAATAGACTCAGAGGCTTGTTCAATTTGTATTTACCCAGAATGCCCTGCGCTGTATTCCGCTTCTCGCTTTCAGAGTGGTCTCTGGTCTGCTTGGCATTCACATATGAATTTGAACCATGTCAGAGTCTCTAATCAAACAGAGACCTATGTTTGTAGGCGAACGAGAGTTTGCATCACAGTTCGATTACATATTCACGCCTATCCAAACAAACCAGACTTTCAAGGCATTCGGACTGAACAGGGCCGGTGGGCATGCACCCTTCATGAAAAGCCAGGTAAAGTGTTGGGGTGACTGGAGTTTTCTCTGACCATGTAGTGCGTACAGGAAAGCAGTGCTGCCCTTCCCCCACGTGTTGCTGTACATATCCAGTCAGCTGGCTTATTGAAGGCATCACTTTTTTTCATAATGATCAAACAGACAAAGGTAAATGTCTTGGAAGCAAAAAGAGAAAAAGATCAGACTTGGTGTGGAAGCTGAAGCAGCATTATTCATTATTCTTGTCAAGGTGTATTCACCACATCTGGGATGCTGCTTGAAATAAATGGGTTTTTCTGAAGATATTTGTGTTACTACCATGAAATATGGTGTTTATTTATAGTTATACCATGCGTCTCATACTGGCCCATGCCTCATTAGAATACTATAATGTGTACACAATACAGAGGACAAGATAACATATGTACAGTTTGTTGCCTTGATATAATACATGTTTTTTTTTTTTGTTAATTCAAAGAGGATTTTCAATCAGTGCATTAAGCTATTTAGTCGTGTTCCTTGAGAACTGTTTGGTCCATTTTGTAAAACTTGATTGTAGCGTGATCAGTGTGTGGAATGTAGGACAGTTCATAGTTTGGGATTATGACTCCTACTCTGCCCATCCACAAAACCAATAAGCTAAAACTGCTGGTTTTTAAGTGCACTTGTGTTTGAAGAAATGAGCTGCCATTGGCTCTTCCGGGAAATGTATCGGAACCATCAAATGCGAAACCAAAACAAAGCCACATGCTTTTACAGAAGGTTAAAACATTTGTTCTTGGATCTCAACACTTTGGTGCTTTTCCAGTGCTTCACAATGACCCTCTGCACACACGACAGCGGGAAAATTTTACACACCTGGCTCGTCTGTGCAGAACCAGCACATGCACTTACTACTAAAAACTAGCTAGACTACTCTAGCATAAGCTCAGCAGACATCGGTGCTTTTGGATCAGGGTCAGACGTACAGCCCTTGTTCGTGTAGCAGCCACTTAACAGCAGCCATCGTCACCTCTGTCTCCCACAGCATTTAGCGTTCTTTCCAGGTTTCATAGTGCAAACAAGCCTGAACAGACAGACGGGGCAGGCGTGCTGATCCGTCTGAACTGGAGCTGTCTTTGTGTCTGAGCCTCCCCAGGCTGCTTCTACTGACCTACATCCAGACCTGTGCCCTAATCATCATCAGATTCTCTTTTCATCCCGCTCACGCCTGTGTATCTGGTCGAGCAGACAACCTGCCTGTGTGTATGTGTTTGTAAAATTTATACATTTATAGATGTATACACACACTCGCATATATGCACACACGGATACACGTTTTTCTTTAGTTTTCTTTTTTTTAAATATTAAATATGCTATTTTCCTATTTGCAAAAATAAAAATTACACTTAAAAATGACGAATGGTGTATTGTATAATCTGTCTGTATGTGTATATTCACACACATCTGTGTGAAAAGATTCCTGCCCCTTCCAGATTTCTTCTATTTTTTGTCACACTTGAATGTTACAGGTCATCAAGAAATTGTAATATTGGACAAAGTTAATCTTAGAATATATATATATATATATATATATATATATATATATATATATATATATATAAGAAGGGTATTCAAATAATTATTTAATTCTTTACGAGCCCATCAGTAAACAGTAGTTGTGAGTGATCATGTTAATCTTCTGTGCTGTTTTAGAAGTGTAGTATAAAGTTGTAGTTTGGTAATGGCAGCAGAGGAAGTGAACTAAACCGTTCAGTCCATGTTGGCCAAACTTCCAAATATTGAGCAGCTAAAGTCAGACCAAGAGGATGTTTAAGACATTTTATTGCTGGCAAATATGCTGTTTGGCTTGGCACTTCTCTTTTTGTAGTTCTGACCCAAAACCAAGAGCTTTTTAGCTCTTGGTTGAAAAGCTCATGACAGTCAAACATGGTGATAAAGTTTGGTTTGCTTCTTCAAAACCTGGACAACTCTTAATTGATGGAGTCCTGAAATTTGCTCCGAAAACTATACAGAAGAAAGTCTGATTATAGGGTCATTACAGGACCTTATAATCACAGGACAACGATACAAAACACATCAGCAAGAGTAGTCTGAATTGGTCAAAAAACAATTTTAATTGGGGTATTGGAGTGGCCTAACTAAAGTCTGGACGTATATTCAATTCAGATAGTGTGATTAAACCTCACCATGCCACTCACTCTTGAAAACTGTCCGATGTGGCTTCAGTAAAAAATTTCTGCTAAGAACAGTGGCACAACTTTTCTCAACAGCGGCTCTGAAGACTGCCATTTATCTCAAACTCTTCATGCCAGCTGTAGAAGTAACCCACAACTAGGTTTCTACTAACCGGGGTAAGGACTTAAGTCATCAGCACCAGAAGTGGTGGGTTGCTAATCATATCATATACTTCACCAAATAAAACAAAAAAAGCAAAAACCTAATCCTGATGCCATCAAAACAGATTCCTGCAACACTTTGACTGTGCTTACAAATTCAGTACGTAGTGATATTGAACCGAATCGCTGACAGAGCAACGCTGGCTGAGGTTTTTATATATGGGGTAAAATAAGTATTGAACACATCGTTTTTCATAGTAAACATATTTTTATAGGTGCTACTGACATTAAATTTCTCCAACCGTTTGTGACAGCCCAAGTAATCCATGCATAGAAAGAAAACAATACAAGTTCAGAAATTAAGTGACGTGTTAATGTAAAACAACACATGCAGGAAGTGGAGGGGAAAATTGCATGAAAAGCATCAGCTAAAATCTATCAGTGATCAGAAAGCCATCCTTTCACTTAGCAGTGCAAATGAATATCAGCTGGTACTACGAACAATTGTGGTGTTCAATAATTATTTTACACACTGTATGTTAAATATTTTAAAAGAATAACCATTTTATTTCCACTTCACAGTCATGCTTATGCAGTTCACTAAATAATATTTAAAAAATCAATTTCTAATCAAACGCGACGGACTGGCGACCTGTTTCGCCTGTGGGGTCAACAGGCGAGAGGTGACCCCACCTCTCGCCTGTTGACAGGTGGAGGCAGACCCCAGCAGCCCTCCTGACCCCCGATGGGATAAAAAAGAAAATGGATGGATGGATGTAATTTCTTCTCAATCTCAACAACAATCTTTAAAATGATGTTTTACTAATCCACCAAGATTTCCTCTTTACAACATCAACTAGCCACACAGTATAGTTCTGTTTATTTTTTTAGTCACCTGCTTTCCATGATGTTAAAAACAGCTGCAAACTGGTTTTCCTGCTGAGCTGGATGGCAGCAGGATGGATCACAGCAGAGTGGGTGTCACAGTAACCACATCAAGGCCCCTCCAGCGAGCCTGCGGATTAAAACATATATATATATTTATAAAATGTTGCAGACAGGTTTCAATCCTGTAATTACTCGTGAACTGTGACGTGACTGCTGCTGCTACAGCTGCAGCTCTATCTGCATGCTTATCGCCTCGGTATTTCCAGTTGCACTCGGCTGGAAGGCAGCGCTGAGAGGAAACCGGGAGCAGCTTCAAAGCCAAACACTGGAGCTGCGGCTTTCCTGCGCTGCCTCTTCACATCGTGCTCACCCTTTATTTTGCTTTCAGTAAAGAAGGCCCCTTCGTCTGATTTTTGTGGACATGCTTCGATTATAGGCCAAACAAAAGAGCCCAAAGAGCAGGAGAGAGAGAAAGAGAGAGAGTGTGAGGGCGTTTCCTCTCAGAAATGAAACAAGGCCAGAGGCTCTAATGTGACAGGATGAGTTGACAACAGTCACAAGCAGAGGTTACTATAGGACAGAGCGCTGTGTTACAAACAGGAACAAGGCTGCTTTTTCAAAGCGAGCACTGTGATAAGAAAATATTCCTACTAAGCTAAAGAGACGAGGAGAGTTTTTCTAGATTTGTGGAACTGCTTCCAGCTTTTCCTTTGTATTTAAATTCTGTAAACATGTTTTTTCCCCTTATCGTATTTTGTCTTTGCTTCCAACAGAAGCGTATGTCAAAAACACAGATTAAAAGGGCAGCATTATGTAAAATCAATGTTTCTGAGGAGCTAAATAAAACACAATTAAATAAACTATTTAAAATGTTTTTATCCTAAACATACTAGGGCTGTTGTAAATAGAGAGAAAAACATAAGGAGTCAATTTCTGCCAAAAAAAAAACTCAGAGATTTTGAAGAAAAAACAAGGATTTTTCTGTAATTTTCTAGCAAATTTTTGACTTTTCAAACTCAGAAATGTGTTTGTTTTCTCTGTACAATTTCTGAGATGAATGTCAGAGTTGCAGATTTTATTTTTGGTGGAAATTTACTCCAGCTTTTTTTGCAGATTAATCTTGGATGGGATTACATCTTTTAATTGCCTCTATTCAAATTTCCACCTTAATAAAATGGTTTGTTTCGTGTTTTTTTTTTTAATTGTGTTAATCATATTGAGCAACATGAACTGCCTTGTTGCTGAAATATGCAATAGAGATAAACTTGATTTTTAGATTTATCATTGTGGTTTTTACTTCTTGTCTCCTCTTGGCATAATCTGAAGAAAATACATATTTTCTTGGTAATATAGATACGAACCATTTCATGCATGAATTATGATCTTGTTTCCCCAAGTGTTGTTGATATTCTCAGGGCATAAAAATAAGTGTGAAAAAAGCTTCATTTTTTTGTAGGATTTGTCCATGCGTCTTTTCAACTAATGAAATGCTGTAAATTATAATGTGAATATATTTTGACATTAGTTAACAGAATGCATAAATATAAAGCATTGTTTTCGTCTCTCATCCTAGTCTAATGTTCACTACTATCTGATCCCTTAATTCAGTCCCTCTCATTCAACTGGTTGGTCTCATTTTGGCTCCTTCTCAAGCAGTATGACTTCATTATGGACATTTTTAATTTTAATAAAACTAACAGCATTGAAAATAATGCTTCAGCATTCTGTTGTTTTCTGCAATATAACAATACTGTCTCTTCTCTGAAGACCTGGCTCTGATGATCAATACATTCTTGACCTTGGGTGTCTGAGGTCTGACATGATTCCATATTTATTATTGGAAATGTCTTCAATTCCTCTGTTAAGGCCAGAATTTATTTTCTTTTTTAGAATGCATACAGGTTTGCATTCTGTAGGTGCTGCATATCCAGCTATCTCATGTCCCTCAACATCTTGCATTACTTCAGTGATCAAAGGTTCTTTGTCATCCTCATCTCCGCTGTCACTATTGCAATCATTGGCCAGTAATGTATATAAAAACTTTACTTCCTAATGGTAACAATGGACTTCTAAGAACTAAAATATGTCAGTTTATTTACAGTCAAAACATTTGCTGGAAATGTTGCATATTGTAGATCTACAGTCAGAGTATTGATATCAATACCTGTCAAAAATGTTGTCACTGATGGATGACGTCCACTTCAGTGGACAGGTGATCAGTAGTAACTTTCTCCAAATATAAAATTGTTAGTTGGAAAATACATCAGTAGTATTAGTCTTAAAGGGTTTCTTGATGTCACAATATTTATTTTACCTGCAAGAATTTTCCACAGTAGGAGGGAGGACTGGGTATTCCTGAGTCAGTCTGATAAGCTTCTGTCTGTCCGCCATATTGGATTTCACAAAAGAATGCTTGCGCTTGCAGCAGATGGACAGTAGTTGGCAGTGTATTGTAACTTTCCTTTAGTGTATAATACACGTAGAGGAGGACATTATTCGAGTAACTGGCCATTTCGCAACTTGGTTCTGAGGATTATTGTGATGCACCGCCCCCTGGTGGTGATTCGTAGATCTACAGTTCACAGCAGTAAGTAGAATTCTGTTTCCAAACGTGGGAATTCAATTTCTAACAAAGACAGCAAGCATTTCCCATCAACTGATACAGTAAAAGAAAAAAAAGGTGCTGCAGTTGTGGCAAAAATACTTCTATTCCATTTAATGTAATTCAATTATTAATCATCTGAAAGAAAGTTTTGTTTTTTCATGATGCAATGTTGATTTTTTTTAGGTGCAACATGACAGAACAATATAGAGTGCCTTGTAAAACAATTTATACCCATATAAGTTTCATGTTGCTTTCAAAATGGAAATGACAATATGTTTGATTTAGACATCCATCCATCCATTTTCCGTCACCCTTCTCCCTAACGGGGTCGGGAGTTGCTGGTGCCTATCTCCAGCTGCGTTCCGGGCGAGAGGCGGGGTACACCCTGGACAGGTCGCCAGTCTGTCGCAGGGCAGTTTGATTTAGACAAAGAACACAAAATAGTGCAGAACTGTGAAGCGAAGGATGCATGACTTTTAAATCATTTAGTAATTTTTCAAAGTTATGTCGAGTGACAATCCCAAGGTTCTCAATTTTATCTAGATTTAGTATGAAGAAAGAAGAAAATTATACATGCTTTTGAAAAATAAATATTTTGAAAATATGCCTTGGATTTGTAGCATGCATCCTACAAGAAAAAACAACAGGTGATCTGTCACACATTTCTTTATAGCTGAATGGAAAAAATACAGCATGAGCTAAAACCAGAGATGAAACCAAACAATGGAGGAAGTGATCTCTGTTTATTTAATGACGCATTTAAGGAACTTTTGAAATCGTAGGAATTCCAACTTGCATTGTTCTTGCAATCGTTCAGAGCGAAAACAACGCCAGACCAGTGAAACTGATGAGATCGCCAAATAACCTTCTATTGCATAATGTTACTGAAAATAGTTAAACTCAAGACGCTATTCTTGTCTTATCTTCTTTGACTTAACCACATTTGTCAAACACCTTCTGTACGGAAGGACTTCACACCCACGAAGTCTGTGAAGAAAGTTGTCGGATTGGGTTTATACGCAGAACATTGAACGCAGCATCAGTTCCTGGTCAAAGGATACACCGTCAGTGAGATCCAGATGCTTTTAAATCTGAATTCCTGAGTGGGAATGCGCTCGATCCTTTGCTAGGACCCTGTTTCCAGACCCACGGTGCTATAGGAGCTTCCCAGAGATGACAGAGGAACACCTGGACGAGGCTCGAGGACTCAGAAATTCAGCGGGCTCTTCGAGCGAGGTAACCTTAGCACGGGAGCTAACTTGGAGCTAGCCCTGGCTAACTTAAAAGCTAGCCAGAAAACGTCGGCGCTTTCATTTGTTTGATACCTCAGCCGTGTGTACGCGCGCGCTGACGGCGACAGCAGCTGCTCGAGCTTTAATTCGGGACATTAACTGACACCGAAGGAAACCTTGAAGCAGTGTTAGCTTTACCGAAACTATCCCAGGGTTCCCCATCAACAAGTGGTCTCTGTTCTGCACAGTGGGGAAGCTGCTGGTTGCCTGACAGCAAGAACAAATCGCTCCACTTTAGAACCTATTGATATAACTGTGCACCAAATCTGCCATTCCGTTTAGCTCTTCATCCCTATATCTACAGATAAGGGTTTCAATCAGTGTCATATGTTATATAACCCTCTGTGGTAATCTTCTTCTCCGACTGCAGTTTTTCTCACTGTCCTATTTTCCTCTGATATCGGCGCTTTTAACATGACAGTGTGAGACAGATTGGATTGTGTGCGTGTGTGTGTGTGTGTGTGTTGGGTGTTCTCCATCCAAGCATGTTGGATGAGTCAGGCCAGATTTATTCGAAGAAGCTTAAACATCTAGATGTTGACGGATCCTGTCAGAGTGGAAGTCATATTCTGATGCAGCAGCGAAAATACCAGAGACACCATTCAAAAATGAATTATTGTAATGATATTTTATGGGGTGTTTGACAGCAGGTTTCGTGACTCTATCATCGTCTGTCCTGTCAAAGGACAGAATCGTTTTGTTTACTTACATTCTGGTAGAGAACTAAGCTTTTTTTTTTAATGGCTCTGATCAGTCATCAGTAGATCCAATACTTGTTATGGTAGCCCATCAAAACTAAGATTTCCCACCGTTTTTAGTCTGCAGCTGAAGCCCTTTAAATCTTAGTAAATCAGTTTTGTGTAAATAGATGGGGTTTTTTCATACAGTCATTTTCTTTCCCCCTCTCTTTTGGTGTAATAGTGCTGAGAAAATGACCAAAATCTGCAGGTCACAGAAATCATGTAATGGGTATCTGCCTGAGATTAGGGGGTCTATGTCAAATTGCTTTTGTTTATCTCTTTGCTTTTTGAGATTCTCAGTGGGGTTTAATTTGAGTCAGTCAGAAATCAGAAACAGTTTTTTCTCTTTGTCGGTTCTGACCAGTGAGTGTCAGGTGAAACACTGAAAATCTGATTTACCCCTGCCCATCAAACGCACTCGAACTAAGAAGGGAAACACAACATTCTCATATAATTTTGCAGCAGGGTTTTTGTTCATAATGAAGAGTTGCTGCACTGGTTTAAAAAATAGCAAAATGTAACTCCAAAATTGTTAAGTTGGCAACATTGGGTGTAAAACATGGGCGCGTCTGCCAGCACACGAGGACAGTGGCTGATTTTCAGACATTGGTGAAGGAAGATAAGATTGGTTTGACATTTAAGAATCCAGGTTATGTTAACTAGAAATAACAAAAACTGAAATTGAGAAAACACTTTTTTTTGCTAATTGTAAAAAAATAAAAACAGAAAGTAATGGGAGAACAACTATAACTAACTAGAACTATATTGAGCATTTATAAAACTAACTTTGTTTTTGTCTTCATTAATCTATTTAACAACCCTTTGAAATAGATATTTTTTTCTCTACACAAGCAAATTACGTCACTCCGTCTTCCTCCTGGCGGCGCTTATGCTAGTCCGCAAGAAGGCCACAGCAAACGTTTAGAATCAGTTAGTTGTTCAATAATAATCATTTTTTGACAACGGTATCTACTGCTGGGTATTCATTACCCAATAGATGTATACATAATCACAATACAATTCTCTGGTTAATTTTTAGGTGCAGAATTCAAAATGGTCAAAGTATGAAAAGCTAAACTACTGCTATAAAAACCAAGCAATATTCAACTAACAAAAACTAAACTTTCAACTAATAACAACTAATGAAAACTAGCAAACACATCAAATACTGACTAAAACTAAGTGAATTATACAAACAAAAAGTCACAATGAAATAAAACTAAACTATAAAGAAAACCCCTAAAACTATTGAAACCCTGATAAGAATTGGCCAATCACACAAATTTAAGAAAATTGGTGCTTGTTACTGCACACTCCTAATTTTTAAAATCTCAGTTTGGTAAAAATAGCAAAAATGAACATTTTACTACCTGGCATTTCTAGGGTTATCTGACTTAATCCTGTCCTCCACAAACCCCAACTGGTGTGGATTGAGCAGGTTCCTCTATCACTGCATCACTTTCCTTCAGTGTATATTGTGGGAATATATTCAGTGTATTCAGGTAATATTGTGGGGGCAACAGATGGTGCTACTGAACTGACTTGCAGTGACTCCACTTAACGTTTTAAATAAACGCTTTAGTGTCTGATTGGGTGTCTGTTGTGTGTTTTATTATTTTTCTTTTTCCTCAGTAAGCGACATGGACAACTCTGTCACCCTGTGGCAGTTCCTACTCCAGCTCTTGTTGGACTCCAGCAACGATCAGCTCATCTGCTGGACCAATGAGGAAGGAGAGTTCAAGCTGCTGCAGGCCGAGGAGGTGGCCCGACTTTGGGGAGCCCGCAAGAACAAGCCCAACATGAACTACGACAAGCTCAGCAGGGCGCTGAGGTACTACTATGACAAGGTATGTTCCGGCGCCCTCTGACCTCTACACAGGAGGTGGTCAATCAGGGAAGTTTCATGCCAAAGAGAAAAACAATCCCACAATTCTTTTCATGACCATTTAGGAGTTTACGCTTAAAATGTGTGGAAATACTCAGATCGTATTGGTTCACAGCAACAAGAAAGGAATGGCAGCTTGTATAGAGTTGAGACCAGAAGTTTATATACACTGAATGAAATGACACATCATCCACCTTTCTCCTTCTTACTGCCTGTACTTCATCCATCCATCCATTTTCCGTCACCCTTCTCCCTAACGGGGTCGGGAGTTGCCGGTGCCTATCTCCAGCTGCGTTCCGGGCGAGAGGCGGGGTACACCCTGGACAGGTCGCCAGTCTGTTGCAGGGCAACACAAAGACAAACAGGACAAACAACCATGCACACACACACTCACACCTAAGGAGAATCTGGAAAGCCCAATCAGCCTGACAGTCATGTTTTTGGACTGTGGGAGGAAGCCGGAGAACCTGGAGAGAACCCACGCACGCACAGGGAGAACATGCAAACTCCGTGCAGAAAGACCCCGGGCCGGGAATCGAACCCAGGACCTTCTCGTTGCAAGGCAACAGCGCTACCCACTGCGCCACTGTGCAGCCCCTGCCTGTACTTCAGAATTACCTAAATTATTTCTGTTTTTTTTAAATGTCAGTTTTAGAATATCAATCCATCCATTGTGAAACTCCTTTGTCCCTGGTGGGGTCAAAGGTGCACCCAAATGTTTTGGGTGAGAAGCGAGTTCACCCTGGACAGGTCGCCAGTCTATCGCAGGGCAACACAAAGACAAACAGGACAAACGTTCATGTACACACACCTAGGGAAAATTTAGAGAGACCAATTTACCTGACAGTCATGTTTTTGGAAGTCGGAGTACCCGGAGAGAACCCACACATGCACAGGGAGAACATGCAAACTCTATGCAGAAAGTTCAGGGTTGCTGCAAGACCTTGTTACTGCAAGGCAGCAATTTTACCAACTGCGCCACTGTGCAGCCCTGTTTTAGAATATGCCAGATTTATTCATTAATGTCTTCAAAATCAGACACTTATATTAGTATCAATGAGAGTTAACTGAAATATTTCTTCAGACAGGAAGAAAAAAAGTTTATGCGTCTTTTTATTTGCTTTATGTAAACTTGTGTTTCTGCTGTATGGAATTTGTTTGTATTACATACCAACTCCCAGTAGTGCATAAATGTGAAGTGGAAGGGAATTTTTTTTATTTATTTATTTTTTTTTATTTTTTTTTTTATAAATAAAAAGCTGAAAAAGTTGGTTGGACATTCAGTCAGTAGAGTTGCAGCTGTTTGGGTCTTCGCTGTCTTCACATATCAGGAAGGAAACTGACATTATTCTATTTTGTTCTGGAGATTCTGCTTAAATAAAACTAGTGCATTTAGTTAAAACAGATCTATTTGGTTTCATACTGTATCAAATTCTATCAGTTAAGACTTAAACAAAAATAGTTTTGTGGATAAAATTATGTAACTTAAATGACCACTATTATTACACAGAAAAACCCATTAAAAAATAGAAATATGTACAATACAGTTAACATTCAAGTTTAATATGCACAAGATTTGTTTACGATGCAAAAAAAAAGACAGTGACAGGTTAGCTTGTCTGCCTGGCTTTTTCTTAAATAAAAAAAATAAAAATAAAAATCAAAGAATTATTCAAAATACTTGTGGTATTCTACAGTGGCCTAGTGAACATGTGATTTGATATGCACTATGCTAACAAACAAGAGCGGCAAAGATGCACAACTTACACATTTTAAAATAGTTTTTTTTGAGTATTTTGAATCAATTCAGAATTCCCAACACTAGGAATTGTGATTCTCTATAGAATTTTTTTTCTTGCACCACTAGTGCAGAGGAATTCTAAAGTAAGTAGCGCTGTAGACTGGTGCCCACCCTGTCTGTGGTTTGACCCTGTGGGAGTTGAGCCATGCTACTCTGGGACGTCTGTGGCTTTGGGCTTGGTGCAGACAGGAAGTACCAAGCTGCCCCACGCAGAGGGCAGTGCTGCCGACTCACTCTGCTCCGTCTGCTCTGTCTCGTAGAACATCATAAAGAAGGTGAACGGCCAGAAGTTCGTCTACCGCTTTGTGTCCTATCCCGACATCCTGAAGGGAGACGCCGCTGCTCGGATGGACGGGGGTGAAGACGGAGCAGGCGGAGTCCTTCCTGCTGCTGCTAAGAGGTTAGACGGCGCTCTGCTTGAGGCGGAGTCTGCCGACCGCTCCAAGGCAGGGTCGGGTCCGGCCGCTCTGGGCTCCAGCACCAAGCAGTCCAACAGAAACGACTACATCCACTCCGGCCTCTACACTTCATTTCATCTCAACTCCCTGCCCAACGGCCGGCAGCTCTTCAAGTCCATCAAGGTGGAGAACCCTGCAGAGAAGCTGGCTGAGCGGAGAGCCGCCTCCCAACAGAGCCAGGAGACCCCCTCTCTGCTGCAGGCCCCTCCAGCAGCCCCTCCGCCGTCAGTTATCAAATTCGGAAACAGCCCGCCAAAGCCACTCGCCGCGCCACCTCCGGTTGCCATGGAGACCACCCTGAGCAGCTTGGATTCCCTGCAGGCTCCGCCTCAGAGGGCCGAACTCGTCAGCACACACTCCTCCCTGCAGCCCCAGTCCGTCTACTCGCTGGAGCACAGCCGGCAGTCAGAACCCGGCCTGGGCCTACCGGACCTGGGCGCGGCACCGGAGGCCGCTCAGGAGGGAAACATGAGCAGCAGTGACGGCGAGTCGGGGGGCTCTGGGTCCACAGAACCAGCTGCTTTGGAGTCACTAGAGACGCAGCCACATGACAAGGCCAGTACACTGCTGCAGAGCATTTATCATATAGCCTGATTAGCTTCTTATAAGACTTTTGATTTATAGTTCAAATCATTGATGAAAAAAAAGGTAAAACTGTAAAAAAAAAAAACATTGTAGAACCCCTGAAAACTGTTTGTATTGTTGGGATTGTTAACAGGGAGGATCTACTTTTTTCACTTCCGATACCAATACAAGGTTTAATATCTGCGGATTCTGATCTAATATAGAAAAACAGCTGAATTTAAGTAAAATGTCTCTTTTTTGCTAACTGGACCAGTAAAGCACACTTGAACATAAAATAGCTTCACAAGCTTGGTCAAACATGTAAAAACAAAACAAGTTAAATTTATTCAGTCAGTATAACAGCCAATGGAAAATGAATAATAAAGAAACTCACACTGACAATGGGTTGACTAACTTAGTCAAATGTAAAAATAAACTATCAAACTTTCTTTCAAATGGTTCAGAAAGTGTATTTAAGAATTCTAAATATAATAAATAATAAAGCATGATGTCACTCAGAGCACAAAGTATAGAATTAAACTGAATAGATTGGACCTTTTGCATCAGGCATATTGTCACTGATAACCAATCCAGATCATTTTTCAATATCGGGACCAAAACAGATATTAATATCAGATCGGTGCATCTCTAATTGTTAGCTTTACTACTTTCTCCACTGTTTGTTCAGTGAAGGTATCAATAAACTTGGAAGTATGTGTGCAGTTTAGTGTTGTAATTCACACGTCTTTACCACGCCTGGTGTCGTCTTCATGCGTGGTGTCCTGAAGAGGCGTGTTACAATAATGTTTTTCAAGAGCAGTACTTGTGTTTCTGCCATGCAGTCACAGCCATACAGTTACCTAAAATAAGTGGTAAATAGTTCTTACTCTGTCTTTATCATTATGACAGTTCCACAGAACGTTGTGAAATCTAAGTCCATATTGCCCAACTTCTAGATTAAAATAACAGAAAAATGTTTAGTTTATATATGAGTTTATTTAAACCAGCAGATCTTCTTGTGTGGCTGTCATAGCTGATGGACTGAAGTGTGACCCGTGTTCTTAAAGGAACCTGTTGTGTGTCCAGCAGGTGGATGGCGGCATCAGCTTGTGTATAAACGAGCCCAGCCTGGTGGACACTGAGACCAGTTCGTCTTCGGTGAACAGCAACACCGCAGGAAGCGCTCAGGCTCTGGGAAAAACTCGCAAACCGCCGAAGGTCCTGCAGCTCAGTCCGCCCGCTCTGCTCGTCACCACGTCCGAGTTCTCCCCCATGAACCTGTGCAGCCCCTCGCTGCCCACTGCCTCACTCACACCAGCAATGCTCCAGGTGAGACGCCTCTACAACTGCTGCATTGCCATGTTTATCACTTTACAGCCGATGTTGGTTTGCGGTCTCTCTGAATGCTCTGATTGCAGTTTTGCTGATCCCAATGTTGGCAGATACCAATTTTTAATTTATTTAATTTTTGTCAGAAAGCTTTTCACCATTTTGCAGAGGAAGATCAAATCTACCGCTTTTTTTTTTTCTTTTTCTTTTAAGCATTGACGACAAAGCCACTGCACTCGGTGGATCTTTAAGTTAAAGGTTTGTGAAGGCTTTTGGAAGGTGATGAGTCAGACTGAATAAAATGAAGTCGAACATTCTCTGTAACTTAGTAGCATATATCTGCCTGGTTCTATTTTTTTTTGTTTTTCTAGTTACTTGTTGTTTTCTGCGATAATTGGATTTATAAATGGAAACAAAACAGACGTAAAGCAAATGCAATGTTTTTCAAACTACCAGACTGGTTTCTGCTGGTGTAAAGTTGCAGAGTGATCAGCATGGAGGTTGAGCTGGCACCATGTCAGTGTTTGTTCTCCGTGACCTGCTTCTGTTGCATCTGTTCTTCCTGTCGCAGCTCCTGCTGCACAAAGTAGAACAGAGACAAAAAGGCGACAGCAAAACCTCTCAGCAAACCTCTGAGCTCAGGCTGGAAAAAACAAACAAATCTGTTTGAAGTTAAAAATATAATAAAGTGCAAAATGCTGAAAATCCGTGAATACTTGAGACCGCCTTTAAAAACGCTCATAACTCCCACTTTTAACAGATAAAACACCAAATATACCTGAATATGCTTTAAGTGGAAATCATCCACTGTCTACTTTATCGCTGTTGCTGGGGGTTCAACCAATCAGCAGTAAGCAAAGAGAATGCCAGTGGTCCAGGGAGCATTCCAGGTAGTGTGATGGAATGCTCTGAATCCAACCTCTGAGTCAGTTTTCTGGTACAGGGTTAAAGTTCATTCCTTCAGTTAGATTCAAAGCTCCTGCTGGACTTGAACCTGCAGCACACTGTGTTCTTTTCTGATCAGCATTTACAGCTTTGAGTCAAAACCAAGCTGACAAGTAACACTTATTTGTTACACATCTCTCTTGTAAACGACATCTTGGATCTCAGTGAGGCAGCATGTATAAATAGATCAAAACTGTAGTTAAAATAATAAAATCAAAGATTATGAAAGATGGCAGGTCAGACCTTAGAGTGGAAAAACAGATATCAGTTTCTGGCCTGAAGGGTCCATTTCTTTTTTCTTTCTTTTTTTTTTTTTTTTATCCAATAAAACCAAAATTCAACTTTCCCATAACAGTTCTACGATTTATTTGGCACAAAATCAGAACTGGGCATTAAGAAAGAGCTCTCTACTGTCAGTCGCTGTTTTAACCATTTAATTGCACAGATCAAAATTAGCTGAATGAAAATATGCCAGTTTCTTACACTTATACAACCAGATATTTTTGTTTTATTTACTCTTTTCTCGCATTATTTTTCACTGATGTTGGACTGGATATGAACCTATATTACCCGATTTATCTGTCCTGGTCCCATTTTACATCAGAAAGCCTAAAGTTTCAACAGTTTCTTGCTCTCATTCGCTTTCCTGTTTTACATTCAGACATTTTTCAACTGCTGGACATCTTAACGAAAAGACAAGTCAACACCTTTTTCTGGCAATTAATTTCAAAACGCAACCAGTTAATAGTTTTCTAATTATTATTATTATTATTCAAACAAACAAACAAAACATGACTTTGATTGTATTTTTATTTTAACTCATAATCTAAACCCACTTTAAAGTGCCTTCCAAATCAGTTCCAAGCTAAATGTGACTGTAAGAAAGTGATGCTGCAGCTCCCAGTTGAGCAGCAGGGGGCAGTAGAGCTGCAGTAAAGTCTCCTTGTTTAACTGTTGGTGCTGCGCTGCGCGTCAGAGTGGATTAGATCTGCTTGTTCAGGTCAGACCTGGTCATGGCTTCCAGCTCTAGCGCCCTGTCAGCTCACATATGGAGAGGACCAACATTTAGCTGTCTCTGTGGTTTGCCTGTGATGGTCTTTAAAGCTGAGACTGTATTTTTCGAAGCATCAACACAAAACATAACGAAGGGAAAAAACAAATCAGGAAACTCTGGGTTAATTTCAGTTGATATGATCGTCACATTATTCAGCAATAAGTATCACAGTTCTGTGGTTTTCTGATATCTTGCATAATTTTTGTTTCATCTTACAATAATTCTCGGTTTTCAAGTATTACACTGTAGAAAGTTGGAATAACAAAGTGTTTTCTATCTTATGTTGCCGCTTCTTTTCACAAGATGCTGTGAAGAAACGGATATTTCTCACAAACGTTTTTTTTTTTTTTTTTTTTCACATTTCCTCCACAAACACGTTTAAGGTGCAAAACCCTTTTTTTCTTTTACCAAATTTTCCTCCTCATCCTCCACTCGCCACACAGGAACCTTCACAGTTGGACCTCAGTTGTGAGTTTGTAGAAGGGGGCGGCAAAATGTGGTTCTAGTTGGAAAAACTAGAAAAACAGTTTGGAAAAAAAGGGTTTCAGACGCCTATACGTTTTAGTCTGTGAGGCTTAAAACTTTATTCTTTGGCAAAGCTTTTAGTTAGGTTGCCCTGAGTTACGTCTGTAGCTGTGCTGCTTTAGGTCATACAGCACTGTAACGGTTAGATGTTGGATAGTAACTAGAATATGTATATATTCTAGTTACTATATATAACTATGTATCATTTCTGTCCTAGTGTGGAACAGCGAGCAGCCTGCGTCGACCCGCTGACCTTATGGTCACATTGGACTTTCTTCGTTAGGTTCTGCCTCAGAGTCGGTCCCATCCCCGCTGGTCCTTAGGAGACAGACTAGTAGCTTATTCTGTGCCAGCTGTTGCTCCATTGATATCATGGCGTTTTACAGTAATCATTTACAACAAGCTATTAGCGCTGACATTTTTATGAGGATGATAAACAGCCTAGAGCAGGGCAGCCGATAGCCAGACTAATTAAGCCGCTGATATTAATCTGACAGCCTGGCTTCAAAAAGCAAAGAACAGAGAACAGCTCACATACCGTACAGCTAGTATCATTGCTATGTAATGTTACTATGATTAGTACTTAAATTAACATTAGTGGCTGTGTGGTGGGTAAATGTTTGTGTTCTTACTAATATTGACAGTAGAATTTTAATAACATTTTTTTTTTCTAAATCCAGTGACGTGATCGATCAACACAAAGTAGTGTTTACTTGTTCAGTGGAATCAAGATGTATTCAGAAATATAAATGTTTTAACATGTTATTTTGTATTTTATTGATAAATCTCAGTGTGGTGTGCACCTCCTTTCGGTTTGCTGGAAAGCGAACCTCCATCTTAAGTTTATTCTCACCTTTAACATGCAGACGTATCCTGAAGGGTAAAAAAGGGAAAAGTGGCAGATTTTCCAGCCTCTGCAGAGCAAGATAAGGTCAAATTTTGCATGTAAGCGTTGGCTGATCTCCCAAAATGGATGAAATCAGTGCAGCGCTGTACAGTTTGTGGTCGAAGTGAATCTGTTTTCAGGTTGGTAGGTTATGCTGCAGAACCTGCTGTAACTGCTGATATTTCTGTGCCTCCCAGACTCCAACCCTCCTGCTGACTCCCAGTCCTCTGCTGTCCAACATCCACTTCTGGAGCACGCTCAGTCCCGTCGCTCCCCTCAGCCCAGCCACCAGACGTCAGGGAGCCCACCTGTTCCAGGTGGGTGTGTGGAACCAGCTCTACTTCCTGTTTCTCTCCCCTCTAAAACTGAACACCATCATTTCCTTCTCTGTTGCAGTTCCCATCGGTCCTGAACTCCCAGTTCCAGATCCCAGTCCAGAGCCTGGATGGGACCAACACACCCGGACCCATTTCCCCAGACCCCCAGAAAACGTAGACGCGGTCCATGCCCGTGTGTGGCGGATGGATGAGGGTGAAGCGTTCAGTTGATCTTGTGGTGTTCGTGCCCTCAGGACCGTTTTTTGTTTGCTATCATGATGCATTCATTTTGTCTGGCTTATTTTGGGATCACAGCAGATGAAAAGGAGAGAGGAATATCCATGGTAACCGAACCGAACACAGTCTGCTTCACACCTAATGGGATTCCAGTTATGGCTTTGCTGCCAGACTGGGTCTTCTGACCCGAGTTGACTCTGGTCGTTTGTTGCTCCAACCTGATCATACACCTGCCTCAGCTGCTCACTACCCGACCCACACCACCTCCACCCTTCTGTCTTACTCTGACTTGTGGCCATAGTCCAAACTGAACCTTAAGTTATGCTTCTGCAGTGCTTTGTAGATGTCAAACACTTCTTTCACACTTTGTCTCTCATCCAATCCCAACATTCAGTGCGTTTCATTTGGATTGGATCTCAGAGAGTGGAATGAGTGTGAATACTTATGCAAGCCGCTGTGTGTGTTTTGTTTTAATGAAACGTATGTGGACACCCTGACAGCCATGTTGACCTGTTCTGCCTTCTTTAGGGAAGAAAGAGAAGCCATACAGCATTTTTGGCCACAGGAGGCTCCCATCCAGCCGTAGTTCTTCCTCTGTCATGAATCTCTCTGTCATGGCTTGTTGGGGAGGGAAACCAGAGAACGGAAACGAAGAGAAGTGGCTCGTTTGTGAGATTTTTTTTATCACTAGCTTGTCTTTAAAACATTGTTTAGAAACAAGAAATCAAAAATTCACATGCATCTGTTATCCTTGCATCTGTTTGCAAGGATAAGATGGATGCAGGGATTCCTGTGGTTGAAATGTGAAAAAATTATTACCATCAAAAACGTTTTGATGCTCGCTATTTGTGGAAATCCTGAGCAGTTGTTTGTTGCTTCTTTATAGATCAGTTAGAAGCATTTTGTCTAAATTCAAATTAAAAACACATTTTGTTGAATCTCCAGCAGCAGTCAGTCTCGCAACAAATCTAGACTAAAGCTAGTTATTGCATGGCAGTCTTATGACTGTAATGACATGTTAACAGAGACAATATTCCACTGTAACATGTCCTGGATGACATCATCAGTCGTTACCAAACACTGCTAATCCACCTCATTTGCTTTGGCCGCTCCCCTTTAACTCTCTTCCTGTCTGTATGGTTACCAAGCTGAGCAGAGACATTGGAGGATGGTTTCAACTTCCTGTTCCTCTCTGAAGCCTCCACTTCAACGCCGCTTGGAATTAGTGTAGCTTTTACGATGCTGATCAGTTGCTCCTAGTCGGAAAAATTATACGTTGTTGCCAGGCTATGCATTCTAGCTGTTCACAAGTTTAAAAAAAGCAGAAGTAATTGAGCAATAATGCAACACCTCAACCAAAAGGATTAACAAAAGTGTAGAAGAAGAAGAAATTAGAGCTAGCGTTGCCACCAGTGGCACTGTTCTAGAATTAGTTTGATTCCAGTTCAGCACTGGACATCCCTACATACATGTAGGCTTTAGTACTTGGGTATTGCTTCAGTATCTGTTTAGTGACATGCATATTTGTACAAATCCAGGTTTTCAATCTGTCCTGTAAACTTCTACGTTCTTGTCAGCAGATGCTGCTGTCTTCCCTCTGTTTCCACTTTAAAAAGCCCCAAACAAAACGGATGGAATTAAAGCCGAGACCATTGATGGCTCTTTTTGTTGTTTTTTTGTTGGGTTTTTTTGACCACATATAGCAATACCTTTGCTTGCCCAAGAGTCAGCCAAAACATTATGACCTCTTTCTGCTGCTGAGCTGGACATGTACCGAGCAGTCAGCCAGAATCAGGTCTGCTTAAGACACTAGCAACATTCTTCGGTGTGGAAGTTCTTACTGTGGGAAGCAAAGGGTTAAAAGCGACTTAAATGTAAATGTATCGTCAGTCATTTATTCAGGCTGATAATATTCTCAACAGATAATAGGAAAGCTAAACATATTACTGAAAAGTTGTTCTCTTATATTTTTTCCTAAGGTTTTATTATTTAAACAGCCACCACTCAGAAAACATTTTATTGGCTGTTTCTTTTCTTTTCTTATTGGAGTTGACTAAAATGAAACAGTCCAACAACGGAGCATCATTTGTGTGGACGCCAGTTTGTAGCTTAAAGTTGTTTCTCAGCTTTAATGCCTAAAATCCAATGTATGAAACTCGAGGCCAGTGGGCCGAATCTGGCCCACTCTTAACTATTTATATGGTCCCAATAATCTTAAAATGGCCACATCAATCAAATCAGATTATTTTTTAGCTATACATTGTCAAATTACATCAAAGATTAAAGTTGATTTAATTTTAAGAAGTGATAATATTGTAATAGTTCCTTAATAGGTCATTTTATCAAATTTCATCAAAGATGCAACAATTTGAATTTTTGATTAATGTATTAATTATTCTGATAATTAAACTTTTATACAATTTAGAGATTAATATAAAGAGCTTATAAGAGCATTTCTTCACTGAATGCTGGATCATTTGTAGCAAAAGATGAATCTGCGACTAAAAGTACTTTGAATATAAACATGTAGAAAAACTCAGGCTATTCTGCTTGACTTGACATCAACACTGAAAAAGTGAAACATTTGATCCAAAAAGGCTCAATCCAGCTTTTTAACTTAATCGAAGTACTTATAATAAGCTAAATCATGTTATACGCATAAGAATAAATTGTTTGACAAACTTAATTTAATTTCATGTAACAATTTTACATTCTCCTTTTCTTTAGTGTAGTTAAATGGGTAGCAAAGGTGCTATTTTTCACAAAGTCTGAACCAGGTGAAATTAAAACTGCCACTTTAGGATTTCTGGGTGAAACATATTTACAGTTCTTTTCTTTTGTCTTAAATGCAAATTGTATATATTTTTTGCACAGTTTTGGCTTAATCACTGCTCTGACTCTGTTCTTTCAGCAAACTCCTTTTGTTGGGTCCGTGTCCTCGAGCCAACGATTAATCGATTACTAAATCAGCCTACAATTATTTCAATAACCAATTCATCCAATTAATTCGCTACTCAAGATCTCCGTGCAATCAGAAATGAAAGAGAGTGACAGCGCTGCATCGCTCTCTCCTTCTGATTGGGTACAGATGTTTCGGTTTTTTACGCTCTCTCCTTCTGATTGGGTACAGATGTTTCGGTTTTTTAACCCAGCGCGCTGGCTGAACATTTTCCCGCTGCCTACCTATCAGCCATCTGAAGCCCACTCCATGCGTTTGACTCGACTTTAAAGCCATAAGTCTGACACAGACTCCAGAGGTTCTCCCCGCCTCTCTATGCCATCTAACATTGAAAGCATGCGTGGCGCTTGTTTACACCGTACTTGGATAAAAAAAAACAAAAAAAAACAGAGGTGTGTTCTGTTTTGAACCAAAGTGTCAAACTCTGACCCAGTGACGGGTTAGAAGGGTTGGTGCAGGACACGCGCTCACTCAGATGGAAACGGTGCCTTACCGCAGCCAAGCCCAAGGTCAGCCTCACTAAGCGCTCTCTCACTCACAGAGCTCTTTTTATGTTATTTGAAACGTCAGACGCCATATCTTAGATGTCGACCAAACCAGAGAATTGGAGGAAAACTCAGCAGCAGTGTAATTCTGGATGCATTACTGTACATACAGACGGCGTCATGAGCCGACGCTCGCGCCATGTAAAATACCAGCTTCACGTCGGCGGCCATGTTCCTTCTTAACCTGCCTCTAAGTGTTTGCTCAGAAAGTGTATAGATAAATATATATATAGAAGGAGAAAAAAAACCCTGTCTTTAACTCATTGTAACCTCCATTTATTTTCCTGTAATGCAATAGAATTCTCAGAATAATTTCTATTTTTGTAAATCAGTGTCTGCTTTTTAATATTCCTCTTTGTGCATGATTTTTTTTGTATCCTTGTTTTATTTGGTGTAATTTTTGGGGAATTAATGTTGGGGTTTTTTTTCTTTCTTTTTTAGGAATCAAAGCCTTATTGGGATAAAATCAAAGTGTTTTGTATGTTGACTTGTTTTTGATATCGTGTTGATATTGTACATGCAGATGTTGTGATCAGACATTTGCACTTAAGAGTCGGGGTTCCTGTCATATTGGATTCTGTCACTTTTCTAGGATTTCCTTTGATGACTAAAGAAATGTATTTTTCCCCATAAAGGGAGGACTTCATTATGCACTTGTATTTTATAAGAACAAAAGGAGCTAAATCTAAAGTTTTACAGTTTGTATGGGGGAAAAAAAGGACTAATTTGTAATTAGGCACTTGCACAAATATTTATAAAAATGTCTACAACCCATAGAACAGATATATAGAATAAGCATTTTTTGCTGTAAGTTTAATAGTAAAAACTATGAAATAGCTATAAAATGATCCCAAAGCTTTTTGTTTCTCCTCCAGTCGTCTTGGAGTTTAGTTTTTTTCTTCATATCTGCTCTCTTAATTCTTTTCCTTGAAATGTAAAAAGTTGTTTTTAAAGAATGACTGTTTTTGCTTTGTTTTGTCCAGTTTGATGCTTATTCAAAATGTTTACAAGCTGCTTGTCTTGAGTGGCATATTGATGTGCGAGAAGCCTAGAGGAATTCTGTACAACAGACCAATAATAAAACAAATGTCTAACTGAGACCAGCTTTAGTGTGTGTGTCTGTGTGTGTGTGAATCTGATCAGTCTTTGGTTTCTTTAAACTCCAGATCCGGTTCATGTTGAGATCCAGTTGAAATGAAGTTTGCGGAAACATTTTTTCCTCCCTAACTGAAGTGAAATCAGAACAAATTTCTCTTGTTTTAAACGAGTTAGAATTAGCAAAAATTGTTTCCATTTCCAGATGCCACCATAATGAGCCTAATAATTGTTTGAACAGATGAACACAGCCTCTGTGAACATGTTTATTGCTATGAATTAAAATCCTTTCATTGAGGTGACAACATTCAGGAGTGATCAGTTTCCTCCAGCTGGATAGATGACAAGTTCCCACAGGTGGCTGATGAAAATGATTTCAAATAATGCTAAATTATTAGCGACAAATTTAAATCTTAAAGTACTTTGTCAAAACACAAAGTACTCGTCTGTTAAATACTTTTTGGATTCTCTATTTTCTCAGTAAATGGAACTTTTATCCACTGGCTTTAATTCAAAAGCCGACTGATGAACCCAAATCTGCTTTTCATTATTTTCTAAGGTTCATTCAAAACAGCAAGTTTTAAAAAAAAGGGAGCAAAGTCCTTTTCTTAATGCTCATAATAAAGTTGTTCCTATTTATTTCAAAATTCTGATTCAACATTTATCCCAAAGGGAAATGAAGTATTTTAGTACCATCTTCTAAAAGCGGTTCATGTAGATCTCCAGTAACAGTCAGTCTTACAACTAAGTTGAGGAGGCCTCTGACTGAAGATAGTTGCTTGCTGTGTCTCAGCTCAACAACCAGCGACAAAAAAAATTTATCTATATATTCTTCGTAACATGTCCTGAATGAAGACAGTGTTGGCTCAGATGTAAAACAATTCCTGGTTGCCACAGTTACGCATCATAAATGTTGATGAATCAGAGGGAATAACTGTTCAAAAATTTATGTGTTTCTTAAGAAATTATTTGTTTAGTCAAAGTATTGGAAGTTCACTTCATTGATTAGCAGTAAAAAGAAAAAAAAAACTTTTTCAGTGATTTTAAGGTTCTTTTTATTATTATATCTTGGCAAATGTGACAAAAGTTTAGGACACCACTGTCAAAAGAAACCAGCACTGCCTGTTGCTGTGCCCTGTCGGTCAGCTGGCTGAAATAAAGCCGTTTTACTTTTATGTTGCTCTCATGAAAGACAGCATGTCTTCATCAACTGATATAGTTTTTTTATACCACAGAATAAAACAAAAATTTCTGCTCAATAAACACCTGAAAAATGGAACCAGTTCCTGTTTTTTCACTTTTTCTTCTAGGCTAAATATCAACAAATAAAACATGATAGAAAACAGAACAATATCATATTAGCAGCAAAAGGAAAAATTGTTTCCCTTGGTTTTAAATAAAGCAGTTTGATCAAGTTTGACGTGTCTGTTGAAAGTGTTTGTTGTACCATGTTACAGGAAAATGGTGGTTCTGATTCTGTCACACTGGCTGAAGCCCAGAAACCATCCTCAGACTAAAGCAGTCAGTCCAGCTGTCATGGCGTCTGGACATCAGGAGCCTCCGCTCTTTGGCTCGTCCTTCATGTCTAAACATGGAGGCGAATCTGAAAGACAAACATTTGCAACTGAAGTTCAGTCAAAGATTAAACACTTAGATTCAAACGAATGCATGCAGCACTGCTTCCTGGGGAGCTCCTATATTTTACCAAGCTGGTTGGAGCAACATACACACACACATAGACACGCACACACACACACACCCTCACACCCTCACACCCTCACACCCTGAGCTCCAACCCTAAAACATCAGAGCAAAACAGATGCCAAATATGTTGATCTCTGTCACTAAAGTACCACAGAACTTTAGAGCCGGGCTAAGAAGTTTGAACATTAAAGTCATAACATTATGAGAATAAAGTCAAATGAGAACATTGTGATAAAACCAGAGAACATGACAATAAAACAAGAGCATTGCTGTAAGGTAAAAAAAGGTTTAAAAGAAAGGCTAAGAAAGTGAGAATAAAGTTGTAACAATGTGAGAATAAAGTCATAATATCAGAATAAGGTCACATAGCAGGAGACATTTTATGTGAATTCCTCCAGAAAATATAAAAAATAATTAAATGAGGAACGTTGAGCATCTTGTGAAGTTATACTTTGGAATCGCCTTTACAAATAAGGACTCAATCATCTAACAAATCACCATCAAATAACTGTCAGTAGCAGGACTCTGCAAAAAAAACTAGAGTCAATTTCCAAGAGAGAATCACAGGCTGGACCAGCTGGTCACTTCAGATCTTTAACTATTGCAGCTTTGCTCACATTAAAAAAAAAAAAAAAAAACTTTTTTCTTGTAATTTTTTGACATTCTGGTAATATTGTGTCTATTCTACTAATATTAGGACTCTGTTCCAATATTAAAAAAAAAAAAAAAAACTCTTAGTGTGGGCTCAGGACTCCATTGCTGGTGTCTGAGCTTGAGGACGCGCAGCGCCTGCGGTGTTGGAGTGGATCTACCTGTCTGATGGTTTCTGTGAACACAGTGGGTGTAGAGGAGCAGCAGGAACAGACAGAAGCTGATGAAGGACGTTATGGTCGTACACAACAGGAAGGAGTAGCTGCCTTGACTCTGGATCACCTACAGAAAGCAACACACACACACACACCCTGAGCTCCAACTTTAAAACATCAGCTGCAAGGTTTGGACAACAGGGTAGAGGTCATTTATTGCTGCTACATCACATATCTTAAATAATCTATTAAATGAAATCATGATTTCAATGGGGGGTTTTTTAAACAAAATTTTGAAATTTTGTTTAAAAACTTTGTTTGAAAGTTTCTTTTGGGTGGAGCTTTTATTTGCGTTTCATTTATTGGTTTTGGATGTGTTTTATTTTGGATATTTAAAATATCTTCTACCTTCAGTGTGAACAAAATTACAGTTCATTGATCCTTCAGAGGGCAAACTTGTTTTATTATCCCATTTTCTATACATTAATTAAAAACTGGTCTCAATACACAAAAAATATTGTTTATTGCAATAATTTCTGGGGCAGTTTATTCCCCAGAAATTTTTTTTATGGTGACCGGCTGAGTTATCATCACACTGAGCATACAGAGTTTTAGAGAGGAGCTGGAACGGTCCAGTCAAAGTTTCGACCTAAGTTCAAGAGAGAGAGTGGCGAGACTTGAAAACATTCAGCGACTCTCTCTCATCTCACAACTGGCTGAACTTGACCTGCATTAAAAAAAAAAAAAAAAAACGGGCAAAAAAATTCAGACGCAGACATGCAAAACTTAAAGACTCACAGCTGGAACTGCAGCAAAACCTCCCTTTACAAAGCACAGCGTCAGAGAACCACGCGTTTTATGTTTTTGTTCTTCCAAATGAACAAAAAAACGTAAACTGATGCACGTAATCACTTCAAATCCAATTTGAAGTGATTAATCCAGAGCACAGATGGAAAGGAAAGGCTTCAGACAAATATTTCCTGTAACGTTTCATGTGATCAGACACGTGAACAACCATATGGGACGATTCTCACCAATCCCACAAGCAGCTGCAGCAGCATCTCTCCTGTGCTGGCGCTCGTCACCAGGACGATCGTGGCGGAGCCTTCGATGCACAGATAACAAACAAGTCGGCATGGAGACCAGGAACAACAAATAAGACGAGGCAATGGAGGAGCAGAGTGCTGTGTGACCTTTATAATCCAGGATGTCCTCAGTGAAGGCCACCATGGAGGGGAACACGCTGCTGATGCACAGGCCCAACACACAGCAGGCCATGAACAGAAACACACAGCTGGAGTAGAAGATCAGGAGCAGGAGCTGGACCAGGATGACGCCCACCTGACACACACACACGCACACACACACACGCACCCACACGTTTGCATGACTATCTCTGTGGGGACTTTCCATTGACTTTCATTCATTTCTACAGGCTAAACGTTACCCATTCAGTAAATAATGACACATTAATGCAAAGTCGGCACTTTTAATGGACTTTCAAAGGAACTTCCAGAACAACTTTGCTTTAAAAATGTCATTATTTACCGAATGACACTTCATTGTTATGACATTCATGAAGACTTCTTCATGTTCATAACACATGTTATGTCATGTTTATGACAGTGTCATGTCAGTCTTACACCCCGTCAAATAAAGTGTTACCAACATTTCTAGCTCTAATAGTTGCTGTCATACATCGTGCCTGCTTCACGTACTGAGCAGGTATGAAAAAGACAACAGACTCAGAATGCCGGACAAGCGTCTTCAAATCAACACTGTGTAAACAGTTTAGCTCCCACATTGTATCCTGGCGTTTACATTCCCACCCACTTCAAATATTTGACTCCACACTCTGCTTCATACCAGACTAACGGAGAGCAAAGCCGGTGCCGAGTATCGGTAGGAGAAGAAGATGAAGCACAGCCTTCCTGTCGTGATGGAGGCCCAGAATATGCTGTCCAGATAGCCGGCTGCCTTGTGACCCATGAGCAGAGGGGGGGAGACGGCATAGGTGTAGACGAAGCCGGCATAGCAGCCCTGCAGGAGAAACCATGAGAGCAGCAGGTGAAGCGGAGCCGCTGGAGGAGGAGCTGGTGTCTGCATGCATTAATGAAGCCAGGCTGGACTGCACTGAAGCTTTTCACCCACCTTTAGGTGGCTCACCTGACCATCATTCACTTTAGCAGGTTTCATGGGATAGAAAGGGAAACTTTGTTTTTTCTTTTTCCACTATCCACTCCATTGCCAAGGGATGGCAATGTCATGTCCATTTATTGTATCACTTTATCATTACAAATGATAAATGTATCATGTGTCATGATACATGACACATGATACATGGAAGAATTTTGATTTATTGATTTATTGACATCATACATTCCAATTCATTTAATAAAAAAAGAGAGGCAATATTAAAATATTGGTCATTTTTAATATTACTCTCTGGTATTTGTTCAGCCTTGATAAATTCCAATAAATCTGAAAATATGATCAACTCTCCTGTTATGTTCGTTTCAGGGGTTCAACAATAATGTTCTTGGGTCAGTTTGACCCAGGGAGTGTCTAGTCATGTAATAGCGGAGGAACCAAAACATTCCTCCAAAACATTTTTGTATCCGATTATTAACTCCAATACTAACCATTTCAATCAATATTTGTGCAATGATGTTTTTTTATTTCTCAGAAATTAAGTATTAATGACGATAACCCACTCATTTACTCCACTCATTTATGTCCACTGAAAAAAACATGGACACAAAAAAACAATAATTTCCTTGAAATTGATGTTTGGTCAAATTTTTTATCTTACATTTTGATTTTTTTTCAATGGGTGATCTTTATAATTGAACTTGAGACACATATACTGTTCAGGGTCAAATTGACCCACTGATTAAAATCAAGACAAATGAGTCATACAGAGATTATTCTGCTGAGTTTCCACTCAGTGTGCGTGGAATTTATCCACAGGAACAGAAAGGGTTCCCGTCAAACGTATGAAGATCTTCTTTCACTAGTTTCCTAGTGAAGTAAAGAGAATCGTGAGAAAGTGGGCTTGTGTGTGTGTGTGTGTGTGTGTGTGTGTGTGTGTGTGTGTGTGTGTGTGTGTGTGTGTGTGTTGTGTTTGTTGAAATATGATTCATAGAATTCGACATTTTTTTCATGCAAAAAGAATACTTCAAACTATTTTAACAAATTTTAAACGTTGAAATGGGTCAATTTGACCCGGAACATAACAGGAGGGTTTAAATGCAGTTACTGTGTGGAGTAACTGCACACAGTAACTCCACACTATGTTACCTTCAGTTGTTATAAAAAAACACACACACACACACACACACGCACACACACACACACACACGCACACACACACACAGCTGTTTTCATGACTGAAACAAAACATGACTTTGCAGTCTGATGCCTTGAAATCGGGCCTCTGTCTCTTTAAGAAGCTCCTACTCTTCCACACGCTGCCTTCAGTAGAGGCTTCAGTCTGGTGCTTTTTTTTTTTTGAAAGACAACTTTGTTTACAGAGACTTCAATGTCCATTTTATTTGTTGTTGTACTTGTTTTGTTTACTTTTTTTTGGAAACGTAAAATGTTAGAAGTGAAAAGACTGGTCCAGTCAAAGTTCAGACCTGAATCCAAACGAGAGTTGCTGGGAAGATTTGAAACCTGATGGTAGAGAAACCAGTTTGTATAATTTTGAACAGAACAGAGGGAGCTGCAGCTGTATCTGTTTGGTTTAACTGAGCAGCTTCAGAACATCGCAACAGAAAACAAGTTTTCATTTGCGCTCACTATGATCCCATCGGTGATGAAGACGATGGCTCCGCCCAGGGCGTGAATGATGAAGAAGGTAGCGGGGTGACCCTGCAGGTTGCTGGGCCTGCAGCAGTCCAGTAGTCCCCCGTGACCTGCAGAGACAGAGAAGAAGATCTGTTGTCTTCACCAACACACAAGGGCTGAAACGACTAATTGTGATTAACCATGATTAATCATGAGTAATCGATTACTGAAATAAGCATCAACTAAATTAGGAATCAATTAATTATTTATTTAAAAAGGGAATGATTTGTTTACTTTTATTTGTGTGCATTTCTAATATTGCATAAAAACAGCCGTCACCTTGCTGCTGCTCCTTGACAGGGAGAGAACTGATGTCAGGGTTCTTGCTGAGCAGAGGGGGGCTGCTCCGGCAGCACTGCACCAGTCTCTCATGCAACATCAATGCAAGGACTGCTGCTGGGACAGGGAGCTGCACACACACGCACACGCAGACACACACACACACACACGCACGCACGCACACACACACACGCACACACACACAGCTGTTTACTCTGATGATGTGCAATGCTTCCTTCCCGTCACCTGATTTCACTCATGAGCTCCGTCTCATAAAAGTTGAGTCCATCCCCTGAGATCCTGTTCAGACGGACCAAACCGGTCATAGTTGTGAAGGACAAAAATGTATACCTGTAATTTATATTTCTACTTGGGTCATTCTTTTTTTTTCTTTTGTACAGCAGCACAACTTACTGTGAATCTGTGGAGATAAGAAGCAAATCCTGAGTATTGTGGTCCCGTGTTCCTCAGAGTTGTTTTCCAGTCTAACCAGGATGTAATAAATGCTTAATGTAATAATCCACTTTGCTGTTCAGTGCTTCAGTAAAATGACTGTAATCTGACTGTTTTTGCAGAGAGAAAAGACACAAAGAGAATCCTGCTGCTTGCAGGCTGTTTAGCTCTGATCCTGTGTTAAACAGTGGAAATGTTGCTGCTGTTTCATAATTCCATTTTGATTTCTGTCTTTGAGCAATTTATTGACTTACAGTATGAATCAAGCACTCAGGGTGCAGTATGTTAAAACTCTAATCTGTAGGGCTGTAAAGATTCATGCAGCTTGCAAAATCATATGACACGCCTTAAAGGACCAAAGAGACAGACAGCATTTTGTTACATGATTGGGAAAATAAATGAACACACATTTTTTTTCCTCTAATGGTTTCCCAAATTAAACTGTTTTAAAAATTAAACTGCTCATCAGTGCAGAGTTCCTCTTCCCTGCAGTAGAAAGATGTCATACCTTCATGTTCAAAAGTAAATAAACCCAAAGGGTGGTGGAAGCTAAGCTAAGCTGCCTTCAGCTAGTAGTTAAAGTAAAACAGAAGATGTTCATCTCAGCTGGATTGTGACATGCAGCTCTTTATTTAGTTTAAACTGAAGGGAATCTGTCGTCTGCTCCAATTCAAGAAAACTTCATTTATACCCAAGGGAAATAAAATCTTGAAGAGCCTCATGTTGTCGATGGTGATACTGCAGGCAGGAAGGCTCTTCAGTAGCAGTCAGTCTTGCAACGAATCTGGAAAAGCCTCTGACTGAAGACTGCTGCTCTGACTGTCTCATGACATGCTAACAGCTCTATATTCAGGCAGAAGAGATAATGCTCCACAGTAACATTTATGACTCTCATGATGACATCAGTTGTTAGCTAGCTCTGCTAATCCAACAGTTTGCTTTTGCCGCTCCCCTTTAAGTCCCTGTCTGGCAAGAAATCCGTTTCGAGAGAGTCTGGAATCTGATGTTCATTATGGTGATAGAACTGAACTTCCTCCTTCTCTCTCTGCATCTATAGAGACATTTTTGTTCTAATCTGGAAGTAGAAATTTATTTAAAGTTTATTTTTTATCCACCTAAAGCTACTGTAGGTTACTTTTAGATTATTATTTTTTTTTACATAATTGTTCAAATTGTCATTATGTCCTGAAAGTATAATATGATCATCATCTCTGTGGTACTACAGTCATCTGCAGAAATAAAAAAATAAAATAAAATAAACAAACACATGAACTCACATTGATAACAGCCATGATCCAGAAAGCGTACGACACCCTGGTGACGACCACGCCCTCCGTGTACAGAGGGTACCGGGAGGCGTTGTGCGGCAGGGCACCGCGTCCAGCCAGGGTGTTCCGGAGGTGTTCCAGGTCCGAGCTGGACGAGTTGGCAGTCCAGTTGGCTGATAGCACGCAGTTGCCCTCCGCCAGGAATGGGTCAACCACCAGAGGGCTGACCAACGCTCCCAGGCCAATGAAGAAATGCAAAACCTGATGGAAGGAATGGAGTGGCAACATGAAGTGTTTCATAACTGAAGTGGAGGAAAAATGCTACATGGATTTAATTTTTGGGGGGACATATTTAAATGACTTGCTTCTCAAATCTGAGAAGAAGCAGCTTAATGAGAGGAGGGGGAGAAAACCATTTGGTGGGATTTTGGTAGATTTTGAGATGCCACCAAAACATCTAAAAAAATATTTTGGTGGCCATTTTATATTTTATGACCAGACTGGATCTGTGTTTTAGGAATCTATAAATCTATTCATCCTTACCAGACCTTCACATTTCAGGTACAGAGGATGTTGTTCTTCCTTTAAACAATCAACATTCCAGAAAGAGCCGTCATCTCTTTCCAGGATTATCAGATTTCCTACTCAGAGTTTTCAGCTGCACTCTTTCTATCCAGAATAAACATGGTTGATATAAAGGACATACAACTTTACAAGTAAATACTAATTTGTATGAAAGCCCATTTCCGCCATGAAAAAAAAAAGAAACAAAAGCCCAACATAAGGTCAGAATTTTGAGTTTTAAAATCATAATTATGAGCTACTGAAGCAAGCCTCCAGGAGAAACAGTGAGACTTTGAAACTCATAATTATGACTTTGAAACTTATAATTTTGACTTTATGTTTCATAATCAAGACTTTGGAAATAGAAAACATTACTTTTATTCTTATATTGATGACTTTCTATTGGACTTTTATTTTTTTTCCTTCCATGGCAAAAATGAGCTTCCAAACATTTTTATGGGTAAAATAACATTATTATCATAATTATTTATTTAACTCTCTAATGTAATTTTGCTCATAGAAAGACATTCAACTACTTTTAGACATCTCTTTGAAGCCAAAAACGCACTTTAAAAACATGCAAAAGTATTTTTGTATATCTTAAAAATGTTCTTATTGTACCTTCACATTATCTAACTGAATAATTATAATAACATTCAATAAAATCAAACTAAGACTTCATTTCATTCAGGTTTGCGTTCATCACTAAAGCCTCTAACAATGAATCCAGGTAGTCCCAACTGTGATCCACTGAGTTCTACATTTACACAGTAAGACAGTCATTTTAATTATCTTCACTTCAAAGCACAAGCTGTTAAAGTTTTATTGTGTTCCCTTTCTAAAAGTAGTAACCTGGCATTACTTGCTGATTACAGTTTGAAAAGTCACAAACCTGCAAGTCAAGAACTTTCCCTCTCTAGCAGCTGAACCTGACGTTTCCAGAGTTACGCCTCTCTCAGTGCTGGTGCAGAACTACAATTAAAAAAAACCTTTCATTACAGCTCAGGCTGTGAATATTCCTCCTACTGCTCAACAGTAACAGGTAGGAGGAATATTTCTCTGACAGAGAGCAACTTCTCTGGCATAGTTCCACTTAATTAAAAACACGTAAAAAGATTGGAGACTGACCCTGACCTCAGAGTTTTATCAGAGTCTTTGAAATAGCTCATCTTTCTCACCCCTAGCAGCATGAAAAACATGATTAGTTCTTCCATTAATCTCTTTCCTCTCATCTCTGAGGTCAGTGTTACCTACTGATAGGAAATCAGAAGCTTGTGTCCTTGAATTGGAATTCAATTTGATTTTTGTACATTTTTATTTTAAAAAGTTTAGTTTGTGGATGAAAAGATTCTCGTCAGGAAATGTGAGGTACTGTTGTCTCATCTTTTTTTAAAATGAGGCTGGATGTCGCATTCCAAATAATAATTATATAAAATGTATCAACATTTATCTCTGTCATAACAAATTCATAGGAGCTGCATAAAGTGTGATTTCATGACTCAGCAGATGTGGCCCAACAAATCTGACTGACCTGCAGGGAGACGGCAGAGTCCTTATGGTAGAGCCTCACCAGCTGCAGGTTCCCGATGGTGTCTATGACCCCCATGGCGGCTCCCGCCAATCCCATGGCGACGGACAGAAGGATGACATGGTGACACAGCGGTATGACGGCAAAAACAAGGGAGATGATGAGCGCCGAGGCAAAGAGGGCCGACAGGGAGGACAGCAGGCTGGAGGAACACACACAGGCTAACATGTTAGCAAGCATTCTGCTGGCATTCTGACTCAACTTTGAGTTCTGTTTTTCAACCCATGGATAATAATACTGGTCAGGTTTCTCTGCCTAGCTGGGTTCACTACGTCTCCTGTGCTTCATCTGTAGGGGGGACTGCTGAAAAGATCAGTGACTTGGGCTTCTTTTCAGGACTTTTTATTATCAATGTGTTAAAACTGGGATCATATCAACCTGAATGTGATTAAATGACTGGATTGAAATAAAATGGATTGAGTGGAAAGGTAGCATTCAGTTTTTATGCTCTTCCAATCTGGAACAAACGTCCAGAAAACTGCTAAACAACCAAAACACTGACTGAAAACCCTCCTATTTACAGCAGCCGCCGACTCCTGGAGCATTGATCCATGTGTCTGATGAAGATTTGCTTGATGATTTTGATGATTGCCTTTGACAAAATGGAATGTTTACTACTTATTTCATAATCGGTTACCATGTGACGTTCTTTGTGATGTAAAGAACTATGTGTATACCTGCATGGACTTGTGCAACAAATTATTTACATTTATTTTAATTTAAGGATAAAGTTTATTTCTAAATTGAGGCAGCTGTTCTTCAAAAGGAAGAGAAATATCAATTTTGAAGGAAACTACCCGTTTACATTTTACATCCACTCAGAAATAAAATGTAAAAAAAAAATTAAAACATTACATTCAGCCTAAATCTGCCTGGTGTATGAATACTGGATCTGCATGCATTCAGTTTAGATTTATTGCGTTTTTTTGCACCATTACTAAAACGAACTGAATAATGTAAAGTGTGAAACAGTACAGTGTTATTTCACTTTTAATGGTAGTTGTTTCAATCAATCAATCAATCAAATTTTATTTGTATAGCACATTTCAGCTACAAGGCATTTCAAAGTGCTTTACATCATAAACACAAAATACAAAGTCATGCAACATAGAATAAAATTAAATAAAATACCAAGTGGATTTTTTTTTTTTTTTTTTTTGTATACAAATAAATTAGCATACATTTAGCAAGAAGCTCCTTGTTTGTAACCTGTTTGTAACCAGATAGCTAACAGCTTCATGTAACTGTAGGATCAACACACTTCTCCTCATATTTCTTCTTTTGCAGACTTTTCATCGTTTTATTTGCAAAGTAACAAAACACCCTGCGATCATTTACCGGCAAAGTCAGAACACGGAGCTGGGAATGATGTCACACCCAGTAACTGATCCAGTTGGAGGCAGATCCACCAATAGCACAAAAAAACATTTAGAGAAAATAAAACTGAGCTGCATATCTGAATATTTCTACAAGGCTGCGAATACGCACAAACTCAAAAACTCACAAAAGGTCTTCACGTTTTCATCATGGCGCATCTCTGTATTGAATTTTGAGGAAAAAGATTGATTTAAATCAACTTTGAAACAGTCAAACGTGAACACTTTCTGGATGAACTGTGCAAACTGCACTATACCATCCCTAACTTTTCATCCAGGAGTTTTTTTAGTTTTTACAGACTCACTGGGATAAAGCGCAACACCCTGTGCGCCCAGTTTAAAAAGGACAGCCTTGTACAGTTCCAGTAAAGTCACTTTGATGTTCCACTAACTTGTATTTACCCAGTCAGCTTATCACAGCCCTGCAGCCTCACTGCTGCTTCTATTTAATCTTTACCTTGTGTACTCAGCCATCCCTGCCAACATACCCCTTTCCTCTTTAGGCTGTTCCTGATAAATTATATTCAACATCAGTGAGCTTCACATCAAACCTGCAACATCATCACATTAACAGACACTAGAGACTGGTGCAATGACAGCCTTAAAACTACAATATAAACTTGAAAATGTTCATCATTTCTGCCAAATAACTTCTGGGACAATTTGCTGACCAGCAACATTTGTTATGGTGACAGGCCCATCCATAAACAAATCACAGTTTCCAGATTTTAATTTGCAAAAGCAAATGTTGAAAACCTACTACAACTTTCTCTTTATGTCACTTAAAGTCTTGTTACGTTGATGCTTATGGTTATAGTGTGTGGGTAGTGAAACTGTTCAATGGATATATTTGCCGTTTCGAATCTCCCAGTTACCCAAAATCAGCAGGGAGAACAGGCAGCTCAACTTGTCATAATTTAGTTTTCCTTTGACGTATTTCTGAATACTGATCTGTATTGCTAAGTCATTTTATCTTGAAAATGTGTTTTCACTGCTTTTGTACTCTATCATTTCATTTGTTATGGATTACAAAGAAAACAGGCAAGTACTGCACTGTTTAAGACATCCTGCCAACATTACTGAACATCAGACATCTTGGTGTCCATCTCCTGATTGGTGCTTCTTGTCCTTCCCTTTAAAAACCATCTGTCACGCAGAAACAGAGAGAAATTGTTTACAGTTTATTTCTGATTTGTTTGTTTTCTTTTCCTGACAGGGATTTGCTCCACAAACATCCATTTTAATTCATGTGTGTGTCATCATATTTCGGACATTGCACTGAGACAAGCAGGTGTTATTTGAATGCTGGACATTTGCCAGTCAAATGAGAAGAACTGTCAGACAGACGCATGAATTTTGACAAAACTTCTAAAGTTTTGTTGTTCTTACCCACTAAGCCTTAAAACTTCTTGAAAAATGTTGGCCATGTCACCAACCTCCCCAAAATGACTCAATGTTCAGGATATTGAGTCATTTTTTTCAATCAAATCCAAATAAATAAATAAATTTATTTATATTATAAATCACTTTTTTTAAATTAATTTTTTACTGACCTGGTCTTGCCATCCCCGTTAGAATTTGCTGGGGCCACTGACATCTAATATGATGCATACTCCGATTCTCTTTTTGAATAATCTCTGCAATTAAAACATTTAATTTCTTAGTAGTAGTAATATGTAGTTTGCTTTTTCCAGAATGCCATGAAGTCATTCTGGACAGGCCCTTAATTTCTTCAGAATGCTATAGAACATGTTGAGATAAAGGTTTTGTATGCATACTAAGATATCATAGATTAGAAATAGTCAACTTTTAAAATTAACTGATATTTTTAATTTAAATATATGTAAAAAAGAATCACTTTAATATAAGCTGTCAATGTAATAACGATTAAAAAAAAGACGATTATAGGAGGATCAAACTGTCTAGCCTTAAGAACATATTTCTCTCACGTTTTCTTGAACAGTCCGCCCACACTGCTGCCCACGAGCAGAAAGAACTGCTGCCAGAAGAAAACCCAGGTGATCTGCTGCAAGGTGGACTGGGTCTGGCACCGCAGGTCCAGGATGGTGGGCCCCAGGAAAGCGATGCACAGGCCGAAGCTGAAGAACACGCTCCAGTAGGTGATAGTTTGCTGCAAATGACGTCTGAACAGGAACCAGATCCGCTCGTCCAGCAGCCTCATAATGACCGAAATCCTCTCGGCCGCCTGCGGTTAGTTTTGGACTGGGAGCGGACACACAAAGTAAACGCAACTTAATAAGTGTTGGGGGTGGAAAAGTTGAGCTTCATTTTATCCGATCGACGGATGTGGTGCTGATTGGCTAATTCTGCGTGGAGGTACAGCCCCCTTTTCTACATTTGGGTCCGCTCGTTATCACTTTGCGGGTGGCTTGTTCAGCTGATAGTGATGACGAGCACGAGGAAGTGACTTCCCGCTCGCGTGGAGGGAAAAGAGTCGACCTGTGGGATCAAAAAGTGACATTAACACGAATATACAAAAGAGAAGTGGGGGGAAACTAGCATAACATGGTCAAATAGCTGTAAGGTATTCGTTATGCTTGTAGATTCATTGACTTTTCCCCCCCCATACATACATTTTGATTCGGAGTGTTCAGTCATACTGCCAATGTGTTTTGTTGCCCTTAAGGTGAACACCACATTCTTGGTGTTAGAGGAGGGTAACTCGGTCACGGGCCTCCATAGTCAGCCCTCGTGCGCGTTAGTAGTTCAGCACAGCTGGGTCAAATGATGGCTCATTAGCAGCGAAACACTGATGCTTCTGATTCCAGCATTTTAATTTAATGCTTACTCATCCAGTGAACTGTGTTGCCTGACTGAAAATGATGATTTGTACATTTTCCAGGTTTATTGAAAGATTCCATTATAGCTCTTCAAAAATGTCTCTCATTTATTAGTGCTTGTCCTGTAATTAGTGTTGTTGTGGGACTATTTTTTCACACACAATTTATACTTTCAGGATGAAAAGATGTACTGTGACACATAGAGTCAATGAAGTAATGTTTTACAATTTTCTACTGTCTTATTGGTTTTGTCCCAGTACTTTTCAGCTCACATTTTGAAATGCAGGCTGATCAATAGTTTGGTATTCTCCATAACAACTTAAAAACAACAACAACAAACATTGCATCTGCCAAGAGTTAAGAAATTTTCATTGCTCACATATAGTTGTCCAACAGTAGCATCTTCTGTTCATTTGTGATACTGCATCCTTCCACATAAAGTGATGACATCATGAAAACCAGCAGGCTGGCATCATATAATTATACATTCAACTGTCAAAAAATACAAGGAAGAAGAAATACACAAGAAGAGTGTTTTATTCATGATATCAATAGTTTATTTATTTAATAATTATTTATTCAGTCAATTTTAGGCCTTCTGGCAGTCACAGTACATTCATTTTCTCGTAACAGAATAGACAATTCACACAAAATATCACATCTTATACAAAAGCTAGAACTCATCTTTTATAAAACATTTAGACATCAGTATGTTTTTACTTATTTTATTCTCAATACAGAACTCCATTGTTTGCTTTTCTGTATCTTTTACAGCATAATACTTACTGAAATAGATTAAAACATTTGTCAAAATACATACATATATATATATATATATATATATATATATATATATATATATATATATATATATATATATATATATATATATATATTATGATCTCTTTTTCAAGGGCAGTATTTAAAATAGCTTCATTTAACACAACTAAACACACAGTAACACTTTTCTGTCATTGAAGAAAGGGGAGGGGGCATCTGAAAGTGGACTGTCCCAGACTATACATCCTCTTGAAGCTCCAGCAGCTTCACCAGAACTTGTCCTCCATCTCACTCACTGACAGCTGGACAGACTTGTAGATGGTAAAAACCAAACCACTCTCTCTTCTTTGAAGTGTAGAGGTAGAAAAGTGTGTTTGATACAGAATGGTGTGAATCATGGTGTTGATACTTTGACTGGGATGTTAGTGTTTTCCTTAAAATGCCTGGAAGATAGAGTGGTTTTCTCCTTTGTCAGTAAGTTCTGTTTTTGATTTTTAGTCACTTAAATGTTTACATGTTCAAACAAATTTTACTATCATGACAAGTGTAAATAAAAATGCATCTTTCCAATCCTCCTGAACGTACGAGAGCATGTTAGGGCCATTGCCGATATAAGAAAAAGAAAGGAGGAATACATTTCCATTGAAATTTTTTTGATTGATTAGCTTGAAAAGTGGAACGTTTGCTAGAAAACACTCTGAAATTTGGAACTTTTTCAACTTCTGAAATTCAAAACATTTCCAAAAGTTGAAAATCTTAGAATTTTGAAGCTCAGAAATAAATGTCCAGTTTTTTGTTTTTTTTTCTGAAAAGTTTCTAATTTTCAGAGTTCTTTTTTTTTCCTGCAAATTTTTGACTTTTGGAACTCTCAGGAATTTCCATTTTATATTATTGGGAGATATGTCAGGGACATTTGTATGACTTTCAAGTAAGTAAGAAAAAAAATTGTAAGAGGTTAAATATTTCTTCACAGGTTATTTGGAAGAAAATATTTCTCTTAATAAATCTAATTATTAGCTAAGAATTGGATTTGGTTATTGTCCAAAAATTAAATGTGTTTGATCTGAAACATTTAAGTGTGACAAAGAAATTAAAACATGACATTTATGGGGGCCAAATTCTTTTTTTTTTTATGCACTCATCATTGGTTCTCCTAAAACTTCTGTGTTGCTTTGTCTTTCCCAAAGAATCTCTTCAAATAATTTTTTTTCTGTCATTTGGGTCACTTGACCATTAAGCCCGTAGATGACATGATCTTATCCAAGCTATTAAAACTCAACAAATTGTCACTTAAGGTCACTTGAAGACTCAGCCCAAGGCTTCTTCAGTTCAATCTGACTGTAGCTGACTGATAGGCATCCCATATGTGTAGCAACTAAACTGAAAATGAACCTCTCCTTCTCTTGGGACACCACCTGCCTTGAAAAGTACTTTCAGGTTTTCACATTTAGTCACGTCACCACAGCAAAACTCAGGGAAAGGAAAATGTTTTGGCACATGTTTTAGCTTGACTGCAAAAAGAAAACGTTCTGGAAGGATTCACCTCCATGCTGCTCTGCATGCCACACATCCATGTTTTATTTCCAAAGTTGTCTTTTGAATTGTTTTCAAGATGAGTTTTGTACAAGGACGACGGCATCTTGACAATGTTCTGCTATGTCTGATGTATTTAAATGAGCCTTACGAATCTTTTTCTGCATGAATACGTTCTCTCTGGTGTAATCTTACAGACTCTGATGTCGGTTAGTTTTAGCAAATCTTTATTAAAAGCTATAGACAAGCAATATTATTTGGTTCACCGCTTTGTTTTCTTCTTAGTCAGATCAAATCCAATGGTAATATTTCTTGACTCCACAATAATTGATTCTAAAGAAACGAGTAAAGCACACACATTTTCCACTGCGTCTATAATGCAGTTCCAAACATAGCATTTTGAGGTCTACACTACCAGATACAGTTTTTGCCTTGATTCCGCTAAATGGTATGTCACGGGTCAGTGTTGTTCGGTATGATATTTTATGGTCTGGGACACACAAGGAGCCATTTTTCTGTCCCCCCAACACTGTGTTGTGTAATGGCAGTACCATTGTCCTGAAGCAGCGGTCCAGTAGGGGGCGCTCATATTGACCACTTTTAAAATGGACGACAAACAAGGCATACTGAAGCGCACTGACCTGACCGCACACTGCACCGCTCAGTGAAAACCAGGCATTCGATCAATTGCCAGTGTTCTGTTGGGTTGGCATACCGATGTTTGTTTGTTTATTGTGTAATTAATTCTCAATATAATAGAAAAAACTTATACTCTGAGGTACACTGCAGTGATTGTTAAACTACTTTAAAGTACAGTACTCGTTCTCTTCGTTAGCAAACAGCTAACAAGATCTGTGAAGCAGCAACCTTCAAAATAAAAGTCTTTTCATCAGCATAACATGCTTTTGAGCGTGTTGGCGGTTTTGTTTAGCAAGCATCTATTATTGTTCAGTTGCTTAGATACGGGATGTCGGTGCCTTTTTCTTTGTATACCAAGCCTACAGAACACCTCTCCTTTCCCAGAAAGGTTCTGGCTGACATTTTTGAGCTAACAAGTAAACATAAATAAAATACAAGCTTAGGTTTTTACAAAGGTAATTATTTCCCCTAGATGGCACTGCATCCTACAGACTTCCTTTAATTGGACACAGTTGGCAAGCCAAGCTTTTTTTAAAAAAGTTTTCCAGCTCATTTCTTTATTCCTTCAGCTGCACATTTGTCATGAACCTACACCAGTTTCCCACCTTAAGAAGAACTTTAACCTGTAGGTTAAAATCTACAACGTAGATATAGAATATAGAATAATGACTCAAAAAGACGTAAAAATGCTGCAAACTTTTCATGATCTCATCAAAAATTTTGCTTTACGTTACTTCAGGTTTTTTTTAATCTAAGGACTTTTACATATCTTCAGCTAAAAACTGCCTAGGCTGCAGCTGTAAATTACAACAGGAGAGTAAATCCTATTTAATGCACATTTGCTTCAAGAAAACAACTGTATGACTCCATTTCTCACTGTACTGGACACAGAGCAAGGAGTCTGAGAAAGTCAGCAGGTCATAGTTAGGAACAGTGTCAGGACAGATCAACTAAAGGGAAGGGAGCAGGCTTTAGAGGACACTTTTGGTTTGTGCAAAAAAGGAGACTAAAATATTTACAGACACAAAATAAAGGTTCCCCAAAAACTTTGGCTACACTAGATCAATTATAGACTCTTCACAAGCCAACACATCATGCACAGCTCACTAAGGCAACTTCAAATTCAGCTGTTAACACTGTAATGGTGAAAATGAGCCCAGTCTGTCCGGACGGAGTGGGGCTTCTGCAACAAGGCAAGTTTCTCCGCATGAGTTGGCTGTTATCTGTTGAGGTTATTATTCACAAAAGGGCCAGATTTCGTGGAAAGGTGGAAGATAGTCAGCAGAGGTAAGACGGAATGCTACGTGTTTATCATTGGGACTGCCCTCATGCCCGTGTGCACAGCTTCAGAGCTACGGCGTCTAAAGCTGAACTGCTGAGGATTCCTCTGAACAAGATGCAACGTCTACACAAGTCAGTGAAACTATGTCCTGTCTGAGTTGGCTTATTTTCCACAGGTTCTCTCTGCCTTTCCCTCCTCTCTCTCTGGATAAACACTAATGATTTAAGTGGAATACATGTGGTAGTTGTTACCCATCAGACAAAAGCTGTGTCTCCAAGGAAAACCACACGCAAATCAATCAAGAGCATCGTAGCTTTGATTTATTTTTATTCATAGGCTCTCTAAATACATCTTGAAGCTTATTAGTTATAATTTTTTTTGTCTCATTTCCAAAGACCTCATTCAGAAATGAGACAAACCTGTCCCTGAAAAGCTTCCCCAGGCCCCATCAGGTAGGAGAACACAGATAGCTCCTTTCGTCCTTCCTGTTATCTGCTGAGGAAATCTTTCTCCTGAGGTACAGCAGAAAACCTGGTTTTGTTTTAAGTACCTTCTCAGAGTTCTGTGCTAGCACTAATTTCTGTTTAAATGTCTCGCTGCTGCAGGAAAAGCTAACGTTTCCTCTTCACACAGCATGCACACACACACACACACACGCACACACGCACACACACACACACACACACACACACACACACCTTAGCAGCTTTATTAGGCATGGTATTGTTCAGTGACCAGAAAAAGATCAGATTTTTGACTGTGGGGTCAGTGGCCAGGCCCAACCAGGCTAAATGTTAGCTCACATATTGTTTGCTTTGTATTAACATGCTAACATGCTAACATTAGCATGTGTACAAATTGAAAGATAAGCATTTTTTTCTGTATTTGTATAAAAAATATGATGTTCTGTATTTGTTGTACAATGTTGTAACGTTTCTTTCCTAGATTAGGAGGACAGCAGAGGGTCAGCGGTCCGACAGGAGGCAGAAAGGCAGAGGCAGAGCTTGTGGAAGATGAGTTGAGGACATTGAATGGGAGCCAGAGGGGTGGAGGAGCCACCAACCTGGGCCGACACTGAAGAGACCTCACTCAGAGAACACAACTTGCTGGTATGCTTCAGTCTTTTTTGTAAATCCTACAAACAGGCCTTAGAATTTGACTTGTTAAGAATAGCAAAAATGATCAACTTTGTTCAGTTTTTCAGTTTTCAGAGCAAATTATCATTCAGTCCCTTCTTTGTCAGAGGCATCAAAGGGGGAAACAAACAACTCTCTGATATGTGCAGCATGTGCAGTGTTTCTTATAGTGCAAAAGTGTTCAAGATTTATGTGCTCCAAGTGTGTGTGTGTGTTTGAAGGAGATTGAATAAGGTCTGTTTAAGTGCAGAACATTTTTATCTTCAGATAGAGGATGGGCCTTCAAGTTCAGCTGCCATGGAAATGAGTGAAAATTCCGTCCTTGTGATGCTATGCATGTGTGTGTGCGCCTGTGCGTGCGTGTGTATGTGTGTGTGTGGTTGCTGAGGATGCTTGCTCAGCAACCACACCTTGGTGATCTGGATTTGAAAGGCAGCTTCTCTCCATTCATGTCTTCCTTCTTCTTCTTTGCGTCTTCTAGAAGATGCTTTGTCTTCGATTCTTTCCTCGCCCTGAAGAGGATTACATTACAGTTCACAAAGAAGAAATACACTTCAATGATTTCTCCCCTGGATGTTTCACAGTGTTAGTTCACTGAAAAATTGTTCATTTTTTACATTTTAGTCATAAATGTGTTACATTTCAGTTCCAAACATGGTATTAAATACAAGCTAATAAATGTTTTCCTGTGATTTTGTAGACCAACACAAAGTAGAGCACAGCACAATTATACTCTTTTCAAAATACCTACATGTAGATAACAATGAAAATGTTTCTTTTTTTATTTTAATCTAAAACTATATTAATCCAACCCCAAGTGAAATAAATGAATAAATAAATAAATAAACAAGTAAACATAAAAAAGTTGCTTTAAAACAGTACACAGGGCTTAGCTTTTTTTTTGTCTGACTTTATCCGGCTTACATATGTTGATATGAAGAATTTTAGACCCACTATGACATGACTTCAGTTCATTGACTGCACAAGCATAAAGTCTTAGCAATTTGTTTTCATCTAGTTTATAGTGCAAATATCTTGGTACAGTTGAAATAAGACAAGCTAACTTACTAATAACTTTTCAGCAAGACATTAGGAGTTTGTAAAAAAAAAAAAAAAACTTGTTCCATTGGCAGTTTCTCAAATCCCAGCAAAACTCTTAAATGACGATCAGTTTGCTGAAGTTTGTTTCAAATCACTTTAGAACCAGGTGAAAATCAGATTAGTTTCTGTCCTCAGAAAACCCCAAAATACACAGGCATAAAACAATTGCCTTCCATTATCTGTGATATGGCTTTTGGTAAGGTAATGTCCAGCTCTTTTCTCACCTAAAGGCTGGAATACTGAGCTACGATGGCCTGGATCTTTCTGGAGCTGCACCTCTCCGAGAGAGAACACTGAAGCAGCTGGAGCAAAAAAAGGAAGCGGAGTATGTGTGGAGCTTTTAGTTGCATTGACACCACGTATAAAAATCATACAACTGTGTTTATAATGGAGCATCTCAAAGGAAGCAACTATATCTTACTGTCAGCAAGATGATGTACGGCATCCCCCAGACTCAGGAAGTAGGCGTGGTGTAGAGCCGCTTCAGACGAGATTCTGGTCCTGGTGTCGTACTGTCACACGCCGTGCAGAAAGAGCTTGTTAGAACCTCAGTGAATTAGCAGGTAAGATTAGGAGTCATATAAATGGGCTTTGGAGACGTACCAGCAGGAAGGCTGACAGCAGATCAATTCCCTCCGTGTCCAACCTGATGGAGACCAAGCAAAGTGTTAACATCTTAAAACTTCACTTGTCAATAAACATGAACATTCCATTAAAAAGTATTTGTTCCCTTGTAGATTGCCTTTTGGTGAACTAAACACCAAAAAGCTAAAACAAATCCACTCTCAATGGATTTCCTATCATCCTAAAAGAAAAATGTATAAATCAATCATATCAGATTATATTTAAAGGGGCAATATAAAGTATTTTCCAGGCACACAGTGCCATTTTATAGCTCAATCAAGTAAATATGTCACCTTAAGTTGCTACAAAAATGCTTTAAATAGCAAAAAACTGAACTTCGATATTTAACACCTTCAATTTGGGCTTCTGTCTCTTTAAAAACTCCTGCTCTTTCTGGAACTCTGCCTTCAGGAAGTTGTCACAACATGGCTCTTCTATTAACCCTTTAAACATTTTTTACTCCTATAAGGAGCTCAGCTGATGAACAGATCCACCAGGTGTTTGCTAATTGCTACTGGCTAGTCTGGAGGAGCTGAGTGGGGGAGTTTCGGAGGAGGGCTGCTCTGTGAGGTGGAAGCTCAGGAATTTGGAGACTGCAGCTCAGGGGAGAAGCTGCGTCTCGAAGGCAGGGCTCGATCCACCCCCAGCGTTTTGCGCAGCTGAATGGTTGCCATCGGAGATTAAAGGATTTCTCAACTACACATGAAAGAATCAAGACAAAATACTCCAGGGATGTTTTTGGTGAGAGAACATTATAACATGATGTAATTTTCAAAAAAATCGATTTTACATAATACTGCCCATTTAATTATATTTTAGTTTCCATTACCTGAATTTTTATGCTGAATAGGTTTGTGTGTCCAAACCATCTCCAAGTGAACCATCAACAAAGTTTGAAACACATTAAACTGGATGATACATGATTGGCATAATACTACATTAATAAATTAGCTAGCAATGCTTTAAATGTCTCAGTCTGGTCATGCATGGAGATCAATGCTAGTTAACATAGAGGGTTTACCGAGGTACGTGGTTGATGAGAGCTTGAGATCTGTACTGTGGAAAGAGGTAAGACCTGAACTCCTCATTACTGCTAATACCAGGCCAAGTCTCTTCTGTTGGAGTACCTGCATCGCAAAGAAATAATTCATTCATCGTCTCATTTATTATTACATTCAGTTGATATTATTATTATGTAATCACCAGGAAAAGTGAGGAAAAGTCCATCTTAACGGTGCAGACTAACTGCTACATGAGCAGTCGTCACCCACTTCAAAATAAGAGCATAAATATAAACGTCTGACTACTTAAAGGATTCTAAACAGTCAATAAGCAAAACTTTGATACAGATGTTGAACTTTATTCAACTCAAAGTTTACAAAACAACCAAGTAGATTTATGGTGCGTTCACACCAAAAGCGTTTTGAGCGTCAGGCGAGTCCCGTTTACATTCAAAGTCGACGTGGAGGCGCATCGCAAGTTGTTGCGGCGCATTTCCAGCGTCTAGCGCGGCAAGATTTGAACCATTTGGGGAGTTTTGAGCTTTTGAAGCATCAAGAGCGTCCAACGAAAAACAACGGCTAGAGCTGACGCGCCCTCAATGCGCAGCTACATAGACTTTGAATGTAAACCAGACCAGCAAAACGCTTGGTGTGGAGCAAAATGTCGAGAGTCTGCATTGAATGCACAAGAGTGAACTTGAACATGAAGCACCGGAGGCGTTTTTGACGTACATAACGCTTTTGGTCTGAACGCATCATTGGAATACATACCAAAAAATGGATTGAGAGGAAGCTGAGAGCGCTAATTGTTTTCAAAGTTCGCAAAACCATTAAAGTGCTAAATGAAAAATTAGCTACTGTATGATTAGAAGACGTGGCACACCACTGGTGGTATCCTTTCATTGTAGGTTTCTAGTATTTATTAGATTGCTGAGAGCAGCCCACTTTTCACATGCGTTCATAAAAGAAGGCTGCATGCAAAAGTGCTGGATTTGATGGTTCTGTGGCCAATGAACCGGTTGGTTCAAGCAACTCAGCAACTGAGCAAATACTCTCTGTATCAATAAGGATGAACTCTTCTCATCTGCACATTTCATGGAGGTGAAATGTGCATTTCTAGTCATCTTACCTATGAGTCTAAAAATCAAGTGTAGCTCCTCCTTCACCGTGGCACCAGGAAACATCGGGCGACCTGTTGCCATCTCATACAGTATACAACCCACACCCCTACAGAGAAGCAGAGGAGGAGGATGGGGATGAAAATACAAGTCGGACAGAGAGGAAAAAAGAAATCCCAATATATTAGGTGTTGATGTGAATTCAAGACTTTAAAATGAGTGAGTGGGCACTGTGGGTGGCGTGGTGAGACCCCCTGTGGATCTGTGGTGGGGAATATGTAAGCTCATAAAAGACTGTTGCATTGCTGGAGCTCCGTTTTTCATAATCTGTCATTTCACAAAGCTGTGGGGGGTGTTACAAGCAAACAGTTATTGTGCAAAAAGTATATAAGGAAAGTGATTGGCCATGAATTATGCATCTTCATATTAGATTGTGAGTCATGTGTCTGCAAGCAACCCGTGATATTTAAAAAGAGAGCAATGATTCACAGAAATCTTGGAAGATCCTGACGTTGATTAAAAAAGCTCTGGTGATGGGGGGAGACCAAGTATTCATGTCGCATTAAAAAAAAACGATCTTAAAGTGTCCCTGAACCCAGGCACACTTTATCTGTCCAATCAGTTTAAATGTGTGGGGAAATAAACTGAGAATTAGCCGAATAATGGAATTGGTCCATCAGCCAATCTTCACCAAAGATGACATACAATGTTTTACAAAACGATTCATTCTCAAAATGTTTTCACATGACATTGACAAACTTTGACACATTTTTCTGACACTTTACTCAGCAGAAAAACATAAAAACGCACATAATTGTAAAGTGGGAGAAAAAAGACAGACGGCCTTCAAGAATCTGAAATGTTTGTCGTGTTCTGCCCCTTCTTTCCTCTGACACCCAGTGAAGGCAATGGCCTTCACCTAATTCATAAATGTAGTCTACCAACACATGACTTCATCTCACCACAAATGCAACTGTTGTGTGAGCATTTCCAAGATTGGAGAACATTAGTGAACAGACAGCGCTGTTAACACCTGTCTACCCCTGACCTGACACACAGGTCAGCGAGAAAGTTGTGGAAAGTCAGAGAACAAAATGTAAAGAATTGTTTATAAATTTATAAAATTCTTCATGCCTGTAAATAAAAAATCGATTAGATCTCCCATCTTTGTGGGATGTGGGTGAGCGCACTGAAAGGTGAACGGCTGTTTCTCACCACATGTCGATGTGCATGGAGTATTCTGTAGAGCCCAGGAGCACATCAGGGGGCCGATACCAAAGAGTCACCACTTCGTTGGAGTAGGTCTTTGTGGGGACGGATTTGGCCCGAGCCAGACCTGGACAGCACAGGACGCCATGTTAGCTGCAGCTCACACCTTTGCTCAGCAGGACAGGTGGCTTCGCTCTGCTTCCCAGGAACTTTTTTAGCCAATGAAAGAGCCAGTTCAACATGTCATGTCATTGGCTGCGTGTTTAGCTGGCGCTATTAAAAATAGTCAGGGACACTGGTGGGCTTATCGACCCACTTCCAACACAAAACTGAGAAAATCAAGGGAGAGCGGTTATGGTTGCTAGGAAACATGAAGACAGGCCGAGAATAATCAGTTTTCAAGACATGAAACAGAACACAACTCAAAGTATTTACGACAAGCAGGATTCACTGCAGAGAGCAACTCGTTCAGTTTGTTGAGCGTCGGCGGGCTTCCTACCAAAATCGGCCAGCTTCAGCTCGCCCTTGTCGTTGATGAGAAGGTTCTGAGGCTTCAGGTCTCTGTGGAGGATTTTTCTCTTGTGGCAGTAGGAGAGACCGCGCAGCAGCTGGAACATGAAGATCTGCAGGAGGGAGGCATGAAGAAAAGACGCTGCACAGGCTCAAAAGGAAATGCAGCCGTTCCGACACAAGTGTCCGCATTTACTGACCTGCCTCACACATTCAACATAACTTTACAACAACATGTTATAATGTCATTTATTTTATGTAATAAAGCAAAACACAGCAGCGCATAACTATCAAGTGGAAGGAAAAAAAATTGTCTCATTCAGTAAAATAGAATATGTCTTGATGAATGTGTGTTGTTTCCAATTAAAATAGGAATCTTTAAGCAGGTATTAAGCTTTTTTTTTAATAAGCCCACATTTCTGTGTGTTCTTATTAATCTGATGTGTTATTATAAACTCAAATGTTGCGTTTTTATTAGCTGTAAGTGGAAAATCATCATTATTAATAAGAATAAAAGGCTTAAAAGCATCAGTCTGTGCAATTCATCAGTGCATTGCCTTTCAGTTACTGAGTTACTGAAATAGATAATCTCTCAAAGCAAATCTTTATCTTTGTTTGCTTTGTCAGTGAAACTGTCTTCAGAAAATCACTCTACTATGTAATATGTAAAACAGTCTGAAAATCCAAGAGGAAAAGTAAATATATGCACGCTCGAAGGCATTGTGTCTTTATTTTTCATAATTATCATCAGGATTTCAGAAGAATGGAGACAAGTTCAGGATCCAGCAGGGCTTAATGACCAAATGAAGGCATGATAATCAAAGAGGCAAAACAAACAATAACTGTCAGACTGTCAGGCAGCACATCATATAAACGCAGCCTGAAAAATGACTTTAAGTATGACATATAAAAGGAGATAAATCCTCAATTAAAATCTAAGAAATTAGTTTGTTTATTGCAGGGGTGTCAAACTCAAATACACAGTGGGCCAAAATGTAAAACTTGAACAAAGTCGCGGGCCAGCATTGAACAAATGAACCTTTTAATATCAGAATATCTGTTTACATATGTAAAAGACAAACAGGTCTGTCTTTTACATATGTAAACAGATATTCTGTCTCCCACCTGTCCAGAAAGCTCCTGTTGTCTGCCTTTTTTTTCGGTTCTACAGTGACAGTTGTAGCTTGAGATCGCTATAACTACTGTCACAGAGGAGAGGGCGTTTCTGGGACCCGTCCTGATTGACGCGGCAAAACAACTACAAGGCATTATGGGATTTGTAGTATTAGCGATGGATGAATGCGCTGTATCATACCGGTGGGCCAGCTCGCGTAGTCATTTGGTATAGCCTCGCGGGCCAAATATAATTACACTGCGGGCCAAATTTGGCCCGCGGGCCAGAGTTTGACACCTATGGTTTATTGTAAGGGGAAAGAACAAAAACACAGTTTGTTCTGATCACCAAGTTCAAGAGTTCAAGAGCATCCTGGGTGCATAAAGTAGTGTTAGCTCAGATCCTTCCCCCAGCAGCTGGTAGGTTACGATCAGCACTGCTCCCACACCAAACTCTGTAAATGTTTACATCCTGCTGATATTCGCTAATTTGTTTCTTGCGAAAGCTCTGTTGTATTTTTATGAAGATTTTTCTTTTTTTTTTTGTATGACTTTACTCAATTGCACGTTTCTTTCAATCTCAGTATTCTAATTCCAATCACTGTGTTGTGCATTTATTTTTCTTTGCTGTAAACTTGCCCCTTACTATTTTCTCACTTGATGTTCTCCTCGGTGTGAATCTGCCTGCCTGTCACTTTGCACTACAGGAACACAAAATCTTAACAAGTAAAGACAACTCCAAATGTGACGCCCATCTAAAACACAAGTTCACCAATATAAACACAAATTAATTCCTGAGTGTGAGTTTGCAACAAAAAAAAAAATATATAGTTTTTTTTTTTTATAGATCTAGGACATTCATTTAGCTTCTTAAATCCTCCTGCCAGTAATGTACAGCCAGTTCTCACCTTGACGTTGTGCATGCTCATGAGATTTCCACAGTTGTCCAAGTAATGTTTAAGGTCACTGTCCTGCAAGACAGAGTAACTCGCTATTGCATTGATCCTCCTTTGGGGTGAGTGACCTTTAGGAACTGTGCTGGTGGACTCACCAGATACTCAAACACCAGGGTGAGGCAGCGGTCTGTGTGGATGATGTCATGCAGCGTGACGATGTTGGCGTGTTTGAGGTTCTTCAGCAGAGACACTGAAAAAAAAAACAAAAAAAAAAAAACACATGAGGTGTACATGAGAACAACAGAAAGCTCATTGTGAATTATTACATTAGATAATAATTCTCAATTAGAGGTTAAGATAAATTCACCTCAAATTTAATTTATCTTAAGTTCCTTAAAGCAAAACAAAGCTTTATGGAAACATCACAGTACACTTTTTAATGGGCAAAAAAAAATATTGTATGTGTATTTAATGATGGAATATTAGGGCCATGCTAAGAAAACAATAAAAGATATAAAATAAGAATAAAGTCACCATAATAGGAAATAAAGTGGCACAAATAGGAGATTAAAGTCAACTTTATTTTTATATCATGACTTTATTCTCATATTATTTTGACTATTCTCATAAAATTACTTTATTCTTTGATTTTTCTTTTATTAGTGTGGCCATAATACTCTGTTGCAGAATCTAACTGAGTCAGATACAAAATAAAAAAAATAGTTGTTTTGAGCGTTTTCTCTACTAAAATCCCACATATATTTTAAACAGATAATTTTCCCTTTTGTGTTTGAAAATAATGTGTGTCTACAGAACCATGAAAGAGCATTTACCCCAGAGAAGACGTTTTTTAGGGGTTTGGGGGGAGTTGTCATACTTACATGTTCAAATGATCAAATTTATTTTTATTTCCAAACGTTTTAAGGGATGATTTCCACTTATTGAGAGAAAGACTGCCTGTCTCGATCTGAAAAGTGATGGGTTGAAACTCTCATCAAGCGTTGTGAGAACTGTAAATGAGGGTTTTTTCATCCCTGTGGAGAAATTCTTGCCAGGCTTCTCGGCAGGATTGTTCTAATCCATCCACATTAGAAGGTTTTTAGTATAAATTGCCTGTTTAAGGTCATGCCACCCCATCTAATTACAGACTTAATCAAGTAGCTGGAAAGCTTCCGTTTTATGCATTGGATCATTTTGATGCTGAATGCTCAGTGAGCTTGTGCTGAGGTCACAAACTGACAACTGGACTTCCTCCTTCAGGGCTATATAGAAGAATTCATTCATTCATCAGCCCTAGCAAATTACCCAACCCTGAAGAAAACTGTCGATGTGATGTTTTGTTTCAAATGCTGTCGGTCTGACCATCAGCGAACAAGAGGAGGACTTGACAATGACATCCATCTTTGTTTCATGTTTTAGAATTGCAGTCTGCTTGTTGTTGCAGGCCGATGCATTACAAACGTCACCGATAGGGTTCAGTCAAATCCAACCATTTTAAACTTCAACAGAAGCCGCGGCTCCAGGAAGCAATCGCTTCTCAATAGTCCAGGATCCAGACCCTCTGAATGAAGCGAAGCGTGATTTTTAACAGACTATTTTTTTGTAATCTCCTCAGTGAGTTGTTACTGTCTTGGAGTAATTTTAGTGCACTGACCACTCCTTTTAAAGGTCCACCACTGTTCAATGTTTCTTCATTTGTGCATAAGGACTCCAGCATAGGACTACTACTTCTATTGGTGTGGCTGGTGAAACTAAACCACAAATATGGCAACTTCATAATTTGGAATAGATGGGGGGTGGGGGACTTTTCTTATAGTCAGGTTGGATTGGATAGTTTCCCCAAAAGTAAATAAAATCATTTGAAAATAGATTATATATTCTCTTGGGTTATTTTTGTCTGGCATTAACATTTTTTTAAACTAAAAGTAAAAAAAAAAAAATAAATACACTGCCACTCACTGTACTTTTATATTGTCACCTTCCTAAAATAATGGCTTAAGTAATTTTCTGCCAGCATTTTTATTCATTTATTTTCCCCAAAATTAGTTATGCCAATGATTTTGGCATACGTGATTTTGTTTGTAATGCTAAAATCATTTTGGTTATTATTTTAGTTTGGTGACGATATTTCCATTTCCTTTAAAAAAAAATTATTTCCTATGCTGCACCACCAGGTGGCGATAATGATAACCATAAAACCATTGAAATTTACAAGAAGAAGATCCAGTGTGGCTCAAGCAGCTCCACATTAAACATTCTAAATATTCTACCAAAATAACTTCCATTAAGCTTCATAGAAACAAAGACAAAGGAAGATAAATGTGGAAAATCCACAAAAATGACACCAGTGTTGTGGTTTCAATGCCTCTTACACAATCAGAGCTTTAAGATCAGACCACACAGCTACAGAGTTCTAGACATTCTTCTCTTTGGAGTGATTTTATTACGCCAACGGTGAGACCCAAAATAATGTGCCTGTACTAATTTTAGGAAAGAAACCGAGGATTCTGTCAAAAATAATTCCACTTTATAATTCATATCAATTCACTCAGAGGTGAATCAGTCAAACCAGGAAAACTGGAACATTCTTTTGTGAGACACTGATGTGTGTTCTCTTACATTTGGAGGGAAGAAGAGGAATGAGGGAACAGAATCGTGTTCTCGCAATAGAGCTGTGATCATTCAACAATGATGACACTAACAGTGTAATGCAATGTGTTCAAAGTCAGAATAACTTTATAGAGAGGCAAAGCCGCTCAAAAATATAAGCTGCACTCCTGCAGCAGAGCCTGATATCTACGGAGCCTTCTTATGATCCACATGGTTAGTTTTTTTATTTGTCTGTGAACCGAAAGGATTTAATCCCAAAGTATTTTTATTTTGACAAAAGATTTGAGCCTCATTTTGCTGAGAATTTAAACAAAAAGTGAGACTCTGAGAGGGTCAATGATCCCTTCACCTTCTCTGATAGCAGTGCAAGGCGCTCCCTCGTCATGCTCCAGACGGATCTCCTTCAGGGCCACCAGGTTCTCCGTTAGTTTGCTCCTTCCTTTAAAAACTGTAGCGTATGTCCCCTGAGAACAGAAGCACAGTAAGGCATATCAGGCGATATCAAGTAAAAGAAAAAGAGCCGTTGTAGAAGCACAAGATTTTGTAGTTCTGTTTCGCTCAGAATCACTTTTTTTTCATTTTAGGGAATTAAGTGACGACTACATCTGACTGAATGAGAGTTGAGTCCAGCGTGTATCATAATAAAAAAAAAAATATTGCATTTTGTTTATTTGAATCAGTTCCACATATGGAAGTGATTCAGATATGAGAAAAGGTGGGAACAGGGCCGTTCAGGCCACCATGAAAGAGTCAGATGTGTGAGCTACAGTCTTTTTCAACAATGTTCCAGATCCATTCAGTTTAATTCTATGTTTTGGACTATTTAAAAGAAGATTTTGCTGCAGTTTATTTTTCTATGTTTAACCAAGGTGGTCAACCTATTGTTTTAGTCACTTGCAGTTTTTTTTATTATGTATGTTCCATTGGCTGCTGTACTACTCATTGCAGACTGAACACATGAAAGTTGTTTTTACGTGTTTGACCAAGTTTTGAAGCTGTTGGTGTGTTTAGGTCTGCTGTTCTGGTGCAGAGTCATCAAACAAATGTGACTTTTTAAAAGCAGATTTGTTGTCAGTTGAATAGTACAGCATAAATATCACATTAAATGTGAAAAACAATGTCAGATGGTTTTATCACAGTGACCTGTTGTGACAGGGAGTTGACTTTTAGTTGCTCACAAACAAAACCTTAAATGCTCCACTGAACTCAACAGAACCTTTGAGTCATGTGGATAACCAGCTGTGACGTACCTCACCTAGTTTGCCAAGCTTCACATACGTTTCCAGTTTCCCAAATCCTATATCAGACTGAAGGCAGAGAAAATCATTAGACAGATTATTTTCACATCACTTGATTCTGTCCTCTGGATCAGGAAAGAAAGGTTTTCACTAATCTTACACTCCACAAATGACTTGTTTACTCTGTCCAACTAAAAATACTTAATTGGCAACAGGATTGAGAGCAAAATAACACCAATTCCTTCAGTCTGAATCACCACCCGACATGCAGGTGGAGCAACACACAGGACTGAACGACACAACATCCATCCATCCATCCATTGTCTGACCACCCTTCTCCCTAACGGGGTCGGGAGTTGCTGGTGCCTATCTCCAGCTGCGTTCCGGGCGAGAGGCGGGGTACACCCTGGACAGGTCGCCAGTCTGTCGCAGTGAACGACACAACAAGGTGTGTAAAACAAACTGGCGGTTACTGACCAGTGAGGCGCGTCGGGACATGCGGCTGAGCGGTCTGCAGAGGGGGGAGTTTTCGCTTTCCTGCTGCAGCTTTTTGAGAAACTCTGGAGGCAGGCGGATGTCCATGGGCAGAGACATCCGCTTACTGACGTCCTGAAGAGGTCGACAGAGAAACAGATCAGACGGTGCTGTTTGTCTTCTTCAGGCATTTTATGGCTTGTCAATTATTTAATTGATTGTCAAGTAGGTATTCAAATGTTGGTGGGTTCAGAACTGTGACTGAGGATCAATGCATGCCAATTACAGTTGAAGGAAGGAAATCTAAAAGGTTTGACCCATACAGTCAGCAGTTCAGAAGGCAGTTATCCCTGCCGCTATAGAAACAAAAAAAAGTTACAAAAATATCTTTCAAAGATATTCTTTCAAAACGTTCTGGCATTTTAGCAAAAATAACAAATTTTGGCCATTTTACCTGACCTAAAACAGGACAAGTTTTAGGTCTGGTGATTTAACTGCAAACAGTGAGAGAGAAAAATGCGTGTGTGTCTTTTTATTTGGGGTATGTAAACATTTGGCTTCCACTGTGTCTGATTTAGGCTCCTCCCCTCTGACACGCAGTAGTTTGTGCACCAAAAGCCACAATAGGTGACATTTGAATACTCGTGTGATGCCAAAACAGTGTTTCCATTGCAGTTGTGCAAAATTGCAACACAGACAAAAAACAACAGCTCACCCAAGAGCAAAAGTGTCTTCTCAAAAAAAAAAAAAAAAAAAATACAAAAACAGAAACAAAAGTTAGTTTTATTGCCGCATCGCCATTAGGTGAATTCATTCTCGTACATCCAATTTGCCCAATGGCAAGGCAGCCGTATTAAAATGACAAAAGTCAGTTTGCTTCATGGAAAAACTATTCACACTTCCTAAGATTTCAAAATTGAGTTTTGTCAACATGAGCAGATCAGCTGCAAAGATCTGCTCACATTTCTAATGGGAAGGCAGCCGCTGAGCCAGCACGGTCCAAACAGCTGTTCATGTTCATCAGCATGTAATTGTGTTCCTATTTTTTAAACATAATTAAATAACAACAAATACCTCAAAAAGGTTTGGAAACTAACAAAACAGATGTTGCTCTACAGCAGCATTTCCAAACCCATTAATGATCTTCAGACCAAAGGAAAAGGAAAAGAACTCCGAGATTCTTACAAAAATGCAGCTAATTGTTTTTCACCGCATTAGCTGCTGACCTGTTGTAAATTCCTCATTAGAAAAATTCACTCCTCACTTTTATAGCAAGTAGCTGTACAGGTCTGTGGAAGCTGGACACCAGCTCAGATGTTGTCATGCTGTTATTTCTGTCCTCATTACATTCGTCTAAGTATTCGCTTCACTCTGGCGTACAGTATTCTCACTGGTCTGTCTGGTGCAGGCTAGATGGCGTCTGAGAAAAAACAAAAAGGAGTCAGGATGACTCATGCTCCTTCAAACGGGACTTTTTTTTTTTTTTTTTTTTTACCTGCGACGATAGGGCTGTAAACAGTCTGTGAAAGAAGAGTGTGACGCTACGGAAAGGTTAAAAAGTTGTGCAGGTGAGTCAGAGAGGAAGACATCAACCTGGGCACATTCTGAATAACCTGCTATCTGTTTGAGGTAGTTATATAATGAAACATAAAGTCATGTCTCCCAGAATAAAAAGATACCTCCATTTCTGACCCACATATGTTTGGTTGTTATTTTAGTTTTAAAAGGGTCTTTAAAGGTCAAAGCACCTATCCTGTGGTCGGTGTCAGGAGGTCAGGCGGTCGGCCTGCGAAGAATAACTAGCTGGTTTCTTTAACCAAACCAACTCTTTAGGGGAATGTTTGGCTGAAGCTTCCTGGCTTCTGCTCAGGTTTTGCCAACCAAAGCATTTAGAGTCCCTCTGCTTTTCCCTACTTGCAGCTGGAGCAGTGAGGTGAGTCTGTTCCACACCACAGTGAACAGAAGCCACCATAACTCCTCGCTCTGCAGCATCAACCCTACTCACTACTACTCACTTCCATGGAAAAGCGTCTGTGCTGGGCCTGGCTGTGGTAGTGCAGGTGGGATGGAGAGTGAGCTCCTGGTGTGGTGGCCTCAGGGCTCACTGGGCTGGCATCGTGAGATGGAGGACCGAGCCGGTCCGGAGTCAGCCCTGGAAGAACAGGACGGAATCAGCATCTGAAGGATCATTCAGCTCATCCACACCGAGCTGAATATCCGGGAATACATTTTGACACAATTTGGCCTTTCATTCACACTTAAACTGTTTAATACCACTCAAAACAATTGATCGTAAAACCTCTGGGCAAAGTGGAGATTTGCAAAGCCTCCTCTTTTTTTTTTTTTTTTTTGCTTTTGCGTGTGGACATTGGAAACGAAAGTTACGACTGTAACTACAGTTCTATGAATCCCGGATGGCCGCCTGAGGCAGTGCTTAAAGCACTGAATGATCATGCTTGTGCATGCACAGGTCGTGTATTTTCTACCAACATGGTCACGTGTGACCCCTGATGACCCCAGTAAGTCTATATAGTCACGTGACAATGACAGCTCAGCCCTCTTTTCATCTTCTCACATGCAGGTTGAACAGGTGGTCAGATATTTGATTATTTGCTTGTATATAAAAAGCCAGTTTGCATTATAAAAAGAAAAAGACCTGGCTGTGTGTGAAGTAGGCCTGAGAAAAAATATCTAAGCAAGCTAATGGCTATTTCTACCCTCATTAGTCCACACACTCTTATCCCTCATCATGTAGAGAACCTTATTATTTACACCAGGTTCCAAATTATTATGCAAGTGATGTTTTCTCAGATTTTCTTTAATAGTCAATGCAAATTATGGTCTGTATAATTTTCAAGTCATTAAACTATTACAGTATAAACCCAATTTTACTGAATGAAGCTCCCCATAAGAACATAAAAAAAAACAAAACTAAACATTCCATGTTTTAAATTTTAAATTTTGGATTATAAAGAACTGCAAACAGTCATTCTTTCAATGTGCAGCATAAAGTAGTCAAATGTACTAAAATCAAAAGCCGTTTCAATCAAAAACATCTTAACAGACAGAGTTACATGTTAACATAGGACCTTCTTTGATATCACCTGCACAATTCTTGCATCCATTCAACTTGTGAGTTTGTGGAAAGTTTCTGCTTGAATTTCTTTGCAGGATGTCAGAAAATCTTCCCAGAGCTGCTGTTTTAATATGAACTGCATCCCACCCTCAGATCTTCTGCTTGAGGAAACTCCAAAGGTTCTCTATAGGGTCAGAGGTCAGAGGAGGATGGTGACCACACCATGAGTTTCTCCCCTTTTATGCCCAATGCAGCCAATGACACAGTGGCATTTCTTGCAGCATTCATTGTCATGCATGAAGATGATTTGCTACTGAAGGGTCGGCTCTTCTTTTTAAACCATGAGAAAAACTAATCAGACAGAAAGTCCATACACTTTGCTGAGGTCGTTTTTAAACCTTCTGGGACTCTAATGGGGCTGACCAGCTCTCTCTCTCTCTTTCTCTCCCCATGATTTGGGCCCCATGCCCAAATCATGGGGCTCAAACTGCCCAACACAGCCCACCATAGCTGTGTTGGGCTGTGGTGGCCATCCACCACCAATCCACTACTGAGTCCATCTGGACCATCCAGGGTTGCACAGCAGTCATCAGTGAACAACTGTTTGAAAATGAATCTTCATGTCCGGCTGGGCCGACTGCCACCGTTTCTGCTTGTGAGCTCTGGTTAGGGGTCCAATAGTAACTTCATGCACTGCAAGCCTCTGGAGGATCCTCCACCTTGAGGTTCCAGAGGCTCCAGCAGCTTCAAATAACTTGTTTTCTGCTTTGTAAGAGCATTTTGACAGCTGCTCTCTTAATCCCATGAATTTGTCTAACAGAAATCTTCCTCATTATGCCTTTATTTGTACAAACCCATCTTTGTTCTGAATCAACCACAAATCTCTTCACAGTACGATGATAACGCGTCAGTTTTTGTTAAATATCTAATGTTTTCATATTTTGTCATACGGCACTACACTATACTATACTGATTTTTATCAGCAGAGACTCTTTTTCTTTCCATAATGCTTGAAACCTGTGGCCTGCTTAATATTGTGGAACATCCTTCTTTAGTAGATTTCCTTTAATTGAGATCACCAGACAAACTAATCAACCAGCTCCCTGAAATTACAGTGATTCAAAGAGCCCTGACACACAATGCAATCTATACATTTAATAGCACAACAAAAAATGTCATATTTATGACGCTTAAATCCAATTTTCATAAGAATTTGGAACACGGTGTATTCAGTTTCTCACTTCCTTTGCTGCAGAAGCTGAAGGACAGGCTAGCCTCCTCTGGTCCACGTGAATAATTAAACTCAGCTTCAGATGCTGTGCGTCGGCCCTGGCAGCCATGTGATGAAAAACTCTGTGATCCAGCCTGACATGATGATTAGATCAAAACCTAATCGTTCTGTATCTGGACTTTCATCACATTCACCAACCTCAATATTGCTCTGTGTGTTTACACGTTCTTGCGCTCGCAAACGTGATGCTAGAAAACAAAACAAGAGAAAGGCTTTTCATCACCGTCATCAGTTTTTATAAGGTGTTTCAAGCAGGTTTTGTATGAACTTCGTTCTTCTTCCTGACTTTAATCATGAAGAATCAGCAGACTCTATTTGGATTTGTTGTGATAAGGCAACGTAAAAAATTGCAAGCAAAAGTATTGATGTTCAAAATATTTTACTCATGAAAATCTGCAACATGTTGCAGATTTGCAGAGAGAATATTTTTCCCTCCTGAACCAACATTCCTGTCAATCGCAGCTGGTTGTACGTATACAGTGCATATAGGTTAGCTTAAGCTTAGTGCATAAAAGTATCAGAATTTTGGATTTTTTTCACAGATCAACGGTCTTATACTGTCACAACATATCAATAATTTGAACAAATGTAAGTCATGACATATTTATTTTTTTAAATTAAAATTAACAGCACCTTTAAAGTTTTCAGAATTTAAAAAAATTGTTTTTTTAAAACTTACTAATTTCCTTCCTTTTCATGGCTAATCTCTACTTTTTGTTAGTCTGTTCCATAAAATTCTAATAAGACATCATCTTGTCACGATGTGGACCTTTTCCAACTAAACAGAGCCTTTCTTCAGTTTGACATGGAGCATCGATAACGCTGTTTACCCTTCAGCTAAACTGTTTGATGTGCAAAAGTAGATAATAAGCATAAACTGGCTTTCAAGAAAAGTCTGTGCCTGTTCATTTCACACACTAGACATGAGGGAGACAGGTCACGATGAAGAAGATTCCAGTGAAGCTCAGTGTTGTTCAGCTGCACTGTGAGAATGCTGTGACCCCCCACTGTGCTGAACAGAAAGCACTTTGATCCTCCATGTTGACAGCGGTCAGTGTTTGCTACCTGGCTCGCTTTTAAAGTGGGAAGTTTTTTTTTTTTTTTTTTCAATGGCAGCATTAATAGCAGCACCATGTATGGTGGACATGTCAGAGCCCCCTTGGTGTGCAGCGCACAGTCCCTGTTTCCATGGGGACAACGGCAAACAAAGAGCAGGAGCCACCTTCCCAATGTCGAGGCCCTGAGACACACACCGCTCCTGCTCAACCTGTGATGTGCTTAACCCTGATCACACACCTACACACACTTTGTAATTACAAAGCTAAACATGGTCCAGTATAAGAAACAAGTTAAGAAGAAGAAGAAGAACTGAAGCCCAGGAAGACTTTCAGTTCTGAGAAATGTCTGAATGAATCTAACAAGACATTTCAGAAGAAGCTTAGAGGTGCTCTGGTGCAGCCTGTTGTGTGTTGTGTTGATTATCAGTCTAAATAGGCTGAGAGGATGAAATGACAAACTCTTTTCTGGTCATTTGAATTTCACAGCTGCAGTGCTCCTTTGATCCTTCGGATGCTAATTAGGGTGGCTAAAGGTGAGGCAAATGTGAGCCCCGTCGGGAGAGACGGATGGATGTCTGCTGGACACCTGGTTATGAAAAGGACAATCCATTATGCTGCACAACATGATGTCAGAGCCTGTGTCACTGAAATTGCTCTTACACTGAGAGGAGAAAAGCAAGATTAGGCTGAGGGAAAAAATACCTATGAAGACTTCAGATATATTTGAAGAGGTTTTTAACACGATCCTTTAAAGCAGGGGTGTCAAACTCCAGTCCTCCAGGGCCACTGTCCTGCAGTTTTTAAATGTGCCACAGGTACAAAACACTGGAATGAAATGGCTTAATTACCTCCTCCTTGTGTAGATCAGTTCTCCAGAGTCTTGCTAATGACCCAATTATTCTATTCAGGTGTGGTGCAGCAGAGGCACATCTAAAGGACAGTGGCCTTTGAAGACTGGAGTTTGACACCTGTGCTTTAAACGGACAGAATTATGAAAAATTCACTTTTTTGAGCTTTACAACATGCTATAACATCAAATCCTCCTGAAAAACATACCATACCTGGAGTCTTGCCTGGACTCCCTTATGCATGTTTGAGAAATACTTGAATCTCCATGGCAACCCAATCAGCTGTACAAAATGCCTGGCTGGATCTAGCCCGGCCCTCAAGACGCAGCTCATCATCAAAACTGCAATTTCCAAGCTTTTGAGCTTCCTCTTCACAAAGCAGCCCTCCCCCCTGCAGCACACCAATTCAGCTCCTTCAGACTAGCCAGCTACAAGTAGCAAACACCCGGTGTAATTCCACATCAGCAGAGCTCATTATAAAAGCTACTTCTCAGTGCAGTGCTGGTTGTTACAGGGTGAACTATGTTGTGATGACTTCCTGAAGGTGGAGTTTCAGAAAGAGCAGGAGTTTTTAAAGATACAGAGGCCCAATTTCAAGGCATTAAACTTCAAAGTCAAGTTTTTTCTAAGTAATATTTGATATGTACAGCATTTATACAACAACTAATGGTAACATAGTTTCTCGATTGTGCTATAAAATGGCACTATGTGCATGAGAAATACTTAATATCGCCCCTTTAAGAACACAAGCAAAGCCAACAGGCTGTCAGTATTTGCAGAAGTTCCGGGGCCACACCTAAAATACTTGAGTCCTCACCAATCAATCTCGGGTTAATGTAGATCCTCCCCCTCAGCAGAGCAAGGCAAGAATTTGCAATTTGCAGGATCGTAAGCATGGCCACCGACAATAGGTTGTTTCCACCAGCACAGACGCAGCAAACTGGCAATCTTGAGCATGTATGCGCTACAACTGGTTGTTTTCTTCTCCCCGTTTGACTCTACTGAACACGGTTAAGACGTCCTTTAAGTGTTTTCTTCATTTTATGTTTCCATAATAAGAGATCAATTGTAATATTACAAGTTCAGTATTTTGTTATTGCAAATATTATTGCAAGGAAGAGTCAGAAAACCTGTAATCATTAAGGACCAGCAGCAGTAGCATAACAATCATCCCCAGGTGAAGGACACGGCAACCATACGCACTGTTGTAATTTCATACTTTGGAGTCTTTGCAGTCACACTGTCTAGTTATTAACATGATTTGTTTTTGCATTATCTATTACTTGCTCCAGGACTTATCTGATTTCCAATCAAAACCTGTGGATCTGCTATGCTGTACTGGTGGCACCGGTCACAGTGTGGAAACTCCACTGTCTCTGTAAGGTTCTGACCCAGAAAATGGAAATGACTGGCACTGTTGGACAGAGAAACATTTACTCACGGCTTCAACCAGGAATCAACTAGTGGTACTTTGATTTAAGGCACCTTTATATCCTCTATACTGAATTTGTTTTTATCATGTCTGAGATTGTTTTTGTTGTTGTGTTTGGGAGCTGGTGTGATGTGAGGGGTCAGCTGCAGGTCAAATACAAGTTCAATTCATATATCAACTCAGCACACAACTACACATGCATATGCGGGTGTGTAGGTGTGTGTGTATGTATTAGAGACAGTTTCTGTGTGACCTTCAAACTTTTTTCTGGTTAAATGGTTTTAAAATTCATGGGTCAGAAATGACCCATAAGACAATCCTTGTACCCTAGAGGTGTACAGCCTAAATGGAAACATAAACTAAAACAAAGTATCATTTTTTTCTAATGATGGGGTCAATTTAGGTAAAGTCATAAAATTTCAAGTTGGAAAAAGATTGTTTGGGGTTAACTAAACATGCCAGTGGGTCACCTTTGACCTGCAAAAAAACACAAGTAGCTAGTAGGATAAAGTATTAGCTCCCTTAACAGATTCTTTCACTTATAACATGGGAAAAATATCTTGTTACGTGTTAAATAATATGCCAATAGGACTAGTATTTTATTTTTTATAAATATTAAGGAATGATTTACTTAAAACAAGCTTCTGCATTTTTCTCAAATGTTATTTGTAAGTTAATTTTGTCTTATTTCAAGTGTTCTAAAACAATTGCACTCAAACTAAACAAGAGATTTAGTTGTTTTTTAAAAGTGTCCTACTCATTTGTTACATGAAAAAGAAAATCAGGAATAAAAAATGAAATTTGTTAAAGTCCTTTTTGACATTATTATGACAACAATAAGCCGTATTTCAGTCACAACAAGATTTACAGTGGTGCTCAAGACTCACAATGCCTTGTAGAAAGAATGGAGGAATGCCTTTTCTAAATTAGCATGATTCCCTTAAGTGAATTTATTTCTGTAATTTCAAGTTGTGCAATTTTATGGTCAACTGAAACACAGCTACTAGTCTACAGGATACAGACAAATAATATGGTTTTAGTGAATGAATGTACCTCATCAGCAGGCCTGGTGATTGTTGTGCTGACAGGCCGCTTTGTTCCAGGGTTGCTTTTCATTTGAAAGTAAAGCATGTAAACCCAGGTCTGAACAGGGTCATTATAATACACTCCTGCATCACGCAGTACCGTAAACACAGATCAATTTTAAATAAAGCGCGACTGGTTCCCGTGTGACACTTGTTCTTGTACTGTACCAGAATCATGACAAAAAACAACTTTTTGTTATAAAATAAAACACTTTTTGTTTAAAGTCTTTCAGAATGAGGGCAATTTTCCAGCTCTTCTGTCGAACATCTTTGAGATAGTCGCAAAACATAGATGTTATAACATAAAGATGACTAGAAACCTTTGCTAGGGTTGGAGTTCTTACCCTGGGTGTGCCTGATGTTGAGCTGGTTGATCTGTTCAGTGAACTCATTCTCCTCGATGGTCTCAGTGCGTGGGACTGATAACGAGAACCGTCTCTTAAAGTTCTTCATCTTGTTCATGGTGTAGAAAAGCAGACTCTGGAAGACAGAAAGAATGAGGATAACTTCAGCAGAGTGACCAAAACTACTAATGGAAACCAGGAAGCTTTGAAGCATTATAATAAACAGGTTTTCAAAAAGTCTACAAATCACATGATTAAAGAGATACATCCTCACTTCGCTGCTTGTGTGTCTGCATGACACACTGCAGAGCGCCTCGAACGGACGGCTGCGACAGATCTTCATGAGACGCTTCATCAAACACAGTTGTGTTAGTGTTAGTGTGTGTGTGTCATTGGCTAATGAGGCAGAAAGCAGCAGGAAAGCTACAAATCAATATTCTGTCTTCCACGGTCTGCTCCACAATCACAGCCAGCCTGACTGGTTGGCTGACTGTTGCTCTGCTGTTATGTTTACAACTGGCTTTTCATCCTCCTCGCCTTTTCCGCTCCGCCTGCTGGTACGGGGACCGGAGTCGCGGGGTGTCCATGGTTCATCAAATCAAACTAACTTGGGATTGTGAATTAGTGTGCGAGAGTGTGTGTCTGCTCATTATGGCAAAAATAAACCCCTCAGAGACGTGTGGGGTTGAATCGGTTACTATCGACAACAGGATATTATTGTCACGCGAAGCACTTTGCTTTTGTCGCACATGTTGCACGAATGTCTCTGAATGCAGGAGGCGACACTAAAAAATCTTACTACATGAACATACGCAGAAATACTTTAGCTACTCCAGTGCCACCCACCGCTAAAGTTCACATATCAGGTCTTGATGATTGATTTTTTTACTGAAATTTGATTTTTAAATTTTTTCTTTTTTTTTTTTTATGTGTGGACATTCAGTTCATACTGAATTTTGTCACATTGAACAGAAATGATGGGGGCGGGACAGAGCAAAACAAACATGGACGTCCTGCTGTTACTTCATCCAGCCTCATGTCTGGATTGCAGACATGTATGTGATGTCAGATTGTGGAGGCTTCTCATGTTACTGGCTCTGTTTGCATTCACTGAGATACATTCCGTGTAATTTTACATGCATTAGCAAAGAATAACTGAGCACATGATAATAACCGTTCCCTCATTATCTCGGAACTTATTCACTTGGAAAAACAAATGACTTCCTTTTTCTTTACAATATGCCTCAGAAATAGTTTACTGGTGAATGTAGATTGTGTTTCTTCGCAATTTATATTCTTTAAAATCCTTAAAGTGGACACCGTCACTGAGAAATGTACAATGACATATTATTCTGAGTAGAAAAAAAATTGCCAAAAATCTCTGAAGGTTTTCAGACAAAAACAAGGACATTTCTGAACTCCAACAGTCAAATGTTTTCTAGAAAAAAACTCAATCTTGAGATTTAGTTCAGAAATTTTCTCAAAAAAAACATGGAAGTTTCAGATGTGTAAAATTTCCAACTCGTCAATGTGAATTTGATCATAAAGCACTTTGAAAACAGCTGTGAATTGCACCAATGCACTGTACTGTATTCTTAAAACCACAGACCAAAACTTGTCTGTTAAAGTTATTGTGTAAAACAGAAGCTATTCCACCAATCAGGAGCAGTGACAGCAAATGACCGGCCTCCTCTGCTTTTCGGGTCTGGGAACATAGTGTGATAAAAAGTTTTGACATGAATTTCATACATTTCCATTTTTTTTCTAGAAAATTGCTGAGATCAATCTCAAAATTTCTTCTATCTTTGATGGTCACAATAAATGTAAATTGATCGTCATCGACTCATTTGGTGATTTGACTTATTTCACTAAGATAAAAAAAAAAGACAGATTTGGGGCAAACACAAGTGTTTTTCATGAACTAACTGCAATAGAAAACAATGTAACTGAATAGAAATAACCTAATTACCTTCTACCACACACAGCTGCTTAACAAGATAACTGAGTCTGTCACTGTGGTCTGCATGGAAACTAAATATTACTATTTTTCTTTCATTAGCTAGTATTCAGCTTCATTCATATTTATGTTTGAGCTACATTTCTTTACTTAAGCATATATTTTTGAATTCCAGAAATATTTTTTTGCCTGAATAGATAAAAATTAACCTTCACTCTGGGTGGATTAAACAGATTGTCTCTATATGTGGATCAATACACCCAGCCCTAGTGTTTGAATGTCCAGCTACAACAGCAGGTCATTTTCTCGTTTTCTTTCCCTGCGCCAAAAATGATCTGCTGCTTTCACAGCAGCGTCACAGCACAGATAGAAGCTAACGTGTTTAGTTTGAGCTGTAAATCATATGGAAATATATGCTGATTTCCCCCTATTGCTCGTATCATGCGTCGTTGGATGGGGAGGAAATTAAACATCAGTGATTGTTGGAGCAGATCTTCCTTTTTATGTAGATTAACATAAAAGCTGCAGCAAACACAGCAACAGTTTTAAATGCAACCAAAGATTATAACAAGCTTCTCACTTCTCATCAGTTTGATGCCTGCTCAAACTGAACCACCCATTCATCTTAATATTATTAATAATAGTAAAGTGCAACCAAAAAATATGACTCAAGAAAGCAAACTCCCCACTCCCCCAATTTAAAACAGATTTCATCAACAAACTTTATGTAGTCAGATATCCAAACTTTTGTCTCTTAACTTACTTATCTGCAGTTTATCCGTTATCTACCAGTTCATCTTCATTGCTGCGGTCAGAACCACGAAGGTTTCTTGTTGCGGCTGACAGTGTTTATGTGAATGAGTTGAGACGGAGACGCCGGTCCGGTGCTCCATTCATCTTCCAGACAACAAGCAGCCTCTGTGTGCGATACGGCGGAAGGATCTGGATTGTTTGAGATGCTCCAAAATCAGGTTTTGATTTCTGAGGCTCTTCACCCAGACCAGGTTCATTTCTGCAATTTAGACCACGACGCTTTTTATCAAAGCATATATCCACGAACACACACACATACACACACACAACTTTATTTTAATTGTGCTTGTGGTTGCTATGGTTCCCACTCCCCTTTTGTTTTAAAGATCCTCTTTGATCTCTGTTTGTCAAACGCCCCCATCCACTCGTCCAGGTTTTAATGAATCCCTCGGAGGGGTATTAACCGCCTGAGCAAAAAGAAGGTCAGCCCCTGCGTTTAATTCACAGGAGCTAATCAATAGGCTCCTTATAGGAAATGTACTAAAGATTAATGTGGAAACTGGCCAAAAGGTATTTGATCTGAACTAAAGCAGCTAGTGTGTGGGATTAGTTATCAACCGTGTTTCTATTTTGGGGAGCGTCACACTGGGATCACAACACACACACACCCACACGCACACACACGCACACACGCATTTAGTCAGGTAACTATGTTACCATCAGTTTTTACAAAAATTAAGCTACACATCAATAATAACTTAAAAGCAAATGGATTTCACAGCTTGACACCTTGAAATTGGACTCCGTCTCTTTAAGATGCTCCTTTCCAGCAGGCCCCCTCATCATAAAACTGCTTCTCCATAATGCCGTTTATGACCTTTGTAGAGACTGATGAATAAACAGAAGAGTCCAGATTCAGGCGTTGGACCAGGGTTAACTAACGTTAACTGAAACTAACAAAATAACCAAAACTGAAATTGAGAAATAATTGAAAGAAATAAAGACAGAAATCAATGGGGAAAAAACTATAACTTACAGGAGCAACATTATGTGTTTATAAAGCTAACTTTATAAACACATAATGTTCTGAAATGATAGATACAATTTCATTTGTTTTCATGTTTATGAATCAATTAATTGTCCTTTCAAACTGATGTGAAATTGATTTTCTTTTCCACACAATCAGTTTACATCACATTCTGACTCTCCATGTTCCTCCTGGTGGTGATAACTTTAGTCTGCAAAATGGAAACAGGAAACGTTTGGAGGAAACAGCCGAGTCAGCTGGTTGTTCTGAAAATGGGATCTACTGTTGGGTATTCATTACCTAATCAATGTATAAGTAACACAATACTTTGACCTTTTTAAAATCTGCACTTAGAAATTAACGAAAGTATGGAAAATCTCAAACCATAAAAATATTCAGTTAATAATAACAAATAAAAACTAGCAGGGACACTCTAAAAACTAACTAAAAGTAAATAATTTAGACAAAAAGTCACAACTAAGTAAGACTGAAATATAATGAAAAACCCAAAGCTGTTATAACCTTGTCATGCACACTTCTAAAAGCTGCAGGTTTATCAGACTCTCCACATATGGCTACAAATCGTAATAAGACTGCATCTCACTCTGTGGAGGATGTTTGCTAAGAGAGGAGTTTACAGAGACTCTCATCATGCTGACAGGCAGAAGATTAAATCCTCTTTCTTTTACTGCCCCGGCATTAAAAAGATTCCTTTATACGACTCTTGGAGCTCAGGAAAGCAGTAACTGTTCTACATCAACTGCACAAATCTTGCAGTTGACCAGAGTCCAGATGTGAAGTCTGGACATCGACAGTTTGTACAGCGCAACAAGCAGAACCTGCTGAGCCTTCCATTGTTTGCTTACATGCATGCCTTTTCGAACAAAGGTTGTAAAACATCTGACTTTAAGCATTTCATCACTACCCTGATTAACTCAGGCCCACTCTTGCTAGGAACACCTTCATTTGGTCAAATTAAGGGACCTGATCCAGTACCTCGCTGCCTCAGGGGAGACGAGTCTCACTTTATTTTGTTTGGGCACAAAGCCATGTGCCATCGCGCCAGAGGCTTACAGCGGCTCCCTCTGAGTTAAACCCCACGACGGTTCAGGTGCGCTCACTGAGAACAGGGCCAGCTGATGAAAAAGACTGCAGAATTGTTCAGATGGCTTTATGCTGGTTTCATGCTGGGTCAGTGGGCCCAGTCAGAACAGAAGAAGAGGTACAGATGTATGCAAATACACAACCATGCATAGCTCTCATGCAGGCATGGATTTTCTGTATTGGAGTGAATGGATGGAAGAGCTGAACATCATGTGAACACTGAGACCTCCAACTCATATACTTAATAAAGGAAACCTGAAGGGAGAGGTCGTTACAGTGTTGTGAAAGAGAAGTCCCCTTACAGATTTTTGAATACATTTTTTATGTTTTTTGCTGTTTCCAAAAAAATCCAGGATCTTCAAAAGGTTTTGGAGGAGATAAGAGAAGAACTACTGTGATCTTTTTGGTTCAGAAACAGGACTGGCTGATGAAACTGAACCAAAGAATGAGGTTAATCACAGCTAATTTATGGTTTAAACTCTGAATAAATTAGCTTTTTTTCCTTTGTAATCAAGATTATAATTTGGTCATTTCATTTAATAAACTGAATTTGTCTGGTATAAACATGTTTATCTGAAACATTTATGAAAATAAAGAACAGAGGAACTCCACAGTTTTGCCAGCGCTGTGCATCTTGGAGCTGGTTTGGGAATCAATGCGGAAACTTTGTCCTGAACCAGGATAAAATATAAATCTATATGCACAATCAGCAGGAGGCTCACTACAGTGGCTTCATTTTCCACTATTATTATCAACACCAGCTTTATTTCTTGTTTTTTTCTTTCAGTTGAGATCGCTTAAGACTGAAACTGTTGGGTTTTCAGGCAAAGACTGAAACATCGTTGAGGGGAATTTCTACAGTGACCCAGAAGGTTTAACAAAATACAAAGCTCACATTGCAACAACAACAAGAAAACCCAGAAAGAATTTATGCTAAAACCGAAGTTAAGACAAACCTGCTGGCAACAACTTGTGGAAACAGAACTGTTGATTTTTGTTTTGTTTTTTCAGTCGTTTTAGATTCTGACAAGAAGGAGTGTCTTCAATATTAATTTTTTTAGCATGGATTTAATGTAAATATTGATTATTTGGAAATAATATCTAAGACAAATGCAATCAAAAGCATTTTCGTTCCTCTAACTGTTACCCACCGCCTGGTACATCCTCTCATTGGTCTTGTTTGCTACACTGTGGACTCTTGAAGTATTTTATCTCTGGCATCCTCTCTAATTTGCAGTGGTTTGCTCTGAAACTGCGTGTTTTTTGCACATGATAAAAGTCTGTCCCCAGATCAAGTTGTGAAGAGAGACACATGAGTTGCAGGAATTTACCTGAGGGTAAGGATGAACACCTCCGGAACATTTTTAACAACGTTTACTACTTCAGTCATAATGGCTGTGCTGCACATTTGAAGCTCCTCCTCCTCCGTTTTATGTGTCTAAATGGTTCTGTATCCACACTTTTCAACATTTAACAGCTCTGACATTTCTGAGGCAGGTTTATTGTGTGAAGCATGAGAAACAAGGGAGAAAGCCCTCAGATTGTTAACAAAACTGAGCACTCCTGACAATGAGCAGAGTGGAGAAAAATTCAGCAGAAACAGCGAGAGGAAATAATCCCCGCCGTGTGTGGGAGAGAGAGGTGTTTCACATGCACTATAAAAAGCAGCTCTGCATCCAGACTGTACAGGCTTTCCTACTGCTTCAGAAACGAGGCTGGTAGCAGAGGAGCCGGTCCACGGCCGACTGGTTCAGCTTCCATCGCAGCAAATATGCTTTCAGTTGACTCTGTGCAGCTAAACCACGAAACTAATCATGATGTCTGCAATGGTACCTGGTGGAATCAATCAGTTCCACTAAGCTCAGATGAAGAAGAAAAAAAAAAAACACCTGAAAAAGTAATCAAATCAACTTTAGCTGGCCTGGAGAGCTCACGCGTAATCATGTATTGTGAATTTTGTTGTCAAATTGTGAATTATTTATTGTTTAGATATTTAAGACAAAGGAGTAATAATTAAACAGCTGAAACGTGAACATAATTCTAGCTGCATTTCCACAGACTGCAAAGTTGTGCAAATTGGAAACGGCAGTAAATTGGCTTAATGGAAACAGACCAATTTAAAGAAAAATGTTTCTCAACAAAGTCTTTGTGCTGGTAAGTCTGTAGTTTTAGCAACAGCAGCAGAGGAAGTGAAGGAAGTCGTTCAGTCCATCCTGGTCACACTTCCAAACATTAAATGAACACGAACGGCCGCCTCTTCTCTCTTCACATTGGAGGATAGCTGTCTACAATAAGTCCAGTAATTTCCAAAGTGTCAAACTGGAGCCTTACATGTGTCATGGGCAAACATTGGGTACAACTGAAAACTTCAACTCAGCGCACGCCTCCAGGATGCGATCATCAGTCCAGACCCTGTGGACGAAGTTTGGATTAGAACATCGATTGGTTTTTACCAGATTAGGAGAAACCTCTCCCACCTGAGCCAACAACAGAAGCCAAAGTACAAGAGTATAATTGCTGTTGTTAATGTGTTCCTACAGGGACTAGAATGATGTCTCCCATCCATCAGTTGTCTACCACAAATAAAGGATCAGGCTGCTGTTCATCGAAGGAAAACAGGTGATGTTTGTCCCCAGTGGCAGTCAGCTCAGTGTGTTTCTGATTCCACTGAGTCGTCATCCTGGAGAGAAATGCCTGGAAAACCTCCACAGGGATTCATTCACAAGGCATCCTGATTAAATCACCTCAGCTGTGGTGGTTCCAAGTGTTTGACGCACAGCTTTTTCATTTTGCCTTCGCCGTGTTTAATAAATAATGACAGTTTGGAATCTGGATTTGTGCATTTGGGGTCAGGTTAGCACTGATTTAGAACCTCGCAAAGATCTGTGGATTTAACTATGTTATATGAGCTTTGTTTTCTTGTTACTATTACTGTATATGTGCTTATTGCAGCTGCATACCAGCTGGTAGAGTGATCAGTTATATTTTACTTAACCTGTTGATCTTTGTTAAAGCATCTGTTGGATTTCATTCTGTTGTCTGGTAGTTGCAGACAATAGAATGACAGAGAAGTCTTTCCATAAATTAAGTTAAAATAAAAATGCCCCAGCCGTTAAACGATGCCATTGTTTGGGTTGGTTTTTGGCACCAGCCTCTGGGATCAGTGGTCATGCTTACTGTTTTTCTGCATGCAACTTAATATTGTATATTTTACACAACTCCATTTGTATCTATAGTGATTTGACGAAATGCTTATTTCCATTTTGTGCGAGGGTCAAAATCAGGTTGTGCCAGTTTAATAAACTGTTTATAGATTCATAAGTCTGCTGACCAACTTAGATTTACACCAGTTCTTAAAGGTACAGTTCTACTGCATCAACTTTATGGTTGTTGTTTTTTGTTTTGTTCAAGTCATATTTGGATTTTTTGCATGTCATCATCTCCATTAACTCTTTCGTGTTTGAGTCAGTTTTAAGTTTTCTACACAGAACTTGAAATATGTATGTATTTGGGTACATGGAAGTGCAATTTTAATTTCCATTTTTCTTAACACTAGTGTCCAAATTATCACATATTCTACATCATCTAAAAAAAAATGTAAATAAAATAAAATTGTTTTCTGTGGTTACGTTTTATTTTAGGACTTTATAACAATTTCAATTAATCTTTATTTCCCTGTTTAATGCCAATGTAAGCAAACACCATGGGGTGTCCAGGAGCAGCCGGCATCCACAGGTCATAAACTCTGTGTTTATCTGTGTAACAGGAATGGTGTGTGTGTGGGTGTGTGTGCGGGTGTGCGTGTGTGTCTGTGTGTGCTGCTTTGGATTCAGGGAATGAGACTCTACTGTTTGGGTTGTAAAAGCTCCCACCGTCCGCTAGCATTTCCACTAAACCCGGCAGCTCAATGCTTGGGCAAAAAAAAACATGCAAACAAACCTGCTCTGGTGGATGCTAATTATGCTAATGCTAATGCTGCTGAAACAAACTATTAAAGAAGCATCTACAAATCATTCTCAGTGAAAGAGGAGTTTAAAGTTAAATCAAATCCATTTTAAGGCACAGGGAGCCTCCGTCCATGTTGGCAAATATCCGTTATTTAGAGGTTTAACAACAAAAGGATCTACAGCGAGGATTGGCCTGAGGCCTATCAGTGACAAGTGGAATTGGCTTAGTGACTGAAGCCAACCCTAAGGATTTTCCTCTTAGCTACAATCAATCGCGGCAGACAGGTTGCTGTGCAGAGAAAAGTAAAAGCTGAACAGAGAGGAACCGTTTCTCGGTTTGCGCTCGTCTCCTGACTGATTAGAGGAACGTGGATCCACATTCGCTTGCTTAACATTTCTGTGACATGTTACACAATACATGTCACTAGAAGCCTGATGTCACATGTCGCCATGCTTTCTGTCCTCAGGCTGTTCTGATGAGTGGTAATAAAGATGACCTTTTGTTTGCTGGGTTTCAGAGTCACACTTCGCCAGACAACAAGTCCAGCTCTGTGTTTTGTATTTTTTTCAGCTGCATGTTTGGCCATGGCTGTCCTGTTCTCGTCTGCTGGACGCTCAAACCATGACCTGCTTTTTTTCTTTTTTTTCTTTTTAGTTGTAGGAACACAATTACAACAATAAATCTTTTTGTATATTGTGTTTTCACACAAACACTCGCCCTCCCGTCTCATCACTGAAGTGAACAGTGAGCATATTCTGTTCGCAGATCATGATGCATGACATCAGCACGCAGACTGGCCTGTTCTATGGCATATGAATGTTTGTGTTTCTGTGTGACACTTAAAGCAGCAGTCTGGTGTTTTCTGAACACATCGTCCCATTTTACAGCTCAGTCAAGTAACCATGCTACCTTCAGCTGTTATAAAAAGACTGTATATTTGAAATATGACTAAAAAGAAATTTGACGACATAATTGATGCCTAGAAACTGGGTGTCTGTCTCTTTAAGAAGTTACTACTTCTTTTGACACTTCTCCATTAGGCCTTTCTTACCAGCATTAGATTCAAAAGTAGCTCCTATAACGAGCTCAGCTGATGTGCAGCTCCACAAGGTGTTTGCTAATTGATGCTGTCTAGTCTGAAGGAGTCCTCCTGGGGAGCGGTGCTCTGTGCGGCGGAAGCTCAGCTGAAGATTGCACCTTGTTACTAAGTATGATAATTGTGCAGAGAGATGAAATCATTACTTATTTGTTTACTACTTGTATTCTCCACATTTTTAGATCTACTTGTGTTTTCCTTTTAGCTTAGAATACAGTCAACAATTGATGGACACTTCAATTTCTTTTTGAAGAAAAGAAATTGAAGAAAGTGTGGATCCAGTTATCCACACTCCTGCTCCCCGCGCACCGGGGGAAACACGAAGACGCAGCAGACCTTTGTAGGAATGTCTATAAACATAATTTGTTTTTACCCACAAATTACAAGCCTATGGGAATGAAAAATTGTGGGTGCAACACAAAATGTATATTTTTAATTAAGCACAGGTTAGGACATTTAGGAAGTGCAAAATGTTTTTTTTATTTTTTGGATCAATATTATCTAGAAATCAAATTTCTGACCATTTATGCTTAGTTTATCTTAAGTAAAATAAAAATAAAAATGAATTTCTTTCACATTTTGTAATTGAATTAAAAAATCAAAATAAGTTCTTCTAATTTGACTATTTTTTTCCCCACCGATCTACTTTAAAGTTTACAGCTCACTACTTACATCAATCAGTTAGTCAAATTTATTTGTGTAGCACATTTCAGCAACAAGGCAGTTCAAAGTGCTTTACATAATTAAAAATACAGTCAACAATTGAGAAAACCACTATATTACACTACATATTATATTTTGATGAATACCATCACCAAAATCATCAAAACACATCAAATATGTTGGTAAATGTTTTATTTATTGTGGTTCAAAAGCAGCTCTAAACAGGTGGGTCTTAGTCTAGATTTAAAGGAACTCAGTGTTTCAGCTGTTTTGCAGTTTTCTGGAAGTTTGTTCCAGATGTGTGGTGCATAGAAGCTGAATGCTGCTTCTCCATGTTTGGTTCTGGTTCTTATGCAAAGCAGACCAGAACCAGAAGACCTTAGAGGTCTGGAAGGTTGCTACGGCAACAGCAGGTCGTTCATATAGTTTGGTGCTAAGCCGTTCAGTGATTCATAAACTAACAGCATTATTTTAAAGTCTGTTCTGTCAGTGGAAGGACGTTGGATCTGGGGTGATGTGCTCTATCTTCCTGGTTTTAGTTAGAACCCCTGTGAAGTTACGTTCACCACATCACACAGACAATGTGCAACGAGCAACAACAGCTGAGCACTTGAAAAACAACTTGTGCTTTTTAGAAGGTCTTCTGAAAAGCACCTAAAACGACTGATGAGCTCCACAGTGAACACACTGGAGGCAATCAGGTTCCGGACCAGAGGGAGCCCAGCTGCTCGTCAAACAGCCCCTCAGTGCTTAGTGTTGCCTGTTGGTTTTGTTTTTGTCCAGTGTTCTCTAACAACAACAATAATAATAATAATAATAATAATAATAATAATAATAATAATAATAATAATAATAATAATAAAAAGAAAAAAAAACAGCAGTATTTTGCTGTTTTTTTTTGTCTTTCTGGAACGAGCTACTGCTTGAGGTAGGATGAATAATTGCAGAGGAGAAATTAGCAGGGCTGCTCGGCTGTGAACGCGCCGGCCGCCCACCTGCAGGCATCCTTTGAAGCATGAAGCGACTGAGTGAAGGATATCCTCTGCAACTTTTGTTTTTATGTAATTTATTTTTAGAATAAATTCAGCCGAGGATGGATAATGCTGACGACACGTGTCCATGCACCCTGTGTGACACTGAGGCTGCCCATGTCATTCTGTTGGTCATGTGGGTTTTAGGTTTGTTCTTCATGTTTTGAATCAGCAAGTTGTGTCTCTAATCAAAACCGTATAGACTTTGGTTCCACACTGTTCTGATATTTAATGGCTGCTTGAAGGTCCACAAATGGACCTTTTCCCCAAATGATTTTCAGCGGTTTGCAGACTGTGGTCTGGTCCAGACAAAGCTTTTGGCTCGTTGCAAAACCCACAGGTGGTGTTCACACAGCTTTCAGAAATGAAATGACCATATGTGTGTATTTTTTTTATTAAAAAACAAAGTAAAGCTCAAAAGAATACAATTTTGAATTTCATAGACTAGATTTCACCAAATTTGTTAAAAAACCCAAAACAAAACAAAACAAAACAAAACAAAACAAAACAAAACAAAACAAAACAAAACAAAACAAGAGTTTAGTGTTACCACTTAGTGAAGATCCAGGTCACTCAGTGTTATGTCAGTTATTCATGTAGTTGTAGTCACCCTCCATCACAAAGACCCAAAACCTTGAGTTAGAGATAAAACTGCACAACTCATAATCATGTGTTAGAGTGGTCTAGTCAAAGTCAGGATCTAAGTTTCCTTGAGAATCTGTGACACGGCTTGAAAATGTATGATTACAGATCAGCTTGATCTAATCTGACGGATGTTAAGCTATTTTTCAAACATGTTTTGGCAAACACTGTCAGCACATGCCCTGCCACTGCAGCAGAAGACCAGAACTCAGCCTCTGTGGTTTGGAGATGTGAGGAATCTCACTGCAGATCCACTTTCAGCATCCTTCCTCACAGCAGCGTTGAGACGTGTGAAACACTATCAGTCTTCCATGCAGGGACTTTGACCAAATGTTTTCTGTTCAGTGGCAGAGCCAGGGCCACTGTTGAGCTCAATCAGGTGGATCTTCATATTACCATGACAGAGTGGGCCTGAGGCTGTGAGATGATTCACACACATGATAATAAGCTGCTTATATAAACACTATTGTCAGGCTTCTGCTGCAGCAAACGAAAGGTAAAACGAGATCTAAACGACAGTAAAAATCGTTGTTGTCATCTGAGTCCTGTTATGTGCAGCTGATGTGCTTCAGACACACACATCCTGAGCTTTTGTTCTATAATCTGAGTAATGTCAAAAAGTAATGTCTAAGCAAGTACAACAGCAGAAAACAAATGTTTATGTGTATATTTATTTTAATATTCAACAATGTAAAGATTACCAAAAAAAAAGTCAAGTTCATAACTTACTTATAGCTCCAAAAACTCAAAAATAATTCCACTTCTAAATATAGTGTCAACACAGTATGTGCCGCCCGTTCAGTTTTCACACTTTTATTCAAGCTGCTTGTTGCTAAACTAGTGAGAGTGTGCATTTTAGCACCACACACACGCTGGTAACGAAAGGTAAAAACAGCAACAGGATCAGCACTCAGAGTGTGTGGTCAGCAGACATAATGTTTGGTCACAAACATTATGCATCATTTCATCGTAGACAGCGGTCAGCAAAGGATGAGTTTGGAAAATCGCACTGGAAAAGTGAGTCAAACCGACTCAGCTTAAAATACAGAACCCAGCATCACTGCACAGCCTGATGTCTATCAGGTGGTCATTATATTTATTTAGTTTGTCGTAAACGAAGAAAATGGGGATTCATATTTCAGAGTCACATTCTGACTATTATGATTACTAGCTTTGACTTTATAGTGGTAATAAGCTTTTATTTTGGTAATCTACTAAAAAATGCATGTTCATTTGCATATCAGTTAAATATTTAGCATGCAGCTAATTATTAAGCTGGCTAACTAAATATTTAGTTTGGTGCTAAATATAAAGCTAGGTAACTAAACATTTTGTTTGAAGTGAAATAATTAGTTTTTATTACATGATTCTGGGAGGAAGTAGTCAACCCTCTGGACCTGACCCGACCTCTCTGGTGTGTTCATTGTTCACATGAAGCTCATATGTTTGCTAATGATCGCTGACAAACGTCTGAGACCTTCAGCCAGCTGGATTTGTGCTTCGCCTCAGACGATTGGCTGCACTGGATTCTGTTCAGGACTACAAAATGCACGTTGAATATGAAACGTTTTATCAGTTTCCTGACACTTCACGACCGCGCACAAAACGCTGGAACAGAACTCGCCAAACCCCAGGTTTGGCATCCATTTATCGCCGTCTTTTCAGTCGACAACCCCTCGACTCAACTCAGTGAAATTTCCGCTGCTGCTTGCAGCAGTCCTGCACTCCATTCGCTGCTGTTCCAGTGTTTGCTTTGGGAATCAGAACTGTAAGTTGTAGAGTAAATAACAGCCTATGGCAGTCAGTGCCTCTGATGTTATTAACCCTGGCTAGAAGCTCTGAGCTGCACCTGGGTGATGTAACAGAAACGAGGCACCACTGGCCTGTTTTATGCCCAACACATGAATTCCCTTCTACCTGTACATTTAGGGTCGATGTGTCGATGTTTTCAACTAAATGTGGTTGGTAAAAACACATATAACTGAAACTTCCTTGTTGGATAACAGCATGCAGCACCTTCACCAGAGGTGTCGTTTCTCTCTCTCTCTCTGTCTCTCTCTCTCTCGCCCTCAGACTGTTTGTGATGGCACTTCAGTCAGGCAGCAGAGTAAACTGTGCGTGATTCAACAGTGTATGACAGAAGCATGGAAAAGGGAAGCAGGGTCTTGTGCGTGCATACACACACACACACACACACACACACACGCATGCACACACGCATTAGATACCCAATTACACCCACAGGCCCTCATGGGTAAACAGTGCTGTGTGTGCAAATGGATTTCTGTGAATCAGAGTGAGCTCCTGGTTCACCTCTTCAGGAGATTTTAGTGAAAATGAGTGAAACTGACATTTCCTCCATGCAGAAGCAACAGTTTCTGTGCAGACAGATTCCTGAAAGCTGCCTCATCCGCTGTCTTATCAGTACCTGTTGCACTCTCTGGCCATTATGTAAGGGCTGCCCTTACTGTGCACCAACAGTGACCTTGTTTTGAGCATTAAAGGCAGACCCACCCCCCTCATGCGTTTTGAAAAGACCTGCTCCTACATGACTCTAACCTCGACAGGAAGGATCAAAGCAGAAGCTAAAGTAAAATTAGAAAATTTTTAAAAAAAATCACAGATGCAGTGATAAATTCCCCCTGCTAATGAGGAATCTAATTAGATCGACCTCCATTCCGCCGAGATGCACCATGCTGCGCCGTCTCTGCCAGGCGACCCCTGTAACCCCCAGCTTTTAGGCTTCTTTTGGTCAGAACCGTGAGCCGACTCAACTGCGACCGAAGCTGGTTACTTACAGGAGAGCAGAGGTCATCTACAGCCAGCTGGAAGGATGGAGGGATAACTTGAAGGCTGCCCGGGGAGCAGAGGAGAGCAGGTTTCCCCTCGTCTTCCGGGCTGTCACCCACAGCAGAGATAGATCCACGAGACGCAGGCGGCTGGGCAGCAGTGATGGGCAGGTAGACGCAGGGAGGAGGGAAACAAACAACTCTGTCTGACAGTTCACCCTTTCTGCCCTCCCTCCCTCCGTCCGTGCGTCCGTTTGTCCTCCTCTCAGAGCGCCAAGTGTCAGCTCGCCGGCCAGACAACAGGAAAGACTAAATAAAGGCGCAGAATCACAGAGGAGAGAGCTCAGCGGAGCAGAAACTGCTCCTCTGGAGAGCTTTAAAATCAGCCCACGGCTCCTCCTCCCCAGCCTCCCGACTCCACCCCGCCCCCGTTGGTATGGTGACGTCCAATCCGTTTGTAGTAATTCTTTTAGCCACACCCCCCAACCCCCCTCCGCCAGCCCTCGGTGTTGACAGGGCCGTCACATGAACAGAAGACGTCTATGAAAGCATGTGTGTATGTCTGAGGGTGAGACGGAGTGTTTGTTAAAGTCTTAATGCAGAACCAGATGAGAATCTGTTGGTGTGTGTACGTCTCTGTCAGGTTTAGAATGGATGCAATGCGTGTGTGTGTGTGTGTGTGTGTGTGTGTGTGTGTGTGAAGCCTGTGGGGGCACATAACTGCAGATATCCATGGACGTGGGGTGTGTGGGTGTTTGTGTGGGTGAGTGCATGAGCAGCACTTGTTGCCTCTCCAGGACCTTTTCTGGTATCAACATCCCCGTCAATGACTGCTGAGCTTTTGGGGACCAATCCCAGATGAATGTTTAGGGATGAATATAACACAGGAAGGTAGAGGTTGGGATGAGGTCTGGACTAGTAATGGTTAAGGTTAGTAGTGGTGAAAAAAATTCTCGTAGAGCTCCTCCTGCTGGTGGACAGTTCGTCTCTTGAGATCAGTTGTCCCAGCCGGACTGTGGTGTTAATACAGCTGTTGCTGGTATTAACACTGTCAATAATAACTCCAGTCATTATTGGCACATTTAAAGGAGGCAGTACATTTCTGGTTAGAGATCTTCTTTAGACCCTAATGGGGTAATATCCACGCCTCACCACAAATGTGAGGCGTGGTTTACTTAGTTTAGTTTACTTTGTCATCACTTCTATAAATATATTACTAATTATCCAGCCTGGTTTGAGCCAGCTCCTTGTTCTACACTTTGCTTCGTCCACTGAGGGTCTGAGCTCTTGGCGTTGAGGAACGATTGCTTCCTGGAGGTGAAGGACCCTGTTGAAGTTTTAAATTTTACACACGCCAGATGTAATGTTTGCCTGCGCCTTAAACAATCATCCTCCACTGTGAAGAGTCCGAACGAAGCGGCTGTTGATGTTAATTCAATATCTGGCTGACATGGACTGAATGGCTTCGTTCACTTCCTCTGCTGCCGTTTTTAAATCTACTGGCAGACTACGACACTTAACACAGCAAAGAAAATCAACGCCTATAGTCCACTACTTCTCCTTCTGTTCACTGATTGTTCTGATTGAATCCAAGTGAAGTGAAGAAAGCCCAGCCTCAGCTGTGAGACAGATCTGAATGGAGCAGAGCAGCCCACTGATTATCCACTATATTGTTCCTTTATTCATTTATTTTTCCATCACACTTTAGAGTGTTTACATGAAGTGCACACATATCAACACTGCAAGCTTAAAATTTAGTGTTTTGTTGTATTAATATCTCCCTGCTTGTTTTGGCTGGCAGGAGGCCGGGCTCAGAGCGGAGTCGGAACCCTGGGTCTCATGCTGGAGGGCTGATTTGGAGTCTCATTCGTTGCTTTATAGTTATTTGGCAACAATGTTGTCTTCGCCTTGTGTGTCCACAAAGTTTAGCTAAACCAGTATTTAAGTTTTCTTGTGCGTCACTCCAACAGGTCCGTTTGTTTTGTGTTTGCTTAAAGTTTTGTTAGTTTTTTGAGTCTAGTTTACTGACTTGACCTCTTTTATTGGATTGGCTCTTTAAGTGTTTATTTTGCTTCTTGTTTTTCATTCTTTTGGGAGTAAGTAAAAATCCACTTTTGGAATGAAGCACCTGTTGTCCTCCATGCTGGACAGTTTGGGCCCTGACACTAATAACCATGATAATCAAGTAAAAGCTGTAAAGATACTTTTTATGAATTAATTATAATGTTTTCATGAAGATAATTTTATTTTCAATGTGACAATATGTGCATTCATCGTTCGATGGAGGCAGAGCTGCTGTTGTCTTGTTCAGTCCCGTCTGCAACGTCTAACATTGATGCAAAGGTTTCTGTTTGCAGTAATGCATTTTTTAATTCTTTATATGATAGTTTCAGCTAATGTGTGAGATAAAATCATTCCCATCTTCTTCACTGATACAGATCTATTGTTTTCATCCAGCACTTCAGTTTCCAGGCTGCATGTTTGAGCTGACCGGCTACTGGAGCAAATAGCCAAGAAATACGGACAAATATCAAAGAGACATTATCATTGTTTTAAAGAAGCACCAGCAGAACTGAAGATGATCCAGAGGCTTTATTACTGAAAAGAGATTTTAATTTGAGGTCTGGACAAGTGGAAAAAAACGTTGATTCGTCAAAGCGCCATGTTAGTGCCACATCAGTTGATGTAATGTTTAATTTTAACTTTTTAATCTTTCAGGTTTAATTATCTTTATTGGTCAGTTCCAGTTAAGTAATTAAATACCTGATGAATCTGAACCAGTAAATAGTTTGTTTGTACAGGTTGAGCCACTGGGTCAGAGGTTCATCAGTCAGCAGCAGCAGCATGCTGGGTGATGTTTCCAGGTTACTTCACTGTCTGTGTGTCACACAGCAAGACAGCTGTGTGACACAGTAAAAAAAAAAAAAAAAGAAGAAGAAAGGTTTGTCTTCATGGCTGCACTGTGTAACTTTCATAAACATATTTGGTAGAACTGTCATCACTATGTCATGGCAGCATAACATGAGACAAATAATCTGTGGAAAAAAATGGAACTCCTCTGCCTCTCGAGTCCTGCCTGCAGTACTACACGATGCACCAGAAACAACCAATCACAGCCAGGAGGAATTAGTGTCTTCAATCAAGCTCGTATACACGCTGCTCTACATGCACTTTCACACACAGAACAACCCCTAAAATGAAATATCACGATGTAATTCTTTTGTCTGAATTTTCTTCTTTGTGTTTTTGAAATTAACTTAAAGTTGAAAGTATGAAAAACAAAATCCATTTCCCTTTCTTGTCTGAGATTTAGGACAGCAAAACAAAGTAGATAGTTTTTCTGTAGGGAACTAGAAACAGAAATGAATGATGCAGCAGTTTTCTCACCTACACCTACACTATCCCCAGTGTAAAAAGCCTTTAAATGGTTCATTTTTTTATTGCAGCAACACAACAAGACATTTAGGTGAAAAAAAAATACCTGACCTTTAATTGTAATATATTTATTCAGTTCAAAACCATAAAATGTATTTATACTGACAGGCAGGCTAGGCTGACCTATATACCTATATTTGTGATTTGGATGATAATAATCATAATAATAATAATAATAATAATAATAATAATAATAATAATAATAATAATAATAATAATACAAACAGGACATAGCACATGGTATTAAAGTGTAATAATAAAACCAAAGTAAAACTAACTAATTTCATCAGATATTACTGAGACAGTCCCCACACAATTAGGATGTGGAACATTCCTGAGTGATTAGAATGCCCCAGACTTTCGGTACAGAGCAAGTTTCTTTCCTCTCTCTTATCTGAGCAAGCGCACACACACACACACACACACACACACACGGACACACGCACGCACGCATGCACGCATACACACACACACACACATGCACACAAGGTTGTTTAGTGCAAGCACACAGCAGTACAGAAAATTAAAATCCATCATGGGGAGCTGCTGGCAGCACACAAGCTGTTTCATATTTGATGAACAAACAAGGGGCCGTCTCCCTCCTTTATTCTGTTCTCTTCATTCTAGCAAGTATTCACACACGGACATGGAGGCGAAAACACAATCGGAGCTGTTTCTGAACGTAAACAAAAAGTCGAACCAATTAAAAACTTAACTTACCAAGCACAAAAAGACAAATTATTCACACAGACTTGGAAAATGAGAAGGAGAATAAGAACAATAGGGTTTGTCTCTCCTGTAGCTTACAAATCCTTTTGCCAATGACCTGTGGATGTTTTTGTGTGAAATAGAGTCAGTTACTCTTATTCTGAATGCAGACATAGTTTCACTTTAAGGCATGATGCCATAGGAAAACAACACATTGAGATGACTAAGATGGAAGCTTTTGGATGTTTGAACGTCCAAAAACGTTCAAGCATCCTTGAACGTTTTTGTTGCAGAAGGAGGATCCAAAGCCTTCACACAGACATTGTGCCATTTATCCAATAACAACATCACCTTATCCCATACCACCCCATGCAGATTATTCACTCGTGTCGGGATGTTGGATCCCCAGCTGCAAACCGATGCAGTCACATAACCATATGTCTGCATTTCATCGTGCTTTGTTAATCACCTTCCAGTCATCAGCAAACCCATTTTAATACCTTTCCAACGCATTAAATACTGTGTTCTTCTGAAGATAGCCAGCATTACATAATGGCTCGAAATTCTGGAGAGATGACAGAGATAGTTTTATGCAACCAAATGAGATTTTCCTGAGCGGGGAAACAGATGGGGGAGTTTCCCCTGCGGCCTGCGCCGGGCGGTGAGAGATGACGGGCTGCTCTCAGTGGGGAGGTGAGCACACCTCCTCGTGTCTCTGAGCCCTGCTGAGACCTCTGCTCTTTCTCAACAGCTGCACCAGCAGATTATGTTCTGTAGCTCTCCTTTGCATCTCTGCTTATCTCTGTTCGGATAAGCAGATGACGCAAAAAAACACCAAAAAACGTCATCTTTCTGTTAAGTAACTTATGCATTTTTTTGGATTAAAATCCTTAGTTCAGGTTTTTCTTGGGTCAGTTTTTAGATTTTAGACAGGAGTGAGTGAATGAATGGACTTTCTGCTGCTAGTGCTTATTGTTTGTCTAATGTGATAGCTAGCACCACATGTTTTAATCAGTATGTCCAAAATGTTAATAATATCAATACCAAGTCGATATCTGTATCGGATCGATACCAGGGTGATACTTTAGTTTCTGATTCCTGCGGCAATTTTATCCTATTTCTGTGCTAGTTACTCTGCTTCAAAAAGGTTTCATTTCATATATTCTCAAATGACAGTTTTTTATACCTTATTTGTGGAAAAAATATTCCCACTAATTTGATTTTTTTATCCATTATTTATGTTTGTCATGTTTTTTTTTTTAAAGTATTTTGTAGGCACCTATGAACTGTCCAAGTCTGTTCTGGGTTTGAATAAAATAATTCAAATTAAAAACCACAAACACCCCTAAAAGAAGATTGATGATGATATATCAAACTTAAATAGTTACAAGTATTGGTACTGTATTGGTACTGTATTGGTACTGTATCGGTATCATATCGGCGTTATTAGTGTTTTATTGGTATTGTCTGAGTACCGTGTCGACATTGTATCTGTATCGTATCGACATCCTGGCAGCAGCATATCAGATCATATTGTATTGGTTTGGGTTCTCACATTATTTCACATGACAACCACAAACCTCAGTGTATTTTTACTGGGGTAAGTTGTGATGGTGGAGCACAACACAGAGGATGAATGTGAAGGAGAACAAGAAAGAAACAAGAAATGACATTCAAGTCAGATTTGATGATTCATAATGAGATGAACAGAAAGAAGCAGGAGAGCAAACTGCAGCAGAGCAATGAAAGAGAAGTCTGAAATGAAGAAGATCGGACTTCAAGCAGAAGGTGGAGCATAGATGGACGACTGGACATGAACAAGTGAACTTCACACTTTCTTTAATAGGTTTGGTTCATGAGTAAGGTCAGCATCTCCCTCTAGTGATGCCAGCCCAACAGAACAGAGCCCACAGCCTCTCTCTCTCTCTCTCTCTCTCTCTCTCTCTCTCTCTCTCTGTCTGTCTGTCTCGCTGTCTGTTCATCTCTAAAGCTCAGGTGAAGAGGCACTTGGAGAGACCGAACCGGAACGAGGATGTGGATTCAGATGACATCCAGACTTGTAAAGGCTCAACAAGCTGATAAGGAAGGCTGGTTCTATTTTAATGGAACCTCTGGAGATCATGATGCAATATCCTCTTCTGCTTCAGTGTACATCACACCCCTAAGCATGGATGTGAATAGTAACAGACTTTTCTGCAGACACCCTCCTCCATGGACACCGACTCTGGAATTTCCATTCAGGCGTTTTTGAAAATCTTAGCACTTTGTGAAGAACATTGTACATCATGCGACTGCTTCAATGAGAACTTTTATTTTGGATAACATAAGGTCATTTTTTTTGTCAAATCAAAACTTAAATTAAATTAAATTAAATGACCTAAGACTATAGAAGATGCTCCCTTCCAGCAAGACAATCCCTCTAAATATACAACCAGAACTATAATGAAATGGTTTGAGTTCAAATCAAAAATATATTCAACATCAGTATCTGTGTGTAAGGCTGTATACCCCGAATGATGTGGTGTGATTGCTTTTCCAATACACACTTATATTTACTGTTGTACTCTTGTGCTTTGATACACAAAGTGATGTGTTATATATTGTATTTAATATGTTAGAACAACCTGAGCTTACAGTACTGCTGGCCTCGCTGAACTCCAGTCAGACGGATGAGCCAAAAGCAGACGGATGGATCGATAAAAGTGAGCTCCAGAGAGTCACAGGAATCAAATGTGTTTCTCTCTGTACCCTGAACTCATTCAGTTTTATTGCCATCTAATGACTTCTTGAAACATAGCCTTTAAAAAGAGAAATGGAAGGGAAAAAAAACAGCATGAAGCTAAAACGCTGGAGTCTGTGAAGAAATGAAAATATAAAAACACATATGAGTACTCCAAACTAAGACTGGTGAGTCATCTCCACTGGGCAAAAAAAGAAAAAAAAAAAAAAAGAAACCAGAGACATCTTGGTGGTGAGCCAACATGCATCAAGTCAGGCTTGTGGGTCCTGGTCCAACATGGAGGTGAGGAAGGCCAGGCAGGCAGCAGAAACACATCCTCAGTCAGAAACCCTTCCTTAATTAGAGCTGCAGCCAAACTGAGTTTATTATAGAAATGTTCTCCCGGGGCTGTCAGAAAGTACAAGAAGTGCATGTAATTATCGTTGCAACACACCCATCAGACACTGGCTGAACGGCTCCGTGTGTTGGTGAACGGTTTGACAAGTCGTGTTAGCAGGAAGCCTCAGACTGCCGGGCTCATTACAGAAACTTCTGCATGTGTCTGACCAGGGCCACTTTCATTTTTGGGAGTCTCAGAAACGTTTTAGAGGTTAAAAGCTGCCTTGGGTGGAATTACAAGACAGATTAAAGACTCGAGCGACTGTACAAACAAACCAAAAAGCTTTCCCTGCTATTACAGCTTCAGCTTATCTAATGAGACCATCCAGCAGGTGTGTGTTTTCATCACTTGGAAGTGTGTGCACTGACAACAAAAACACATCTGGTCAATGGAGGATGAGCGTTTCAAAAATTGTAAAATAAATAAATAAAAAGAAAATAAAAGAAGCACTTAAATGAATTCATGGCATTATAAAAAGCACAGAGCAGCTGACAAATTCCTACATATATGATCAATAATTTGAACTCTACTTGAGTTGTAATTTGGCTTTTTTAAAATTATTTTTTTTATACTAATTCAGTATACGTCTACATAAACCCAAATCCTATGAAGATGGAAGGGTCAGAGGGCAACAAGAAAGCCTGCAGCGCTCTGTTTATGAAGTGACAGCCGACGCTGCCGTTTATGGGTTGATTTTAACGTTGTTGAGCAATTTGAGCCGTCAACAACGTCACCAGATCAAAACAAGAGGAGGAAAGATAAGGAAAAAAAAGCACAAATAGGAATTATCTTCGGTGGAGCATTGAGGGCAACTTCTGTAGAGACATCTGTTTGGATGTGTATTTGGAACACTCACACACACATACACCCACACACACACCCCCACACACGCACACACACGCACACACACTCACACACACACACACACACACACAATGGGACAAATAGACTTACTCTTAAGAAGCCATTTGCCTTATGTGATGCAGTCTGAGGAATGGAAGCTTGATTTCTTTGAGGTAGATTTTATTTTGTTGAAACAGCAACACACTCAGACACATTGATTAAGAAGTTGTTCAGTTTCCACAACTAGTGGGAAAATACTTTGAAATGTACGATTGATGTTACAGGAAATTGTGGCCAGTAGCTTTAAAATGTATTAGAAGACATTGTGTGGAAAATCTGTGCCTTAGTCACAACAGAGATTCCAGACTATTTTTGGCATGTTTAAAACAACAGTCAGAGGCGGATTTGCGCCGGTTTGTGTGGATGAACACTTTTCTGAATCGATCCATTGTGCATGACATAATGTTTTTTCAAGCAATGTGGTGGAGATATTTGTTTTCATAAAAAAAAACCCAGCTACTCGTGTGCAAGTCCTTAAACACAATCAGTTTCTGGCCAGTAATTACAGGTTCAGCTGAGTTCAGCTTCGCCACAGTAAGCTAATCATCAGCAGCAGATTCTCACAAGAGGCTGGAAGTGGCTGTGTGCTGCCTGACAACACTAACAGGCTGCATGGTTTCTTCAGGGCTCCTTCTCATCAGGGAGATTTGACATTAATGTGGTTAGCTGACGCTAATTACCACCGTTCACTGGTGGAGAAAGATCGCCCTGACAGCTGGTGGGTTACTCGGGGCTCGGGTCTTTCAGGAACAGGTAACTGCTGAGCTCAGGGCAGGAGATCAAAACACCAGGCAGAAAACGGATGAATGGACACACAGAGGGCTGAAGGACAACTGCTGTTGTCTGCATGGGGCTATAACACCTTTTTAAACTGAAATTAATTACAATATTTTTTTAACTTGATACTGCACTGATTAAAATAATAGAATCCTACTTTCCACAGCATTCTTATTAATCTCTTTAACGTCTCTCAGAGAACTTGGAAAGCCCACAAAATACAAGAAACAGACAAGCTGAAGTGTTTGTTAAGGTTTCATAAGTTTTCTATTGAAAGAAACAGGATGTTCTTTTTAAGTTCTCACTGAAATGAAAGTCACTAATCAGATCCTCATGACTTGTGTCTCTTTTTGCCCCGTCAGGACTCAGCTCTGCTGTGACTGCTGCAGCTGATGCATGTTGGACCTCGGAGGTCGATTTAGTCTTAATCTCTCTCTAGCATTTCCAATTGTTTTGAATCCTCTCGCACTAAATGAGGAGTTCTCACCGCCCAGATTTGTAAGTTACCTGCATTATCCATGCAATATATTATTAGTGCGCATGTGATATTTTAACAGTGAATATGTGCATCTTTAATATTGTGTGTGCGTGAGAGTCTTTAGTAGTGTGTGAGAGAGAAAACTGTTTTTTATAACTTTCATAACTGCAGCACATCCTCTTCAAATTCCTGCACACTGTGAACGTTCCCAGAGTATGAGAACAAGAACCAGAACAGAATGATGATGTTTTGTTCCTGCAGCGTTCAAGGACAGAACTCATTTCTCTGGTTTTGCATCGTATGAACACTTAATACTTACATCATTATTGTCAGGTTTCAATTTTTAAAGATTTACATACAGCATAAAAAGTTGGACACAATTCATTTGGTACAAGTTGCAACTCTTAAATGTATGCTTTGGTATGAAATGAGTAAAAGCGTTACAGAAGCATGTCAGAGCTGAGCTGTCAGGTCTGAAGCACCAGATGTTTTTTTCTTTTTTTTTGACCAGCTTTAAATTTGACGAAGGAGGAGATCTAAAAATATATTCATTATGCTCTCAAATGCCACAATAATTCCATATAAAAACGTTCAAAGTATGATGAGTCATTGAACAAACAAATGAATGGATAGAAAGGTAAGTCGGATTTAAAATGAATAACCAATAAATAATAATAATAAAAAAAAAAAAAAACATTGAGCCTTAATTTAAAATGTTCCGATAAAGTCTGGCTGGACTCTCGATTATTTCAAAGTGAAGTTGTCTGACATGAACTTTGAAGGTGTTTTAACTTTACAGTGCAGTTTCACCTGCTGCCTGGAAAATGACGGTCAGGTCAACTAGAAAATTAATTTGGTTTCGACTGAGAAATTAAAGTTCAAGTTGATTTAAAAACAAGAGAAAAGCTGTCAAAACATTGTTTTTCTAAAAATTCTAATAGCTCATTAATCTTGAATTTTGAGTTTTATAACTTGATACTGTAATGATTTCAAAACTGCCCCCGACCGGCTGAACAAGAATATATTTCTGTGTTATTGCCGCTCACATTAACAAATACATTCCAGTTAGTGGAATTTAAATTCTTGATCCGATTTGCATAAACAAAATATGTGGTGATGCATATTATTAAACGTCACACTCACTTTTTCCCAGAAGCATTTAGTTTGAACAGAGCTTAAATAATTTGAGAAGACGTTGAAACAGACAGTTGCATTAAAATGAATATTTTCCTTCACGATACAGAAGAGACACTTTCATCTCACTCGTGTGCAGCACAAAATATGAAAACTTTTTGCTAACCTATTCAAGTTAAAAGTCCAAAACTTGATTTTTTTTTTTTTACTGCAACAGTAGAAGTTAATAGCAAAATGTGGCTCAAATGCAATATTTGATCTACTGAAACCTTCAGTAGAGTCTCAGTCTGTTTTATGCTCCACTGTTCTTCCTCCTGGAAAGTTTTCCTTCACTTAAACTAGAAAAACACACAAAACCCCCCAAAGTTTAAGGGCTGCTCATATTCACAGTAGCATCATTTATTATTTTATGATTAAATGACTTACTGACCAGTGAAAATTCTATTTCTCACCTATACCTAACACCCACGATATTTCAAGATCCAAACAACGCCTCTGATGATGATGATGATGATGATGATGATGATGATGATGATGATAATCGCTTACTCCAGTTAAAACCAACTAACCCGCGCTGTCCGTCGCCTAGGATACGGCCTGCGTCCATGCATTCTCTATACGTGTTTTATTCTTGCTTGGTTTCAAACAAGCACATGCTCACACATAAGACTTCATTTAAAACCCAAACAAACATGCTTATGCTTATGAATGACTGTAGGAGATGAGAAATACTGATCTCAGTATTCCAGTTCTCAGCAGAAATTAAGATTTTCCTTAAAAATAAAATAATTATGATAATAATGTAGTTTTTATGTCCTGTAGAACATGGCAGTTTATAAACTGCTCAGCTTGTTCTAATTGTCCTTCAGCCTGTATGGAGGGAAGGTTTACCTGTATGCATGGAGCTGTAATACTGCAGTTATTCCACAGGATGGCAGCAGCGACACATGTCTGAGAGGGAGCTCTGAACGTTCATTGTTCTGTTCATGGGTTCCTCCGTTTGTTCCGGAATGACGTCACGGGTGCGGGTTTTTAGTAAGCTCCCCTGAGGCGCCAGTGTGAAGGTTATGCTTCTTTGTCCTGGCTACAATAAAACATTTTTAAAATCAAGTTTTCAGATACGTAATAATCTGACCTCCACCATATTCTAAAATATTAAAAATCCATCCTCAACTTTGCAAAACAATACCTATATCTAAATTTTAAAGATTTTTTTTCTCCATATTTAACTGGAAACCCTTAATGTGTCCAATTTTCTGGATTATTTTCTCTTCAGGAGAAATTTTGAGCCACTTTGCTTCAGTTCAGCTGTTTGGACCCTGATGACTCTGAAAGTCCCACCACAACATTTCAATCACATCAAAGTCTGGACTTTGACTGGACCAGTGCTGCTCCTTCGTTTATCAAATCTTTCAGCCATTTTGTTGCTGACATGACCCAATGCGTTGCCCGATTTCTGCTTAATTCACTCAGCTACGGCAGCTGCCCATTTAAAGTGGAGTTACCTGGAAAAGTAAAAGAGATCAGGGATGATGAAGCTCATTTGTTAGCCAGACCTGAACACGGGAAATCCGTCTCCTTCTGCTGATGTGGAGACGCAGCAACACCAAATTTATGCAAACATGGAGTTTCCCTCTGTTAGCTGTTTTGTCTGCTTCTTCACAGGAAGCTGCCCAGCGTTAACAGGAAGAGGGGCGGCACTATGCAGTGCTGCTACTGCTGCTGTGAATTACAAACTGCAGCGATTCCTCTGCATCAGCTCACTTTGGACCAGAGTTTACCTTTTTGGTCTGCAGCAGAGTTCTGAGCTCACCAGTGTTGTATAAAGTACTGAAATCTCAGAGTTAAGTAAAAGTATAGGTACCGCTCCAAAATATGACTTTGGTAAAAGTAAAAGTCACTGATTGAAATGTTACTTGAGTTAAAGTATTAAAGTATCTGAAACGTCTTGTACTTAAGTATGGAAATTACTGTAAAAATGGATGTTCTCAAGTATTGTACTGAAAAGTATCAGTAAAAAGTAAAACAAGGCAAATGCAGTTTGAATGACATTTTTTATATTTTGGTAAACTTCTCAAATACACTTAAAATAATGTACACAACCAAGTGCACGCAAAATGAAACCTTCTAATAGATAAACCTGCAGGCATCATTTAGTTAAGAAAATTAAGTGCTTTACCTAAACCACAAGGTTAACTTAACCTGCTTTACAACTGAACCAGCTTCTTAGTAAACCCTCCAGGACAGAAAATACAAAGTTTTTGTAAGCCTTAAGTTTTCCCTTTCAGTAAGGTCAGTGCTGAAAATGAAAAAAAAATAGTCAGTACAGAAAATGAGGCCAACATGAAGAAAAAAAGCCGTTACAATTACTCTACTTCACAAACTATAGGTGCACACAACTGGTCATTATGCAAAAGAAAAAAAGAATTGGGAGGGAAATGCAGCTTATTTGGCATCTGAAGAGGGAGAGCTTTTTTGTAAACTTAATGGGAAAAAGGTAATAGACCTCCGTGAAGCTGACACCCACCTACTCAAATAATCCAGCAGATAGTCTCATTTGTTAGTGCTCCGTTTGTGCAGCTTTGGTTTCCGAGATATTAAAAATTATTTTTTAGGCCATCCAAAATATATACTTTTTAAGATTACAATTACTGAAAATATTGAGTATGACTAAAAATTCACTAGAGAACAGTGTGTCTCGTGTAACAGCATGAATTTTGTGTCAGTTGGTCATCCATCCATCCATTTTCCGTCACCCTTCTCCCTAACGGGGTCGGGAGTTGCCGGTGCCTATCTCCAGCTGCGTTCCGGGCGAGAGGCAGGGTACACCCAGGACAGGTCGCCAGTCTGTCGCAGGGCAACACAAAGACAAACAGGACAAACAACCACGCACACACACACTCACACCTAGGAAGAATCTGGAAATACCAATTAACCTGACAGTCATGTTTTTGGACTGTGGGAGGAAGCCGGAGAACCCGGAGAGAACCCACGCACGCACAGGGAGAACATGCAAACTCCGTGCAGAAAGACCCCGGGCCGGGAATCGAACCCAGGACCTTCTCGCTGCAAGGCAACAGCGCTACCCACTGCGCCACTGTGCAGCCCCGTCAGTTGGTCACAAGGCAAGAAATCCATTTCCATTCATCGGTGTCAAACTCCAGTCCTCAAGGCCCACTGTCCTGCAGTTTTTAAATGTGGCACAGATACAAAACACTAGAATGAAATGGCTTAATGACCTCCTCGTGTCCATCAGTTCTCCAGAGTCTTGCTAATTACCCAATTATTCTATTCAGGTGTGGTGCAGCAGAGGCACATCTAAAAGTTGCAGGACAGGAGCCCTTGAGGACTGGAGTTTGAAACCTGTGTTTTTCAGGAGAGTTTGGATGTAAAATTTGTTGACTCTCCCTGAGTGAAACTCCGAGCGCTTGAGGAAGGGGGAGACCCAGAGAACGGCTGGCCGAAATTAGCGTTAATGAATCGGATCAACCTTGAGCTAGACGCCGCTCACACCGGATATTAGAGTAGCCAAACTGAAAACAACTTTGCTGCGTTTGTTTTAACGGCACAAACCTGTACAAACGGAGCACTAACGAACCAGCCCACTTTGGCTTGTTTTGGAACAAAATGGCCTAAAAAAATCATTTTTAATATCTCGGAAACCAAAGCTGAACAAACAAAAATTTTAATGGCACAAACCTACACAAACGGAGCACTAACCAATCAGACTGTTTGCTGGACTTTTTGACGTGGCTGGGGAGGTGCGAAACCTGTGTATCATATTTGTGGTGATGAACAAGCCCAGGCAAGCAGACTTTGTTGCAGTCGATCAGTAGGTGGTGTAAAAACACTTGCGTTTCTCTCTCTATTTTTGTAACGAGTAACTAAACCACCCATTGAAAATGTATCGGAGTAAAAGTATGCAATTAAGTTTGGAAATGTAGTGAAGTAAAAGTGAAAGTTGTCAAATATTTTCATACCCGAGGAAAGTATGAAGTACTCCAAAATATAAGTATATACTCCAGAGTATAAGTAATGAAGTATTTTTACTTCGTTACTATACAACACTGGTGTTTACTGTTTGCTGTGTTTACTTCTGTTTACTGTGTATACTGTTTGCTGTGTATACTGTGTTTACTGTGTATATTCTGTTTACTGTGGTTCTGTGTTTCTGTGTTGTATGAAGTACTGAAATCTCGGAGTCAAGTAAAAGTATAGGTACCGCTCCAAAATATGACTTTGGTAAAAGTCCAAGTCACTGACTGAAATGTTACTTGAGTTAAAGTATTAAAGTATCTGAAATGTCTTGTACTTAAGTATGGAAATTACTGTAAAAATGGATGTACTCAAGTAATGTAATGAAAAGTACAAGTAGAAAGTAAAACAAGGCAAATGCAGTTTGAATGACATTTTTTATATTTTGGTAAGCTTGTTAAATACACTTGAAATAATGTACACAACCAAGTGCAGGCAAAATGAAACCTGCTGATAAATATAACTTTACCTGCTTTACAACTGAACCAGCTTCTTAGTAAACCCTCCAGGACAGAAAATACAAAGTTTTTGTAAGCCTTAAGTTTTCCCTTTAAGTAAGGTTAGTGCTGAAAATGAGAAAAATAGTCAATAGCCAACATGAAGAAAAAAAGCCGTTACGATTACTTCACAAACTATAGGTGCACACAACTGGGCATTATGCAAAAGAAAAACAGAATTGGGAGGGAAATGCAGCTTATTTGGCATCTGAAGAGGGAGAGCTTTTTAGTAAACTTGATGGGAAAAAGGTAATAGACCTCCGTGAAGCTGACACCCACCTACTCAAAAAATCCAGCAAATAGCCTTTGGTTTCTGAGATATTGAAAATTATTTTTTAGGCCATCCAAAATATATACTTTTTAAGATTACAATTACTGAAAATATTGAGTATGACTGAAAATTTAGTAGAGAACAGTGTGTCTCGTGTGACAGCTTGAATTTTGTGTCAGTTGGTCACAAGGCAATAAATCTTTTTACATTAGTTTCTCAGGAGAGTTTGGATGTAAAATTTGTTGACTCTCCCTGAGTGAAACTTGAGGAAGGGGGAGACCTAGAGAATGGCTGGCCGAAATTAGCATTCATGAATCGGATCAACCTTGAGTTAGACGCCGCTCACACCGGATATTGGAGTAGCCAAAATCCAAACTGAGAACAACTTTGCGTTTGTTTTAACGGCACAAACCTGCACAAACGGAGCATTAACGAACCAGCCCACTTTGGTTTGTTTTGGAGCAAAATGGGGGGATGGTGAACTCTGGATGGCCTAAAAAATAATTTTTAATATCTCGGAAACCAAAGCTGCACAAACAAAAATTTTAACGGCACAAACCTACACAAACGGAGCACTAACCAATCAGACTGTTTGCTGGACTTTTTGACGTAGGTGGGGAGGTGCGAAACCTGTGCATCCTATTGGTGATGAACAAGCCCAGGCAAGCAGGCTTTGTTGCAGTCAATCAGTAGGTGGGATCAAAATACTTACGTTTCTCTCTCGCTTTTTTGTAACAAGTAACTAAACCACACATTGAAAATGTATCGGAGTAAAAGTATGCAATTAAGTTCGGAAATGTAGCGAAGTAAATATGAAAGTTATCAAAAATTTTCTTACTCGAGGAAAGTATGAAGTACTCCAAAATATACTACTTTACTTTATATATAAGTAAAGTAGTGAAATATTTTTACTTCGTTACTATACAACACTGGAGCTCACTGTCAGACTACCAGGGGAAATCTTGACTTTCTCAAGGTCAGTCTTTCAGTTCAGCAGGGAGCAAGTGACTGTGACAGGTTGAATGATCCCAACTTCATGTTTGGCTTATGCTATAATTAGCACTGCAGTATGTAGTTTTTTATATATTTGTTAAAATGGTGATTATGTCTTGACAGTATAATACAAGATAGATAGTCTGTGAAAAAAATAATCGAGTTCCTCCACCTTCTCCCAGTGCACCCAGTATTAACTGCAGAAAGAACCAATCAGAGCCAAGGGGAGGAGCTTAGCGGCAATGTTCCTGCTGATTAACTTCAACACAGCCTGCCATTAATACTAATGCCTTTTAGCTGCAGATAAATGGATAACGGATAAACGGTTTTCCTGGAACGGGAAGCCGTTTTCCCACCGTTTGCACACTGAGCAGCATTTGTAAATTTGATTGGTAGCGCTAAGCTCCTCCCCCTGACTCTGATTGGTTGTTTTTGGTTGGGATCGGCGCATTTCCTCAGCAGTAGTAGCTCCTGGAGGAGAACAATTTTATCAGGGATTATCTGTCCCATACTTATTAACGAAATGGTGACACTTTTAATAAATATGTAAAAAAAAACATTTTATAAGAAGTTGCACACTGCATCACTCGTACATCATTATTTCTTGATGGTACAACAGCAACGGAAATGAGCAACTAATGTGATTAGCATTTTCTGGTGAATAATAATAATAATAATAAGCGGTGAAATGTGCTGGTCAGAGCTGGATGCTCAGTGGAATGTTTTGGAGATTTCCACCGTTCACTGCAGCTGTCAAAGTGCAGCACAACATCCAGGTGGCATTGTTGTATTTGGGGGTCTAATAAGGCTTTCAGCTCACGAGTCCATTACTCACTTCCTCATTCATGGATTGCATTCCATTGTTTAGCCCCTACCTGGGGCAGTTTTGCACCTTGCGTTCTCTGGAAGCGCTCGGTCAGAGGCAAGCCGAGCCAGATCAAATCTCCTTAATGCTGCAGGTGCTGGAATGAAGGATCTGTTTAAACTGAAGCCTGCAGGTGATGCAACGTTACTGGCAAAGAAGTGTTCTTTTTTCTTTTCTTTCTTTTAGTTCATTCAAAGTGGCGAGCCTCAGAAACACCTCCACCAGGATCTCATCTCTGGACTGAGTCAGTCGAGGCTTATTCTCGTGAAGCCACTGCAAGCTCCAGCAGTCTGAGTTAAATACAGTGTGTATCCTTAACCGAATACACACTGATTTATTTCGGAGTATTTCCCTACTGCTAACTATTAAAACTGATTTTCCATCACTTGATAAAGTATTACCACACCGAACATAAATTTAACCCAAAATGCATGGACGGGTTTTACAAAAAGTAAATATTTTTCAACCTCTAATGTGACATATAGCTATTAATTATCCTACAGCTAACTGAGAAATTAAGACATAAACCAACATATACACAAAAACACAAATTCAAGAGGCGAAAATTATAATAAAAAGAAGCTGCTCAAAACAAAGTGTTTGCAAATGTATAGAGAACAAAAACATACAAGGCCAGTGTAACACTTTTTTTTTGTTGCAATTTTTACATATGCATGTGCTTGTTGGTAGTTGAATCATACGTGTTGTGCCATTAAAGGTTTAAGTGTTCAAATGACTCAGTAAGGTCTCATGTTTTGACATGACCAGAGTCCAGCAGGCTGGAGTTATTTTCCTTCAGAGAAACAAAAAGTAAAATGCTTCCACTGACGCTTCAGGCTGGTTCACAGAAAGGCAACAGCAGACTGAATTATGAGCCACTGGAGGAGGCTTCATGTAATATATCTGTCACATTTGGAGCAGATCAGAGAATTCACATCCCAGACAGGTAAATCTCCTGACAACATTCTCCTGGGACGTTTCGGGTGAATAAGTGTGTTTCTTCACAGTTGCGGACACCTTGAACCCATTTTAAGACAAACAAAGATTTTTTCATATCTCCTTCTTCACTTTATTGAACTACAACAAAAGGAAAACATCCCAAGTCTTGAAAAGTTTGGAACTATCTCTGCTTCCCAGAGAGGCTGATGTTTAATCTGTGGTGTTCTCTCAGGTCCTCACGGATGGAAAGAGAACTCTGAAAGCTCAAAGGTTCTTCATGTTGGTTCTGGTTGAAGCCGTCAACTTTAAAGAGCCAAAGCATTCATATGGAGTGCTATGACTTCGATGTTCTACAATGTAATCCAGGAACAATATAATTGAACCTGCAGATGTGCCTGGCAGTGAAAAGACTAGAGACTCATTGAATGACTTAGAATATTATTGAAAAGTCCATTAATTTCAGAAACTTTATCGCAAAGTGAAGCAGAATATATAGATTAATTACACAGATTGAAAGCCTTTATTTCTGTTAACTATGATCAAACCTGAAGCCGCCCGACTGCAGAGGCAGCTCGGGAGAGACGGGTCGAGCCGGATGGTGTTCATCCTCACCGGAATCACTGCTGGAACTCCAATCAGAGTAGAATTTCTTTCATCTCTGAAACTATTGTCCTTTGTCTTTCATTGTAGTTTCCAAACCGCAACTGCTGGTGCTAATCGATGTTAATCATTACTGAACAACAGTAGACTAAAATAGCAGCATTGTTGCAACCACTTTTCCAAGCAGAATAATTTATTTTAACCCTCCATTTAAAGTCTCCAAGCATAAAGAGCACATTACACACACAAACTATGAGCTCCAGAGGAACAATGTGTGTGCAAATGCAGCAGACAGTTTGTCCAATGGGATTTTCTCCAAATCCTTCAATTGGATTTCTCCCTCCCGCGAGGTGAAGGAGCTGCCTTCTTTCCAGCCCAATATCTCTGAGCAAACACTTGCGTCAGCTGTTTGTGTTTGCCAATACATTATGACTATGAATATTTTAAAGGGAAACAGAGCTCTGCAACACTCATGTCTTTCCTGAGGAACTTGTATTCTCAACCAATTCAAACTCCTTCACGACAGTACAGCATGTTATGGAACTATTATTCATACCCCTTTAACTTTCTTACAGTTTGGCAGATTAAAACCACAAACGTCAGTGTACTTTACTAGGATTTCATCTGAACGTCTCGCCAAAGAGAAATGATACACGGTTTTTGAAAAGACAAGTGTGGCTGCATGGTAATGAGAGTGTAACTCGTGTCCCCTCAGAGTCACCTAAACAGTTGACTACTTAGTTTAACCAGAAACAGAATGGATCACCTGAAAACCTACCAAAATATGACCGTCCACTGAAACTGTCAGGACAGGCAAGGAGAGTCCTAGTTAAAGGACGCTGAAGAGGCCTTACAATAAGTAAGAGTCAAAGCTTAGGTAAGAGTCAAAACAGGAATGGCAACAGACATTTTCCCTCTGGGTGAGGACGAAGCAGCTGTCTGGACAGGAAGACAGGAGAGAGCAAGAAACCAAAAACAGGAATGGAAGGGGCCGTGAAAGACGGCAGAAAGCCCAATGAACAGATGAATCACAACAACAATCACATAAAATCCCAATGAGGTTCATTCAGTTTTAAAGTTGCTATACGACACACAGGGAAAATATTTGAGCAATATAGATGTTTTTGAAAAGCTTTGAAATAACATGCTTAGGTGTTGCTACAGTAAGTCAGCCTATAAAAACCTGATGAATTACACTGAACTTTACTACGCCTGGACCGCTGCAGAACAAAAGGTTTTTACCTGCAAGATAATAACTTAAAATGCCATAAACTCTAAGTTGGGAAGGTTTCTCCAAAGAAAAAGAAAAAAAAGTAAACAATCACAGGTATGAAATCTTAAGTTATTCATTCGCCCTGCTATTTTAAATAGTATTTCTACTGCAAAGAACTTGATAGCCGGCTGTCGGTTGTGAAAGTGTGTGCAGTATGTTCCACATAATGGAGTCAAATTTTAATATTCCTGGTGCTTTGTTAAAATAAATGAAGCCCGGTTACGATAACGCTTCTTTTTTTTGGTGCACTTTCATTGTTCCTGATGCATATCAGACCCGTTGCTCACACAAAAAGTGCATTAGCTGCTCAGCATGATGCAAGGAGAAGATGTTCGCCCATTTCATTCAGCCATGTTTCCTTGGGCTGAGATAAAACGAATAAATGCAATTGATTTTGGGCATCTGTCACTCAGCGAAGGAGACGTCAGTGGGAAGAGCAAGAGACAGCGGCACCTTGCTGCAGCAAAACAGAGGAGAAAGAAATGTGTGCAAGAGAGATAGAGACAGACAGATGGTGTTGCTACACAGGAGACTGGCCTAATGGAGTCGTGTTAGGCCCTTATCACCACTGGCAGCATTTTGGCACAATTTAAACCGATATGGGGAAATGGTAAACACAGCAAAGCACTGAAAGATGGACAACATGTTTAACTACGACTTTGACTTTGCTTCAGTGAAAGGGCCAAGTTGCAGTGTTTTCTAGAGTCTATCTGATTTTGTTAACGGTAAATTAAAAGGGATGTGACTGCGGAGAAATATCAAATGAGAAATCCTAAACGTTTGGTAGCATGCAGCAGATGGGGATGTTGGTCAGCTCATCTGAACACTGTTGAGTTTTAGGCTGAACCTCTCCACCGTTTTAGAGCAGACTTTAAGGGAAAGCTTGTGTCTAGGAAGAGCTGTTAATTCAAAGTGTTTAAGGGATTTATGTTGCATAGGCTCATTTTTTGTATAGCAGTCAATCATGAAAAAGTCAACCAACAATCTATTCAAAATCAGTTGATTTCAGACGTAACAGTAATATTGGATCCAATAAGATGACACCAACAATGACATAAAATCATGACTCTTAAAAGGCCAGTAGTATGCTAAATTGACTTTTTTTTTTTTAGCTTTATTTCATGTTTTACTGTTATTCCCTCCTTAAAAACATGTCTGGAGTGTTGCCTTGATTCTTTCATACATGTTTAAGAAATCTTTTAATCTCCATGGCAACCATTCATCTGTGCACAACACCAGGGTGGAGCTTGCCTTTCAAGCGAAGCTTCTCCTCGGAACTGCAGTTTCCACACTTCCACCTCACAGAACAGGACTCCACTGCTTCTCCTTCACTCAGCTCCTTCATACTAGCCAGCAGCAATTAGCAAACATCTAGTGGAACAGTGCATCTACCAAGTTCATTATAGGAGCTACTTCTCTGTGCAACGCTGGTAAAAACATTGACAAAGGGTAATAGAGGAGCCATGTTGTGATGACTTCCTGAAGGCGGAGTTTCAGAAAGAGCAGGAGTTTCTTAAAGAGACAAGAACCTAAAAACACTGCTTATGTTCTCCTTCAAATATACAATTAGTATATAAGCTCTAAACAGACAAGCTGGGCAAAGAGAACATTATTCATTATTCAGAGAAGCAGCCTGGAGGCTCAGAATAACTCTGGAGTTGTTACCATGGGAGGGTGGCCTTTAGAGGGGACAGGGAGGAACACTAAGACCAGGTTCACCATCTAGCATGAAGACAAGCCTGCACATACGTTCAGAAATAGAACAGAATGGTTTCATTGCTAAAATGGCCCAGTCAGGTTCCTGTAACGGCCCATTCAAAGTGCAGACCTAAATCCAAATGCATTCATATTGGGTGAAAATACTTTTTCATGTTTGGCAACTTTATAGCTTACAGTCGTAGAATGTCTATTTAAGCCGTTTCTTTCCCCATGATTTCAGAGGGCGGCTAAAATTAATAAAAAGTATCAATCTTGAGGGAAAGACAGTTATACTAGGTGAAGTCATGAAGAAAAAAAATCATTCTATCCCTTCTACTTCATATGACAACAATGAGGATTCTTCCAAGCCTCAAAATGATTTGCGCAAATTGGTACTTTATGCTGGAGGGGTCTGAAGTCATCAAGAGTAACTGCTGTTGTTCTATTAAGTGGCCCCGCTTTTCTAATCATAATATTTTATGGGTATTATTGTGTGTAAATTGGCCCATGAACAAATGTTGCCTTGCAGGGGTTTAGGAAAATTATCATCTGATTCAATTTTCCAACTCAACACTGTTAAATCCGTGTAACTGCTGGTCTAATGATCGCTGCGCAGATTTTATTGTAATTTGTTCGTTTTCATTCAGCTTTTAACTTTTCATAATGTTACAGAAGCTAAACGTTTGACATTTGCTTGGATGAAAGTTTACAATGAGGTCGTAAAACAACAGCAACAATAACACAAGAACACCCAGCTGGATAAATGCACGCATTTCCATTACAGAGCTATTAAACCAGTCGATGTGCTGGAGGACTTAACTGTGTAGGAGAACAGAGGCTGTTCCTCTAACTTTGGAATACCTTGGGAATAACTTTCTGAGGCAAACGCGCTCCAGAAAAACCAAAGTTCTGACTTCGTCTAGATGAGTAATTGTTCACAAAATCACTCATTTTCAGGACTAAAATATCTGCTGGTAAAGCTCCAGATCACAAGCTGAACTCAAAACATGCCAGGCACATCACATCTATGACTATTTATGAAAAATGAAGTTAACAATCATGTGCTTAAATATCATTTTATCAGTCAAATAAAAGCCTTTTTTTTATCTGTGTCCAGCCAAATTAGCAGAGCACACATGATCCATATGTGGCACCCACTTCCTGCTTGTGAGAGAAACATGATAATGATGACTTTTGTCACCAACAAATGCTTTTAAATTTGCGTATTGGTTCAGAAAACTTGTAGAAAATCAGAATATGATTTATTTATCTTTCATACTGTTGATCTGTATAGGTTTATGGCTCGTGGCAGTGGTTTCAGAATGTTCTGCAGAGGTTGTGAGGAGTGGATGAGATGTTCAATGGTCTGTTCCTGCAGCAGCTCTGGAGCAGATAATGGAGGACAGAACAGTCCAGGCTGTTTCTGAGCTGCTCTTACCGCACCCTGCAGGACGCTCTGACCTTACTGAGATGCAGGATGTCAGTAGACTAGTTAAGTTCGTTCCAGCTTCCTTAGATAGAACAGTCTCTGCTGGGCCTTTTTAACAACTGAGGAGCCGTTTCAACCAGATGAGGTCATCAGAGATCTGTAGTTGGAGGAATCCAATGCCATCCACCCTTTCGGCTATGCGCTTGTTGACGAACACAGAGATGTGCTCGATCTGTCCCCTCCCTAAACTCATAATTGTGTCCTTCTGTTTGTTTCTGCGCTCTCTGCCTCTCTGGCTGTTTGATTCCCTCTCTGTCCATTCATCCACGAATGAGTCCCACTGCTGCGGCATCATCCACAACAACATCCAAACCCTCCGACTTTCACAGAGAAGAACAAACGTCGCTCAGAAAGTCTGTAGTGGATTAGAATGTACTCCAATTTGTACACATCTGTTCTCATCTGAAAACACTTTGTTTCTGTGGCAAACAGAAACACTGGGATTATCAGACAGAAACTTAATGGACAGAAGAGACTGACCACCATGTAATTGACTTTCAACCGACAACAGAAAACATTCTCAGATTAGAAAGCTCAATAGTTTCCATGCACAGTGATTGTCTGGAAGCTGTCTGTGCGGGGTGGAACAACTAAACATAATAAATGTGGTGCTTACCTCAACAAAGCAGAAAGTCACCTGAGGCCGGGATTATTTTTCCAGCCAGTTCATTTCTGATCAAATTAGAAGTGAACTCAGCCCTCCAGGGCCGTTTCTTCAGGCTGACTTCTCTTTATTTTTGTGTTAATTAATAGATTGTGGGGACTCTTCCAAAGTTTTCTGCTTATCAGTTTTTCTACGCTAACTGCCAGATTGATTTTTGTGACGTTATCATAAAAGGATTCTGGCATCTGGCGAATGGACGTGTTAAAATGTAAGTGATTTATTTGCTTGAGCAGTGGAAACAATATTACAACTAATCACAAAGCCGGAAATTGATATCAGGCACAGAAAAAAGCAAATGAGCTGCAAACATACGAATGATTCAAATTGCAAAGCAGTCAAATGAAAACTCGCTCTACAAAACACAGATCTTCCACACCACTAGGTGGAGTTGACCAACAAATCTAACTGGACCAAAAATCTCAGTGAAGATTTCATCTCATCTTTACAGACAAGACGAAACATCAAGAAGAAAACTGGAGGAAAGGATGAAAGGTCTTTTACAATGCTATTGACTATCAGGATATTTACGTGACGATCAATAATATTTACTCCAGACTCCTCCTGGAGGTCTGGAGCAATTCCAGTTTGTGGAGTAAGTTTGCAACTTTTCATATTTCCAACAATTTTTGCCATTTTGAACATTTTCTCATTTGCTTCTATTTTCTGTGGTTGCAGCATTTTGTTCATTTTTTATTTGCAGTTTTGTTGTTTGTAGGTTTTCTTACTTTCGAGATTTTATGACTGCAGTGCAGGCTTGGCTCCATACAGAGGGTCAGCTAATGAGAAACAAGAACTCCCTAAGTTTAAAATGATTGGCTCTGGTTTTACAGTCGCTAACGTTTCGCCCTGACATGTGTAATGCAACAGTTTGACGCCATGCTTATTGGAAACTCCCTGCACTGTGAGTAACCATTTCTACTGCAAAGAGAGAAGACCGGAGTCTACAATTCTGAAACAGCTCAGAAAATCGACATCACTTTTCACAACTCCTTCTTCTGTTTGCTGATTGGCCTGGTGGAAACTTTATCAGAGAAATCAAGATCAATGGCAGACATCCCAGACCATCCGTTGGCCTGGATATGAGGATCATATTGTGTGGGACGGTGATGGCCAGTCTAAATCATTTTAAGCTTCCGACAAAAAAACCCAAAATAAAACCAAAAAGCCTGATCGGTGTTTTGTTTCCAAATACATCAAAGAAACGCTCCAGGAAATTATCTCTAACATTCTCAAACATTTTACTACACAGCATGTAATTAATTTCCAGGAATGTAAAATCTATGATATGCTGCTTAGCCACTGTAGTGACTCTTCAAGGGGAATTTGCATCATCACTCTGTCCCAGGAAACACTAAACTCCTCCAGGTCCAGTTGACTGAACAACAGCCACCTCTTGTTAACATTTAGCAGAGGAGGACTGCCACAGTGAGGCTGGCTCTTACACACCTGTAGCTACCTCTTTCATCAGGGATGAGTAAAATGACGGAGGCGAAAACAAATGAATGTCACTGAGCAGTAACTGGATTTATGAAAGGTTTGTCATGCTAGGAACCCCTGAATTTTTGGTAGGACAATTTTCTGCATATTATATTACTCAGCTTAGACAGTCAGAATTGTCAAAAAGTTGTATTTTTAACCAGTGCAGTTCTGCTTTCTTTATTCTCAAGACATAGTCGCTGTAGGGAGATGACAGAGACTTTCAGGTCAAAACATCATCTCCGTTGTAGAGACTGTTCACCAAACCACTGGATCCCTGCTGGAAATGGAGTTGAAAAACAGCAATCTGTCACAAAGTCATCCATCATAGCTCATGGATGGAAAGGTTTTCCTCTTGACCTAGCCCAGTAAAATGCAGCCTGTTGATTCACACTTCAATTTGACCAGAGAGTCTGGAGTCTCGGCTGATAAGAAACCATTGCTTCCTGGAGATGTGAACTCTACTTAAATTTTTAACTTTACCCAATTGCTAATGTTTGTGCGGTACATATGTGATGCACCAGTTTGACACTAAGAAGCTTTCTGGTAATTGCTGCGCTGTAAACGATCATTCTCCACTGCGAGGAGAGAAGCACAGAGCCAAACGAGGCGAATACTGGTGTTAATTCAGTATTTGGAAAAGTGCCTAAAGCGGACTGAACGGCTTCCTTCACTTCCTCCGCTGCCCTTGATAAAACTACAGGCAGACTTTAAAACAGAGCAGAAAATCAATGTCACCGTTCACAAACTCTACCGGAGGAATCCCAGTGAATGTGAGAAAGCTCAGATGGAGCCATGAAGTGAGATTTGAATCAAGCAGAATTTCCAGGCTCTTCTCAACCAAGTCAGGTGAAGGTCAACATAAGGAAAAACTCCTGCAAGACCAGAGCAGTCAATGAATCACCAACACAGGGACAGTTTGTGGAGCGCAGGCTGAGGATGTCCTGGAGGAGAGCGGAGGGAAGGAAAAAGTTGTGGCAGTCAGTGAGGATAATTCTGTAAGTCTGGATGTTGCTGGAAAGAAGATTTTCAAGCTTCCATGTTTGACCACATGCTAAACCTTGGAGCTCAGAGGCCATACAGCTACAATGAACAATGGGTCGACAAAGATTAGACTGGTTCTGTGATGAAGAGATCCCACATGGCAACAGCAGTCCTCATGTGGAGGCAGCAATTCGAATACATGAATCAAAGCAAACTAAAACATTATCAAATACATGACGGTTCATCTAAAACGATGCATTGTGGTTTCAGGTCTTCTGCCCTGCCCCAGCACATGCTCTTCTTAGACCAGAGGACAAGATGGAACTGTGTGTGTTTTTGATTTTGGAAAGGTTCTGTGGGATATTTTTCTTCCATCCGAGCCGCAGTAAATAGCTTTGATCAGAGCAGCTCCCTGTTGTGAGATTTTTGCTTGTTACTGCCTGGTTCTTTCAGAGTAAATTTCTTTTTAAGCTGTGAGAACTGAGAGACAGAGAGGCAGTCAGAAGATCATAAAGAAGAAGACAATTATGTAACTCTTGCACTTTCAACTTTATTAGAAATTGCTTTGTGTTTGTTTCAAATGTAATGGAGAATAAAAAGGAAGGGAGAAAGAAAGGGAAAATGTTTAAAGAAGGAGATGAGTAAAGGAAACACAGAGTTCAAATAAAATGTGCTTCTACACCTACAGAGAAAAAAAACTAAATCGAGAAACCGTAGCAACAAACAGCCTGGACAGCAACTACAACGTCACTGAAAAATGCATGACAACTAAATAAATACAAGATGGATTTATTTAGAGGCAACAGCAGCCTAACGTGAAGTGCATCTGAAAATATCTGAATATAAACAGCAGCTACCAACACTGAGTTGGTAACTGGGTTACAAGATTTGAAAAGTAACTACTAGTCAAAGTAACTATTGCGTTATTTAAATTGAAAAAAGTTTAAATATCTAAAACCAATTTGGATGCTCTTATAATGGAACCATATAAAATTTGCTAAAAGAAACATGAACAGGAAACATTGGAATATATCTGGGTGATTTTGAATAACCAAGAACAAACAATCTGACAAGAATATGTACTTGAATAATTCCAGCATGTAAAACACGAAACAGGAAGTGATGTGATATGACCTACCCTCTACTGCCCCCCTCTGGTCTGGAGAGCCAACACCCCATCTCAGCTGATGTGTAAAGCCTCATCAGACTTTAAAGGGTTGCTTTGATTTTCTGCAGTTATTATCATATCATTATAAGAGTTTAGTAAACTAAACAAGTCGTCAGTGTGTTAGATGAGAACACGATCTGTGTTAGCTGATTCCAGCCTATATAAATCAACTCAAAATGAAAATGTGGGACTCAGTGCGTTAGTGGATCTTTGTAATGGTGGACAATTTCACCTCAGACTGTTACTTTTTCTGAGGGTCTGCCCAGCTGGTCAATGTTGTTAAATATTATGCTGCAGCATTAAATTCAGTGACAAAATACTAAATGGGTAAAAATCATGTAAAATATATTTAAATAAATAAATAAATAAATAAATAAATAAATAAATAAATAAATAAATAAATAAATAAATAAAAATTACAGTTTCGACTGGTTGGACGTATTTATCATGCACTCGGTTCACAGAAACAGTTTTTCAGCCTTCATTGTTTCAGATAAGGGAACACATTAGGGGTTACTTTTTTCCTCTGGCATAAACAACCTTCAAACTCTCAACACCCTGCCTCCCACCTGAGGCATGAAATCACAGTCATTACCTGGCACTGTTCCCCGACAATGACACTATTTGAGTTCAGCTCGGTCACAGACAACATGGAGCTTGTCTGATTATTTTAGGAAGGTAATCAGAGATAATTGCACTTCTGTCAAACCGTCGGTGCTGCACATCTCTCATGTTCATGGCTTGCAGGTTGAAGATTAATGCCAAAATCTGAATCACTTGTCACGTTGGCCGTACCACTGTTTAAAGCTAGAACCAGCTAACATTCTGATTATTAGTATGTACGTAGTGATAATCTACTGACATCACCATAAATGTGTTAATTTCAGAATTACTCATCTTGATAATCAATTTTAAATTGCAGATTACTTTTAAAAATCAATATTTCTGCAAAAACAAATACTGTTTATTTTATTGTAGGATTGGAAGCTTCATTTTCACCTGTTTTAAATATTTCACAACGTATGTGACGGATGTTTTGTAAAATCAAACCACGCCGGGTTTCAGCAGCCTAGCTGTTGATTGGACAGGAAGCTGTAGGACATGGAGGCAGCTGTCCTGCATTAAAAGTCTTATCTTGACTCCCCAAACATACATCTCATCCCTGTGGACTCAGAGCTCACCTGATTACAAAAGACATTTTTACTTGTCCCTGTGGGTTCATTTTGTTAATTGTTGACCCTACAGAAAATACATGGTGAATTTGAACTTCAAACAGTTTTTCCTTCATAAAATTCCTTATCGATGTTTTGAAGGTCCAGTTAAATCCATGGAGGAATGGAGGGAATGTGATCTCACAGGACACCACGTCACCATGACTACGCTGAAGGAGTTACGAGCTTCAGCAGCTGAAATGGGAGACACTCTTATTCACGTGTGATTTTAATTTAATTTCTCATTTATTGGAAACAACACAATTGCAAAACTGTGTTTGTTTTTGTTTTGTTTTATTGCAATAGCAGAACATAGAGAAATATTAGTGCACATTTCTAATGGAAAAGCAGCTACTGACTGTGCTGGGATTGATGAAAAGATCCATCTGCTAAACACTGACTTGAAGGGAGTAAATAGTTAACTTTGCTAAATATTATCTATGTATTTGTCGTTATTTTTTAAGAAATCAGTCTGAACTTTTACTTTCAAGGCTAAAATCCCATTTGATTGGAGTTGCCTTTGGTTAATAACAACTGGAACATCATAAAGAGTCGTGAGTATTTCAACCTGCCATCGTTTTCCTTAACTTTGCCACTTCAGTGTAATGCTTTTAGCTTGTTTGTTGTTTATGTTCCTTGTAATCATGTGAAGGACTTTGAATTGCTTCATTGGTTAAGATGTGCTGCGATCTGCCATGCACTGCTGAATTCTCCAAGATGTACCCCACCGCTAACCCACTACCCAACCACCAGCATAATAAAAAAATAATGATTCATTAATGTGCATTTAGTTTCCACTTTCATGAAATTAATCAAATTAGAGTATAGCATCAAGAAATCCAAGTTAAAGTGTTTAGGTTTTGATAAATTGGTTTGGAACTAATTTCAACAACAAATGTTTTACTGAAATGTGTCATGCCTCCGAAAAATATTGGGCCTTCATTATTTCCCGCTCACAAATCTCCATATTTCCCTCCTGAACAGAACTCCTCTTTAATCAGCGTGTTGGCACACAGCAGAGGTTCTGATGAGACATCACAATGCAGCAGACAAAAAAAACACCTAATTGAAAATAATGGAGATGGAAACGAAACCACCTCGAAAAGCTGATTTGCATTCAATTACTTCTGAGTTGCAGAATCCCTGAAAAACCTGGGAGAGAGGATGAGACTGGAGTGTGCAGAATCGTATGATGATAAACTAAAAATAAATAAATAAATAAATAAATAAAAAATAGGGAAGAGGTGTGTTTGTTTGTGTGTGGGCACAATTGTTTAAAGACTCCCAGCTGGGCTGTGATGTCTTGGCTGGATGGAATCGGCCTCCTGGCAGCAGCCTGCCAACACGCCTCGGTTGTGTGAAACCACAATGAAACAAACAAAAATCACCCAGCGCAGTTGATCATTAATATTCTGGCTGGTAGGCAACACTGGAATCTGTCAGATCTGAGTGACATTCAAAGTAGACATATGTTTGTTCCCTGTGTGGACCGACATGACATACTGTGGGACAAGAAGAAAAGATTACGGGAGAATATGTGTTTGTCTTAACAATGGAGTTCGAGTGGAGAGGAAGCTCTACAAACGTACAACAAAACTGCAGGTGATCACCATAAAATTATGGTGAAGTAATAAAAAAATATATATAATCCAGCTAGAGAACTTGATTTGATCTGGTAATAATTTATCAGGGAGTGGACAGTGTTGGTTACCCCAAATGTTTTACTTTTCCACGTATGACCATGCAATTTAGGAAAATACGCAATTTAGTAAAAAAATGTCCATTAAAACCAAATTTGATCAGATTAAGTGACTTGTGTGTAGCAGCAGGAAGAAACCCAATCTATTCATTAAAGTAGCAATATTATGAGTTTTCCAGCCTCATAGAACCATTTATAGCATAATCAACTGACCAAGTTATTATAAAAAAGCTACATATGTAAAATATGAATTTTGACTATTCACTTCAATGTCTTGAAATTGGCCCTCTGTCTCTTAAAAAAAAAAACTCCTGTTCTTTCTGAAGCTCCGCCTTCAGTAAGTCATCACAACACGGTTCCTCTGTCAAGCTGACGCTCGGAGGCTTGGAAACTGCAACTCAGTGGAGGATCTGGGTCTGAAGGCGGGGCTAGATCCACCCAGGTGTTTTGCACAGGTGTATGGTTGCCATGGGAAAATCAAGGAATTCTCAGACATACCTGAAAGAATCAAGACAACACTCCTGGTATGTTTCTGATGAGGGAATAATATCATAACATGATGCAAAGCTCAAAAGAGTTCATTTTACAAAATACTGCCCCTTTACGAGCCACGAGTGCAAGATATGATATTTGAACCGTCAAAGTGGAATCCTTACTTAAGTGCATCATTCTGTGATAATATCTTACTAACTCATGTCTGGTACACTTTTAAATATGTTTCCATAGATTGCTACACATCAAGTTATATGAATGTTTGTAAATGAACCACAGGGAGCGAAGCCATGTTGAAAAACTAAATGATATTTACGTCAGTATGAATGTGTCTGTGGGCTGATGATTGATGATTAGCAAGATGATAAAAGTAGTAATCACTCTGCCAGGAAACTGGAGGCATGGTGTTTTCTGCTTATTAAAAGCTCTTCTTGTGCATGATTGTGTGTATGCGTGTGTTTGTGTGTGTGTGGGGTGGGGGGTCACAAACATCTGACGTTTGTGTGTATTCCTCATCACCGCCTCCTCACTCAACTGGTTAACCTTCAGAAATGTTCCATGGTCCCAGTCTGGGTTGTGTGTGTGTGTGTGACATGTATTTAATGCATTGCAGGGACCATTTTCCAAACACATATTACATTGTGGGAATCTTATGTTTTTGTGGGGTCTAATGAAATGCTGTTTTGGGGTTCGGGGTTAGGTTTAGGACTAAGATGTGAATCGAGTTTTGGTTAGGGTTATGGTGAGGTATGTAATGGTTAGGGATAGGTTGTAGAAATGAATGGAAGTCAATGGAAAGTCCCCACAAAGATGAAGACAAACACGCGTGAAAGTGCGCGCACGTGTGTGTGTGGCCTTATGCTTTGGCGGGTGCCGCGTTACTAGAGCTGAGTCAACGCGTGGACGGCAGGCGTTCATGGGAATGTGTGACATCTTAAATTAGTCAACATTCTTGGCCGAAAAAACCGTTCAGCTGTGCCAACCAAGGCGCAGACAGCACTGCTAATGTGTGGCAGACTATGATGACAAGCTACACACTCTCACACACACACACGCGCTGTGATTCATACATCTTAATTAGGAGCTAAGCGTCAACATGTTAGTATATGCAAGCGAAAGAAAAGGGGGGAAAAAATCGCCTGTCACTGGCAGGAAACAAGAATGATTGCAATTACGCACACAGACACACATGTTTAAGTACAGGAAGCAAACTGATGCCTTAAAACTAATTATTTCATGAGCCAGAGGTTTGATGAGTGCTATCAGCGGTCGCTAATGTTTACCAAAGTTGTTACAGCATGCTAACATGCGTGACCATGCGCACACACGGCAGAGAGTGGCATTTTACTGGAGTCAAGCGGAGGCTTCAAGGAGGGAGGTAGCGGAGCGGAGGGTTCACTGACGTCCTCGTTGCCAAGGGGACAGAGTGACCTTAAACAGCTGATAGTGAGGGCGATACGGGGGAGGTTTTGGTCACTGATCAGCTCACCTTAACATCAAACTCTGCACACCCACACACACCCAGAAAAAACAATGAGATTCCTCTTTGTTAATCGGCTGCTCCGTCTTCAAGTTTTAAATCACATTATGCTGTACTTATTTTCTTTTATATCCTTTTTTTTTGCCAGTCTTTTAAACTTCTATTCAGTACCTTTGCCATCTTTTTCCATCAGTCTATAAAGGATCAAAAACTTGTATGCTCAGTTTATCAGAGATTGTACCAATGATTCAGAGCATACCTGTTAAGTGATGTTTCTATTAGCCACTAAAAGAGGTGCTGCCTCCGGTGACTGAGACCAGCACATCTGTATTATTTTGACTTTCACTGCATCTTAGTGTGATCGGTCATCAAGGCGGATGACCGATCACACTAAAGCCAGGCTCTACTGAAGGTTTCAGTCCATTAAAAAGTAGAACTTTCTACTCCCAGTCGCAACATTCACGCTTAGGTGGAAAAATGGCTGCATATGTGAAAGAGTCGGTTCATTGAAAGTAAAACAAAAAAAAAATATTTTATTCTTTTTAATCTACTTTTAGAATTCAGACTTTACTCTCAGAATTCCAACAAAATCCTAAATTCTGATTTTACTCTCAGAAATCTGTTCTTTAACTTGGAATGACTTTCTTAGATTTACTCTGATTTTCAAAAGTTTTTATTCAGAATTCACTCCCAAAATTTAGACTTCAAACTCAGAATTTGGACTTTTTCCACAGAATTCTGACCATAACTTGTGAATGCTTAGACACCTGAGAACAGACACCTCCACCATGTAAAAATAAAAATCCATGAGTCTGATATGTTTCCCCAGAAGGTTAGCTTTGTTCCTACACAACTCACATGTCTGTCTTTGCATCTGATTGCTATCGGTCACCGATCTGGATTAAAGTCAAAACTCTGAGACTAAAATCCAATTTTTTTTTTCTTTTCAGTGGCTCAAATCCTCTTTTTTTTAAGCCCATTATGCTTTACCTTATTTGTCATATTCTGTATAGATTTGGGAATGTAACCACAAAAACAACCAAACTATTTATATCCTGCAAAAAAAAAAAAAAAAGAAAAATGCCACAAGTAAATCACATAGGATGTAACCACCACACCAATGCTTTGTTCATGTCAGTGGGGAGTGTTAAAGTTTGCTGAGATAGTAAAATTTTAGACCGCACAAATAATATTCAAAGCAAAAAACAATATGCTCCTCAAACACATTCAGAAATTGTTAAAGAAAGATGATGACGAAAGAGGTGGGAGATATGAGCTGAGATGAAAGTTTAATCTAAACCAACCAAACAAATATAGATACTATATTAAAAAGTATGTGTGTTTGTGGCTGGAGGTCAAGTAGTGGGGCAGCTTGCCTGTAAGTAATAACATAACACAGTTTAAAAGGGAATTAAAACATAGAATGATTGACATCATATCTACTCTTTATTCTATTTTTCCTTTTCTTTCTTCTATGATGTGGATTTGATTGTTGATTCTGTGCATTCTGTTCACATTTCTTGAACTAAAGCTACAAAGAGTGGAGATATTTAAGGTGGACCCATATAAACTGAATGGCTTCAGCCAACACATTTGCGCACAACATTTCTGAATCATGTTTTACTCGACTTTGTTTTGAATTACTTTGATTTTTGGTAGGACTTTTTGATCGACTGTAAAACAACTATTATGTGTGTGTGAGTGTTTTAGTTTGGATCAACTGACAGGTCACCAGTTGAAAATTACGTTTTTGTTTTTCACATGATTGTTTGGTGTTTGTGAAATTTCATCTGATTTCCATCCTGGTTGTCTTCGAAGGAGGAAAGGGCGCTTACAATTTAACATAAAACCTGTGAAAATCCAACTCAGATGAGAGTTAAACAAGAGTAAAACTTATTGAGTAGTGAATAAAATTGAGAAAAAAAACATACTAAGAGTTGATGTTAATATACTTTGTAGTGTTGTCTGTAAGTTTGCTTTGGAATTAGGTATCATAATGCTACACATAACCTACAAGCAGGAATGTTACCCAGTTAGACTTAGCTCTGAAAGAGAAGACTCAAAGTTTTCTCAAATTTAGGAAACTTTCACATATCCAGCTTTCAACAATACTTATTCTCCATGCTGGTTGTTTCTTCTCGTATTGCGGCCATTTCCTTCTCAGTGAATTCTCTTGCGTTTTAGACTCTGCTTTATAACATCACATATTTTCTTTGCATCTGAACCTGATTTGCCTCTTTCTGGGGTAATCCTTTACACCAGCCTGTAACAACTGTCTCATTTGACAAGATGTGGGACATGAATACTTTCACAGCGTCGAAATATAGCAGCACAAATAGATATGAATACACAGATAAAGCTCTGCTTTAAACATTTTTATCTTTTCTGATAAACTACTCTCAGCTGTTCTCTCTTCAACCCTTTTTCTCACGTTTATCCTTTACAGAATTCATTTCATCTCCTTCAGTTATTCATTTTTATCACTCTAAGAAAACTATTCAGTCTCAGGTTTTTCTCTCAGATCTTTTCTCTGTGTGCTCAGCGTCTTCGTAGGTCTTATTTATCTATGTTTGGCTTATGTCTTGTTTTTCCCCCATCGACGTTCTACTTAAGCAACTTAATACCTTCATTCAAAGATGGTTCAGTCATGTTTCCTCTCTCTGCCTCTATTCCATTCCTTTTGCACCGCCTGCCCCCCAACCTGCATTTTCTCCTGATGAGCTGAGCATCGCCTCAGCTCATCAGACTGCCTGTCTGTCCTCCCTGCTTTCTTTAACACTTGTAGAAATGACCTGACACATCCAATCCCAGGTTATTACACAGATGTGCCAACTTTCTCTCTCTCTCTCTGTCTGCCTCTCTCTGTTTCTCACACACACACAAACATAGAAGGACTCACCCTATTACAGGGGCCCAAATGAAAATGAATAATGCATTCTGCCTTGGCACTTGTAAAAAGTATATGATGCATCCCCTGTTTCCACACAATTGGGCGATATACATGCAAAGTGGGGAAAAGAGAAACTCAACCATCTCGTGTCCTCACAAGTAAACAAAGGTGAAGTCAAAACCTGGAATGGATTACTGATGATAATCTCACCATTCACCACCACGCTATACGGATGAAGCTGATATAATTCCTCTAGAGTCATCATCCCCCCCTGCGACACCTCATCAACTCAAAAGTTTGTCTCAACGTGAACAAACATGCCAGGCATTGTTTTCAGGGCACAGTTTTGACTGATGTACCACTCCTCCACACGCCCTCTTCCTCCTCCATCCAAGTGTGACCTTGGCCTCTCTTCTGCCATTGGCATTCCCCTCGTATCCCTCATAATCCTGCCGGTTTAAGCCTGCAGGTACAAATGCGTTCTATTCATCCTGCACCAAGCGGTCTGCTGATACCCAGCGGATTGTGAGTTTGTGTACACATCTGCATGCTTATGTGCCGCTGAGCGATGTGTTATCATATACACCTCTGTGCACACAGGCGTCTGCGCCGGGCTTTGTGTTAAACACCCATCGGTGCTTAGTATTCATTCCGCCACGCGTCCTTGCATCCCCACGCTTATTTTTTCCAGCTCCGTTCTCCTCTTTCAGATGAGAATAGCGGCGTCTGATGGGAGAGGAAGTGAGGAGGTTTTGAAAAGCGTAGAGGCGTGAGTGTCGGTCGGGGGTGGGGGGAGCAGATGGAGAAGTGAGCAAAAAAATACAGGTGGATGAAGTTTAGACAGACTGATTGACTGCTGTTAGGGTCCGTAGTTTTCAGGAGACAACTGGAGCAGATGGAACTGCTTGTGTAGCTTGAAAAGGATAGGTTTTTAGTTTTAATCACTGATACGTTGGAGGGAAAAGAAGGAAGGAAGCAAGACTCACTTTGCTCATTTGCAACACTCATTACACATTACAAAAATCAAGACTCAAGAAACTCTTTCTGTCCCTTTAAGGAGCAAAGCTGCAACAACAAGCACATCATTCATCCTACAGAAACAATCAAATAAATAAATAACTTATATACATGTAAAAAAAATTCAGAAAACAATCATCCAGCCAGTCTAATTCCAAGCTATCAATCTCCATCATCAATGCAAATTTCAATGAAATTAATTCATCAACAGTCCCTCCTGTATTCCAGCTCATCTCATTGTCTTGGGTCATTAATAAGGTTGACAGACAGGGGACAGATTAATTTTTATATGGGCTGTATTTGCAAAGTGGAACCTTGTACTGTCTTTCTGATTTCAAAAGACTGTACCATCCAACATCATGCCATCTTCGTGCCTAAGGGAGAAAATAACTGCTTGAGGTGACCAGAGAGCTGGCATGAAAATGATTTTACATGTCTCAGTTTGTTGTGGACAAGGACATGGACTATTGGAACAACGTCGGCTCTGATAAGACCAAGATACAATATGTGATGTCATCCTGTAGGAGTGGACGAGGTTTTCAGTGGGAACAATGCCCAAGAGGGTTGAGGCAGTGCCAGAAATGAATAATGGCCACACAAAATATTGGCTCTTTAGTCACAATTTTCACTTAGGGATGTATTCACTTTTGTTGCAAGCTCTTTAGATATTCATAAATGTGTGTTGAATGATTTTGAGGGGATCGCAAATGCACACTGTTATACCAGCTCTACACGGACTGCTTTGTATCGAGGTGTCATATCTTCAGCATTGTCCCGTGAAAAGATAGCATCAAATATTAACAAAAAAATATGAGGTGTGTACTCACTTTTACTAGACACAATAAAACAAGTAAAAAAAAAACAAGTGATACATTTTTAAAGATGTAGCATTTTTGAAACGGAAAGAGTTTCAGAAGAGCAAAGCATAAAATTCAAACATGCACAAATAGAAGAATTTAAAGTTTCAACTCAGTATAAATACAGGTGTTCGGTGAGGGCCTCAGAGGTTTGTTAGAGAACCTTAGAAATCAAACAGGATCACAAAGACAAAGGAACACAGCAGGGAAGTCAGGTGGAGACAGATAAAGCAGGGCTAGCTTATTGAACAGTATCCCAGGCTTTGTGTGTTTCACAGAGAGATTAATTTCAAAGAACCTGAGAACTTATCTCAAGTCCGTCCAATACACAGGGTTTGCTCATAGCAATTTCCAGTGAAATGATCCAAGTTATAGAATGGTTTCTTAGCCGTAGACCCTTGCCATTACCCCACGGTCTGCTCTCTGATCACAGGTAATTAACTTTCTCCCAAAAGAGAGACAAAGGAAGCACAGAGCAGCACGATCAGCAGTTTGCTCCATACAGAATCTAATCTGGAGCATTCCTAGGCTGCTGCCACCAAACTGGAAATGTGTTCCAGCCAGATGGTAAGACTCACAAGCCATAGTGGGAACAGACCTGCCTCATAACATCGGCAAAGCAAAGTGCACAGACCGCTAAAATCTTTCGACCCAACTCAAAATTAGTCGCATCGATATCAACTAATTGATTCAGTCACCTCAAAAGCAGTAAACCTGGCAAAGAATTATAATCAAATTCACAGTATCAAATTCATACTGTATTTATCAGTATAAGCTGACTGATAATGCTTTATAATTCCCACTTGCCTATTTTTTAAGTAATCTGGTATCTAGTCTATTTTCTCAGTAAAGTCACAATGAACTAAAGACAAGCATGCCAAGATCTCTGTTAAAGAGAAATTATTATGCATTTTCCAGGCATATATTGGCATTTTAGAGCAAAATCAAGTAATTATGTTATAAAAATGCTGTATATATCAAATATGACTTGGAAGAAATTTGACTTCACACTTTATAATCTCTCTCTTTAAGAAACTCCTGCTCTTTGTGAAACTCCACCTTTAGGAAGTCATCACAACATGGCTCCTCTATTAACCCTTTAACAACATCTCTGCCAGTGTTGCTCTGAGAAGTTCCTCAATAGCTCCACCAGGTATTTGCTAATTGCTACTGGCTAATCTGAAGGAGATGAGTGGAGGAGACTCACTCATCTCAAGGGGGAGGGCTGCTCTGTGAGGCAGAAGTTTGAAAAGGTGGAGCTTCGCCTTTGAAGGCGGTGCTAGGTCCACTCAGGTGTTTTTCCACAGCTGAATGGTTGCCATGGAGATTAAAGAACTTCTGAAACATGCATGAAAGACACAATAGGTATGTTTTTAATGAGGGAATAACTTTTCAACATGATGTAAGGTTCAAAAGAGTCAGTTTGGACTCTGAAAGTTATTTCAGAGTCCACCTGAAATAAAGTTATTTTCTAAGTGCCAACAATGTAGCTTAAAATGACCAAACTCTGTGAAAGAAAGTATTGAAGGGTTTTGTATGGACAGGTTTTCTTGTTGCCTCTGGCAAATCCTTGCAACTGCAATATTTATCCTTCAGATCGAAACTGCAGATCAAGGAGGTTCTGCAGCTCTTATGGTTCGCCACATAAAAGCGGGATGGGTAGTTCGGAGATGACTGATGCGGGTTGGACCGGGTCTAATGCAGTCTGGCTTGTTCTGTACTGAATGTGACATTGGTTTGGTCTGGGGAATATTGATTGGGAATGGTTTTCACCAGGCCTAGATACGGGCTGGCTGAGTGTATTGATGTTCACCATGGCATTCATTTGAGGCTCATCTTACCCCGTCTCTGCGTTTGTGTGCCTTTGCACCTGTGTTTGTGTGCGTGCGTGTGTGTGTGTGAGGCAGGAGGGGAGCTGGAGGCTACTCGGGTGTGAAATCGCGTGACGTTTTCTCCATTGCGCTTCATTTAGCCACACATCGCCCATCTCTCATTCCTGACAAGTTTCTTAACTGCCCCAAAATGTAAGCGCCCCGGGGCGGGGTGGCGGAGCAGGCCCCGTCGCCGCACAATGATGGGAGTTTGTGTGGACTCGTGAACATGTGTCTGAGTGCTTATGGGAGCTAAAATGAGAGTTTAATAAAGCCGGCAGCTGCCATGGAAACCAGGGCAGAGGCTAACTCATCCTACGTGTCTCGGGACCCATCAAGGCCTCTGCCATGGTGCAAACACACACACGCATGCAGTCGTTTACCATAGATATGGTAAAAGACTGTTAGAGGGAGGTCTGCTTTACACACTCTCATACAAACAGCAGATGAAGGGCCATGAAATAAGCTGTGGCATCGGAAGCAATAGGAAAGCTAGCCGACTCTTAAATAGCCACTGAGACTCATCACAAACTCATACACAAGTTTGATAAGGAAAGGGAGAGGATTACTATGGATATTGAGCATCCTAAGCTCTTCTGACTCTCACAGCATACTCCTGTAGTATCCAAGTGTGCGTGCGCGTTTATGTGTGTGCATGTTTGTAAAATAGGTAGATAAGAGTGACAGCGAGGCTGGGGTTGACGGCATTACAGCAGCATTCTCTATGTGACAGTTTTATTGCATTTCTAATCTCTGTTTGTGTAAACGGCAGAACGTTGTCCATACACGTCTACCGATGCATGAATACACACACACACAAACCCTCTCATGCCCACACGTCATCATCCCTTCCCTCACTGTCACTCAGACAATGAAAAGGCCAGAAGGAGCCAATCAAGCTGATCTCTAATAAGAATATTACCTATCAGGTTGAGTGTGTGTATGTTTGTGTGTGTGTGCCTCTATGGGGATGGATAGATGGTGAAGGCGGAGGGGTTGCCAAGCTTCCTCTGACATTTATAAAATGAATTGCAGGGCATACGCTCAGGAAATAGCACAGATCTTCACATTACGCGAGGCAGGCGATTTCCCGATCACGCACTTGACAAATCTCGTACCCTTATGGCGGACTGATGCGCCAGCGGGGAATTAGATGATTGCATTTGAAAGCGTGATTGAAAGGAAGACGTTGTGGCTGGTGAAAGCCGGAACGCCGCTCTGGGTATGCCCAAGGTGTCGCCAGATGAGGAAAAATGACAAAAGTTAATGCAGGCGAACAAGTTGGTTCCTTGACTTGGCTGCAGATTCCTTCGGTTGGACAACATAGTGCTTCAATAAACCCCATGAGGATTTGGTTGGATGTGGCCAAGGGGAATATGATTGAGATAAAGGGAAGAATGATGTTGACTGCAGAAGAGGAAAGGGCAGATTTGGAAATAAATGCTTCTAGTGTGCAAACGGCTGTGGTCACATTGTGAATTTTGTCTCTTTGGGGAAAACAAGAAAACCTAAGTGAAATATTCTCATCACATTTCTTCATGGAAGCCACATTTTGCCTCTAGAATCTTCTGGCAACCAGCCAGAAGAGATCACTGCTACACAGCTAATATTAAGTAAGCAGTAAAGTATTAACTCCTGATGAGCAAAAGAAAAAGAAAACAGAATCCAACAAGAACTTCCAGACAACAGTATTCAGTCATCTTGGAGCTTTTTTGTGGCATCAGAACATGGCAGAAGGTCCGTTTGTTCAGAGGAAGCTGAACTGATCCTGTTGATGAATGTGTTCAGTTCATTGGCTCTCTCCAGACCTCCACCTGTCTGCTCCTCCTTCTGATTTAAAACTTCAGATATGAATCTGTCCTGACTCACTGTCAAACATTTACTCTATATATTTAGCCTGTATTCTATATATTTATTTCCAAGCATAATCAATATATGAAGATGCCTATACCACAAACAAATGAAGTCTAAATTAAATAACCAATTCTAAGTTAAGACTAAGAATGATTAGTATATCCATGAATTAACTAGTTTACTAAATTAAACAAGTCTTCTTAAATTTAACCGCTTATTTTGAAATGGTGGAGTTTAGAATCTACCTTAGGAGTAATTCATGCATTGAAATATGTGAATCTCTGCCTTATGATAGAAACTATCTGGATCAGTCAGAGCAAAAGTAATAGCAGTCAAAGGATTGATTGTAAGTTACACATATGTATAACGTGCAAACTCCAGAGCTGCTTGATGTACCGAGGAACCAACTTTAGTGACCAACAGGTTTTGGATTTTGGCCTTTAGGGCTGCAACAAAACAACAGTTTGGGTTCAAAAAGAAGTGTGCAACAGACTCTTTACAAAAACAAATAAAATAAAATGTACTGTGATCTTCCAAATATTGAAGGCATCTCAAAATAAGCTGTACCCACTAACTTTGAAAAGAAATAAATAATAGGTGTGCAGGTGAGATATTTACACAGAAAATTGTTACAACATTAAACTTTTAAATACATACTGATAAAATGGCTGCTTACGTTTACAAAACCCAGTCTGTCAGAAAAACTCCACCGATCGCTCCATCTTCCTCCTGGGCATTAAAACCATTAAATTCGTCTCCTTCGGTGTCAGAATTGAACATCCTCACGCACACGTCCCCACGCCTCTGTTCACTGTCGGTCTTAATGTTCCTTCCGTTTCCAGGTGACGGCACAAGCTCCTCTTCATCACCCGTCAGGTAAAAACCCATATGCTTCCCACATTGCAGTGTTCAAAGTGTGTGAAAAGTAAAGCTCAATAAGATCCACACACATATGCCAGCTGTATGATCCATATTACACTCAGAGTACACGACCAAGGAGATGTTGACTCTCAGTAAAATAACACACGAAGAGAGGAGATGTGACCTTTTTAGAAACGGCGCTGAGGAGATTTTCTTCACTTTTTCAGGCACATGCTGCGTAAAAAAAACAAAGCCTCAGATGTTGTTTTTCTTGTTTTCTCTGTGGATGACCTTTACGTTTTGGTGGATATGGTATACCGTATCCCAGTACACAAGTCTTTCATTTACTCCAGATCCCGTCTGTAAATTAAAACCCATATGCTTACGTTCCAGCATGCATGTTCTTCCTGGGAGAGCGAGAGATGTGACAGTGCAACCATTGCCATGTTTGCTGGATGAAGTTGGATTACTTGTTCTTGCACCTGTTTGGTAATTTAGTGGCTCCAAAACAACCCTGAGTGTGCCGAGCTCCCGAGTGGCGCAGCTGTGGTCGTGCTATTGTGGCGCTGCAGCATGAAATTGCACCTCTTACCTCAAACAAAAAGCTCTAAAAGCATTTTTGTCTATTTCAGTTGCTTGAAATCCACATGTCTCAGTCAAACTGTCACGAATTTGAACTTTTTTGTGAACTTTTTCTCAGTAAAAACAAAGTCCGTCGAGTCAGCACTCAATGTAAGGCTGGAAAATCAATTCACGCCTTTGAACTTGTGTCTTCTTGGATTTCGGCTTCCAGGAAAAGGCCAAACTCAAAGCACTGCCATATAGTAGAATACTCACAAACTTAAGAGTCCAGTAAAACATTACATCTCATCAACATTGCACCTCACGCATCTCATTTACCCATCAAGTTTCAGACATTTTTTCTAGACAGCAGAACATTTTATTGATGTTTATGGGAAAACGCCCTATTAAATATTCAGTTCTTTCACAACAATTCTGCACATGTTAAAGTCTGTTTTATATTTCTCTCTAAAAAAGTGATTTGGTTACAGATGTCTTTTTGGTTGCCTCTTGTATTAGTTGAACAGCTAAAGGTGTAGCCTTAGATGGAGCGTTCCTTCTTATTTTAACGCTTTTCTTGCATCTTTCATTGTTTTGGGCAAACTTGTCGGCGAAGCCGCAAGTTGCTGGCTGGAACGGAGCAAACACTAACCGTGTTTCCATTAACGTTTCTTTTTCTGTATATTATGAAGTATCGTGTTAGGAAAGGTTGATGGAAACTGCATAACTTGAAATAGCTTCAGTTTCATTGCTACACTTGATTGAGGTAATTATCAGCTTTTCTGAAAAAGAGTTAATGCATTAAAAGGGAGATGAAAAAACATTCGCAGAATTAGTTCTGACATAGTGAACTCTGCCTTCCACTGGTGGGTCTCTGCCTGACCAGAGGCACCAAACTCAGAGAAAGTCCAAATCTCCTCCATTTTTCCTGACATGTGTAGTTCATACTAAATTGCAACCCCTACTTCCTGTTTGTTACAGCCAAACGTAGCATCAACATCTGATGAAATGACTCTTTGCAAAGCTCGCTTGATTGGCTCCAAACCACTAGAGCAGGTGTGTCAAACTCATTTTAGTTTTGGGCCAAATCAAGATCATGAAGGCTCTTAAAGGGCCGGTTGTGCCAGAATGTGTTGATAAAACCTGTTCACAAACTGTTAATATGTCAATGAATTCTTAAAATTACATAATATTATTGAAGATCTTTTCAGTCCCTTCAGGAACTAATAATAAATGCGACTGTTTATTTACTCGCTGTATAAATCATGGACTATAATCATACATCAACTAAATTCTCAAGAAACTGGAGGGATTGATTGATATAAATTGGCAGTAAACAGATAAAAACTGCATTGATATGATTGATAATATAATATTTAATCACACTTAGTGTTTAGTCTAGTCTGTGGAGGGCCACATAAAAAGCTTCGGCGGGCCGGATTTGGCCCCCGGGCCTTGAGTTTGACACATGTGCACTAGAGGGAAACACAACTAATTCACATTTCCTTATTTTTTTTCTTTTAAAGTTTGCTAAAAAAATCTGCATGACAGTTGAATGGAAACAGGACTGCTTGCAAGTGGACATCCAAAAGCAACTAAATATTTCTCCTCACTCCCTGAAGGTTCCCTCCCTGACTGCCTCTTCAGGCCTTTTACTGTGCGCATCGACAGTTAAAGGAAACACTGTGTCCTCTACAGACCCTGCAGACTCGTTATCCACACAATGCCGTGGCTGAAGTGTGAACACCCATGGGTGGAGAGGAGCTATGCACCGATCGCTTTAGAGTTTGTGACAACATGAGCAGCTTTTGGCCCTTTCCTCAATCTATAAGTCAATCTATAAGTTTGGCCACCAGAAACAGCTTCTGTCTGTTCCTTCATCATACTGTGCAGCGATATCCAGAACTCAGTGTATGACGTAAACCAAGTGCCTGATTACTTGAGCACAAAAATAATTTTGGGAAGAATCATGAGTGCAATTTATTTGTGACTGAATGTGTTTGTGAAAATGATTTCCAAACGGCTTAAAGTTGGATTATGATAATGGAAAAGAAGTTAATGAAACGGCGATAACAGGATGAAGGATTAAAACAACATCAGGAAAGTAACGTATAATTAATCTAATTTGTGATTGTTGCTAAACAAATCTCTCCCATGTTTTCCTCTCTGCGGTATTCTTGTGAAATCAAAAATAATCTCTTGTCTAGCTTAGACTAACTTTGCTCTCATGCCTGCCCGGATACAGGTCTGAGACTTCACTGCAGGTGAAATGGTCTCTGGTGGGTTTTAGACTGATAACAATTCAACAAGAAAATATGTATGAGTCTTTGTGTAAAACAGATTAATCCACACACACAACCAGCTACTTTGACTTCTGTTATAAGTTACCATCCTCAGGAATCAAATGTATAAATCAAGACATTAACCCACAAATTACACAGCATATGAAACAATAGCTCAAGCAATTCTTTTAAAATAATGAATTCAATAAAATACAGATTCTGTTCAATAAGTCATTAAAACAAACCTTGGGTTTATTTATTAAAAAAAAGAAGAAGAAATTAACCAAAAAGGCTAGTTTTCATCTGTAAAGCCTCAGGGTACAATCAATACATATAATATAATATATTATAGTGCAATACAGGCAAATTAACAAGCCTTCTCCATCAAAAAAGAGAATAATAACAGTTTATAAAAATGTCTTTTATAAAAAAAAACAAAAAAAACTTCAAGTTACAAATAAAAAGTCATATATTGCGATGGACTGGTGACCTGTCCAGGGAGAGGATGAGCGTGTAAGATAGTGGAAGGATGGATGGAAAATGTCATACAGCACAAAAGTTCACACATTACAAACAATGTATAAAAAAGCAGAATGAAAATAAGAATCACATGTGGCTGATTAAATTTTAAAATCAAGATTTGTGATTTCTTTCTTTTACCGCTGAGCAAAAGTGGAAATCCTAAATGTGGACATTTTCATCAAGAACAGGAAAAGGTGGAGGTGAGAGAAGCCAATCACAAGTGAAGCACACTTACAGTCTTTAATGGATACTTAACAAAAGCTTTCAGAGCGCATTTTGCCACCTAAATTAATTGATTCCACTTAATTGCTGCTTGGCTGCCTGCTATGTAATCTCATTAAAGTGGACCCACACAACACAATGACTTGCTTTGATTGGTCGCTCTGATCTTGAAATAACTGCAAAGAATCAAAGCGTGTTGTAGTTACTGCCACGTTGATGTGTGAAAACATAGCAGCAGTCCAATTTTTCCAAACTGTTTTCAACAATTAAAACAGATTAACATTTTCAGCATGGCTTACTCTGACATTTCATAATGTCACACTGGAGCAAAAGAGCAGATGAGCATATTCATGGCAGAAGGTGTGGGCAGTGACGCAAATGTTAAGTTCTTATGACAGTCAAAAAAAAAAAAAACTATCCAATATGTTTAATGATCTTAGCAAATGTGAAATATGAGACAAGAGTGAAAATGAGGAAAGTTTTCTGACCAGCTCAGCTGATGTGCCTTTCCACCAGGTGTTTGCTAATTGCTGCTGGCTAGTCTGAAGATCCTGAGTGGTGGGGAGTCGCTGGAAAAGGCTGCTCTGTGAGATGGAAGCTTGGAAACTCAATGTTCTGTCATGGCCGTCACAAAGTCCTGATCTCCATCCTATTGAGAAATTGTGGCTAAACCTGAAAGGGCGTCAGAATTGCTGTGCTTCCGTTAACCGTATAATTTGACATGTTTTAATAAATCTGCTCAATGAAAATGTGACAATTTCGAAAAATAAAATATAGATTAAAAGTTTCGGGACTGCGTTTTTGGCCGCGTCAATGTCACTTTATATTGCAAAACTGCAATGGAAAAATGTTTTCACATCACATGAGTCACATAATCAAAAACCAGACCTCCGGCGCAAACCATGAAGAAGAAAAAGACAGGAAGTAGTTGGAGGATAATGGCACACTTATTGTGTGAGCAAACTTATTCATGAATGACTTTAATTGTGTTTCTTATTTAATAGAAACACGGCAATTGCAAAATTGTATATTTTCAAAATACAGACGGATTTGCTCACATTCGCAACTGAAATGCAAGACCTATCGTGTCCATCTAACGCTTTTTGTGACCAATTCCAGGTATTGTATCAAATGAATAATTTATATACATGTATGTATATATGTGTATCGTACACAATTTGTTTAATTTGACTAAATTGTGTTGAATTATATGGAAAGACTTGCTTCTGAGAAGCACACCATCGGACTCTGATCTGCCTGAAGTAATTACATAAAAAAATCATAATCACTTCTTTTGAAATAGAAAGCATTCTTTGTGGAGTTAAAGTAATTAAGTTTTTTACATCCGACAACCTGGATTGTTCGCTTGATTTTCTCTCAAGCTGTGCAGTCTGAATGAGGAAAACAAGACGTCTAAGTCAATCTCGCAGAGTATTCATCGACGTTGAACGATTTCGACTTTGGGAAATAACCTGAGAGGAGCTAAAAACATTTCTTAAAAAAGCACCTCTGAGCTGCCAGTCGAACACAGAGCACCGGAGACCTGTCCTCCCGTTTCCCGTTCGATTCGAGAAGTTTTCGTCTGGCCTCCTTGAACATTTGTTCAGCTTTCCAGCTTCTTCACCTCCTCTAATCAGAGCCCATGCTCCATCTTGTGAAAACGTACACACACAGGACACAAAGACTCACTTCCATGGACACACAGTCGGTGGGAACAATAGACGCAGAGGGGACACCTGCTGGTCTAACACACCCCGTCCTCCTCCCTCCATCCTTTCTATTAAGATTCTCTGTGGGTAGTTTAGCCATGCATGTCGTGGTGAGATGCAGTGAATGATAATGAACTGAGCAAAGTGGAGAGTTTTTGTGTGTGAATGTGAATGGACCGAGAAGAGGCGGAGGCTTGTTGAATCAGTCCTTCCATCCCCGGCATTCCATCCATCCATCCGGTCCTCCTCCGTTACCTCACCGCCTCTTCTTCCTCCTCCTCCTCGTTGGTGGTGTGTCGGCTGGAGGGACGGCCCCCGCGCTCTGACACAACTCACACACGCAGACACACACCTCCGCGATGTGTCACTACCCATTCCACCTGCCTCTTCCCGTCATTCCCCGCTTGCCGCTCCGACTGCCCACACTTGCTGCACTTCCCTCCCTCAGTTTTTAACCCTTATTTATTCATTTCACTTATTCTGTCCCGAGTCCTTCCTTTCACTCCTCCGTGCCCTCCTTCACCCCCATCATCTCACCACCACACACACACACGCCATGTGTCACCACCACAGAGAAGAAAGAAACATGCTCCAGTCGACAAGTGAAAGAGACGAAGAGGAAGAAGACAGCAAAGTGTGGAGCGCGTGTGGAGCTCGGCAACACCACCGAGCCTCCTTTGATGGAATATCCCGGACGGCGGCGTGCGGAAGGAGAGAGCAGAAGAAAGGAGAGGAGAGGAGAAGATTAACGGGGCTGAGAAAACAGGACAGGCAGCGATCGCCTCGAGAGGGTACGAAGACTCACAATGAAAGAAAAAAATATATATTTATGACGTTCTCTTGCCAATCATGTCTCTTTAACAACTTTGGCGCTTTCTTCTGTCGCTTTCGGCGTTCTCCATTCGGGGGTTCATCTCTCGCTCTGCAGCTGCGGCTCCAGTTTTGTCCACAGGCTCTGTTTGGGACTTTGACTAATTGTGAAGCCATTTCCAGGACTTGGGCGAAGACGAGCCTTTCCTCCTCCTCCTCAACCCCCCCACTATGCCTTTTTTCATTGTAATTAATTCCCCCCTGCGCAGACCCTCAAAGAATCCCTCTGTCTTTCACTTTCTGTAAGTCTAACTAATTCTCCCTTCAGCCCCATGTGCTATATTCTCCCGGCTCCCCCCATCTGTCTGCCTTTGAGAGGCAAATAATTGGACGTGGAGATTGGCTTTTCTCTGCCGAAACAGAGGACAGAGGCACAATTACACACACACACACACACCTGGAGCGGAGTATGTGTGCAGTGGTGCTCTGTGTTGTGTATTTTCTCTCAGCGCTAAAGTCGAAGCCTGCTGAAGAAATGTTCTGATCGGGTAATTTGGGTTGTGTTCAAAAGACGACCCAGGCATAGTTGGTTTTCTCTAGCATTTCCAAGTTGTACGTGGTTTAAATATCGTTTTGATCTTTTGTGTGTGGCTAAAGAAGGTGAAAATTGTTCTTGCGTCCATATTTATCTCGTTTTTCCACTTTGACCTTTTAGTACTTTGGCAGTTTTTTGGGGTTTTTTTTTAATCAGAAACAATTTTCTCACATGCAAGATAGAAAATGCAGAGGGGGATGTTTTGCACTAACTTTGATTATTCCATTTTTTTCTGTTTTTTGTTTATACTCTTCAGTAACAAAATGCTGCTATGCAATGTGGATAAATGTTTCCTGTCATGGATGTGAAGGTCATGGTCTCTCATACTACAGGAGAGCAGACAAATCCAACCAGGACTGCAGCCACAATCGCTGAAGAACAAGAACTTGAAATATATTTGGAATTCTCATTTTAAGTGATCAAACATAGCTAACCAAAGAAATATACTGAAATATAATACTTAGATGGGTGGGTAAAAAAAAAACATAGTTTAGAAAGAGATTGCAAAATCCGGGTAGTGATTGGTCAAACTGACCGGAAGTTCTATATTGTAGATGAAATATTGTGATCAAACTTTATAGAAAAAAAATATTTGCTGGTTTTGGTAAAGAAAGTACTAATGTTTAAGTAATTAGAAAAAAATGTTGACATCATCTCAAAAATTTTTGCCTTGTTGGTGAAATTTTGTTTTCACTCGTCAGCTTGTACGGATTTATTCCTGCGAGTTTCCGAAGCGAACTCATCTGTACGACTTAAAACAATGAAGAGACTTGTTGAGGCGAGGAAGACGGAGCGGAGGTGCTGAAGTGGGAAAACCTGGGATGTGTTGCCATGCTGGCCACATGCAGGCCTGTTGGAGGAGATTAGGACATCAATGGGAGGCTTTTCGCTCCGCCTAACTCGGAGGCTAGATGCCAAGTCTCAAAGACCTGACACAAACTCACCAAACAGAACCAATCAGATTGTCTGCTGTCGACATTTCCCTACACACAACTAACAAAATGGGGACTCTAACGTGTTCTTGGTGTATCCGGCAGTTTTGTCAGCGCTCTGTTCAGAATCTTGTGCTGTATAATTCACAGTCTTTTCTTCTCTCGATTCTCTCCACCTTCCCGCCCAACCATACATCTCCCTCCTTCTCTTCCTCATCCTCCTCACGCTCATACTCCTACTGCACAGCTCCATTGAGTCCAGCCTCACACACAAACACGCATACACACACACAGACTTTGCTGTGGAGCGTGCACGTGTGTGGGCACTCACCACAAGTGCATGTGTGAGTGTGAGGATTCAGCCGGTTGGACCGACGCAGCGGCGGCTCGGAGGTGAGTGTTTGTTTGTTGTCCGTTGTGTCCCACAACTTTTCCTCCTCTGGTCTCGTCACCTCAGGAAGTTTGTGTGCGGAACTAGTGACAGCGGTGGAAGGAGTTGGCCTTAGCAGTGCGGGTCAAAGGTGGCGCTGGTGACATTTGGAATAGATACGGAGCTGAGATTTTGTTGGTGTCATTTCCGTGTGTTGGAGTTGGTGCCACAGGGTGAGCCTGGTTCAGTCAGTACGTGTTCTGGTTAAGAATGACTGACCACAGCTTGAATCTTTTTCCCTGACCAGATCGTTCCGCTTGGAGCCCGCGAAGGGTCCGCTCCATTTTTTCCCACTTTCTCATCTCTTTATTCCGTCTCCAACCCCCATCCGTCCATCCTGATGCTAACTCACTTCACTTCAGGGACTTAATTGGAATTCCAGTTCTTAGGCCGGCTCTTGCGTGCTAATTATGAATTTTCACAGAAATGATTTATACATTAAATGATCTCTCTTCGCTTCTTTCAACCCCTATCTTTGTTGCTCTCTTTTCCACTACCCCCTCCACCCCCCTGACACGCGCACACACACGCAGACGCGCTCACATGCACACATATATGCTTGTCCGTGGCAGATTTGAAAATTTCCCGGCGGGGTTGGAGGGCGAACAGAAATAGATCTGGTTCTAAATCAGGACGAAGCGCTCGGCACATGCAGCCTTGCTATCCTCCCTCCCTCCTGCTGCTGCCAGCAGCTACTGCACTCAACATCTAAGGGAATGAAAATAACAAAGTGAAAAGTTTAAAAGATTGCTTAAATGCAACGAAATTAAACAGAAGGTGGAAAAACCAAACGGCAAAGCTCGCCAAATCCTGAACGCACTCATTTCCAGAGGACAGAAAAGGACATCCTGAATGTTTAAAGCAAAGTTCATCTGTAAGACAAACCGCCAATAAACATGGGATGAGCTGTGATGACGTGAAACCGATAAAACACTTCTGAACAGTCAAACTTTGTAAAAGATTCCAGGCGGCTTCAGCTGTATGGATCGCTCCATTCCACCTCCCACGGACGGATTAAGAATCTCAGGCTGGAGTTGAGATAAGGATCTGAAGCCAACGAGTTTCCGACCGCCCCGTCTTTCTGCCCACCTGTCTGTTTACCTGCCACATGCACATATGACAGGCCTGATCCAGAAGCAGTGATAGGATAGGTCACAGCCCACCAGCTGCCTCCGGCGGTGCTGGATAGGCAACGGGAAGACATGATGTGGCAGAGGGGGAAAAAAACAAAGAATGATAGGAGGATGGGAGGGGCGTGCCGGGTTGAAGCAGTGAGTGTGTGTTCATATGTCAGACTCTGGAGTTTGTGACAAGACAGTGAGAGATAAGTAAAATGGGGAGGGGGTTGTAGGGCTGGGATAAGATAAGTAGCACCTGGGTTTAGACAGAAAATGAAAGATAAGAACAAAGAGAGGAGAGGAGAAGGCAGGAGAGGAGAGGAGAGGAGAGGAGAGGAGAGGAGAGGAGGCGGTGAAGCCCATCTCTCCTACCGGTGTCACAGTAAGATCTACTTGTCCTTTACACTCCTTTTTTTACTCTGTGCTCTCTCTATTTTTTTCTTTTCTTTTTGTTTGACAATGAACTGACAGCAAAGAACAAAAGAAGGCATAATGTATGCAAACCCTCCTTTCCCCTGCAGTCAGCAGGGAAAGAGGATGCAGCAAGGAGAACGTAGGCAGAAGGAAAGCATAACGGAAAGGCTGATTGCAGTCGATGCACAGCGACCGAAAGCATGAAGCAGTAGCTGCCCCACTAAGGATTTGCGTGAACTGATTTCAGTCTATGGGACAACGTACCTCTTAAAGAGGTGAGCAAAATGAATTACCTTCTTTCCATGACTTGTTCGAAAACACAGTGGAAGGTTTGAGTTTGACTCGGCTAAACTTACTTTTACGTATTGATTTTCCTTCACCTTAAACCTAATAACTTGCTTCACCAAACTAAAAAAAAAAACAAACACTTTTATCCATACCTAGTGGCAGAAATGCAAACTGCAACTTGTGTAACACCCAGTGCCACAACTTTCTGTTTTGGAACATTTGCGCTGCAGCAGAAGTCATATCTGACTTTATGTGTTCTGGTTGCAAGAACTGTTGTAACGCTGTTAGTGGCAATGAAGGTCTACAAGTAAGAATAGGGATAATTGCTTCTTGGTTTTCTATTTCAGAGACTGACAGAAGTGCTAATAAAAAGCTTGTACTGGCAATTTCTTAGAAATTGAGCTGTAGGCTATTCAAACTGTTTTTTTTTTTTTTTTTTTTTTGGCAGAAGTCCAAATATATTGAATATTCTTGTTGTATTTTTGACTAGGAAGTCTAAATCCCCAAGAGAAATCAAATGCAGCACATCATTAGTTATACCTGAACGACATGGCTGAAAAACAAACCACGATGCCACACGTTTCATATCAATCGATGTTGATAACTATGGATTAGTTTTTTATTTTTATTTTAAATATCTGAAGCTTTCTCATTATATCCACAATTTTCTCTCCATGTTGTTACATTTTTAAGCAGTTATGAGGCAAGATGACGAAATCTGACACTGCTGCTCTGCAAGTTACTCAACGCCTTGTTGCTAGGTAACCAAAGAGCGAGTTGAGTTAGTTGATGCCACCAGCTTTGCCGTGAGAGCTTGAACAGCTAAAGTCTTTCCTCTGCCTGCGTCTCCCAGAATCCTGTGTAGTTCTGGAGTTCAGCGAATATTCTATCAGAAATGTTATCTTGATATCAGTTATGCGTCTATGGCTATATATTGTTATTGATTTATTGTCCAGCTCTACTACCAAGGAGGCATAAACTGGATTGACATTACTCGAAGGTTTCAAATCCTCTAAAATTGTCCATAATATTATTCCTTGTGTCTTACACTTTAATTAGAGACCATACAAAGTGTTTGAATATTTTATACTGCTATATGAAGCACAGGGTGACAATGCATTTGTTTATCAGAAACAAAACTCTTGATTCAATAAAAATATATGTAAATCAAAATCTGCCAAGTGGATGCAGCAAGGAGAACGTAGGCAGAAGGAAAGCATAACGGAAAGGCTGATTGCAGTCGATGCACAGCGGACCAACCTTCACATATGTCGCCTTGGCTGAGGTGATCATTTTCTTCTAGCCTCTGCATCGTGAATATTTATAGCAGCCCATGCTTACCATCAGGCAGATATTATATGTTTTTGTAACATTGTCAGTTCTGTTCTCCTTGGCTTTGATATCGTCTCCAGATCCTAATAGTATCTTTTGTGTTGCATCCCCACTACAAACAGAAAGTAGAAAATAAAATAAGAGTGAAAATTCATTGATTGGTTGGATTTTTACCAAATAGCACAGAGCAAAATTAGCCCAAACCATGACAACATTTCATTCATTAAGTGAGCTACTAAGGTTGGACAGTCGAGTTTTTCTTTCACATTTTTTGTCATTTATTTACAGGAAATAGGAACAAGTCAGTGGGGGAGTTAAACCATTGTTGCATGTCATTGATGTGGCATGCAACATAATTCTGCATGGGAAGAAGCCAGACAATGTGAATGTGAACTTAAAGAAGGACCCCAGTTCTGAACAAAATGATATTGTTTATACAAAACAATATTAACATATTTTAGCATATGCTTGTCTTTTGCCTGCCCAGAAGCAGGTGTGTATGTTACAAATAGCCTCAGACTGCTTGGCCAACAATCAGTACCATAGCAACTGCATTCAGGTTGCTTTAGCCATGACTGGTTTGGCCTATCAATGTCCTCCAGCATGGTAAGAATGGTTTGGTAATGCTAAATAAAAACTGATCATTCTGGTGAATCATCAGAATTGGGCTGTTTAGATTGCAGACTGCATTCAGACTGCAGTGAAAAAGTCGCATTTGGGCAAAAAAAAAAAAAAAAAAATCAGATTTGAGTTGCATTGCCCTGCACTGTGGACGTAGCCTTAGTTTTTGACATAAGAGTTCCAGGGTTGAATTCCCCCCATTATTCTCTTCCTATTTCCTGTAAATAAGCATCACTAATGACATGGAGATGATCTTACCCATGCACGCCTTCAGGTTTTTTTTCTTATTTTTTCTCCTAGTAAGACCAGTTAGACAAAAACACACACAAAAAAATCATAAACCAGAAACAGGAAAGATCTTGCGCAACTATAAATTAATTTTAATCTGAAAATGATTACAATCTCACGTCCCATCAGTACATTTTATCATAGACTTCAGCTATTAAAATAAAATTGCACAAATACAAAAGCGATCTTAAAGAATATAGAATACAAACTCCTCCATAGATTAGACTAAACAGGACAATGGACTTTCTAATTGACCTTAATCAAAACAAAAGGTCATTTGGCCCTACAGAGTATCTTAAATAGTTTTATTTAATATTATCTTGATTATCTGTGCTAGAAAAATATTCCATTTTTGTGTGCTGGTATCACGATACCACATTTACAGTACTGGTACTGTAAAAGTCAAGTGAGCGTTCCATATCGTAATGCAACACTGAAGAGGTTATCACCAGATGACTTCATAGTTTGGTACAGCACTTACCAATACCAGAACTAAACATTTTTATTTAAGTTTGATATAAAATTAAACTTTTGACCTGTGGGTGTTTTTTCTTTGAATTATTTTGTTGAATTCTAGGTCAAAATTTGGACCAAGTTTACTGAGGTCTGAAAAATACTTTAATAAGAGATTAACATAAACTATAGAAAAGCAAAGCAAATTTTGTGTATTTTTTTCTAAATAAAGTACAAAAAAATTATTGTTTGTGAGCAAGTAAAAACAATCTTTTTTAAAGTAGAGTTGAAGTGAAATTTCAAGATGGAATCCAAATCTAAAGTATCAATCTTACCATGCCAGTATCGATCCGATACTGATATCGATTCGGTACCGACATTGTTGGTATTTTGGATCCTCCCTGTTTCCACCTCCAGTAATCAGGTTCAAGCAGAACTTCGACCTGATGAACTGATAAATGAAGGGATTATTTTCCACGTAGATGCACAGAATTCTTTGTCTCTGCACTTTGGCCGTCCTCCATTATGTCTCCACACTAGACAATTGATGGTTTCTCAGTAATACACACATTAAAGAGCCTGTCTCACACACACACACACATGCACACAGTCATCCTACTTGACTGATGATTTCAGCTGCGATAATTCAAGAAGCATTAGTCGTGAGTGAATAAAACATACATCAATCCTGCTTCCAAACTTCCAATCTTTCTGACCCCCTCTTCCTTGAGTCATGGCTGTGGTTGTTTCGTCCTCTCCCTTCTCTTCTATTGGATTTTTTTTGTTGTTTTATTTCATCACTCCTCCCCATGCTATTCTCAATCTTTTTATTCTTCTTTCTTCCGGCTCCTTTTGTCATCTTCCCCCTCCTATTTTTGTACTCATATCCTCTTCTGTTTTTTTCTTCCATCTACCCCCATTTCCTAATTTATCATTGCCTCTCCGTTCTTACACATCACCTCCTCCCCTCTGATTCCATCCTCTGGCTTCTTGTGTTCAGCATTCCCAGGAGAAGCAACAACGTTCTTAGCCGAGCTTCCTGTGCACACATGGAGACATTTGGAAACACACTTTATCCAGCACGCACGCACACACTCAGACGCACGCACGCACACACACCTTTTCGACACCGCAGGTGCTGCATCAAGATAAATGAGCCGTCATTAGCCAATCAGGTCAGCCGGTGGGAGGGCGATGGAATACCAAGGAGCACGATCAGCCGGTGGAGGTCAAGCCGCTGACAGGGAGGGTGCTTGTGTGTTTCTGGGAGTTTGTTTCTATGTTACCTTGTGCCGCTACACGCTGTGATATTGAGAGGGAGGATTCCCTGATTAGATCTGAGCTCCTGCAAAGTTTTCTTCTTCTCCTCCTCCTCCTTACAGCCCGAATCTTCCCTTCCTTCCGCCATTGCCGTTTCTTCTTTTGTTTCTTCCCCCCCAGCAGCCCTCCTCTGGGAAGTGGAGGAGTGCTGCAGATTGTTGTTGCTGCCATTTGATGGCCTAATTGGTATCTCCGGCCTGTTGTTTTCATCTCCTCATCAGCAGCTTGTCAAAGTGAAGAAGACAGAAGTTGAGGAGGAATTAAAAGCTTTTCACATGTTTAGCATCTGCCTCTGAATTTCTTTGTGGGGTGCAAAGGTAGACGCATGAATTGTGTTTCTCTTAACATCATCTCAAGAGAAAAGTCAACTTGATGCAGAAGGACCCCAGGGCGGGACTTGAACCCATCTTGGTGCAAGAAGCTGCACACATATTTGTGTCTCTCCCGATAGTCTCCAAAATATTGGTAATGCAAATGAATGGGGCTGTTCTCACCAAATCTAAGAATAGGGAGGGCAAAGAACTATGATGCTCTGAATCTCCAGACCTTTGGCAACTGCCCATCCTACATAGCACCTGACACTTAAGCCCATCCCGCTCTTCTTGGGGTTCTACTCCAAGTGGAGGGCTTAAGTATCTTTGGAATGTCTTCACAAAAAAGGAAAAATGGGAAGGGGAAGCAAAAGGTGGATTGTTGGCAAATCTGCAATGATGCAAGCGCTGTACCAGTTTGTCGTGGTGAAGGTGTAACTCTGAATTTACTGGTCAATCTAAGTTCCTATCTTCACATATCGTCACAAATTTTAGGTAAATTTGTGACGATATGTGGTCACTAGCGAAGGTAGTGACCAAAAAAACAAGATAGAGGATAGAGTATGTCAAAATAAGTTTCCTCCACATGGTGTCTGGGTTCTCCTTTAAGGACAAAGTAACAAGCTTGGTCATCCAGGGGGGACTCATAGTAGAGCCGCTGCTCCTCCGTGTCGAGGAACATGAGCCAGGGAACATGGCTCCGAGATCTGGTTAGGATGGATGTCTCCCTGGTGAGGTGTTCCAGGCACATTGCACCAGAAGGAGACCCAGCGGAAAACCTCTTGGTCTGGGTTAGACACATGGAGTGACTGTGTTTCTGGGCTGGCCTGGGAAATCCTTGGGATTCTCCCTGGAGAATCTCTCACCGTGGCCAAAGTGGCCATGGAGAGAGAAGCCTGGGTCTCCCAGCTTGGGATGTTTCTCACACAACCTGATTCTGGATTATAAATCCATTATTACATAATGAGATAATGGATGGATGAAAGGGTAACTTTTTCAAGATTAAATGGAAATTGTAATTTTTTTGTTCTTGGTTAAGCTGTGGGTCAAGGTAATACCGTAACCCAGGGTTTAGACCTGGGTTATGGTTGGAGTTTAGGTTGGAGTTTAGTAGAGCCATTGACACATTAATGGTAACCAGATGCGAATAAGTGACGTAATTAGGACTTTTTAGTTTTGTGTGTGTGTGTCTGTGTATTTGTTCAGCTATCCTATTAAGGACCTTCTCCGGCATATTTACTAATCTTATGAAGACCGATTGACTGAAGCCTGATGCTAATATGGTGGACCCCTTGTTTAGGGTGTGAATTAGATGTTGGTTAAGGTCAGATATACTAGTTAAGGTTATGCACTTGGGGTAAGGTGTGAATTAAGTTTAGGTCAGGTTTAGTGTGAGGCATGTACTGTTAATTATTAGGTGTAGGGTAAAAGTCAGGGTTGGGCTGTAGAAATGAATGAAAAATGAATGGAAGTCAATCCAAAGTCCTTGTGAATATAGAAAGACATACTTGTGTGTGAGAAAGAGAGTTCAGTTGGCTTTCAGGGAGGCTGCTGGCTTTCTTTGATCACTAATCCTTCCTCTGGCCTGACTTTCTGTCCCTTACACATTTTTCCATCTGACCATCTTTGTATTTTCCTCTCATCTCCACTCCAGCGCTCGCCTCATGCGTCCCGTTGCCATGTCTGCATAGAGAGCAGCTTAGAGGCAGATATCTAGGGCAGGGTGTCCTCTCTCTCAGTCTTTCTGACTCTGCCTCTTTCTTGTTCTTTCGCATGCCCCTACTTAAATTTTGCTGGATTGTTTTTTTTCTCGCATTTAGTATGTCAGGCTTTTCAGATACAAATAATACTGAGACTTTGTGTGTGCACTGATTTAATCCTGTGAGTTAGAACACTTTTCCACCACCACCTACATGCAAAGTAGGTACAGGCACAGATTAGAGTTTGAAATGCTTCCTCACTTATAGGATATGCTGCTTTAGATAAGACTACAGCTACCTTAAAATAATCAGGAGAAAATCAGTGTTCAGGACCAGTACATTCGCAAAAACATGAAATAAGTTATTTATTCCTATTAGAAGGAGATTGATTTTGTCAAAGATGCCAGTTGTCTTTAAAAGAAAAACAGATTCTCACAAGGTTCATTAAATCCTCGTGAGAGAAACTAATTACCTTCCTCATGTTCTGAGCTGAGTGTAACGGATCCATGAATCGTGGTAACGGTAAACTTTATTTGGAAAATATTTATTTTAGATGTACAAACAATACAGTAATAATATTGTAGGCTGTTTAGTTTAAATATTGTCCCACAAACATTGCCATATTGTTCATGCTGCAATGCATTCTGGGTAAATGACACCTAATGGTACAACTGCCTGGCTCCATCCAGCCAAAACAATAAGTAACATTATTAAGTCTTTTCGAATTGAACCAGAGCTCATTGAAATCGATAGGAATGTAGAAATCACAAGAGGTGATGAAGGTCAGGAGGACCAAACAGAAGAAGAGAACAGTGTTGGCCGTAGGAGCTGGTTATTTATTGTTGCCTTCAGCTTCATAATGAAGTAATGAATGACATGTAGCTCTGGTCGGACTTTGTGAGCCGGTAAATACTTCTATAGCCCTTTGTCTTTTCAGCAATAGCTGCTTAGGGTCCGATTCTCTCTGGTGTTGTAGTGGTTTTACATTCAGTATCGGTTTTCGAACTCCATTAGCATGTCAAGTAGCTCCATCAGAGCTGCTTGTTTTTAATGTTTCTCACAGTGTCTGTAACACTGCGTGTGGCGAAGTAACAGCTGTGTTGTTTAGGGTCCGGTGTCGGTGGTAACAGGTATTTAGGGTCCTTCCGGTCAGATTGGTGGATTTAGTACCAGAGGCAGGATAGCTCTGTTAGCATTTCAACAAGCTTCCAGCTCTGCCTGTCTCAGCACAGCATTTATTTTTAGCTCTTTAATGTAGCAATCACCTGTCAGAGCCTTTGTCAGTTTTGCAGGTACAAATGTCTCAATGTCTTCTCGAGAAAAATGTTGACTAAATGGCTTTAGTTACCACAACTAAAGCCATTCAGTACTTTAGTCTACAACTATTTTAAACTACAGCCATAGGCAAACTACAATTATAAAACAGCACAGAAAAATCATTGTTCAGAGCTTCTCCTTCTGTTTGGTTATTGGCCTGGATGAAATTCAACCAGAGAAACTGAGCTTCACTACTTCATCTCAGATGGAGCACTGAAGGAAATGAGAATCAAGTGGATTCCATGTAGGAATATGCAAAATCCATGCAAAACAGACCTGGATAGAAACCTAGAACCCTGTTGCTTCAAGGCAACAGTGCTACCAATGGCGCATTCATGCAGCCTCCTGTCCACTATCATGATATTCATATTTATTTTCAATATTCTCCATGTTGGCAATATTAATATAGATTTTAATGCCGAGAAAAATATTTTCGATGTTTCCTTATGTTGTTATACACAACACGACCGGTTAACTCCTTCAACACCTTAAAGCTCCTGTTGACCAACGAATGTTTTAATACGTTAAGTATATTTCAGATATGAATTACAAAAGCGTTGTGACAGAATAAGTAAAGGATTTGGATGATAAAGCGAAGCAGTGGTTGGCAGGTAGAACTAAAAACAGGTGAAATGGTGATGTAGGGCTGATTTCTCATGTGTGTATGGGGGAAGTTAGAGATGCTTGAGTGTGAGTGTGTGTGTGTGTGTGTGTGTGTGTGTGTGTGTGTGTGTGTGTGTGTGTGTGTTGAAGACGAGCACAAAGCAGAGGCCTGTGGAGAAGAGAGAAAGCTCCTGTGTGTTACAGAGTCAATAGGCTCTTTGTTTGCAGGGCCTGGGAGACAGTTAGGCATTAGAACAGACTGGGACTCCACCGTACTGAACCTCACCTGAAAATAACCTCACCTGATGAAATGTCTTGAATACCAAACAGTGACAGAATATCACAGATTATTTCCAACAATATTTCCCTTTTGGATACACAGTTTTGTAAGGTCTGAACCTCTGGAGCAGCAGGGCTGCTGGTGTAGTTGTGTCCTTCAGTTAATCTGTAATTTTGGGGGTGGGCGGCGCAGGACAGCGTACCTGAGAACTGGACAGAGGGCATTTTGTGTTGGACGAGGGAGAGAGCAGCAGCGAGAAGGAGTCAGAAAAACAGAAAATGGGAGGAGTGGAAGACAAAATGAGGTGGAGGAGGGAGCAGGTGGGGGCAGGAATGCAGCCTGTACAGGTAAAAGCTTTGTCCAGGTACCAAAAAACTCGCAACGAATTCCCGGATCTGCGCTGGTTTCAGTGTTCATGTAATGGTGCGGAGAGTGAAACTCGGAACAAAAGAAGGATGCGGATGTCAGGAAATCACCAGTAGATAGACTTCTGCACCACAGCCAGATGATGGGAACTGGAAAGCGTTTGGAATAGTTGCCGGGGAACAAGATGTGCATAAGAACAAAACATTTTCTGAGCTCTTCAGCTTTTATAATGTACTCTGAACATTCTTTGGGTTATAATGGTATTCTTATCAGTTGTACAACTGCTTTAAACTATCCTAAATATCTGGATAGCAAATAATTTTGATTTATTGGTAAACTTACAAAGAAGATGGAGAATGTAGAGAAGAAGGCTTAGTGGTAGATATTTCTCAGAGACTAATTATGCTGGAGTACAAGACGTCAGACACACTTTAGTACAAATTTCATAAACAGGATTTCTTCTTTACATGTCTAAATTTGTCCGTTAATATCAGACTTCACACTTTTCACTCCTATTTGTTCATGTTGGGCCCCATGTCTGGTTTCTCTTCCACTAAGGCAGCCACCACTTAACTATTGGTGCAGAACGGAGAGCGCCAGGTACCAAAAACTATGCGACTGGTTGTGATGACTCAGCATCATCAGCTGGGTGTCACATACAAAACCGTACAATGTGGACGCTGTTTTCTGCCGAGCGGCGTCATAATGTACACATATGTCCGTTTTGAGTCCTTGGACCTCTGAGAAATGAAGCCTGTCCAAGTATGTAGGTGACAACCTAATGCTGCTGCTGCACATGGTACATAGCAAGTTATTGCTAGCTGATGTACCAACCTTTCATAGCTGGCTGTGAGAAGTTGAGAAGCTAAAGTCTTTCCTCTGTCTGCATTCCGAAGAGTGAAGTTGTCTAAATTCTGTCAGATTTAATTTTGTTGATATTGATCATATCTAAATTGCGGTAGATATTCATGATATATCTTTCAATTTCCTTGAATTTGAAAGAATTCAAGGAAGGAAAGGACAGAGGACATATATGAGAATCGACGTTAGAATACAAAGGAAGAAGAGCATTAGCAGTCAGGGAGGAGACAGATGAGCATAAGAACACAGAAAGGAACAAGGAAATTTGTGGTGAGACAGCACCGATTTCTTTTCCGATCAAATATTCAGTAAAATTGAAGCTGATATCGGCGATACCGATCTGATACTTTTTACCTATTAAATCTTGGCTTCATAAAATACAAGTCATTACTATAATGAATTCATTTCAAACACAGAATTGCATTGAAGCAGCAGCCTCATTTGCTATGGCTAGGTTACTTAAGAACAGCAGAAAATTACTCAAAATATGTGAAAATACTGTTGCAAACTAAGAAAAAATAGCAAAGTAATCACCTTACTGAAATAAATCCTTGTTTAATTATTAAGACCTACTGTAAAATGAAAACCGTCCTTATGAGGTGGAAGAAAAAGTAGTTCCCATCCATCCTGTCTCATTTAAGAAAGATCTCTATAATTAAGTTAGTTAATTATAAGATACATTATCTCACATAACTGAAGTATTGAAAGTACTGATGCTTTGTTTTGAGATTCGATCTTCATAAAGCTTAGGGGTCTGGTATCGGAAGTATTGATATTTCAGCGTCAACCGCACATGACTACAATGAAAAAATGAAGGAAAGAAGAAAGGACACAACAGTTAGAGAATCATCTATGCAATGTTTCTGCAAGGCGTAGGAAGCCTACATCCAAAGGCAGGTCGCAACTTTGAATCATGGAAAAAGCTCTGGGTGGAAAGTCTCCGGAGTGTTGAGCACTGGGATCGGCATTAGGATTCTGTCACTGAAATTGAAAGGCCCAACGCTCAGCTTATCTGTACTTTACGCACGGACTCACACAGTACGCACACGCTCGCATGCCTGCGTGCGCTCCTGCAAACACTGATCGCCTTATCTCCTCGTCCAAACAAGAAGATAACAAATAAGGCACATTGTCTGTTTCCACAGTGGATCTCGATAAGACTCAAATCAGCTTAAATGCTCACAAACACACACCCATGCATATAATCACATAAAGGGAGGCAGAGTGCGTATTCACAGGAAGCGGGCTGAAAAACTGGGATTTAAAACAGGTATCGACGACTTTGACAGTCATCTTACCAGCTCCAAACTCTTTGAGTGCTCATCTTTCATTCTTAAACTTTTCATCTCTGCTTGTCTTTCCAGCCCTTTGACTCTCAAAGCCCCATGTTTGTCAATAGAGATGTCTCTTAAAATATAGAAACTCACCTAAAACAGCATATTCTGATGCAGCAGATTAGGGTTTTTAAAAATGCATTATTGTTCTTTGTGATTAAGGTGACGCTCTTCCTAAGTATTTCAAGGCTGACAATATCTTGCTTGTTAGTTTAGCTTAAATGTGAGAAAACCAACAAAATCAAAAACTGATACATTGCTGGCAAGGAGTGGCAAAAAAATGAAATGTTTGCTTTTTTGAAGCGGAAACATGTTATTTGAAACTGTTTATTCTGCTTGGCTTCCTGTCTATTTTCTCTCCTTGGTCTAATTATGAGATTGTCATAGCATGGTAGTCATAAGGAAATACACTTTTTAGACCACAAGATGGCAGCAAAGTACTTTTAATACCATCCTTGGTATGTGTACAATTTGCATTAATAGGTAACTTGTAGTCCTTTTCCAGAACCACTTCTGCACTTTTACACTCTCCACTGTTTGGTTGGTTTTCCATTACTGTTGTCATCATGTTACTTTTCGGCCATAGAGTCTGAAAAGTAGCATGATAGAATTTGTATATGACGCAACACAATACAACGCGACAATGGAAGACAGTGAAACTACAGAACATCCTGCTCAGTCTGTCACTGTTCTTCAAAACTCCAAATATGCCGTTGTGAGTTTCAAACGTTGTGAGTTGTAGGTAGTCAGTCAGTCTTGTGTCACAACCAGTGACTCTGCTGCCTAGCCAATCAATGCTAAGTAGGTGCTAGTGGAAAAGAGCCGAAGTGGGAGGAGTTAGGGGCTGTTGCCTGGGGCTAAATGAATACAGTTGTAATATTAACACATTGTAACATGACACAATGTCTCTGGCTACCCTTGCTTATGTCCTGGAGACACAGAGTAAGCAGGTCTCTGATGACCTGAGGAGTCCACATGGTTTAAACTGGGCAAGCAATTAGGAATTTTTTTTTTTTTTTAAAGACCATTCAGTGCTTTAAACACCAATAGCTACATTTTAAAATCTATCCTTTTACAGGGAGTCTATGCAGTGATTTAGGACTTGGTGCTATATCATCTATTTTATGGCGTTGGTAAGGTCTCTGGCAGCAGCATTTGGATGAGCTAAAGATGCAGAACTTTACAGACATGTAAAGATAGCTGTCTGTAATCGGACCTAAATCTAAATTTTCTTGCTAGACTGTAAGAGGTGTTATGTACAGCCTGGACAGGTAACCAGTCTATCACACAGCAATACGGAGACACACAGGACAAACAAGCATTCACAGGCCTAAGAGCAATCTGGAGAAACCAGCTCACCCAGCAGTCATCAGGTAACTGCATAGTCATTTTTCAGGACTGAGAGGACGGATGCGTGAAGAGAATTTGGACATGGGCTGGGAGACCCTGTAAACTCCGTGCTGAACGATAAAAGTCTGTGCTGTTTTTTCTGTGCTTTGTTTGGTCAGTAAAATTATTTATCCTTGCAATGTTTTAAGAAAAATATTTGTCTTTTCATCTGGTTTCAACAATAGATTCCCAGTAAAAGTGACCTGAAGACGTGCTTAAGAAATTCAGTAAGTGATTTTAGATTCCTCAGAATACAAAACGCACAGAGGGTCTTATCTGGTAAATAAGAGAAAATCTGCAGCTCCAAGGAGGAGCTGAGTCTCTAAGTAGCAAAGTACTTTAGAGCAAATCTAGGGCTGTCTAAAGGGAAATGAACATTGTGAGCTCTGCAGTGCATTTAGCCAATTTCAATACGTCTAACTTTTAACACACTTAAAGATGTTGGGTTGAAATGCACTGGGACAGAACAAACAACTGGACTCCATCCTTGGGTAGGTTTATCAAACACATCAATCAGCTGCAAGGCTCCTCTAATTCAATTAAGAGGAGAATCAATTAACCATAATAATAAAACATAATAAACTCATAACTCATCCATTGTTTTTCTTCAGCCAGTGTCCCAACCCGACCATAAGCTGGACAACTCTGCGGTCCATCCAAGCGTCGAGCACATGGCTGTCCCTTCTCCCCGCTGCACTTGTGGACGCTCGTAGGGCACAGTCGCCTCCCTCTTCCTCTCTGGTTAACGTTGAGTCATCCACTTTCAGCCACTTAATAATTCAGAGGGTCCATAAACTGTGTTTTCACCTGTCATCTTATGCATCGTTCTGTAAAAGCACCCCCGGAAACGACAGTCTGGCAAAACAAGAAATGGCTGAGGGTTGGATGGGGGTGGAGGCGATGTTGAAGGATGAGATAGGGATATGTGGGAGACAAGAAGGATAGAGAGTGGAAAGAGACAGAAAAGGAGAGAGAGAGAGAAGTAGAGAGAGGTGTCTGAGCTCTGTTGTAAAACCTCTGCAGGGCCTTGTAAGCTGTCAGACAAGCTGAGGGTATTAAAGCCATAGAACTGGGAGCGATACACACACACTTATGGGGACACGCACACACACACAGATGCGGATCATTGTGAGGAGAGAAAATGTTACTCCTGATACCACCATGACTGACTCACTGCTGTGTTTTATGGCTTTCTATTCCTATGTGATTTTCTCTGGCGTGTCACATAGGGTCTAAAGCCATTGGGTACAGAGTGGGAGATCTGCAGACGGGGATTAGATGGATGTATGGGATGGCAGAGCAGGGATAAAAAGAAGAACCCCCCCGAGGTTCGGTGGTATGTACATACACATACACACACACTCAGCTACGTACTGTGTAGCCGGGGGCGGTTTTGCCTTTCCTTGTAGGCAGCTTGGAGCGAGGTTCAGCTAATTGCCCCCACATGAGCCGAGCCAAAGACGGCATCAATCCCTAAAGCCACACACAAATAAACACGCGCGCTTGAATGCAGAAATTTTATGTTCAGTCTGCGCCCGTGTCACGCACACCCTGCCCCCCCCCCTCACTCCCACTTGCATTCCACCTACATACACACATGCAACACACACATTATGCGCTCGCGAGCGAGACTTGCTTGCTGCCGCCACTGCTGCTGACTCAGGTTCGTATTTAATGAAGCTCTCGGTTTCACCTCGCCTCTCCTAATCTCACTGCTCATTTGTGATTGGCTGCGAGCGCGCTGGCGAAAACTGTTAACGTTGGGAGTTTAGTGAGCCTTAAGACTACTTTGGTGGTGAACGGGGAAAAGAGAATGCCCGGGATGGAGAACCAGTGGGAGAAAGTTCTTTGGCTGCAGATGTGGGAAGTTGGAGGGGAAAAATGTGCGAAGAAGCATAATGGAGAAAAACTTTTTCTACTTGCTGAATGCCAGGGCTCCATGTGCTGCCAGACTTTACTGCAGTACATGCATGTGTGCATGAGTATATGTGTGCTGACTCACTTATTGATGGAACCTACACAAGTTCACCTACATAATTTCTGCCATATGTATGGAAGACACACACATTACCATGAAAACTACACACCTATGTATTTTCATTACAAATGTGAACAAAACATTTTTGATATTCTACTAATGTCAACAACACCAAAAATACACAATTGTGAAATTGCGGTGCGTTGTTTTACCTGATTAGGAGGAAAAATACACCCAGTACGCAAGTCCATGTCAGGTTCATGAGGTGATGTCAGATCTTAGCAATATCTAATGTGGGATATTAGATATTGATAAGAGTGGTTTATGTCACACTTAGATTAAGAGTGACATAAACCAGTTTTGTTTTATTTTAATTATTGTGTAATCAGAATACTCCTCTCCGAGTAGACAACAGAACATTGAAGATGCTCCCTTTTGTGTTTTCACAAATATTTATTATTTTATTTATCTTTTTTTTTTATTTAATCTATTTAAATAGACTAAATATTTCTTCAATTTAAAACTGTTGAAACTATTCTCTGTTGAGTTTGGTTTTGTTGGATTCAGATGTATTTTGAGTTTTTGTATATTTATATTCTGCTCCCTGTGTATGTTCTGTCAGCCATTTCTCACGTTTTCTCAGTTTGACTTCAGTTCCTTGCCTTCCCTCATAATTGCACCTGGGGAGAAATCGACTCTCCAGCTGTAGTGTCTCCCACTTTGTTAGCCCTTTGTCAGATCATCCTGTTATTCACAGCAATCTGCTTATTGTGTTGCTCTTATAGTTATTATGTTGAATCTTCCTAAACTTTAGATTTTGTAAGCGTCTTTTTCTTTGTTTCGTAGATAATCGTGGACATCTGGGTGAAAAGCCTTCATAGTTTTTGTCAGATCCAGTTAACCACGGACCGTCTGATGAAAGCATAACTCGCCTGTTTTCCTGTGCAGGTCCCAGTGGATGCGACGCGTCAGGTAGACCATGCCCTTCACTTGTGCCTGCTTCTGTGGTCTGAATGGCTTCTGCCGCAGACGAAAGAAGAAAAAACGGGACCAAGCATCAGAAGAGGAGATAGATGAGGACGGGCATCAACGGGATGAGGAAACGGTGGTGTGACGGCAGTGCTGTTGGCTGAACTTTCTCCACTTTAAAACACTGTAACATCAGGCCAAGGTTACAGGTTCCCTTCATATCAGGTGTCAGGGAATGTTCTCATAGAGGAAATGAAGGGGTTTCAGGTTTCAAATACATATTTTTATTCAGGTGTTTCATGGGAAAGATTTCATGTTCTACTTCTTTTTCTAGTCTCACAAACCAAAAGGCCATCCAAATTTGTTCTCATGATAAGACTGATGAAAATGAAAGCTTCTGAACTCTTTGCTCATCCTTCATTCCCCAAACCTGCTATGCTCTAATTTTCCTTGGGCAGCTGACTGAGAACTTTGCTTTTGCTGATAATATTCAAAAGAAAAAAAAAAAAGGTCTGATTCATTTCTTGCCGGTGTGTGAAGAGACAAAGGTCTCTCAAAATCCATTATCCTGTTCAGGTATACCTCTCTTCGACACCCTGTCTTTCCCTTCTCTACCTTAATTGCGCCTCCTCTGCGGAGGCTGGATTGGAACCGAAGCTCTGTGGAGCTCTGCACCTACTCAGTTGCTTACTTATGTCGGATCGACTTAGCGAAAACTTCAGCCAAGTAAGAAAGTGTAGAGCAATTTCCAGAGTCGCCTGCTGAGGGGCCCCGAGCCCATCTCGGATTTTCACGCTGAACTGACCCCGATCTAAAGCCAAAGCAGCTGTCCAATCAGTGGCTTAGCTGGAGTGTGAAGAAGGGAGTCAAGGGTCAGAATGAGAAATGGGGGTTTGGGGAACATCACTCCCCTGGTGCTGCGACTTCTCTAATATCCGGAGGAGTAATTACCGAGAGGAACACCCACAAATGCAGATGCTTCAATTAATGTCTGTCCCTGTGGAAGTCGAGTCCCCGCTAATGCCACCACATCGCACTTCCAGCTGTCACCTGTTAGAGGGCAGGGCAACGCAAGCATGGTAGGGTGCTCATGTTTCTTCTTGGCTGCCACAATGGTGCTTTCAAAGTAGAAACAAGTGGTTGACATATCTTCTGCCGCCATGCCGCAGGCTTTCCCGGGCGCATCCGGACGCCCAAAGACAAAAGGCCAGCGCACTGGTCTCATTAGCATGCGTGATTATGCATTGCACGTCTAGTCAGGCGGTGGAGATGTAATTAACCTTTTCCAGCAGGAAACAGATGCCTGGATGTCACACACACACACGCACACAAACGCGCGCACACACGTCTGCTGTCAGGGAAACAAAGCCGACGTCACGGTGTCACGGAAACAAAGCCCCGAATGCGCCGCCTGGCACTTTCTGATAATCCCCTCACGCATATTTACATTCATGGCTTAGAATACGCTTCGGTGACACCGCCTCCACCCTTTCCTCTGTTGGCACCCACCGACCCAAGTCACATCTTCTCCGTTCTTTTCGCCTCAACCGGCCCCCAGTAGTCTCATCCCCGCTATCTTCCTCTTTTTCATCATCTCTCCTTAAACTTTCTCCTTCGTCGAATTCATTCGTTTATTATCAGTGGATGGTACATGGCAGCTCCCGTAGATTAGCCCCCACTCTTGCTTTCCCATATCAGGGATTTCTTCAGGCGGGTAAGAAAGTGAAGAAAGAAGCTGCTTTACGACAGATTAATGGACGGCCCTGATTGCGCCTGTTGGTGTGGCTCTGCGCCGGAGCTGAATCGACTGTTTACTTGTTCTCCCGCCGCTACGAGTGGCGAAATGAAACAAAGCGGAAGCCATTTCACAGTGTAGAGCACCTATTATGATTCAGTGTGTTACGGCGTGGCCCTAATGAGAAAGAGAGAAAACGAGAGGAGGAGCAGGAGGAGAGGAAGAGACGGTAATGAAAGCGAGTTGAATATATAGAGGAGGGAGGGGGCGCTAACGCCAGACAGAGCAGTCATGCTAATTGGCAACAGTGGGTAACTTTCTTTGGCGAAAACGAAGGTGTGTGGTTAAAGGAACGGCCTTATCTGTCTGCGTTGCTCTCATTTAACGCTCCCTCCATTTCACCTCTTTTAATGAGAGGAATATTCACCGCTGTAATGGCAAATTGCCGGGAGTTGACGGCAATTTGTTGTTCACACACACCACGCTCTGAGACGGGGTTGAGGCAAGGCGCTCTCCTTGCCCCAGCCTCCCCGCTATGGATCATGACAATTTTCAGGGATTGTAACTCAAGGACAAACAGCTAAAAATAGAAGGGTGGTGCACGACTCCTGCGGTAGCGGCGAAAGGAGGAGGTGAGTGCGTGGAGGGGGGGGGAGGGAGACCGCGAAAACGACTCCTGTCGCATTAGATTTGGGTCAGAGGCGAGGGGAAAACCGGCGAAGCGTAGAGCGGTCCAGACGGCTGGGAGATTCATCGCCCTCTGCTCCGTGCTCCTCTCCTCTTTTAACACCTCGCCTTTATCCTGCACACACCTGCAGACAGCAGTGGAGGGCTGGGACACCGAGCGAGTCACACGGAATGGACTGGGAAGGCATTGTAAAACATTTGAAAGAACCACAATAAAAAAGATACAAGGATTGGTACCAGGTTAGACAAGGAAGATAAAGGTCAGTGTGTTGTAAGGTGCACCTTGCTTGGATCATACCATTTAATTTATGGCCTCCTGTTCAAGGCCCTCTTGTTGCATTATTCACAGGATCCCACGTCCTGGAAAAAATACAAAACAACCCCACCATGTTAAAAAAAACAAAATTCCATCTATGCGGAGCAGACACGACGTGTCATCAAAGTTTATTATGTAATTCGAAGAAATACAGCAAAAGGTTGTCCACTGCATTAGAAATGGCTTGTAAACGTGGTGCAATGACGGACTGTCTGGGGTTCCATATTGGCAGAGTGGCATTTGACCTGCTTTGTTGGAGGCAGATTATCTACAGATGGCAATTGGGAGATATTTGGTGGAAAAAAAGCTGAAACCAAATCTTATCCAGGTCCCAACATTTAAGCCCCTTTTGCACTGCCCAGCCAGACCCAGGCTGACCTGGTTCAATCGGAACCAGACCAGGCTGGGTTGGAGTTAGCCATTGATTGGTTCATTGGCTGCGGGGGCAAAGACCAGATTTCTGGGTCAGAGGAGCACTAGACTTTCTCAATGTCTGTCATTTCAATATGCTGCATCAATAAATTCCCATCATAATCTATTCTCACCCCATACTGGAATTACAATCGCCTCTTTAGCTAAGAATTTTAATGTTAAATGTAAATAACCTTTCTCCAATTGAACCGATCAGAAGTCGGTAAGGCTGTGAATGAGGAGATTTCCGCGTCTGGCGTCGCTCCAGCGAGGAAGTCTCACCAGTTGCAGCGGTAGTTCAGCTGGCCGCGAGTCCAGCTCAGAGACGACCTTCAGATGAGATTTTCTTTTTTTTTTCGTTAAATGTAAAGCTGAGGTAAATATTTTCCTCGGCTTCCTCGCTCATGAGCGCATTCAGAAAGCGGGGGACGGGAGAACCAAGAAGGAAACTTGATCCCCTCGGTAGCTTTAGCAAGAATTTGTTTTACGCGATGTATCCAGCTCAATGCAAAACGATCAGGACTGTGCTGTTCCAACAGAGTCCGGCTGGGCAAAAAGGGTAATCTGTGGAAAAGCTCAAGAATTTGTTGGAACCCTATGTTGAACAAAACATGTGGCTGGGGACTGTATGGCAAAAAGGATCTTTTTGTGATTTTGCCCTCAGGTTCCATAAGATCTTGGTGGTTTTCACTCACTGGTGTGTGACACGGGGCAGGTATGAGTGCTAATTAGGCTCCATCTCCATAAAATGGGTTTCCTGCCCATGTGGTTTTAATGTATAATTCTGGACAGCTAGTTGGTCTCAACTAACTTGCTTTTCATCTTCTATGTCTCACAAAATGAGATAAAGTTAATACCAAAATCTATTAATGATAGTGCCTTAGCTGATAGGAATCAAATTGCTTAAATGGATAATTCAGGAGCAGTAATAGTGAACAAACACCATTCCTTTACCTACAGGAGCTAATTCTCTTAGCATTTTTATATTTCTTTTTTTTTTAAGGCTAATGCTTAAGAAAACCTCAACCAAATATTGTGACTATTCCTTTAATAAAACACTTACCTAAATTGTCAGACTTCAATGCAAAACTCAGATGCTTAGATTGCCTTGTTGACTGAAAACCAATTGTTTAAATGGATTGTTATGTTTTCTTTTTAACTGGGGATGTGAGCAGTTCATATGGTGAAAAATATTTTCTTAACTTTTAGAAATGCACTGTATTTCTGAGGATTAAAAAAATAAAATAATGACATGCCAAGACCAAAGCAAGTGGCTGTGTTTCATGTAAACACTACTTATAAACCTCCAAAATACTGTCATATTAGCCAGCAATGTACCTTTACGCCTGTGGTCATTTAAACACAGAGAGCAGTTATGATCGGGCCACTGTGGTGTCCCTCCAACAGGAAACATATGAGGTGCATTTGACAAGACATGTCAGCTGCGTTTCCATTTCAAATGTGAGCAAAACTTTTCCCATAATTCTAATATTTACAAAAAAACAGAATTTTGTTTTTGTAGCATTTCCATTGACTAAGAAATTCAATTAAAATCACATAATGTATGAGTTTGTCATTGAAAACCATATTTATATTTCACCTCGTCCTAGCACAAAAGCTTTCTATTGATCAAGGTTTCCATTAAGCATTTTTGTTATCAGAATTCTAATTTGTGCAATTTCATGGTCACAGGAAACGCAGGTGCTATATGGCAGAAAGTGACATGAAAAACTTCTTCAAAATGTGTTAGCTTAAACTGATAGTTTGAAATTTTGTTAAAATAACATCACACAATTCTCTTGTTACTTGTGCTTTCTATATGCTGTTCTGCAATACATTTTTTGCAGATCAATTCCGTCTGTTTTTTAATTCACTGCCAATTTCTAAAGAAATGCCTTCCGATGTAAACATTGTTATTATTATAATGCAAACGTGACGTCTTCACAGTTCCACAATTTCTAATTAGGAAGTATTTCTCGACTTTGGATCCTAGAACCAAAGAAGAAGAAATAAAAGTAACGCAAGATCCAAATATTCAATTTGATCACCTTCACTAGATGTTCAAAGTTTTACTTATATTGTGTCCATTTTTAAGGAAACCTAAGAAGTGATGACCTCAATATTTAATAAAATGATCCAGTAAAATCTCAAAAGTAAAGTCAGATTTGAAAATATTGGCTTAAATGTTTAATGTCCAATATTTTTTGAAATCTCCTTTGATGGTGCAAATGAATTCTCTGTGAAGTTAAATAAGCCAGAAATAAATGAACATTTTAGGTTGTAGTTGGATGTGGCAGGGAGAGCCTTTTGGGTTCTCCTGGTAATACTTATGATTTATTAGAGAAGCATATTCTCACACTTGAGACCTCTAAGTGTTGGAAGGAAATAAAAAAAAAAAAAAAGATCCAATAAATTTTTAAACTCAATTTTGAATTATTTTTTTTCTTTTAAATATCTGGTTTTTGATCATACAAACACCTGATTTAAATTATTTATAGACATGTTATTTGCCATGCTTAGTTTTCTGATTGGCTGCAGGACAATAATACAAAAAACAATACGTCTGAATATAAAACAAATTTTGATGTGTGATTAATATAAAATGTTACATATTTTTCTAATAATCCCAAGAAGAGGATTGGGGTGGTAACATATTATGACTTTATCAATCTAATATTTATATCATAATACATTGCCTGACACTAAAAAAAACTTGTGGCCAGTTAAAATAAAAAAACATATAGTGCAGCATTTATGCAAAACAACTGTAATAATAAAGGAAGTAAAAGTGAGGAAAAAAAGCTGTCAAAAAAAAAACACTTAAAATATTTTGTAGCGTTGTCTGTGGCTTTCCAGGCTAATGCTGATTGGGCAGCCATGGCATGAAAAGGTTTTGGATTTTCTGGTTTAGAACTCTGTTCTGTCGTTCCTCTTGTTTTCCTATTCCCCCAATCTGTTGAGCCTTTTACTACAAAAACGAGACTGACGGCCCCACAAAGGCTAATCAGGACGAGTGAGATGCACAACACTCCTGAACCGTAACCGAGTCAGCTGGGAAGAGGAAACTCAGATTGCTCAGAGAGCATCAGAAGGGCGCAGCTTGTTAAAACAAGAACAGAGTGGAGGAGAGTGGATGAGCGATAGGTGCTTCTGACTAAACATATTATCATCGCAATTAACACGTCTGTCAGGTTAACGTCGCTTCAGTAGCTGTGTTTCCAATACAAATGTGCACATATCTTTGCTAATGTGGAAAAAACAAAATTTTGCAATGGCAGAGTTTTGATTAAAGAAGAAATGAAATTAAGATCATACATGAATAAGCCTGTTCACATGATAAGTCATGAAGAATAATGGCAACGACAGAGATATATCCATAATTCCTTCATGGCGCTAGCACTCATCATTTATCAGCTATCTGGAGGAGACGCTGGGCACTGGCACAACAAGTCCCGCCTACTTTGGAGCGGCTGCATATGCAGCGATTTAGGGAAATTGTAGTCTATGATTGTACATAAGAGTTATGGATTGACAAACTTTTTATGACGCTGTGGGAGCTCAGATGGAGCCAGCTGCACACTGTCAGAAATAAACACAAGGAGGACGTCCTTCGTCTTCTTCATGGTTTTCACCAGTAGCAACAACCGGTTGGCGATCATCTGACTCGTATGATGCGAAAAAATGTTTCCACTGCTGTTTTTCGAGCTACTTCCATTTTGATATGGCAGAAAAACCACCTGGTCCTAGCACAAAAACTTTATCAAAAGACATGAGTTTCTTCAAAATGTGTTTCCATTAAACAAATTTATTTTAGTACGTTCAGTTAACAGCAATTCTATGGTGAATGGAAATGCAGCAAGTGGCAGAGAAGATGAGGAAAAAAGAACAGGCCTTTATCCATCTCAGCATCAACCTATTTCCAATTTCTACTCGTCTGCAGAAATCAAACACAAGCACACGCAGGCATGCTAATAATGCAGATTAGAGAGTACAAACCAGCCAAAATCCCATCTTCAAATTCTAACCCACATGCACGAAAACACACACACACCGTCAGCACACCAACATCAACGTATTTGACACATCTAGCCATTTAACAGGATATCTACGGACAGACCTGATAGTGTGAGTCTGAAGAAGTGACTGGCACCGTTAAATATCTAATTCCCCTTCACGTCTAGATGAAAATAAGGTGCAGAGCTGATTAGATTGCTGCCCGCTGTGCCAGCCTTCGGGTTTGTGCTGTGTTCATTACCAGCCCCGACCTCCGAGCCCCCAGCCCCCAACCAATCCTATCTCTATCCATGTTCACCTGCCAGCTGAAAATAGTCTCTGATAGAAAAGCAATTCTGACACACTTGAGAGTTACGGTCGATGCCTGAGGAGTGATGATATTAAGTCAAGTATGATTTATTTAGAAATTGCCACTGAAGCCTCACATGGTGATTCAACACGCTGTCAGGGTCGAGTGGCTGTGAGAAATTACTGAAATTTAGAACTTCAATTCCAAAGAGTTTTAGTAAAGGTGCTGTCAGTAGATGCAGAAAGTGACTCAGATTTATTACCCTTAAGACAAAAGTTCGCCTTTTGTCCTTCGAGGTTTCGCTTTGAAAATTTCACATGAAATATTTTCAATCTAGAAAGTTTCGTAGATGTTTGAGAAGTTTAGGTGAAATGTGAAAAGTACTTTTTGGTGGAGACACAATGTGTTGTGCTATAGACTAAAATAATGTTATCAAGTTATATTTAGTTACGTTTTAATCAGCGTTAGGAACTAGTGATCATTCATGGAAATTCTGTAAACATGTAGCACTAACATGTTTCGCACTGAGACGCTAGTTTAGGCTTGAATAGCTTCACCAATATGCTAACACCTTTTAGCATAGCTTGAACACAGTATAACCTTTTTCCAACGTCCAATCAGATCGTTTCTTTAGATGCAAAACATCAGCCTGAAGTGGCTTTGTTGTATTAGTTTGTTGCTTGTCCGTCACACTAACCGGTGTAAAGGAAAAATAGGTATACAAACATTTTACATGGGAAAAATATGCTATTTAAATTTTTAACATATTGTAATAAATGTAATCAATTAATCATTTGCTGGATGATTGTCACCATGGGGATTATGTTGGGAAAAAATTAGGAGAATAAACATAAAACTGACAGACACTAACTTGCCCCATAATCTACAGGAAATATTTGTTTTAAAATATCCAGTTTGTTTTTGTTGCAGTTTTCAAACATGTCCTCCAGCCTTCAGTTTTAGTGGGCTGAAGGTTAAAGAAGATGCTGAGTGAGATTGGAACTTTATACCATCACCTTTAAGGGAGTTCTCAGAAATACTGAACAACTTGCACAACCGCTCTGGGCTACGGGAACTTATTTCACACAGCTGCTGATCCAGGATTTTAAACTAAGTAAACTATGAGCAGTGCGGATTAAGCTGCTTTTTTTTTTTAATTGTACGAGAAAAACTTTTACACGTTGCCCATAGGGCTGGAACAAAGGTTAAGTGTCCCACACAGCTGGTTCCAAACCACGATCAGCTAGAAGCGATAAATTGATTCTTCGCTCTTTTTCTTTTTCCTTCTCTTTCCTGCTTCACCTCACATTTTCCTCTCACTCTTTTTTTTTCACTCATTTTCCTTACACTTCTGCCAGAACTGGTCAATACTGGAGCAGCTATCGAGCAGCGGCTAAATGAGACTTTGATTCCCCCTGAGGCGAATGGTGGGGGGTTATTCCCTGGAACCAGGGTGTCCAGTCCTTCATCAGGAGCCTCTTCACTCATTGATGAAGCATGCAATTTAAACTCCATTTGATTTAGCCGTGCTTAAGGACAATACTTTTCATTAGCGGGCGATAGCATTCATCAAGAGCCGTCCAGCATGGCCGCTAATGAGCTGATCTGCTCTTGAACGCTTTGTTCCGTCTAGGAAACAGTGACGCCACGAGGACACGAAGACAGCGCTGGCGCGTTTTGAGCCAACGCTCAAAGCGCTTCCCACTTTGTCTCCAACAAGGCCGTTTCTTGTAAATGTATTTATTCTGGGGCTGACAAACGATTAAAGTGATTAATCTGATTAATCACAGGATTGCTGTGAACTAATCACTGTTAATTAGTTGTTAAAAAAAAAGATGCATTAATGAGTTCTAAATGTTTTTATTAGGGTTGCCAATTGATTAAAACCTGATGTAACACACAGCACACTGGATTATTTCTCATGTCGTCGTTGCTTTTGTGTTTGTCATTGGTCTTCTTTTTTAGTTGTTCTTCACAGCTTAGTGTTCCTTCACTCGTGAGTGTAAAATGATGCATTCAGTTGTTGTTGGCAACAGCAATTGTCAACAATTGTAGAGCTTCTGGCTGTTGCTCTCACAGCGCCGATACTCACACAGTGAATACACCAACAATATGCAGAAGCATAATGCTGGTAGCTCAATTATTTCCCACTTAATGTCCAGCAAGAACAGGAAACACGTCAAACTGGAAAGAAAGATGGATGGAACTAAAGATGTGACAATCCTTAACTGACGGAAGATAGTCACTAAAATCAATGGGTTGACCTTTACCATCTTTTGCTGGTCTGTCACATTAAAATCCCAGAGAAACACCACAAAGTTTGAAACAAAATGTGACAAAGTGCGCAAAGAATTCTCCGCATTTAGGATGTCTCTGGAACCAACAGAGTTTTTCTCTGCTTTGCTCGCAGAGCCACCGAGAACAAACGCTAAGTGTTTGTTTTCTGCCGTCTGGCCTTGAAAACCGTCTCTCTGTGAGCTTTCACATTTACTTTTAAAAGATTCTTTTGCAGTTTTTTTTTTCACCCAAGTTTCGTGCACACATCCAAAAACACACACACCATAGTAAAAGTGTTGCGCTCTCTCCCGTTTGTGGAGTTCTTATATTATTCATATCTCAGGGCCTTTTGTTGGGGAAACAAGCGAAGCTGAGATGGAACAAAGAAGAAAAAAAAACAAAAACAAGAGGGGACCTTTTGACAGAGCAACATTGATGAACAGCCCCGACATAGCGAGATACATAAACATGAGGTCAGAGAAGATCGCTAAGGGAGATGGAAGAGGAGAACAGAGTGAGCAAGGGGAGAAAATGTGAGCGAGAAAGAGAGAGACAGGAACAGAGAGAGAGAGTTACGAAGAACAGCAAAGGGGCAGAAATAGAGCTTTAGAAAACGCTCTGTCGCTGACAAGCTCACGCTTTACTCACGAAACCCACCAATCAGTCCTTTGGGACAGATCAACCTGTGTGGTATTTTGTGTGGGTGCGAGTGTGTATTTGTGATGGAACACACACACACACACACACACACACACACACACATATAATGGGAAACGCCGCCTGGCGTGGCAGAGAGCATCTTTGAAATGCAGAACGCATCAAGAGTCCTGGAGAGCTCCGCTTTGCAGCAAAGCCTCATTACAGAGACAGCAGCCTTAAAGCCGGACGATACACTCACTCACACACACACACACCCAACTGAATGTACACACTCCTAAACACAGGCAGAAACATGCTAATGCAGCCTTCTGCGTTTTTTGAAAATCAAATTGAAATCTCAGCAGAGCAGAAATGCTGTGAAAGTTCTCCTTCCTCTAATCATTTGTGCCATTTTTGCTCCTTGTTCTCCATATGAATAAAGTTTCATTTACTCCCCCCCCACTCCTTCCACCTAATACTGTATTCATGTATATTTGATTGTGTAAACTCTGTGGAGATTGGCTGCGCTGTATCTGCTGTGCCGTTTTAAAAATGCATCCATGAATAAATAATGTCTCTCTCTGTTGATTGAAAAAGCCATATTGCCAGAAAGCCATGTTGAAACGATAATGTAATATCTGTCCTCGTCCTGATTAAAGCCAAGCATTCTCCTTCTTTTTCTTCTTCTCTTTTTTTTTTTTTTTTGTCTTTTCAATTCTGTGGCTTAATGAATCCTAAAGCTCTGCCACCTCACGCTGCCGGATGACGCCGCACCACGCCGCGCCTCCGTGTGTGTTTTAATAAAGAGAAGGCCTCTTTCTACACGTCTGAGTGTTGTGTGGTTGTTTGCAGATATTAATAAAGAGCAGCCAGGCGCCTCCCCCGGCACCCCAACCTCGCTAATTGACAGTGATAGCAGAGACTCGTCTCCTGGGCTGATGTTGGGAGCCTAATAAAGATGCATTACTATGAGGCCGGGCAAATGATGCACGTCGTATCACCCCGCTCCGTCTGCCCCCACGCAGCCTGATTAAACTGATAAAGTGCGCCAAAAAAGAACCAGATATGGGGATGTAAATAATAAAACAGCATTGGGTGAAATGGAAGAGTCAGCAGAGGTGGGGGAAGAGTCACAACGCTGAGAGAGAAATCTCATTAGGAGCAGTTCCATACCTAATGAATAAAATGCAAAGTTCCTCATACTGCTCGCCTAATTTTGCAAATTTTTAATTGGTGTGACATTCCAAGTTAAAAGCTGTGGCCTTTGGATGACCCCGCAGTGTCAAGGCTGTTTAAACACACACGCATGCGCGCGCGCGCGGCGCATACGTTGACAGGCGGCTGTGCTCCTGACTTTGATATACTCTCATTAGCATAGCAACAGCAAGATGACCGTCCACAGGGGAGGCTGTAACCCAGGCAACCAAAGCTGGCAAATCCAACTACCAAAACCAGAGGCACGAATGGAAGCGTGCTCCCAGCCACATTCCTCATGTTTGAATCAGTGTTGTTGAAATTTGGCCTTTTAATATTAAGCGGTACGTTCAGTTCGCACAAACCTGAACTGAATAAATTCCTATTGGTACTTCATTATTGGAAGTACTGGTATCTCTAGCTCACAAAGCAAAGACAACACACAGTATTAGAATCACAGGACTAGAGCCTAACTTTGTAGCAAAAAATCTATGTTAGAAACAATGTGTTACCTCGCAATAAGTTTTGCGATCTCTCGCAATATGCTTGCTGCAATATAATTACAGGTCTAGTTTGTATGCAGTCATAAATGTCAATTATAATTTTCAAATAAATACACATTTAAAGAGCCTCTGTGAAAACATGTTTATTATTAACTTTTTGGTGCAAAAAACTGACTGAAAATCCATTTATTCACTGAATGTTTCTGTGTTTGTGTAACTGCCCATGAAAACGGCCCTTTAAACCATTCAGACCAACAAGAGACTCAATCAAAACTGTCAGATGACTCATTACCCCATGATGATAACTCAGAAACTGAGTAATTGTAACTACAGTTGCTCTTTTCTTGCAGCGCTTCCGAGTCCTTGTTTTGTCTAACCCTAAACTTTCTGTTTATAACCAAAAGCATCCAAAATGCTGCCAAATCAAGAAGGTAAAACATGGTGGAGTTTCAGGGACAGACAAAAAACTGCCTTATTTATTTTTATTTTTGAACTAAAACTGACATCATTCTGAGTGAAGAAATATTTACTTCCTAGGGCTTATCAATAAATTTGACCAATGATGTTCGATAGAAAACGTTTATTTTGGAAATAAGTCTCAGATCGATTTCAAGGACACACATTTAAAATTATATCTGAGATCCCTGAAAGTCAGAGAAAGCTTTTTGTTTTGAATTTAATTACATGGGGAAATCTCTGTTGAGGTTAGATACCTTTCGCTGTCCTTCAGATTTATTGAACCACAGCACTGGAAGGATAAAACGTGCAAAATTCCCTGTCAGGCATCACAGCTTCTGACTGAAGCTTTTGTTCTCAGCTGCCCAGAATGACCTATGGTAATGCAACCTTATCAGCACAGACACACCAGCTAACTGTTAAGTTTCTACAAAAAGAAAAAAAAAATAATCAGGATTTCTTTCATTCAGCTTTTGATGACCACAGCCAATATCTTTGAAGTTCTACCTCTGCGTAAATGCGTGCTAGCCCATGTGTCAAAGGAATGTGAACAGTGCCAATCCTGCCGTCACATATAAAATGGTTAGGCTAAGATTTCCAACATAAATCAACCATGCGCAGCTCTTAGTTGTCCTCGACTGCCAATCACGTGGTTCACCGTATTTCCAAAGGGAGGTAAACCCCCAGAGGAACTGACGAGTGGCTGACAGGTGATTCCAGGGGGAGAAAAGTGATGCACATGTGTCAGAAAATTATGAGTTCTTGACTGGCAGACACCGTCTTCTGTCCACTGAAAATCAGATAAATAACTATGGGTATGTTTCATTCTGCCAAATTTAAAGTGTTCAATCCATTAATTGGGATGAATTAATCCCTTTTTATAAATGATGAAAGTTATTCAAAAGAAGCTAGATAATGCTAAGCTAATTTTTAGGACGTGCTTATTGTGTCCTTACCGTCTCAAAAGATTGCTTATGTTTTTGGATGAAATAAAAGGAAACCCAGCATTGAGAGCTTATCTCACCTGGTACACATAAAAGCTTTAGATTATGAAATCAAAGGTGGATTTTTCTCCCATTAGTTTGCTAAACTCTGTGGGTTTTCATGTCATATTCCACTTTTGTGATGTTTGTTCTGTCTTAGTTTACCACAACGAAAAGTTTTAAATCATATATCCGGGAATCAGTAGTTTTCACCTTGGCAACTGCCAGGAACTAACTAGTCAGGTCAAGATGCCACTATCTGACAAAAGCAGATATAGTGACAACAAAGATATTAGACTCCCATCAACACAGACAGCAGTATGTTTTCACCTGAAAGTAATTTTCTTCAGACATTTAGAAATGTTAGTATTACCTTCCCATCTGAAATGCATAATGCAACCAACATTTACACATGCTGCTAATTTGTCTGTTCAGATGTTAGTGTTAGATGCGTGTTACAGCATTTGACATGTTTCAAATGTTTGTATCAGCAAATCAATCAACGCTGATTTCAATTTCCCATTGAAATTTGCCTTTATCTCTTTAAGAAGCGCCTACTCTTGTCTTCCGCCCTTCGTCATAACAATGCTCCTCCATGATGCTGTTTTTAAGAACATTGGATGAGCTCAGCTGACATACACTTCCACCAGGAGTTTGATGTTGCCGCTAATCTAGAGGAGGAGCGAAAGCTAGGCTAGGCGACTGAAGCTCCAAGGGGTTGAGTTTTGGGTAAACAGGCGTCACATTGTACAAGCAGGCATTATGGCAAGGATGTACGGTTGCCGTGGAAGATTCAAGCATTTCTCAAACAAATAATTAAATCAACCTTTCATGTATGTTTTTGAAAGTGAAATAACATTATGCTATGATGTAAAGCTCCAAAAAGTTGATTTTACATAAAGATGTGCAACTGTTGTGTTTGTTTGAGCTTTCTGTGTCCTGAGTCTCCTCGTTGTCCTGTCTTCCCCTTGATTGTTCCCAGGTGTGTCTTGTTCCCTTGATTACCTTCAGTGTATTTAGTCCCTCCTGTGTCCGTTGTTCCTCGTCGGGTCCTTGTCGTAAGTTGTCGTAGTTTGACACGTTTACATGTATGTTTAGCCGCCTGTATGACCAGTTGCTACCGGTGTTGAGCCCTGGCTTCCGCTCAGCTGTGCTGCTTGGCCGCGAGCTGTTTTTCTGTGTGTCGACTTTTGTTTTGGACTATTTTTTCATTAAATTACTCACCATTCACCTACCTGGGTCTCCAGTGTCTGCCTCACCACCTCACCACACCACCACTTCATGACAGCAACAAGTGTTCAAATAAATTCATGCATTATTTTATTGCAGCAGCATAATCTCACACATTTATGTGGTAGGAGGAAAAAAATCCATCTGACTAATAAGTATTTTTACCTTAATTAGAGGAGGGCGGATTGATCCAATAATATTGATATCAATTCCATGTTCGTAGCAGTATTGGATAAATGCATGATAAGATTGATACTTTACTTTATGGTTCCCTTTTGAAAATTAGTCACCTTGAGGCCTTGGAACAAGGCCTCAAGGTGACTAAAGTCTCTTCATTTGTCAGAGGAGACGTTAGCATGTTATTCAAGCGTAGGAGCATCAAGCCCCGCCTGCTGGAGCAGATACATATGTGTCGATTTTGGGAAATTGTAGCCTATGATTTTACAGAAGAGCTATGGATTCAACACGTTGGAATGATACACAACAACTTTTTATGAACTATGATGCTGTGAGAGGTCTGGTGGAGCCAGTGGGACACTGTCTGCGAAAACTCAACCATCATCCTCCTAGTACATCCTGCCATTGTCTTCAGCATTTCCAGTGAAAAATCCAGTAGTAAAATACGGCTATTGATCGTGTGACTTATGCGATGTGAAAAAAAAAATAATAATTTCCAGTGCAGTTTTGCAAAATACATCTGTTCCAATTTTCGTAATTTCAATTTACTCAATTTTATGATTAATGTAAACGCAGACAGACTGCTGCATTGTAGGTGCACAAAGGAGCGCCATCACAGGTCCTTCCTCTCTGCAGCTGTTGAACTTTGTAACTGCTCTCTACAGATTCAATACGTCCTGCTGGTGTTTGCACAGTTTGTTTTTCACTTCTTGTAACAATACATTTTTTATTGTGGTTTTTAAAAGGGAGATCTCCCCATTTCTCACCTTTGGCTGCTCAGCTGGTAGTATTTTCTTTCATTGCAAAAACAAACAAAGAAAAAAAACTGCTTAAAACTTTCCCCTGACTGTAATAATAGTGGTATAAATGCTTCATCATTCTAATAGCATATTATTTGAGAAAACAAATAGAGCCTGTGTCATTAGTAAATTATCCACTCCTAATTATCAGCGAGTGTGCTCTTTTGCGACCCCATAGTGATTTGGGCTCCACTCAGTAAGCTGCATTGGTGATTATTTAAAATAGCGAGAGTGTGTTCAAAGAGCACAGCAACATTAGTGGATCACCCACAGAACCCATCAGTGCAATGTGCATCTTTTCTGAATCACAACCTCACCTTTTAGAAATCTCTGTTCTGCTTGTGCTGATGTGCTACATCAAAGTATGCTATAGGTAGATTGGTAAATAATGTACAGCTGTGTTTGTTTTAGAAATAATCAAATCTGCAGTGAAGATTTTGCACGTAAGAGGCTTTACTATAAAGAAAATAGAAAAGTCTTATGGCAAATACGAAATCTGCCTTTGCCAATATTTTAGTTGACATGCAGAAGCTGATTGTCTGCTTATGTGTGCTATTGAACATAGGCCAGTCTAACTGGAAGCTTTATCAAAAAGTAAAGTTTTAAGCATCATCTTAAGAGTAGACAGGGGGTCTACCTCACACACTAAAACTGGGATCCACAGGAAACAAGCAATAAGATCTGCCTTCCATTCTATGTTAACACATTCCAGGAACCAGCAATAAAACCAGCAGTCTGAGAGCATAGTGGTCTGTTATAAATCAGATCTCTGATGTCTGAAGGAGCTTCATGTGTGAGAAGAAGAATTTCCAATTCTTCTCTGAATTTGACAGGTAGTCAATGAAGGGAAGCGAGAAGAGGAAAAGTATGATCTCGTTTTAATTTTCTCACTGCAGCATTTTGGATAAGCTGAAAGCTTTTAACATTTATTTTTGACAACATTCCAGGGTGACAGTTTTAAATCCTACAAACTTGTTTAATGGGTTTTCATGACATAGCCCGGTAAAAGCCAGCCCCTTGTTCTGCACTTCACTTCTTACAGAGGGTCTGGACTCTCGCCTATTGCTGCAACAGGCTATCCTCCACTGGAAAGAGAGAAGTGCCGAGTTGAGCGACATGGCTGTAAATATTAATTCAATATTTGGAAGCATGGTTGACATGTACCAAATGGTGTACACTTCCCCCACCGAAATAGCTAAAACTACTGGGAGACAGTGGAGGGTGCCCTGCCTCAAGTGGAGGAGTTCAAGTATCTCTGGATCTTGTTCACGAATGAGGGAAGAAAGGAGCGGGAGGTCGACACGTGGATTGGCGCAGCGTCTGCCGTGAAGCGGGCGCTGTACCGGTCCGTCATGGTGAAGAGAGAGCTGAGTCACAAAGCGAAGCTCTCGATTTACCGGCTGATCTTCGTTCCTGAACTCATCTAGGCCCTGGACAGGCTAGGTCAGAAATAACCCTGAGATTCTTTGCTGTATTTCCAGAAGATAGTTTAAGCTGTTGAGTCAGAAGTTTATTTTCCAAAAACTCTCTTAGTAATAAAATGTGTTGAATACTATGTCTGTAATGCAATAAAGTGTAGAATAGTTCAATGGGTATGAATATGTTTTTAAGGCACTCTTTAAGTTTCTCTCATTTTCAACAAGGTTCTGTCTTTCCAAGAGTCATTTTCATTCAACTTGAGACCAGGGTGTATGAAAATGAGTTCGCTCTGTGCTCAAATCAGGTTTAAATCAAATTAGCTTCATTATAGAGCAGATTTATAATAAGCAGAGATGACCGAAGTGTCGTAAACAACATTAATCCACAGTGACAGAAGCTACACACAGCAAAACAGAAGAAACTAAATAAGCCAAAAGAGAAACGGCAGAGAAATTAAAGTTTGCAAAAAGAGAAAAGAACAGAAATAAATCAGTGAGTCCCTAAAAGGAATAGTAAAATTTTAATATACCCAGAGAGTTAAAAGGCACAGAGAAAAAAATATGTCTTCTGGAGAGTATTAAAAGTGTCAGCAGAGTGGACGGATTTAATTGGCAGTAGAAAGCTGTTCTGCTGCTGTGGAGGCAACACTGCAAATACCTCGGCCTTACGAACAAACATTGATCAACAAACTGCTAAAAGCTGATTTCTTAGATAGGAAAAAGAAGTCCAGCAGTGATTTCAGAAAAGCACTCAGGTTCCTGACTGTGCAAACCTAAAACTCAAGCACACTTCCACTGTGAACAGCATCACACAGGGTGGGCAGCTTGTTGCAGCAACTCTCCTACTTTTTATTGGCTTTTTCTCTTTCAAACTTTTCTTTCTAATTTTTCTGACTGTGTTTAAATCAGATTTTTGCTAGTATACTTTCCTATTGCAGGAAAAGAATGAAATAACCACAAAATTCCAACCGTGTGCGGATAGTCTGCCAGCTAACAGAATGCGCACAGTACGCCCAAGTATGAGGGGGCATTGAAACTATCCATCCTGCTCTCTGGCTGAACAACCGACGTCTGGCGGTTGCGTAGTAGGGGCTGGTTTTTCCATAAACGCATCATTCTGACCAGTCACCCATCACTTTCATATGGAAAAGAAATGGGGGTGCAAAGTTCGCCACAGGGTTTGTAACAAGACGGGGAAGACGACATGAGGATGAGAACAAAATGACACGATTCTTATCATGCCACTGTGACATCGTCATCAAGAACAGATTTCGGCGGTTTGGCTCAACCTCGGAGGGCAACTTTTTTGATGTGCCACAGGTACAAACACTGGGATGAAATGGCTTAATTGCCTCTTCATTGTGTAGATCGGTTCTCCAGAGCCTTAATGACCTAATTATTCTATTCAGGTGTGATACACATCTACAAGTTGCAGGACACTGGCCCTTGAGGTCTGGAGTTTGACACCCCGACTTAAGTCTTCTTTATTATTAAAATCAGTTCATAAGTGAGGGTGGAAATCAGTCAAATCCACGGCACTGTAAATTCTCAGAACACATTAGGAGTTGAGCAGCCTTTTCAGATTGAGTGGGATGTTGTGCTCAACCTCTGCTGGTACCTCTATAACCCAAACAAACCGCAGCCTGCCAAAATGGAACAGTGTCAATCTCACTCTGTGTCACCTGGCCTGGCAACCCTGACGCCGGTTTTGAAATGCATATGGTGGATCCTGAACAGATGGGAGATTTCATTCCACCTGTCGGTGTTTATCCCTCGTGCCCGGCGGAGACGCTCGCGCGCACACGTGGTGGGCGGCGGTGCTGTTGTTAATTAGAAGTTAACATCTCAAACTGTGTGTTTCGCCGCAACTCAGAGTACGGGTGGGAAGAGTGGGGGGCAGCGGGGATAGGTTAATTGTGTGGGCAGAATGACTAGCTTGGTGGTTGTTTGTGTTAACTCGACACAGAAACACAGGCTATGTTTGGGAACGTCTAATAATAGAGCCACGGACAGATTGGAAAATCCTCTGCCCAGGCAGAATGAAAGTAGCTCTAACTGGATCTCTGAGTAAGCAAACAGGCAGCAGGAGAGGAGGAGGAGAAGAAGTTGAGAAAAAAAAAACAGAGCAAGAGAAGTAACGAGGTTTTTCTTTCTTTCCTTTTGCAGAGCGTTGTTTGGACTGTGTTCTGTTTTCGTTTTTTTTTTTTTTTTATCAGTGCAGCATTTCTCTCTGTACTCTTTGTGCAGATTTTCTGCAGGCCTCCCAAAGACACCACTCTTTAATGAGCATATCGATCAGTGTTTCTCACACCATCGGTCCCCCCACAGAGAGAGAAGGCGAGAGACAAGGGGAGGAGAAGAAGAGGAGGAGTGGGGGGCGATGAAGAGACGAAAGCCTCTGAAAAAGCTTTAGACTCACAAAGTGGAGCGTTTCTTTTTTTTCTTCTTCTCTCGCTCTTTCTAAAGACCACAGGGGAGTCGGCTTTGTCCCTGTAAAATTCAATTTACCTTTTCATAGATGGGCTATGCTGAGCGGCTGGTATTGAGGTGCACATCTCATAAGCTGCTCCCAATGTGTGTGTGTGTGTGGCTGTGTGTGTGTGGCTGCGTGTGTGCGTGTGTTCACCTAGGAATCTGTGTGGCGTTTCTGCGTGCCCATGTCAGTGAATGTGAGGGAGCAGCATCAGGCGCTCTGGTGTGAACCTGGGCTCTCTGTCAGAGCTCCGTCTCGCTCCGATCGCTTCCCTGCATCACATTACCGCTCCACCTCCACCTCCACCCAGGCAGGCAGGCAGACAGCGAGAGGGAGGAGATGGAGAAACATCAAAGCCACTCAGCGAGGCTGAGGAGGGAGCAAGTTAAATTCGCACGGATGCGATTTCTCTGTTGACTTGAAAAGGGGAAGCGGTCAATAACGTCCGGTTTCTCTGATAACATCCATTCCCGTTCTGTAGAGTTAAATGCTAAACTTCCAACGCTTTCACCCTGCATGCAACTGTTGTCCTCCCAAGCTGTTGCTTGTTCAGGGAGAGCAGGGAACCAATAGTAACTGCGTTTCCACGAGCCATGGATTTGTGCAAATTGAAATTACTAAACTAAATTTGCTTTCACTGAAAACCTCTCATCTTTTCAGTGAAAGGTTTGTGCGCTAGGATGAGGTGGCTTTTCAGCCGTATCAAATTAAACATATTTAACAAAACTGCATCACATCAACAGCATCTGAATGTTACTACTGGCAGAAACACCAAAGAAGAGGGCAGGAAGTAGTTGGAGAATAATGGTTTGTTTTTGTTTTTTTGTGACGGTGTGCAGCTGGCTCCACCATAAAAAGTTGCGTCAGTCCAATGTGTGGAATCCATAAATCTTCTGTATTGTCACAGACTGCAATTTTCTTAAAACAGAGGAAACTGCACTTCAATGAAAAAATCTCCAAAGACCTACAGCAAAACCAAGAACTCTGACGAGATCCAGCTGAAAATCTGTGGAAAGTTGGAGAAAAATTCAAGAGTATTCAGTCTTTTCCAAAGACTAATAGTTGTACTGCTAAACGTATTCACCGATTGAAAAATAAAATTAAGGTCATGTACACAGGAAAAATAGGAGAGTATTTCTTTCATAGTTAACATTATTTTCATCTAAAAGAGTCATGTTTATACATTAGAGCGTGAAATCATTTCAGTTGGTCAATAGAATCGGAGTACAAAAGTAGAGGAAATCATATCGGAGTTAAACAAGAACACACCCAATGAAGTTCCTTTAGTTTCGTTTCTTCCACCATCTTGTTTTCCCGCAGTGGAAAAGGAGGCGACGGTTAGCTGTGTGCCAGGTAATATAAAAATAATTCTAAACTAAGTACTGCATTGCCACTTAAAATTGCAATGTGATTTGAATTGAAGTGCTGATGATACTGATGATGTAGCTGATTGAAAAAAAAAAAACATACATATATGTATATATATATACTTGTGTATTTCCATCTTCTGCATTGTAATAACGCTCCTAAAAGTAGGTGAATAATAAATGTTTTTAAAGCTGTGAACGCAAAGACAACCATGAATCTGAGTAGCTGTGTTTTACAGATTTTATTTCACATTATTTGAATTACATAGATAAAATCTCTTCACAATGTTTATTTTTCAAGCTGCAGTGGCCCAACACTGGAACAATGAACTCTACAAAGGTTTCAAAATTGGAAAGTTAAAAACAAGTGGCACAGATGCTGGGCATGCAAAAGAGAAACATTTTCAGTTCTACTCAAACCATAGCCAAGAGGCTGAACTTCTGTTTTCAACTTGCATATCTGCTCTTAGGATCAGCCAGGTAATGGAACAAGGTAATAATACCCTTTGCATGGTCTTCTTTTACACGTCTGGAAGGACTTGTCTTACAGAGACACAGCAAAAACTATTAGCATTGTTGAAGGTGTAAAGAAAACCTTCAATAAAGGTAATTGTGAGAGGTGAATAGAAAAAATAAATAATTTCAGCATACCCATATGGGTATGGGTATGCTTGTCATATGGGCAACCAGAATCTTGACCATGTCACGCCGTCTGCTGTCTGATAGGCTTTTTGTCTGCGCATATTCATTGATGATCCTGTCTCCTCCTGGTTTGTTCTTTACAACATTTTCAGTTATCTAAGTGATGGTAAAAATGTAACAAAATATAAATCAATACATGACAAAAACACCACACACAAGATAATTACAAATCCTATTTTATTTCACAAAAAAGAGATGATAAAAGAAGAGCTATAATAGTTATTAGTAGAATAATAAGTTATGTTTAAAAAGCACAAATAAAAACTTCAATAATTTACATTTTTGGTGAAGTCCAGAGCCTTCCACGGTAAGGATCTGGACTAAAATGTGCAATTTTAATTTGATTGTAGAAAAAAAAGCCCAGCAAAGTTCCTAACCCTAACCCACTCCTTAACAATCACTCTGCAAAAAACTAAGAAGGAGGCTCTGTGGGAGGAGTTTAGCACCTGGAGAGCAAAGTGCGAGTCAAAGCATCTGAATTCCATGACTTCTCAATGAACGTTAATGTACAATGGAAAAAAATAGAGTTTGATTGACACTTACCATACCGGCATGCTTTAGCGTGTGGGGGAAACTGGAGGAAACCCACGCAACACAGGGAGTAACATGCAAACTCCTACAGTAAGGCTCAGAACGGGAATGGAACCCGGAACCTTCCAACTGCAAGGCATCAGCCATCAGGCTGCACCACTGTGCTGCCCAGAATATTACTATGCTCCTATTAATATATCTTTGTACCTTTTGACGTCACTGCCGTTCTCAGGTGACGACGTTGAAGAAGCATCCGGGATTTTTCCTTGTCCGGGTCTTTCCACATTACTTCCGTTGCCCATGAATGCAGCTCACAGCGGGATTAAAAGCAGCTATCACTTCTGCCTCTTCTCCTTCATGACAATTAAGAGTGAGACAGTGTCACAAATACAATATGGACATTCAAAAAAATGACATAAAACATAGAAAAATACCTCGCTGGCTGACCCTTCCTTTCCACCTAGAAATGAGGTTATTAAATCAATTCTTAAACTTAAATGACCTTTCTACAGTCACTTGCTAAAGCTACGCTTTCATATCGCAAGCGTCTCTGGTTACCTAGCAACATGCTGGATTCCACTCCCTACTTTAACCTTTTAGAATAAGAGTAGTAATAACAAAAAATATAAATAATACAAAATAAAACATGTAGACTAAAACTATGGCAGTAAAAGCAGCATTTATTGACCTTTTATTTTACCTTTCATCAAATATGTCTATTTTGATGAATAGGACTTTTGTTTGAGCAGAAAGTCCTCAAACAAAGCTGTGGTCTCACGCAGTCTGATGACCTTGAGAACCTTCTTCACAATGCTGAAGGCACAACAGAAGTGGAAAATGGTAAGTTGCAATGACTTATAAAGAAAGTATTTAATGTAACAGAAGTTTATATGAATTGGTTCAATATAAGTGCACCTCCTCCTGCACCTCCTCCTGATTGGTAAGCTTAATCTGGAAGCAAATAAGAAGTTTTGGTAGCTTATGTTTATTTTACTTTTTCTTCTAGGATGGGACAGTGACATGTCATCCATTTTGATCCTAGTGCACCTCCTGCCACAAGAGACCAGGAAAACTCTCAGCCAGACAAGCCAGTGAAGTTTGTCAAGGTAAAGTTACAGTAAAGGGAACATTTATGTTGATCAAAATTCTCCATTCTATATATATATATAATAAATTCCCTTCTCACCCACCGCGGGCGGTTCTTATCCTCTGAGCTCGGGTCCTCTACCAGAGGCCCGGGAGCTTGAGGGTCCTGCGCAGTATCTTGGCTGTGCCAAGGACTGCACATTTCTGGACTGATATATATATATATATATATATATATATATATATATATATATATAAAATTATTATTATTTATTTGTATTTCTTGTGAAGTTGGTCTTAAATTTTGTTTCAAGTGACATTTAAGAGGTCCTGAAAAGTAATTTGCCTTGTCTATTAGAACCCTGTCTTCTTAGAGACCCAGGACTAATCATGTTTTCTTCTGTTTTTGCCACAGACAGGAACCAGCATTTTTGCACTAAATGGAGTTGATTTTAATCTGTAATTCAACTCTTCCATGAGAGTAAATTTTACTCTCTTTAGACTGGGACCAAATGTTGTCTTTTTTTAGAGTAAAAATTTTTTAATTGAGCAACTTTTACTCTGGAAATTTTACTTTGTAGAAAGGTCAGCATATCTAATTTGATCAAACTAAGTCAGTATTTGTTCATCTGTCCATCCATTATGAGTACCAGCTTATTCTTGCGGGGTCTTGGGTGGCCAGTGTCTTTCTCCAGAGAAAGGGAAGTGAAAATATGCTGTAATTTCAACAGATTTGATTCTGAACTCAGTGGAAACAATGTGGAAACATATCTTACTATTTCAAAGTGGAGCGGAGAGAGCCGGTCTGGCTCTTTTTCAGGAGGTGTAGTCCAGAACACAGATAAATCCCAAAGTCAAGTCAGACAAGAAGGTCCTGGGTTCAAATCCAAAACTAGACAAACAGGAAACATAACATCTTAGTGTGTACATGAATGCTTCTCGCCTATTGACCTCTGGAGAAAGATAATCGTAAAATCCCTCAGCAGGATAAGGCAGGCGTAGAAAATGAATGCATGCACACATTGAAAAAAAAAAACAGAGCTGAAAGCCAGAGGCAGTTTCTGAAACACTAAATATGGCATTATGTCTTCCCTAGACATTAGGAGCTCATCATTCTGCCAAGAAAAGTATTTACTGCTGTGAAATGATCAAGAGAGCTGTCCTTCTAGGACAAGGTCACTCCATCCTTTAGTTAAATCAGAAGTCTAAGACACCCATCCCCACACAAGAGGAGCAACATTACTAATACTGAAAAATGACACCAACCAATCTTACGCTAGTGTGGCCACTGCCTTCCAGCACAATTATGCAAGATTCACATCTCTCTTCACTTCTCAGTCTGGGATTTCTACCATTGATTGAACTGGATTTCTCAGGATGTATCTCAACTGGGCCAGTCAACAAACAGGAGGAGGAGTTTGAATGATGACATCAATATTGTAGTCTACCGTGATTGTAGTTCTGCAATGGCAGCAGAACTAGTGAACAAAGCCATTCAGTCTGTGTTGGTCCCGCTTTCAAATATTTACTCGACCAAAGTCAGAGAAAGACGAATGTTTAAAACATTTTATTGCTGGCAAAAATGTCAGGGCAGCTACTCCCCACGGAGAGTGGCATGGTTTTTTACAGCACACACAAAGTCCAGTAAGTTTCATCGTGTGGGTTCCTGGCACATTACTTATGTTGCGGTCAAACATGATTTGTGTAGTTTTCCCTGCGACTCCAGCTGACTGATGTTGGCCTTTGTCATTCTTTAGATTCTGTAAGGATAACAGAAACATGTAATCAGTAAATCACTTTAATGCTTGGATTTTAATCGGTGCGTTTTGCATCCATTGAAAACAAGAGCCAACCAATAAAGTGGACAGTATGCTGTAGGTTTAGTGATATTTCAACAGTTGCGGTCTTGAAATAAAATCCCGAGTCCTCAGAATGCGCTCGAGACCGAGACCATCAGAAAATGGTCTCGAGACCAAGACCGGTCTCCAGTACTACAACTCTGATACCATCAAGTTTATGTTCTCCTTTCTCAGTACAGGAGCTCTACTTTATTGTTTTTTATCATGTGCAGCTCCATTCTGCTTTAAAGCCGTGTCCTGTGTTCCTGTGTCCAACCCAGACCAGGCAGACAGGCTCCAGGTGTCAGCCTCTGCTGCTGTCAGCAGCTATGTTTTTGGTTTCATATCTTAGAGATACATGAACCCCCATGGACACCTACATGTGTTGCATTCCTGCTGTAAAGCTAGTCCTCTCTCCTGCTACAGTAAGCACTTTTACTCTCCCCGACTCTTTTCATGGAAGCTCCAGCCTGTTTGAGTTTCTGTCTTCATGCAGCTCTACAGTTCTGGGCCCAGGTTCATGTACACATGATAGCATCTTTGATTGTTTTCTGTTTGTTTCACTTCTGGATAGTTTTTATTCAATCTTAGACATAATTTATGCTCTTTGCAGAAGAGGTTACATACAAGAAGTGAAAGAAGACACTAGGGGTGGGTGATATGAACTTAAATATTTTATCACAGACTACGAGAACTATGATTTATTATTTCCTTTTTAGATAACTGTCTGGATCCGACTGCATGACGCAACAGTTATAGCGCCACAAACACAGATCCTACTGCTCAAAAATCAACTCTTTAGTAATATCATCACCTTGCAAAAATAATGGCCTAAATAATTTTTTCTGTAAGTGTTACGTTCTTACCTAAAACAGATAATGTTTTAGGTAATGTTTTTTTTATTTTTATTATTATTATTATTATTATTATTATTATTATTATTATTATTATTTTTGCCGAAGTCAAATATGTCAAAAAAACGACTTCGGCCATTATCATTTGAAGGTCACTATATGTTTCTTCAGGACACCAGTATCATAAGGAAGTGTGATTTGTGTCACTTATCCACACAAAGTAACATGTTGATCATGTTTTAAAATTTGCTGATATTTACTGATAATTTCTTTGAGCAGAAGAGGAAGTAGTAAAACTAACAATCCTGACCATGCACACAGGTCTTGGTGATTTCTAAACATCATTATCTGGAATTTGTTGCTACAGCGATAAATCAAAATTCTTATTGTGACAAGAAATGTATCACAATAAATGATAAACCATGTGATAAATGTCACAATAGTCCAGAGTATGGGGCTGGTTTAGGCCTGAAGCCCAGTTTGATATTGAAAAAGACTTTCAGTATCAAAGTCGAGGTTGATGTTAGAAAGGCTAACAAACCAAAGAATGTGGTAGTGGTATGTGCTGCTTTTAAATCAGCATTACTTAATTCTTGAATTCACCTCCACTGATGTGAACAAGCTCACAAAGCTTTTTTTTTTTTTTTTTGCTGACTGCAGGAAAACTAATGCAAATGTTCAGGATCTAAGTCAACATTAGCACACGGTGGAAACACAGGAGATATCATGGCTGTAGTAAATTCTTGGCATGGAGAAAATGGGCCTATCTTTAACAGTGACACAACTCAAGTCAGAAAAACTGATTAAAATGGCAAGTGTATTTGTGCAGCACATTTCAGCAGCAAGAGTGCTTTCCAAGATGAAAACATAAAAACAGCAGACAAACATCTTGCAGCGGAAGGAGAACAATGAAAAATTGTAATACAGATTCATTTTTTAAAACGTTATGAGATCCACACACTGATTTGTCCAATGCACCTGCATTGTCACCTAATGTAACACAGACCTCCACTCTAAAAAGTGTATCCAGTTCATGTAATGGACTTATTTGCATTAAATAATTAATCTAAGTTAATGCGTTTGGGTTAGTGATGACAACATGCTTTTTATGTTCAATTAACTTTAAATTTAAAAATTTAACTAACTTTAATGAAGTTAAAGGAACTTTTTGCTTTGTTGACTTGACTTGAAACAGTTGAGTTTAATGCCAGCTTTGTGACCTGTATCTGACCAACTCAATTTACTAAGTTTTATAACTTAATTCATTGAGTATGTTTATCATTACAAATTTAATCACTCTTACTCCAGTCATGTATTGTTTTTTAGTAAGTAATTCAAATCTCTTTGGCTAAATCCTACAGAAAGTCAACTCAAACATTTAAGTTGTTCCAAACTTAAAACACTGAAATATCCAAAATTACATCATCACTCACATTGTATACAGCTAGAACTTTAATTCTTTTAAATGTATGTTTAAACATGTTATTTAGTTTTTCAATATAATTGAATTTCTTTAATTGGTAACAAGTAATTAATTTCAAATGAACCAACTTAGTTTAGTTAACTTGACAAATTTAAGTCAGTCTTACTCAAATCATTTAATTTACTTCAAATAAATAAGTAAACTAATAAAGGATTTCTCATTTAAGAGGTTTTTTTTTTTTACTCAGGCAGCCTTTATTTCAGAGGAGTTAGACAGGAAAGTCTATTTACAAACGAGGAAAAGCAGCTTTCAGCATCACAAATCTGGAACAAACTTCCAGAAAACCTGTAAACAGCTGAAACACCGACTTCCTTTAAATCTCGATTAAAAAACCCACATGTTTAGAGGGTACCTTAGAGTACACTTATTAGATTGCGCTCTATGTCATTGAACGTTTTCACACCGAAGGGTTGTGTATGTGGTTGTTTAATAGCTTAGCTATTGGGCAACTGGGGAAAATTCCAAGTGCGACAACCAATCAGAGCCCGCCCCCGTAAAAAAAAAAAATTTAAAAATAAAAATTCTGATTAATCCCATTTTTGTGCTTGATTAAAGTCCAAGTATTTATCTCTGGCATCTAATTTACCAACCTTTTTCCAAAAATCGACAACAGGTTTGGAGGTTAGATTTCAGTTGAACACAACCAAACCCTAATGCAACGCTATCAAAGACAGCTGGAACATCACTCATTTCATTTGAAAAGAGCTCATTCAAACTGTACAATATGCAAATGAAACCAAAAAAGATGAGAGGATAAAAGGACAAAGCAAAGGGATGGAAAAAGCAGGTGAGGAACATTTGACTTACATGAAACAGGGAAGAGAGGAAAAGAGAAAAAGTTCAATTTGACTGTGATTACTCTGTCAGGTTCATTTAGCTGAAACTTGACAGTTAATGATAGCAGCTTTGTGTGTGTGTGTGTGCCTGCCAGACTTTTCCCTCCCTAGTTGGGTTGAAAGGTGAAAAATATGGAGAAAACATGGATCACTTACTGCCGTTACATTAATATTCATGTCCATGGTAGAAAAGATGCCGAGCAGCTCCACAGCAGCTGCCGATTTCAGCTCCATTTCTGAAGCTCTAAAATGGAGAGGAAACATCAAACATCAAAGTTCAAAAGAAGTTCAAGAAGCAGCAGGAGATCCGTCTGTCAGTAACTATCTCCCTGACTTTGCTTCAATAACTTGCTGTTTCATACTGGCAGCAGTTTTTGTTTTACTCCATTGAAAAATGTATCTAGACAATCCAACTCACGAGGAAATTCAGGGGCGTCAAGGTTATGTTTTGAGTGATACACTCTTCATTGGACAAATGAACTATTCGTAGCTCTAACTTAGTCACATGAGTGATGCTGGACCACGTCACATGAACAAGGAAAAAACAGACGATGACAGTGGCAAATACTGCTGAGTAGACCTAGTTAAATATATCTGAAAAAAAAACACCACACAGAATGATGCAAATTAGTAGGACTGAAACTCTTCTGTGGTAGTTTTAATAAAAATTTGAACACATTCAAAATTTTATTGCAATTAAGCATATTTTTTTATATGTAAATAGTCTGACAGTCTCCTTGTTATCTTCATGCGTTTCTGATATGTCTGTAAAACAGACGCACAAGCGACCTCCACAAACAACAAGGATGGACAGCAGAACCGCTTCTCTGATTGGACGCTGGAAAAGACTATGGTATTTAAGTTGTGCTAACCGGTGTTAACCTGTCAGTGAACTTTACACCATTTGGATGGTTTAATAATCTATATTATAGATTAAAACAAGAAGTATCTGCTATTGTTTTAGTCTACAAACAATTATTCTTCTATTTGTCGAATAATTTATCAGCAAAAAGGGCTTTTGAATTGCAAATGTTGCTTATTTTGTCAGTATATTGTTTTCAATTAAAATTAGATCAATTGTACTTAATTACAGTCCCAACAATTAACTCTATTAAAAATTCTAATCGATTCCCACCTCTCATTTGGATACATTTTCCTAGCTAAGACTCACATTTGGGAATTTATCTTATAAAGGATTCAAAACATTTATCTGATAGCACAAAACAACTTTTTCAGAAACTCATTAAGTTGTTTGTGAGACCCGAAACATTCACTAGTTATATATATGTATATATAAAAAAAAATCAGTTGAAACTGAAAAGTCTAAATCAAAGGTGTTCTTTTGTAACTGGTGTGACTTTCTGTAGGTGGAGTTTATCTGTTCACACTTCCCTGCTGGTTTCTCATTATTTCTGACTGGCAAATTATATGTGACCGTGTGTAAAAATGAATGATGTTAGGCATCATGGTGCCAATGTCTACCATCTACACACACAAGCAATAATATGGATGCAACTGAGTGACTTACTTCTGATGTCCACGTGGAAAAAGGCAAAACCATGTTTGCTAATCGGGTAGGCATTTATTTGCCTAATTTTGCTTTTTTTAAATTTTTTATCATGATTTATTGTTGTCATGATCAATTCCAGTCAACAATATCTAACACCCCCAAAACTGTTCACATTGTCAGAATTGTTAGTTCCACTGATTGTTCAGTGAAAGCATCAATAAATATTAATATATCTGATTAAATGTCATTACTACTTGCAATTTAATGAGATAATTCACACTTCTTAAAGTGACCCTTGTCACTTTAAGAAGAAGCATCTTATAAATCAGAGCTTTTTCAAGAGCAGTCTTTGTGTTTGTCAGACTGTTGGTGCATTCACATCCAACGCGTTTTGAGCGAGAGGGGCGTCAAATAGACAGCCAACGTCTATTTTGACGTGCTCAACGTGTCAACGTGTATGGTTCAAATCGTGCCGCGCTACACTCAAAACATGCCACGATGGCGCTTGACGCGCCTCCACATAGAGTTTGGATGTAAACCAGACGCGCCTGACTCTCAAACTGCGTTTAGTGTAAACACACCATTAGACCGATGTGACGTACAGCTGTATCCATAGTTACCAAAAATAGAAGCAATAATTAGCTCCTATCGTCATTTTGTCGTTATCACTGCTGTACCACAAGATACCGTGATAAAACTTTAGGTCCATATCGCCCAGCCCTTTTGCTAGTCCTGAAATCGCTCTGACGTTTCGCTTTTCATCCTCTTTGATCAGATTGACTTGTGTGATGCTTCCTTTAGTCACTCTCACAGCTGCTTTTCAGAGTTTTAGAGAAAAATAAATGCAGAGTTTTTGTCCTACAGGCTCATTTTTCCTCATGGATTAGCAGCATCATCCTCAAAGCAAGTACACAAGTTCAATTAAACTGCAGTTTGCTGCTTTTCAAGCTTCATTCATGAAACTCCCAACACCAAATAAACTAGAGGTCACTCTCCGTGGGATCTATCCAAGCAGGCGCAGACTTCCTTTACTCTCTGCACATTCCATGTATAGATGTATTAATTTTGATTCAAATCTGGCTGATGAGTTTATTAATTGTTTAATTAATTGTTTATTAATTAATTGTTGTTGTTTTTCAAGATGTTGTTTTTCTCGTCGCTCTCTCTTTCTGATTGAGGTCATCTGATCTTGTGTTGCCATGGAAGCGAGCCCAAAAGCAGCGCTGAAAAGTAACTAGTGTGTTTAATCCGCTTCACTTGGAAAACCGGAGAGAGGACATGACTGGGTCGATGTTTGGGTTTAGTTCATTGTTTGGTTTTGATCTTGATCAGTTCCAGTGAAATGTGATAAAAGTGAATGTTGTCTAGATGTTTACCTGGTGAATGCAGTTTGTGTATACGAGGAAAGAAAGTGCAAATTTTGGCTGTCATGCTTGATTAATTGCAATTTTATTTTTACCTGGATCTGAACACTGCCTTAATTTTTTTCCTTGTTTCATGGCATTCTTTGATCCATTGGAATAGAAGTTTTCTGCTTTCTTCCATGTCTTCTGTGTGGTTTGCATTTTGGAGTGTATTAGTTTTTTAATTAAAGTACTTTGTTCCTCAGAAACAACATCTGGAAAAATCCATTTTACTCCAATTTTCAGACAGTAATAATAAAACCATCATGTCCAACATCTGCTGCCTTCATTCTTAAATAATGGCCACCTGGTTGACGCCATTTTCCTTTTTTCACAAAATAAATGGTCTCTTTGACCAAACTCCATTTTGCTTTTGCTGTGCTTCAGCTTCTGTCAGCTAATTGAAAGAGAAACAACAGCATGCATCTTAGCACTGTTAGTGTGCTGGCTTTTATTACTCTTCTAGAGATAGCATTGTATGTTCCTTGTGATGTCAGACTACATTTTTTAACAACATACTCAATATGAATTTTGGAAGATAATAGCTAATGCCTGAAAGAGATGCAACTTCTCCTCTGATGAGTGCTAACATCATGGCTGAAATACAAATATTTCATGTGAGTGTTTATATCCGTCACCGCCAGGATTTTTAATAACATGAACATCACAATCGCAAACTTATTCATCTTTTAACATTAGCTGAATATCAAAAAGGTTTTTGTGCACATTGGTAGTGGAAACAAAAGAACCTTAAAGCCACAACTTAGAACAGATGACACCGATGTATCAATAGCACACATTAAAGATGGAACCCAATGAGATATGAAGTTGATGTATTAAAAAAATAATTCCAATGGTATTTTATTTTGTAAAAGTTTGGATGCAAATAAAAATATGTTAAAAATAAAACAAACAAAAAAAAACCTGGAAATTGTCCCCAACTGTCTCCAATGGGACAATCCATCAGAACCATACAATCCATTAGAACCATACTTCTGTTATAAAAACATAAAACAGAACAGTCAAACTTTAATCAATCAGCATATTAACAATGCATCTGAGGAAGACAACAAAGAGAAAGCTTCAGCTGCTAACATTAGAACAATATATTTTGAACACTATTGAATAACCGTTGATGAAATGAGCAAGTTCTGTCTTGGACCTTAAGCATTGCTGTAGCTTATCAAGGGCTGCATAATAACATATTTCCATCAGTAAATCACTCTGGGGCAAAATAAGGCTTGTAAATACAGAAGGCAGTAGAGATCAATTATGATCGTACTGGTATGATGAGCCCACAGTGCAATCATTAAACTCTGAGGTGTTCTGGGTATTTGATTCGCTGCAGTATTTGCTTTTAATTGAATTTAAAAATAAAGAATCATTTAGGCTGTTGTAAAAAAAATTCCATCACAACATGAAGCAAATAACTTTAGGTAACTTTTATAATAACAATCTTAACAGGGGGGAGCAGCAGACTGATGATTTCATTGAAATATTTCTGTCCATTTAATAAAAATGAGGATTTTGTTTTTTTATAAGCACCTAAATTATGTTCCATAATTACCTTGAAAAGCATAGGTGGAAGTAACATATTTTGTTTTCTGGGGACTGTGTGGCCACCAGTCAGCTGTCTCTGCTTTTTTCAATAAAAAATAATTTAAAAAGCTATTTGCATTTTAATACCTCTAAAAAATAAATCTGTTAAACCAAATCACTGAACTTTAAATTGAATCCTGTGTGTATTTTAGTGACAGTTATTTTCTGGAAACAGGAGAGGACACCAGCCTGGCCATCAGCCTCCTGCACAGCTCCCCTCGATTCTCATCTCCCTTCAGTGCTTCATCTGGGATTCCTCCAGCCGAGCTTGATTTCTCAGGATGCATTCCTTCCCGACCAATCAGTGGCCAGAAAGAAAGGTTATAAACAAGGACGTTGATTTTGTCTGTTGTTGTAGGACTGTACTCTGCCTACACAGGGTTGTAGTTTGCCAGTGGCAGCGGAGGAAGCGAACAGAGCCGCTCCAGCTTCCAAATGTTGAGCAATTACAGTCGGAGGAAAGGGAACGTTTAAAGTCATTTTATTGCTGGCAAAGATGTCATTCGTCTCGGCATTAGTGGGAACGATTGTGTACAGCTCAACGAATTCCGGGTATGCGTTACAGCACAGCTTCCTCTTAGGAGTGAGATGTGTCCCATTACTGGGAGCGTCTCGACAGTTCATCCAAGGTTACAGTGGACCTGATGTAAAACTTTTTGTAAAACTTTGGTAGTGAAAAGATCAATAGATTGTCTGTTTTTTTGTTTTTTTTTCATTTTTGCCATTGTATTAAAATAATCTCTGGAATAATTTTGTTCACAAATCTTTGGTGGATGGGCCAAATTTCTATTACTATGAATACCACTTGGCGGGGCCTCACAAATTCAGTCCAAGGGCCACAAAGGACCCCGGGGCCACATTTAAGTCATCATCAATATTTATGTGTTCAACAAAACAAATCTGTAAGGATGCCAATACTTTGTCACAGCACTGTGCTACGAGCTAACTGTATCAGATTTTCTACATAAACAGTGGAACATGGCAGCACTTTAACTATGTTGTCTCATATGCGTATCTTTTAGTCATTTGTTCACACATATGAAGTCTTCCGCAGTACTGAGCACAGCTCCCACCAAAGAAAAAGAAAGTAAAGAGAAAATGTCAAAATGAGAAATATATATATATTTTTTTTTTAAATCCTATGAGGATTTAAACTATTATATTGCCAAATGCTTTTGCACCATATTGCACAGAGGAAAGGAGAATAAATCAACGGGAGAGCAGCTGGATCTCATTTAGACTCCAGTCCATTCACCTGTTCCCCCGGCGCCGTGGGAACGGAGAGGACAAAACCTCATTAACAGGGCCGGAGTCCAGCCTGGTGTTACTGGAGCAGCAGAGACACCGTGTGGCGGCCTGAGCTACTGCAGATCCGTCAGAGCTTAGATTTTCACTTTGACACTGATGCAGATTGATTGATCCAAATTCTTAATGATACAATAAAGATTACCAATCCTAAAATCCCTGACCCTGTCGTCAGTCTCTATGATGCTTATATCAAACTACCAATTTGGAGCGTGTGTAGGTTTGTGTGCGTGTAGGTGTGTGTGTGTGTGTGTTTGCATAACGATCACACTCTGAGTGTCTGTGACTCTTATCGAAGTCAGGCTGCCTCTGTTATCCTAGTGCTGCGTCAACCCCCCGAAGCGTTGCCGTAGATACCCAGACATCAGGACAGAGGGGGTTTCCCCTGGGAGATGAGGCGGCTTGATGGCCGACTTCATCACAGCAGCTTTCCAGCCCAGGATGAGGCGCCGCGCTGCAAATCGTTCCCCATCAGTAGAGCTGAAGGTCAGAATCTAAAGTTGTCTGCTCTCGTGAAAGGAGATTAAATCAAGACGTGACTGGTGTTCATAAACAGCGAAGCCGCCACAGTTGTCTCCCTCGGATCTTATTTAAAAGAGAAAAAAAGAATACACATGCATCACTTTGCAAAGTATTTGTACTTAGTTTTATCACCTTTTGGCAAACATAATGTTCTTTCAGCTGATAGGCCGACTTTCTAACTGTTTTTATGTGTCTCTGAAGGTTCGTGTCAGAGTTCAACCTGATCTCTAGTGCGTGCATAAGTGAGAAGTGGAAGAAAAAAAAAACTTAGTTTAATAATATTCTGAAACGTTTTCTAAAATGAATATGTCATGTTTTCATATAAGAATGGGATACAAAATCAGTACATATCAATAAGGTAACGTGAAAAGTTTGATTTGACCAATATGTTGCTCTGTGGTTAGTTTCAACCAACGTCCAACTCTGATTCGCTGTTCAAAAAAAACACTCCCACCGCATGGTGCTGCCACCACCAAGTTTTAAAGTTAACTTCTGGTGGCTGGTTGCATTTGGAACGTAGGCCAAACAATTTGATTCTGTTCTCGTCCAATCAGAGCTCCACTTCCCGGTGTTTACTGTCTTCCATGCATGACTTGGTTTTCTTTTGAAGGTTTTATTCTCTGGTGATCAGATTTGTGGAACAGACAATGATTAACAACAGATTCTTCCACTTTGTTTTGTGAGTTTGAAATTGTTCGATGCTCTTTTTGTCATATTCAGATGGACTGAGCTGTATATTCAGAGTTTCTGATTTTCTTTTTTTTTTTTAGTTTCACATTCACGTGTTTCTGGACTGTAGCTAAATATGAAGCTAACTATGTAACTATGTTGCTAACTATGTTTTATTCAATGAGTAAATAATTTTTAGTTTTTCATTTACATGCAGTTGAATCACTTTCTTTTCCAGAAATCTAAAAATGAAGACAACTTTAAAATGTAACCATTGAACATTGAAGAACTTTATTGACTGAGATGTTTTAGGTTTTTCATATGAATGCATTCTGTGAGTTTAAGGAGGTCATGGAATCTCCTGAGACTTTTCCAATGCTCTTGCAGTATTTCAGTCTTGTTCTTGTTACTTGCACAGTGATAGGGACGCACGATGTGTGCAGACAGTTTGCAGATGTTTCCTCTGACAGCCAGATCCGTCAGACTGCGAACGAGGCTGATATTTGGATTTTATCATCCAAATTCTCTCAGCACTGTGTCTGTTGCATTTATTACAATGTTCCACTGCTTGCCACACTATGGACTCCAAGGACATGGAAGAAAAGACAGCCTTGGTAATGGTTCGCTCTGTCCTTTGTTCCACAGCACGCCCAGAGAAAGGAGATTTCACTGTCTTTCTAATTCTGATGCAATGTCTTACTCATTACAAGACCACTGCAAGCCTTTGGAGGGTCTCTGGTTTCTTTTTGTTACCTAATCCCTTCAGGCAAATCTGCATCTGATATAAACTTCAGATTGGATTTTTTAATCATTTATTTTTTCTTCTCCACCTGATGATTCTGTAGTGTTGGATGTGGTTGAGAGCGTTTCTCATTGCGCTAAAATGGAGCCTGGAGCCCGCTCTTTCCCTCCTTTGTGCTGAGCAACCTTCTCTTCCATCCGCATCTCTGTTCGTTGCGAGAACGAGCAGAGAAGCGCCGCCTGCCCGTTGAGAGCATGGCGAAGAAAAGCAGGAGACAGCGGAGGGATTCTCTCAGATTGGAGGGTCCTGGTGTCTCTCTCTGGCCCTTTGCTAGTGACGATCAAGCTACAGCAGTCTGTCTGTGACGCCTGACTTACTGTGAACTGAGTAGCGTCGTCACACGTTTGCGTATAAGCTTATTTACTCTCTTGCCAAATAGTAAAGACACATTTTATCAAAACAGACGGTTATTAACTTACGATTTCATTTATTAAAGGAAAGAAAGCTATCAAAACCAATCTGACTCAGTGTGAAAAGGTGATAGGTTCATCTGTTAAATGACTCATTGGTTACATTTTAATAGCCCGAAAAAAATCAGACTCTTGTTCTACACTATGTACAGAGGGTCTGGACCGTTTTGAAGTTTTAAACTGATTGGATCGGAGTTTAAACAATCCTAATGTTTGGGCAAAATTGTTTAGCATGTAACGCGCCGGCTTGACAGGGAAGGAAGCTATGCTATGTAGCTTGCCTGATACTGGGTGCCCTGTGAACAACTATCCCACAACCAACTGTCTTTAATTTTGTTCTTGCTTCGAACTGCTGAATTATTGGAAGCATGGCCAACACGGACTGAAAGCTTCGATCATTTCCTCTGCTCGCATTGTTAAAACTACAGGCAGACCACAAGTCTAAAACAGAGTTGAAACTCAAACTCATCCTTCTGTGCTGTTTGGCTGGGAGGAAATGCATCCTGAGAAATCCAGCTCAAGCACAGAAGGGAGATGAGAATCAAGCAGGGCATGTATGACTCTAGAAAGAGTAAGAAGGCTTTTCTAATGCCAGATTGGACCAGAAGTTCTCTCAAAAACACACAGATGGACTGATGAGACAAAAGTGTCATTCTGTTGAAAGGTGTAGAAGACCCCATTTTTATTTATTTTTTATTTTTTTTAAAGATGATATCAAAAGTCCAGCATGGTGGTGATAGTATGATCATCTGGAGCTGTTTTGATCTTTCTGCACCTGGGATTGTTTGCAGCAGTTGATGGAACAATTTTCTTGGTTTGGGGGTAAATTACTTTCTGGTCCAGCAGCTCTCGGTTCATTTGATGTGGTTCAAATGCACAGAAAGCAAGAAGCAGACTACAGCGCAAGGCATTCTGGGTACATACAAACAAAACAAACGCATGTGCTGCTTGTGGTCTTTTGCCCATGAAAATCCTCAACAAAAAAAACAAAATAATAACATTAAAATCTGGCACCACTCCATTTCTGTTTGCATTAAGAGGGAAGTAGCGCTCAGTGTCTTCAGAGGTTTTTGTGTCGTTTCCTCCAGTGATTCTTGGAGCAGCGCCACCACAGGCGAGGGGAGGAACAGGTTTTCCAAAGGGTTTGGTTTGATTGAAGTGTGAAAGTCAACCGCAGCAGTGTGAAAACACTCTAAAACATTTATGGCCTGATCGAAAATGTGACAAGCGAAGACGTGAATAAGGTGGTTGAATGCTTTTCTTCACTGCACTGAACGGCGCTATGTTCATCTGTCAGCTCGGTGGGGTTGCTATGGGAACAACAAAGGGTCCGCTTAAGCACCAAAGATCCTCAGCAGCAAGCGAGACGCAACGCGGCCAGGAGCACCGAATGTTAGGAAACTGGTTCATTCGACCTTCTGACCAGTTCACCCAGTTCATAACCTTCTATCTTAAAACTTTTCCCAAACAGCTCAGCTGTCATCAGCAGATGCTCCCATCAAACATTAAAAACAAAACCCTCCTTCCCCCGTCCCGGTAGGAGGAACTGCTTTCCACCCAGGAGCTCGGCAGAGTGCAGCTTTCCACGCTCCCTGTTTAATCAGAGGCTGATGGAGTGGCAGTGAAGCCAGGTGGAGTCTCCCTCTCTCCCGCCCTCCCTCTCTCTGTAATTCTCTCTCTCACTGGGAAATTAGTGCCATTAACCGATCACGTAAAGTAGCTGAAATGGGTGACAGCAGCAGCTGTACTGCCTAATGGAGAGAAACTGAAGATAACTGTGTGCCTGTGCAGTTGTGTATCCCTCCCCACCCCTTCTTGTACATATGGTGTGTGTGCTCATGTCATGGTGCAGTGGCTCGGAGAGACAAACCTGGTCGTGTGGTGATGAGGCCTGGCAGGGGAACTGATGTGACCGGAGGAGCAGAGCCACTTGGAGAAACACCCATTGGTTTGTTTAATGTCAAGAAATATCCACTTAACACTGATCCCCGCTCCTCTTTATCTTGTTCAGGTTGGCCTTGTGTGCACTGGTGTGTGTGTGCGTGTGTGTGTGTGTACAATCAAACGCAGTAGCTTTATTGAACGTGCTGCACTCTGCTCACCTTTCCCTCCTGTTTACTCGCTTTAATGATTACTCTAACAATGGGGGAGCAGAAGCTCGTCGGCTTACTTTAAAATGGAAATTTTCCGGGGAGCCTTCGTTGTGTGAAGGTCAGGAGACATGTGATGAAAAGAGAAGGAGATGGATGAGGAGGGGTGGGGGGGTCAGAGAGAGAGAAAAGAAGGAGGAAGCGTAAAATCCCATGATGGGTTCCGCTCAGCATCCGGAGGATTTACAGCAGCATCTGCTTCCAGAGAACGCTGCTCCCCACCTGCACAGAGGAAATATACAAACAGTAAGGCAAAGTTATGAAGAAAATAAATCACGGAATCACCTCAGGGTATGGAAATGACCACATAATGTATTCTGTAGAAGTATATTCCATTATAGTTTAGGAAAACTACAACTAAAACCTTCAGCTTGTCTTCTAAGTTTTTTGTTCTGACTTTCTTTTTATTTCTTTCTGACTTTATCTCTTTCTATCTTTCATTTCTGTCTTCCTCTCTTTATGACTTCCCATTTATAATTTTTCCTTCTTTTCATTCTGTCTTTGTTTTCTTTCTCTGAGTCTCTTTCTGTTTTTCTTTTTGACTTTGTCTTTCTGTCTGTCTGTCTGTTCCTTTCTTTGTTTTATTCCTTCTCTCTGTCTTTATTTCTTAATTTCTATCTCTCTTTCTTTGCATTTCTGTCGTTTTTCTGTCTTTCATCCATCTTTTTTAATCATTTCAAACAACTAAAAAATTGCAGCAAAACACATTCAGAGATAAAGATTAAAATATAAGGTAATGTGTCAAACAAACACAGTGGAGCAGGAGGAAGCGTGAAGCTATTGAACACTTTCTAGAGGAACATCAGATCCTGGTGAAGCTGCTGCGTTAAGACACAACGGTGTGCAATAAAACCGCTCCAAGTCTAAAGGTCAAAACCAACAGTTTATTCACTGTTTCATCTCCGCCTGAGACAGAAAAGCTGCTATTGTAATATTATGATCTTGCTATGGATCGATGTGTAGTTCTTAAAAAAGAAAGAAAAAAAAAAATTTTTTTTAAACTTCTCAGGGTTTCTTTGAACCAACACTGCAGTCCCACAGCAAATTACCATACAAAAGTCTCAGAGTGCATAGAGTGGCTTCAGAAACACAGCTCTGCTGGATGATTAAACTCTGCATTTCCTCTCATCGCTTCTGTGATCAAAGTGGGTGAAGTCAGTGAGGGAGAAGGAGCCAAACGCGCCTCAGGCTCCTGGGTCTTTGCATTGAAGAAGCAATTTCAACACCAAAAAAAAAAAATAGACATATCGGTATTGTTTTAAATGTATATCACAAAGGTTTTGTTGCCGTTATATTGTAGTAATGAATGTCAAAAAGTGACAAAAAGAGTTAAGGAAGCAGCGTCAGAAAGATTCAGCGGCCATTTTTCATTGAATCCCTCATCCAATGAGGGATTTTTCACTATAATGTCTGAAATATGGCGCCATCTCTGTCTTAGTAGCAAATATCAACTTATTTTTCCAACATAATCGGCGACAACCTGGCACGTCTTACTGTGGAAAAACACAACATTTTAGCAAGTAGTTTTGGTCTGCTTCCTAGTGCAAATATGTTAGTACACATCAAATAAGACAAAACTAATTTACAAGTAACTTTTCAGTAAAGCATAGGAGCTTGTTTTCAATAATTACTTATTCATGAAAAATACTAGTTCCATGCAGTTTATATGCACTGGATAAAAAGAGACTTTTCCCCCTCACTGTCTAAAGTTAAATCAGAACTTTTCTAGTTTTCGGTCAGTTAGAATTATTTCTGTTTGCTAAATGCCAGAATAATAAAAGAATATGTCACAGATTTATTTATCCGTGTCTTCAAAATCAAATGTTAATAAATAAGATGTTTACTGTCTCTTTAAATGATTAGGGGAAGCTTGGAGATGTTGAAGCAACATCTACAGCATCATATTGACTCTGGAGGTACAGGGCTTTTCCTTCAGGCACTCACTGGCGTCTCTAATCGTCCCACCAAACCGAGGAGAATGATCTGTTGGAGGATTTCCAACAAAACAAACCAGCAATCTTCAGCCGACAGCATCAGACTTACATGCGAACGCCTCGCTATGCTTACGGTGAAACATGGTAGAGTCAGCATCATGCCAGTGATGAGCAATTTTTGTGGAAGAAGCCTTATTAGAGGCAGCAAACAGACTGGTGCAACCCTGAACACACAGCCAGAGTTACTATGGCACGCTCTGGCAAGACTTGAAAGTTGATGTTCACAGACGCCCCTTGTCCAGAACGGGCAAAGATTTTAATCCAGAAACAGAAAAAACACTCTGATGCCACAAAGTGTGGCTTTGCAGAGTGTTGACTGAAAGCCAATGAAATCAAAGGCGTTTGCGATACGATGCTTTGGTATCGATCCGATTCCAAATAAAAACACGATACCGATGCTTTTTAATTTAAGTTTGATACGTTCAGCTGTTTTTGTTATTTTGAGTAAATGAAAGACTTTGACAAAAAAAAAAAAAAAAAATTTTAAAAAATATCAAGAAAAACAACACAATTTTTTTTTTCCTCTGAGTGCAATAAAATTACAATTTGAGTGCAAATCAAAACTACAGTTTCTTTTCGGTAGAGCTGAGAAACTTCATCACACAAATGAAATAAAATGTCATAAGGGAACCTGAGACTGAACGATACAATGCCGACATGGATTGTATCGACGATATTATCGATATTATTGATATTATCGATAATATTGTTGATATTATCAATATTTTGCATGCGACATCATTCAAGGCACCGTGTCTGTAAGCTGCCACTAGGAGGCAGAAAGTGCTGCGTTGTGACTGATGACGGGTCTGGATGTGCAGATTCAGGGAGGAGAGACTGTCAAACCGAGGATGTCTTTGTTTTTTCTCTTCGTTTCTTAAGCGTTTCCTTCATCAGTAGACTCGTAGATTCTGACATTCTTGTATTTGCTACAAGCTAAAGCTTTTTCTGTAGCTATGTAGCTACATTGATGTGGACTGTGTGATGTGTTGCCCCCCCACCAGACCCAGTTCCTGGTAACTCCTCAAACATTTGCAAAGTCTGATTTGCAGCAAGTTTGCCCAGTAAAAACCCCCAAAAAAACTGCTGCCTAAAGACAGTTTGAATTATGGATGGACCAGCAGATTTCTTTCTCAGGTCGGTCTTCTTTTTCAGTGGAAATGTCTGTGATGGGGAGTGACATGTCAACAACCCAATTATGTGACTGGCCAGCTGACACTGGCGAGTCTCCACAGTCGGCTCGGTCTGACATTCTGAGGGTTCAGAGAGACAGAAAGCACAGAGACAGGAGGAAAGTAGAGGGGCGCACAGAAACGCAAGAGGCTTGCAACAATAAAACAGTTGAAAAGGCATATCTGATGAGCTGCAGAGAATAGATGTGCAACAAGAGATGAACTATGTTGGTCCAGAGCTGAAAGAAAGCAAACGATGATGCTGTAATCAGGCTAGATCCCCAGAGGTTGGACAGCAGCGCTGACAGCAAATTGGTTGCCATCCACACTGCTGGGTTTCTGGGCCAGTGTCCTCATGTCTGGTTCTGAGAATCAACAGGGTTGGGGAGGGAGAGGACAGGGCAGCATTTATTCACTTATCTACTGGAGTGTGTGTGGGTTTATCTTTGTTCAGAGGGGCTTAGAGGAACTGAGAATCTGGACATCATACAGCAGCACTGAAGGCTTTGGAAGGAAACTGGGGGGATGGACAGAGTTACCAATGCTTGGTGTGGAGACGGAGCATCCAGGAGGAATGCTCTGATCTGGATGCAGCATGGTGGACATGCTGGGGAGCAGCGAGTTTGTACATGATTGGATTTATGAGGAGCTGGCAGCTCCAGAACAGCCACCAGAGGGTGGGAGGTGACACCATCAGGAGTGTTAGAGATGTGCTACAATCTGGTCGTCAGGACGGTGAAGGGAGGCCAGCAGAAAATGAGTCGCAAGCAATGGAGATAGGACTTATAACCAGTTTAGTTAAACTTCACAGCAGCTTTGGCAGTAGTTGCATTTCCATTTGATGATATTCTGCTAAAGTTAAAAAAAAAAAACTACAATTTTGCAATTGTGGTGTTTCTGCTAATAAAGAAATGCAATTAAAATCACATGTGAATAAAACATGATTTAATAAAATGGGCTCCCCTGCCAACTTCTTTCTTAGGAAGAATCAATATCATAAAAATGAATATTCTCCCGCGACTTAACTATTTATATCAAAATCTTCCCTGCTATTTATCTCCTGCACACTTCAAGTCACTAAATTCTCATTTATCTCGCTTTGTTTGGAACAACAAACATCCAAGAGTTAAGTTTTCTATATTAACTAAGCCAAAACATCTTGGAGGACTGTCATTACCATCCCTGCAACTTTATTATTGGGCAGCACAACTTAAAATAATTTAAAATTGGTTTATGAATAGAAATAACTCTTTATGGTTAGATCTGGAATCCCAATCCTGTCTCCCCAGCAAACTTAATTCTCTTTTCTTTATAAGTGGCATAGACCAAATACCGCATCTCAGAAGCAACTTTATTGTTTATAAGACTTTGCCGGCCTGGTGAGATGTGAAGAAATATCTTAATATCTCTCCCACCCTCTCTTCTTGGTCATCGTTAACCTTGAACCCAGATTTACCAGCGGAGATTAGAAACATTGGTTTGTCTGAATGGTCATCTAGGGGACTGTCAAATATTATGGACATACTGGACTCTGACTCTGTTAAATCCTTTGAACAAATTAAGGCCAAATTTCAATATTTCTAATAGAGATTTTTATAAATACCTACAGATCCGGCATTTTGTGAACTCTCTCGGGAGAACAGGAGAATTACGCACAAGATTGTCAGAGTTAGAAAATATAATTGTCATGACCAAATCTCCTAAAGGACTTATCTCCAAGATATATAGTTCGTAATCTGGCTCTGACTCCTCAGCTTACGATGCTATGAAGCTGGTGTGGGAACATGATCTAGGGCTGAAGTTCGATCTAGCAGATCGGGAGGAAATTTGTATTAGGGTTTTTCCCAACTGCACCTCGGTTTCTATACATGAGCAGAACTTTAAATTTTTCTACCGAACCCATTATACACCTGTTCGCCTTCTGAGGATGTTTCCGGATACTTCAGATCTTTGTCGTAAATGCAAAATACATAGGGGCACATTTATTCATCTGTTTTGGTCTTGCAATCGTATTCAAGTTTTCTGGAAAGCAGTTAATCTGATCATGCAAGAGATCTTTGGTAAACGGTTCCCACTAACTCCCTCCTTTTGTCTTTTTAATCATACTTCAGAAATTTTATTTAATGCAGATACTAAACATTTGCTTGTAATCCTCTTATTTCTGGCCAAGAAATGTATATTACTGAGATGGACAGCGCCGCAGGCCCCTACAGTTGATATGTGGATTTCACAAATCTCTGCTATTGTTTTAGTTGAAAAGCTGACTCATGATCTTCATCAAAAGTCAGAAAAATTCTGGAAGATCTGGGACCCACTACAATCTTTCTTACAGAGACTGTAATCTTTATTTATTTTATTAATTTATTTGTTTTTTTATTTCTTTACATTTAATATATCACTCACTTGATATATTAAGTGAGTGATAATACTCACTTAATATATCAAGTGATATATTACTTGATAATATATCAAGTATATATTATAGTTGTCTTGGAGTCTGGGAGTTTTGACTATTTTGAACGTTGCCTGGGAATATCTGTCTGTACTTTGTGTATGTGGGCTGTATGTATGTTTTTTTTTTTTTGTTTATGTTGACACTGCTGTGCTCCTTGTTTATTTGGGGTGGGTTGTTTTTGTTTACTTTTGTTGATGTTTATATGTAGTAAAAAAAAAACAATAAACAAATATATAAAAAAAAAAAATCACATGTTTGTTCTCATGGTAAATGAGCACCACCATCTTTGTACCACTTCCTGTAATCTCCTTCATCATTTCCATCAGTAGCAGTAGCCGGGTGTTGATCATATGACTCGTGAAATCATCTCATCTTATGAGCATCCAGCTTCTATGTGCCACAAATCTGGAACAAACTCCTGTGAAGTTCGTTTAAATCAAGGCTAAATCAGAATTGCTTTTGAACACAAGGAATGAAACGCTGACCAACATTTTGATATGTAATGACAACATGACAATACTGCTGATAACTTTGTGTTTTGGTATCCTTTTTATGATGTAATGCATTTTGAACTGCCTTGTTGCTGAAATGTGTCATACAAACGATGACTTCATATAATTTATTTATGAGTTAAAATGTATTTATTGACTCATAGATTTATTCCCAGCAGGACATTATAAATTAAAATATGTTGAAACAAAGACTAAATTATCCATGTCTAGGCTGGAATTGTTATGTATTAAGAAAAATATAAATATTTTAGAATATCTAACATTGTTTTAAGACCTTTATCTGAAGTTTAAATGTTGACCTGTTCAAGTCAAGGTTGACCAGAGCAAGTAGAATGACAATGACCAGGCTTCAAACTTCTGATTACTCAGAGAATTCATTTGAATATTTCACAGATAATAATATGCCAACGATGCTTTTATTGTTGCAGGTAGATGTATTGATGTAACCCAGTTCAGTTCAGTTTGCCCTTTTCAAGTAACCCCAATTCACCACATATGTCGTCTCAAGGCACTTCACACAAAAACAATTCAATCACACAAACATTCCAACTGATCCTGGTGATCAAATAGTGAATTGATCTCAGCTAATTGGTCAAATCAGTTTGAAACGTCTTCTAAAAATGGAAAGTCGTTCTCCAAAGTGATTTTAATAATAATGCCTTCATAGTGACTGGACACTGAAACTGAATAATTCAAACTCTAAGCCATGAAGCTTAGAGTTTCATGGCTTAGCATCCTTTGCAGCAAACCTCTGTGATTTGTTGTTACAAATTCTCTCTCTTCTGTTACTTAATGTCTGTGCACCTAATAAGCTTGTTAGCAGAAAACTTTCTTCTCTCCAATTATCTTCGTCCAGTTGCTGCAGATTCCTGAGCTTTATGATTCTTCGAACCTTGACCTGGCAATCAGCAGGCAATGGCTCCTTTAAGCAGCTGCCTAGCAACACATGATTATGCCACAGGAAGCAGGCGAAGCAGTCTCTCGAGTTTATCTAATTAGGAAGTGACAGTAAACAAGAACGGTGAAGGTCGACTTGTGCACCTCCAGATGCAGAAGGATTTGTGGGAGAAACGCTCTGGAGGTTTGAAAAATCAGTCTATTAAAAAGGATTTATTGGACTGAAACACCTGAAGTATGTTTGAAAAACAAAAGTATCTGGATAGGCATCTTCCTGTCAGCACTAGCAGATGAACCAATAGTGATGAACTAAGGTTCATCGAGCAATTAGTTGTCCAACGTCACACATCAACCTTATCTAACATTTATCAAAAGTTTTACAGAGATTAGTTCTGACTTCACATGCCTAACGTTCACCTAAAAGCAACAGAGGAAAAAGGAAGCAGTTTAAAGTCTTGTGAGTGATATAGGTTATAGTTTATGTTTTAAGCGTGTGTGACGGAACGACTGTGTGACCGATTTGAAATGTTTCACAGTGCCTGTTTTACTACCTCCACTAAGGTAGTAAGGTAGACACAAACACAAACCCGTTTGTGTCAGAAACAAACTCTCACCAGCGAGTGTCTGTCATCTGTTCCTCTTCTGTTCTGAATCAAAGAGCGTCTGGGCGTCCATCCATCATCCACCTGCTGTGCGAACCAACATAAGCCAAACTGAACTCCGTCCTGCGGTGGAGACCGTCTGCACTGGGCGATGGGGAAGAGGCGGGGCTGCGCCTCGGACAGATTGTCATACGTACAAACGACAAATCGCAATCTGAACTGAAGCTAACATCATTTTGTTTTTGGACTGTGGGAGGAAAGTGGACAACTCAAGGATGCATGGGGAGGTCACAGAAACTGGAGACAGAAGGCCTCAGACGGGGTTTGAGCCAAAGCCCAGCGACCTCCTGTGAGGTGACCACCACACAGATCCAAAACCAGTCAGGCACGGCAACTTGCACTGCTCTGTTTACCTCAAATTTATTCGTGTAGCACATTTCAGCAGCAAGGCATTGTGTGACAAGCAATAAACATTACAATTTGTCAAATGCCATCATCAAAATGATCAATATGCACCAAATGTATTAGTCAGTTTTCCTTTCAGCCTTAATTTAAAGGAGCAGTATTATGTATTTTCTAGGCACATGGTGCCATTCAAAGCATACTCAAGGAACTATGTTTACAGCTGCTATAAAAATTCTACATGTATCAGATATGACTTGAAAGAAATTTTACTTCCTCATTTAGAGCCATGAAATTAAGCCTCAAGAAACTCCTGCTCTTTCTGAAACTCCGCCTTCAGGCAGTCATCACAACATGGCTCCTCTGTTAACCCTTTAACAAGGTTTTTACCAGCGTTGATTTCACTGAGAAGCATAATGAGTTCAGCAGATGCATAGTTCCACAAGGTGTTTGCTAATTGCTGCTGACTTGTCTGAAGGAGCTGAGAGGGGGAGACAAAAGGGAGGGCTGGGAGGTGGAAGCCTGGAGACTGCAGCTCTGAGGAGGCGGGGCTAAGTCCACCGAGGTGCTTTGCACAATTGAAAGGTTTCCATGGGGATGAAAGGATTTCTCTAATGAAAGAATTGAAGCAATTCTCCAGGTTTGTTTTAGATGAAGGAATAACATTATAATGTGATGTAAAGATAAAAAAAAAGTTGATTTTACATAGTACTGCCCTTGTAAAAGAACTGAGTGTTTCAGCTATTTTGCGGTTTAAGATTTGCTTTCAAAATGTTTCAACCACAAAGCAAGGAAGCCAAACAATTTAAGAATGGATGCCTGCACCAATGAGGTGGAAGGACAGATCTGCTCACATGTTGAAGATGTGAGCCGATGGCTTGTTACCTCATGTAACACAGGCAAAAAATCTGCTGTTTCACATGAGAGGCTGCGCTTACAATTTTTTTTTTTTACTCCATATGGCATTAGATTCTAACTTTATGCATTAAGACAAACAAAAGAAAACACATAGCAGACTTCAGGTAATGCCCCCATGAGCAACACGACCTAATTTAGTCAACTGGTAACGGATTAATCTTCGGTATATTCTGTTTTGGTTCTGTCTTTTCTCTCTGTGTTCTTCCCTTCCTCTTCTTTGTGTCTGAACTTAAGCAGAGTGTTTTATCGGGTTATATAACTTCATTCTGACTCTTATATAATTGTACAATGAAGAGGATCAGCCTATGTTTGAGTGCCTGGGTTGATGCAGAGGTTGTGAGATCTCGTACTGCACTGGGAGTCTGTTGTTCTTTTGACGACGCGTCACCCTGAGCCATTTATGATTGTACTACAAGTATTAATGAAAAGAAAGGAACTAAATTTAATCCCAGACCTCTGCTATTTTTAGATCAGTGTCAAATGCTTTGGATCTCATGACAGCGGACAGCGTTGAATGTAAATGGAAGTCCACTCCATGTCAGTTCTGGAAGTCAGAAACGGAGTGTGATTAAAAAAAAAAAAAGAAAAAAAAAGATAATAATAATAGTAATAATAATAATAATAATAAAAAGGTTTTCTACAACCTAAATTCAAGCACATGACATATTCCACACTCTTGATTTATTGAACAAAAAATGGGGAAGCTGTGAGAGGAGATTCAAAGTGCCAGTTGCTCCTGAAGGATTTAGGACGTTAGCAATGAATCCAATTTACTTCTTTGACTAACATTAGAATGTGTGATGACCCCCGTATCAGGGGGTATCAACTGTTTTGGACTTACATAGGTGGAAATGGCCTAACACTGAGGAGGAACGTCCTAAACAAAGAATCATTGCTGCCCATCTACCTGGAAAGAGTTGAGAGCCCACTTCCAAACTACAACATTCTGCTGTGATAATTCAAAAGAATCTGATGATTCATCTGAGTTGCCGATTTTCCCAAGAGTGGTCGTCCAAACAAAACCCCTCCTGTGGGCGCTGCTTACACACACTGTTGGTTCGAGTCTTCAGGGGAAGCGGCTGTGTGTTCTTGCAAAACGAAGAGCTGCTCGGAGTTTTGTTGTTCCGGTTGTAAGTCAGGATGAGTGGGATGTGATAACGACGTGTGATCAGACTTCTGATAAGAAGACAAGCGACCAATGATTTGTTCCTCAGCCTGCTGCAATGTCCAAGCACTGAATGAATCTATTTTCAGTTGGAGGTTGTGCAGCACCTGAATGTCACACAATACTGAATGAGATTCTGATCATTAAAGGAGTCAACATTTAGCTGGGCTGCACAGTGGCGCAGTGGGTAGCGCTGTTGCCTTGCAGCAAGAAGGTCCTGGGTTCCTTCTTGCTGCAAGAAGGAACCCAGCCCGGGGTCTTTCTGCACGGAGTTTGCATGTTCTCCCTGTGCATGCGTGGGTTCTCTCCGGGTTCTCCGGCTTCCTCCCACAGTCCAAAAACATGACTGTCAGGTTAATTGGCCTTCCCAAATTCTCCCTAGGTGTGAGTGTGTGTGTGCATGGTTGTTTGTCCTGTTTGTCTCTGTGTTGCCCTGCGACAGACTGGCGACCTGTCCAGGGTGTACCCCGCCTCTCGCCCGGAACGCAGCTGGAGATAGGCACCAGCAACTCCCAACCCCGTTAGGGAGAAGGGTGACGGAAAATGGATGGATGGATGGAACATTTAGCTGTTTACCACAACAAACTAGATCTGCATCTACTGACCTCCATAAACTTTTCCCAACGTTTTATGAATTTTGGAAGAATGTGTAGCTTTAGTAATGCTACTGTTTCATATTTTCTGATATCATATAGCTTTTACCTGGAACATGTTTTTCGATCATGGTCCCTGAAGCATGTTTTAGGTGTTTCTTGCTTCAGCCCACTTGATTTCAATTGATGGCTGATTCAGAAGCTGAACTCCAGTCAACTGAAATTTGTGCATTAAAATAGGGCGATGTCATAAACACACAAGACCATAGCTATGTTTCCACCCAGTTGTCGTGCTAATTTTAAGCTGCCTTTGGACATGTTGCAAAAAAAAGAAGAAAAAAAAACAAAAAACAAAATGTCACTTAGATGTGTTTCCATCGACTGGTTTGGAGCGAATCAACCAGGCTACGCAAAGTGTGTTCTTTTTCCGATGGTGATGTTAGGTTTGCCTGTCAAAAACAGGAAGTAGCGGTTGCAAACTACAACGCCCCCCTCCAAGCTGGAGGTTAGGATTGGAGAGTTCACGTTCATCAGAACTTATTGAGTAAATGTGTTTCCATTTCCTGTTCTGTGCTTTGACTCTTTCTCAGAAATGGCAAAAACAAGAAAAAAACCCTTTGTTTTTTTTTTTTGGGGGGGGGGGTTGCAAAAATGAGAAAGTTGCTAAGCATAAAAAGTTCCTGCTTACTGTCAACACCTGAATGTCTCCACTGTGGGACGATAAAGTATATTTCTATTCCATTCTATTTTGTTGTCTTTAAATTGCCTTCAGGTGAGTGTGTGTTCATGGTGTGTGTCTCTGCATTGCTCTGGAACAAAGTGAATTGATGAATTACACACAGACTGACGTTTCCAAGATTTTATTTCTGTTCATGATGGTTACAGCTAATGAAAATCCGTTTAGATGATAGTATTACATCAAACCAAATTTAGCATAATGATAATAATAAAAACATGTAGAATACAGAATTGTGGGCTAAATGGAAAGTATGCACAACACCTGCTTGAATGTGATTTTCATTATTCAAGCTAGATAAGGTTCGCATTGTTGCTATTCAGCAGTATTTTTGTTGTGTTTTGTTTTGTTTTTATGTGTGTGTGTGTGTGTGTGTGTGGGGGGGGAAACTAATAAAACTTTATTATGTATCAAAATCTCCAAAGAGCAAAGAGCATTATAATGCTGCGACCTCAGCTCCTTTGAACGAGCAGCATAATCTCTCTCTCAATTGGCAATCTTAAAATAGTGCCACTGGGCTCCTCTTCACCAAATATAGGTTATCCAAACACTCCGGCTCGCTCCCTCTCCCTCTCCCTGGGTCGTACCATCGCAGGCAGGGAATGAACGGGAACTTGTGCGCCCGGAGATGAATTCTTCATCCCTGACCCACATAATGGCGATATATGAGGCTCGGTGAAGAGCTCCGTGGCGCGGCGGCGGCTCTCCGCGTCTCGACTCTCATCTTCCTCCGCCTGGATCCGACTCTGCTCTGCTCTCCTCTCCTCTCATCTCATCTCATCTCCTCTTCTCTCCTCTTCTCTCATCTCCTCTCCCTCTCTCCGTCTCGCTTTCCAAAAAGGCAGAGAGGAGGGAGGAACGGAGGAGACTTCTGCCGAGAGGAAAGAGCGACGGAAACGGAAAAAGTAAGTAACTCCAGAGGGAAAGTGAATGGAAATGTTCTCGCTTTCCGTGATGAGGCGCGGTTGTTCCTGGCTCTTCAGCCAGCAGAAGGTGAGTGGAAGCTGCGCTCTGAACTTAGTGGCTGAGACTGATGTAATGGGAAACCATAAGGTCTGGCGACACTAAAACTATTTCAAAAGAATACCTTGAGTATGGTTTTACTTTAAATTTATTTCAACGTAAAAAGAAAAATAACAGAGTGTATTGAGTTCCTGTGTAATTCAAAGTTTTGTCACACTTTGGTTAAATGGTAAAGCTACTACAAAGTCATTTATGCATTAAAAAAGTAACACAAAGAATCACAAAACAACAGAACAGAATGCCACCAAGAAGATAAAATATTAAAACAGAAAACTAAGTACTTCAGTTGTTATGAAAATGTTGCATATGTCAAACATGATTGAAAAGAAATGTGACTTTGTAGTTTAACACCTTAAAATCAGACACCTGTCCCTTTAAAAGCTCCTGCTCTTCCTGAAACTTCGCCTTCAGGAAGTCATCACACCGTCCCTTACAAAAAAATCCCATGAAAATCACATGTGAAAGTAACGGCTCGTCTGTCAACCCTATAACAATGTTTCCACCAGCGTTGCTCTGAGAAGCAGCTCCTGTAATGAGCTCAACAGATCTGCAGTTACACCAGGTGTTTGCTAGTTGGCTGCTGGCTAGTCTCGAGGAGTGGAGTGGGGCAGGAGGGCTGCTCTAAACTTCTGCTCCGAGGAGCAGCTTCGCCTTGGAGGCAGTGCAAGATCCACCCAGGCGTTTTGCATAGTTGAATGGTTGCCATGGAGATTAAAATATTTCTCAGTCATGCATGAAAGTATCATAGATGTGTCTTTCACGAGGGAATAACTTTATAACATCATATATAGTGGAAAAAAAGGTTGATTTCAGGTAATGCTGCCCCTTAAAGTTGCAGCTAAATGTGACAGAGTTGAGCTATACACACTTTTCAGATTTTTATTTGTACACACTGAATAATATTAGGCTATGATTTTCAGTAAGTCAGTTTTATCTTTTGGGGAAGAATGAGCTAACAAGGTAATGCTGGCGTTCACTGTAGAGCATAAAATCTCAATAAAATGCTAAGACTTATTGTGACAAAAAAAAATGTAAGAAAGCGTAAGGCTTTTAATTATATTTTCAAAACACCTTTGTGAATTTAAGAAGGATTTTTCGTGGTGATGTGATCATTTGTGATCTTTTTTTCATCCGCTCACAAATGATCATGACCTATTTTATGATATCTATAACACTTTATCGTGTTATAGATATCATAAAATAGGTTCTGGTTTCGAAATGACTTAAGTCTTATGTTAATTTCTACCAAAACACACGACAGATTTCACTCTGTGGTTTTATTTAGTTTTTGCAATAAAATAAGGTCTAAATTTCAAAAACTGCACACTCCCCCTAATTTCATAAGATTCAGAGGGAAGCAGCAGCCAAGCTCTGGTGAACAAGCCTATAGCTGGGAGTTAACACAATCCCAAGGCAGACTGTCAGTTGTTGTTGCCAGTTAATGAGTAAGAAATGAGCTCACCAATGGTGGCACCATACAGAACATACAGAAGAAAGTACAGCGAAAGTATCAAGTTGGAATTCCTAAAAGCGTTTGTAGGCATTCAGATGTCTTGATGCTTGAGTTGACTACTTCTCATTAATTTAAAGCATAAAAACAAAATGAAGTTATTGAAGCACCTGCATTTGGATGGGGGAGTGAATACTTCCCGATCTTAGCTTCCAGTATTAACAAAGATTCATCAGAGGCAGAATCAAGCAACAGCCTGGTGAAGACCCATTGATTTTCTCCTCCAGGAAACACAGCAGGTCTGCAGACCTCAGTTTGGCTATTTGATGTTAAAGTTTATAACAGTACATTTATAAAAAGGTAAAAGCCATGACTTGTTTGGTGTGGTTGATTGAGGAAACTCTTACAAAGCCCGTCGGTGGAATAAAATGAAGCACGGTGGTGGAGGGTTGATGACCTGGGATTGTCCTGCCATCACTGAGTCAAAAATGTAAATCTTTGTATTCTAAGCTATTTCTAGAGTCAAATCTGAATCTGTTGTAGATGAGAGAGAAGAGTAGAATCCACCCACCTCACTGATAGAAGCTCTGCCGGACAGGAAGTGATGACTTTTCAAAACAAACTGATTCTAGCTCTGGTTTTGCTCCGTATATCGACTGAACATTCCAGTTTGTCATCTCTTCCATTGACGTTACAGTAGATTTAAATCATTAGAAGACATCAATGTACGTCTTGATAAATGAACAAGTGTATTCTCTTTCTAATCCTGCTTCCACTTCCGTAAACTTAGCCTATACTGGAAAGTTGATCTATGAGGTTAAGTTTGAAGCAGATTGGACTGTTTGTGTGGTCTGCCACAGCTCACTGGCTTCTTCCAGGCCCCTGGCCAAGCATGAAACCAAGATTGATGATGATGGACCTATTGTTGCAGTCCTTCTGACAGTCATGACTCTGAATATAAAGACATTTCAAGCCTTATCAGAAAGGTCACTTTACTCAATATTCAGCGCACATGCCTGACTCCGCTGTGCTGCGGTTCGAGTTCGTTGTTGACGTGACAGAAGAAGAATGACATTTCTGTTGCATCCTGTCTCCCTCAGGGAGATTGGCCCAACCTTCCTGCCTGGCAAGTGGCTTCATTTTATTCCACAAATTTCAGAGTTCCTTTCCGATTTAACGCAAGTTGTTTCATTTCTACAATAAGACTGAATAAATTTAGCAATTTGGTGTTTATCAAGAAAAGTGGGGATGATATGAGTTTCGCTTACAACCGGCCGATAACCCTGCAATCTGTTTGGTGGGGGAGGTTGCTGAAACAATCGTTCATGTGGCAATAAAAGCGCCACGTTTGACACAAAAATGTATGTCATCTGTTTGAGGTCATGCTCTAAAAAAATCAAAAAAGAAAAGGAAAAAATGGTAATATTTACAAATATGTTTGACATATTAAGACGTTTGCATGTAAAGACTTATGTGACCAATTTATGCGTAAAGGGGGACATTATGACATTTCACACAATCAAGTAACTATTATAAGTTTTTATAAAATCGTTTTTTTATATACATATATTGATCAAATGTGACTTAAAAGAAATTTAACATTGCAAATGCTTTGAAATTGGGCCTCTGTCTCTTTAAAAACTCCTGCTCTTTTTGAAACTCCGCCTTCAGGAAGTCATCACAACATGGCTCCTCTGTGAACCTTTTAATAACAATGTTTTACCAGCGTTGCTCTGAGAAGTAGAAACTACAATGAGCTAGACAGAGGCACAGGTGTTTGCTAATTGGAGTTGGCTAGTCTCTAGGAACTGATTGGGTCAGTTGTCTTGACTATTAACCCAGCGCTGGCGCTCTGTACCACCAGGCATTTTGCACAGCTGAGTCGTTGCCATGGGAAATTAAAGGATTTCTGAAAGAGTCAAGGCAACACTCCAAGTTTATTTCTGATGAGCAAATAATTTTATAACATGATGCAAAGCTCAAAAAACTCAATTTTACACAAACTTGCCCCTTTAAATGTTGTGGAGGCTGAAACTATTCAACAGAGACCCGCATAACATATTTTGATCGATATGACAGAATTGTACATGATCGCACGTGTCGATGTACGGAAGCATTTGCAACTCGTACAAAGAAAAGAGAAACAGCTCAAGTCACACAATGATCTGAAGACTGAACAGAGCAGGAGTTTTTAAATTCAATTCTGATCTGAGAAAAGTCCCAAAGCGCCTGTGAAAACCTGCAATACAAAGAACAGATAAAGATGAAAGACACGCTGTGGCAGTGTAAACCCACTGACTGCTCAGTCTGTAAGATGTTCATTGTGTTCACAGCCAGGGGGAAGGAACTGTCTCTGTCAAGGCTGGTTTTTAACCAACAGCGCTCTGTAACTAGAAACAGTTTGTGTCCAGAATGTGTACGGTCTGTAGAGATGTAATGGATTCAACACATTCCTTAAAACAGTAGCTAGAGACAGAATGAGACGGCAGAGTTTTATTTAAATTGTTTATTCTAAGTCTCATGTTTTTTTTTTTTTTTTTTTTCTGCGCAACATCTATATTTTAATTTTGAAACCATTTTTATCATGTGGTAAGTGCCAAGTAGTTTCAAACTTTCTTCTAACTTGTTGAAAAATATTCAGACTTTACTAAAGCATTCATCCATCTTAGAGTCTGGCTTCTGGTTCACACTCACAGCTCTGTGAATGGCTGTTTGAACCAGAACCTGAAGCCCCAGTTGATCTCCTGAGATCAGATAGATGCTGTTGTCCTTTTAGCTGAATAATTTATCTAAATAGAAATAAAGCAAATTTCTTCCAACTGTATTTTTCCAAACGGGTGACCTTGCTCCTTTTATTCCTATTTTTTGTGATCAGATTTTGGGGTTTCCTCATCTGCCTGCTGATGGATGCAGCTACTAACATCTGAAGGCAAACAGCCAGGTTAGGGCTAGGGTTAAGGTTCATACTAGGTTTTTGTTGTATTTTTGTAAATGCAAAAAGCGTCGGAGAAGTTTGGAATTAGTGCAAAACTTTTAAGAGAGAAAATTCTGAAATAATCTAATTGCTTTTATTTAAAACAGAAAAGCACTAAATGTTTCCCACTGATGCTAATATATTATAGCAAATGGAGCAATACAGTTGTCCTTAACATATTTGTTGTTATTTGGATTCGTGTACGTAAACGAAACCAAAAACATAAAATGAACTCCGGCTAAATGTAGTGTTCAATTGTGTCAAAAGGTATGAAAATCTCATAATGTTTCTTGTCTAACTGAAGCTCATCTGATGAAGGGCTAACTGCTGCTTTAGACTCCACTGCTGAAGGAATGGCATTCTGCAAAGCTCTTGTACATTTGCTGCAGTAAGTCTGGGAGAATAAAATCTCCTCAAATGGTTTCTAAATGGACATTTTTAACTGTCAATGCGCACACTATGGTTAGAAGAGGAATTACAGAGCGCACACCCCCAAAAATATACAAAAGTTTAAAAGTAGCTTATTGTGGTGAGAGACTGCCTGTGAGCAGGTGTACGTTCATCCTTCTCAAGTTATAAGATAAAATTCTGAAGATGAGACCAGTTGGACTCTTCAGCAAGATGTCGATGACAAACTCATCGCCAAGGAAACAAACTTGGACACCCCAGATGTTGGTTGTTTCCAGCATCTGGTTTGTGTTTCATATAAATAACATAAGAAATATTTCTACTGTGAAAAAAATATTCGATGCTTCTTGTTCCGGCTGTTGTTCCACAGTTTTTTTGTGTCCGTTATTTTGTGCTGTGGAGAAAACATGGAGTTTCTATCGCACTTATCAGATTTGTGTTGGCGCTAAAGCAGAACGTTGGTTTGACGTGCAGCCCAGAGCTCTAAAGCTGTGGGGAAAAGAAACGCCTCAGAACGCAGCAGGAAGGCATTTGTCTCTGTGCAATCACTCTGCCACGCACATGGAATTCTTTATTAGTAAGTAATAAACATAAAAAAGAAAAAAAAAACATAATCCAGCATCTGTGGCACAATTTTTATAATGGGCAATTTTCTGCTTTTTTCTTTTTAGGTAAACAAAGGAAAAGAAAGGATCAAGGCCCGACAGTGCTGGATTGAACCTGAAGGTACAGTGTTTTTTTTTATTCTTTTTTTTTTTTTTTTTACCCTGCTTCACCTTCCCATCCTCTCTTGTTTCAACCTCTATTGATTACCTTTGTCCACACACTCATGAACACAATTTGAGCCAATTACTATGCGTCGTGTGCGGCGGTTGAGGGAACTGAATCGATATCAGCCTCATTCTAACATTATCCTGCTCGTTTGCTCCTGGGGATGCCTCTCCCTGTCAGTCTTTGAACGAAGTTGAAACCCAACACTGTGTCTGTGTGTGTTGTTCAGATGATGGACCATCACTCCTTGGCAATGCTGGTGTCATTTAAATTGCTCAGATTGGCTGCAGCGTTCCACAGTAACAGTTTGTTTGACAGCTGGTGGTAGCATTTCATCCCATCAGGAAACAGAGAATGACACAGCAGACATTTCTTGGCTGCTAACGACTCCAGGGCGGATGGTTTATTTCTTTGCTTGTTTTATTTAAATTGATTTGAACATCTTTTTTTTTTCCAATTTTGTTTTATTTGTGGTAACAAGAAATACAAGAACACAAGGAAGTTCAGGCTGGGTTTTCGCCTGCTGGAAAAGAGGCTAATGTACTCCAAGCTAACTAGCGAAGATGATTCTGACGTTGGTTTGTCTTGAGGCTTGTGGGGTTGATGTGGGTGTTATTGTTCAGTCAGACAGCATAACACTAAAAACACAAACTGAAGCTGACTTACTGTCTGTTTTAGACACTGGATGCTTTTTATTTACCTTTCAGTAACGTGACCAGTTCTCAAAAATAATCCTATTTTTAGACAATATTACTTTTCTTGCTTTACAACACCTATGAAGAGTCCATTTAAAAAAAAAAAATAGAACAGTTATTTTGAGTTTCAATAATTCAAACTAAAGATGCATTGATTTGAATTTTGTGTCTGATTTTTAGTCTTTGGATTTTGTAAAGGTTTGAAAAGATTAAGCGCCTGTAGATGATCATTTGTTGGGAATCGGTGCTCCATTGTTGCTTCTAATTTAAGAAACTGGTCTGGGGTCTTTTGGAGGAATTTTTCCCGCTCTCCATGCATGTGCCTGTGCTTTCTGTCAGGGGTCTCCAACCAGCGGCTCCCGGGCCACATGTGGTTCTTTAGGACTCCGCAGGGGTTCTTCAAAACTTTGGCCAAAAAATGATGAAGACCTGAAATATACTTTTAAATATAAAAGTAAAAAAATCTAATTGTAGAATTCGCTGAGGTGCTTTCTCGAACAGACTGTCTGTCAATGTGACGTGGCTCAACCAGCTTCACAGGGTCCATACAAATGAAGAAAAGTTCTACTTTTTGCTACAGAGAGCTGTTAATAATCGATTTCATTTATAAAGCCCATTAAATTGAAATCTCAAAGCTTTCCACAGACTGATAGTGGCTGCCATCGTTCACCATCAGCCCTTCTGACCAACCCCAGCAGGTCAGGTGGGTTAAGTGTCATTTGCACAAGGACACAAGCGACAAGAGCGAACCGGGAATCAAACTGCCGATCCTCTGATTACAGTGCTAACCTGCTGCCGCCCTTGACACTGTTGCCCCGGTTACAGTAAAGCGTGATCCTAATCCCACTTTCCTTTCTGACATCAAACATCTATCAGTCTTTACTTTTCAAAGGTCTGCAGTGCCACTCACTCACTCAGAGTCCAACCGTAACCTTCAGGGTATCGTGTTGGTATTCTGTCACTGACCGACACAAAGCTGCATAATTAAAGAGTTCAACTGGATGAAGTCTGTTTATGAAAGTCTCAGCCTCAGTTTGCCCAAACTGTTCAGGGAGAAAGTTCTCTGGTCAGATGAGAACAGAAGCAAAACGCCATGACAACAGTCCTGAGCCTCAACATCTCCCACAGTGAACTGCATAGGAGTGGTGCTGTCATGCTGTGGGTGATGATGCATTTCTTTTGAATACCACTCAGAGTTAATGGAAAGATGCCACTAGAACCGAACGGAATGGGTTGGATCAAAGCGTATCCCCATTTTAGATCAAGTCCAGTCAAATTCCAGACTTCAGTCTAACTGAGAGCCTGTGTTAAAACAGACTCTTTCCACCCAGCCTGACTGAGCTGGAGCGATGTCTCATAGAACGGCTGCTGCTGCTCCTCGTTTAATGAGCAGAGAGTTAAACTGGTGCAACAGCAAAAAAGAGAAACACAAATAACAAACCAGATTATTTCTGCGTTAGAGCAAAGGTGTGTCTTCCAGTACATCTAAAACATAACCCAGGTGTACAAGTTGTTTGCTATAGCTGCAGTTTGCTTTCAGACGGTGATGTAGTGCTTTAGTTCCAGAATCCAAATGGAAGGCAGCAGACGATGTGCTGCTTAAACACCTCACTGCTTATAAATTCTTGCTGAGGAAGTACAAAATTGGGTCCAACTGGCTCAACTATAACAAATTACAGAAAGGTAAACAAACTTTAATTGGTTCAGGTCAGCTTCCTCAGTCTGGAGAGTAAAAATTGCCTTTTTGTGCACAACAAACTGCATGCTAAATGACTGGGACCCAGCAGCAGCGGCGCTCTCCAGAAACACTCAGAGATCTCTGTTTATCTTCCTCTTCTTAACAATCTGAAGGCTTTCAGGTGAGCGGACTGGCCTCTGTGCACGCCTGCCCTGAAACGACCATACACTCCTGTCCAGACCTCCTGCCGACTTGGAATTCACTCTCAGACACACACACACGCACATGCACACACACACACGTACACACACAGTCCCGTAAAGAGTCCTGTAAACACACATCAGTTGCAGAGGTGTGTGCTTTGGAGGAATGAAAAATGCCCTCAATATCCACAAACACTCTCCACCCTCCAGCCCCCCCAAAGTCAACCACTCAGATCTTTAAAGGGTCGGGGCGCAGTAAACACACACGGTCACACACACACACGCCAACAAGAAGAAGAAACCATTAGGGAGATAATTCCAATTCTGCTGACAGTAGATAGGTTTTACTACTCACTCTCCCTATCACATAGTAATTACTTATAAGGCCACAGGGATTATGATGTCCCTGGCTCCCCGCTGTAATAGAGCCTGCGCTCCATATAACCCTTTAGCTTTGCTACCCAGTCTTTATCACCAGCCTAATAGAGCTGTCCCTCCCTCTCATTATCCCACCATATAATAACCTCCATCCATTAACTTAGCGCTCTTCTGCTGCTCCTCACCATTACTTCCCTCTCCTTCATCTTTTATTGTTTCTTTCCTCCGCTCCTTTTCTTCATGAGAGAGCCACGTCAGGGGCCGCACGGTGGTGTGTGTGTGTGGGGGCACGGAGGCGAGGGGACCTGCAGTGGGCACAGCCCTGGCCTGATATGACTTCTGCATCGCAGTGAGTGGAAGGAAGTCGGGAGTGTTAGCACAATGGCCGGAGCGTCCAGGAACGTCCCGCGGTTTAGAGCGGCAGAGCTTGAGGGGAAGCGGTTGGCTGTCTGAATACACACAGGTCTTATGCAATAGGAGATGTTCTCTGGTGCATTATGTACGTCCTATTTAAGTCCACATCAAGCATTCTCCTGTCAGCTCTGCCAGCTTTTTTTTATTATTTTTTTTCTAGGCCTGTATCTATTTCCGTCTCGTCTCCTCGGTGAAACGACGTGCAAAGAGCAGCCATGTTGGATGATTAGTGTCACGCGCTCTCGCTGAGTCTAACATGTGCTGCAGAGCACAAGAGTGTGTTTCCTTAACAGCCTTGTACAGGTAGACGTGTGCAGGGAATAGTGTCATAAAAAAGCTTTTTTTGTTGTTTTTTGCTTAAAGTGACAGTGTTTTGTGTTTTCCAGGTACATAGTTCAGTTTTATTGCACAATAAAGTAACTGTGATACCATCAGTTGTTTTAAAAATATTATCCAAAAAGACTTAAAAGACACTTTGTATTTTAACACCTTAAAATTGGGCCTCTTTCTGAAACGTCACCTTCAGGCAGATGGCTCCTCTGTTGACCCATTGACAGCATTTTTACCAACGTAGCTCTGAGGAGCAGCTCCTCTAATGAACTCAGCAGATTCACAGATCCACCAGGTGTTTGCTAATTCCTGATGGCTAGTCTGAAGGAGCTGAGTGGGATTTCTCAAATATGCTTGAAAGTATCACATCAACCCTCCAGGTGCGTTTTTGATTATGTAACAAGCTAAAAAAAAAACATGATGTGCAACTCAAAAAAGCTGATTTTATTAAACACTGCCCCTTTAAATATTTCTTCAGTTTAATCGTTTTAGATCTTTAAACATGTTTTAACATCAAATAACGATGAGCTGTGTGAAAACACAAGTCGATTTGATTTGCGATGTCTTATTGTCTGCTTTTTGTTTTCCTTGCTGTCTGCATGTATCTGTGGGTTTCTGGCTTCTGCCGTTTCCTTGTTTGTATTTGTAATTTTTTTTTCAATAACTAATCACCACACACCGATGAACAGCTTGACAACTTGACACATGATCACCGCTCAAAAGTGGAGAAATCACAAAGCCAGTGGAATATTTCCTGGTGAGAAATATTCCAGGCTCATGGTGACAGTCCAACGTCCCCAGTGTCCTTCTGGGGACAAAGTCCACACAGCCTTCAACATAAACTGGGAACTCATAACAACTCGGCTTTCAGAATATCCCTCCTGAAGTCCGGAGCTCCCGGAGGAGGGACTGTTGGACCAGATCAGTTCCAGAAAACATATTTGTCACAGAGAGTCCACACGTCCCCATTACAATGTTTCTGTGATTTCAAATGAAGCCATGATAGATTGTTTCAAAACTTTTTAGCTTTATGCCTTATGGTTCAACTGCAAAAAAGCAAACCAATGGGTTTGGAGGAAAAATGAAAAGGTGCAATAAACTGAATGCTTTGTCAACGTCGCAAAAACCTCCTAACCCAACACCAGCATGCCAAATGACATGACAGGCAAAGGTCAAAAGTCATTCTTAAGTTGATCTGAGAGATCCACGATGTCATAAAAACACCAAAGACATTTTCACAGCCTTGAAATTTGTTTTATTCTGAATTACAACATTATGTGCCCAACCATTCACAAACCATTGTTGCTTTGGACAAACAAAACCTGCAAATCGTTCTGAAATTCATCTCTGACATGTTTTTTCTCTCACTATTGTGGCATTTAGCAAACAAAAATCATATTGTTCATTCAAACTGAGCTGAAACAAAAGGTGTTTGGTCGGATTTAACTTCAGACAATAAGAGAAAAAAGAAAGTGTCTTTTTGTATGTAAACTGCTGGTTTCAACTGTACATTTGATTTTTTTGTTTGTTTTTTTTTGCTTCATTTTTTGGGTGTTTAACATTGAGCATAGAAATCCACAAAAGTATCTTTAGTTTTGTTTATAAAGGTGTACATTTTCCATAAAGCTTAGACTAGTGATCAAAAGTCGAACCCTTTATTCTTGTGAATGTTTGACACAAGCCTTCAGAAAAGGGAGGTTGAGATTTTTTTTTTTTTTCAAATACTCTCTGTTGATGTTGGACTCTGAACTTTAAGCTTGGAGAATAATAAAACCAGCTGAGGTGAAGCTGTTGCACCATTTTGTCCTCAGACTGAATGCGAAGCGGCCGGTCTGCAGTCCCTGCAGCTTTCACAGAAACCTACATAAATATGGAAATGGGTCAGTGGGAACTCTCCAGTTTTACATGAAGGCTTTTGGAAATATGTCATTATCATAGCGCTTCCTTCTGATCACCACCCTGTGGAATTTCACTGAGATGTGTGGAGAAACAAGCTTAAACCTCAAAAGCACCAACACTTCCCTGCCGCACTGTTCGGTATCTGTGATGCATTTCAATCATATAAAGGTCTTTGAATTGCGCCGTACCAACAAACCGCCTCGCCTCACCTTGAGTCTAATAACTGATAGAACCTCCACCCTTTATCGCAACTGCCAACAGACATCGGGAAGATATAGACTTTTGGCCTATTATTAATGCAGAAGTGTGTGGATTCAGCTACACTGGAGGGTGAGCTGTAAAGACTCTAGGATTAAATGTTACATGGAACAATCTCCTTTTCTCCAGGGACTACACACTCTTGAGTTGCTACGGCGACAGTGTTTTTGCTCTTACAGCATCTGCCAGCTGAACACAGACACCGAGCCACACACACTCAAAATACTAGACATGTAGCAACACAGAAGGGAATCCAAGCGAAGGAGGGAGGGAGAAAGAGAGGAGCAATTTGAGCTGTTTGCCTTTTAAAGGCAGATAAGAGAAACACCAACTGCTCCACAACAGCCTCGGCCAACAATCAGCCACAAATGATTTGGTCTCAGCTGTCTCATTAGAGGGCCTGGAGCCCGTGCTATCAGATTAAGGCTGTTAATGCACTTCATCAGCACCAATAAAGACAGAGGAACAGCAGCGCAGGTGCATTTGCCATTTTGGCGTCCAAAGCTCAAATGGCAGCAAGTCCTGGCGAAGAGACACAGAGCGGCCATGTTTCATCAACTGTAGCCGCAGTCTGCAGTGTAACTCATCGGTGTTGTCGTGTGCAAGCAAGAAGCTGTGACCCAGCAGAGACCCCGTAGCTAAGGTGAGCATCTGAAGGCAAGATAAATATTCGTAATGTTACAAATTCACCTTTGTGGAAGAGTGTCGAGCACAAAGAACCACAGAGTCTCCCAATCAGGCTTTGTTTCTGTGTGGTTGGATGTCGATTGGAGAAAAGTTCCACAATTAGACGGCACCGCCGAGAACCGTGAGTTTGTCATGCCAGGCCACCGGATGGCCCTGTGATTTTAGCATGTAGTTGAAACAGGCGTGAACTTTTGACCCTTAGCTTCCACCTTCTTTAGAAAACAGTAACCCGGTGCTCAAGTAACATCATTTCCTATCATGTTACATGAGCTAATATATATATATAGATCTAAATAATATAGATCTATATACAGATCTAAATATATATATATAGATCTATATATATAAATATATATAGATATAAATATATATAGATCTATATATATATAGATATGTTGATTTTTTATTAATTTTTTTTCCTAAAAACATTAACAAGAAACGCTTAGCCTGGCGGTGGTCCTAGTAAAGCATGGCGGGCTGCCAGGCCTATAATACACTGGGGGAAACCCTGCTGTTGTCGCTTTAGGATTGTAAACTGTTCACACAGAATTCTGATTGTGGTGACATCATTCAGTAGTATGAACAGCTATGCAAAAAAATATTATAATAATTGGATTTCAGCAAAAAAAAATTGGCAATGAGAACCAATACCTGCTGTGTGGATTTCAGGACCTGATGTTCACCTCCCAGCAGGACAACAACCCTAAACATGCAGCGAGCACTGCAGTAGAGTTACTTAGGTCTCTTTGTTAGAATGGCGCAATCAAAGTCCAGACCTAAATCTCATTGAACATCTGTGGCAAGACTTGTCCATAGAAATTGTCCGTCCCATCTAACTGAACTGGAGCCATTTTCCAAAGAAAAATCTGTAAAGTTTGTAGAAGAACAGGATCCTATAACTACAGTTAAAACCTTTCACTTCCCAATTTAAAAAGAAAAAGTTACTCATGTAATTTTCCCCCCATTTCCACATGATGCTCTCCTTTGTGTTTTCTAAGTATCACATTTGTTCAGTGGGAAGGCTCCAAGAAGGGAGCTCTGACCTCAGCAGCTGATGAAGCTGTTCTGTAGCCATGGCAGCATTGTTCCGTCTCTCCGTAGAGTTTCTCTGCGTTTGCTTCTATTCATACATGATGTGTTTTGTGCTGTGATGGGAAACAGGCTTCGTGGACAGAGCAGCACAGGCTATTGTTTGTCCACAGCCCGGCTCAGCTCCGCAGGAGAGTTTTAGTGGAGCAGCTCTCTGCAGCCCACTGGCTTTCTTCTTCTCCTCTCTGCTCGCGCAGCACTTTGGCTCAGTCCTGTGAGGAAACGTAGATCAGCCGGAGCCTCGTCTTATCTCTGGGCTGGATGTCAGAGCCGGGGCTGGAAACAAGCTGAGCTGTTAGTCTGTCAGCCAGCCGCACTAAATATGCTAAGGCAGGAATGTTCACAAGGAGAGGAACAGCCTCTGCTCCTCCAGCGACTGCTGCTCAGAGGCAGGTTGGGCTTCAGCAAAGTGCGCAGCAGCGTCTGCTGTCCAGGCTTTTTATTCTCATTCAAAACCGTTCCTTAGATACCTACAGTAATCATATTTTTTGATCTTTTTCACATGCATCGAAAATTTAAGTGATTTTTATTTTGTCGGCCTGGTGAGATCAAGAGGTCAAGAGGAATGGATCCTTCCAGACTCCATGGTCCCTCTCCATGCAAACAAACATTTTGATTAAAGGGGCAGTATTATGTAAAATTGACTGTTTTTTTAGCTTTTTATTGCGCTATAATGTTTTTCCCTTATTAAAAACATATCTCTAGTTTTTTTCTTGATCCTTTCATGCACAGGCACAACTTCTCAGAAAACTTCCAAGCTTCTGAACTTCTGTGTCACAGAGCAGCCCTCCTCCACTCAGCTCCTTCAGACTAGCCAGCAGCAATTAGCTGACTGGTTTGGTGGATCTTTGCATCAACTGAGCTCATTATAGGAGCTGCTTCTCAGTGCAACATTGGTAAGAAATGTTGTTTAAGGATTGTTAGAGGAGTGATGTCGTGAAGGCGGAGTTTCAGAAAGAGCAGGACTTTTTCAAGAGACAGAGGTCCAATTTCAAGGCGTTAAATTAAAAAGTAAAATTTATTCAAAGTCACACTCGATATATGCAACAATTTTTCATATCTGAAGGTAATATAATTATTTGATTGTGCCATAAAATGGCACTAATACTGTTCCTTTAATGTTTCTGCGCGTTGACCCACAGTATACTTGGCTGTCAGATCTACTTCTCTCCATACCAAATAGGAAACAGGAAATATATCCTTGAAGTAAAATTACATTCGCAGAAAAAAAAAAAAACAACTTTGAGCTATTTTTAAACAGTGGCTTCTTAGGTGCTGTGGTTTCATCCAGCTAAGGAAACCAATTTGCTGAAGTGTGAACTAGCTTTATGTAAATATTCCACCGCTGTGACAGGACATTAGGAAAAAGATGCAGCGCCCGCAGAATATTTGACACCTTGTGTGTGAGAGGAAGCAAAGAGAAAAGTGTTAAGATGAATGGTAATTATCTCAAGGAAAGAAGATCGCTTCCTGAGTCTGCGCCAGTGATCGGTCTGAAAATCATTTTCCTCTGGAAGCATTAATTAATGACCATCAAGAAGTGCTCCCCTGTTGCCGCCGCACACCCCGCTGTGAGCTGTCTCCTCAAATTCAGCTGTTTTATTTTAAACTGAATTCTTCTGCTTCCTTCCTAAAGTCAGGTGGTCGGCAGCTCAGAGTAATGAGATTTTAGGTTGGGTTTCATGTTTAATCACCCTCTGTTCAAATTTACAATCTGCAGGGCGTTTTTTTTTTTTTTTTTGGTTCTTTTGCTTGGTTCACACAGCAGGTTTAATTAAAAAATTACGTTTTTGTGGAAGGAGAATTTTACCGTGACGATAATATAGAAATGAAATTTAAGACAAATGTTTATACATTGTGTTTGTATTTTGAGCATCACTGCCAGTGGTTGTCTACAGTTTACTTTAAAAGCAGCCTCTTGTTCTACAGTCTGAACCTGCAGCTCCTCAGAAACAATCGCTTCCTGGAGGCATGGACTCTGTGGACTCTGTTGAGATTTTCCCCAGTCCCTTACATTTGGACGTAATACATGTAACAATCCAATATGTTAGTATTTTTTTTATTCTATAGTTTTGCTTTAAACAGTCATACTATGTAAAAACAACTTTTTTTTTAGCTTAACGTCATGCTAGAAAGTTATTCCCTCATCAGAAACCTTCCTGGAGTCTTTCATGTATGTTAGAGAAATCTTTTAATCTCCGTGGCAACCATTCAGATGTGCAAAACACCTGGGTGAACATAGATCGTCCTTCAAGACAAAGCTCCCCCGCCCTCACAGGGCAACCCTGCCCTGCGACTCCCCCACTCAGCTCCTTCAGACTAACCAGCAACAATTAGCAAACACCTGGTGGATCTGTGAATCAGTTGAGTTCATTATAGGAGCTGCTTCTCAGTGAATATGTATTAAAAGGTTAACAGGGGAGCCATGTTGTGATGACTTTCTGAAGCCACAGCTTCAGAAAAATCAGGAGTTTTTAAAGAGACATAAGCCCAACTTCAAGGCATCACATTACGTAGGCAAATTCCTTTTAAGTCATATTTGATATATACAGCATTTTTTAAAAAAAACTAAAGTTAACATAGTTACTCGATTGTGCTATAACATGGCACAATGTGCCTGGAAAATGTCACACTGCGTCTTTAAACTCAAGTATCAGAACAACAAGTATCTAAAAAGCAATAAATGCCCGACTTTTAGATAACACCAAGCACTAAATCACTTAATTTAGAGTCTGACATCGGGAAACTCTTTGCTGTTTTGCCCAGTGTTTGGCGCCGATGGTCTCTAATTTTAGTTGCAGTAGTGAGCAGAGATCTTTTTTCTCTGTCCACACATTTTCTCAGTTCTCACATGAAAAACTACCTGTCTGTGTTTTACAGAGTCGCCCGCAGCGCTGCACAAGAAAAGGTGTCTCCATTCTTCTACACGTCCGCAGTCTTATCCCACGAAACCTTTATTAATAGCTGAAACGGTATAAAACAGAGCCGACGATATCAAACGACGGGGGGAAACTGCCGGTGGGACTAATGTGGCATTATTAAAACCAGGCTGGTGCGAAACGCTGTCCGTGTGATAAAGCTCACCGTTCACGCATGTACGCACACACACCCAGGCTCCAGACAGATTTTGGCAACTTTAGTTGCGCAGTGAGGTCATTTACAGACTGCAGCACAGATGCCCGATTTGAATCCTGCAGACTAATTAAATAGAAGCCAATAAACGACCCCTTGCTGATCTGTGTGTTCCCAAAAACGAAAAAAATAAAAAGCCCAGTGAGAGAGGGAGCAGAACAGAGCACACCAGGTGTTTTATCTGACCTCTGCAGGAGGAAAAATAGGTCACCATGTTTTAGAGTCTGACAGAGAAAGTTACTGCGGCTGTTTATTTCTTCCAGGCTCATCCCACGTCCAGACATGCATGACTGACTTAAAAGGAAGATTGCTGGAGATTTGTTTGGGTTTTGAACCATTCAACATGCAGCAGGGTTTAAAGTTTGCCCCGAAAGGAGGGGAGCAAAAAAAGTCCATTACTTTCAGACCTCAATCTATTAAAAAATAGCTCTCTAAGTTTGACTGCAGAACTTCCTTATCCAAGCAAGAGCTGAACGAAATGGACACATGTGAGCCACATAATTTTCCCGTAAGGAATTTTTTTTTTCTGAAGCTTGCATTTTTTTTAATTAAAATGGATTTTTGTAGAGGTTAATATGCATTGACTGAGTGAACACACCTGCTTCTCAGATGCTGTAAAACCTTTGTGTGAACGGCGGCAGAAGACAAAGTCGATGCGAGGCAAAGCTATTTCTTAATCTCATTTACAGCAGAAGGTCTCCAGGGTTTTGGCTTTACATGGCTGGTTCTGGTTATCCTCAGCGACTCAGACAAAACTCAGCCTCCCTCTGCAAGAACCAAGCCATGGACAGCCTGCTGCTGAAAGCAGAAGTTTGTATGTACAGAATAAAAAAAGCACACATGCGCATTTTGAAGAACGGCATTTGAAACTGTCAGCAGGGACACCTGGTGATGACGGTGGCAACAGTTGCAGGCAATCTGTGGGTTGCCTGTTTGATTGCTGCTCTGTCCGTTTCAGGCGTTGTGTCCATCAGCTTCCATTTTTATTCACCGACTGATCAGAACTAATTCATAAGCATTCCTGATGTCTCTGCCAAAAGTCACTCCTCGAGTAAAACTCAAAGCTGATCAGGTACGAACTGATACTCACTACAAAATCAAGGCCTGAATCCCAAAGCCTCATCGTTGGAGTCAGCCTCCAGCCAGGACACAAGAGCTTTGAGCCTCTTTCTTCCAACCTGCTGGTCAGGAAAAAACCCTTGTTTAAAACCCTCAACGTATTTACTGGAGAACTCATAGAAATGCTCTGTGTATCCCACGTTTCTGCGCTCCCATAGAGACAGGAGAAGTCTCTTGATGCGTCCCCCAACAGACCCCTGCTGTGGCAGCCTCTCTATCCCTCGACGAGAAGGATACCGTCTTTGGTTTGTGCACCCAAAGTACCAGAGGTTCTGCTGAGAAACTCCAGCTGGGATCCCTGCCTGAGGAGAATGAGTTTTTTCTGTTCCGTTAATTTTTGGACTTTTGGACATTGCTTTGACCTGACTGACGATCAACTCAAAGTGAGACCATTCCATTATTTAAAGATATGGTAAATTGCCTTTATGTTGCATGCTAGCCTTATATTTTTCTGAAATTCTTATGCTGTGTTGTCGCTCTCCAGTTTTCAGTCTTTCACGTCTCAGAATTTATGTGGAAGCTTAAACGTTTCAATGGTTTAAGCATTGAAACGTGGATGGTTCAATCGTTCAATGCCCGTTGCCCATTCTATGCACTGGGCATCGAATGCACTGCTGATTTAACAAATGATTCATGACGTTTTGAAATCCCGTCCTCTGATTTGCTTCACGTAAGACTGTAGGTGCTCTTTTGTCCCCAGTTGCCTTGGTAACAGTCTAGTTGTGGCGGGAACTGCTTGTCTTCTCTCTCTACATGCAGATGGTGTTTTGTCACAGAAAGTGTGGCGGTCAGGACTTCACTCATGTCCGCTTTTTGTTGCACTTCACAAAAATCACCAAACTGGATGATCAAGTCCTGAATCTCTCCAAGTGCAGCAGGAGAGACAGGCCAGTCACAGTTCACCCTGACTGGCCTGTTGTCTGGACAACAGAGATGCTGGATCAACTTCCTGCAAGTTTGATTAAAAATGGGCGAAGTCAAAAGGATCCGGTTCCGTCAGTCTAGCTATTCCAACATCTCTCTTACCGAGCCTTTTCAACTGCTGCTTCTGGGCAAATGGGTAAAATACTCAATAACTGTTTTTATTATGTGAGGTTTTTCATACAGTGATAGTGCCTCCACTGCAGCGCCGATCTGGTCTGAGCACAAACCTCGTTTTGGGTTAAAGTGAACTCAGGTTCGGTTCCAGCGCATGTGAAAGCAAACTGACCAGAGACCGCTCCAAAAGTAGGACGCAGACAACAGCGCAAGACATTCTGGGTAAATACAACCAAAACATGGCTGTGTGTCTAGCGCTGGCAGGAGAAATGTCAGGAGTGTTTTACCAAAGACAAAATAGAAATCTTACAACCACTAACATCTGATGCTGCTGCATTCCTGCTTGTAGTTTGTGAAGCTACTGCGTCTTCTTCAGATCTTGTTGTGTTGTTTCCCCTCACTTGGTGCATTCATTGCCACCACAGGTGAGGAGGGGAACAGACACGTCAAAAAGTTTGGTCTTGACAGTCCAGTGTGAAGTAGAACCACATCAGCTGAAAGTGGAGCAAATATTGTAACTTTGCTCCGCAGTCAATGCGTTTCTGATGGACTATCAGTTGTGAAAACAGCCTCAGACTAGAGTTATCCCTCCAGTCAGTTCTGCTGCTGATCCTGCCTGTCGTTCTGCAGCCACTCAGACTTGGAGAGACGGTTAGAAACGAAAAGACGCTTTTCACTGTGCTCCGGTTTCCAGAGCGAGTCTTCCCCGTTTGGAGCGCGAGCGCAGGGAGGGCAGAAACACAGCCTAATTAAAAGTTGCAACTTGGAAGCATGCTGATTGTGAATCACTTCAGAGGATGCTGGTGGGCTTATTGTTGATCTCAAGCTGCTCAAGCAGTTAATTAAAAGAAAGAATAAATAACGATACGGCAACCTAAATTGGTTACAGATTGCCGATTAAAGCACCCTGCGAGCCGGCTCCCGCTCCTTAAGCAAGCTGCGGCGTGCTGGACGCGGCCCTGTCTGAGGGCGGCCTGTCGGAGGGCGGCCTGTCGGAGGGCGGCTCACTCCTTTGGTTTTCATCTTTCTTCCTTTTTAATAGTGAACTGAGCTGTAAGCAATCATGTGCAAAGAAAAAAAAAAGACTTGTGTGGCGAAAAGAGAGAGGAACCCAACTGTTGCTATGGCAACCTGTCCTCGCTCGCTAAAAAAAAAAAGAAAAAAAAACGAGGGAGATTTTATTTTGAAGGACGCTCTTCTTTGTCTTTCCTCTTTGTTCTTTATTCGGGCGCCTGCGAGGTGATCAAAGGTGTGACAGGTAGATGAAGCAATAATAAAGCAGACACAGTGGGAGGAGGTGAGAGGGGAGTGGAGGGGGGAAGTCATTGGGGGAAGGGAAGAGGGGGATTTGGGGAAGGGGAGAATGTGGAGCTCAAAAGGACAAACTGCTGAAAGACTCTTCTGTCTAAATCACAGACGTCCAATTTGAGTCCAAAGTCCTTCCCGCGTCCTGAAAAGCCGCCCCGACTCCAGCGGTCACGGTTAGTGTCGCTCGCCGCCTGCGTGACACAGAAGGTTGTTTTCACGGCCACAATTTAAGGCAGAGGCAATAAAGCCTCACGATGCATTGTGGATTTATCCTCCACGCTTCCTCTCTCTCATCAGTGATAAACCTCCACCCCCGTTCCTCCCTGGAAAGGAAAAAAAAAACACGCATGTAGGCACCAGAAGTGGGTTACGTGCAGGAAACAGAAAGCTCTTGAGGGATGACAGGGTGGGAGAAAAAAAATCTAATAAAAAATAAAAAAATACAAGCGCCTGACATCACAGCAACAAAGATAGGAAATTTAACAGGAGAGACGGCAGATCAGTCTAAAAGGCCACAGCTGCTTCTTATGAGGAAGAGATGAAGACTTGAGGTTGGAGGAAAACAAACAGATTGCTGGTGTAAGGGAAAGGTGTGTAAGTTAAAAACACAGCTGCTGCAGTCTGTCCTGTGTGTTATGGTAGGTTGTGTTAACTTTTACCGCGTGATAAGATGATTCAGAGTGAAAAGAACGATGCCTGAATTAGCTGGTTAAATAAATGTCCTCAAAGTAATGAAGTTTTCCTGAAGTGAGGATGGAGTGTGAGTGGAAATTCACAGATTATAGCTGGAGATCTGACAGTCAGTCAGCCGGTGACTGAATCTGAGGTCAAACACTGAGAAATTGGATTTTCTTGTGTTACAGAGCTGGAAAAGGATTCACGGTTTTCAATTTCTTCTTCCAGCACAGTGGCATGTTGTTTCACTCCTGCTGCAAACTGAAAACCCAACACAAAAGCCACCGCAAGCAGCTGCATGCAGAGGTTTCCTACTTAGTAGAATTCACTTCAGTCCAGATTCAGAAATACTTTATTGAGCCCAAAGAGAAATTAAATGATGTCGTAACTCAAACATCGCACTGCAAGAGCGAAAAAGAATTTGGGGACTATTTTTTGGGGCTCATATCCTGAGACCCTTGAAATAATAACTAACTTACAAGCAGCTTTATAGCAAGATAGGAGATTGTTTTAAGTCAATAATTCCTTCATTTTTATCAAAAAGCTTTTGTTCCACTGGCAGAACATGGAAAAAATTGGAATAATCTGCTAGTGGAACCAATGAATTTTTAACCAATATTAAGAAATAATTTTCTGCTGTATCTTGCTAAAAAATGGCTTGTACATCAGTTTATTGTATTTCAAACGTACGAAAATTATTGCACTAGAAACTACAACAAAGCGCAACAAAACGATGACAACTTACTTTTTTGTGTTCAATTAACTTAAAATGTTCAAATCTAACTAACTTAAGTTAATTTACTTAAAGCAACTTTTGACTTGACTTATCTTGAAACAATTAAGTTGAATGCCAGTTTCATATCCTACGTCTGATCAGCTCAGTTTTTTACGTTAATCCTACTGAATTTACTAAGTCTTCATAACTCAAACCATTTATTTGTGTCTTTTAAATAATTGGAATCAGTAGTCAGATCTTCAAGCTGAATCTGACTGAAGAAAGTTGCTGTATGACAACAAAGTGACTGTGAAGACATGCTATCAGCTTCGTGTCTCTGCAGCAGAGACGATGTCCTACAGTAACATCATCGCTGATGGGAAGTTTTGCTAATCAACTTTAGCTGCTTTTGTATTCCCGCCATACAGTCCGTTAGACTCGGTTCGATTGGGGACAAAAATTGCAACGTTTGTTTCTCCTCTGACAGATAGCTGACAGCCCACATCGCAGGCGGATGACGGGTTCCTCCAATCATCTGTGGAGAGACAGGCCTCGGCCTCTGGGGTGAGTGCTGGATGACACAGGCCAGCGTTTCTCTGGCTGACTGGATCAACCTGCTGAGCATCTGCAGGAGCAAGAAACCAAAGAAAGAAAGAACAAGGAGTTAGTTTCTGTGCTGCTTTCACAGGACTTTATAAAAGAGTTCTGTTTAAAAGATGAAGTTAAAACAATACTTTAATTTGCATTGGATAATTAAAGAGGCAGTGTTATGTCAAATTGCCTTTGTTTTTTATTTTACATCTTGTTATGTTATTCTCATCAGAAACTTAGCTGGAGTGTTGCCTTCTCTTATGCATGTTTGACAAATTCTTTGATCTCCATGGCAACCATTCGGCTGTGGAAAATGCCTGGGTGGGTCTAGTACCGCCTTTGAGATGAAGCTTCTCCTCTGAGCTCCAGCTCTCAATCTCCTGAGTTTCCTCCTTACAGATCAGCTCCTTCAGACTAGCCAGCAGCAATTAGCAAACACCTGTTAGAATTGTGCATCTACTACATTATAAGAGTTACATCTTAGTGAAACGCTGGTCAACATGCTGTAAAGGCTTAATAGAGGAGCCATGTTGTGATGACTTCCTGAAGTCGTAGCTTCAGAAAGAGCAGGAGTTTTTTAAAGAGACAAAGGCCCAATTTCAATGCATTAAAATACAAAGTAAAATTTCTTTAAAGCCATATTTGATAAATACAGCATTTTTATAACAAGTGAAGGTGACATAGATACATAATTGTGATTCAAAATGGCACTGTGTACCTGGAAAACACATAATGTTGCCCTTTAATAATTGTAGATACTGACTTGTAACTTTTTTTCAGAATCTTTAAACCCTTTAACATTTTCTCATATTTTTATCCCACAGAGCAACACACAGTGGAAAATGACCCAATAATGTACTTAAATGAAACTGGACTTCACTCTTCACTCCCACTGTTCATATTTTTTGAAGCTTTTTTTTCTCCCAAAAGAAATATCTTCTACAATTGAGATAAATATATAAATTGATTAATGATTTAACTGTCATTAAAATAAATGACTGTGCCAGTAAATGAAACAAAAATAATAAAAAGAAGAGAAATGTTTAATAAGTGTGGTCAGTGCTGATCAATGCTGGTCAGTGTGGTCAGTGCTGGTCAATGCTGGTCAGTGCGGTCAGTGTGGTCAGTGTGGTCAGTGCTGCAACCTTATGCTTTTTAGAAACAATTGGACGAGAAGGAGAATGCAGCATAAAGTTGGAGCTCAGACGATGCAGATAATGTCTGAAAACAGAGTTAGGCAGATCTTCATCTTTATAGAGTCATTGCTGTTGGACCTCGGGTGCGTTGGCGTGGGAAACCCTCAAGTTGCATAACGGGAGGAGCCGGAGCGTCTCACTGTGTGTGGGAATACTAACAGGCTTCTTCCTCTTCCTGCTCTGTTCTGCAGGGCCCAGCAGAGTGAGATGGCAGAGCGTCCAGTTGGCCTGAAGACCCCCTGACTCCTCAGCAGAAACCTTCAACTTCAACAGAATCTGAGGTCCAGCTTTCCCCCCTCCTGCATCCTCCACCCCACCATTTCCTGACCCGTCCTCTGGTTCCGGGTCATGGCACTCCCCAGTGCCAACGAGTTCCACTGGCAGAGCCTGGCGCATCTGCCCTGCGGCCGCGTCTACCACTCTCTGTCTGAGGTGGGGGGGCAGATGTACATGCTGGGGGGCTGCGACGCTGCGGGGCGGCCGTGCCCCGGACTGGACCTGTACTCTCCTGAGGTACCAATCAGTACCACCTGGATGCTGATGCTGCACAATTAGACATATTTAGCTTTTTTTTATTTTTTATTTTTTATGTTCTCTAGAAATGAAGTGTGCCTTTTTAGATGTATGATAATCATATTAGGAGTGATTTATTTATTTATTTGCTAAACTTTATGGTTTTTTTTTATTCATATTTTTAAAAATGTGTTTATAATATGAAATGTACAGTACATTGAGAAACTCCTGCACTCTTATTCTGTTAACCTAAAATCCTCTGTGTGAAAACTACAAGCCCGACATTCCTACATGTGAACAATTTCTGACAGATGGTGAAAATATTGTTAAAAAAATAAACCTTTTCACTTTTGATGCGATAATGTAATTCAGAAACTGCTGGTGCCTTAAACCACAAACAGCAACATGAGAAGGTGGATAAGCGACTGATAGGAAATGCAGGTGAATAGCCGGGAGGGGGGGGGAGTTGCCACACCTGCCAAGGGATTGGATGTTTCCACAGCTGTGGAACAAGTAGTTTCCCTCCAAAACAGGTGGTGGCAGCAGTGACAATATTACTCTATGCTCTTATATTTATTAACATAGTAAGGCTTTAAAGAAGATAGCATTTGAAAACAAAAAGAAAATAATTATGTTGAAAACACCAATGTTTGGAATCAAAGTGGCTCAGTCTAGCCTCCACAGGAAATCTTTCTGGTTCAGCACAGGTGCTTGATGCAGATGGAGATGCAGATACTTTATTATTATTATTATTATTATTATTATTATTATTATTATTATTATTATTATTATTATTATTATTATTATTATTATTTATTAATTAGGGAGAAATTATCACCTCGTTAACTCGTGTTTTTACCGTTTTTGCCGTCTGTGTTCAGGGGGACCGCTGGATAGGCTTGGCCCCGATGCCCACCCCCCGCGCAGGCGCGGCCGTGGCCGTGCTGGGGAAGCAGATCCTGGTGGTGGGCGGAGTGGGAGAAGACCAGCGCCCTCTGAAGGTGGTGGAGATGTACAACACGGAGGAAGGCAGGTGGAGGAAGAGGAGCGCGCTGCGGGAGGCCCTGATGGGCGTGTCCATCACTGTGAAAGGTATCCATGGTTACACAGTAACTCCTCTCAATTGATCCTCTTACTAGCCATGAATCCTCTGAAAATAATACAGTTTCCGAAGACGAAACGAGCTCAGCTCTTCAATCAGATAATAACAATAACAAAAGGAAAGATGTCCACAATTTTCTCATTTTGTCTAATTAAGGAGCTGCTTTAATCAAGTCCAATTTGATATGATTAAAATCAAATTGCCCAAACAAAAATCACCATCAATCATCTCACACTTGTTCAATGGGCTCGTTGCTCGTCAGAAATAAACTTCTTAACAAGGTAATAACTGCCATGCTAAAGTTTAGCCTCTTCTAAAGAAAATGCAGATGAACAGGTTTATGTAAAAATAATAAGAAAAAACAACAAATGAAAGGCGAAGAACTGGATGAAACACGGTGGAGAGCCGGAGCTGAATTGAAGGCGCGGGCGGGCGGTCTTTGAAGCCCCGCTGGCAACAGTTAAAGCTCTCAGTCTTCTTGGATGAGTGTGTTGAGGCTTTTCACACCTGCAGTTTATACCGTTCATCCCAGCAGATCCTCCCAGGCTCTGTCGCTCGCTCCTGTGAAACTGCCATCTTCAATTCATGTCGAGCCAAACAACCCAGATTTAGCTTCCCGTGGAACATCTGTGGACTGACCTGGATGGGAGGGATGCTCTCAATTTTTTACAAACGCTTGATGAGCTTAAAAAAGGGGGGGAAATGGAAGCGTAGGCGTAACATGTAATGAAGCCGTAACAGGAGTCGAGGTAATTTGTTAAGCAGAGTTAAATATAACCTCAAAGGCACATGTTGACTACATTCTTGATGCTTGCTTCTCATTGGTTCGTTTTGTTTGCTCATCACTTCTCTATTAATTCCACGCCTGAAAAATACTGAACATCTCAGAGCTTCCATACAACAGGCCATGCATTTCTTGAAGCAGAAAAAGTTCAGTAACATTTCAGTAAAATGTTACTGAACGTTTTTCATTTCTTCTCGTCTTCATGCTTAGAGAAAAACTTCGACGTCACTAATGCCTGGGTCACACAGTAAGATAATTCTGATGATTTTTGACTCAACTGCATCACTCTGTGTACCATGGTCTGCTTCCTTTTACACTGCCTGGGTGTGTGCGTGTGTGCGTGTGTGCGTGCGTGCGTGCGTGTGTGCGTGTAGGTGCGTGTGTGTGTCTCCTGGCCTTTTCCATGTGACTTTGTCATGGATTGAACATAAAATGTCACAGTTCTTCCTTTCTTCATTCCTCCAAATAACATCAACCCAGGTTATTAGGCCAATCGAGTTCTGACATTTGTAAATCAATCCTGAATTGTCCATGTCGGCATCTCAATGCATCAAAACTTTTCACACACTGATCGTCCAGGATTTTGGCTGAAAGGTTAAACTCAGCATTCAGAAGTGAAATAGTGTTTTATGGAACATTTTCATTGGCTGTGGGAGTTATTGATGCGTCACACCAGAGATGTGTGATTAAAAAAACAAACTAAAAAGTAATGAAATCATTTTCATCCCTTTTGTGTTTAAAAGGAACTGATTTATTTATCAGCCATGTAGAGGTGTGAGTACTTTAACATCAGCTCAGCGTCGCACTGAGCTTTGGTTCACTTCCGTTTCCACCTGAAGTGTTGCGTGTTGCGTTCGCTGTGGGTTTAGCTCTGTTTTTAGCCTCAAACGAGTGTGTGTTCAGTGTCGCATCTGTCAGCGTCTGCTGGAACAGACAGATGGCGTTCACACACAGCCGTATCTCTCTGAGTGATCTGGGAGGTAAAAAATATCTGCAAATCGGTGAATCTGCCAATACTGAATGGGGATCTGTTGTACATTAATGCTGTTGCATTATTTTTTTATTATAATGAACAGTTCTGATCAACTAAAGAGAAGTTTCCTAAAACGTATGTCTGAGGCAGATAGTCGCGCTCTGGCTGTGGGAGGCATGGCTGCTGACCTGCTCCCTCGCAGCGTCCTGCAGCAGTATGACCTCAGAAAAGACGTCTGGGCGCTGCTTCCTCCCATGCCGACTCCTCGCTACGACGCCAACTGCCACTTGCTGGGCAACAAGCTTTATGTTGCAGGTAACTCCAGAGTAAACAGACTTTCTACTCTGCTTTTGGCACCTTTTCCAGAAAAATAAAAGACTAAACAAAACACACAATTGTCTTCCTGAAGGTGGTCGTCAGTGTAAGCGACCGGTGAAAGCTTTCGAGGTGTATGACACAGACGCACGCTCCTGGACCTCGCTGCCCGTTTTGCCGTGTAAGCGCACCTATGGCGGTGTGGTATGGGACTCTGCTGGGAGGCTGTGTCTGCTGGGAGGACTGCGGCAAGGCGGAGGACACCAAAGCTCCAAGTTCACCAAGAACGTCAATATTTTTGATACCAATCAAGGTACAGAAACACACGCGTTGTCTTCAGGGTTTTTTGTTTGCACCCATTGGAATGTTTCAGCCATTCACCGATCTTTAAAAAAGCCTGACCTTTAAAATCGACGATTCCGATTTTGGCCGATACCGATTTTTTTTTGTTTGTTTGAAATGTGGCTAAATATAGCAAGAAAGCTCCTGATATGGCAACAGTGTGGCGACTGTTGTTTACTGCAAACATGCAGATATGAGCTGGTGGGCGGGGCTAACAGTCAAACCTCTCAGGGCAGAGCAGAAGAGGACAGTGGTTGATCACACGTTAGTATAGGTCATCACTGATCTCCCAGAAGGCAGGAAGTTGGCTCGGATAAATCAGTTGGCCAGTAAACTGGTGAACTGCATATGTGCCCTACTGGTCATGCAGTAATTATTCTTATATCTTGGAAGATTTAGGGGTTAAAGTAATATTTCAATTTTATCAATAAATATATATTTTCAATGCGCCAGACTGGCGACCTGTCCAGGGTGTACCCCGCCTCTCGCCCGGAACGCAGCTGGAGATAGGCACCAGCAACTCCCGACCCCGTTAGGGAGAAGGGTGACGGAAAATGGATGGATGGATGGATATATTTTCAACGACTACAATTAATATTAATAAAATGTCCCGGTTTGACTACTTGGAACTTGATCTACTTTAGTATATTTCTACTCTTATCTCTGGTGTTAATACAGTATCTATGATATGATAAAACAAAAAAAAATTTTCAAAAAATATAATTTCTTAACACAGAAAAGGTGTTTGTAGGTTATTTGTTGGTATTAAGCTTCAGATAAATACTAATCTAACTGCAGACTTTGAACACATCTTCGCCACTCTTTCTGCATGTTTAGTTTGAATCGACTGGAGAACTGGGATCGTATTGAGCATTGTTAGTGTTTTTGCGGCCAGCCATGAGAACCACGTAGAGCAGCAGAGTTCGATCAGCGGGACTCCACTTCCAGGAGTCGGTTATCTTTCTGAGAAGTTGTGGGTGGCAGCCTACCTCCTTCGGCGTTTTCTCTAAATGCTCAATATGAAGCCTTCTCCCTCACTCCCTGTTTATTCTGAGCAATGTCTGAAACTGACGTGATGCTGAAAAACTGAAAATGACTTTTGCCTTGTGTGTTTTTTTTAAATTAACAGTTGCAGAATCTTTGGGGCCTGCTGACACACACAGTATCATCTCTGCGTAGCTTGTCAAAATTGTGTTATAAAATAGCTGAACTTAGCTGGGAGCTCAGGCATCGTTGTCATATAAAACTTCAACAGTCAAAGGTTTAAGCTCCATGGTTGATGGAGTCACTTCAACTTTTTTAATCCAGCAATGGAGGCATTTAAGGTGGCGAAAGATAGTTTTTTTCCCCTTTTCTTGACATCTTCTGTCCTTAAAAAGTACAGTCAAAGAAAAAATGGGCTTCTCTCTCAGTCAAAGTGTATTTACAAATAGATTTGACATTCTTCTCTCGGTAACTCCTACTTACCGAACGCGAGGAGCAAGGAAAAAACCCCGGAGGAGATGACATTGATTAGGACTCACATAAATCTGATTAATGAGTAAAGCTCTGGGCACAGAGCCGTGTTCAATTATTTAGCTGAATGTGCCACCGACTCCAACAGATTCCCTTCCCTCCGATCCAAACGACGAGTTGCATTTATGCCGTTCGCTGTCAGCGTCTCCTCCAGTCAAGTGCCATCGGCTTTTTAATGTTGAGTTTTCCCACCGTCATTAATGACGGCAATACTGTGAGCATGGAGCAGACTGAGCACACTCAAGACAGTGTGTGCACACTGTACACAACAGCAGTGTGTGCACGTGTGTGTGTGTGTGTGTGTGTGTGTGTGTGTGTGTGTGTGTGTGTGTGTGTGTGTGTGTGTGTGTGTGTGTGTGTGTGTGATGGGTGGAGCTCATGACTTTTCTGCTTTGCATTATTTTTGCGAATTGATCGTGATGCCATCTCTGGGAGGCATCACTATGAAGCTAAATATGTTTGCATTTTTCTCTGTAATGGCATTCTGCATGTAAGAAAATGAATATAAAGTATGGTTGTAAAAACACACTAAAAAGAAATCTTACAGTTTTTACTCGTGATGGTATATTTCAGAAGGCAGTTACTTTGACTATCAGTCTAACCGTAGCTGTGTGACAGGCAGGACGTTGTGCTATGGGTTACCATGACACCGACATGCTGGCTATTAAAGGTGTGCGATACTGAATACTTAATGTTGATCTGATTCCAAGTGAATGCAGGACTTGCACAGTCAATAATATCATTAATTTAATTCAGTTCAGTGTATTTATAAACTGCCAATTCACAACAAATGTGGTCTCAAGCCACTTTACCAAAAGAGTCACTTCAATTAAATCATATATACATTATAATTGATCCTAGTTATCATAGTCATCTGAATAGGCTTGTTAACACAAAAAGTCGTTCTTCCTCTTACTACTTCCTGTCCTCTGCCTCTTCTTTTTCATTTCAGTAGCAACATCTGGTTGTTGATCATGTGACTCGTATGATGTGAAAAAAGTATTTCTGTTGCAGTTTTGCAAAATACAATAATTTTGATATGAACAAAAAAAAACCCTTCATCTTAGTGCAAAAGATTGACATAAAAAAATGTGTTGTTTTTTTTCCAAAATCGGTATGTTTTCATTAAGTGAATTTATTTTTGAAACGTCAATTTGTACAATTTTAAGATTAATGGAAAATCATGGCTGCGACAGACTAGTGACCTGTCCAGCGTGACGCCGCTTCTCACCCGAAACGTTCGCTGGCGATAGACACCAGCACCTCCACTAGGGACAAGGGTGTTAGAAAATGTGTGGATGGAAAAATCATGGCAACAACGAATATAAACAGTTACATAAGACATTATTCATAATTCAGCCATAATGCTGGTGTTCGTCACCTATCAGCCAATCAGAGGAGACGTCAAGGCGTTGGAGCGACAAGCCCCGCCTCCTTCGGAGCAGCTATTTATGCATCGTTTTGGGGAAATTGTTGTCTGTGATTTTACAGAAGTTATGGAGCTAAGAGGTCCAACACTTTCAAATGAAAACTCAACTTTTGATGAACTTTGAGAAGCAGTGAGAGTTCTGGTGGAGCCAGCTGCACAATATCAAGGAGGCCGACGAATAAACACATTTCTGCTGCAAACAAACTGACATCATGTGAAAAGTGTTTCTGTAGCAGTTCTGTATAAGAAAAACATACATTTCAGTTGAAGGAAATTGAAATACCGCCTCAACGAAGCACAAAAACTTTGTGTCAAAAAACTTTTTCTTTTCAAAAATTGCATGTTGAATTAAGCACATTTTATTTTTTTAAATCCCCATTTGTGCAATTTAATGACCAATTAAAATGCACTTACACAAAGAAGATAACTAGAACCATTGACAAAGCTCAACTTTATATTTACAGAAGGTTAGAAACGTCTTTTCGCATGCTTTCACATTCATAATGTTACCATAGTTGCTTACAAACATTCTGCGACTCAGCTCTGATGTCAAAAATAAAGACATCTGTCCACTTTGCTTCGACTTGACACCTTCTTGCTGATGGTAATGAGAGAGAGGTTACGGTGCAAACAGGCTGGTTCCGTCAGACTTGTGCCTCCATCCAGCCGACGCGGCCCGGAGTCACAGGTGAACAAATTGAGGGGGGGAATGGAAGAAGAAATGGGAAAGAGAAAATCAATAAGTCATTCCAGACAGCCGGGCATCCAGTCACACTTAGGGATCGGTCGAATGGAAGCCGAATAAAGCAGAACACGGCGGCGATAACGTTAATATATGATAATGGGGGGTGGAGATTGACTTGTGTGTTTGGAGAGAGAGAGAGAAAAATGGAAAGGGGAAACGCTTCCCAACACACACAAGCGTCCCAGCATCCCCGCTGAAGAGCCCACAGCCGCAGTCGCTTTCTCCAATTTAATTCTGCCTGAGATGAGATGGGAGATGAGCTGCTGGGGGATGAGGACCGTTTCAAATTACAAGATCCAGAAACAGATTACTTTATTATCCATCTGCAGCAATATTCCTCCACACAGACACACTGCCATGCAATCTGCCGTGACACATTGATATTGTATTACTGTTCCATCTCTCCAGCATTAAGGCGCACGCCTGTTAGCGGATGTTGTATTCTGGGTTACACAAAAAAAAAAAAAACACCCAAAGTCTATTTGTGGAGAGGAAATTGTCGCACTTTTAGCTTCTTGAGACCAAAATCACAGTGGAAATGTTTTCCAACTTTCCTTTTTTGCTGCTTGTCGACTTTATGAACTTAGATTGAAAAAAAAAAAAAACGACAACTGTAAAACATGTTGCCACACTTTGGTCGCTTTTTCTTTTTTTACAGCAACTTTTTCAGAGACAACTTGAATGTTCATTTCCCCAAGCTTACTGTTTTAAATTCAGCCAGCGACAGCAGAACAATGCAGAGATGAAAATGAATGACCTTTGTGGATTTGAGCGCAGAAAACTCAACCGCTGAAACAATCACTTGTTCTCCTCCTTCAGCAGGAGGCAGACGCTGACAGGTCTGGAGAAACTGGAAAGATTACGTCATTCGATTCAGCGTAAAGAACACTGTCCAGCTTGAAGAGAAACAATTTGCAGATCAAACTACATAAGACCACAATGATTATTGTCAGCAAAAACACCCAAATATGCTTACGTAATTTTTTCAGTTAGATGAGTTTAAAAGACACCTTTTACACAATTTAAAAGGTTCTTACTACAAATTAGTAAATTAAAGAGATAAAACAACCCTCACATCTACATGTGATCAATTATATCTAGATAGAGGTGAGTGGTTTTCTATAGCCTATTGGTTGCTTTGCACAGAGAGAATCGGGTGACACTTTATGTGACGTGCATAAGACTGACAGGAAACTCATAAATATGACATAACAGTTATGAATATAAAAGAGTCTTCATGATAGTTCATGACTCTGTTCATGAGATGTTCCTGGGTAAATAATGGCACTTTTAATGCAAAGTTGACATTTTAAATTGACTTTTAATGCAAGTTTTAATGGAATTTTGCATTAAATATTTCATTATTTACTGAATAATGCCAAGTTGACACTTTTAATGCAACTTTGCGTTAAAAGTGTCATTATTTGCCGAATGACGCTTCATGAAGACATTCATAAAGACTCCTTCATGTTCGTAACAGGTGTTATGACATGTTTATGACAGTCTCGTGTCAGTCTTATGTACGGCCCTTCAGTGTTGCCGAGAATTGTTTCTGCTCCCAAGTTTCTTTTTGTCATCTTTATGTGCTGAAGAAAAAACAAAAAAACAAACAAAAAAAAAAAAAAACAGAAAATAAAAAGCTTCATAGTTAGTGAGCAAAAAACCACATTCCAATATTTAATATCGGATTTGTATCAACACTGAAATGGTTAAAAAGGACAACATAAGACTGGACGAGAAATGAGAGATCAAAACAGTCTTTTTGTCCCATCAAGTCATAAAAACCCCACTGAGGTAGAAAACATTCTGTTCAAAAGCCTCGTCTCTCAGTCAGAGGTGTTTGAGATTTCACGTGTGACAGGCGCAATCCATCAAAGCTCAAGAACTAATCACCATCCTTCTCTAGTTTTAATCACCAGGGAGAATTACAGAGCAGAGCTGCGGACGAAATTAAAACCAGGCAGACTACAAAGCCCAGTCTTCAGAAAATCCCTCATCTCCTTCATGCTTTTGTCTCTGCCGTCATCTCCCTTTTCCTGCGCTTTATCTCCGTCTCTCTATCCTTGTGATGTATGCTGCTGTTAGGCCTGCGTCACACAAAGACCGAACATGTTAATGTGAAGCCTTGTGTGATTCTTGGTCCTGCTTGGCAAACTGATGGAGCTTAGTTCTAGAAGATTTGGGCCGTTCTTATGAAATAAAGATTTATGCAGAGACTGAATAGGATCAAATGGTTTTTCAGACACGTGGCAGCAGAGGCGCCGTATAGGAGGGAAAGTTATGACAATTCCAAGGGCCCCTGACCAACAGGGGGCCCTCCACAATTTTTATTTATTTATTTTTTGTTCATGGAAATTTTTACAAATGGGGCCCTGTCAATTTCAAAATTAATTATATTGTGTTTTCTAAAGTAGTTTTTAGCAGTAAAAATGAAATGTTACCCTCCCTGGATCTGCATGAAATGCTTCCTTACTGCTTGAAGCTTCACAATGTTGAGCAGCGGTCAGCAGAAGACAAGAACGACTGTGACAGTTACTGAGCTGCTAAGAAAAATAATAACGTTAGGGTTTTAAAAAAACAGAGAGACAGAGAGAGAAAAAGGTAAAAGTGTCAATTTATAACCCAGTTTTTCTCCGAGAGGCGGGTAGACTGTCTGAGAACATCAACCATTCAGCATAGTTAGCTTAGCTACAGACTGTTTGCCTCCATTTCACTAACATTTAATGAATTAAGGGAAAAACTGCCAACATACTCATATATTTAACTTGTCTTGTACCTTTTACCATTTAACAACAGGTGAGTCAGTCAGCAGCAGCTCCAGCCATCCTCCCTCCCGACCCGTCCTCTCCTCAATGAAATTAAAGCTGCAGTATGTCACTTTTATGAAAACATTTTTTTTACATATTTGTTAAAACTGTCATTATGTTGTGACAGTGTGGCACGAGAGATAATCTGTTAAAAAATCTATTTCCTCTGTCATCTAGAAACAACTAATTTGAGTCAGGAGAGTTTTAGTGCTGTCAATCACAATCTCATGTGGCTGCTCATCCCTCTGCTATATATATATATACTGCTCAAAAAAATAAAGGGAACACTCAAACAACACAATATAACTCCAAGTACATCAAACTTCTGTGAAATCAAACTGTCCACTTAGGAAGCAACACTGATTGACAATCAGCAATGATTTTGTTGTCAGCACATTCAACTTTGTACAGGACAAAGTATTCAATGAGAATATTTCATTCATTCAGATCTAGGATGTGTTATTTGAGTGTTCCCTTTATTTTTTTGAGTAGTATATATATATATATATATATATATATATATATATGCTTCAGGTATGGGCAGATGCCCATACCTGAAGCACTCGAAACTGCCAAACAGAGGCTCCAAGCCTTGGCCAGCCGCCTAGAGAGATACACAAGGGAGAATGAATCCAGAAGGATTAACCGGCTCTTCTCCACTCAACCAGCTAAGGTGTACTCTCAATGGCAGGGTAATAACAACAGAGCAGACCCACCCAGGCTGGAGACTGAACAATACTGGAAAGGCATATGGGAAAGGGAGGCGTCCCACAACAGCAATGCACAGTGGTTGATCTCTCTACGAGAGGACCATAGCAACCTCCCTGAGCAAGCCCCGGTAACCATCACTGTGACAGATGTCCAAGAAAGAGTCTCAGGTATGACAAACTGGACAGCACCAGGGCCTGACATGATCCATGCCTACTGGCTAAAGAAACTCACTGCCCTCCATGAGCGACTGGCAGGCCAAATGAACCAGCTGCTACAAAAGTGGGACTCACCCTGAATGGTTAACTGAAGGGCGGACAATCCTAATCCAGAAGGATCCATCAAAGGGTCCAGTCCCACCCAACTACCGACCAATAACCTGCCTCTCCACAACCTGGAAGCTCATGTCAGGCATCATAGCGGCCAAGATAAGCAAACACATGGATAAGCACATGAGCATGGCACAGAAAGGTATCGGTGTAAATAGCAGAGGAGCCAAACACCAACTCCTCGTAGACCGCACAGTTGCCCGAGACTGCAAAACCCGACACACCAACCTGTGCATGGCTTGGATTGATTACAAGAAAGCCTATGACTCAATGCCGCATACTTGGATCATTGAATGCTTAGAGATGTATAACATCAACAGGACTCTGAGAGCCTTCATTGCAAACTCAATGAGACTGTGGAAAACCACCCTTGAAGCCAACTGCAAACCACTTGCACAAGTGTCCATCAAATGTGACATATACCAAGGAGATGCTCTGTCCCCGCTACTGTTCTGCATAGGCCTGAACCCCCTCAGCCAAATTATCAACAAGACTGGCTACGGATACCGACTCAAAAATGGGGCCAACATCAGTCACCTTCTCTACATGGATGACATCAAGCTGTACGCCAAGAGTGAGCGAGACATCGACTCACTGATCCACACCACCAGGATCTACAGCACGGACATTGGGATGTCATTCGGACTAGAGAAGTGTGGTCGGTTGATTACAAAGAGGGGGAAGGTGATCCGCACAGAAGGGGTCTCACTCCCAGAAGGAACAATAGCAGACATAGAGGACAGTTACAAGTACCTAGGTATACCACAAGCAAATGGCAACCTCGATGAGGCCACAAGGAAAGGAGCAACAGCTAAATACCTCCAACGAATAAGGCAAGTCCTGAGAAGCCAGCTCAATGGCAAGAACAAAATCCGTGCGATAAACAGCTATGCCCTGCCAGTAATCAGATACCCTGCTGGAATAATTAGCTGGCCAAAGGAGGAGATAAAAGCCACAGATATTAAGACTAGAAAGCTACTAACAATGCATGGAGGGTTCCATCCCAAATCCAGCACCCTGAGACTGTACACGAGCCGCAAAGAAGGAGGCAGAGGACTAGTGAGTGTGAGAACCACTGTCCAGGACGAAACAACTAAGATCCATAAATACATCAGGGACAAAGCCTCAACAGACAATGTGCTCAGTGAATGTCTCAGACAACAGGGAACGGAGGTTGAAGTGCCAGAGATACCATCATGGGAGGACAAGCCCCTACATGGGATGTACCACCAGCAAATAACCCGAAGTGGCTGATATCAGTAAATCCTACCAATGGCTGGAAAAAGCTGGGCTCAAGGACAGCACAGAGGCCCTCATCATGGCCGCCCAGGAACAGGCCCTAAACACCAGAGCAATAGAGGCCCAGATCTACCACACCAGACAAGACCCAAGGTGTAGGTTGTGTAAGGAGGCCCCTGAGACAGTCCAGCACATAACAGCAGGGTGCAAGATACTGGCAGGGAAAGCGTACATGGAACGACATAACCAAGTGGCAGGCATAGTGTACAGAAACATCTGTGCAGAATATGGACTGGAAACCCCGAGATCAAAGTGGGAAACACCCCCAAAGGTGGTGGAGAATGCCAGAGCTAAGATCCTGTGGGACTTCCAGATCCAGACAGACAGAATGGTAATGGCGAACCAACCAGACATTGTCATAGTGGATAAACAACAGAGGAAAGCCGTTGTGGTAGATGTAGCAATACCAAGCGATTGCAACATCAGGAAAAAAGGAGCACGAGAAACTGGAGAAATACCAGGGCCTCAGGGAGGAACTGGAGAGGGCCTGGAAGGTGAAGACCACAGTGGTGCCTGTGGTCATCGGGGCCCTCGGGGCAGTCACCCCCAAACTGGAGAAGTGGCTACAACAGATCCCAGGAACAACATCAGACATCTCAGTCCAGAAATGTGCAGTCCTTGGCACAGCCAAGATACTGCGCAGGACCCTCAAGCTCCCAGGCCTCTGGTAGAGGACCCGAGCTCAGAGGATAAGAACCACCCGCGGTGGGTGAGAAGGGAATTTTATAAAATTAATTGACAGCGAAGTGGCTTAAAAAAGCAGACATTTGTTTTTATTTGGATTAACAAAGCAGGTTTTTGTACAAACCTCATCTCAGAATTTAATAGTCTTTTCCTGTGTCATTCCGAATTTTGTTTTATTTTACCCATAAATTAATTTGTGCAGTTCTTTTGCTTCGGTGTGTATGCATATTTGAGTCGCTCAGACTTGTGGTGTCAGTTAAATGTCGGTGATCTCACGGCATCAGAACGCAGCTATTCTGTTGTAGATCAAGCTTCTCCATGTGGTACGGCTGACACAGTGGATCAGGAAAAGGGAAGAAAAACAAGGAAACAAAGAAAGATTTGAGTGGTGGAAAAAAAGATGATGTGTTCAAAACTAACTTTACCTGCTGCATCAAATTGTACTAAACTATACATCAACAAATCAGCTCTCATTACGAAGGTAGGAGGTGGAACCTTAGATGCATTCACTGAAAGCATCTTTCAGTTCTACAGATGATGAGAGCTGATTTTTGTTCAAATGTGTCCACTGATTGCACATGACATCACAAAGAGAAGCAGCTTTTCCCTGGAGAGGAGAGGAGAGGAGAGGAGAGGAGAGGAGAGGAGAGGAGAGGAGAGGAGAGGAGAGCTGGGAGTTCTCCTGGTTCTCCACGCCAGAACTGAACCGGACTGGAAGACTCAGGGACGATTCCCCATCTGGCCTCTTATCCCTCTCTCTCCCTCTCTCCTTAATTTTTTTTTATTCTCTCCACACTTTGTCTGCTGCTCGTTTCAGCAGCAGACCAGAAATTAATCAAAAGAAAAGAGGGATGCATTGCAGAGAGAGGTTAGAAGAAAAACAAGGACTGAAGAGCAGGAATGAGATAAGCAGACAAAGAGGAGAATCTTCTTTTTTTTTCACTCCTGCTCGATCGCGCCATCATTCTAATTCTTACTGACTCCCTTACATCCTTAATGAAGTTATCTGTCTTCCCTTGTCACGATTTTCTCCTGCCTGGCCTTCCCTCAGATAAACAAGATTTGGCAGCAGCTTTAAGTCTGAAAGCAGAAAGAAAAACTTTCCACTGGATCTGTTGGGAAAGAAGAAAACTTCATTTTGATGGCTATGTTCTCATTTAATTAGTTTTGTTTGTTTGTTTGTTTTTTTTTTTTTATAAAAATAATCATCTGGAGCCTTTCAGGTGGCCGTAAATGAAATGTTTTGTCTTTGTTAAACGATGTAGATTTAAGGAGATTAAACATCAGATGTAATATCTTCCACACCTGCGGCTCTGTTCAATATTTTTAATGGGGTTACAGGCATGTTGGGATTTTAGCCTTCAGTCACTGCTCCTGCGTACAACCGATTTCACTCATGCTTATGACTGCAGCTGCGCTTTACTCCCCTTAGTGTGGCTTTAGTGGCAGCACCGTTATAACTGCTACGGCGGTTACAAAGGAGATCAAGCCTACCACAAGTAAATACACTTTTATGAGGAATGAAAACACTACAATGCCACCCAAATACAAACACAACATGGACTGATCAAGCGATCTAAATAAATCAAAAATCCAAAGGCTCCAACGACGAAAAGTGAGCCTCATGCCGACACAAATTAACGCTAAACTGTGCAAATTACACGTCTAGGTTATACATTAGACTACAAAACTAATCTTTATATCTTTACAGAGCATTTTAAATGGGGTTGTAAAAGTTGCCTTTTGTCCTACCTGGTTTATTCTGAGCCGAGCATTCCCGGGAAACTACTGTTTCTCAAGCCACTGCAGAAGCAATCAGGGTTCTCTCTTGTAGTCTTGTTTAGGGCAAACAGCTTCCACTTCAATCCAGTGGAATGAGAAACTTTTGTTGCTGTTTTAGGGAATTCTGCCAAATCAAAGCTTACAGATTATGGAAATGGAAAAGCTGCCCACCCTGTAGCCCAGTGCTCAGTGCTGCCTCCATCAGATTTATGCTTCATGAATCATTCTGGTTTAAATCAGCGCCGCTTTTCCTCCAGCGTAGTCCAGACATGTTAACCAATCTCTCAACAGGCATCAGCTTCACTACCACATGGCCATCTTTGACTTTACCTGTTTCCTTCCTTTGCCTGTTTGTTCTAACCTTTTTTAGTACTTGACAGGTGTGTGTGTATGTATGGTTTGCGTGTGTGTGTGTGTGGCGGTGGGGGGCACAGAGTGTGCTCACCTCTTCTAACTGCAGCTGCCTCAAGGGTGACCTGTTGGTGCAGGTCACACTCTGAAAACTCAGCAGCGTCCCGTCTGGCTGAAGGTGGACCACGCTGCCTCAGGAATTCACCTGGCTACTTTGTGTGACCTTGCACACACACGCGCGCACACGCACACACGAACTTGGGCACACACGTTCGTTCACCCCAGCTGTCTTTTTTCTCTCTTTCTGCTTGTTCCATTCCAGGTGCCTGGCTGAAGTCCGAGGAGACGGTGGCGTTGAAAACTAAGAGAGCAGACTTTGCCGCCGCCTTTTTGCGTGGCAGGATGGTGGTTGCAGGTGGACTTGGTGAGACGGGAACAAGAAGCTCTGCTGCTCAACTATCCCCAAAATCATCGCACCACAATTATATGGAGAGTTACCAGAAATCAATAACTTGTAACATAATTCTTTAGATGTGTCAATTTGCTTAAACTGGAAACAAATACAGAAATAATTTCAAAACTATCAATACATGTGCATTGAATACATTGAATGTTTCAAGTTCAGTTTAAAGTCGAGATGGAATTATGTTGGAGTTGAACCTGGTTCTATCTGTTTTGCAGTGCAGGGGTTTTTTTTCCCCCCTCCATCTTAATGACGCTGCAGTTTGTGTTGACTTGTGTCTTTGGCTCATATTGAAATTGGCTTGATGTTCTAAACCACAAAAGTGTGACAAACATGCAAAACAACAGGAAGTCATGAAGGAAGTGGACACTTTTTCTCACTACTGTACTGGAACAGAGTGAGTCCAAATCTACAATAACTGAAGAAACTTTATTTTTTGTCATGAATAAAATCTTTTTTATTATTAAATTGCATTGAACAGAAATAATTTGGTAATCAGAGTCGATTTGTTCAGGTGAACCCCAGCCTTGAGCATAGAGCTGTGATAATAACCTGTTTAACCCCGTCAATGTAATGGATTTACCCACAAAATCATGCATAATTTTGTTGTTTTTGTTGGCTGATACGGACGCATTAATAAGCGTTTGTCTCTACGTGCCACTTTAGGTCACGAACCCTCGGCGTTGGACACGGTGGAAGCGTTTAACCCTCAGAAGAAGAAGTGGGAACGTCTGGCTCCCATGAACTTCCCCAGATGCTCTGCCTCTTCCATTGTCATCAGAGATCGCCTCCTGGTGGTGGGAGGAGTCAACCAGGTTTAAAAACCACTCCACACATGCTACACTCCATCGTGTGTGTATGTTGAAGGGATCGTCCTAATTTTTTTTTTTTTTTTTTTTGAAGTAATACTCTGTGAAGGTCTTAGCAGTAGAAGTTCCCTTATCTCGAGTAGGAAGACGTTTAGGAAAAGCGAGTGAATCTCACAGCCGGGAGGATTAAAGCCATTTAATGCAACGCAAATTGAAAACCTTAATAGAAGCTTTGTGATTTACCCGGGTTCTGACTGCAGCTAATGAGTAAAAGAGACATAAACCTAAAGCAAAAACAGCTAAACTTTAACCAGAGGTAATATTTTCAATAGTATGACTTAAAGAAAGACATGAAGTGAAGAAAACTTTAAAATGCTTGTGGATAATAAACAAAATGGAAAACAGCATGCCAGCAGCAATTACCCCTCCCCGCACCCCCCCCCCAAAAAATATCATTATGAATTACCACAAATAATTAAGATAGATTTTACAGAACCAAAGTCATATTTACTGATAATTTTTGTTTTGTTTTGTTTTTTTTGTCATGCTGATCAGCTCCTCCTCATAAACTTTTCTTTATTGCCATTGAGATCGTTTTTCAAAATTAAATGGGATTGCTTCGTTATAAAGAAGTTAAAACACATTAATCAGGTTGTTTTTATGATCTTTCATTGAATATTTTGTGATTATTGCTTTCATTTTGTTGACTTTTTTTCCATGTGGGTTTTAATTTTGCTACTTTAACCTGATGCCAGAAGATCTGAGTCTCAGCAGCAATAAGGACATGATTAGGTTTAACATGCAGTACATTAGAAAAGCACAGTTCTTTATATTTGGTCAAACTCAAACCCACATTCATGGTCTGTTTGACGCCCCTCTCTATTTATGATGACTTCATATTATTTGCAGGGCAAATCTTTACAATTACATTACGTTGTGTTAGCAGGTAAAAGTGGGATGAAATGTGAAAACGTTTGTTCAATAGGAATAAATTCACAAGGGCCAAAAACAGGGAGGAGTCAAAACTGAAGTAGAACATTTTACCTACAGACCCATTTTAAGAAATTAGAATATTATAGAAACATTTTTTCATTCATTTATTAACTCAAATCAGCTACTGGGCTATATAGGTTAATTCCATGCAGATTCATGTTTCCAATTCTTTATTTTTGTTCAAATTAACAGAAAATTCTTTTTAATAAATAATTATGAAAGTCATGATAATTTAATGATGATTTAATGGTTTTGAAATTGTTTAAAATTAGATTATTACATCAGAGCAATAATAATAAGAAAAAATTAATAAAATTCTCAAAAGTTTAAAATGATTTTATGAAATTATTATGAACACGTTGGAATTTATTGAGTTCTGTTTTGAAATATATATCAGGGCAACATTTATATGTTTGTTTTTCGGTATACCTCAGAAACTTTGAAAAAGTAGCCGATAAATATTTGTGTCACCACGAAACGTGGCCAGCAGCACAGCTTTAACTCCAGCTGGAGGATGTTCACTCATTACAGAGCCCAAGCACCGACCGCGGGGCCCCGGGGGGAAATATGCGCGGCCCCTGACTGCCCGTCTTTTTCCTGCCTCCGTCAGGTTCCCAGCCCAGCCCATGAGATCCTCTACGTCAAAGAAGAAGAGTATCTGTAGCGCGGAGCCACCGACGGATTGAACCGCCTCTTTCCTCCATCAGACTCAGAGAGCAGCGTGCGATGGAACAGGTAACACTGCCCCCTGCTGGAAGCGGCTGAGCAACGCGTGTGAGCGCACAGTGGAGCGCCTGACTCCATGTCTGCGTGGAGGCTGCATCCCTGTCAGGGTGGGATCCTTCTAAAAGTTTTTGTTTCCCTCCTTCCCCCCAAAGCCTGGACTTGTAGGCAAACCAATATGGGAAATCTGTTTTACTGCTGATATGTATTTCATCTCCTGTCTTTGCTTTTCACTTTATGTGATTTAGGAACTATAGATAAGATGGATTTTACAAAACATTTTACCTTAGTGAGATGACGTGATGACAATATTTGTAGATGATTTAATCATACAGATAATACAGGGTTTTTTTTGTTTAAGTAACTTCCAGGTTCTGTGAAAGGGGCAGTATAATGTAGGGCTGAAACGATTCCTCCAGTGATTGGAGTTCTTCCATTATTAAAATTCCTTGAGGAAAATTGACCTGCCTTGAAGCTTTGTTAATTTATGTTTTATTATTTAGCGCATTGTGTTCCGACCGGAACATTATGTGTGTTGAGCGGAGGGAGCACTGACTTCTGCCTATGAGTTGTTGACGAAAGCTAAGAATTACCATCATAACGTCCAAGTTTGGAGTTCGGCCGTGGGGATTTTATTGACTGGTGATAATGCCCTGGTTTTCATCGTTTTGGTGGACCAGTAAACATCCTGAAAATGACTGACATGATGCCTGGAGTACAACTGAACTAAACTCAGCGTGCGGCTGAGAAATTGATGCTTACAGTGTAAGTGTAGCTTTACCGACGAACCGCACAATAAATATCATATCATCCCGGTCTCAACAAACTGGTGGCAGTACATAGCTGGTAGATGAGTTTCTGAATGTGACAAACGAAGGTGCCGTAAATATCCCGTATTGCCCCAACTGCAGTTCTCAAGCTTCAAAGCTTCCTCCTTCCTCTGATCTCCCCCGCTCAGCTCCTTCAGACTAGCCAGCAGCAATTAGCAAACACCTGGTGGATCTGTGCATCTGCTGAGTTCATTATATAAGCTACTTCTAGTGAAACACCGGTAAAAATGTTGCTGAACAGAGGAACAGAGGAGCCATGTTGTGATGACCTCCTGAAGATGGAGCTTCAGCAAGAGACAGAGGCCCAATTTCAAGGTGCTAATTTAAAAGGTAAAATTTATTTTAATGATTTGACATATCATGTCAAATCACGATATGAGCATAATCATGATTTGACATGAGCATAATCAAGCATAATCAAGCAACTTAGTTACTTGATTATGCTTTAAAATGGCACTAGGTGCCTGGAAAACACATAATACTGCCCCTTTAAGTGTAGTATTTTAGTCTTAGTTCCTTTAAGATAGTGTTTTCTTATGATGTGACTCCTGTGTGGTGTACCACTTCCTGTTTGTGAGTTATGATCATGTATATGAAATTAACCATGCGTGAAATGCTGTTCTTTTCAGAAATTTCATTCTGCATCATTAGGATTTTGTGTCACAACATAAATCAGTGGATAATTATTTTGTGGAATGAAAGTGACATATGCTTTTTATTATCATTTACTTTATAAATCTGAAAAGTGTGGTGTGCATTTTTCATGTATCCATTCTTCACGGTGCATATAATTTTACTAGAGGTCCGATTGTTACACTTTAGTGTCATCTGATCAGAACATCGTCTTCCACACTTTTGCTCTGTCCATTAAGCCACATCTGGCTGCAAACTGTAAATTCAGACTTTTTATGGCCTCTTCTCTGTCTTTCTTTCACAAAGACCAGATTTGTGAAGTTCACAATTAATGGTTGGCCACTGAGTGTATTTTTCCATCTGACCTATAGATTTGTTATTCACTAAATGCTTTTCCAAACTTTGTTGCTATTCTGCTAATGTTGGAAAAAGACAAATTTCGCATTTGCGGTATTTACATTAAATAAGAAACTCTGTTGAAATCACACTTGAATAAGTTAGTTCATGAAGAAAAAAAAAACATGCTGTATCATTGCTCTCCTCCCTCTTTCTTGTCGTCTTCTTTGTCCTTTCCGCCAGCAGAGAAACCCGACTATTGGTCGCGGCTGGTGTGGAACGAAAAAAATATTTTCATTGCAGTTTTTACAAGATGAACAGATTTTGATGCATTTCAAAAACCACTTCATCCAAGCACAAAAGCTCTTAACAAAAAATGTGTTTTTTTTTTTAAATCGCCATGTTTCTGTGAAGCAAATTTATTTTTTAACTCCAATTTGCACAATTGCAGCTGCAGACAACCACAGCTGCATCACAGTAATAGTGTCTTTATTGAAATCCATGCCACTCTTTGTAGTTTTTCATTGGTAAAACAGTTGCAAATCAGACATCCTTTTCCTTTAAAGTCATAACTCGTCACCACTCTGTTGGTCTGTCAGATGAAACCCTAAAGACGGGAAAAGGTTCATATGTTGGATTTTGGACTCATTTCCAGGCACCAACTTGGATCCTGTTTGACTTCCAGGTCAGCTTCCTGCCTACAGCAATATGATCCGTGTTCAGCGCCGTTTACAACATCCTGTGTGCAAAAACTGCAAGAGGAAAATTTTACTGCAGCGTGTTTCCTTTTGTTCGGGACCCACTTAGTGGTGCACACTGTCAGATGTGCATGTCTTCTTTTTTATTTGTATGTTTATTGTGCTGACACACAAAAACTAAGCCATGTTTTCTTCTGCTACCCAATCACATGTAACGCTGACTTCATGACTCTCTTTGTAAAATAAATTTTCTTGTTACACTCAGCTTCCACTAGATGACAGCAGCGACACGTGAGTCTTGATCGCTCTTTGTTGACTCCCCAACACTCTGGCTCTTCCACAGTGAGACCACTTTTATCTGAATACATGAAAACTGTACTCAATTGAGAGGAACGTTACTTCAACATATTTATACTCTGGTAAAAGTAAAAAGTAGCTGTTCAAGGAATTACTCAAGAGTAAAAATAAATAAGTAAATAAATAAATAAATAAAGTACAGTATTTGGTGAAAAGTTACTCAGCTGATGAAATTATCAGTCATTTAAAATGTAAAGAAAAACAAAATTACATCATCAGACGAACCAAAACATAAAGTTAAGTGGAAATTTTGGTATTTTAAGAACAGAAATGACAATAATTAAAAAAAAGAATAAAAAATCAGACAAAAGGAAACCTTTCCAAATCAGCTTCTTTCAATATAAAACTTATGAAACTTTAACAACAACTACAAAATTCTGTTGAAGTTTTGGATAAAACATATTTGTTTTTCATTCAGTGAGAAGAGAATCCAGAAATTTTGCTCATGTGTAAAAACGTTACTCACGTAAATGTAATTGAGTTAATGAAATGAAACACAGTGATGTCTGTCAGGTGTCATCAATAGTGCTGATCTTTTCTCTGTTGTGTCACTTGTTGATGTACGGGACATGTGATGCAGCAAACAAACGTTTTTTGCCACACACTGACTCGAGCGTAACTTCCAGAGAATCTATAGGAGCGCCACTTTGTGTTACATTCTGCATCGAAAATGATGCGTGGAAGACTAACCTGATAGTCACTGAGTGGAGGAGCTCAGTCCAGTTCGCTGCATGCAGGCCTGAATGGGTGGCCATTCTGATCCCTGACCAGCAAAAACACAGTAGGTATGTACAGTTTGAAACAGATATTTAAAAAGTTCCGTTCCTGTTACTGACCAAATGTATGCAAACTTTTGAATATGGGGAAAGTTACAAAAAAAAGAAAAAAGAAAAACATAAATCAAATAACTACATTTTCTTGCTATTTTTTTTTTGGCTTTTAGCAAATAGAAATAATTTCAGTAATTTTAATAAAGCTAAAACAAGAAAAGTTGAGTTTGCTTTAACTTCAGACAGAGAGAAGAAAATATGTTTGTCTTTTTGGTGTGTAAATATCAGCTTTTAGCTGAATGACTCTTCCTGGTTTCCCCCCCAACCTGGAAAAATGCACACAAATGAATTTTGTGTGCAGCATAAATTTGGCATTTTTGCTGCCAAATTTTTCTTTCAATCTCATCCCACAATGTAAGCCATTTCCTTTAGTGTTCCACAAATATGCTACTTTCACTCTGAAGCATAGACTTTTTTCTAAAAGGTTGATGTTCCTGGGTCAAAAAGCTTGAAATCAGGAATAAAATCCATCCATCCATTTTCTGACCACCCTTCTCCCTAACGGGGTCAGGAGTTGCCGGTGCCTATCTCCAGCTGCGTTCCGGGCGAGATACACCCTGGACAGGTCGCCAGTCTGTCGCAAGGAAACACAGAGACAAACAACCACGCACACACACACCTAAGGAGAATTTGGAAAGACCAATTAACCTAACAGTCATGTTTTTGGACTGTGGGAGGAAGCCGGAGAACCCGGAGAGAACCCACGCACACACAGGGAGAACATGCAAACTCCGTGGAGAAAGACCCCGGGCCGGGAATCGAACCCAGGACCTTCTTGCTGCAAGGCAACAGAGGTACCCACTGCGCCACTGTGCAGCCCTAGGAATAAAATTGAGATTGTCAAACAGTAAAATTGTGTTTTTTTTGTTTTATTTCGTTATTTCAAAGAATTTTGGGGCTTACGACAAAATATTTCAATATGAACAAAGAGCGGGGAGAAAAAAGTAAGTGACGCCTGGTTTAAGTGGATTTGTGGGTTTGCTTTCCTCGCCTACGAATCCACATGAACGTTAACATTTGTGCAGACAGAGCTGCCCCGTCGCTGATTGGACAGGATGTGAGTTTGGTAGAATATCAGTAAAGATTTACAGCTCCACCAAAATGTTACCGTTGTGCAATCAGTGTCAATAGTTTCATTGTGACACAGGTTTGAAATCTTTGGTAAATAACTAATCTGTCAAATTATGTCACAAGCAGCAGTTTGTGCAGGGTGACTGGAAACATGTAACAGTTGTAAATAATTACAAGCGATGTACACTGAACCTCCTCCAGAATCCATTCACAGTATTTTCAAAAATAACACATGAATGAAACTTTTTGATCTTGCTTCTCAGTGTTTTTTCCAGCTATCAAATAATTTTTGAGTTTTTGTTAATCAAATTAAAGAAACTTCGTTAAAAAAATTGGTTTGATTGTGAGATTACTAAAATCACCACCTGAATATTTTTCTGAACATTGAATAGTTGATCTGGCCTTTTTTCAACAATGAGAAACACACCAGCAACTGAAAACACACCAGCAGTGTGTGTGGTGTGTCCAGACCAGCTGATATCTCTGTCTTTTCCCAGATGTGGTGTTCTATTAATAGTAGAAATTAAATTAAAATTTTTCCACTTAAATACATGATTGATACTCCCTCCTTCTATATCTATAATCAGCTAAATCCCATTGAGACACAAAGTGTCATTTTCAAGAGGGACCGGTTTTAACCAGACATAACCAATGTGATGAAACTGACAACAGTCACTCAAATTCACACAAAAAAAGAAACTCTCTGGGCTTGATCCCGTAGAATTCCAACAGGACCCTGAAGGAAACAGAAGAAGCTGTGATTATTGATTTCCTGCTCTGTTTAGAGTTGTAGTCTGCTTGTATTTTTAGCAATGAGCGAGGAGGAAGTAAATGAAGCCGTTCAGTCCAAGTCGGCTTTGCTTCCAATCATTTAACATCAACAGCCACTTCGTTCGACGCAGTACTTCTCTCTTCATAGTGGAGGATGGTTGTTTACAGCGCATTTCCAGTAAGTTTCTTAGCATCAAATCGGTGCATTACATTTGTAACAGACACATCGTAGCGACTAGGTAATGTAGCAACATTAACAGAGTCCACTCCTCCAGGAAGCAGCCGCTCCCCAACAACTCAGTTTTTTTTTTTACTTTCACTGTAAATGGTCCTGCGTGTTTTGAAAGGTGCTTTTAAATAAAATATGATCCGACTGAAATGCTGTGGTGTGAACTTAATGGAGAAACATGTCTGCAAACATCTATGAATGGAAGCAATGTTAGTGAACAGTGTTTGAGACTGAAATAGTCAAAAAGCAACTTCTGCTGAAGACGAAGGAAAAAGTCCTTCTTTCTTCTTTGAGGTATTTAAGTTATTCTTGTGAGTATATATACAGTTACTTTCTTCTTTCACTCTACGACTATATAGGAAATGCAGACAAGGTTTGTTCAAGAACCTGCCAATGTTATTAAAGAAATTTTTTTCCACAGAGACAGAGATACAAATTAGAGCATGGAGTTGGACATGTGGAGCCTCTGGAGGTTAATGATCCAAACCAGGAAGTGAGGTAACAGAGACAAAAAATAAAGGCCCCGTGGACGCCTCAACAGAGTGGCTGCCCTTGGCAACACCGAGGCGGTCTGTGCCAGTTTTGGGCCACTTATGTCCTCGGGCTCTTTTGAGCCCAGAAGAATGTCAGGGGGGCAGATTTGGAAACCTTCCCTGAGCTCAGGATGAATGGCTGTCCCCAGCAATTTCTCCTGAGCTCTCCAAGTTTCCTCCTCTGCTCTCAGAGCAGGGCAGCTGGTAGTTGTGGTTGGTTGGAGATTTCACTCCGACTCGTCTGACAAGTCAGAGCACAGTAGGCATCATCCAATGCCCGTCCTCCATGTGACGGGAGTAAACAATAAAGCTTCAAAACGATCTTCAGAATTTCATTATTTGAGGATTTAGAATAAGTCAAGAAAATGTTTTATTTTATTATTATATATTACAGATGTTACTAAAAAAAAAACTTCCTCAGTTCCAGTTTTGATTTTATAAGGCAATATTTGATATTTCACAACTTGTCTGAGGAGGAAGTCAAGAGAAATGTCTGAGAGCAGCAGCTTGGAAACCTATCAGACCAGCAACTTTTATATATTATATAAATATAATAATTTATTATTTATTTATATATATATAAAACTCCTGCATAAGTTTTAAAATATTGCAAATATTTTTTAATAGTGCATAATAATAATAATGATAATAATAATAACATGCTCAAATTTAGCAAGGTCCAGCAAGCCAGGAGTTGAAATATGTCTAAGTTCATATTCCAGGTACTTATTAATAATCTGACCTGGAAACAGAGCATGAATGGAAAATGTCTGCCTTGACCTGTGAACACTAACTGTTGTCATGAAAGAGCTCAACCTACAACGGTGAAGTAAAAGTCACAGTTAAGGGTTGGAAAACATCAACGTTTGACACGGGGGAAGCTGTCTGAATATTATCGACGGCCTCTCAGTCAGAAGCCAGGAGCCTGTTGTGGGTAGAAGAAGAAGCTACCAGCTGTATCCATTAACTGCTGTGAACTTCCATGTGTACTGATGTAAGCGGGCCGATGGAGGTGTAGGTAGATAAAGGATAACCCATACAGCTCACCCATTAAGATAAAACAGAAGAGAAACAGAAGGAAATATGTTCTACTTCTTCTGCACCTTCTACTGCTTTCACTAACAGAAGTAGTTATTTTATATTTATTGTATTTTCCAAATCAGCTCAGAAGCTCTAGCTGAGACAAAAGTTGAATTTGAATCATGAAAGCAATGAAATATATAAACTTTTAGAGGCAAACATGTTCTGATCTGATGAAAATTGCATTTTTGGCTGTAGTTGGTGGGTAGAATTTAGCAGAAAGAGATTCATTTAATACAATGAGGCCATAAAATCAGCTGATTCCCCCTGACAGCTAAACAGAATGCCAGAGCAAATGTAGCTTCAATGAAGAGGAAGAAACTAAGAGAAAACATGAAGTTAAAAGCTGAAATAACAGCAGATGATGCAAAATTGGAGAGTAGTACTCAGAACTCAGAAGTTCAAGGAGAGAAACCTGAGAATTCATTCTTATTCTGCTGTAGTTTCCTGTCAGTCAGGGATGAGGCATGTCATTGTAATGGATCATTCAAAACCAGCAACAGGAGTTAGCATGCATGGCTGTCAGATGCTTACACAAAAATCCCTCTTATGTTCTTCAGGTACATTCAAAATGTTCATCTCACCTTAACGGCTAAATGGGTTTAACCATTTCAGGTGGCTAAGCGCCCCTGAACCAGACCCCAAGTTAGCCCTCTGCTGCTGTGCCAGGGTAAAGTACTTTTACTGTGTTAATGTGGAAAATGCACAGTGAGGTATAAAGGTTTGAAATGCTTCCTGGATGCAGTCAGCCATTTCAAGACTCCATATCTAAAATAGCTGTATGTGAGATTTATTGTCCAAAAAATGAACTGCAAAATGGCAGCAAAATAAAAAATAAAACTTCACAGAGGAAATCACTGGAGCAGAGAAGAAGTGTTACCTAAAGTGCATTATTAGTCCTTATAATGATGCACCTGAATCCGGACTGTAGCTTTTACTGCTGTAGGTCATTAACACTTTATGAGCCAGAAACAGGCGGGACTCCTCAGTTATTCAGGACAAGTCTTTACTCACATTGTGATTTCTAAAAGTGATTCACAGATAAACTAAACCTTAGTTATAATCTGAAACGGACATCGGTATTGTTATCTAGCATACTCCCTTTCTCTATGCTCTAAATCAGCATGCAATATTCAGATATCTCTGAATATCTCTCATATTCAGAGATTCCCAGACTCATCTCAGAGTGCTGCCATGTTAGTCTAACAATTCCTGCCAAGGAGCTTCAGAGTGATTCACTCAGCTGCTGAGACCCATTTTAGTGAGGAGGTGTGGTTGACCCCGTTGCTGGGTGCAGTTGACCCCGTTGCCAGGTGTCGCACTGTCTTCGAGGGGACATGATTGGTTCCTTGTCTCTTACATCTGTTTAATGACAGCTGGCAAATAAAAATATGAAAACATACATTTTTTACAACACTTAAATACATGCAGCTTTCAGTACATATGGGCAAGTAACAAGTAGGGGATGTAATTAATGTTGATGCATTAGTAATCAAAATAGAACTTTTGACTACTGAAGGATCAAAGTTTCTTTATTTCGATTTGCATATAATAAATGCAATGAATATGACACTTTGGTGCCGATGATGAAGATATTCTCTAAAATATAGAACTTGGTGATACATTTGTAATCTCATTCGGCCTCAATTTGCAGCTATCTGATCGAAGCTGCTTCCTCAACCGGAAAATAAATGGCAGCAAGTTTACGGTCAGACTTCCTGACTCACACCAGAGAATCTGATAACGAGGTGGAGTTCATCTACACACACACACACACACACACATACACACTGCAGTCTGCTCCTCTCAGATCATACAAAATATTTTTTTAATCACTTAAACCACAGGAAGCTACTTGATGTCACTGCTGAGGGTTCTGACATTCAGCTGACATGGATGGATTTGCACGCTGCTGAGGCTGAGTAAGAAGGCTTCTGTGTCACAACAGGCAAACACAAAGCCACCCGCCCCCTGAGGATGAAGCAATTACAGATGATCTCCAAGGATCAACATAAGACACACAACAAAACCAGCAACAGCAGACCAACAGGTTGATGAAGTACCATTTCTTGTCTTATCTACTCTTAAGACTCTATGTGACACACCAACACAAAATAGTGCCTAACTGAGAAGGACAGGAACAAGGACACATGGTTTTCAGTCAATATTTGCCACACTCGGTTGAACAGCACTCTGAGATATCAAAGCTTGGGGCTGGGTTGTGACATGACAAAATGTTTAAAAAGCCAATAAAGACTTTTTAACTGTTCTGTAATACATTTCTTTTTAAAAACTCCATCTATTTGATTTCTTTTGAAATCAAATGATGTCCTGTTTTTAGTTTTCCCTGCCTCATCTCTTGCAGTGGGTAAAACATCCATCCATCCATTCTTTATTTTACACCCTTATCCCCAGTGGGGTCAGGAGGGATGCTGGTGTCTATCTCCTGATGTCAACGGGCGAGAGGCGGGGTACTCCTAGGACAGGTCGCCAGTCTATCACAAGTGAGTCAAACAACATATTTCAATTTGAAATGTACTGCCTGAAGGGAAAGGCTACCTAGTTTCTTGTTGAAATATGATGAACTGGATTGGCAAGAAATTTGTGTCAGCGTCCTGTCACAAGAATTTTAAGCCAGTTGTCTTGCTGCCTTGGTGTAAAAACGGTTGGTCCTAAACACAATCCGTGGTGATTTAAAACCAGTTTGGTGTCAGCACATTCCAAACTATGTCTTTCATGTGGAACGTTGATTTTGAAAAAGAATATGTGAAGAGAATATATGTCAGACCTTGAAATCACATGTCTGCCTTTCATCCAATCATATGTTCCACATTCTGTTCGTTCTTGGATGTTCAGGTCTGTCAAGTTGCAGTACATTAGAAGCCTAGTGGACAAACAGGTCTTAGAACTACAGAACAAGACTTGTCTGTCACACCTGGACTGTAGGCGCAAAACTGTAGACAACAAAGGTTGCGGTTTTCTTTTCGAGCTTAAGAATGCAACTGTATATACACTGCTAGTGATTAAGATCTCTAGCTGAATCAATCTGATGTAAATCAGGAGGAGGGGGAGGTCTTAGAAAGGAAATCTATTGATGGTTTTAAAACATTGCATTAACTAAGAACTAATAACTGGAAAGTTATTAGTTAATGCAATAAACTAATTGCATAAACTAATAAAAGTAAAAGTCTCATTTACTGGCTTGAAGAACAAACTTCTTGGCAAATTACTTCACACCTTACCGCCAGATCTTATTGTCCTTGACAATAAGGACAATAAGGACTGTCCTTATTGTCAGTCCTTACAATAAGGACTGACAGGACTGATAGCCATACAGTCTCTCCATGACTCTATGACTCTCTGCCCACAATGATTTGGAATTTCAGCCCAGTGGTCCAATAATAATTTCTTAGTGGATAATTGGTTGTCCATCTGTTTCATGGATCAGTAGGCATCCAAACATGTTCTCTGATGGATTTTTAGAAAATCCTGTGTAAGTATGAAGTGTCAGAGATACTTCCGAGGACAGTTCTTAAAAACCAGAGCCAGGTTCAGTCTAAAGTTGAGCTTGGTTTCAGTGAAGTGGGTCGCCCTGACCCTTATCTTGTTGGTGGACTGGATCTCAAGTTGAGTATCGAAGGGGAGGGTGTCTGGTCTGGAAACATCAGAGTCTCATATTTGCTCTTTGAGGTCAATGTTGTTCTGTTGCTGCTGCCGACAAGCCACAAACTTTAATGTGCAAAGGGACAGTTTGCACTCAGAAATCTGAAGGATTTGAAATGAGAGTCAGAAGCCATACTTCTTTATGAGAAGGTTAAGTTGCTTTCTCTAGGTTGAGGAACAATCTTTGCTTCAAGCTCTTGAAGTTTACGTATTTTGATGTCCTGTTGATGGATTAGTGCATGTGTAACTGGGTCTATCTTCATAGTTGTATATTTACACAAAATGTTTTCTTTAATGTATTTGTCCATTTGCATCTGGCTGTTCTTTTGTTCTTCTGTGTCTGCTATGGGGGGTTTGGTCCTCCAGCTCCGCCTTAAGCCCAGTTCACACTACACGATTTTAGAAAAGTCGGCCGATTCTGAAAACGTGAGAGACCACACACTACCCGATTTAAAATCATAGGTGTAACGGGTTCGATCGTAGAGTGTGAGGTTTCACTCGAACACATTCTAATGCCAGATACGAAATCCCTTCAAATTAAAAATTCTGCACTACCACACCTGAATTTAGAGTAAACAAACAAACATGGACAACGACGCTGAAGTGGTAACTTTAGTTTGCGGACTTATGTTAACCCAAAAAAGACGTAACCAAAAATCAAAGCTTTGGATTAAGAACCGGAGACATCGTGAGTAAGGATTATATTTGTTGCATCGGTTTATGGGGGGTTTTTCATAAACAAAATACTGTTTTTAATGTTTTCGGTTTGTCGTTTAATTAACCGTTACCGTTTACGTATAATTTTATAATTTTTCGCTGTGTTTATGTTGTTGTAGAATATATGCATATACTGTACCTTGTTTCAGAAAACGGAATGACTGAAACATCAGAGTAGCTTAAAGTAGAAGAAAGCATTTCCTGCATATTCGTTTTTAGAAAATCAGACGGCAGTTATCCTTTTTTCCCCCAACTCACAGCGAAAGCTTAACGTATTCCAGCTCCTTTAATTGAAACTTATTGTATTGTTTAAAATTGTATTATTACTACAGAATAAAATAATGCGCCATTTCAACCAAAGATTGGAATGCGCTTCTCAACCAGATGTACTCTGTGCAATAATTTTATAATTATCTTTCATTTAAAAAAAAAAACAAAAAAACAAGTCGGGGGAACAACACAGACATTGCGATTAGTGAGCCAAGATGATTAAACACGTTCAATATCCCCGATTTCAGATCAAAGCGGTCCTGACGTTCCACCCACTGGACCCGATCAGTCGTAACACACCGCACACTACAGGATGATCGGTTACGATTGTCGGAAGCGACAATCTTAGAACTCAGAACGTTCTAAGATTGAAAATCGGGGCAAAAAATCGTGTAGTGTGAACTGGGCATTACTTTCTTCTTCTCTTGTTCAGGGTCCTCCAGGACTGTTATAAATGTTCAAAAATGTTTTGTGGTCCATTGGAACCCTTTCATTCATATTCTTCAAATGTTTATTTTTCCATCTCTGTTGATTATATGTATTTGGATATTTTCATTTGAGTTATTACGCCTTTATAACATTATTATTTTGTATATATTGGGCTGGAGAACTGGAGCACATGCTATGTGCTAATGCTAATATCTCCCGATTGACAGATTAATAAACGGTGATCGCCTCCAAACCCAGACTTGGTGCTTTGTGGTTTGTCCGATCACCACACACACACAACGCAGAAGTCCACCGGTCACACATGGTTTAGTTCACTCCCTGATTTAACACACCTGGATCAAAAGATGACTCGTTAGAAGGCCAATATTTATGAATCATGACTAAAAGGAATATGATCCTAAATACAAAGCTGATAACAGTATGAGGAGCACCTGGGGAGCTCAAAGCCATTGCTCCTCCACAGTAAAGGTGGTTCAGGCATATAATCAGGGCAACTCCTGAGAGAGGGGAGATCGATGTCCAGGTTTTCTTCTTGGACATGATGGACACATAGTCTGAAACAATATGTACACACTTTTTCCACAAGTCATAAGTTCATCTTGGTTTATTTAGACTGCAGCAATTCATAAGAAATCTAATTCAAACTTCATGTGGCCTATTTCAGTTAAATTGGTGTTGAAAGGATGAGTTCTTGCCAACTTTTAAGTGGTCTTAAAAATTTGATCAGGAGTGTGATTTGAATCTGTAATGGTAGATGGATAAACAGTTTGAAATTTTTGCTGCATAGGGTTTTTGCTGCATTGCTACTTTGCTACATTTGGTCTAAATGGAGTCCCTGCATTTGCTTCACACATAGCAGCAGTACGAAGGTGGAGCAAAGCCATTCACAAGCTCTGTAACTGTAAGACCAAATGCAATAATTTTAAAACCAGTGACTGGAAACAGAGAAGGGACAAGAAATCTTGTTGAAATGTGTGCATCCCAACGCTGATTTTTCTTTTCTCACTCTCTGCTCCTCAACTTTAGGCCTTACAGCAGAACGCCTGTGTCCCATTTTTCCATTGTATTTTCTGGGAGTGAGGGTTAGGGGGTTGTAATCACTCTTACAAACTGAATAAAAAAAAACTTCTCCACATAGCAGTTACAGAAATAACACAGCTTTGAGTTGTTTTTGAAACACTTTAAAATAATGACAAATTAGCTTCAAAATAAAGAGTAACCCAAAGAAAAGTGTTATTCTCAGCTGTTTTCTACTTGAACAGTTGAAACAGCTTCACATTTTTGTTTTGCATTCACAGTTTACATAAAGATTTAGCTCTGAACATATTTATTGTATTTCCTTCTCTGTATGTTTTTGTTGTTCTGTTCGACACAAGACTGGCATCCAATCTGCCATGCTTGTGCTCCTTTTACAGCATAAATAAAGGTTTTGGAATCTGGAAACTTACAAATTACAAACTGCTTCACATTTCACAACAGCATTAAAGTGTTACAGGGTTTTCTTCCAGTTTATTTTAAGCCTGGCGGGTCACCAGGCTGCATTTGCTCCCCCACCAGGCTAAGTGTTGTTTTTATACATTAATAACAGTGACAGTAAAGATAAATCAAGCTCAATACACAGCTGAACTGGGCGCAAGGGTGTGCGTACCAATTTTAGATCTGCCCATTGGCCTGCTCATGCATCTTCGAATTTTTGTGGCTTTTTACATTTTTTAACACTCAAAACACAGAGTGCCTTTGCTGGACTGCCCTATTATCGAAACAGGGTTTCTGGACTAAACTATATTAACGTGTTTTATTTGCGGGGGGGGTAGGAATTTAGGTAACAATTGCATTGAACTCTGACAGGTAAGGTGATGGCAAGTCAACTTTATTTGTATAGCACATTTGTAGCCACCAGGCAATTCTTTGCACGATTAGACCGAAAATAAGATGGGAAACTCGGAAAAATGTGAGGTAACATTTTCTGATAAAGGTCGTGTGACCTCCCGTTGGTTATATGACGGTCCAATATTTTGCTAAAGTAGATTCAGATTGGAACGAGGAGACGACAGAAGTCCAGCAAGCAGCTGTACTGAAACTCTGACGGTGTCAAAGCAGGTCACGGATTATGGTGGTTAGCTAGCTAGCCGTTGCCATGATACCAACAGCTGCTCAACGCACTGTCACGCGCCCGACAAGCATTCTGATCACTTCGAAACGGAGGAGAGTTTCGCTTTAAAGAAGCTTTAAAACGAGCTAAAGTTTCGTTTTAAAGACGCTTTACAACGAAACGTTCTTCAAATCATGATGTAAAGGAAATGTTTTTACATTACGATTTGATTACGTCGGCCTGCAGATTTTTCCGTGACGACACAAAACCAACCTGAGCTTGTCGAAGCAGGCGAAGTGAGGTGATGGCGCTGTATTGTCAGGTATGACCCATAAAGACACGACACGGGATATTCCTGAGGCTCAGCCGGGACAGGAGAACAAGCCTGGAAACGAGTTCGACCATTCCCGCTGTTTCTCTGTCGCCCACTAGTCATTTCATGACTTCCTATCATAATTATCACGTAAAAAAATTCTTAATTATAACTAAATGTGACTTTGAATCTCATATATGACTTTGTATTTCATAATTATCACTTTGAAGCTCAAAATTAGTCAGAAAAGTAAATTTTTCATTAGAAAATCGACTTTGTTTCTCGGAATTATCACTGAGAAAGTCGGCATTGTGACTCTGTCTCATAATTATGACTAACAATGAGGATCTCAAAATGATGACTGAAAGTCGAAATTGTGCTGAATCTTCCAATTATGACTTTCTAGCTCATAATTAGCACATGTCACTTAGAAACGAAATTATGAATTTATCTCATAACTATTACTTTTACTGAAGGTCGAAGTGATCCTGAATCTCATAATTACAACTCAGTCTCATAATTGTCACTTATAAAGTCTAAATTATGACTTTGTATTTCATGATTACAATTTTGTACATGAAAATTATGACTTCTTGTTTGTTTGTTTGTTTTTTCTCATGTTGGAAATGGACTAATCTTGTAACTGGACTTGTTTCTTTGGTATCTACAGTTATTACATTGTTTTTGTTTATTTAACCAATTGACGTTCTAACTTGATCTATTCAAACTATTCTCAAAACCACTATGTCGCCAAAAAAAAAAAAAAAAAAAAAAACAAATAAAAATAAAAAAATCTACTTTTAGGCCGATGTCAGGCAGGTCAAACCCTCCTGGGTCTAATTTATGTCCCCAGTTTGTGGATTAGTGACTAAAGGCCGCCCGGTCTGGTTGGCATGTTCCGAATCTGCGTGAGCGCCCATTCATTGAGTGAATGTAGGTCTATTGTTAAAATAAAACTTGGGTTTGAGCGGCTGGTTGTAAATTAGTCGGCTGCCATCGCGGAGTTTCCACTGGCGTTGGGTCTGCGCAGCCTGATGTGCGCAGCTCGAGACCAGACCGGAGGAGCCCCTGCATGGCCCGCACTGCAGAGGCCCGTGCTGTGGCCTCTTGGCACCCCCTTCCTGAAGTATTACGGAGGCGCATCCATGCTTCCGCGGGCGAGCGGCGCTTGGAAGGTGGGGAGGTTAGAGAGGGGTGTGGAGGGGGTAATGCACTGACTGGACGGGCGCAATGGGACGGGGGCGCAACCTCCGCCACGAGGGAGGAAGGGAGGGAGGGATGGTTTAACTATTAGCCACCACCAAGCATTAAGACAGCTGAGCGGAGCCGGTGCCGTACATAAGGCGTGCGCATAGAGGAAGACAGCGTTCAGGCGGCTGCCCGGAGGCTTTGTGCGCACTCTGATCTTCTCTTCCCCGCTTCTTCCTCTCTGGATCTCTGATACTTTGGAGGTAAATTTCTTTCTTGAGATCACATTTCATTCAACGGACTGTAGAGCACAGAAAGTTTCATTTGGCGAACAGTATGCCGTTTGGCAAACACTAATAAAATCTGCATGTACCTTCATTTTCAAGAAATGATTGAGTGTTTTGTGGAGATAAATGTCATGAGTTTTGGACCCTGCCGGTGATAGCGGCGGTGACACTGAAGTCGGGTATCACAACAGAAAAGCCCCTCTAACCCGGTAAAAACGAGCAGTCAGAACAGAACAGGAGGGTTCGGCTATTCAGCCCTTGACCAGGAGAGCACTAATTTACGCCTTTGCCATGTTGGGTTCGGGCAGCGTTGGTCCTGACTACTAAGCAGAGGATTGCTTCAGCGCGGAAAGCCAACAGGCTGTGCGCGAATGTCGCAACATGCAGCCGGAGAAAGGCTGTTCAAAGTCAGAGAGCAGTGCAGGTCCTCAGACAGACATTTCTGTTATAAGCTGTGATTGATTGATTGATTGATTGATTGATTGATTGATTGATTGACATCAAGCGATCTAGGTGAATGTTCGGTTTAGTTCTGAACAGGACAAATCCAAGAAAACTTCTCAAACCTTATGTCTTAAACTCATTGTTAATTCAATATCAAACAGTATTGGTATAAGAAAATAGTTATATAAGTCAATATATGTTATCATTCAGTTTTTTTGTTTGTTTTTTTTTAAGGCATTAAAATGCGCTTCAAACAATACGGATGACAAAATTGTCATATTATTTTCAAATTCCAGACGGTTTTAAAGCAATTTCTCCTGGATAAAATTCAAAGTAAAAAGTTTGCATTTATAGACAAGATTACAAAGTGGTCCTCCTTGAAGTTCCCTCTACTTCAGGGGGTTTCAAAGTGTGGGAGAGCTAGATACCCCTGAAGGGAGGCAAATCGGCAAACGTGAAATAAAATCCCAAACATTTACCTCTAAATAAGGTTAGTAAGAAGTGCAATTAGCAATCAGCAGATAAATCAAAACAGGTGCTAGTCATGTTTCAAATTGCCATGTACATCCTGATCAAATTTCTAATTATGCTTTACATGAATTACAAATTAGCTTGGTTTACAAATCATATTGCGCAACAATCATGAAGTAATTTATTTAAAATACATTCAATGCTATCAGCATAGACTGGAAATAAGCCCAGGCATCATAGTCACTTCACTAACCATGCTACACACAATTAAAATAATAGATACAAAGAATTGGTCATTGGTAGTTCCGCCGAATTGTTAAGGAGCCTTAAATCATTCGCCAGAAATAATTAGTAGTCCAATTTCAGGACCATAATTAGTTTTAAACACAAATTTATGCAAAATAACTCCACAATGGAGTTCTGTTCAGTGAACATGGAAGTGAAATAATTGACAAAACAAGACCTTGAAACAAATCCCAGCATTAAAATGAACAACTTTCAACAAAAATCATCCAAACAACCTGAATGTTGGTAACTACATATCATGTTCTACATTCCAGTTTTGGGGCAGATTTCTAACAACGCCATTGTCCGGATGAATCCCTCGATTGCAAACAGTATAATTCGGCTTGTTGAAGTTAGCTAAATGTTCGCATTTACTTTCTTTGGTTTATGTTTTTGTTCTCATGTGGCGCCCACCTTCCCCTAAACAACTGTGGTGCCTCCCAGGCGGGACACGCCCCACACTTTGAAAAACCCTGCTCTACACTCTAAAACCTGCTGGGTTAAAACAATTCCACTCTTTCAAAAGTTTATTTTTAAGAAATTTTTAAAGTGACTTATGTCTAGCTGACAAAGATTGAAAAGAATAACACAACCTGCATTATTAAATTAAACTCTAATTTGGTTTGACAAGTTTTTGGTTTTAGTTTGCATTGATCTTAATCTGAAAAAAAATCACTTCTTTTTTATCCTCAAAACAATTATGTTGTTAGAGTTGTTTATGCATTCAAAAATATAAAACAAAAGTAAAATAGAATGGAGCAGAAAAACCAACCAATTAAGAATGAGCATTAATAAAATGCAAAGAAAAACAAGATGCTCCAGTAATACTAAGCTCAAAACAGCATAAAATCCAATAAATATTTGATCAGAATTAGAATCAGCATTATGATCCAAACATTTAGGGTTTGAGATTTGTGATGGGCTGATAGTTGGTAGTTTTTTTCAGTTTAAACTGAAAAGCTGTTAGCTTCTCGCTGTACCTTCTCTTAGCTACTGTAGTTTCAACTAACTACATAAAAGGCTAACGGGAACATGACCATTCCATAGAGTGAATCAAAGTCACTAGCACCACCTCCTGGCATTAGTATTACTGTACAGCATTACTTGATCATTTCACTTCCTGTTTCATCTTGTCGAAAAGGCTCAATGAAGTTTGATGGGTCATTGTAAAATTATAAATGGCGGCCTCAACATTCGTGACCAAAAGTTTTGACTCAGCATTTGGTTTAAAGTGATCAACCTCTTCCCCAACTCTAACCCAGCATGAATATTCTTGGAGGTTTAAACCCTTTACACATACTTGGCTACTGTCAACCCTCAAAGGTGAGGTTTCAATAAAAGTTATGGTCTTCAAATGTGATGTCGATATTATGGTCAACTGCATCCCCTCTGCTTATGTATTTTTAGCAACATTTTGAAATCTGGTACTGGATGAAACTGGTTTAGTCTCTTTGCAACAATACCAGAGATCAAAACCTGAACGAATAGAAATTCCATGTCCTACACAATGCTTCCATCAAACCAATTGCTTAAACTTGCTGCAACCTTGTCACTTTTGTTTCTATTCTTATAATTACGTTAGTATTTGATTGGACTCCATTATGCAACTCAGTGCAATTATTGTAAGGGATTAGGATTGGTCAGTTGAATCATGACTTTGAAAAATTAATCTGAAATACCAACAATGTTTCTTTGAAAACTAAATAATTGATGGATATGTTCTTTCCCACAGGTGACTGGCAACTCTGGTTTGGGAGGTGCTTTTCCACAGCTGGTAATTTGATTCTTGTACAGAAGATCTTAAAATATCTTCTTTGAAAGGCTTCCAGCTATCACATGGCGTAAAAGGAGACATTTCCAGGCTGGTGCTCTAAGCAGAATCCCACACTGATCAGTCTCTGCAGAAATCAGGCTTCTTCAGTGTTTCTTCAGCTTGTACCGGACTTTAAAAGGCTGTTTACAATAGACTGGTGGGGGGTTAAGCAGTGAATCCCTGAGTCTACTGTTTTCTTTTCTCTTTTGTTTTGAACCATGATGCCTTTTCTTTTGCCGGCCCACCCCTAGCACCTTGCAGTGAATGGAGAACATACTGGTTCTGCTTCCGAAGCACCGACAGGAACACGGGCTCTGCAGAAGCACGGCTGCATGTGCCTTTCTGGACGTCTTTATCAATAGATCGATTTTCTCTAAATCTTTAGTAACCACCCATAGTCCCTGTTAGCCTATTTAATGGGATAAATCAACTGGAAAGATCAGGTGCAAAACCAGATCAAGAAATAAGTACCAGTCTGACTTTCCCCCAAATATTGTCCTAAGGAATTCTTACATTTTCTTGCTGAGTGCACTGTCTGTGTAAGGCCTCCGCATGGTACTTTGGTCAAAAGAACAAGATAAACTCCCTGACATTGAGATGTCCTCGGGGGACATTGAGATGAAGAAGGAGGGAGGTCCCTTGACCCCAACCTTCCTCAGTTCTAACTGCTCTGTCCACCCGCTGATCCTCACCAGAGGCCCAGAAGAGATGAGCCCACAAAATGGAGGCGAGTTTGAGCTCACCGAGGTTACGTCTTTCACGGAAAGGATCGGTGAGACCGGGGAAAACGAGGAGAGGTCAGAGATCGTGGTGGCATTAGACTGCCGGGCCAATGCCAAAGGTCAACGAGAGGAGGATGCTCTCCTGGAGAACGCAAGCCAGAGCAACGAGAGTGACGACAACAGCATCAATCAGAGCCCTGAGCCACCAGCGCCGCTCAAGGAGACGTCCATTTCCATCGGTCTTCAAGTGGTTTTTCCCTTTCTGCTGGCTGGCTTTGGAACGGTGGCAGCAGGAATGTTGCTAGACATTGTCCAAGTAAGTTACACTGCTACACTATAATAAAAAAAGTTATCATCCTAAAATGAATTAGAATTTGTTTTTGCACTAGATAAAAGACCAGATTGTGTTCTCCTTGCATGCGGTCTCTTTCCAGATACTGTAGCTTTTTACCACCACTCCAGGTCATGTATGTTTGGTTAATTGGCCACTCGAAGCTGCCAGGACTTGAATGGTCCTTAAGTGTGAGAGTGGGTAGTTATCTGAAATGTGTTTCTCTGTGTTGACAAGTGTTTTACTAGTGTCTAGCTCACAATATACTGTGTCTTTCATCTACTTACTATTAGAAATAAGCAACAGCAGCTGTAACCCAATAAGTATAAGAGGGCATACAAAATGGATGTTTAAACTTGGAAGTATATGGATTAAAAGAGTTTAATCTGATCACTGAATTATAGTAGATTATAGAAAAAGTATTTTTACATTCTAACTATATCAAGTTAGGTGCAGTTGATGGACATCTTTTTTAACCAATGTCTTTTTAAAGCAGACAGTACACACCTAGACACACAATGAGAAAGGATTGTCAGTGGAACATTATAATCACCTGGCTTATTGAGGCTTGCATGAGTCATTGCTCTTGCTGGTTTATCTAATGGCCCTCTTTAGGAGATGCTTGGGTATTTACATAACCCTTTTCTGCTTTACGCCCATGTAGTCTTCTCTCCAGGACTTGACCATGCTGGTAAACAAAGTGTTTTAATGACCCATCACACAATCTTTAGTTTGCAGTTAGATGTGCTGGGAAGGTGTTTTTATTGTGGTAGGCAGCTGGAACTAGATCTCTCAAAAAACATATATATTTTTTAACCACTTTGAAAAAGTGTGATTCAAGAATTACTTGGGCTCTTTCTGTTTGATATGTTTCAATTTTCCTGCACAGGTCAAAGTCATTGTGACAGGTCATTTTTTTTTGTAAAAAGTTAGCTTGTAATGCAGAAAAGCTGGAGGTGTCAGCCTGCCAGGAGACCAGTACATTGTGTACACGCATACTGATGGCAACATGGTGGACCCTCAGAGACTTAGCACAAAGAGGAGGGTGGGGGATGGAAGGGGAGAAGGCAATAAAGTTTACTCTCTTTGAGCACCTGAAATGGCAGCACAGTGCAACAAAGCTAGAATCTGAGGGAAGCAAAGTACAGTGTGGGTGTCAGGGCCTCCATTACTGTGTGGTGAGGTATACTCACTTAACCAGGAATGCGGAGATTCGAGTGCAAAAAAAAAAAAGTTTTCATGCTGCTTCAGCATAGGCACCATGCTGTTGGAATTTCAGAAAGAACTCACAAAGAATGTTGTGTCGTTTTTGACTACTTTGTCACACTTTTGCCTGCAGGCAGTCCTGCAACTAGTGTTTGTTCTGAATTTTCCAGTGAGGCTGAAATCAACTGAAAAAAACCATCCAGTGACTTCTCCTGAGCATCTAGCAGCAGATCGCCTCACTGCCTAATTCCTTCCTCAAGACGCTATGAAACGCTAACACAGCTAATCCTGCCTGCCCTTGGTGGAGGGTGAATGTCTATCTCCAAATCTCTGTCTCACTAGTTTGATCAGACAGCACTTCTTAGGAATTATAGCAAACTTAAACACTCCAGAGTCACAGAAATGTCAAGTTCATTCATTTTCATTGACAAAGTATAGAGATTTAAGCTTTGATACACAGATGAGTATGTTGGAGTTTTTTTGTGTCAGGCATCTTTTATATATGACCTTGGTTGCTATGATCATCCAGAGTACCTCTGGCCTCATTCCCACTGAAGGTTGACCCCAAAAGAACAACCCTCTCTGGTGTAGAAGAGGAGACTTCTGCATAGTTTTGTTCAGTGGCCTGGCAGCTACATGACCTAAAACTGTCCGTTTCTTTGTGTCTGGGCTACAGACTTCTGACTCCAGAGTTGACCAGTTCAGTTGGGCAAAAGTCAGCTAATGGTAGCTTTCCTGTGGATAATTACTGGTAAAATGAATAAATTTCAGTCACAATTATTGGAGTGCAAAAATGAAAAAAAAAAAAAGAACAAGGCTGACCAAAAAGTCTGACATATTGTCGTGGTAATCTGTCTAGTCGTCTGTCTTTGGCTGTAAAGCATGGTGTTTGGTTTTGTAGCCATTAAAACCCCAAGACCAGTAAAGCCTCAAAAACAAAAATCTAAAAATAAAAGCACCAGCAAACATAAAATCCTACTTTGTGTAGGATGCTGGCCAGCCCTTTACTTCTCATTATTTTGGTCCAGCCACATCCACTTATCTGGTTTTCACTCAGCAGTCAACAGGAAACCAGAATGTGGGTTTAATTCTTCCATAGAAAATCATCTGACCAACAGCTGGCCTCAGGGTTGTTTAGAGAAACTGAAAGGATGATGATGCAGTTGTGTCATCATTCTTTCTGTCTGGTTATTCAAATGATGCTTGATCCTGACTGCGGAGATCAGATTGGCCTTACAATCAGTGTTATTACCCTCACCAGAGCTCTTGGCTACGAAATTCTGATGATATCTATGACCACTTCTTGTTTACTATATGAGTCACTGAGACTGGAAGGATTAGTCTGATGTCCCCAATTCAGGCTAATCTTTTACTCTGTTAAGAGTTCCTATGAATCCTTGGAAACTGATGTGTTGCCTATTTTCTATTTGTTAGATTGAACAGATCACATCAAATGTCTCTACGTCTGTGATGCAAACAGTTCAAATGTTTTCTCACTTTGGTGGTTTTGTACAAGACAAGGAGTCCGTTGTACCTGAATTTGCAAATATCGCCACTCCAATAATTGCTTTCAAATTTTTCCACCTCAGTTTTTCTTACAAGTTAAACAGTTGTTCTTTGTCAAAAACAATTGTCCATGTGTAATGCCATTCTTTTGCACCTGATCACAGTGTTGCATATCTTTAATCTTCAGACATAATATAGTGTTCTTATGCACTTTTTCACATTTCATTGTTAGAATTACAGATTTAAGTGTATTTTATATGGAATTTGATGAGCTTGACCCAAACAAAGTAAAATGAAAGGAAAAAAGAAAGTGATTTTTGCTAGTACCATCCTCAAAAGTGCATTTGCATATTTTCCATGTTTGTGCCTGTTTCCTATGTCTAGAGATTTTATAGAAATGTACACAAAATCTTCTTTACAAAATAAACTAAGCTCACAAAGACAATACAGAATTTCCATTGGTCTTTAGATTCCTACATGATAAGACTGGTCATTTATCATGTTGTTTATAATTTATCTTGATAAATTTTTTATCGTAAGAATTTACATTTTTCTTTGTCACAATATTTTCCAATTAATGATGTTTAAAACCCGTCAAACATGTAAGGATTAATACTTTTAATATTTTCTCCACTGTTTGTTCATTGAAATGATCAATAAACACCAATAAATTTGAAAATAATTTTTAATATTTGAACATTTCAGAGCATTGTTTGTGTTTACACAGTCACAATCATACAGTTGCCTATTAAAAATGTAATATTGTCACTTTTATAATTATCACAGTAGTACCGCAAAATATTGTGACAAAACTTTAAGTTTATGTTGCTCACCCCTGAGTAATGGACTCAAAAGATTTCTGAAGAAGAGTATCCTTTATTTATGACTTTGAATTGTGAAACATGTTTGAAAACTAAAACGCTAATCATTCTTGTATCACTTAATAATCGAGGGCTACTTTGTCCAAACAAATCCAAATAAAATTCAATATCATTGCAGATCATTCAAAGGACATATTAAGACAAAATATAAAGAAGGTTTAGTGTTTGGCCCAATTTTGCAAAGCAGAATAAATTTGTCCATAGGGGTTTACTTTGACTCCGTCACGAATTCAGGGAACAGGAAAATGACACAGACGCCATGCGGTTTATTTTCTGTGACGCCGATGGAAATGCGGTGACACCCTCACATTGCACACCAATTGCACACATTGCAGGTCTGGCTTCTCTCAGTACAGCAAGTGCAGGGATCACAAGTAAAGTGGAGCCATGTTACTCAACTTGGTAACCAGACCCTCGTGGGGGTTGCATACCAGAGCTCCTATAAGTCTGTACACAGAGGTACTGGTCTGTCCAGTGGAGTTCCTAGAACTGAGGGAGGGGGAGCTAGATTGGCTTAGAGCCAATGTTCTGGGAAGACAACAACATATATCACACCGGGGGAGTCAAAGAGGGAGATAGGGGAGGTAGACAGAAGTAGATTGAGAGAGCGCTTGAGAGCATGCGGCTGTGAAAGAAGAGAGAAGTGCTTCTAGGCTGCTGGGTCTGCAGGGGGCAGCGAGCCAAAGCCAGGGGCTGGCTGTTGAAAGGAGCTCAGATTGGCCCGGCGACAGCTCCGAAAGGGTTTGAACCATGCCGAGGATCTGGTGCCACACCTACTGCACACGCAAACACATTGACGACACCACGTATCAGCCATGTGCATCTGCTGGACGCAACCCCCAGGAAGTGCAGAGCAGTTGTACTTCGCTTTCGTTTAGCTTTCCGAGAAAGAAGTCTTCTCAACATTGACTTTCCTGTTCTTCTGTTCTGTTTTAGCCTTACAGAATATTGATTGAGCTCAGAGTAAACTTGAGTGAAGGTACAGGAGGCCCATGGGACTGGCCTCAAAGATAAGCACTACTGCCTGTAGATCGATGGCAGCAGCATCAGCCTTCTGGCCAGAATAGACCACAAACCTGCTATCACTGCATGAAGCCTTAATAGAGGCAACAGCAAAACACAACTGTGACAGGCCCAGGGAGTTACAGGCAACCCAGCTCTGATGGGCTGGCCTGGAGCCAGGCAGGAGGTTATCGAGAGTCAGGCCCAGTAATATCAGCTAGACGTTTCATTAAAATGCCAGCCACCAGATCGAGTCACGTTTCCTGACACGTGTTTGACAAAATTTATGATCCTCACAATCTGACACGACTAAGCTGTCTTTAATATTTAGCTGTTCAGGTCTGAAGCTTTTTTTTCTCATCTATAAGGTCAGGTTGAGGAAAGTATACAGAAAAATATTACTTCATTTTAAGGTTTGGAGTATGTAAGGAAGTTTATACAATGCCTGTGGAGTGATATCAGTAACATGTTACTGACATCTATTCTAACACATTACTATTTCAAATCCAGTAATCAGATTAAAGTTGCTTATCCAAATTACTGTGTGTTACTATTTTGTTTTGTATTTTAATTTTATTTCATCTGTGCATCTTGGGGCATGATCGCCATTTCTATGCGACAGCATCAGCAGCGACAAAAATGTAAACAATGGAGAGACGCGCATTTTGTTGCTGGAAAAACAGGAGTTATTTTAAGTTTCCGTCAACATAAATCGTCACGCTAGGTCTTGTTTTTGAATGTGAAGTTGCTCATTTGAGCTTGAAAATAAGAAGAGTCACATAATAAGCCCCAGATGTCGCCTGACATCCAGGTAGTTTTAGTCAGGCTCACCCTGTCCATCATTTCCCAAATGATCTGTCCTGCTGTGTCTTTGTTAATCTCAAAGACACAGCAATATTTGCTGTTGACGTTGAGCTCCGCATTGATGATAGTTGTACAGAAGTTAAACCAAGACTGAGAACATCATAGGTTTTACATCCTAATTTGACAACAACTTCACAGTCTGTCCACCACTCCTCCACCATGGACTGGTCACTACTTCATCACAGAGCAACAAAGACACAAACAGGGTATACATGTGTGCACGCACACAGTCATACCTAAAGATAAACCAGTGAACCTGACAGTCATGTTTTGGACTGTGAGAGGAAGTTGGAGTAACTGGAGAGGACCCACCAAAAGTACCAAGGCTGGGATTTAAACCCAAGACCCTCTTGTTGCATCAACATCCAGTCAATTAAATACTGCTAAACCTGTATAATGGTTATGGCTGGCACTGTCTGATTCAAAAGAAAGCTTAGTGAAGTAGCTTTTTTGGCACTTTAGCTCAAACTGCCAAAAATGTCAATGCTAGTTCTGATGGAAATATGTCAGAATATATCATTGTACATTTCATTACATATTGAGCTACGTATTTGGTAGATCAGTAGGATTCCTATGCTAACCCCTTTCTGCCTATGAAGCCCTGAAAATGGTTGGCCTCCTCTGAAGAATCGTGTTTTTCTTGGCATGATGTTTATGGCTGGGTTCATGCATATTCGCTTCCCTAGGAAACACATGGCAACAAGATATATTATGAAGAAAAAAGGCCATTCTGCCTGCATTCTTTGTCCTGAGGTTGGTGACTGCTGGTGCTGAAAATAAAATATATGGTTTAACAGTTAGATAAAATTATAATCAAGCTGTCAAGCTTTTAGGTTCATTGTAAAAAAAACTTTGTCCAAACAAGAAGGTCTCACGTCAGTTTTTCAAGTCACTATATGCTTCATCAGATGTTTTGTTTAACTGAATCAATTGAATCTGTTTTAAAGAATAGAATCTTTTAAACCAGAATGGTTGTAATAAATGTACATATCTGTGGTCTTTGCAGCACTGGACAGTGTTCACAAAGGTGTCGGAAGTCTTCATCCTTGTTCCTGCATTGTTGGGGCTAAAAGGGAACTTAGAGATGACGCTGGCCTCCCGGCTTTCAACAGCGGTAAGAACCGAAGCATCTTTTATTCCACTACATGTTACTTAAAGCTTACCTACAAAACCAAAACCTGCGCCCTGTCATTGCTCAAATTATTTGGATTTGTTGAGCTGAAGAGTAACCTCTCCTCTCCTTCAGGAGAGGTTACGTCCTCTCCTGAAGTAACCCATTTTTTTCATTTTTAGAACCATTAAAGTTGATTGTTCCTGGGTCAGTGGCCTCTTGTTGGAAAGGAGATTTTCTTCCTTACATTCTTTACCTCATGGTCTCTGACCTTGTGTGGCAACGTCTTGCTATGGAAGGCTGAGCTAAGTTGGAGGTTAAAGTATTGAGGGATTGACAACAACGTGCCGCTGTTTTAAGTACCTTCACTTGACAGGAAGTTTCTATGGTCAGATCTCAGCCATGACCATTGTTGGGTGGAGTTTTTAGGTTTTCACTGAGCGTGAGTGGGTTTTCTCTGATTTCTCCCAGAAGGAAAAACCCAAGGACTGGGAAGTGGTTGCAGAAAAAAACTGGATAGAAGAGGCTAAAGTTAATGGTTCTTTGGAAATCATTGAACCTGTTCTGAATGCAGAATAAGCTTTTAACATGGCTAACCAGTAGCAGCTGTAGCATAGATGAGTCTTAGCATAGCACTGTATGCATGTGCACAATCCCCACATTCTTACCACTGACTTGTGGTCCACTTGTGGTCTTTTTCCAAAGGGAAATCCTACAACCGCTAAACTCTGATGCCACTCCAATTCTTATTGCATTTGCTGAGGAAGGAAGTTGTTGTGCTCAGTGTCTTCTTCAGAGGTTTTTGTGTCATTTTCTTCAGAAGTTTTTGGTGCAGTGCCACCACAGGCAAGAGAGTGAACAGGTTTTTCAAAAGGTTTGCTTGGTTTGACACAGTGCTGTGCGAATGCGAACCGCAGCAAGTGAAAATGTAGCAAATGCTACAAATTTGGTCTGCAGCTGAACTGAATCTACCGGACCTGCATGCATGAAAACACCCTAAGACTTAAGATTTCATAAAGCTTACTAACGTTATGGTTTCCTACTGTAAAGCATATTTCTTCTCATTTGGCCTGGCCTCAACAAACCCAGGCCACTTTAGCAACATTATCCTACCATTTATCTGAAAAAATTTTATAGATATCGATTCATGTGATGAACTCAACCTTGACAGTAGCAAGCTTACAATGAGCATGAACATTTTTTGCTGCCTGGGTGGTGCAGAGCAGTAGCAGAAACGCATATTGATGGGGAAATGCAGACTGACGTAACACCTGGAAAAGTTCCGGTAAATTTTAAATGTGCAGAACTAAGTAGGCATACTGGCCGACTAGTTCTGGTTTTACCAACATGCTAACACTTACTGCAGCATTTCATGAATATTTCACCAAACTCAGCCAGTCTGTGGGTTATGCTAACGCCTCACTGGGCCCTCTTTGCTGGCTGGGGCCCAGCAGGAACACACTTTTTCCATGTCACCTCTCATTATGAGCAGATTAAGACCACTGCAAGTTTCATAATGTGCTTATTACTGGAAATAATGTAATCCCTATTAGTGGCTGACTCTTGGAGTTCATATTTCCTTTTATTAGTTCCTTTAATTTGATTCTCTTTTGATCTCTTTTTTTTCTTTTGATATGTTAATTATTTTAATGGAAATACAGTGCCTTGGAAGATTTCACATCCATAAACTGTCAAATTAGCACCACAGAAACTTTGAAATATTGCATTTAGGATTTTATGCTATAAATCAACAGAAAGAAAAAAAGATGCATGTGTTTTCCAAAAACATTTTGCAATGAAAAAATACTGAGTGACTTTGTGTTTGTATTCCTTCTCCTTAATCTATGCTTTGTAAAACAAACTTTTACTACAAGTATTTGCTAGCAAGGCTAGCAAGTGAACACAATAATCAGACACCTATTTCAATTTGACATTTTGAAAAAAAAATATAATGTAGTGAAGGCCTGAAAACATCTCAGAGAGCTGGAAGACTTTACAAGTTCAGACTTTGCTATGCAGTGCCTTACACAGGAATTCATAACCATTCTGCACATTTTGTCCTGTTACAGCCACAAAGTGTTCTATAGACCATCACAAAAATAGTACATGATATGTAGACAAAAAAATTTAGTCGAACTTCCCCTCGACTACCTTTGTTGCCTTCATCAACTTTATCACCATAGCGACCAAAAAAACTCTAGCATCTCCTAAAGCAGGGGTGAAACTCCGAGCACCACAAACTAAAGTCAGTGATGCTGATTGGCCAAATGTTTGTTTTCCTTAGCAACCACACATGATTGGCTGTTTAGCGTCAGAGTCAGTTGGTGGAAATGTTGTATATATAATTCAGATTATATTTAAGATACATTATTATTGAAAACAGACTTTGATGATACAGTTTTTTTAATAATGTTTGTAGATTATGTTTGGATACATTTTCCCATCAACATCTGGCTGCCACTGGTACATGAATGTTTGTTTTAAAATTTTTACAAATAAAACTTAAAAGCATAGTGAGCGCTTATGTCTCAACCAACCTTGCAGATACACAGATGAAAATTTTTGGCTGATATTTTCTCAGTAGAGTAGCTCAATAAGATTGGAATGAGAGCCTCTGTAAATAGCAGCCTTTAAGTTGTGCTTCATTTTCTTAATTAGATTAAGAAGTGGCTGTTTCTGATACCTCGGGCAACTGCCCAGGGCGGCATCTCATCGGGGCAATTATGATCTTCTTTCCTAAACTTACCCCATTTTAAATGTCTCAGAGCTATAATTCTGTCCTGCATTCTGTGTTCCTTGGTCTTCATAGTGACTAATGTTCTCTCAAACCGCTGAGGATTTAAACCACACACAGGTGGATTCTATTTACTTGCAAAAACTCTTCTACTTCACAAGAATATTGTGATTTGTGTTGTTCTGTCACATAAAGTTTGTGCTTCTAACACAAAAGAATATGAGAGAAGTTTATTGGGTGTGAATACTTTTGTGAAGAAAGGCCTGAAATGTAAGTCATGACTTTTGGCTTGTGTTTCAGAAACGAGCCATTCTTCAGTGAAAGAAAGTTTTTCTCTCTTTGCTAAACTCTCAGCCTCTTCTGTGATCTTGAGACTGTAAATTTGGGCGGACATAGTTCACGTAGTTCACGTAGTTCATGCTCATCCAAACAGCCTCCACTTTTATCTGACCAGCCTGGAGCTTCTTATCAGTGCCTGTGGCAGTCTGTGTGGCCTGTTAGTGACAACTGTGCACCTCAGTCCACGTCTTTATCCAACACCGACTCACATAGATGACGTTCTTGGTTGTTTTGGTGTGAAACTACCGTGATGACACTTCCACTACGACATACGATCTTGTGATTTTTGTGTCTGTGAGCTTGTTATGTTGTTGAATAGGGTGGTGCAGTGTTGAAAAGCCGATCATATGCAATGGTTTGCAAAACTATTCACATCTTTTGAAATATTTCAGTTTACGATAGTAAACAGTGAGGCAATGTTTCTTTCGGGAGGATTTGACTAACATAAGCAGAGCCAGGTTTTGATGAGAAAAAAGAAAGATGCAATTGTCATTTTCTATAAATCCAATTTAAAAAGTGTGACTTTCCTCTTTTATAGACAAGTGCAAGTATTTCATTCACATACATGTATTGTTATTCATTCAGTCTAGCATTAATTCACACACGCATACATTTCTGACCTCTCATTCAATCTAGTATGTCTCTTTACTTTAAATGCTATGTATGTGTGTATATTTTAATAGTGTATATGTACAACTTTAGTCTTTTGTTTGGGTGTGTGTGTGTGTGTGTTTGAATGAGTCTGTAGTAATGCGTGTGAGAGAAAACATAGTTTTTATCCTAAACAGCTCCTCAGAAGAAATTATAGATATACTCTATCTTTCTTATCATAAGGCAAAAGTTTAAATAAAGTTAAGTTAGAAGAAGTTAAGGTTCTTCTGACTTAACCATGCCTTGTGGAGTTTCTGGAAAGCAGCTGAATACCGTTAAAAGCACTGCAGACATTAAAGAGCATTCTCATAGCGTTGCTACATTTGTCCAAATGATATGGTACTGCAACGAAGCAGGATGTCTTCCACAGCACTCACATCTTCTTGTGAGTCAGTTTAAGGTTTAACAGACAGTGAAGAGTTCGACAGACCTGCATGAGCAGAAAACTACAGGTGAATGGAAGAAGGGAGGTCTGTTAGCCAGGGGGGCAGCAGAGGGAGATGCTGAGTGTGTTCCTGAACCCTTTGAACCCCCTAGAGAATGTGTTCCAGCGCCTCTGTCTCTAGATCTTCCTCCACTTGAAACATTCTTCATCACCTGACCTCACATCTCTTTCATTGCTCTGCTGTCGCCTCCTTGTTGTTTCTAATCCTGACCTAGGATTAGAAACTAGGTACTTTTGTAAACTCCACCAAACTTTCTTGTCTCCCCTCCCTAAGCTCACTTAGCTGTTTGTTTGGGTAACAAATGGTCATAATTTACATTTCTTTCTCTCATTTTTGAGAAGAACGTCACAATTCTGTCATCGCATAGATGCGATGCTACTTCTAAAAAAAACATTTTTACTCATCTTCTTTGCCAAGATGAGGTCTTGCAAGTAAGTTCCACTGCATTCCCATTTCTTTCTCAAAACGTGAAAAAAGAAAACAAGACATTCTTCCCATATTAAATAACGGGAAAAACTGTCAATAGCTCTTATATCTTGCTGAAAAGTTAATAGTAAGTTAGTTTCGTGTTGTTTCAAGTGTACTAGGATATTGACACTAGAAACTGGACTTGGTAAGATTTTATGTTTTGCAGTGTGCTAGTATCCCAAACCAACAACTTTTCGTTTTTCCTGGTATACCAGCTGAGAAACTGCTGAAACATACTAAGCGTATACACTGTCTGTAGCTCAGCAACAACTGAACTGATGAACTCACACACAGAGTCGGCAGCCGAATGTGTGCTGTTGCTAAGAAGATAATAGCACAGCTCACCTTGTTATAATAGCTACCTAATTAGCTACACATGTCTACTGCATGTTTCCACTAGTATTTTGACAATTTATCTTTGATTATTAGTTTCAAATCTTTGAAGTTGAAAAGGCATTCTAATCTTGATTAATATTTATAACACTGCTTCTGGTCATTGAAACGATAAGATTACTTGTAAGTTAGCCTGTCACACTAAGCAATTAATCAATTAATTGGATGAAAAATTCAAAATTGGAATGGAATAAAAAAATCTCCTTTCTGATGATTAATGTTTCTCAAAACGTGAAAAAAGAAAACAAGACATTCTTCCCATGTAGTACAATTTTGTTTACAGAGACATCGTCATTCATTTTATCTATTGTCTCGGTTGTGTTTAGTTTTTAAGTTCCTTTTTATTTAATGGTTTTAGTTGTGTTTGTGTTAAAATGTCTTCCAGTTGCGGTATGGGGTGTTGTATAAAATTAAAGTTAATTCATCTTGTAGAAGGCAAGCTTGAATTATTATGTCATTATCTAAATATTAGTTCAAAATGATTTCAAAACAACAATGTTAAAGTTTATTGCAATAATTTCTGGGACTATTTATCGTCAAGCAAAATCAGCCAATTTTCTACTTTGTCATGTTCTACCAGATAAAAATCCCAGTTTGGTTTTTAATTTAACAGTTAGTGAAACGTGTATAGGTTGTGGATGTGTTCACAACTAATTCTCATAGTTCCAGAACCCCCCATTGCATCCCACCACCTTCTCCTTCCTGTGCATCTGTAATCAAGAGATCAGGATGGAAGAGCAGGCTGTCTGTTTGTATCCTCTCACTGTGGACGGCGTTTGGATCATTGCTCTCCGAACACACAGTGGACCACTGTGGCCACGGCCACTTGACTCTTGAGACCGTCAGTGTGTGTGTTTGTTTGAAAAAAGAGATGAGATAAGTGGACACGGCATCAGGATGGGGGATCCGATCAGAGAGTCTTTGTCCTGACTACTGACACTTTATTGTTCTCATGGGATCAATAGCTTGTGTTAGCTGTAAACTACCCATCAACACACGCACGCAAACACACACGCACAAAAAAGATAATAAGCTCTGTGTCTTTCTCCTTTTCAGGCTAATATTGGTCAGATGGACACAGCCAAGGATATGTGGAAGATGATCATGGGGAACTTGGCCCTCATCCAGGTAAATGTAGCAACGATGTGCTTAACCTCACGATACAGGACGTATGTTCTAAACAGTGGGTTTACTTAAATCCACCTGACTGTTCAGGGTGACTCACCACAGGTTTTTGACTTCCCAATAGAACCAGTGACATTATACGGAAATAGCACGAATAATGTCTAATTGCATATAATAGACATTAGTATATGCAAAGTTTTTACATTGCTTTTCCAAAGGTTCTCATATCACTTTAAGTTTTTTTGATTTTTTAAAGATTTTGTCAACTTACAATTATGAAATTGTAAGTTGAAAAACATTTTATAGGATGTTTTTCTTACACAACAGAAAGTAGGTCCAAATTTAAGAATAAAAGGAGAATTAATACAAAATTTTCAAAAACTTGTGTTTCTGAAAATGTGTCAGCATCCTTTACTGTGATATTTGAAACAATCCTCTGCAAACATTGACTGTTAGACTTTTCCTACCGAGTAAATATCGTCAACATCATCTTAAGTACAGCTGCTTTGTGAAGGTATGAGTGGCAAGAAAAAAATTCATGCTTGAGAAAAAAAGGCTTAGAAGATTAAGTTTACAGTTTGCTACAAGACGTATAGGGACAAAGCAAACATGGAACACGGTGTCATAATTATTCGAGACCAAAATTTGACTCTCTGGTTCTAAATACAGGATTCACAAATATGTCCTCTGTTATGTGCGGAGGAAATATTTCAAAGTACCTCACACTGTATCTCATCATGATCGCAACATCTCCATGGTGAAATATGATGACAGCACCATCATTCCGCTGGGAATCTTTTCTGGAGCAAAAACAGGAAGAAAACCTGTTTGAGGTTTCAGATTCAGAGTGGGACCGAACTGGTTGTACAGTTACAGAGAAACTCCTGTAACTGTACAACCAGAGCTTAAGGTCAAAGTATGTTTATGTGTCAAAGTTAAGGATAAGTTCAGTTGACAATTGTGGCACTTGGAAAAAACAAGTGAGGAACATTTGGTGATGTAGCACTGTGTGAGTAAGAACCAGATGTCTCCATCGCGATCCTCAGTACAATCAAAGTCAGAAAACAAACTTTATCTTGAATAAATATATTATTGCTGCATTATCAAATAAAGCAAGCTGTGTTATCACAAGATAATAATCTTATATAACTCATTTCGACTCGATGATATTTCCAAGAAAGTTCATTCTAGACTAACCTCTTTTTCGTTCTTATTTTTCCTGTTCAGCATATTTACTTTCCTGAGTGGAGCATTGCAGCTTCACTTGAGAGTTTTAGAAATTGCTTTGGGTTAATTTCAAGTGCAATGGAGATGGAAAAGAAAGGGGGGAAAAAGAAAGGCATGAAGATGGGACGAAAAGTTAAAGGCGACGGAAAGAGAAAAGAATAGAAGATGTCGTGGACGAGGATAAAGAGAACACAGTAACACCCTACAAATCTGCTTCTGTAGGCTGGCCTGTAATAACAGAATAAACAGTGTCTCTAGTTTTGGTTTCTGTGAAGTGCTCTTCACTCTGCTGCCACATGATGTAGCTTATGGATATGTGATATTTCAATGTCCATCGTGTTTCCAGGAACCTCAATACGCTTCAAGGAGGTGAAATCTCACAGGGCGACCAACAGGTGCTTGGGTTCACTTACATCTGCTGATTTAAAATAATATAAAAAATTTTTTTTAGCCCACTAGTTGTGGTAATTCCATAGTTTTGGCTACCGACACGTTCAGTGAGTGTACTGTATGGGTTCAACTCTGCTGGGTTCACGTTGATTGATTGAAAGCTTCTCCAGTGAAACAGGATAGTCTCATGCATCTGCACTTTAAATGTTAGCTGAAACGAAATCTACATGAGCCACTTTAATATGTGGGTGTGTGTGTGTGGGGGGGTGTGTGTATGCGTGTGTGTGCGTGTGTGTTTGCGTGCAGGTCCAGGCCACAGTTGTCGGGTTCCTGGCTTCCATAGCTGCTGTAATCTTTGGCTGGCTCCCAGAGGGACAGTTCAAGCTGGGCCACGCAGTGCTGCTGTGTGCCTCCAGCATGGCCACGGCCTTCATCGCATCGCTTCTCCTGGGTACGCTCGCCGCATGGGAACCTGCTTGTTGTGTTCACTGTGTGAAAGCTGTGTCGTCAGACCAGTCAGATTTATTGTCGCTCTTTCTGTCCCCGCCAATGGAATTAGACAGTTATTGTTCCTCAGGGAAGCTTCTGATGGAACCTTGAGCGTGTCATAAAAACACTGACGAAGGTAAATGCTTTGAAGGGTTGTCCTGTGAAATTGTAGATCTTTCTGACACTGAACCCTTAAATGTGTTGTTTTTTGAGCTATTCAGATATAGATCTGATCTTCATGCTTTAGCAAAGCTTAAACTTAAGGTCACAAGCTTGAGATATTCTACTCAAGGATTCTCTCCTAGAGAGCAGAATTCTTCATGCTTCAATAAGTCATCTGCCCTCTGGCAGTGGCCACTTAAAGAAATTAAAGTGTGACGTTAGAAAAACGAAGCAAACATGGAAAACTGAGCTTTTGGATAGATTAGCTGTTTCTTAAACACCTCTCCAAAGTGCGATGGACTTCAAACCAAACAAGATGCTGCGGCATGACCTCACATAAGAGATTCATGTTTGAAAGCCCTACAATGTGGCTAAATAGAAAAAAAAAACTCTTCAGACATTTGTTGCTTGCATTTCTTTGTGACCGTTGCCACCAAGGATCATAATGATCGCATGTTTATTATCTGTTGGAGTATGTTGGTTGTTCACCTTAATTGTATTGTCTGAGACAAACCTTTGATTGGTTGGGAAGCTAAGAAGCGATGTCTTCCTGGTTCTGACTCGGTCGAACTCTTAACTCCACAGGTCTCATCATGATCGGCGTGATTGTCGCGTCGAGAAAAGTCGGCATCAACCCGGACAACGTGGCCACACCCATCGCCGCTAGCCTTGGAGATCTGATTACCTTGTCCCTGCTGGCAGGCATCTCAACAGGGCTCTATAAGAAGCTAGGTAACACACGCGACACACCTTACCTGTAAATGATGTCACAGTTAAAGTCTGCCTGGTTCATATAAACACTTTGACAGAAACTCTGTCAGAGCATCACTGATGAGAGATTCATTAATTTGGACTTTTTAATGATTAAAGATAGTCCTGTCTCAAGCTGCAAAGATTTTTAGTTTTAAAGAATTTCAATAATATGAATTGTGTGTCTAGGTTTACTTTATTGCATGTTTTCCCTGTCCGTGCGTGGGTTCTCTCCGGGTTCTCCGGCTTCCTCCCACAGTCCAAAAACATGACTGTCAGGTTAATTGGTCTTTCCAAGTTCTCCTTAGGTGTGGGTGTGTGTGTGCATGGTTGTTTGTCCTGTTTGTCTCTGTGTTGCCCTGCGTCAGACTGGCGACCTGTCCAGGGTGTACCCCGCCTCTCGCTCGGAACGCAGCTGGAGATAGGCACCAGCAACTCCCGACCCCGTTAGGGAGAAGGGTGATCAGACAATGGATGGATGGATGGATGGATGGATGGATGGATGGATGGATGGATGGATGGATGGATGGATGGATGGATGGATGGATGGATGGATGGATGGATGGATGGATGGATGGATGGATGGATGGATGGATGGATGGATGGATGGATGGATGGATGGATGGATGGATGGATGGATGGATGGATGGATGGATGGATGGATGGTTTGTATTGTAGCCTAACCATATACTTTCTATGCAATTCCACTTATTTCTCATTTCCCTTTGGTACTCCATCTGGATTTTCACCCATTGAGCTCGATTTCTCTCTATATTTCAATGGTACATTAGTCCTCTAATCCTGGGAATGCTCATTATGTGATAGAAGGCTGACTTTGAACTGTCTCTATGTGTCTCTGAGGGTTCAGGTCTGAGTCTACTACAGCCAGATTTCAGACATAATAACTAGCTGAAGCTACATGCAAAAAATCCTGCATGATATTACCACTGCCATGTTTATCGGGTGGTTAAGAATTTTTGTGTTTCAAAAAGCCGATTTGACTCCTCTGTGAGTATTTCCTGTTATTTCGGTTAAATAGCTCAGTCTTTGTTTAGTCTGTAGAGCGGCAGAACGTGTCAGCCATGTGAGCAGCAGAAGTTTACACCCACGATTGTCAATCCACAGTGATGAAACGATGACTTTATTAATGTAACAGTTTTGTAGTTTGTGGCTTTTAAAGCAGCACATGTTATGAAACAGCAGGGATTTATTATTTCTCACGGTCATTTAGTTTGTTGCAATTTCTGGCTTAGATGAATCCTTCCACCATTGATAGAGCCAACTGCCAGGTGGCATTTAAAGACAGAAATCCTCATTAAAGCACAGCTTTCCAAACGGCTTTCAGCGTTCTCATCAGTGAGGAAGCGAAGGAGTGCAGCGGCGTGTGCAACTTGTGTAAAATGTGGCTCTGCTCCTGCCTGTGTGGGGTAAATAAGGATGAAAGCCCTCCCACGCCTGTTCTTGCTGTGTTTTTGGGTGAGAATCTCCACAGTTTGCCGTCAGCACTGCGGCGGCGACTTGGCCGGCGACACACCCAGCTGCAGAGCTTCAGTTTCCACACCGCAGACACACTAACAGGCTTACAGACAGACCCACAGAGCGTATTGTAATATTGTAAGTCTTGCATCTGTCAAGAGGCTGTCCCAAAAAACAACCTCACTCCCTTTAAACGCTGCACTGGGCTGCTATGCTGAGCATTTTTGGGATATTTTTTGCTCAGATACACAAACACAGCTGGTGTCTGGGACTCTTGTCTACTCGGATGTTGTGTTTTTTGGAGGGTTTTTTTTTTTTTAAGTTTTGGAGTCTCCTGCGGTGTCAGATGAGTAACACTGCATTACAGAAGATGTAAAAGTTTTTGCGCTTGTATTTATATCACAAATTTCAGTGTATTTTTGAGATTTTAGGTGACTTACGTAGATTTGTGCAGAACTGTGAGGAAGAGATGTTTTTCATGAAGTGCCATTTGGAAAGATGACAATAATTAGCAGCAATAATTTGGCTAATTTAGTCTACCATAAGAAAAAGACAGTGAAGGTTCATTTTTCAGTCACGCTTTCATTCAGTTATAAATGTCACAGTTTGAATCTAAACATTTAATAATTAAGCTAAATATTTAACTCCAAACTAAAAAGGTAAATATTTGGCTAGTAAAACTGAATATTTAGTTGAAAAAAGAAATATTTAGCTCCATGTAAATATTTTTTTAGCAAAATAAATATTTTATCTCCAAACTAACATTTTTTTTTTTTTTTGCTAGTGAAGGAAAAACAAAGGTATGTATTTAGTTTGTATAAAACTGGATATCTAGTTAGATAAACAAATATTTTTTTGCTTCAAACTAAACATTTAGTCAGCAATCTAAATAAGGTAAATATTAGCAAACTAAAAATGTTGTTATATCACTAAATATTTCCCTTGATGCTAATTATTTAGCTCGGCAACTCAACAAAGAAATAGTAAAAACAATAGCATCAGCTACCTGGTGTTAAAGATCAGTGTGTCTCCTCCCATTCAGAGTACAATGACTACGCCAACCCGCTGGTGTGTGCGGTGTTTGTGGCAATGTGTCCTCTGTGGGTCCTGATAGCCAGGAAGATCCCAGCTACCAGAGAAGTCCTCTATTCAGGCTGGGAACCGGTCATCATCGCAATGGCCATCAGCAGGTAGGCACTACTGTCTGATTCCATAGATCTAAACTGGGTGATACAACAACAGGTACATAAAAGCTCATCCTTCTTTTCCATTTTCTTCCAGTGTTGGAGGTCTGATCCTTGACAAGACAGTTAGCGACCCAAACTTCTCTGGCATGGCTGTTTTCACTCCAGTCATCAATGGTAAGACAATGGAGACAAACAAAGAAGACATGCATTAAAGCCTTCACTAATATGTGAAATGGCTCACTCCTCTGTGTGCGTGCGTCTGTGTGTGTGTGTGTGTGCGTTGTCGTGGAGCAGGTGTAGGAGGCAATCTGGTGGCAGTTCAGGCCAGTCGGATCTCCACCTATCTCCACATGAACGGGCTGCCCCTGGGAGACCCCAATCTGGCGCCCAGGAAGTGTCCCACACCCTGCTCTTCTTTTTTCGGCTCCAGTAAGTCCCAGGCAGCACTCTGTGGTGTTCTGTATACACCTTTCACCATAAAGGGATCCCCTGATGACCAAACAGGGTGCATGCACTATGCAGCAGGTTCATCATATGCAGTGCTGATTTTATTAACCATGAAAAAGTATGAATCCTCCATCAGATTTATTCTGGGTACCAACCTGGCCCTCTAAACCCAGAGGTGGGCAGAGTCCCCAAATATTGTACTCCAGTAAGAGTCGGACTACTTTAGCATAATTTTACTCAAGTAAAAATAAAAAGTCGCCATTCAAGAAATGACTCCAGTAAAGGTCTACTCAAGTACTGATCAAATTATCAATCATTTAATACCTATAAATTACATCATGAGACAGACCGAAGTGTAAAGTAAATTTCTCTATTTTATGGACCAAAATGACAGTAATTCATACAAGTAACAAAAAATAACAAAATCAAACAAAATAACATTTTTCAAAATCAAGTTATTTCAATAAAAAAAAAACTTCTGAAACTTCAACAAAACCTGCAGCTGTTTGTCTGTGTTTGGTGAATTTTTGGTTAAAACATGTTTGTTTTTCATCTAGTGGGTAGAGAACCCAGAAATTTCACTCAAGTAAAAGTAGAGATACTTCATTATTAAATAACTCGGGTTACAGTAAAAAGTATAGCACAGTAAAAATACTCACGAAAAGTACATTTTTCCCAAAAAAGTTACTGAAGTGAATAAGATTGAGTAAATCTAATTAGTTTATTAACAAACTCTGTCTAGACCTAATGATGAGTTGCATGAACATCCTGATTAAGGTCATCCCACTGCATTTCATTCAGATCCAGGTCCAGACTTTTACTAGGCCACTCCAAAACCTCAGTTTAGCCATTCAGATGTAGACTTGTCCGGTGCTCATTGGATTAAAGGCTGAAGATCACAAGTGGAAGGCCAGACATTTAGCAAGGGAGAAATTATACTTTAATATAATTTCTCACTTACTTTTTCAGTGAAGCACTTCCTCCTTAGTTTTCATATCACCACTAGGGGGAGTTAAAATAGGTCATACAGTGACCTATTTTTAGTGACCTAAAAATCAACAAAGAAAGAAAACTAAAGTGATGTTGAATACATAACTTTAAATGCTCTAGTTGCAAAGGTTGGCCAGGGATGTCTATTAATAGGTCACTGTAGATGCTGCAGGAAGCAAAGATTGCAAGAAAACATTAAAGGAATGAGTTTTAGTATCATCATTAAGAACCAGCTAACCTATGATTTATATTTTTTCTTTAATTGTGAAAACTGTGAAGTACCTTTAGCCTTTTTCTGTCTTATATAGCATTGTAAAATATGTTCAGGGTCATTTTCTTTGTATTATTTACTATTAAATTAAGGTGCTGGATTATCCTGTCAGCATGTCATCACACAGAAGAAAGCTCTCTGGTCAGATGAGACCAAAGCTGAGATTTTTAGCCTTGATGCTGGACACTTTGTGTGGCAGAGAACTTGAGCACAGCAGTGTAACATGGATTTGGCAGCACATGCTATGGAGATGCTTTTCATGTGCAGCGACACAGAGTTGAGAGAAAATTATACTCAACTGCAGTAAATGCAAAACAAAACCTGTTGGAGGCTCCAAAAGGAACAGAGTAATTTATTTATAGGAGGGGAATAATCTAAACCATTAATTCATTGATTTACTGTGGGAAGAAACTGAGGCAAAAAAGTAAAAATAAAACTGAAAACGAAAGAAACTAAAAAATTTTGAAACTCTCGGAGCCAACCTATCACTGTACCTGACCCACATAAACTCAACCCCATTGCCAACGGATTATGCGTATCATGTGTGCGTCGCTGTTGCAGAATAACAGCACAAAAAAATGCTTCCAGAACAGGAATATTTAGTTTTTATTATTACTTATAAACTGTGGAGTGCTAATTACTTTTACAAATTTAGAGCACATTTAGAAAGTCCAGAGACTATTGACTTAGACTTATCTAGCATCCCAGAAGTCCAGAGGATACTTATACTTACTTACACTTATTTAGCAACCCAGAACAGGGATTAGAACTTGGAACCCAGAAAAACTACCTTAGCAGCTACTTTTTAGACTCCTATTCTTCTAAACCAGAAAAGGAATTAGACCAAATGATACTTACTTCTACTTATCTACCGACCCTGAATAGGAGTATCTTGTTTATTTACGGTACTTTGGATCAACTTTATTAGCTTTTTCTTCTTTTGCTCTTTCCTTTGGTTTGTTATTTTGTATTTCCTTTTAATTCCTGTAAAGCACTTTGTATTGCCTTGTTGCTGAAAATGTGCAATATAAACTAACTCCACAAATACTGGCCATATGCATGCAGTTCACAAAAATAGCAGATTTAATTGTTTTCTTAAAACAAATAATACTAAATAATAAAGATAGGAAAGCAAAGCCTGCAGCAATGATCCATGGGAGGAGAAGGATGGAGATTCCCAGGTTCAAGTGACATGTCTGACACTCAATCCCTCTTAGAACTGCGGGAGGGTTGAAACTCTGCTTACTCTGCAGGGTTCACTCTGCAGTGAAGCTAGCTGTTTTTTAGCTAGCTTCACTGCATAGTTATGCAGCTAACAGAAGGAGCACCAAGGTGAGGTTTAGGAGGTTTAGGATGAACATGTGTGCAGGACTATGTTTGTATTTCACTGAATGCAGAAACACCATGAAGCCATCCTCAGTCATGTTATCCCTTCTCTTCTCCAGCTGTGAACTCTCGCTCTGCCCGTGTTCTCTTCTTCCTGGTTGCCCCGGGTCACGTCATCTTCCTCTACACCATTAACTCCCTGAGAGGGGGTCACACCACCCTGACCCCCATCTTCATCTCCTTCTATCTGGTAGCTGCTCTCCTACAGGTACACACACCCCTCTCATGAATATATCCCACTGTGAAACAGATAATGGCCCTCTGTCCTTCATAAACAAAAATAGGGTGTTTATGAAAGCTGTATCAAAATGAAGACTGAACAAAAACAATCTTTTTAATGTCCAGTGAACTATTTGGATTTGCAATGGAAAATTATATCCATCCATCCATCCATTTTCCGTCACCCTTCTCCCTAACGGGGTCGGGAGTTGCCGGTGCCAATCTCCAGCTGCGTTCCGGGCGAGAGGCGGGGTACACCCTGGACAGGTCGCCAGTCTGTCGCAGTGGAAAATTATATGCTTTATTTAAGTCAAACTGTATATGTTCTTTGCTGTTATCTTTCAAACCTTAAAGAGATCCATGATGAGCTGAACTAGTTGGCCTAAATGTATTGGGATTTTCCAGCTAATCTGGACATTGTTGTTAGTGATGCGTTAAAAATTTGAAAAATTGTGCAACTTTATTGTTTTTTGTTTTTTTTACCTACAAAGGTCACCATTAGGTGTGATTGGTTTGTAATTTACTGTTCACTATGTAGCTAGAGCTAACGCTGTTGCAGAAGCTAACATCATTACCAGGAGCTACCAAAGTTAGCAGGAGCTAACGCAAAACAGATTGGAGGATAATAAATGGCTGTTTTCAATGACAATGAAGCATGTTTATGTGTTTTAATACATCTTAGAAAATATTATCATTCTGATGCTAACTGTAAGCACCTTGAGTTAGAAAATGGAGCTCTGTGAAGCATACTTCTGGATTCATATATCCAAGCAGCAAACACCAACTTTTTTATCAGATTCTTTCTTCTTCCTCTGTTTTGTCCTCCTCATCTTCATTTCCTCTTGTAATTTCTCCATTTCCTTCTATCTCAACAACCACCAGTTCAAATTGTAGGAGCTAAATGTTAGTTATTGAGCAAGTTACTGTCTCTGCTGGACGGGGCGAGCACACGTCATCTACCCGGAGCGTAAACACTATGGCGACGTCGGCCCTACAGTATTACTGCTGCTTACAAAGATTTTGTCCAGCATGTGGATATACATTTTTAACCTGATGTTTCATTGATGATTAAATTCACTGGTTGTAAAAACTGAAAGTAGAAAAATAATCCTGATACTTTGTGTTGATTTCCAATAATGCAGGTTTTATAATTGTGTCACTAAAATGCTTTAGCTTCTTGGCAGATCGTGCCATGTTGTTGAATCTAGGCACAAGGTGCTTAAATTGTCTCTGCTGCAGGTCGCAATCCTCCTGTACCTGGCTGACTGGATGGTTCACTGGATGTGGGGCCGAGGCATGGACCCCGACAACTTCTCCATCCCGTACCTGACCGCTCTGGGTGACCTCCTGGGAACCGGCTTCCTCGCCCTCTGCTTCCACATGCGTTGGTTCATCGGGGACAGAGACTCCAATTTAGGCAACTGAATACATGTAAACATAACGCACAAAAAACACCCTAAAACTGACACATACTGTAAGCTTGCATGCAAAACAAAACAAAACTTGATGAACATCACCCGTATGCCTGAGTCTGACAGTGGACATCTACAATTAAAGGGCTGATCTCCCGAAGGGCTCTGGATGACGTGTTCTTGGCAGAATCTCACCCTCAGGATATCAGGACGCTGTTTTACTGTCGCCACAGCAGCAGCATGTAAATCTTGAGTCTTGCTGTCACCACAGAACACAGACCTCTTCATCTCAACCCCCAACATGCAAAAAAAAAAAAAAAAAAAAAACTCTGACCAATGATAGATCCAGCCTCACAGGCTCCAGCGCAACTTAATCTTACCTAACACCTGAGTCCTACCACTTTTATTAATATTCTTATTGTTAACAAATGATGCATTTGGTATGATTTGATATCTGTTCTATGTGCACGGCAAGTCCTCATTATTTTCAATGGGGACGCAAGCCCTTTTGTTTAAAAAAAAAAAAAAGTAGTGAAAAAAAAAGAACACAAGAGCACAAAAACCCCACACACCCAAACAAGCCTAGAACGAATGCTTAATCACCAAGTGCTGTTGAATTAACTCTAAAGTCATATCTTATGTTTTTGGTTAAATGCATTTTGTCTTCTCTGTTTTATGCTTCATTACAGCAGCAAATGAGGCTCTGATTTTACTTCAGGGGACTGGACCTAAATTCTTTTTTAGTGCAGATTCCAGGTCTTGGTTTGAAGATGCGCTCCCAGTGTTTGCTGTCCCTCAGACATTGTGTCAAAACTTAACAGACTAGAAGACAGAAAATCTCTCAAGGTTTTGCTCATTCAGTGCAGTGAGAAATATTTTCACCTTTTTCCTAATAACATCGAACGCGCACGTGCAACATCCTTAGAGTCCTCCAGGAGCTCTGGTTTATCTTTAACTCCTTTTAGATTCATTGTAAAATTTGCCTTAACGTGCTTGTTGATGCATATTTCACTTACACCAAGGATCCCTTTGAAAGCACTTTGCTGCCATTTAGCTTTCAGATTTATTCCCAATTATACCTAGTTTAGGCTTGTTTGCATACTAAATATCTTCAGAATAAAAATATCTACTTAGCACCTGCTTGACAGAAAACACACAAAGAGTTAATATTTTTTAAATAATAAATCGGTTCAGGCATTAGCAAGTTCAATATTGGAACAGCATGTGTTTGGTGCCTGTATTCAGAGAAAATCCAGCCTTTCTGAGATAAAACATGGATATGTTTTTGTTTGAGCACCTGAGCACCTGAGAGTTTAGTGTGGACTGCTAAAGGTCAGGGAAGACGCTTTTTTGTAAGACCAGGTTCCTTGTTTGTTTTCTTGGCCAGGGAAATCTGATAAAACAAAGAAAACTCAATACGACATTATGCATAGCAGTTAATCTTGAGAGTTAATTTCAGTGATGGGCTCAAAGGTTCAAAGGTAGTTTGATGGAAGCGTTTAACTACTAGAACTTGGACATAAATTCAGAGGGAATATCTCCTTTGTAAATGGGGAAAAAATTATTGTTATGACAAAATACAAAACTCATTATGGCAAGGTTAATATCTCATTAAAGCCAAAATATCTTCTCTTTTAAGTAATAAAGGTCATAACAGCACCTCTTTTATATATCTAGAGGAAACGGCTAGAAGGAAAATCACAGCAAGCCCCTCCAGGCCTTTTTAGGAAGTTGCAATTTGCCAGAGGAGCGTATTTTTTCTTCTCGTTAAATTGAGTAATATTCTTATTATAGCTTATATCTTTCTAAAACAAGAGATTTTCTCATCAAAGCGAGAAATTTTCTCATTGTAACGAGATACAGCTCCTGAATTGATTTCCCAGCTCTGGCAGTTATAACGTTTCTGTCGATCTGGGTGTTTAATCGTGCCTTTCTGAAATTGCTAGGACATGCTGACACAGTGGTTCATCAGTCTGAGAACAGATGGAAGATTCCGATTTTATATTCTCTGTGGAAACATAGGCCATTGTTGGCGGCATACTAATTAGTATTTTTTTTGTTGTTCTTTTATTATTATATTTTTTTTACTGTTAAGTAATTTTGTCAGGCATGGGCTGGTCACCAGTATCAAAGCAGGCCTAAGTTTTAGAAAGTTTAAAATCACAAAGATTCCTCATCGTATCGTTGCCTTGTTCTTAAAGTTCTTCTGCTGTGTAGAGCAAGGAGAAATGCAGAGCTGGAAACCAACAGTCGCATGAGTAACAGGCAGTGAAGATGTGGGAACTAAGCAAGCCCGATACATAACTCTTTCTAATTCTTTAAAACTCCAGCTTTAAAAGTACATTTTATCTAAAATGTTTAAATAAAAGCAAATAGATCATTTCAGCTAAAACTGGAATTTAACTACAGTGCAACTGGCATATTTTTATTTCAGGTTATCATACCATGAGAATGTTGTACCAGCTTCTGGCTAGTTTGAATGTTGGTTTTGCCCTCTGTTTTCATTCACAAAACGAGCAATGTTTCATATTTTTTCAGTAACTTTTGTTCAAAACACCAGCTGATAAAATGTCTACTCTTAGCTAAATCTGTTTGCTCCAATGAAATTGCCTGAAATAGCTTTACTGTGCTACGGGAACAAAGAGCAAGAGTCCAGCAACGAGCTAGCTAACTTAGCTCATGTTGCTCTTTAGACTATGATAATTCCTTCTGCTGCTATAAAGCTCTTAGCAATATAAAATATGGGTTTTAGACTGTTAAAAGACTGTAAGGCATCTTTAAAGTAACTCATGGGACTCATTGTATTCTTAGCAACTACTAGCTAGAAGTTAATGAGATAGCAGCTGGGTGTTTTATTTTTTAGAAAACTTTTTCCTCTTTCAATATTGTTTCTACTGAAGTGATGTCACACTACACAACATGCTAACACGAGAGTACATTAAAAAATGTAATAAGTCAGAACACCAAGTTGGGAGACTTTTTTCAGCAATGCTAAGTCGTTAGCATTATTAACAACTCATGTCAAAAATAAACCATTTTTGAGAGAATATAATGAACATTGACACATAAAAGATACTGATTATTTATACAAAGAACTTATAAGAAGAAACCACATGGTGAAGTAACATTTTATTTATTTAACTCAGTAATGCACAGTTAAATAAATAAAAGCTGATTTTTGTTGATGCTGTTGTCCTATTCTATGAACTGTGACATTTTTTGTTGTGTCTTTCATTTTTTTTCTCTTGTAAAACATAAATAGGATCTGCTAACATTCATCTGTATGGTATGGGATAAATCCGAACTCTTGGATGAAGTTTATTTAAGGACAAGAATCTTCTCTGGTGTTTTTCTGTTCCACTTTAGCGTGTATATATTCTACTTCCCACCACCCTACACAAACGGCCTGTCATCAGATCAGCTCTTCCTGTCTTCAATGGTCTACGGTTGTTTTCTATTTGGACAGGCTTCCAAGTAGAAATGATGGCGGAGGAGAAAGCGTCATGTGATGTTTTACTTTTTCATTGTTTGTTGTTGTTTTTCTTAATGGGGCCAGCAAAAAGCACAGTGCGAATGTGCAAAAATTTATTTCAATTGTTAAAAATCCTTTGCTTTGTGGTCTTAAAGATTTTTTTTAATGTCAGGTGTTTTGAGCTTGTTTTCTTTTTATATATATATATAAATATATATATTCCATTTTTTTGTCCTAATCTTTTTATCTCTCAGAGATGATTGTTTTGTGTTCTTAAATGAAATCGAGCATACAACCACTTTAAACAAAGAGCAACCTTTTCTGTGCCATCCGAATGCATCGATGTACTGTAGTTAGCAAATCCACCACCAGATGGCACTGCAAGGCTTAACTTACATAAAAAACTTGTTCTCCATATTCAAATTGCCCACCCAGAGACATAGCTGCCACTTTGCCTTTGGCTTTTCATCCTTCCATCCGTCTCTATCAGTTTGTATCCTTGACACTCTTTATCAAACCGGTGCCAGCATCCTTTCTCTTCTTCAACGAAAAGTTGTGTATACTTCTATAAAAAGGCAAGAAATGCTACATCTATTTATTTTTTAGAAGCACACAAAGCAAATTGTACATACTATATTTATTCTATATGTAAGGTTGTTTATTTTGTCATTTTCTTTTGGCTGAGTCCGATTGTCATCAGTGTTGTCAGATTTCCTATCTGCAAATGGCCATTGGCCAGCATTTTGGTACTCATTGTAATGAGTATGACAGCACTGAGCTTAATGATTATCACAGTGCCTAATAGGAGTCGTCACATGAACAGATTATATACAGAAATGTCCCTCCTGAAATGAGGAACACATCCGTCGATGAAACGAGACGGTCTTAATCTGTCAGAGCCAAGCTCAACTCTTAGAGTAACCAATCAGGAGTTATATAAGCCACAGAGTAGTGTTTGTTTAATTAGATTGGATAAATAAATGATGTACAGTGTGATTATTGCAATGTGTGAATGTGAAAATGACTGCGGCCACAGACAGCAGAGGTGTGACCGTCGCTTTTTGTTCATGTGGCACCGCAGACATCTGGGAAACACTAGAAGTGAGCTTCCAGATAGAAAGTAGACATTGTTCCAACAGCAATCTAATAACACTCACCACCCAGCTTCTGCTTTGTATAACCAAGTGCTTTAAACTATTGAGCCCTAATAGGGAATCCCACTGACAGGCCGCCGGCATCCAGCTGTTGAACCGTAATGTCCACCCATCCAGTGCGCTGCCTTTAGGGAGTACTGATGTAGACAAATGCAGTCTTGTAATGTCTGACGTCTTTTACATGTTTGTCTTCTAAAAAGCCCCCCTTCTGTGAGGCAGGAGGAAGGCTTTCTCTCTGCAGGACATTGTAATTTGCTGGAAATAAATAAATGACTTTATTATTTCATACAGTTGCTTTGTTTGTGTTGTTCTTTTTGTCAGATCCGTGATCCGGATGCTGACTACTGTGCCAACATCATAATTATTCTCGGCACGCTCTCTATTTGCTCCATTGTGATGAAAGCCAGGGATTTGATCAAACTCATCAGATGGGATTATTGATGTTGTGTCATGTGTGATTGATTTACAGACCACGTGTTTTGTTGTTTCAGTTCTATATTCTAGTTGCGTTGAGACATTTAGGAAAACATTCTTGAAATGCAGTTTCTGATCAAAGATAATGTAGTTCAAAATGGCAATTTGTGCTCCCTTATATTTTTGCTGGGTTAATTTATGAATATAACAATTTGACCGTTTATTGGAACAAACATGTCTGGTTTTTCGTCAGCAGGGCAAGAAACTGCTAAAAACTGTTAGAGCAAACCGCTTTGAAGAGTTATGCTAAGTTTGATTTATTCTTTTGACTGACCTTAGATTTGTTTTAGCTGTAATGATCTGTATGTAAATGTTCTTTGGTACCATTTATTGTTTTTGTTGCTTGGGTTTATGTATTTAAGGCTTGTTTGTTGTTTTCTGATTACTGTCAGGGTCCGACCTGCAAATCACTCAGGGTTTTAAAAGCCTGCTGGTTGATGTCACTGTGTAATGCTGATGACCTCAATAAATCCACCTAAAATTTCCTTTTATCGGTTAAATTTTATCCAAACGTCACATATCCTTAACTTTTGCCAGTAGTGTATCCCAAAAGAATTCAAGGTTTCCTTACTGACTTATAAATAACTTTCAATTTATCCTGTGTTTTTTTTTTTTTTTGGTTTGTTTTTCCCATTGACACATCAAGAAATCTGTTGCTGGAGACATTCAGGAGACCCATTCATCCCGGTGACAAATCTGGTCGAAACAACAGAACTAGTTGTTACAGACTCAACCAACCAGCAGAGTCCATCTGCTGGTTGGTTGGAGACTCGGCGCCCGTTACTGAGCGGCATCTGCTTCAAGACTCGCTCTCATCCTGCAGCCCTGCTGACTGTCTTTGTGTCATCATCTCATTTTACTTTTCAGCTTTCAGCTAGTGTTTTGAAAATGTAAAACATTTCTAAGCTACGCTTGGTTTCCACAAGAAGCACATCGACACAATCACATCAGTAGATCTGCTTTATTGACTGAGCAGCCAAGGACTGAGGTAGATTACAAGGAAGTTCAGAAACCCAAAATGCATACATGTACATAATCAGAACTCTTTATTTCTACACAAGTGCTCAAAGTAAATATTTTTATACTATATAATTAAATACATGTAAAAAAGTTGTTTGGATTAATTAAGGTTAACAGTGTAAAACATGTCAGTGTCACATGTAGAGAAACAGGAATGACAGAGGTCAGCTTGTTGACTGGAGATGAGCAGAGAGCTCATATTGTTCGTTTGACTCCCTGCAGGTGGATGCAGATGTTTCTCTCTGTTCTGCCCTCCTCCCTCATCCTCCTCCCCTTTTCCTTTGGGAAGGTCGCTGGGGGTCAAGTGGATGCTGAGGCCCCCAGCGGCCTGCAGGGTCTGGGGTTGACCTTTGCAGGTCAGCAAAAAGGTTTAGCAAATGAGCAACACTAAGACAGAAAAAGAACTGAGTGCAGAGCAGACATACTGTACCAGCTTCGGCTGTGCTGCGGACACCAAGACTGTCCACCACCATTTTCTCCAGGACTTTGTGTGACGCATTCTATGGGAAAATCCAGAGAATCTGACTCAGTGATCAAAGGATCAAAGAATAGACGGAAGAGGAAGATCAGTAAACTGAATGGACTGATAAGAGTGATGCACTAAGCTCCCAGCTTTCCCTTCCATTTGTCGGAAAGAGACAAATGGATAATCTTATTATCCTCTTGTGTGTGTGTGGTGTGTTGAGAGAGATCCCGCCCACTAGGAAGGATGTCGGAACCGCTCCAATCTCAAATCTGGGGCGCTTGGATTGCCCTTATATCAGTGCGTGTCATGTTCCCCGAGGACAAAGGACAACGATGCCTGTTGCATGTGATGAGTATGTGATGAAAACACAGACACAAACCGAAGATGACCAAAAACAACTGCTATGGTGCACCAGAAAAGACTTAGAGATGACCATCGGATTCAAGATGGAAAGAGCTTAAAGGTGCCAGAGTAGTGAGAGCTTACTGCTCTAACATGCACAAAGTTTCAACATTAGACATTCTCTCACCTCTATACGCTGTTCCTTATGTACAAATGCACAATACAACCAGCTGACGGCATTTAAAAGAGCCTCTACTGTATGTCTGAAACGACCCAAATGGAAAGCAGCAGGAAGTGATCTGGCAGGTCAGACACTAGATGGCGCTGTGAAGCTGCATGAAGAGCATAGTCTCTCCCTGTTGGATGGTAAGTTTGTGTGTGAATGTGTGAGCACCGTGTTGCGCAGCTGTAGCAGCAGGGTGAGTGAATCTGTGAGCTTGTCCTCCAGCAGAGACAGATGTGTCTTCTCCGCCTCGTCCTCAGGCCGCTGGAGACACACACACACACACACACACACACACACACACACACACATCGCTCTGTGTCCTGCTCATTGTTGGTCACAGTTAAAATTGTAAATTATCTTGAACTTCAAATACTTATCCCTAATAATGTCCCGTTTTGTAGTCATTCTTATGCTTAAAGATTCTAATCAGGTTGTGATCACAATTCAGAATACCAGTAATAGATCTGACATACCATGACAGCCCTTAATACATACAATTATGTTTGGATGTTTTACTGGTTAACAAAGTGCTGGGGAGAAAAGGTCAGCCATCCATATTTAGGTTTATTGTGATCAATACTTTTGCCGAGGTCTGCTTTTCAGCTGACCTTAGGTAATAACCACTCACCTTTATTTTTCCAAAACGTCCACATGCGTTTTTGTCCCCTTGGTTTGGCCCCGTCCTGCTGCAGCAATCTGTGCCGTCTGCAGTCGAGCCGGGGCACTTCAGGAGCTCCAAGCGACTCAGAGAGAGAGGATGATGGACTGTATTGTTCTGACATCTGGAAGATCACAGGTGGTGTTGGATCCCTCTCTACACAAACATTCGGTTATAAACAACAGAGCAGGACGGCGACAGACCCTTCGCTGCAGCCGGGACTGTGTGAGACGACGCTCTTCTCCTTTGAGGAGCAACAGTTTCCTGTCTCCTTCAGACTCCCGTCGTCTTCCTCTTCGTCAGAGGCGGCCCTCCCTTCCACCGCCCGCTGCAGACCCTCTGCGTCTGGGGAAGAATGAGCTGGAGTTAAACCTTCAGGCGTGACGTGTCCCCAGCTGTCCGAAGTGCTCCAGTCGTCTCACCACTCGGGTCCTCAGGTTGACTCGACTGGCTCTCAGAGAGGCAGGTGCAGCCGATTCTGCCAGAGTCAGAAAACAAGGACCATTTAGTGGGGAAGGGCAGAAAGTTTTTGACATAACGCATCGACCTTTCAGAGTCTCGCCGACTTCTGATCACTTCAACTGGAGAAATGTTCAAAACTATCACGTCTGGCAGGGTTCCTGACAGTATATTATAAGCCTGGCAGCCCACCCTTCCACCCCCTCACCCTCATCCACACCAGGCTAAGAATCATATTTACTTTAAATGTTTGTTTTTTTACGCCAGTAACAGTGACATTAAAAACATATTTAGCAAGGTTTATAGTTGAAGCATTGAACTGTGCACCATTGGCCTATGATACCTGCTAGTTCACCTCTGAATTTTTGTATCTTTTAACGTAAAAACTGTGTTTTTACGTTGGGCTGCCCTGTTGCCCCCCGCTGGGCTCTGTGGTGACCTGACTGCTTTCAGGGAGTGATGACTCGTAGAAGTCAGAAAAGGACAGAGGTAAATGAAGTGTAACTGGATCTTGAAACACACCCACACACAGAACTCTCCTCTTCGCCCAACCAAACCCGGTGCTGTACCTGTACCGCACCAGCTCCGTCTCCAGCTGGGTGATCTTGGACTGGAGCTGCGGCACCAACCGGGCCTGTTCCTGGATCAGCCGGACCTTCTGCAACCCCACGTTGAGAGCCTCTCTCGCTTCCTCCGCCCGCCTCCTGTCAGCATCACAGATCGTCACAAATTTCCAATAAATTCACTTTATTTTTATATTTCTGAATATCTAGAGCACCTGATCTGACTGTTCTCCCTCCTCAGGGACGACTCCACCCCCTGCAGCTTCCGAATTTCCTGGTACGCCCACTGCAACTCTTCATCTAGACGTTCATTGAATTTGATGGCCTCCTCTAACTGCCCGTCTCGCGACGACCGAATCAGTTTCAGTTCTCTCAGCAGGGGGTCTCTGATGTCCCACCTCCTCTGTCCCTTCCTCGTCCCGTCAGGCTGGCTCCTAGTTGTGTCGGTTTGTCCCGGTTTCCCCTGCGTGGGCGCACCGCAGGGTGTGGGAACCGAAAGGATGGCCCCTTGGCCGCAGGGACCGGTGGGGGTCCGGCTCCTCTCCCGTCTGAGGGCCACCTCCAGGGCCAGACAGCGAGCGTCGCTCCCCTGCAGAGCAGAGCGCAGGTCCTCAACCAGCTCCCTGAGAGCGCCGACCTGATCTGGAGAAGACGCTACATTCAGAGTGAAGTTCACCACAAGTCAGAGGAAGAAATTTCACTTTTGAACAAAAATTGAGATACCACCATGACTTGTCCAATAAAAGCAATTCATACATTTTAAAATGAAAGAAAACTGACTGAAGTTCTTCCCCTTTACAAAATGTCTGCAGCTGATATCAGACTGAACTGTAACATCACAGGGAAGTTGAATAATTCAGCAATTCAATTTAAAAAACTCTCCCTGCAGTGCCTGGCCTAAAAGGTTAGAGCAGCGGGGCGGGGGGTTGCACAGAATCCACTTGGCCTTGTAAGGTTTGCAACAAAAGTGAGACAGTAGGGAAATCAAAAGTTATCCAAAACAAATGTATATTAGCAACTTGTAACATATTCTGTCACCTTGAGGCAGAACATGGTGAAACTGTCTGCATGCAAATCCAACTTCTGCTTGACAGAGAAGTCTTGTGAAAATAAAAGCTACATAAATGATACCAGTATTTCCCCCAGAGGATTAAAAGCCTGGTGGGCCACCAGGCTTTACTTGTGCTTATTTAAGTCTTTTTCAAATGTTTGCATTTTTTAAGGCTTCATAGTTGGTGTTCAGGTGTTGATCTTCCAATCTTTCAATAACACATAATTATCAAGTGATATTTTCAAATTTCCTGTCAACTTTAAACATTTTTTAGCTCCAAAACTCGACGGCCGGCTGGATGAATGACTGCCGTAGCCCAACCGCCAGGCTTGGCAAGTTTTCCCTGGGAATCTTTGCGACACTGAACAGTCCTTTCACAACAAAACTGCCAACCTGTGATTAACGTATCAACTGTTTCTTCTCTCTAATTAATTTAAGACATCTTAATGCCTTAATATTTGACACGGTAGTTTAATACTTTGGATGACTTTTTAAGGATGCACAGACAGCCTGTAGCTAAAAGCATGTTCTACAGTTTTTCAAGAAATTTGAAAATCAAAATTGCCTTTTTAATTTAGAAAAGTTTGTTATGATACTTTGCTAAATATTTACCTTGCTAATAAAATGTGTAGTTTCGAGCTAAACATGTAGGTATTTTGCTAAATAAACTAAATATTTAGCTTACAAACTAAATGAAATGAATTTGTGTATTAGCTACACGTTTAAATGAAATATTCAGTTTGAGGCTAAATATTCAGCTTGCTAAATAATTCTTTAGTTTTAAAGTGTGACATTTATAAATTGCTGTTCATTTTTAACTGTGTAACGTTACAAATGACACCTCATGCTTAGCCGGCTGGTCTGGCGCCTGTGAGGCTTTGGTATGTTTATCGGATCACACTGTCAGACTTGTAGCTTCTGCTCCTAAATGATCCTCATGTGATTAAAAAAAGAGAGGAAAAAGTGAAGGATCCAGAAATTAAATGAGAGAAAAGAACAAGAGAGGAAACGGGTTGAATGAATAGGCGCTCGTAGATTCTTTGTCGCCTCTGTCTATGGAACAATGCTGACGCAACGAAATTATAGGGACTTAGAAGTTGAATCTAGAATTTCCTGTGGAATCGCAGGCCTGTGAGGTGCAACAGTCACTAAATGTTCCTAAATAAAAATACACTGCAGCCAGTTACTTTAGAAGACAACTAATCAATCCAAAATATCTTCAATCTTCAAATCAGCCAAAAATAATACTTCTTAAGTATTATCTTAAAATATTCGGATTAAATTAACAAAATACTTTTTAAAAAAGCCTACAAAACACCTGAAGGGCAGAAGTTTGATAATATACCAAACTTAAATAATTAAAAGTATTGTATCAGTATCAGTCCTGCATTTACTTGGAATCGTGATACCAATATGTCACAGAACTGTTAGAATGGCCCAGTCAAAGTCCACACCTAAATTCAACTGGAGGACTGGAACATTTTAGATCACAGCAGGTCTCCTTCCCAACAGCCTGAGCTGAGATGTAAATAATAATAATTCTGGGTAAACAGAACAGAGACATTCACTAAATATAGTCTCCCAGGAGCATGAATGGTTCTATATGAATCCTGCCACACTTTTCCGATTTACTATTTTTGTTTTATTTCTTAGATTATGTGAAGCAAATGAGTCAAATCATGTGCTGGCCACATATAATCCAAATAAACGTCATTATGTTTGACAGGAGCCCTGAGGAGCCATCTGTTCAGCTCTCCTGCACTGAGCCCACCTTGCTCCTCCTCGGCTGCGCTTTTCACGGTTCTGCTCCTAGTTCCGGTCTGATCTCGACCCAGGTCAAAACTGACACACTTCCTCCGCCGGACCCGGGGCCACCGGACCCGGATCTGCCTCTCCACCAGCTCCGTGTCCTCGGACACCGGCAGACGCCAGGCGCGACCCCCGCTGACTCCGGGCGCAGCGCGCACTCGGAAACACCCGCAGAGCCGCGAGTGAAAGTCTCTGAACGAAAGCCGCTCAGGTAAACCTGAGCAAACATCCGCGAACTCCTCACGCTGCTGCAGCAGCTGCTGCAGTTGCTGCTGCTGCTCCGCTCCGCCACCGCCGCTTCCATCCGGCGCTTCCGCCGTCCTTTGAGCTCCAGGAAGACCCAGCACGGCGCAGAGCGCGGCGAAGTCCTCCCCGGACACCGTGTCGTCCCGGCTGGGGTGGGCCAGGTGGTGGAAGACCTCCTGCAGGTACTGGTCGATTCCGGTGGCGAGGACGACAATTTCGTTCTCGGCTGCCGGGTCGGGGCGGTGGTGATGGGCCAGGGCGCTGCGGAGCCACTCGCTTTTACGCGCCGCCCGCGGAGAGGGCTGGACGCGTGGAAGCGCCAGCGGGGTGCGCAGCATGGCCGCACTCACTCACTCACTCACTCACTCACTCACTCACTCACTCACCGCTCGGTCGATGCTAAAAGCGATTTGACCCCGCGGCCCCGCAGACCGGGGCTCTCTAACGCATCTCTTAGCAGGCCGGGAAGCTGCCGCGCTTCGTTTTCCTCCTGCGGCTCTTCAAGTTAAGATCTGATCCCTGCGGGTGGAAAAAGAAAAAAAAAGCATCTCCGACTCCACCCTTTGTGTGCACACTCCAACCGCAGGACCAATGAAGCCTTCAAAGCTGCTTGTTTGATCCCTGTCACCAAAGAGGCTCGAATGTCAAATAATCCAGAGAGAGAGAGAGAAAAAAAAACAACTAAAAGCCCTGAGGGAGAACAAGACAGTAGAGTCAATGGAGCAGTGAGTCAATCCTCTGGTTTCCATGGTGATGGGTAGGATCTGTAGAGATTGAAGGCATTTGTTGGCACCTGTCCTCTGATCCAACAGTCAGCCGAGGCTTTGCACCTTCTGACTCACATCCTGCATGCTGGGCTGACAGGGTCTGCTTGATTTCGATCTAGTTTATTTGTGCGGCACATTTCAGCAACAAGGCGACCTGTCCAGGGTGACCCCACCCTGTCCAGGGTGACCCCAACTCTCCCCCGATCCGACCCGACCCCAGACAGATGAGAAGAAAATGCATGGATTTCAGCAACAAGGGAATTCAGAAAACACAAAATCATCACATTTCTACAACAACTGTGAGAACCAGTGACAGACATTAAAATCATCAATAAAGTGATGATTTTAACACAATGAATGAATGAATGAAAATGTATAAGGTCCATTTCAGGCGAGTCAAAGCTATGAAGTTATATGCTTTTTATTTTCAATGGGGGTTGAAAATAAAAATGAAAATAAAAATCATATATTTTCATAAATAATAATAATAATAATAAATTTTATTTGTAACGCACCTTATATTTCAAAGAAATCTCAAAGTGCTACAGAGACTAAAAAAAATAAATTGTAAAGCTTACAGTAAAACATACAATAATACATCAACCAAGTGGTACCAAAATAAACATTAAAACTAACAATTTAAAATAAAACTTACAATTCTAAAAGGCCTGTTTAAAAAGGTGAGTCTTAAGACCTTTTTTAAAGGCCTCCACACCTTGTGGGGCTCTCAGGGACTCTGGAAGGGCATTCCAGAGCCGTGGAGCTACTGCCTGAAAAGCCCTGTCCCCCATAGTGGCAAGTTTGGTCTTAGGTTGATGCAGGCAATAAAAGGAGGTGGCGGAACGAAGACTTCGAGAGGTAGCGTGCGGTGAGAGGAGTTCACTGAGATAAGCAGGAGCAGTTCCATGGATACATTGATAGGTGAGCAGACAGAGTTTGAAATGTATTCTGTGTTTGATCGGTAGCCAATGAAGTGAATTAAGAACAGAAGTGATATGGTCGTATTTGCGCCTCCTCATCAGGACCTGGGCAGCACAGTTCTGAATGTGCTGGAGCTTTTGCAGGTTTTTACCAGAGGTCCCAATGAGAAGGGCATTACAGCAGTCCAACCTTGATGAGATAAAGGCATGGATCAGCCTCTCAGCATCCAGTTGGGAAAGGGAGGGGCGGAGTCTGGCGATGTTTTTGAGATGGAGGAAGGAGACTTTAGAAAGATGACGGATGTGGGAGTTGAAAGTGAGGTTAGAGTCAAGCCTAACTCCAAGGTTTGTAACGGTGGTAGAAAAGGGAATGTTAAGACCAAATATTGAGATACTACTGAGATTAGAGGACTGAGTTTGATGAGGGGTGCCAAAAAGGATTACATCCGCTTTATTACTGTTGTTGAAGAGAGTTGGCAGTCACATCCATGCTTTTATCTCCTCCAAGCAAAGCTGAAGTGAAGACGGAAGAACTGTAGGAGAAGTGGAGTCCATTTTCATATACAGTTGTGTATCATCAGCATAGCAGTGAAAGGAGACCTTGTGTTTATTGATTATATGACCAAGGGGGAGCATATAGATGGTGAAAAGGGTTGGCCCGAGGACTGACCCTTGTGGAACTCCACAAGTCACAGTATGAATTGAAGATTTACACTGACCCAAGGAAACATATTTCATTCTATTGGTAAGATATGAATGAAACCATTTAAGTGCTGTACCCGAAAGTCCAATTTCTGACTGTAGCCTATTGAGAAGGATGGTGTGATTCACTGTGTCGAATGCAGCCGACAGGTAAAGGAGGAGGAGAACAGATGGTGAGCCCTGGTCCGCAGTCATGAGAAGGTCGTTCATTACGCGAACCAGAGCTGTCTCTGTACTGTGAGCGGAACGGAAACCAGACTGAAACTTTTCGTAGAAGTTATGGATGTGAAGATGTTGATGAAGTTGGGCTGCCACAACTTTTTCCAGAACTTTGGATATAAACGGTAAATTTGAAACAGGTTTGTAATGGGCAAGGATGTTGGGGTCAAGTGAGGGTTTTTTCAGATAAGGGTGGATGACTGCAGTTTTAAGAGATGGGGGAACCTGAGTGGCCCGCAAAGACTGATTAATAATGGTTGTGATTAATGGGCAAATGGCTGAAATGTTGGACTTAAGTAATGCTGTGGGGAGAGGATCTAGCACGCAGGTGGAAGTTTTTGACGATCTTCTCCACCTCTGACTGAAAGACAACGGAGAAAGCTGAAAATGTGTTACTTTGCATGGGAGAGTTATATCAACTTGAGATTGAGCTATTACAGGGAGAGCAGACTGGATTGATGTCACCTTATTAATGAAAAGTCCATGAATCTATTGCAATGATCCAGTACTGGTATCAGCATGCATGTATGTAGAAGGTTTGGCCAGAGAGTTTATTTCAGAGAATAACTGTTTGAATTCCCTAATGCTATTCGAGATTTTTAGGAAAAAGTAATCGGAATCTTGCTGCAGTGAGAGCTCTGGAATATGTCTTTTGGTGTTCGCGATAGGCTTGTTTGTGGACCAATAAGCCACTGGAGATAAACTGCCGTTCCAGGGCACGACCTGCAGTTTTCATTGTACGGAGTTCAGATGTAAACCATGGGGCTGATCTGGAGAAAGTAACTGTCTGAGTTTTAACCGGTGCATGAGTATCAAGAATACTGCGAAGACTGGAATTATAGTGGTTGGCATAATCATTAACAGAGGTGAATTTTGTAGTTAGTGAGATATTCTGAATATCCTGGTTGAAAAGGGTCAGATCTATTGTCTTTAAACTTCTGAATTGAATTTGGCGTTTTGTTTGCATGTATGTCTTTGTTAATGGCAGAGTCATGGAAATTAATTTATGATCAGACACCCCCAAGTCTTCAACTTGCAGATTGGAAATGGGGGCATAAAGATGAACCTGATCAAGTTCAGGGTTAGGGTTAGGGGGTTAGATGAACCTGACCAGGTTCATCTTGCATAAAGACAGTCTGACAGTCTGATATTACACCAGTTGCATCTTTTGTTTTTATGATTTTACCTTTAAATTTATTTTTTATGTTTTTTAATTTTAGGAAAGTTTTTCACTCCCGTGGCTTTTGTTAGTCAGTCAGTGGAAAGGTCAGAAGGTCATGAGAGAGGAGAAGACATGCGGCCCAGGACTTGAACCTGTGATGGCCACATTGAGGACTGACACGCCCTCAATGATTTCTTCAGAGGTTTACATGCTGTATATGTTTTCTTCTTTTTTGGACTTGATAGAATCCAAATCAGGCTGCATGTCTTGTGTCAAATGTTGTGTCAGGTCACCAGCAGTTTCTGCTGACAGTATTTAGTCACATTTAACTTGACTTACCATGACTCAGCTGTAAGTTATGTCATGTTCCAGAGTTGCATCACTCAGCATGGCTCTGGTTTGGATGATTGCTCTCTCTGGTTTATGCTGTGCAGCTGGAAGGATTATTTTTTCTCTTGCCTTCATTTTGCCTCCCAAAAGAACTAAACCCACCTGAACTCTGACCCCGGATCCCTTTGACAGTTACAGTTAGTTGACGGGACTTTTAGCACGTTACAAGCAAAGGGGAAGGTTTCTCATCCCTATAATTGCTGCAGTCACACAGTTACCTGAAAACACAACAGAAGTCTTATCACTTTTATTGTTATCACAATATTACCGCAAAATACAGTGATAAAACTTTAAGTCCATATTCCCCACCTCTAATTTCCAGTATCACTACAGTTCATTTAAAGTTCTGAGCTTTTCTCTCTCTTAGTGTTTTTTGGTAAGTTGATTCCAATACAATCAACTTGTATTGGAAAGTTGATATTATAGTTGGATTCCAGAACCCGTGTAGAACATCTTGTTCTTCTATTGGAACCTCCTGAATGAGTCTTTGAGCTCCTCTTATAGTTTTTAGGGGTTTTTTTGGGGAGGCTGGTCATTTCTGGAAAAGTTCACAACTGTTCCAGGTTTCAGTTGCTGCTGCTGTCTAGGTGAGTCACCTGATGTCACATGATCTCACAATGAAAGACTACAGACTCTGATTTTTCTTTGTCTTGATTCTGAATGCCAACCGCAGAGCTTCCCAGTGACTCACCTGGGTGTTCTTTACATTTTTTTTATGCCTTTGATAAGCTGAGTGTGCTTTTTGAGTCAGCTCTACTAAAAGGTCACAAATCTTGTGCTTTTGACAAACACAGATATTTTTTGTAGAGATGCACTTAAATCATCCTGAGTAAAACTGTCACTGGTCACCTGAGAGCTCAGGTTTCACCACACATGAAGGCAGACAGAGTGGTTCCACTCTTCAGCGTTTCCATGGATGTTTTCATTAGTGTTGAATTACGACTGAATGATGGAATCTGCAAAACTCAAAATAATTCCTGTATTTCATTTCCTGCTGGAGGCGGTTCTTGGCTTTTCAAAGAAAAAAGAATTAACACACTAAAGAGAAGGAGACAAATTTACAAAATAAGTTCTGATGTGGTCAACATTTATCTCATGTGGCCTATCGGCCTTTTCCTCTGTTTGCAGTTCCACCATGTGTGAAAACATAGCCAACACGAGTTAACGTCACAGAACAAAATTCAGTTTTTCTCCATTTTCTCCACGCTACTTTCCCTTCCTGTTTATTACAGCCAATTGTAACGTCAGCATCTGATGAAATGATGTTTCTGCGTGGCCTGGTTGATTGGTACCCAGTCACCAACGTTTGGCCGTAACATTTGCACCAGTTCAACGCTAAGAACCTAACCAGAAAATTGTGTGCACTGTCAACAACCAGGGCCTGCTGCTAGGAGAGAAGTGTTTAGTGCTCGATTATGTAAACTGAAGGAAGATAGATTGATATAAGCTTGAACTGCTAGCAACCGTTAGCCAATTCGCCATTAGAAGCAGTGAGCAGGACCCACTGGCTGTAGGACTTGAAACAGAGTCTGACAACTGAAACGCTGACACAGCAGATGGTCAGAAGTTTACATACATCAAGACACTCCATTTTTCATGGTGGCAGGATGATGCATCAAAAAATTTGAGTGAATTAAAAAAAACAACATGAAGTTTGATTTGAATGAAGACTTCCTCTGTTTGGGTCATAATTATACATGTTGTTTAAATCACATAAAAACACCCTGTATTATTAGAGAAAATGTCCCTCAGCAAGTTGCAATGAAACCTCATTGTTTTTATAGCTAGAAACAAGGACCTGGTAGGATTCTGTATGCCGAGTCCAACAAAATCATGAAGCACAGCAACATGTTGTCACAAGCAGCTCCTCTGTTCTGACTGGTTCTTGTGTTTTTTTTGTTTTTCATAGCACCATAGCACACATTTTCTCTTGGTTTTATGTGGAAGATGGGCCCAAAAAGCTCACAGGCTTAGCATGATGACATAATAAATGTTTAGCCCCAAGCGTTCTCGTGCCTCCCTGATTAAAGGGTAATCAGCTGTGCGTTTCTGAAAGTCTGCTCCGGCTGTCGTCCTGCCTCCCTCTGAGGAACAACCCTGCAGCTGCTGCCTGCTGGGGGTGAAAGGACTGCATCTGAAAACCAAAGCATTTGGGGGCAGGGGGCCCGCAGCAATATCCGTGAGCTCGCTAGTGTGTGTGCTCACGCAGACGTGCACGAGTGTCCTGCTGTTCACCTTTCACAGTGGAAGTGGAACACACTCAGTATTGACAGGAGGCTGGGTTAATGCTTTGTGTTGTGTTGCCATATGCTCATCTTGACAAAAAAGAAAAGAAAAGAAAAAAAGGCAAATAAAGCCACAAACCACTGGAACCTCTTTGAAGTGGTGATGCTGACAGAGACATTGTGTCCAGCAGTGACCCTGTAACAGTCACAGTCGCTGCAAACTCAGGTCTGCAGCAGAATATATTTGATTTCTCGAGCCACCGGATGAAACCAGATGCTAAACGGCTAACTCCGCATTCATGGGAAATTGGGTGGAAGGAAAATGTGTCCATAAGCAATGGGGATAAGAGCTATGGCGCGGTTTCAGCGCTAAAATTAAAGGTTTTGCACAACTAGCGTGCCAACATCCTTCTCACAGCAGGCTATGTCCATTTTGGAGGCTGATTAATGATAGGCTGGCACACTAACTAAACAACCGGAGCAGGCAAATGAGAAGGAGACTACTAGCACCAGCTAGAGCTAGCCACGATGACACTTTTTCACTTTGGCCTATTTCCCTTACTTCATCACATACAAATGCAGCAGCCTGTGAATATCTGATTTATTCTTCTCTCTGCTTTCAACTGCTTGACTAAAGTTACAAAAATAAGAATTACATTACTTTGTGTACTCATTAGAAGACTCCTGGTTCTGGCCCCCAGCAGCAGCAGTAACATGTTCTGAGACTCTTAGAATCTCTTAGAACCTCCTTAGTAATGTCAGGTTTTGGGAGAGGGGCCCTTTAATCCTTTTATGTTCTGTGCTTTCAAATTATCCACAATGTACAGTGAAGCAGTGCATCACAAAGTGAAAATGTTTTTAATTTCAGTGCTTGTCTTACTAATTAATTCACCTGACTTGTGAATACTAAGAGTCCACCGTTCTTAAACCCAAACTGAGTCATGGCGCATTGATTACAAATTCTTTGATTTGTGAAACCATAATTCTCTTCATGTGAGCAGAAAAGTAGGGATTTCCAATTTTCTCCAAATGTAGCTAATTTCCTGCCTGGTTCTTACAAACCCACGATCATGTCTCATCTCGTCTCATGAGAGGAAAGTATTGTCACATCCTTAGTTTCACAGAATCCACATAAAATATACAACAATGCAATGACTTAGGGGTTTGTAGCTTCTGTCTTGGTTGTTTGTTGACCACTGTGTAGCTTTATCATTTTATGATTAAGTCTGTTAAGCTAAGGGACAAAGGTCAACATCAGGATACTGCTGCAGCATCCTTAAAACGACTGGCGCGATGGCAGCCTCTCTCCAGTTGATGCTTAGAGTGTAAGTGTAGCTTTACCGACGAACCGCACAATAAATTTCATATCATCCCAGACTCATCAAGCGGGTGGCGGAAATCCTGGTGGCAGTGCATGTAAGGATCCCGTTTTGTCACACCATGTCTTCAGTCCCACACCATCAACACACTGTGAAGACCCAACTTGCACATTTCAAGTGATTACAGCAGTCATCTGTCACTGGAACTCAAAGTCATCTGTGGACCGTCTGATACTCCACTTGAACCAGCATTTCTGCAAAAAGGGACACAGTCCAAGCTTTGCCACCTTACAGATATTTTAAACCAACCCTTTATCACTTCCACTATCAATTTGAACACGTTAACTCTGTCAGCTATATAAACTTACTTTGTAAGATTTTGTGTTTTTGCAGTGCAACATGTAAGATTCGATCCCATTTTGTCGCCGTTCATATTCGAAACTGTTAAGCCAATGTAAACATCTGATGGACAAAGCCACACACTTCCCTGCTCAGAATACCACCCAGTTTATCCCAACTGCAGGATCTGTGATGGATGAGGAGAGTGTCAACATGGGCTTTGACATGAGGGATGAGGCTTGAGAGGAAACTCATTCAGGACTTCAATAGAATGTGATTTATGGCTCACTTTTTCAATATTTATATTTATATTTTGTGTGTGTGTGTGACAGTGCAAACATTTCCTCATTCCGGACTTGTGGAAGGAGGCCAGGTTTACCTTTGAGCTGCCATGAATAAGGCCTACACACAGCCCACTAACACAGAGAGACAGGTTCACGCTCAGTTTGCCAGTAACATACCAGAGAGGCTGCGTTGAGCCTCGCTGAAGCATCGCTGCAGACGAGACATGTAGCTACAGGTAGTAGATTTGAGGATATTACCTGGGTGTGACTGCACTGCACATCACACCTTGTCCTGTTCCACTGTTAGTAGCTATTAGTCAGTTGTAAACATTTATACTAAGTAGTTGAACTCTTGCAGCATCAGTTCATTCACTGGGGAAACGTGTGTCCTTAGAGAATGTGTTAAGAATAACAACAAAGACCTGCTCTGGACTAGCCTGGTAAAAAAACAAACGCTTGTTCTGTGCTTTGAGCCATCGGTCGTCGGTCCAGACCTCCTGTCGAAGTTTGAAATGATCGGATCTGATTTTAACCTTCGGCCTTGATGTTTTCAATGTGCCATATCGATCGTGAAGCAAGTGACACCATATGAAACTGGGTGTTGGGAGCCGTAAACAACCATCGCCCACTGCGGAGAGAGAAGTTGGGAGCCAAACAACATCTTTGAATTGCGTAGGAAGGCGATGGACAGAATGGCTCCACTGGACATTTTTCACAAAAACAATACCACATGCGGAGAAGTTTGCAGCAAGGGTAAAAGAAGGGATTACAACACAACCGTTTTCTTCACCAGTCACAAAGTATTAGACGAGGAAATAATAGTGCACTTAAGATCCCGCCTCGAGAACGAGCTGAGAACTCCAGAACCAGAGCTAGACAAAACTCATCTCTTTGTGCTTTCATTAAGATTCTGCATGGAGGCACAGTTTTCATATGTGCAATAATTTGCATACGTTTCATTTGGTTCAAAAAAATTTTTTCCCCCTTTTAATAGAAATTCTGTTAGTTTTAATAGGAAAAAGACATCTAAATAAATGTGCTACATTGCAACCAATTTCTACTCAAGTCACATTCTAACTAATTATTAAGATCACATTTGTTCTTCTGCTTATTTGCACCACCATGTTGTTAAAATGAAATCCAGAGTGAACTGGTTGATGGTGCAGCAGGTATGAATGGTTTATGAAATAGTAATAAACTTTCTAAATCTAAAGGGTTTTTCTGGCAGCCTCAGCTGCACATCTCTGGCAATCGCATTTTCAGGGCTAACAGCATAGCAAGCTTGAGCTGCCAGTTCCTAATCCTAATCAGACAAAGCTTGATACAATTTAAATTCTTGCTCCAAAAGGGAAACCTTTTCAACCGCATATCTTATTGTAGTTATTAGCTTTTGCTAATATTTTTTACTCATAATATCACCCATATAAACATGTAAGCTTAGCATGCAATACAGCTGTCTTCAATCAGCTGTCATCTCACTTTGAATCTACATAAACGGGTTAGGCAGGATTTCTTATAAAAATAAAGCAGATAATGTTAATAAAATGGAACTATCCTTGAAATAATGTGAATAATGTGAATGTGTACATGTGCAATCGTCCAGATGATCTTTTTACAGTGTAGCAGGTTGTTTTGCTTAACCTTTGCTGAATTTTAGACAATTTAACATGATCACTTTGTTTGCCCTGAGTTTTATAAGGGTCCCTCCCAAACTCGACAACATGCAGGGAGGCTGCAGGCTGTAAGCTCCAGGATCTTTTGTCTAAACACACACTGAGACAGGCGTGTAAAATCAAGCCTCAAGGCATTTTACACAACATGACTTCATGCTGTCGAAACAAGTATTTGCCCACAACATCATGATGTCACAGATAAAACCCGCTAGCTATGACTCAATATAATACCATGTCTGATTTGAGATTTTTTATGTATTATAATTTTCACTCGCAATGACTCAGAATCTCATAATCTATTATTACTTACAAAAATCTACTACTTGTAGATGCTGTTCAGATTGGCTTTGAAAGTGCTGACAAATATTAGAAAATTGTGAACTTTTAATAAACACTGTAAAGGTACAATTAGGGTTTACACTGTTTTTACTTAGCTTAGTGTATATGTGGGGAAAAAATACACATTTTTAGAAGTTTACCCATAAATTGTACTTGATTTTCTCAATTTTGGATGAGACATGAAAAATTGATCTTCTATCCATTGATCTTATACCTGTGCAAAGGTCAAGCTGTTGGAACATGGATCACAGCCAAAATACAGCTCAGCTTTAGAAAAATGGAGAGGAGCTCTGTTATCCAAGGGGAAACTGGAGTAGACCCTGTATTCTGTCTTTCCTTCTTTCTTTTTCTCTTTCTTTCCTTCTTTCCCCATAAATTGACCCTCACAATATGGCGGTTAGGTTGACGTGTCAGCGCCCTTCAAATTTCTGCCACGCTTTTGCTACTGTGCTGCCATCGTCTGGTTAAGTGATGGTACTGCAAGAATGAAGTTTCTGTTTTGTTAGTTTTGCTCTAATTCACAAATATTATTGATAGGTACTTATGTATCTGCATAAAAGAACAAACAGACAACGTAAGTGAATTTTATAAAAGCTTTTGCAAAAGGAGAAGACCCAGCAAGCTGCTCTTTCAAGCCGTTCACTGAGAGTTCTGAAGGCCCTTTGTTAGAGCTTTCTCTTTTATTAAAAGATAGGGGAGGGCAGTATGGGAAGACAGTAGAACAGTCACAGACGGCCTCCAAAGTAGCTAGTATTCTAGTTGGTAACAAGGCATCTAGTAGCCGGAGTCAAGGTCTGGGAAACACACCGTTAACTATTTCACATGAAAACACAGAAAGAAAAGGCCTCAAAGTAAGTTTATACATTTTAGAAGAGGAAGAGAATACTTTAATTGAAAATCACAATATAATGCTTGGTTAATGATCTAGGTTAATGGTCTAACATAATAACAATAAATGTTGAATGTAAGAATGATAACACATAAAAATCCTAACAATTATTTTCAATTTTCAATTTTTCAATTTAATATTCAGCACCAGTGTTACCTATTATTAAAACAAAAGTAGTACTTTTTAAAAAAATTTATATTAGTCCTTATTCCCTTTTGACAGATACTGAATCTTCATCAAACTACCATCCATATGATTCCCTTTTTCCAGTGCATACAGTATCGCGTCACTAAATACAGTACTAATATTTGCAACTCTCTTTGTTCCCCTGGACGGTCTTCATTTTCTCCACAGTGGTTAATGATTTGATTAGACTTACATCTGGAAAGACTTCACAGCATTTTGTTATTTTGTAGCTAATAAAGTGATGAAATAATATTTCCAAATTTTGATTTGTTACAGCCTTTCTCCAAAATGGATTCAATTAACTTGTTCCCACCAAATTCTGCACAAAATACGTGAAATGTAGTCAAAATAGAGCAAATGTAAATTCCACACAGCGTATGAACACTAAGCCCCATCTCCACTGGTCATGTTTCAGTTCATGTGTTTCAACAACTCCACTGTGGTAAACCCAGCTTTCTGGATGTGGTTTCAAGAGCCTTGCCTCTGTCTAGAGGCCCACAGTAACAGTTTATGTCAAAGCCCAAATCAAGTGCATGAAGTTGCCCACAGATCTCTGAAATTATCCAGAGATATTTCTTCACCTCCACCTGCACACGTGCAAGTGTGAGGATGGGGAATACATACAAGGATTTAACATAAAAGCCACATGAAAGAAAAGAGATGAAGGAAAAGAGCTCAAAACAGAGACAAAACCAACAACTAAGCAACTCAGATTCAGCAACTTTGCTGCTTTAGTATCGCAGAAGTAAATCCCCATATTAAAATATTAAAGAGTAAATTATTAATTTTTCCAGAGTCTGCCTCACCATATATGGGATGTTTGAGAATCCAGTTAACTGAAACACATTTAGTTTCTACTGCTAATATTGATTGCATGATCTATTTTACAATTTGTGAACCAATATAATATTCCAAAAATCTATTTAATTTTTGTTATGTCCAAAATTTATTCGAAAGTTGCATCTAACATTCAGGGAACCTTTGGGAAATGTTCCCTTAGGATTCCACAGACACTGTAAAATAGAACCACACATTGGAGAACCTTCGGGAAATGTTGTCTCCAAGGTTACTCTGTAGGTTCTGGTGTAAAATGGTTATTATTATTATTATTATTATTATTATTATTATTATTATTATTATTATTATTATTATTATTATTAAATATAAACGAATTCTTCAGGACTAGATACTAAAACAGATCTCCACTAAAGTTTAGAGGTGAATCTTGTTCGGCTAAACTCGGCAGCACTCGGGAATAATGGGCGTGTCTGACTCTCGTGCGTGTGGCACAATCGGATGATCCCCCCGGTGGGCGGAGCCTCGCAGGAGGAAATGGTGCTGTTGGCTGACTGCTCTTTAGGAAACCGGCGACGACGAGCATCCGCAGCCCACCGGTCTGTCCACACGGTCCCCGTCCCTTCAATCCGACCTCAAAACTCCAGCTTGAACCGGGTTCATTTTGTCAAACAAAGTCTGAAAACACATCCCCGGTTCGTCAACCAAGCAGCTCTTGCATGCTTCGCTTTGGACAGACGTCTGTGAAGAACTCGGGAGATTACGGTTTCAGAGAAGCTGCCGCAGGATGGAAACGCAGATACATGTGCCTGTCGGGTCGCCGGTTATCAGAAAAATCCCCGTGTTCGTAGACGAGCACAGCGTGAAAGAAGGGGCCATGAAGCTCATTAAAGAGTTGAGACCGGCGTGGGAGCCTGACAGCGTCAGAACCAAGGTAACATTAGCCGCCATGCTAGCCTGTGCTAGGCTAGGCTAAGATTGACAGCTCCGTGGCATCGCCGGGCTGAGGCAGGAGCAGGGCAGGGGAAACACGACCTACTGGGCGGCTTGCATTTCTTTTACAGTGCGCTGACTGCTGGCGAGACGCTGTACTAATTTATTAATGATAGTGGATTATATGTCTAACATGTTCTGATAGTCATGTTAGCAAAAAGATATTACTGTCATGTCAGAATGCTATAATGAATGAACTCAGTGATTAGGCAGCTCTGTTATTAACAATGATGGCTCAGTTGGTGCGCGTGCACCTGGCAGTATGCGATGGTTCTGGGTTCGATGGTTCTGGGTTCGATTCTCGGTCTTGGGACCATTCACCGCATGTCTTCCCATTCACTTTTCTCTCTATTTCATGTCTTTTAATTGAACAATAAATACCCCTACAGCCTAAAAAAAAGAAAAAAAAAATAATACAAAATCCACAGCATGTGGAAATCAATTTAACAATTGTACAATTTAAAGAGAGTTGGACAAATAAGAATCTGAAAGGTGTGGCTTGCATTTGTCTTCAGCTTGTCTCTGCAAGCCTGGCAAACAGACAGTTTCACACATTCTAATATCTTTGAGGCGACTCAAAAACCTAAGGTAATGGTAGGTTAAGCACAGTAATGTTGAAATCATCAAAGACCAGACAATCAACAACTACTGCCATCACATCATGAAAACAATCATAATGCAGATCTGTTAGTGTCAGTCAGGGATCTCTGACCAGCAACAAGCCAGACCGCTTCACTGCTCTAAAAATGTTGCTGTGCCTTCCCGTTTGGACTTCTTTGTTAAAATGTTTACTGTTAAAGGCTCCATTATTTGTTCAAAGAGGAAGACCAACTGTATTCAGCCTACTGACTTTGAGTTTTAGATCTTTATCACGTCTCCAGGTTTTAATGTGGAGGCTTTGTACAGCTATGTGACTGAATGCTGGTAGCAGCTGCTGGGAGCAGCACAGTCAGAACATTCATCAACTCAAGCAACTCAAGGGCACAGTTACGGCATAGTTCAGTGAAAATGTTAGATAACGTAGACGTATTATGTGATCTGCAACTCATGTCAAAGCTATTGATCTTTGACCCTATGTCTTAAATGTTTGTGTCCTTCCCAAAGGTGGGATTTGCAAGCTGAGGATGCACAAACTTGATTTATTTTTTTTTTGCTGAGTTTCTCTTAATTTGTAGTCTTGATTAAAAAAAAAAAAAAAAAAAGTCTACATCAGACGGCGATAATTGTGATCTGTCAGCAGGAGTAGTCAACACAAACAGCTGTTGAGGTGAGATCAGATGGAGACTGGAGTCTGGCAGTGGGACAGGGGAAACTCACCCTCCTCCAGGTCAAATGATGTTTTGCACCAAATATGGTGATATTCCCACCATGTTGAGGATTTAGAAAAAGGGAAGAAATAGACTGAACTTTCTGGGGGTGGGCGGTTTCTCATCATTTTGGTAACTCAATGTCTTGCACTATGAAGTTTCCATCTGTTTTAAAATCAGGATCACAGGTTGGTGAGTTTTTTCAGGCTGATGCCATTTTTTGTTTGTTTTTCTGTTTTTGAACAGCTCATTCTTTGTCTGAGGTGAAGTTGGAGCATCTTTCTTCTTCTGCGCCTCTGGATATTTGGTGGTGAAGACATTTCAGGTGGTTCAGCTGCAAAATCTAACCTGAGACCTGCTGGCTAATAAAGAAATTTTCAAACCATGCGTACCTGACTTCTTTCTGCAAGAAGTTTCAGTTCCAATTTGTATAAAATTTGTGACCAAATTCTTTTTGTACTTTAAGATGATTTACTTCTATTGCATTTAGATGATAGAACCAGAAAGTCCTGGTTGAGTTCTGGTTGGAAGACAAATTTATATTAAAAAATACTTCATCATGTTTGCATCATAGTAGCTGATCCCTGCCTAAATCTGGTACCACACACACCGACCAGACACACACCTGCTGCTGAAGGTGTAAACACCGTGTTGCATGCATTGCCTTCTCTTCCTTGCTTATCAGCCTGGTGTTAGACGCTGCACTATGTGCTGGGTGGATGGGATCAGAGCTGTACTGGGACCTGTGTGCGTGTGTGTGTGTGCGTGTGCTGGTGGATGTTCAGTGGTAACAGAGATGCTTATGCCCCTTTGGTGAGACGCGTTTGGAATGTCAGATATGTGTGAGTGAGCGTCTGGGCAGAGACGGATGCAGGCGGCCTGTATGTTGGTATTGTCAATCAGACATTAGGTCTCTGTCTCTTGCTCTTTCTAAAGCTCCACCTTCAGGAAGTCATCACAACATGGCTGCTCTGTTAACCCGTTTTAACAACCAGTGTTGCCCTGAGAAGCAACTCCTCTAATGAGCTCAACATATCTGCATTTCCACCAGGTTTTTGCTAGTTGCTTCTGGCTAGTCTGAAGGATAACTACAAGTTATTCCTGCGGTTCATGTACAGCTGCGCAACCAGAGCTAACTAGTTGGGGTTTAAACTCCTATCTTGATCAAAAATTCTGGATTCCCTCTACTTCGGACTTTGGTCTCTGTTTCTTCCTTTCTCCGGAAAGCAACACAGCACACCGTCGCCAGCTTAGCGACTTATTTTCTGCCAGACAGGCAGAAAATAAACCCAAAACGTCATTCTGAAGGTGTAGCGGCTTTTATTTTGCCTTGCCAGAGGAAACCCTGGGGTGCCGGAGTGTGGTGGACAGTTGACAGTTTGTTGTGGGTATGATCCAGAAGGCGGTGGTGTGATTCTAAATCCATTATTGACACACCATGCTGCTCCTCCTTTGTGTATGAGCCAAACATCTCTCACTTCATCAGTAAATAAAGGAGAATGTGTGCAGAGCTGCTGTTCCTCCGCTGCATTCTGCTGCAGCACATCGTATTTACACAGGTGTTTCTCTGTTTGGTGAACAGAACTCGCTTTGGTTGCTGTGACAGAGGTTTCCATGGTAATGGCTGCCCACGTGTGAGATGTTAGGGTGATTTCGTAGAGGTTGATCTTCCCTCTGACCAAAACTTCTGCTGATCGAGGGTCTGGTTGCACTAACTCATCTTGGTCTTCGTCTTTTGCAAAAACACCAAACCTCCAAAGAGCCAAAGTTCTGGCATTGTCTGAGCTCCTTTGTAGAGAACTTGTTTGGTGTTTTTCCGGGTTTCACCTGTCTTGATTGTGATGGTCCTCTGATTCACTATGGCAGAAATAACCAGCTTTAGTTCTTTTTTCAGAAAAAGGGCTGAAGATGTTTCAGCGTTTGGTCCCTCAGCCTCCATATTGTGTGTGGCTCCGGTTCAAGACATTTTCCCCTTTCCTTCCAGACTCTGCAGCTCAGTTTCTCGGCTTTGTGTTTAGCAATTATACGCTTCCAAGTCCCAGTTTCACCTTTTACCTTTCTCAAAATGAGGTTGTCAATTGACACAATTGAGTTTTGACATTGTCGGTCAATTTAGATTCAGACATGCCAACATCTCTATTGGAGTGGGGCAATATGGCTGAAAAGTAAAACCTAGACCGAATTATATTTTTCTTCTTTTTTTCTCACATTGTTTTCTTAAAAGAAATGACAAATAACAGAAGAACTGGCTTTTATTTCAACGATCTGTTCAGGGATTTGACCTGAAAGTCCAAATAAGTAGAAGACTGTCAAACTTAAAAACGTCTTCAAAAACCGAAAATTCTATCGATGGACCTCAACTTTCTTAATTTTGCTTGATTGGTGATCGGTTGATACATACAGATGAAAAAATATTGATAACGACCAAGACCAGAATTCCAACAACCGGAATAAAGACTGAAGTTTTCATGAGGTGCAGCAGGTTGGAGATGAGAATGTTTCAGGAAACGTGCTTCATAGCGGGAATGCTAACTTCCTGTCTCTCTCTTCAAGTCCTTCACTGATGGGACCACCAACAAGCTGGTTGGTTGCTACGTGGACGACAACCCCGACGACGTGGTCCTCGTCCGAGTGTACGGCAACAAGACGGAGCTGATCGTGGACAGAGACAACGAGCTGAAGAGCTTCCAGGTAGCGTGTTGATGGGTTGACCTGCAGGCCCGTGGGTTTTGGTTCTCCTGCCTAAACCGTTCTTTGATCCAGGTGCTGCACGCTAACTGCTGCGCCCCGCGCCTCTACTGCACCTTCCAGAACGGAATCTGCTACGAGTTCATGCAGGGGGACGCTCTGGGGCCGCAGGACGTCCGGGATCCCACCCTGATCCGGTTAGGACCGCATCATCAACCAGTTGTTTTCTGGGTCTGAACTCATTTCTAGCCAACTCATTGGTTCTGCTCTGCTTTCAGGATGATATCCAGGGAGATGGCTCGGATCCACGCCATCCATGCGCACAACGGCTGTATCCCCAAGCCCAACCTGTGGATCAAGATGAGGCAGTACTTCTCCCTGGTGGCCACAGAGTTCACCGATCAGGCCTCAAACATCAGGTAAGCTCTCTCTTTACACGTTGTTCAACTTTCACTCTGATGACCATGCAAATGTTGCCTGAAGAGCTGCCTGGTTTGCCTGGAAAATAAGTGGAAGCAGCTGCAGTTTCCTGCCACACTCTTGTCACCGGGGAGAGAGAGAGGCAGGTTGTCTGGTTTGCATCTTTAAATAATGGCCTAGTAAATACATTACTGGGCTTTGATGTAGCCATATTAATAAAAACATGAAATTATTGTGAATTTTCCACAATAAGTCCCCTTTATTTTCTTATCTGTGTAATTTGCATGCAAACTCAACATGGACTCCTGATTCTAAATGTTTTTTGCAAACAAAAAGACAGAAATCCTTGTGGAATTTAAAATTTACCAGAATATTTGGTCCATAGAGGAGAATTATCTGTTAGTAGGTTGAGGTTCCAGCACAGCCACTTACAGTTTCTGCCAGAGATGTTAAAATGAAGTGTAAATATATCTAAAATATCGAACCCAAGAACCACAATAGCATCTCTAGCTCTTCCCTGTAACTCTTCATTTCTTCTATGGTTTTAGCCAAACACAAACTTTATATCGGGAATTAAAATGTTGGCAGTGAAAGTTGAAGTCAGCCTACAAGTTATCCCAGAGTTACTTAGTGAATATTTAACATGTCAGTTAATATAATCATGAACTCAGTCAGGAAGGAAAAAAGAAGCTTTTTGAGATCCACAACATTGCATCATCTCATCATTCATCCTGAATTTCAGTTCAGTTTCTACTCTTACCCCGAACAAGTTGAATAACATTTACATAAGTTCACTGATAGCTTATCTAAATGTGTGATTATAAGTCATCCATTCATCCATGTTGGAAAGCAGTCATCAGCAGCTGACTCACAGATTAGACTCTATTGATTCTGAGCCTTTTAAAAGTATTCATTCACCTCGGTTGAACTTTTCCACACTTTCACATTACGACTGCAACATATTTTTCTTATTCCTTTCAACAGTAGTCGGACCAGGAGTCGTGGGTTTGTAATGGGACATTCTTCAATGTCATAATTTCATAATTAAAAATTTCAGCCATCAATTTCAGCATAACTGACCTGCTTACTCACCCTTGCAGTTAAAGGTCAAAACCGGACAGTTCAAACTGTCTTGAAAAAGTTGTGTATAGACAAAAAATCTTTTCTGATTAATTTGCCTGCTGTGTGAGCGCAGCCTGATTACACACAGGAAGATTTCAGGAGAGTCCGAAAGCCTGTATTCAGCCTGTATTCTCCACCAATTAGCTGAACGAATGTGGCACACAGAGGTCTGTTGGTATAAAGCCAGGCTGTGTCTTATGTAACTGCTGACTGCATCAGTCTCACGTAGGCAGATGTTTGCTGAGCTCCATGCACAGAGCAGCTCACTTTACTTCCTCCTTTCTTCTCACTGGGTTTCCCACAGACACTTTCCTCACTAGTCTGTGCTCAGATTACTGTAGATCCACCTTAAAATGTGGGATGAGCTGAAATCCTGTCAGTGAGGAGAAGCAGAGGGTGTGAAATCCAGCCTCGCCTCGTCCCGTCAGACTGACCCGGCCAGGATTAGGCTCCATAAGCCCATTAGACTCAGCGTAGGGGTCTCTGCTCAGCATCCCGGACCTGGTCAGCTGAGGCTCTCACAGAGGCTTAAACCTGTGGGTTGTTTATTTGTGAGTCAGAAGCTCGTGAACTCTGAAATTGCAGTTCAGATGAGAAGCTGTATCTTGAAGGCGGAGCTTGGTCCAGGCAGGAACCCATGAAGATTCAAGGATTTCTCAAACATGAATGAAATCAAAACTCCAGTTATGTTTTTGATGAGGGAATAATAATCTAACATGATGTACAGCTAATAAAAATTTGTCCCTTTAAGTTGCCGTGGGCAACATGCAGAGAAACAAAAAAGACAAACATGAATAAAAAAACCAGCGAATTATGCAATATGAAAAGCAGCAGCAGTTCTCCTCCCACAGCCTGGCGCTGTGAGCTTTGCTCTGTTGTTGTTTCCAGCTCATGGATTTCAAAACAAGTAGTTGCACTTTATTTTGGTTAATAACAGCAAGTGTAACTGTACCTGCCACTTCCTGTTTACATTGGCGTTGGGTTTTCTGACACTCGTGGTTGTCGTCACAGCAACCTAACAGCACAGAGGGGGTGGAAAAAAGTGATCTTTTCCCTACTTCCTCTCTCTCCCTCCCTAGAATCCAGCAGGAGGTTCCCAGCAAGGCGGTGCTGGAGCAGGAGATGGTGTGGATGAAGGAACATCTGTCCACGCTGGGCTCCCCTGTGGTGCTCTGCCACAACGACCTGCTCTGCAAGAACATCATCCACAACAGCAAGGAGGGTAAGTGACCGCCGCTGGGCTGAGAATCTGAGTCAAATGGAGAAAGCCCAGCCTGAGATGGAAGATGGAACTTTTTTTGAGGGAAATTGCACAGAAAGTGAACATCCGGGCTAGCTCTACAGGAAAACAGCTGAGTTACAATTAAAAATTGATATGGTCCGCATAGAGCCGTACTTTGTGTTGAGGGTGACCTCTGCAGGTTCTAAAAGCATCTAAGGGATGATGTCTTGAAACAATAGCGCAGCACATAACTGAGGACCATAAAGTAATAACTGTTTGTGTTTTAGGTCACGTTCGCTTTATAGACTACGAATACTCCAGTTACAACTACCAGGCCTTCGACATCGGCAACCACTTCAACGAATTTGCAGGTTGGTTTCACGGTTTGAAAGCAGGAGGTGATTTCCCAAATAGATATGCCCCAAATAGCTCAGCTATTTGGGGCATATCTCTGGTACATCCTGTTCCTGTGGTGATCAGGCATGGCTGAGCTGGACTACGGTCTCTACCCGAGTCCTCAGATGCAGATGGACTGGCTGAAGCAGTACCTGCAGGCCTACAAGCTGTTCACTAAGAACACTGACCAGGTCAGCCAGCGGGAGCTGGAGACGCTCTATGTTCAGGTCAACAAGTTTGCTCTGGTGAGGAGGAACGGCCTAGTTCATGTTCAGATCAAAACAGCCCGGCTGTGGAACCGCAGCTGATGTCTCACGTTTCTCCCTGAAGGCTTCCCACTTCTTCTGGGGATTCTGGGCTCTTATCCAAACCAAATACTCCACCATCGACTTTGACTTCCTCGGGTAGGTTCCTGTTCCTGTTCCTGTTCTTGTTCTTGTTCTTGTGTGTGAGAGATATCTCACATGATAAATTCAAATAAGTGTGATCATTTGATAAGAAATATAAAATGTTTGCACTACCTTACACTTTTGCCTGTTTTCTCTAACAGAATGTTGTTTTTTAAAATATACTTTAAGTAAGAGACTTCCTAATCCATTGTAAATATTTCTGTTTTATTTTGGATATTTAAATTTTTTCTGGTTCCACTGATAAGTATTCTTTAGAAATTAAAGGTGTTTTTTTTTTGTCTCCTGCATTATTATGTTTTATGATTAGACCAGTAAAAAATGATCTCAGAATAACAATATTATTGTTTATTGCGGTCATTTCTGGGACTGTTTATTTCTGCTGCCGTCAGTCATTTCCTGTTGTCTTTGGCAGGTACGCCGTTCTTCGTTTCAACCAGTACTTCCACATCAAACCCACAGTGATGGCGCTGCAGATCCCAGAGTGAGAGGAGGTCGAAGGTCGGGTCGGTTCTGTCAACCTGCTGCTAGTGGGCGGAGCCTCTCACAGCACTCTCTCTCTCTCTGTCTCTCTCTTCTCTTCTCATGTTTCAGCCCTCTGCTTCCTTCAGCCTCACACTCCCACCTGCTTCCTACATCTGGAGCCATACTGGATTTTACTGTAACACGTTGGACACTGAGTCATTCAAGGTCACTTTTAGTTTGGACAAAATGAATCTTTGAACCTGATTTTAGAAATGCAAGTTAATCATAACTGTATCAATATTTCGGGGTGCACTGATTCCAGTTTTTTGGCTGGTCACCGATATTTCAGTTTTGTCCTGTGTCACTTTCTTTTCTCTGAAAAGTTGCTAAATGTCTCTCCAAAAGTTGCCAACAGTGGCTGAGTGTTATTAAATGACATGATTCATAGAACCCGTTTACAGAAATGCAACTTAACGATGTCTAAACATGTCGGGGCACAGATTGCACTTTTTGACCAGTCAGCGATTTCTGCTTTTTTTTTCTCTCTCTTTCAAGCCGATTTTGGTTGACATTAATTTTTATTTATTTATTTATTTATTGTTCTTGGTCTGAAAAGTTGCTAATTAGAACATCAAAGGTTACCAACTGTGGCTATTGCTACCATAAAAGTCCAGCTTCAGGTACAACCGTCCATGTCCAGCCGTGACCTGGTGGGCCGGTCAGTCACTCAGGTCACCAGGTCATGCAGAGCAAAGTGGGACAGGCTGATGTCCAGACCTTTGCAGATGCCCATCAGCAAAAATGTGGGAAATCTGAGCTAATTCCTCAATGCATCCCTATAAAAATAAAGACAAGAAAAAAAAAAAGCCAAAGTGAAGAACGTGTAATAAAGTCTCTCCTGTTGGTTGCTGTGTTCAGACCCTGAAGATGGGAAGGATCTTCAGTAAAATAGTCTGGCTGTGGGATTTGCTGTGTCTCTGTATAACTCATCCTCAAAACACTCCATGCTAGTTCATCTAAAAACAAACAGAAGGTGCCTAAATGAGGATCATCTTGTCATAATTTACTTTCTCTTACTTGAAACTACCAGAAGATTCCATTTCAGAGCACAAACAGAATCATAACATCGACTTCATAAAAAACAGCTCAGCCTTTCTCTCCTCTGTTCTGTCTTGTCAGTTTGAGCCACTTCTTCCATTCCAACGTGACTGTATGATGTCTGTGTGTAGTTCAGTACAGCCCCCATAGGGGGAGCCGGTGAGCGCGACCTTTGTCGTTCCTTGCTGGTGTCGCATAGCGGCAGGGTTGAATAATTGAGCAGACTCTCTGATGAGCTGCAGGGAGAAAGTGGAGGAGCCGTCTGTCTCTAAAGTCAAACCCTGTCTTCTCTGACAGCGAATCGTTTTTATGTTGCCGTGACGACCACTGAAATGTGGCGCATGTTTGGGAGCAGAGAAGCTGCTGTAATCACCAGGCCACAGAGCAGCTCGCGTACATTTTCAAACTAAATTAGTGAAGCAAGCACTTCGATGCACAATCACAGCGCGGCCTGAGGGGAAGGCACATTTGCACTGTAGAAACGCTTCAAATTGACCTCTGACATCAAGCCGACCTCTCCTGCTGACAGGCTTACTCAAAGGAAACGCTGCAGATGGATTCTGCCCAGAGCCGAGGCTCTATGTTTGGACCACTGAGGTTTCTCTTTTGTTATCAGTTTTTCTAGATGAACTGGTTGCTTTGTGCTCAGCAGAGCAGAATTAGCATTAAAACATTCCTGCACATTAATTTCCCACAAATCTGTGAAAGTTTATTTATGGAGTGAAGCAAGCGTTAAACTTCCCACCTTTTTATCGTGTTCTTTAATTACACCAGTGGCAGTTTAGCTTTGAACTGCAGTTTATTCAAGCTTGGATAATTTCCGAATGAATGTACTAATGTATTTTAAAAGACACTGTTGAGTTTATTTTTTAATTTCCTTTTTGTAAAGCATTGAGCACGGGGCTGTGAGTGGAAGGAGCCAGAGTTTGACTTGCAGACAGGAACTTGTAAATGTGTGGATAATGGAGGATGTAAATACTGTAATAAATCCTGTGAAAAGTTTACTGTACAGTGATCGTTCACAACCCGTAGGAGTGAAAAGAATTATTTAACGACTGTCGGTAAATATTTCAATTAAAGACTAAATTGATTTTAAAAGGATTCTCCTGTGTGTTACGCCTCATTGTGTGTATGCGTGTGTGTGTGTGTGTGTGTGTGTGTGTGGTCAGCTTCCTTTCGTGCGCTTTCCTTTTGTTGCCATAACCTCTTCCCCTCTGCATCCCGAAACAAAAGGCAACAAGATAAAAGTGAACATCAGGTATTGGACCAATATTGGGCGTTTTAAAAAATGACAAACATGGCCAATTCGAGGATGTAAATATGCTGCAGGTCAATAGATTCTACAACCATCAAACAAAGCAGAATTAACTGGACATTTCCTGATAAACAGGTTTCTGTTGGTCCGTCTGTTCCATCAAACTGTTCCCTGCAAAAATGTTCCAAAGGTCAGAATTTTAATTTAAACATCGATTTTAACGTTAAAAATGTTACAGTATCATGTAAAATTGACTTTGACCTTTACATCACGTCATAATATTCCTGCATCTAAAACACATCTGGAGTGCTGCCTTCATTATTTCATCCGTGTTTGAGAAATTATTTAATCTCCATGACAACCATTCAGGTTTGTAGAGCATTTGGAAGAGCCGGGCAATTGGCAAGAAGTTTAACTTATTAAAAACATCAAACATGATTAAAACAACCAGTTTATTGTCTTTCAAAAACTCTGAAAACATATGGAAATGTACACCTTTAAATTACACAAGCTCTTATAAACAAAATAAAGTTTTTCTATATTTACATCAGCAGGGTAATGACAGGCGATTCTAGTATGTAATAAAATAACTCATTTGTTTTCTGTACACAAAAGAACCAGCATATTTGTGATGAACCTTCATGGCCAGTTTCGGCCTCAGACACTTTCACGCCGTTCTTGTTTAACAGCAAACAACTTCTTTATTGAAATAATCTAAATACAACGGAGCCAGGATATGAGGAGAACAAAGGCACCACAGTCATAAAGTTATATCTTTAAATTCATAACCTTTTTTTTAAACAAAATAAAACATTAAGTACCAGGTTTTCTTCTGTGTTGATTTTAATGCAACCAGTGAAACTCAAGCTAGTTTTCTCCGCCTAACCTTTAAAAAAAAAAAATTTAAATAAATGTAAAACAACTTCTCAAACGTTTACATTTCTTTGCTGGAGCCAGAATTGAGAAAACTGAGTCAATAATTTCAATGTAATAAAAGGTAAGAATCATTTCAGGAACCTTCGGTTTGTCAACTATGCTGAAGTTTAATGCTATCAAAGTTAGCTCAGAAAGTCCCACAACTTTGTGGAGGGAGCTAAAGATGAAGCCAAAAGGCCTGTTAAACTCAGTGAATGTGGAGAATGCTAAAACATTAGCATTGCTTTCAGTAAGAAGAAATATCCATTACTTTACACTGAAATAGGTATGAATAATTATATTATTACTGTTTATCAAAAAACTATAAATCTAAAGGAACATAATTGAACTAACTTCTTGACGTTTTGTGTTAAACTCCAGTGTTCTCCCATTGAAAGCTCACAGAACGTAAAACTGATGCAATCCTGAAGCTAAAGGTTTTTATAAAATCCTTGTATAAAATAAAAACAAAACTTAATATGACAGCAAGATAAGAAAGGAGGATTAACAGTGGTGCCAGTGTACTCATCATGACCAGCGTCTCTAAAGAAGTGGAAAGTGCTATCGTATTACAATTTGAGTCCGCCATCAAATGGACGCAGGTTTATTTACGTTCTTTCATACGCAACAGGTTGCATCCCCAATCGCTAATTTTTTTTTATATCTGGCTCTCCAAGGAAACCAACCGCATCCATTTTTTCAGTGCTCCACTGTTGTCGTAACTAATATTTTCTATCACAAAGCAAATCATGAATATTACACCTCTGCAGTTCCCAGTAACAGTTCATCGTGGGCCGAGTGATTTCAGACAGGCAGTTCAATTCATGGGATGGTTTTTCTTGCTGCTGGACGATCTGAACGAGAACATAAACCATGGCGAACGAAGGAACTTCAGCATCACTTCACCAAGAAAGAAACAAAACAAAAAACATATTTAAATGCACAGATTAAACACAACAATCAAGGAACACTTAAAAAGCAAAAAACAAATATATGCAACAGGTCAGGGGTCAACCTTCCGAGCCGGAGAGGGAACTGAAGCAAACGCATTGAGAGAACAGAGGATATGTGGCGGAGGAGGAGGATGAAGAGGATGTCACGGGTCATTACCGGGTCATGATGGATTCACTCCCTCAGTTCAAATCATAACTTAACACGTTTCTTTAGAACTGCTTTCATATCTGATGTCTTCTGCACTTCCTGTTCAAGTGATTTTATTACTGTGTCTTTTAATTGATTTTATGCATTTTGTACAGTGGCAAGGAGCCAATGAATAATAAAATGTGTTTTTTTATGATTGTTATTATAAATACTAGGAAGAGCTGGAACATAAATAAACTGTCCTCCTAAAGAAAATCTGTTAAAAGGACAAATTAATCCCAAACTGATGAGTCAGATGATCAAATTGTTTCTGCAAATATAAAGAATTTCAGGTAAAAAAATAAATAAATAAATAAATAAAAATCCAAACTTTAATTCGTCCACCAGATTTTTTCCTTCAGTCTCCTGGTTAACATTATGATGCCTTACAATCTGGGTTAGGAAATTCTTTAGTTGTGTTTAACAGGACACCAACAGACAAACGTGCTCAAATTAAATGTTGAAGTTTAGGGATGACAGGCTAATAGATTATTAATAGATTATTGATGCAGTCGTTGGCTTTTCCAGATGTGCCAACGACTGCATCAACATCTGGAGACAAAAAAAACCCCAAAAACACAAAAGAACAAAGCAGCCCACTCTAAAAACAGACATGATGATGTGAAGCACCCTGCTGTCATCAGGCTTTTCTTTGGTCAGAGGTTTCGGGTTGGGTGTGAACCGTCCAGTGCTGCCTTTCTGTCTGCCTTTTGTAACGACTAGCTTCCACCACCAGGGGGCGGTGCGGCCCCAGTCCAGCCTCCCGGCTGCCTGACAGGTGAAAAGCAGCTAATCTAAGTTGAACAGTTCCTTTGGAGCTTCCTGCAGCGATTCTAATCCCTGGGAGGCGTATTGTTTGATAAAAGGCAACATGGAAGAAAAACAAGAAGCAGAAGGGATTAAATGATAACTTTCTACATTCTAACAACAGTTTAAAAAAAGAAAAGAAAAAAAACAAAGCAGGTGATGACTCATCTGGGAAGGGAACTGATAAGGACTTTTGAGAGGGAACTGGGGAGTTTATATTAATGTACAAGCAGAGTATGTGTGTGGGTGTGTGTGTGTGTGTGGGGGGGGGGTGTGTGTGTGTGTATTGTCTCAGTCGTCCAGGATTTGGATTCTGATTGCTTCGAAACCGGGAGCGACAGCTGAAGCTGAAGTTCTGTTTGTCTTCCTCTCCGTCTCCTCGCTCCGGGCCCCGAGAGGCCCCCAGAGGCCCACCGGGCCCAACCTGATCAGTCTGTGAGCAGCACCAGTTCCCCCTCACTCCTCTCCCCCACGTCGCTTTCTTCTCCTTCGCTGTAGGGCAGTCGCTCTCTCTCTCTCTCTCTCTCCCTGTCCCTAGGCAGTGGGGTGGGCGTGGCCCGGTCCTCGGACCTGCGTGCGGGGGGCGGGGCCTGCGGCAGGTAGTGCTCCAGCAGCGCCGGGTGAAACGGCAAGCCTGGGACGGAGATGGAGCCACCGGCCGGGTACTGGTCGCTCTGGGAGTACTGGATCTGCTGCGGATCTGATTGGCTGGAAGGCAGTATGAGTCATCGACAGGGCGTGGCATCAGACACAACAAAACACGATAACATAAAGAATGAGTCTTAATCATTTTATTCACTATTAAAAGTACTAATCTATGTTCTAAACCCGAATGAAACAGCTGGAGTGGAAAACTCTGCTGAAAGAAACCAAACTTGAATGTACATGAAAAATATTTCAACGGAAAACTACAACTTTTACGTCACCCTGAACGCACCATCTGTTTGCTGGACGATAAATCGTCACACAACTTGTTGCGATAATAATATTGTTTTGAGACCACTTTCAAATAACCTAATGGTAATGGCATAATAACAATGCAAAAACACATTGTCAAAGACCAATAAACTTTCAATTCTAACAAACATTGAAAACTGGAACTGGAAGACATTTTAAATATACAAAATAAAAATAAATCAATCAATTATAATCTTTTGTAAAAGTTCTAGTTGAGACCAAAGAACCAGGTGGAAGAATTTTATCATCCAGTTTTTGGTAGAAAGAGAAAAATGATAAGTCATAAAATTAGAACTCATGGAGCTCATTGTATTTTATTGGATTGATTTATTGTTTATTGCAATGGGCCTAGTGGTGGCAGCATCATGCTGTGGGGACGTTAACTGAGCCAGAAGCTGGAACAGACGCATGAAGATACTTCCATAGTTTGATTCCCTTGTTTTAAATGTTTAACATCTTTTTTGTCCTAGAGATTAAAGAAAATTATACAGTTTGAAAATGAAAAACAAACAACACACAGTAAGCACTCATAACAGTTCCTAAGGGTCACATATGTTTTCCAACTATTAATTTGTAAAACCCGATAAAGTTAGCCGGTTTAGATCAAAGCATTTGATCTCAACTCGCTTTGAAACTCTCTCTCAGAGGGAGTGTGAAGCGTGTCTGCTGGTTCTCTACCTGTGTGTGTAGGTGGCCCTCTGCTCCTGCCTGCGGCTCTTCATCATGGCTTTGTACTCGCCCACCCTCAGCCTTCGGCCCTCCACAATGCAGGTCCGTTTGGGTCGGGGCTTGTACTTGTAGTCGGGGTAACGCTCCAGGTGCTGCCTGCTCAGCCTGGCCTGCTCCTCATAGTATGGCTGCTTCTCCTGGTTGGACATGGACTTCCACCTGGAGCCTGGAGACAAACGGACTTCAGCATCAAGGACGTTTAAAAACGTCTAGTTTTGGTCAAACTGCAACTTTATCAACTTTTTCTTTTAAGTTTTTTTTCCTCTTTTTCATACCACTTGACTTTTTATTTAGGTCAGTGTAAAAGAGGAAAGGATACACACTTTTTAAATAAATAAATAAAAAAAACAAAAAAACATTTCCATTTATCTGGAAATATTCAAAGCGTATTAATACAACAGCAGCTTCAAACGCTGGGGCTGAAGAGCATTATAGGAAACAATTTCAGTTCAAGTCGAAGAACGAGAATTCTTTCAGTTGTTATTGCCAAACAACAACATTTCTCTGCATGCATGAAAAACCTGACAACCGAGCTGAACTGGAATGGAAACACTAGGAGCCGTTTCTGAGTGACGCTGAACCAAATTTCAAACGCAGCCATTCAGCTAACATCTTTTTCAATACGTCAAACCAAAAACAGTTATTTAGTAAGATGTACTAAATGCAAAGACAATAAAAGTACAACATGGAAAAAACTGCAACAACAATTATGCTAATGACTAGCCTTCATGCAGTTATCAAGGGACAGTTAAGAAGCTAGCAAGTTAGCAAGCAGGCTACTGTGTTAACAGAAGAGTCAAAGCTAGGTCTTTTAGCCTCATTTTGGATTTTTTTTTTTCATATTTAACAGCAACTTCCTGCTAAAGAAGAACAGATGAGACAAGAGGTGAGCAAGTTAGAAATCTGTGGTGCCTTGGTGAGGCTTTATTCCTGATCTAAGTACCAGATTTTATTTTATATTACCCGACTTGCTGGATGTTGACATCATCTTTGCAAAAAGCTACAGTTACAGCAGATTTGATCAACCTGACTTTCTGGATATTGTTTACACCAACAGAACACAGTCAGATACAGAAGTCCACCGCCACCAGCCACTGGGAGGACCCACCTAGGATCTTGCTGATGGAGGAGTTGTGCATGTCTGGGAAAGCCTGGAGGATCCTCCTGCGCTCGTCCTTGGCCCACACCATGAAGGCGTTCATGGGTCTCTTTATGTGGCCGGTAGAGGACGTGGGCCGGGTCTCAGAGTAGCTGCCGGGAACGGAGACGGGCAATGCCCCTACAGCAAGACACAGACAGGTAAGGCTTGAAATGTCCCCCCCCATTAGTTGCTTATCAAGTGTGTTTACTTTTCAAACCACTGTACTTCTGATTTAAGCTGTGGGTCAATTCACAAGACTGTAATCAAGTTTTGTATCTTTGTACATTTGGAGGCCGTGTCAGAGGCTGTTCAAAATGTGGTGCTATATGTGCAAAGATGGAAAACTATAAGTCCACAGAGGACGGCTGCTGTTAATTGTTAGAAGAGAGGCCCAGATTAAAAGTTTGATGCCACGTCACCCAAACTTACAAGTTTATTATGGATGGGGGAAAAAAATGTTGATCAAGTTTATGCGAAGTCAGTGTGTAGCACTCTACTTCCATACTAAGAGGGGAAGACATCTTGAAACTCTGCTGTCCTACTCTGACAAGCTTCAATTAAAACACAGTGTTAGCAGTTGAAATATTCCAGTGCTAATGTGGCGTTCTGGTGAAAAGTCTTTATTCTGAGTAAAGAGCAGCAGCAGCCACATCGTGGGAACACCTACCCTCAGAGTCACTGCTGAGGTGCTCCTCGCCATGCCTCTCTTCACCGCGCTCACAGTGACTTATTTTTTCGGCACGAGGAGAACCTTTATATTCCTGCAGACAAAAAGTAAAAAACAAAAAGCAGCCGATGAAGTCATCCACGGTGTAACCTCACTGGTAAATCAGCATTTGAATTTGGACTGCGGTAAAACAATCAGCCAGTGCTGAAGAGCGGTGCAAAGTTCTGTTTAAGGTAAGAGTCACGGCGCTGGCCAATCAGAGGCTGCTCAGAGTGTAGTGCTGTATGTGCAAAGATGGAAAACTGAAAGTCCACACAGAATGGCTGGTGTTGATTGTTAAAGGCCAAGATTAAAATGGAAAATTTTTTTGTTTTGTTTTGCAAAACTGCTGTTTTATCTGTCACCTATTCTGCTGCTGCAAACTGTCAACAGAGAGGAGAGGAATACCAAAATAGGTCAGTCAACAGTTTTGCTGCTAACGCAGCAGCACAGGAGAGATGGAGCAGGATAATAAAGGAGAGGACGAAGAGGAGGAGGAGGAGGAGAGCTAAGTACAGTATTAGTGAGGACAAAGAGGGAGGGCAGGTGGCTCTGTCAATGCCACACTGAGGCCTTTGTGGTATTGTGAGGCAGCAACAGCTGTTGCTCAGGACAAGGCTGAGAGCTGAAGCTTCAGTCACCTCAAAGAATGAAGGCTGGGATGGGAGGCCATCGTCACGAGGTTTGATTCCTAAAATACTGGACTGTTCCTCAACGACAACATAAAAGACAATTCAATTTTGAAACCATTTCCTTGAACTTAAAACACAGATGAGTGTGACAAACAAGCACGGACGATTACCCTAACGGTGTGTGCTGAACTGTAACAAGTGCCTCAGTGTGTGTGGCTGCACCACAGCTGGGATATTTGTCCATCAGTTTAGTGCTGCGGAGAAGCATGACTCTCTGTAATCCAAAACCTCACTGACCTCTAAATTACATCCTACATGTCAGATGGAGACTGACTTGGGACTGCTTTCCCATTCCCTTATGGAGTTTAATCAGCGAGAGGCTATTTGGAGTCCACGGTCTCATTTAATACCCCATTTGTTTCCATATGTCAACAGCGCCACCACATTGTTCCTATTTGCCACCTATATTGGCTGATTTAAAAACGGTTTTCATACGTGTCTGAACACGAAGACATGGAGCGCTTGTTTTGTTTTGCTTAACTCAAAAGTGCTGCAACTATGACACATTCCTGTCAGATACGGTGATCCTCTCTACAGAGTGAGAGTACTGGAGATAAGAGGGTGAAATGCAAATCCTAATACTATCTAGGACTATGAGTGTCACCAAATAGTCAGATCACCACTGGCTCAACTATTCAGAACAAAGTCCCACTGGCCTGCTGTTGGAGCCACTTCAAGCATTAAGCAACGCAAGGCAATTTGAATCTTCATCAGTGCAGACAGAGATTCTGCAAGGGTGCAATGAGATTTAGTAATGTTACATTTATGCTAATAACTGACTTTCATGCAGTTAGCTAGGTATATTTAATAAGCTAGCAGGATAGCACCCAGTCAACAGCATGTTGTGTGTTTCTTTAGCCTCATTTTGGACTTTCTTCAAGTTCAAACGACAGCATTCTATTAAAAAACAGATCAAACTAAACTCCAATGAAAAGACAAGAGGTGAGCTAGCTAGAAATGTGTGTCAGCTTTTAGGTTAATCTGACTTTGTGGAAATAGATGACATCATTTTTTAACAAAAATCACAGCTAGAACAGATTTTAAATGGATCAGACTTTAGCAGTTATATGATTTCTCTACTGTCTTAGGCAAAAGACACAAAGCATCTCTCCTGGTAGCGTTAGACACAACTTTGTTTTGGTTGTTTTTACCCAGAATACACGGCGCAATGGTGCATTTCCTGCTGTTGGAGCAGACTCCAATTCGCTTGGCGTTCGTAGCACACCTGAGTTCACTTCAACCAAACCAGGACCGAGGTTTTTCAGGTGGACCAGAGCTTACTTTTTTTGCTCCTCAGAGTTCAGTTGTGCATTCACACCTCCCCAAACGAACCGGACTTTCTACAAACGGGAGTTAGACTGAAATGGACTATTGCCACACTGAAAGAAGCTATGCTACAGCTACAGTATTGATCCAAACAACAATCAGGCGTTACAGCCGGCAAAACGGTGTTAAAGGTCACGCAACACCACAGCTCATTGCTCTAAAGGTTTGTTTTTGCCCATGAGAATGTGTTATACTTTCATGGATTATAATATGCTGTAGGTCATCTCTGTAATTTTAGCCACAATGATTAGAAAACACCATATAGCTGTTTTGTTTTGACAAACTAATTCCTTTCAGTTACACATCTTACAGTGATATAGTTCTAGCTGCACTCTAATAAATGTTTTCTATATATCTCTACTCATTGAGTAAACAAATATTGAAGCAACAAAATAACCAGGAGATTACAGGAAAAGGTTCATCCCCTTGTGACCTTTTGCTCTCATCTGACTTCGTGCTGCTATTGATCCACTTAACCATGACGGTGACGCTACGCTCTGACTGTATGATGTAGTACTGATGTAGCTTTTATGGTCACAGATTATTCCATAACCAAGATGAGACCGACAGGAGGTCAGCATCAGGTCAGGTCAGGATGAACTCTCCGCCGTTTGTGTCTGAGAGGAAGACTGAGGAGATCACAGTAATCGCACCCTAATGTAGGTTGTGTTTTTAATTGTTAGAGCTTCCAGTCAGGTTGGTACAATATCACCAAGTTACTGTTATGCACGGTACTAACTTTGGTGAATATTCATGACTCAGCATAACCAGATAAAAATAAGATGCGTTCTACCAAAGAGCCAGTCTGTTCAACAAGCATGTAGACACAACAACTCACCATTTTTCCAGAACCGTCTCTCTCTCTGTCTCTCCCGCCGCTGCTGTGACTCCTCAAGAGCTGCTGGGCATCATGGATGGCCTGGGTGACCACGTCGCCGTCTCCTAGGAAACCTGACGACAAAGGCAGAGCAGACGGACGAAACACTTGAAAAGGAGCGACTAGGTGAAGGAAATAAAAAAAGGGTAAAAAAAAAAAAAAAAAAAAAGGATTGTAGCCACTACAACTACAATAAACTACACACGTGTATTACTGTAACAATTCCATTCAACAATTCGAAGGAGCAAACTTTCTTTTTATTTACTCAATTTCAAAATTCAACAACAGAGATGACAATGAGAACAAAGCGGATGGTCTTTAAAGGGATAGTGGAACATTTCTGATGTAGGGTTCTGTATAGAAGGTATCGGCAGTAAACGTCTAACTGGAAGAAGAAAACTCCCTTACTGATTTTATGCTATTTTGATGGACAGGTCACTTGTTGAAATAATGCTAATACCTATAGTCATCATACCAACTTTAGTCTCGCAAATTTCCAATACTTTTCCAAAAGTGTTCCCATGGATTGCTGTGAAACCTTCTGGACTGGAGATCAAAGGTTTATGTTGCTGGAATTCTGCGTTTCTATTGGCCCAATTCACGCCATCTTCATTTATATTCTTACGTACATCAAGATCCCAGTAACCCGTTTGTGTCGCAAACCCAGATGTGTTAAATGTCTTCAGTAAGGTTCATAGAAGACTTTACAATATTCAGATCATCTTTGTTTAGACTCTTATTATGAAGACAGAAAATCAGAAGTTCCTATAAAAGCCTATTTTAAAGCTTCACACATTAATATGCATCAATATGCCAGTGGAAACCATCTTAGTGCTACAGAAGAAGCTAACATTTATCGTCTTCCTTCTTTCCAGCCAATCAGTGGCCAGGAAAACAAATGTTGCTCCTGGATTGGCTGCTGTGCAAAGAGCAGCCAATAGCGTTTAAAGTAGCAGTGTAATCTGCTATTCCTAAACTACATTTTCTTTCAAATCTTTTAGATGAGCTCTACAAAATAAAAAAAATAAAAAACAAAACAAAAAAAAATTGATGGGACTTCTCTGAAAATAATGTTCAGAAAAATTCATAACTAGGTGAATCTGTCAGCACTGATCCATCATTAGGCAGGGGGTCCACTGTAATAATCAGTGCATTCCTTAGTGTACTACAAGCCTGGCAGGCCGCCAGGCTTATAATACGGTACATGTGTTCATATACTGCCCCCTGCAGGCTAACCGTTGTTTGTTTTTTTTAAAACACCAACAACACTGACAGCAAAGACAAGTTAAAGAGTCTCCATGGTGAGAAGCACAATGGCATTGCAACATGGTCAGAATATGAACACATTTTTAGTCACTGGATCTCTGTAACCACTTCCTGTCTCTACTGGTCTGCATGGTAACTACTTCAGTGAACAAAGTGACAAAGCATGGATAAAGGATAAAAGAAAAAATCTTCCAATAAGCCATAGTTAGCGAGTCATATTTACAAACATCTAGTCAACTTTAAACCTTTTATCCCAAAGACACGACGGGTTTAGCAGACGTTCTGGGAGAAACCCTGAATAATGATTTCATTCTTCAGCTGGTGGTGAGTCCAAGCACTCCAATTCAACCAGTATAGATTTACATTACTGCAGCTTTTTCCTCATTCTGTCACAGTGGATGCACATCACATTAAAACTGGAAAAACGTAGGAATCATTTTTTCCTATGATTTCATATATTATTTTACATCACAGAAACCTGCCGGGTGACCTTGGGAGGCCCCCAGCCTGTGGGTTACTCACTGAGGGCCGGCCGCGGCGGGCTGCGGGACACCTCTCTGGGTCTGTAGGCGCCCTGCATGGATCCCACTGATCCCAGCTCCCGGCTCAGAGGGCTGGACGTCTTCCCCAGCTCCATCCCCTTGGGCTTGGAAGTGAGGTTCAGCGGCTGGCTCGCCTCCTGTGGAGAGAGCAAACCATCAGGGGGGGCGGGGTCTCTGCCGACGCCAGGCGGAGCGACAAAGGATGAGGGTGTGCGTGGATCCCGGGTATGAACAGCACACCTGACATGTTGGAGCACATCCGTCACACCTTAGCAATTTTTTTTTGTCTTTTTTGCCTTATTCTCATCCTTTCATTCCTTTTGTTTACTCAAGTTGTGTTGGTCCATCTCTTCTTGAAAACCTTCCGTGCAAACAGCTTGCGCTGCACCTACACCACACACACTGAACCTTTGAACAGAGGGTGTGGCGTATTCCTAAAGCTTTTCAGCCTCCTAAATACTAGAAAAACCCATTGTTTGCTCAATCCTGAGAGAATCACTTTCCTTAACATTGCTTTAAACCATGAACACACATTCAGCACCTACACCCAATGCAGAGCAAATAGGTTCCCATCTACTGTCTTAATGGGCGCAATAAAACAGCAGGCGGATAAATGGGAGGTAATGTAAACAAGAGTGTGATGCTGTACCTGGCGGAAGGAGCTGCTGCTCCTCTTGATGGGCGTGTGGTGGCTGTTTGGGAGCAGCTGCATGGGGTAGTCGACCGCTGGAAAGAGGCAGAGCACAGGTTTACAGGCTGCAGATGGATCTCAACGTGGAAATGTCCAGCGTGCGTTTCCGTTGACCGTGGGATCATACAAACTGGAACAGCTAAAGAAAATTTGCTTCATGGAAACGCAGCAATTTTGGAAAAACAAAGAAAAATTAATAAAAGTTGTTGTGCTGTAATGAGGTGGTTTTTCTGCAGTATCTAAATTAGTATAATTATAAAACTGCGATGAACGCACTTTCATTGCATCGCGAGAATCGTCATTTTGTTGTCACCACTTCCTGTCAGCATCTTCAGAAAGGACAAAAGAAAAGCGACAGGAAGTAGGAGGAGGATGACGACGTTGAAAGGGTTTTTTTAATGACATTGCGTGAACAAGTGATTTTAATTACATCTGTCATTCAATGGAAACACCACAATTGCAAAATTATTATTTTTTAATCAACATTAGCAGAATATGGACAAAGTTTTACTTATATTTTGTAATGGAAACACAGCGACTAATACACTGGGGTGGTCGGAACATTTTCCTGACCTTCACAATAATGGAGAGCTACTCTGACTAATGCAACACTGTGATAACGTGATGTTTGTGGCTGTAATGTAACAAAGTCAGAAGTTCCATCCTGGGAATACTTTTGCATGAACTGGACCACGCCGCCATGGCAGTGGGTGGTCCGGTCTGACAAGGGGAAAAACAAATGAACATCTACCTGAACTTCATCACGGACCAAATGATGATGTTCCGTGATGATCATCACCCCTTAAAGAAACAGTATCCCACAATATCAGTGGCATCAATGATGCCAGATGAAGCAAAACATAGTTTTGCTTCATTTGATTAGTTGGAATAAATAAGAAATTTGAGGTGCAGCTTAGAATTAGAAAATTCAGCGAGTGATAAATTGAAAATAAATATGATCTGTTCCAGTGTGTTCTGATCGGCTCGGTTTGGGCTCCAGCTGTACTGGACTGGACTGTATTTGATTCGTTTTATTAAACTTAAATTCTATGAGAGAGAGAAACTAACAGAACAAAACGAGCGAATTTCATGAGCAACTTCGTCCATCCCAGTTCATTTAAATCCATTCATCACAGTCCCAACTCGCTCCTGTTCAGTTACCATAGCGACACAGCTCAACTCCATCAGCTGCAAGACATTGCAGTGAGGTAACCAAGTTAAGCTGAACTGAATCTACAGCGAGTGGTCAAAGCGGTGCTCATTTATAGTGTAATTTATAGAGTGGAAATGACTTTATGGACACGCCATCGGTTTGCATGCTTATCATAACTGCATAGTAAGTATCTCCATGGAGATACCAGCGCTGACGTTGCTACAGAAAGAGAAAAACACAGAGCGTAAATGGTTTCTCAATTGGTGACTGTGCAATGTTTTTATGACTTATGTTTTTATGATGTGCAACATTTTGAACTGACCCGTTTGTGCTTCACAAACAAACTTGATTGATTGAACGACCGATTCATTGAAAAGCTCCAAATAATTTTGATGCTATCCAACATCTACACTAACATGTGTAAATCAGGGTGACGATCTGAATGTTTTTGGAAATGAGTTTTTCCAGAGTGGAATAATAATAATAAAACTGCCTAGAAAATTCAAAGAAAAAAATCCCAAGAAGCCTCAAAGTATTTAAAAAGATCAAAAGAAATCATTTTTATAGCAATCACTGAAACATGATTAAAATGATTACATTAAATTGATATTCGCTTGATGTTTTTAATATGTCTGACAAACTTAGATAAGATGTGGTGTATGCTGCCTATCTGTCCTATGTGGACATCATATCACTCTTCTAGTTTAGGCTAAATAAAAAAAATAAATCAGCGATTCAGGTTTTCAGGAATAAATGCATCATTACAGATGTTAAAACAAAAAGAGTCCGTTAAAAGCTTTTATATGTCGGCCAAATGAGTTGTAGAGCAAAACGCCGGTGATGAGTCGATACGGCGGAAAGCAGAAATGTACTTCCAGATTAGATGAGGTGTAGGAAGGCCAGGATGTTCCAGGTGCAGCTGGAAAGTCTTCAGTTAGTTCACTTCTAAATCATTATTTCATCTGAGTCCATAATTCAAAAGTGAGTTTATATTGGACCATGTTCTGACAGGTGCAGTTTAAATTCACCTAAAGTTTTAGGGAAAATCCCAAATGAACAATACGCCACTGATGTTCAGGGTGCAGCTGATGCAAATGTACAAAATTTTAAAAAAAGACATTTAAAAGAGGCACCACCAAAATGAAAGTCAGCGCCTTTCTTCACACACCTGACAAAACCTCCGACTTACACAGTTCTGAACTTAGTAGACATTCTAACATTCCTCTAATCTGTTGTTGTTTTTTTCTCCATGATGACATTCCTCGGTTTTTTGGGGGTTTATTTCCCCCCCTTTGTTTTTTACTTCTACTCACTCGGCTTGCAGGGGATGGGCTGCAGAGGCAATGTCATCGGGGGGTCTGAGGAGACGGGGAGGGTCTGGGTGTTGGGGTGGAAAGCCGGGATCATCACGTAGGGCATGTTCACCTGCTGGGACAAAAAAAAGAGGAACCTTACACAAAATGTTCTGGGGTTATTTTCTCCAGCACTCTAATGTGCTGACCTGCGGCGAGAACTTCTCATTTGTAACGGTCATCTGGTGCTAGCTGCGCCCGCCGTGATATATGGAGACACACGAAAGCTCTGGAGAGGAGCTGACCTGGATCTGCTGCTGGAGCAGGTTGATCTTATGCTGCTGCTGGATCAGCTGCTGCTGCTGCTTGGCGATCTGAGAGACGAGGCACATTCATTAGCTGCTGTGTGAGCGACCAATAGACGCACGCAGTGCAAGGCAAAAAGTCAAGAGCACTGCTACAATCTGTCACATTTGCTCAACAGCTGCGTTTCCATTACAGATGTGTGCAAACCTCTGTCTACGTTGAAAAAACTATTTTGCATTTGCGGTGTTTCTATTAAATAAGAAATGAAATTAAAATTTGTTGTTGATCACGTGATGCAAAAAACTTCCTTTTTTTAAAATTCAGCTGAAGAAAAAAAAAAAAAAATCACCTAACTTGCTGAAATGTATGTTTTTGCGCTGGATGCACGTTTTCCACTCAGCAAATTTGTTTTTTGTAACTCCAACTGGTTCCATGGTTGGTGGAAACGCAGCTGGTGAGGTTCTGAAATGCAGGACCACAGGAACGTCTCATATCATTCGACTGATGATGTTCCTTAGGAGGCCGTACCTGCTCCTGCTGCTGCCGGGCCAGCTCCATCTGCTGCTGTTGCTTCTCCAGCAGCAGGGCGGCCATGTTCCTCTGCTCTGAGTGGGCCCCCAGCAGCTGCTCCCTGAGGCCGCTCAGCTGGTTGATCATCATCAGCAGCTGCAGCTCCTTCTCCGCCAGAGACTCCGGGGTGCCTGGAAGCCATTAGAGCAAGTGTGTCAACCTGGTTTTCATTTCATCCCACACACACACATCACAAATATCCTAAAGAGGGCCGATGGTGGCAGAATCTGTTGAAGAAATTTCATATTAAGAGACTATTAAAATGTGAATAAATTGCGGTCTGATGAGAATGTGTGAAAGTTTAATAACACTGAACACAACATAGTTTGGCACAATACAAATGCCGGATTTGGACACGAGTTCGACACCTGTGAAAAACTGAATCTAAAAATAAACATTTATTGGAAAATTCTTTTGATCATTTGTAAGTTTTTTTGTTTTTTTTTAGCAACATTTCAAATTTGACAAAATGTGGATTGCTGTTTTTGCAGGAAACCATCTAATGCTTGCAACTCATTTTCAGTTAGTGATTAATTAATTATTGACATTTTTAAAAATAAAAAATCCATAATCACCAATTGTTTTTTGTTAACAAAGACAGTGAAACTTATCAAAAAGTGGCAAGCAGGATGGAGACGTTGATAGTAGCTGGGAAGATCAAGCATACTAATCGTCTTCATTCCATTTAAACACTGCAGTTGCTTCCATAACTTTGGGTCAGTGTCATGACCCAAAGTTACGGGTCATGTTCACAAAAAAATAACAATTTTTCAAAGATTACAAACCCTTTTCTTTACGAATTGTACACAAAAAAATAAATTAATTAAAAAAAAAAAATTGAAATTTTCTCAATTATCTTAAAATAATATAGCAATAAAATTTCAAAATTAATTAGTAGCGATCATAGATTACCATGATGCATTATTATTATTGCGCCCATGCAACAACAACCACAATCAGTTTTAACCAAACGCAGTAAGACGACTAATGGATTAAAGCACAGTTGTTCCATTTAATCTGAAAGCCATGTATTTCATGCGATGAAATACAAACAATTCACGCAGCAAATGGAGTAAAGTTGCTTTTTGTTTGTTTATTTTTATTTTATTTTTTTTAAATCAGAGCTGACCTTTTAGTTGTCCTGCGCCCACTGAGCTTTTATCCAGAAGTTTCTCCTTCCAGTCGGCATTCAGCAGCTTCTCGATGGTCGGCATTACTGTTAACAGAACCAAACAGGCACTCAGCTGAACTGCTCCGCGCGGCACTACACGACACCCAGAACCTACTCCGTCAAATCAAAGCACATCTAACAGTAGCGCTAACTGCTTTCTGCGGCTCCCCGCCCGCCCGGCCTAATGGCTCTGATTGGAGAAGACGGTCGGAATGTCGAAGGCCGCGGGATTGTTTGTGCATCAGGGAGAAATTTGGAGTGTTTGAGTGGATCAATATTTGTACAGAGAATAAACCAAGGTCAGAGTGGAGAGAATTTGAGAAAAAAGAAGAAAAAAAAAAAAAAAAATCAACCAAAGAGTTCAGAGTTGTGAAAAACTTGAGGGTAGAGAGTGAAGAAAAAAGCACCTCCAGTCCACTTTAAGTCCATCTGAAGCCCAGCAACAGCATGACTGTGCTAAGCAACAATACAAAATGTATTTCTCTTAAAATGTTATGAATGTAGCTTGAACATATGATAACTTAGAGACCGTGAATATAAAAACAAAAAGTCTTAGACACTGAAATGTTGCCCTCAGGGGGACGTTGTGTGTCCATTTTCCACACAGCATACACATCGTCCTCACCTGCGAGGGCGCTGCAACAAGAACCACTGAAGGAAATAAAAAAACTTCTGAAGAAGACACTGGGCACAACCTCCTTCTCCAAATTTTTTTTAAAACGGTGGAGACGCTAGCAGCTACTGCCTCTTGTCGCAGGTAGGAGATCACAAATCATTTCTTCCACTAGGTGCTTGCCTTGTGCGCTTGTTTTAGTTGGAAGTACCCAGAATTCCCTGCGCTATAACCTGTAATTGAACTGAACCTAACCATACTGTCTAGATAAACGGATTAGAGTTTGATTTTGAACTATACGTCTCATTAGCTGATTCAAAAACTGTCAGGATATTTGTCTGAAAGCATTGATTATCCAAAATGGGGTTGGTCCTAAGGGAATAAATTAAGCAATCAAAGGTAAAACTGTTTGTTTATTTAAGTTCTTATAAAATCGCAATAGGATTATATTCAGTTACTCTTAAAAATATATCAACGTGGAGGCCATAAACCTTAGAGACCTGAACATCCAAGAGTTTAATGACCAGAAGGGGTGGGCGATATGGACACCAGTCAGATGTATACACAGTGACTGTATTTAATCACATTTTCCATATGTATTGATTTTTACTGATACTCACATACAGTGGATAAAATTAAGATGTTAAGTTAGAAATTTAAGATGATAAGTGATGAACGATGCAATAGATGTCCAGCCCTACTGACCAGTCATGCAAAAGACTTTAAAAATACCATAAGACCTTAGAGTGGCTTTTAGTCATCATGTATTAATATTTAAAAAGTAATGTTACACTTTTACATTGTGATAAAAGAAATAACACTGTCAGGAACACTGGAACACCTATGAAGTATTTCCACCAACATGTGACTCAAACATGACTACAGACCTTCCTTAATTTTGGATGGCCCCTCTGATCGCTCGTGAATCCCGGCTTCCTTCACTCCCATGGGGCTTTCCTTGTAAGGCGGCTCCTTTCCTGGAGAGCCCTCCTATAAAAACACGGAGCAACTCATCATCACACTGAGCAAATCTGACTGTTTCAGCATCGTTCCCCACTGGGTGGGAAGAATTTTTATTATTTTTCAATGCATCCCCATTCCTCCTAATAAGACTCCTTACTGAAGGGGAGCGTGACAGCGGGGGCGTCAGCTGGCGCGTCTCTAGAGGCTGACTTGCTGACCAGTCGTGCAGAGTTCTGGGGTGCTCCGAGTTGGTTTTGGCTCCGCCGCATTCCTCCTGTTCCACTTTGACACCGATGTCTGCCATGCGTACATCCCCACCGGAGAGGAGGTGCAGAGCTGAAGGGCTGGGCTCAACCATTCTGTTGGAAGAACAAACAAACGCATAATGCTAATTGTCCTCTGGGTGTGGCGCGCTGCAAGTCTAATTTGCCCGTTTTTGTACAGGTAGTTGATACTAAGCGTGACTCAAAATGGAAATTACATGGAGACAGGGGAAAGTTTCAGAATTGTCTCATTTCATGCGCTGGCAAACTTAAGATGTGGGCACAGTCCTAATTAGAGGCTTGGCCACAAACACAAAAAGATTAGATGGTTTTTCAGTCCCACCCTGTGTGGTGCTAGCCTTGGCTTGCAAAATGTTCCAACTTGAGCCTGGAGTTCTTTCACAGGGTGGTTCAGGTTGACACGGACTGCAGCCAGGTCCGCTTGTAGTTAGTTACCAGCTTTGACTTTTCGCTGGCCGGTCCAGAGAATGACCTTAGCACTGAAAGTAGCTTTACACGGTGGTATTATGAGTCTGATGGCAAAACTGTTGATGCATCTTGGATTTAAAAGGAAGACTCCAAATACGTGAAAAACGCTGGAGATGTGGTCAGGTTGTTGAAACTGAACACTGAAGATCTCATGTCTCGAGGTCAGACATGAGGTCAGAGGTCATGGCGCCAAGTACATTGGCTTTTCTATCATTTTCTTTCACATGCTTTGTAATTTTCAGTTAATTTTCATCGGTACGTTTTGCATCCATAAACAAACAGTCGGCAAAATCCCACTGAAATGTAATGTAAAATGTTGCATTACATTACATTACATTTGAAATGTTCAAGCTGCACAACTTAGTGACACCGAGTTTGGCTCAGTGTCACTAATCTAATATCTCCAACACCTTTACAGAAATGTAAATAAAAATAAGTTTTACTAAGTAAGCCCACTTCGTAAAATTCCTCAAATATTGATTTATTGTTTACAGATGAGGTGTTATTTAAATTAGAACTTGTTTAGTTGCTTTATTTCCTGAATGGCTGAGAACCTCCAATTAGAAATAATGAAAATCTGGGAAGCATCAGAACTTAAATCTCAAGGCATCAGGGTTTTTCACTGAAATACAAATATATCACGTGTTATTCAGTCTGGTTTTAAAGAGTATGTTCTCATTAACTTCAGTGGTAGAGAGTTAAATGATTAACACATCTGCTTTAGCCTATCAAAGCAATGTAGCCACTTTTGCTAGTTTTAATTTCTGAGGCAAAATGTGGTATTGTTTCATGACTCAGCCAAAGTAATGAAACAACGAACTGCTTTCTGATTTTTATTGTTAGTGTGTTTCATCCTATTGAGCTACATAACTTTTGCTTTTTTATTTACTTACTGAAGGGGTTTTTTGCTTGTGCAGCATTAACCACAGCTAGCTCCAGTTCAGCCCGGGTTTTTCCGCTGTGCTGCTGTTGCCCTGCCCACACACTGGACTGAACCATTATTCTAACAATGGCGGGGAAAATTTCATCCTTTTTTTCATAAATGAATGGCAGATTTATTTATTTTTTTGTTTCTTTTGCATTTTTATATTGACATATTTTTTTTTATACATGGGTTTCTTGAGTAATTTTTTTGGGAAACGAGGTCAAATCTACACTTCAAGATTGAAGAAGTGGTCCGGACCCTTTAAAGGCCTTTTTTAAGTTTTGGGTCCCACATATGTCACAATTCATACTATTATTTTCTTTATGCAAAATTATTGTGACTGCCATTGTCTTGACATACTGTTTTACCTTACAGTAAACAGTACTGGCCCCCACTGGCATATTTTTGTGATATGTACACAGTTATGTGTTGTCGTAACAGTGACCTGGTTACAGTCAAGTTAAAATCAGTGTAAGGCTCGACTACGTGAGTCTGTGACGGGAAAACAGAGGGAGACAGGACAGATTGTTTGAGAGAGGTCTCAATCCACGCAAACCTGAACAAACACCAACTCGGGATTGCGTGCGCGTATATATATGTGTGCGTGCACGTGTATGTGTGTGTGCGTTATTTCCAAGCTCTACAACCGGAGGAAAAGAAAAACACAGCAGACAGCAGAACAAAACAAACAGAACACACAAGGGCAAAAAGTGCACATATATATAAAGAGGCAGAAAAAAAAGCTATTGTTGGAGCCGGGGAACAAAGGAAGCCAGGACAATGGGGGAGAGGCTGACAAAAGCCGCCGGCCGCAGGAAACGGGCTGAATAACAATGCCAGCGGAATGTGCCGACCAACTCGGGAACACGGCGAAAAAAAAAAAAAAAAAGAAAAAAAACGCGGAGCGCCACCGTTCTGTGGAAAGCATAATAATGACTCAGACCCCCCCCCCCACACCCCCTCCACTATGGCCAGCTCTCCCAGACTGCACACCCTGTTTCTGAACAAAGGCACCTGTCTGCCAGGGTCCACGGCTCCAGACCTCACCATGCTTCAGTGTGTGGGTGTGACTGTTAGGAGACGTATACAAACAGGTAGTAACAGTGACCTCATTTAACTATTATACTGCACCAAAAGTTGACGTTTAAAGCCAACTCACCAAACAAGACTATTCACCATGCTGAGTTCACAAGAGCAAGACAAGGAGATTAACAACATTTACATAAAAAAAAAAAAAAAAAAAAAAAAAAAAAAACTGAAGATCAATTTATCTTCCGTTATTGTTTTGTAAGTAGAGAAAAAGTTACATGAATCTATATACAGCTCTGGGGAGAAAAAAAAAATTAAGAGCTCACTGCACTGAACCCCACAGAAAACCTCCTGGTTATTCCACCAAATATTGATTTCTGAACTCTTCCTGACTTCAAATATTAGTATTGTTGTGTCTAAATGAATATGAACTTGCTTTCTTTGGATTATTTGAGGTCTGAAAGCGCTGCACCTTTTTCCTTGTTTTGACCATTTTTCATTTTCTGCTAATAAACACTAAATTTTTGCTTAGAATTTTGGAGACATGTTGTCAGTAGTTTACAGAAGAAAAGAACAATGTTCATTTCACTCTAACATATATAAAGAGTAAAATCAGAGAATCTGATCATTTTAAGACAAGTGGTCTCTGAAACTTTGAATGCACAGCCCTGGAACACATTTTGGGTTTTTTGTTGTTTTTGCTTGTCCCAACTGTCCAAAAGCAGCAAACAAAAAACTGCCTTTTTATGCTTTTAAGAATAATTATACTATCCATCCATCCATCCATCCATCCATCTTCTGCCGCTTATCCGGAGTCGGGTCGCGGGGGTAGCAGCTTTAGAAGGGAGGCCCAAACTTCCCTCTCCCCAGCCACTTCCTCCAGCTCCTCCGGGGGAATCCCGAGGCGTTCCCAAGCCAGCTGAGAGACGTAGTCCCCTCCAGCGTGTCCTGGGTCTTCCCCGGGGTCTCCTCCCGGTGGGACGTGCCCAAAACACCTCACCAGGGAGGCGTCCAGGAGGCATCCTAATCAGATGCCCGGGCCACCTCAACTGGCTCCTCTCGATGTGGAGGAGCAGCGGCTCTACTCTGAGTCACTCCCGGATGACCGAGCTTCTCGCCCTATCTCTAAGGGAGAGCCCAGCCACCCTACGGAGAAAACTCATTTCGGCCGCTTGTATTCGCGATCTCGTTCTTTCAGTCATTACCCAAAGTTCATGACCATAGATGAGGGTAGGAACGTAGATCGACCGGTAAATTGAGAGCTTCGCTTTTTGACTCAGCTCTCTCTTCACCACAACGGACCGGTACAGCGCCCGTTTCACGGCGGACGCTGCACCAATCCGCCTGTCGATCTCACGCTCCCTTCTTCCCTCATTCGTGAACAAGATCCCGAGATACTTGAACTCCTCCACTTGGGGCAGGACATCTCCCTCGACCCGGAGAAGGCACTCTACCCTTTTTCCGGCTCAGGACCATGGTCTCAGACTTGGAGGCACTGATCCTCATCCCGGCCGCTTCACACTCGGCTGCGAACCGCTCCAGCGAGAGCTGCAGATCACGTCCCGATGAAGCCAATAGGACCACATCATCCGCAAAAAGCAGAGATGCAATCCTAAGGCCACCAAAACGGATCCCCTCAACACCTTGGCTGCGCCTAGAAATTCTGTCCATAAAAGTAATGAACAGAATCGGTGACAAAGGGCAGCCCTGGTGGAGTCCAACCCTCACTGGGAACGAGCCCGACTTATTGCCGGCAATGCGGACCAGACTCTGACACCGGTCATACCTGACAGCCCGTATCAAAGGGCCCGGTACCCCATACTCCCGGAGAACCCCCCACAGGGCACCCCGAGGGACACGGTCGAACGCCTTCTCCAAGTCCACAAAGCACATGTAGATTGGTCCCATGCACCCTCCAGGACCCTGCTGAGGGTGTAGAGCTGGTCCAGTGTTCCACGACCAGGACGAAAACCACACTGCTCTTCCAAAATCCAAGGTTCGACTATCCGACGGACCCTCCTCTCCAGTACCCCCGAATAGACCTTGCCAGGGAGGCTTAAGAGTGTGATCCCTCTATAGTTGGAGCACACTCTCCGATCCCCCTTTTTAAACAGGGGGACCACCACCCCAGTCTGCCAATCCAGGGGAACTGCCCCCGATGTCCATGCGATACTGCAGAGTCGCGTCAACCAACACAACCCTACAACATCCAGAGCCTTGAGATACTCCGGGCGAATCTCATCCACCCCCGGGGCCCGGCCACCGAGGAACTTTTTAACTACCTCGGCCACCTTGTCCCCAGAGATTGGAGAGCCCAACCCAAAGTCCTCAGGCTCAGCTTCCTCAATGGAAGGCATGTTGGTGGGATTGAGGAGGTCTTCGAAGTACTCCGCCCACCGACCCACAACGTCCCGAGTCGAGGTCAGCAGCACACCACCCCCACTGTAAACAGTGTTGGTGCTACACTGCTTCCCCCTCCTGAGACGCCGGATGGTGGACCAGAATCGCCTCGAAGCCATACGGAAGTCTTTCTCCATGGTCTCTCCGAACTCCTCCCACGCCCGAGTTTTTGCCTCAGCAACCACCTGAGCCGCACGCCGCTTCGCCCGCCGGTACCCATCAGCTGCTTCCGGAGTCCCACAGGCCAAAAAGGCCCGATAGGACTCCTTCTTCAGCCTGACAGCATCCCTCACCGAAGGTGTCCACCAACGGGTTCGAGGGTTGCCACCACGACAGGCACCGACAACCTTGCGACCACAGCTCCGATGAGCTGCCTCGACAATGGAGGCACGGAACATGGTCCACTCAGACTCAATGTCCCCCGCCTCCCCCGGGACGTGTTTGAAGCTCTGCCGGAGATGGGAGTTAAAGCTCCGTCTCACAGGGGACTCCGCCAGACGTTCCCAGCAGACCCTCACAACACGTTTGGGCCTGCCAGGTCTGACCGGCATCCTCCCCCACCACCGGAACCAACTCACCACCAGGTAGTGGTCAGTGGACAACTCCGCACCTCTCTTCACCCGAGTGTCCAAGACATACGGCCGCAGATCCGACGAAACGATGACAAAATTGATCATCGAACTGGGGCCTAGGGTGTCCTGGTGCCAAGTGCACATATGGACACCCTTATGCCTGAACATGGTGTTCGTTATGGACAATCCGTGACGAGCACAGAAGTCCAGCAACAGAACACCACTCTAGTTCAGATCGGAGGGAGCATTCCTCCCAACCACGCCCCTCCAGGTCTCACTGTCATTGCCCACGTGAGCGTTGAAGTCCCCCAGCAAAACGAGGGAGTCCCCAGGAGGGGCACTCTCCAGTACCCCCTCTAGGGACTCCAAAAAGGGTGGGTAAGCTGAACTGTCATTTGGCCCGTAAGCACAAACAACAGTCAGAACCCGTCCCCCCACCTGTAGGCGGAGGGAGGCTACCCTCTCGTTCACCGGGGTGAACCCCAACGTACAGGCGCCAAGATGGGGAGCAACAAGTATGCCCACCCCTGCTCGACGCCTCTCACCGTGGGCAACTCCAGAGTGGAAGTACATCCAGCCCCTCTCAAGGGAGACTGGTTCCAGAACCAGAGCCATGCGTCGAGGTGAGACCGACTATTTCTAGCCGGAACCTCTCAGCCTCACACACCAGCTCCGGCTCCTTCCCCACCAGAGAGGTGACATTCCACGTCCCAAGAGCCAGTTTCTGCAACCGAGGATCGGACCGCCAGGACCCCCTCCCTCGGCCACCACCCATCACACAATGCACCCGACCCCTGTGGCCCTTCCCATAGGTGGTGAGCCCATTGGAAGAGGGACCCATGTTTTCTCTTCGGGCTGAGCCCGGCCGGGCTCCATGGGTAAAAGCCCGGCCACCAGGCGCTCGCCAACGTGCCCCACCTCCAGGCCTGGCTCCAGAGTGGGGCCCCGGTGACCCGCATCCGGGCGAGGGAACACTACGTCCAAAGTTTGTGGTCATCATAGGGGTCTTCAGGCTGCGCTTTGTCTGGTCCCTCCCCTAAGACCTGTCTGCCTTGGGTGTCCCTACCAGGGGCATGAAGCCCCCGACAGCATAGCTCTTAGGATCATTGGGGCACTCAAACCCCTCCACCACGATAAGGTGGCAGCCCGAGGAGGAGATAATTATACTAATGATATAAATTTTCAAACCTTTTCCATTCGGAATGGAAAAGGTTTGAAGGAGATTTTCTTTTTTATTAATTGTAAAATTTATATCATTATACTAATGATATAAATTTTACAATTAATTTAAAAAAATAAATTAATAAAAAAATCTCCTTCAAACCTTTTCCATTCCGGAATGAAAATGTTGTGAACATCATTTTTCTCTACAGTGACATACGTGAGCCTGTTTGCATCTTTGATCCGTGTTGAATGAAGAATTCCATTATAAATTGAAATTTGCTAAATGTTTTAATTTACGATCTCTCATGATTTTTTTTTTTTTGCACAATCACTCAGCCCTGAAAAATGGTCCAACTCTTCACAGTCAACTCATAATGAATTTCTGCAAACATCTGTGTGAAGCTGCACAAGTAGCCATGGTGGCAAATTGTCCAGTGTATGCCTTCAGACACTTTGAACATCCAACCCTGTTCGGTTTTATTCTTCTGTTGATAGCGTGTGTTGGTTCAGGAGGTTGTGTCGTTTCACTTGTGCTGCCGCCAAACCTGTTTAAATATGGCCCGAGCCCGTCGCCAAAAACAAACAGGGACCAAACCAGCAGTTAGAAACTCCCTGCTCAAAACTTCATTTTCACAACTCCACAGTTTAAATGAGCTTTTCAAAAATCTTTGTTCCGAGACATTTGATGCACTGTGTATTGCAACACAAATCTACCTTTCTGGTCTAAGTATCGAAGTACGTTGACATTGCAGTTTGAAGAGTGGTGTTCTGAGTTTAGAGCCATAAATATAGAAACGCCTCCTGAAGTCGGGATTCCAGCAGTCGGAGTTTACCGAGCAGCCCTGAATTTCATGGTTGCTTCTCTTAAAACTCTTTACTTCTGCTTGATGTTTGATAACCACTATAAAACTTGTATTGTTAGCTTGTTGGCCAATAGCAGCTGGCATTGAAACAAAGCAGATGGTACCAAGTTCTGACTGAAGGTAAAGTTGTTCCAATTTCTAATTTGCATGCAAGACCACATTAATTTGAGTGAACTTGGGTGTTTGTACTCAAATCTTAATATACAATGTAACTTACTCAGTTGACTGCAGGTGAAACTCCAGAGCGCATAAAACAGCTGTAAACATGTGGGCCTGGCTACTTGACTACTTTTAGCTCTTAAAGTGACCTGAATTATTGCTGTATGTTTGTTTTAGATCACAAGCCGGCAGAATTGGAAGCTAAACTCTTGTGAAGCGGAACAAAACACACACACACACACCTACACAGGCAATTCAGATTCACATTTAAAGCCAACTGTAGTCAGGGAAGCATTTCAAACGCGCCGATTCACGTTCCACTCATAACTGGAATAAATCAACAGCTTTCAAATAAAAATCGGCATGAGCCTCATCTTGTTTGACAGCTATTTTCAGGTGTTGTGTTTGTTTGTGGATATTTATGAAGAAATAAAATCGGGCGGGTGGCGAGGGGAAGGGTGAAGAGGGAGAGGTGGGAAACTGTTTGGCCAACACGGCAGCGGCCGCCGTCGGCAAGGGGTTGATTGTGCGACGGCGGGAGGGAAAGGAGAGTGGAGGGGCGGGAGGGCGCGCACGGTGGTGACACGCTGAGTCCAGTCCCACGCTCAGAGTTATTCCTGGGTCTCCTCTCGGCGTTCCAGAGGGAGCCGGACTGCAGGGCTACCACAGGTGGTGTTCACACGCTCAGGGTGAATGTGTGTCACCGGCTGCGGAGGTATGCACAGAATCTCAACGACCCACAGCGCTGTTGACAGCGAGGAATGCACGTCAAAGGTGTGTGTACTTTTCACCAGCGCAAAAGGTTTTTGTTTGTACTCTCTTGGACAATGCCGTCGGCATCTTGGCGAGAACAATGCAAACCAGTCAAGGTTGCCGCTTCCATCCCTCTCCTCTGGTTGAACAACGCACTCACGAGCCTATCCGCGGCAGATTGCAGCCATGCAGAACCCGAACTTGAGTGTGTGTTGCATTATTTGAAAAGCATTGCCTTCTTGCGAGGCTATCCGATTGAGGCCTGTTGTTTTTCTTTCTTGTCTTTTTTTGCGACCACCTACGAGGCTGTTTGGGCTTCTCCACGGCGTTGCAGCATGCTGCTGAGAAATCACAATGAAGCCGACCTCCAAGCAGATCCTCAGGTTTACAAAGTAGAACAAAGTGAGTGAGCAGAAACTTGTATTAGTGCCTACGGTGCGTGTGCATAAAGCAGGAAATAAACCAGCCAGAGCAGGTGATCTTTGCTGTGGAGGGGAAAGCATTTACCTGCAGTATTAAAAAAAGAGGAGTAGTAAACCAGACCTTTCAGTCATGCATACCCATCACTAGTTATGATTATTCCTGCAAAACAAGACTAAGAAAAGGAATAGACATGAACAGTTTAGTTAAAATCTTTGTCTAGTTTAAAAAAACCCTAACTATTAATCCATTATTTCATGCTCTTTATGGAGTTTAAACTACTTTTGCTGAGTTGACAGAGAAAATGTCAGTCGTACATATTTCAGCCCTAATCCTCCTTGACATGTTGCTGCACACTGCCAGCTGACTGGCTGAAAGACACTTTCACAAAAGCCAACTTAACTGTTCGAGGGAAAAAATGCCAGTGTTAGTAAACAAGAAAGGACAGAGTGAAAATTACCAGCTGTTGTAATTCAAATGATTCATGTTATTCAACTTAGGTAAAGGTCTTTGTGTGAAATACTTCGATACAGTGAAAACATTGCATTTTCACTTATGGGACACTATTTTGGTCAACTATTAGTTGTTTATAAAGGGAGATTCAAGCCAGCTCAGCTTAGTCTCCCACTTTTGGCAAACAAACTCCAGTTTGTTTAGGTAGGTGTGAATGCGCGATCAAACTCTGATGAGGACCAAAAAAAAAACAGCAAACTCTGATCCGCCTAAAAGCCCAGGTCTCTGTTCGGTTGAAGTGAATGCTGCATTTGTAAACGCCGACTGAACTGGAGACCAGCCCAAGAACAGGAAGTGAACTATAGCACAGGGCATTCTGGGCAAATGCAACCAAAACAAATGTGCATGTCGAGCCCTAATGGCAGGAACGGCTCGAGGTCTTTTACCAAAGACAAAAAAGAAAAATCCTCCAGTCGCTAAAATCTGACACCACTCCATTTTTGTTTGCATTTTGTGAAGAAGAAAGTTGGGCTCGGGGTCTTCTTCAGATGTTTCTGTGTCGTGCCCTTCAGTGGTTCTTGGTGCAGCGCCACCAGAGGTGAGGTGGGTGAACAGATCGCTGCACCAAAGAACTGCAGCAGCTGGAAATGTCCCTAATAGAACAGAGTGTACCGTACTACCTAAATGTTTTCTGCAAACATTTGTAGAAATTTATATTTATACCTTATAAGTAAATGGTTTGACAACAATGATTAATCTTGAAGGAAAAATAAATAAATCAGCTGCAACATCCTGTGTTTCTTGGCTTCAATAAAACTAGAGGATTTGTTTTTTAAAAAAACAAAAAAATAAATAAAAAATAGAAATTGATTCACAAAGAAAATTTTGCCAGTCAGCAGGCAGCGAGTAAAGGACACTTTGCTTACAACCTTTTTTCCAAGAAAACAACACCAGCCCTCAGAGTGTCCAGGAGGGAACAGCAAACAAACGTAAAGCTTCTTCTTCTATATTTTCTAATGCTGTACTTGTAAAACCTAGCCATCGCAAACTTAACCGCTTCAGAAACGTAGAGTTGTGTTGCTTCATTCTACTTGCATGTTGGCTGTATTGGAGCATTCAAACAGAGTAAGACGCCTCTGCTAGTAACTTAACAGGTTTTATAGTGTGTTTGGCTCGACCCAGTTAAAGGGAGAGCTGCTCTCACTGTTGACACAAATGGTGCAAAAATATGTGCTAGCAGATTTCCGCGGGCCCCAGAGATTAATCTTTAGTCACATGGGTGTTGGGACTGAAGCGGACAGCAGAGTGGTCCAGACAGTATGAAACAGCCTTTGTAAACTAACACCATCCCAAAACACACACCGCCTTAAGCTGGTCCTGCACAGAGTTACCAGACGGTTTCTGCCAAGACTGCAAAGAAAAACTCTGGTAGTTTTCCAAATGGTCAATTTATGTGTATGGATCACGATTGGTTAAAATAACCTTTAATTTTTAAAATCGGTGAAAAGCACTAAAACTTTTGTCACAACAGGTTGTTTAACTTCAAGACTTCCTGTCTCCCTTTCAATCATACAAACTACTTTGTTAAATTTGTTTGCCATGCGACTTATGAAAAGCCTCGCTTTCTGCTCGTAAGCGGTCAAATTGACAAGAAAGTTTTAAAAGCCCCAAAAACCGAAAGATTCATCTCAAAAACATTTTTTTCCAAACAAGCAGTTATAGTCAGGGCTTACAGGTGAAAGGTTAGTGACCTGCATGTTCGGAAATGACTTCTTTGGTTGCCTCTAAATATAAGCATGTGACACATACAGGCAGAACAATGTTCCGTTTTAAGTTGTTCTTTGTTTCTTTTTCTGTTGTTGTTCTCTACAGATGACGGTTCACTTTTGGTAACTTTAAGGAGAAACCTTAAAGGTGAACTGACCTTTCACAACAAGTCCATGGCTCGGTCTCCAAGCGGCGTTTCGGTGCGTTGTACCACGAGTCGTTCACGATTCAGCGCTGCCGGCCAGCCAAGTCCTCCTACCGCATGAATGACAGCAGACAGAGGAAACCTCTGCTCTCAGATAAAAATCAACTCCTCTCCCTTTTGAGCGCCGACAACACTGAAACGTTGCACTTCCCACGACAAGAATCACTTCACACAAAAACTTCAGTTACCCAACAAGTTGTAACTCGCAAAACCTAACATTTAGTCCCCAGGGGGTTGACAATGCAAATCCCTTCTGTTGTTCTCTCTTTTCCTTTCCTTTTGTTTCTTCCTTCACTCTGTCATTGTTTTTGTTTCTTCTTCTTCGTCTTTCCCCTCCTGACAAGAGCAGCTTTTCGGGCTTATATCATCCTAGTTTCCTTTCAACGAGTGCCCGGGGCAAAATTGTTCAGAGAACACAAAAGCCAGAGTGCGTGAGTGCCAGTAGGCTTACTCAACACATGAAAGAAGTGTTAGACATCTAAAGGTTTACTTGACAATATATAAATAAAGACAATTGCATTGTCATCACTGACTGACAGCTGCAATGAAAAAGAAAAAAGATTTATGCAAGAATCTTCATGAAACTCAAACATTAAAATGTCAAAAAAAAAACTTTCTCTGCCAGATTTCCACAGCACCATAACAACATCTCCCTGATTAACACGCCATTTCTCACGCATTGTTCAATTGTCAGCAGCTTTTCGTGACAGGGTTGCCCACGGTGAGTTCCGACCTGCCGCGGTCGTGTCAAGACAAGTGTGAAGCGATGTATAAACAAATGTTTGGGGAAATGTTTCGCAGTTAGCAGTATTTGCTTAGGGATGATAAAGCAATCCAGCCGCCACTGCTGCTGTTGCTGCAGCAGCTGCTGCAGCAGCGGCGGCGGCCGGGCCGGCGCGGTCTGCCCACAGGGCCTGGCTCCGGCTTATCGAGGAAAAGAGCTTCCAGCAAAGTGGACCGACGTTTAAACTAAACCGCATCGATGCACACACCACTGAGCTCACTTGGCATTTTTGATTCAAATCGAGAGGCAATGTGTCTAGAGGCATGTTTGAAGAAAAAATGTGAATTTAAACTAAATTGTAATAAAAAGAAAAACCCACAACCTCCTCCATGCACTTTGCACTGACCTGTCTGGGCCCGCTGGACGTGCGGGGATCCAAAATCGCTCCCTGCCTGGAACAGAGCGGCTGACACAAGTCATACTGACTGAGTCTGCTGCTCCTGTAGCGTCTGTGTTTCTGGTCTCTGTTACCTCTGACCCAGGCAGCCAGTCACCGCCGGTCCCCACTCCCCCCCAGACTCTCCCCTCAAGAGGGGAAGCAGCACAAAGAGGCTCTTCAGATCCCACCGCACGGCCTGCGTATTTGCATAATTAGCATGCTGTTGCAGGTAGAGGCTTCCTGGGCGCGATAGAGATCAGGCGGCCAACCAACAGGTGTGATTTTCATGTGATAAAGCGCATTCATCGGAGGAGGACGATTTCTAACAAAGTCGGCTTTATCCCCTCCATTATGATTTCCTGGACACATGACCACAAACCGGGAGAGCCAAGCCAGAATAATATGTGGAGGGTATTGTGGATTCAGCGTTGGAAAAGAAAACATTTACATAGCAGAGAGGAGGGAGAAGAAGGCGTCTTTGCTTTTCACTATTTTAAAGTTGAGAAATTACTATATGACTGTCACATTTTGCAGCTGGCCGGGCTTCGGTTTGCTTCTTTGTTTGGGTTTAAAAAAAAATATTTTTTCGTTTTTGCAACAGCAGTGGAAAGAAGAGACTTTAAATTCCAATTAAGAACTGGATATTCATGGTTTGAAAAAAACAGTTCCCAGGAAATGTCAAAATAGAGGAGTGTCCCTCTTTTGCACCCACACAAGTTCATTTTCCATTTTGATACTTAATTATATTCATTTCTCTGATTCTATTTTGTTTTGAGGTTACAAAAAAATAAATAAAAATAAATAAATAAAAATCACTTGAATGTTTCGGCTCCAGTTGTTCTTTAGGCTTTAGTCGTCAAACTTAACCAAAACCAAAACACAGCATCATAAGCATCCCTCTTTACTGGATATTTACTGAAGTAACAAATCAAGATTTTATTGAGGCAATTATTCAAATAATCTGTCATCAAAGTGAGTATGAATAATCTATTTCAAAACAGAAATCTCAGGAGTTATATCTTTTGTATATGAATAAATATATGCTGAAACTGATGGGCGACTCGGCCTGTTATTGATTATTGTTTTCTAATATAGTCAACCCTGGACCATCATTCATTTTCCTCAGAGTTAATTGAACCTCCAGGGAAAACTGTTTTGGGTTATTGTAATAGATTTGTTTTAGTCAATGTGTTTGCAGAAATAACAAAAGTAGTTTTCTCCTGGACAATCCCTATGAAAGCTCCATCCACTCTTTGGAAGAACTTTTTACATTTTAGGTAAGACATACACTATGCTTGTACCTCTTTTATGCAAATCGGGATTTTTAGTTTCTCATAAAACGCTTTTGGTAATGGAGTCACTTTGGTTGTTTCTATGCCTGTGATGGGACTGGGGGTCTGTGATGGGACTGGGGGCCTGTGATGGGACTGGGGGCCTGTCCGGGGAGTCTGTCACTTAATTGTCACTTAATGAGAATAAAAGAAAAACACTAGTGCTCCTTGACTGATGGATAGATTTACTGCGGAACAAAATGAGATCTATCACCAGCAGGTCACGTGGCTCAATCACAGAAGTGTCTTCATGAAAATAACATTCCTGGGTTTTTTTGGGGGGTTTTGTTTGTTTTGTTTTTTTCAAAAACCCAACTGACATACCCTATGGTAGAACTGGAAACAGCCATCCATTTTCTGAACATCCTTGTCCCTAGTGGGGTCAGGAGGCGTGCCAGTGCTCGTCTCCAGGGAGACATTTCTGGACAGGTTGCCAGACCATCGCAGGGCAACACAGAGACAGACAGGACAAGCAACCATGCACACTCACACCTAGGAAGAATTTAGGAAGACCAATTAACCTGACAGTCATGTTTTTATACTGTGGGAAGAAGCCGGAGTACCCAGAGAGAACCCAGCATGCACCGGGAGAACATGCAGATTCCATGGAGAAAGACCCCAGGACCAGGACCTTCTTGCTGCAAGGCAACAGAGCTACCAACTGCACCACTGTGCAGCCCAACAGGAAACATATAGAGATGATAGGGATCAATTCTAACCCAATTCTATTTTAACAGGGCAAACTGGTGTTACAGTTTTGATCATGCACCAAGGTTTGGTTCTCATTTTTCTAGATGGAATGCAACGTAATCCTCTTCCCAGTGGTTCTGCAATAAGCTGAACTTTAGAACTTTTTATTTGTTTGAATTTCATTTGCTCCCTTTATCGGTTTGGTCTACATTATGTTCCATTATCCAACTAATTTTAAGAACATTTCAGAAGCAGATTTTAATACAATTTGAAAGCTCTAGAAAACTTTTAAATCCTTCTGGAGAATACATGTTTCATGTCTGGGATCATTGTTTTCCTTTCTAAAAATTTAATCTGTAGCACACACAACCACTCACAGCAACACACATGCAAACGTACACACACGCACACACTCAGCTCTTCAACAAAACCTCCTTGCGGTGCTGACTGAGTCTCATTAGAGAATGAGCTCTCAGGACCGGAGACACAATTGCCTCCCTCTCTAAGTCTTTCTTCCCCCTCTCTTCCTCTGTTCTCTTGGCCTTTTGATGTCAAGGGTACTGAACCGTAGAGCGCAATCCAAAGAATAAGCTCATCAACAGTGGCACATGTGGCTTTCTCAATTTTTTGGGGGGTGATTTTTCTCTAATTGTGCTGAATGTGCACACACACTGGGGAGTGGACACACACAGAGCAGAGAGTCCTGATAAGATGCTCTGTCGACGCTCCTCAGTTCATCACAAACAGCAGTGTTGGAAACTCTGGTGCTGCGATTGACTGATAGAGACATCACAAAGACTGAATTTTACTCCCCTTTTCCTCTTGGAGTTCAAGAGTCCCGCCCACAGCACACACACACACACACACACACACACACACACACACACACACACACACACACACACACACACACACACACACACACAGCTCATCTCAGCACGTCTCTCTGACCCAGTGAATGTGCTAAACACAGATGCAACAGCCGTGGAATCAGTTCCAGTAGAGAAAGACATTACTTAGCAAAATGTCCGAGACAAAAGACATAAACATGTCTGCATTTTGTTATTTTGAAAAAAATCTGGACCCCTGAAGAAACTAGGGATGCACCAATCCACTTTTTTCCCCTTCCAATACCGATATTGGAGATACAGATATCTCAGGCTTAGGATCGGTTGATACCGATCTGATACAGAAAAACAGCTGAATTGACTTAAAATGTTTCTTTTTTTAAAATAATGTACTGAATTACAAATGTATTTGATAACTTTGCACCAGTACAGCCCACTGAAATATACCAATAGCTTCAAAATCTTGGTCCAATATATACTGGACTAATTTTTTTTATACTATAGATTTTTTCGCCTATATTATATTTATATTTTGGCAATAAAAAGGAGTGATTTTGGGGGGACACAATCACTTTTGGCAAAAAAAAAAAAAAAAGTCACTTTGGCGATTATTTTTGTGATGTTGTGTTTAAGTGGACCAACTCCTTATAAATCCCATGTACTGTACCAAATGGGAGAAATCTGGAGTGAAGTACAGGGGGCCAAATACATATTCATATCCTACCTTGTCATTGGATAAAAATAAAATTAGGAGAACCATTATGATTTTTCAAAATGCCAGTAAAGCACATTGCAGTTCATGTCTATAACGTGATGGAATCTGAAAAAGTTCAAGCGGTGTGAATAATATTTCACAGTTGGTCTACTACATATGATTCAGTGATCCTTCTGCTAACCAACAAAGAACTCAAAAGTGGGTATGTATTATTAATTGTATTACTATTATTTGGTCATCAGTCGCAGTGGGTGTTTAGAGACGGCTATTGTCAATGCAACATTTCCATAGAATTTGGATACCAGAACAGAAGAACACCCACATTGACCCATTCAACAATATACTCAGGTATGAAAAACTGGACAGCACCAGGGCCTGACATGATCCATGCCTACTGGCTAAAGAAACTCACTGCCCTCCATGAGCGACTGGCAGGTCAAATGAACCAGCTGCTACAAAGTGGGACTCACCCTGAATGGTTAACTGAAGGGCGGACAATCCTAATCCAGAAGGATCCATCAAAGGGTCCAGTCCCACCCAACTACCGACCAATAACCTGCCTCTCCACAACCTGGAAGCTCATGTCAGGCATCATAGCGGCCAAGATAAGCAAACACATGAATAAACACATGAGCATGGCACAGAAAGGTATCGGTGTAAATAGCAGAGGAGCCAAACACCAACTCCTCGTAGACCGCACAGTTGCCCGAGACTGCAAAACCCGACACACCAACCTGTGCATGGCTTGGATTGATTACAAGAAAACCTATGACTCAATGCCGCATACTTGGATCATTGAATGCTTAGAGATGTATAACATCAACAGGACTCTGAGAGCCTTCATTGCAAACTCAATGAGGCTGTGGAAAACCACCCTTGAAGCCAACTGCAAACCACTTGCACAAGTGTCCATCAAATGTGGCATATACCAAGGAGATGCTCTGTCCCCGCTACTGTTCTGCATAGGCCTGAACCCCCTCAGCCAAATTATCAACAAGACTGGCTACGGATACCGACTCAAAAAATGGGGCCAACATCAGTCACCTTCTCTACATGGATGACATCAAGCTGTATGCCAAGAGTGAGCGAGACATCGACTCACTGATCCACACCACCAGGATCTACAGCACGGACATTGGGATGTCATTCGGACTAGAGAAGTGTGGTCGGCTGATTACAAAGAGGGGAAGGTGATCCGCACAGAAGGGGTCTCACTCCCAGAAGGAACAATAGCAGACATAGAGGACAGTTACAAGTACCTAGGTATACCACAAGCAAATGGCAACCTCGATGAGGCCACAAGGAAAGGAGCCACAACTAAATACCTCCAACGAATAAGGCAAGTCCTGAGAAGCCAGCTCAATGGCAAGAACAAAATCCGTGCGATAAACAGCTATGCCCTGCCAGTAATCAGATACCCTGCTGGAATAATTAGCTGGCCAAAGGAGGAGATAAAAAGCCACAGATATTAAGACTAGAAAGCTACTAACAATGCATGGAGGGTTCCATCCCAAATCCAGCACCCTGAGACTGTACACGAGCCGCAAGGAAGGAGGCAGAGGACTAGTGAGTGTCAAAGACTCAACAGACAATGTGCAAACAACTAAGATCCATAAATACATCAGGGACAAAGCCTCAACAGACAATGTGCTCAGTGAATGTCTCAGACAACAGGGAACGGAGGTTGAAGTGCCAGAGATACCATCATGGGAGGACAAGCCCCTACATGGGATGTACCACCAGCAAATAACCGAAGTGGCTGATATCAGTAAATCCTACCAATGGCTGGAAAAAGCTGGGCTCAAGGACAGCACAGAGGCCCTCATCATGGCCGCCCAGGAACAGGCCCTAAACACCAGAGCAATAGAGGCCCAGATCTACCACACCAGACAAGACCCAAGGTGTAGGTTGTGTAAGGAAGTCCCCTGAGACAGTCCAGCACATAACAGCAGGGGTGCAAGATACTGGCAGGAAAGCATACATGGAAAGACATAACCAAGTGGCAGGCATAGTGTACAGAAACATCTGTGCAGAATATGGACTGGAAACCCCGAGATCAAAGTGGGAAACACCCCCAAAGGTGGTGGAGAATGCCAGAGCTAAGATCCTGTGGGACTTCCAGATCCAGACAGACAGAATGGTAATGGCGAACCAACCAGACATTGTCATAGTGGATAAACAACAGAGGAAAGCCGTTGTGGTAGATGTAGCAATACCAAGCGATTGCAACATCAGGAAAAAGGAGCACGAGAAACTGGAGAAATACCAGGGCCTCAGGGAGGAACTGGAGAGGGCCTGGAAGGTGAAGACCACAGTGGTGCCTGTGGTCATCGGGGGCCCTCGGGGCAGTCACCCCCAAACTGGAGAAGTGGCTACAACAGATCCCAGGAACAACATCAGACATCTCAGTCCAGAAATGTGCAGTCCTTGGCACAGCCAAGATACTGCGCAGGACCCTCAAGCTCCCAGGCCTCTGGTAGAGGACCTGAGCTCAGAGGATAAGAACCACCCGCGGTGGGTGAGAAGGGAATTTAATTATTTAATTTATATATATATATATATATATATATATATATATATATTTAAACAGAATCTGACTCACTCCAGAGTTCTTTCCTATATTCCAATAGTTTCTATTCTATACAAATACAGACTGAGTCAGGCTTTGCTTTGTGCTTTCTGTTTTTTTTTTTTAGTTTTTTTTTTTTCAGATTTGAGCATTTATCAAACAGGAAAATAGTTGCTTTTTTTGTTCCATTACAATAGGCTACTTATCTGTTTGAAAAAAGAAAACAAAACTTTTGGACTTGCTTCTTCACAGGGGATTGTGGGTGTTGGCACAGTCTGAGTCACAAAGTGTGGCAACTCACCTTGATTTCCTAAGAGCGCACAACTTTCTTTTTCCCCATTTTTCTGAGAGCCTGTCTGCTTTTTACGGTATGGCTGAGTTCTTATGGGTCTGATGAGCAACTGTATTGTGTTTTTTTAACAGTACACGCATAACCCCATCCAAAACTTGTTTTATCTCCCAATCAAACAGAAGTTGGTGTTGAACAAAGAGGGTAGATTTGGGTTTTGCTCTGGTTCAGCTTCAACTCGCATGGCGAAACCTGCAACAAGTCAAGAATCATTTCTTCCTAGAGATCTTAGAGGGTTTAAAAAGACAAACTAGTAACTGTGCTTCCACTGACTATAAAACAGCGCAAATCGAAATTAGCTGAATGGAAACCTGCTGATTTAAGCTACATTTAAACTAAAGCACAAAGTAAAGCCCGAGAAAAGTCCCAGAAAGAATCAAAGAGGGACTGCAGCGGCATAACAAAACTGAAACACTGAGTCATATCTTATATTGACAAATAAATGAATCAAATCTGATAAAAGTTGAATCATCTCTATACAGTTAGTGCCCCCAAGTGATCAGAAAAAATATAGCTGAAGTAACTCCTCTTCAACTTTTGCTCAACTTCGTCAGTTGCATAGCATGAAACCAAGTCATGTTATTATTGTGTCATTGTTGCAGCATTGTTATAGCTATTCTGTAGAAGTGACACATGTGCATTTTATGTCTATGGATACGTTTACATCTGATGGATATCCTTTTCTTGTTAGCATGCTAACAAGAAAACCTAACAGCAACAAAGACTTATAAAAAATTATATACAAAAAAAAAAAAGTTTCATAAACAAGGTCAAAACTTTGTAGTCTTTTTAACAACAAATTTTCCTAATGGCATTAGTTAGGTGGGTAATTGTTATTATAGGTGGGGCTTTTTTTGTTTGTTTGATTTTCTTTTTTTGCTGCTGCAAAGGATGTTGCAATAACATCGGCTATAAGTAACCATCATGATAAGAGTTGCTTAATCAAGGAGCTACCAGCGTTCAGACGTGAACTAGAACACTAAAGTAGACTAAACTGCAAGATTACTAACAGTTGGCAAGCAAGGGTATTATGAAAAATGGCCAAAAATAAAGAAAATGGGGTTTTGAAGGTTATTTCAGAGTTGTGCAGAAGTTCGAAGTCAGAAACAAAGCAGACTGCTGCTTGGTTTAGATCCGCTGTCTGCGGGAGGATACGCGTTTCCGATGCACGGACAATGATCAGCTTTGTACGTCAAACAAATAACAAACCTCCCGTGTTTGAAACCTCGACTGCAGCAGGTCCGAGTCCCGTTCACCGTCTTTCCTGAAAGCTCTCTAAATAAGACGTATAAATAGGCAGATGACACAAGCGCATCCTTCACAAAGAGACTCTGAGGAAGGAGAAAGGAGAGGAAAGCAGACTCTGGCTTTAGTCACAGCCCTCCCTTTATCCTGCTGCCTTTCAGAAGAGCAGGTTAAAAAGCAGTCTTTTTTCCTTTTCATGCCTTCCTCTCTCTCTCTTTCAGTATGTCTCTCTCTCTCTCTCTCTCTCTCTCTCATCCCTCTTTCTCTGGCTCTCTCCCTCTTTGCGCTCTCTGAAACAGGTCGTCTATTGTGGCAGCTAGCGAAAGGCTACCTTGGCATTTATCAGAGGGGAGGAAGGCAGGGGACAAAACAGTCCCAATAAAGAGATAGAACAAGAGAAAGGGAAGAAAGGATGTGGATGAAGGCCACTTTTTTCTCCTCCTCCTTTACAAAGCATCTCTCCCCACCGTCCCCCTCACACACACACACACACACACACACACACACACGCACACACCCACTCCTTTCTACCCCCTGCTCCTTCAGGCTACCTCAGACAAAGGAGGCCCGACTCTCACAATGCGCTCCCTCCGTTAGCCCAGCACACTTTATATCCGCACTCTATTTACTGCTGCTTAGAGTACACACACACACACGCACGCACACACATATACACAATACAGCTGTCGGCGTGTGTTCGTGTGTGTGTTTGGGAGTTTGTTAGGGTCGTGTCGGTGGTTGGGGTAGAAGGGGCAGTCTATATTTTCCAAGGGTCTTTACAGACCAAGGGCCCAAATTTCCAAGACGTTACTATGGAAACTCCTTTGAGCAGCAGCACAACAGGTGATTCTGATGAGGGCCTGCTCGTCTCAACATTGACAAGCCACAGGAGGTCTGGACGGTGTGTGTATGTGTGTGTGAATCTGTGTGTATTTCAATAAGGAGTGTGGCTAGCAATAAGTTAGCACCGTAGATCCTAACCAGCTCCAACATGTGGGAGATCATGTTCAAAGTGGCTAGCTGGACACGCTAATGACAAGGTGGTTGGCCTCCCGCACAAAGCCTGCAAACCTGATAACATCTGCTACCAGGAGAGCACAGGAGTCACAACAGAAGGAAAAAATACCAGAGAAGAGCAATAGGAAAATCTGTAATACTTTGGCCACAGTACCAAATCATAAGAATGTTTTGAGCTTTTTAAATAGATAGTTACAGTTTATGTAGCTGGACAAGTGACGACTCCATCTAATGACAAAAATGATCCTTTCTTATAAGCAAGAAAAATGTGAAAGTTGTTGTATCAAAGTAACTGTTTTAATTATTAGCTGTTTTTATTACCCCTGCAGCAGAATATCTATGGTTAAATTAAACCAGATTAGGTTTTTTTAGATCTAACTGAGGTTTCTTCCATTATAAACAAACAAACTGAGCTGGTTTGTTTAATCTGTAAATGTAACCAACTAGTTTTTAGTACCAAAATCATAAAATTAGTCATACTTTGAATCTGAAGAGGTTTTATGAACTAAACTCAATAACTTGGGTTGATCCATATATTTCTACAAAACTAAGCACATCATTTCAAGATCCTGAAACCTGCCATCTAAATAACTACTAATTTACTAAACCAAGTAGTATGTAGAGTTAAAATATAGTTAATGTGTATTATTCTGTTAAACATTATTGAACAGCTTTTAGCACCTACAAGTTTGAATCTAACCAAAAGAACAGTGACTTCTTTGTGTCAATAGGTAGCTTTTCATCAAAGCTGACAAAAATCACATGTGGGATACCTCAAGGTTCCATGTCTAAGCCCCTCTTATTTAATACAATTCAAAAACAGTTGTTTATCTATAAATATAATCATTTAAGGAAAAATTTTTAAACTTTAGCCCAATTAAATTTTTTCAGAGTTCCAATTTTATTTTTTTTACAGCTATATTAAAATTGTTTACCAATACCAAACCACTCTGTTGTAAACAGTAGTTGTTGAGGACTTAACCAAGTCAATCTAAATGTTTCTAATTAAAACTGACTCTGAGCCTTTGTCCCTCATTTTAGAAAATTAAATTCAAATATAATATAGCTTTTCTCTATTTTTTTTATTTATTTATTTTTTTTACAGATAAAGGGAAATATTTCAAGTCTTTATTTTTAATATTGATGATTACGGCTTACAGATACGAAAACCCAAAATTTTGTATCTCAGAAAATTTTTATGTTAGATAGATTCAACAAAGTCTATCTAACATAGACTTTATGTTAGATATTTTCAAATAAAAACATTCAATTCTAAAACAAAATAAAATAAAATAAAAAAAATAAAAAACCTTTTCATTATGTTAACTTTTTTTAGCTGTTTCTTCACAGATTTCAAGCAATATAAAATATTAGTAAACCTTGTTCTGTATTCAATATATTTAGGTCTTTACTTTGTGCTCACACAAAGTAAAGACCTAAAAATGTTTCTCTAGACCAGTGGTTCCCAAAATGAGGGTGCGCCTCGTGGGGGGACAGTGGCCTTGTAAGGGGGGGCCCGGGAAGCAGTATAGACAAATGAAAAAACAGTTACACAAAAGTGTTTCACTGTAAAGATGGTTTGTAGTGTGTTTTGTTGCTGAAGTGTGAAATAAACTTCAGTGGAGTTTGAAAACAAAATATGTGTATAGATTTATGTCTGGTTGAACGATGTGTGTACAGTTGATTTTTTTTTTTTTTTCTTTTTTGGGGGGATTTTATTGTAATCCATAGGGGGGAAAGTCTTTGGGAACCAATGCTCTAGGCCATAATAACAATCTGCAACATAAAATAATAATGACTGGATAGTTTGGATCACCTGGCTTTACAATACAGTGTTTTGTCATTGTACACCGTGAAATAAAAATTCTGAATTGTTTCCAGTTTGGAGGCGTGTACGCTTTTCGAAATGATAAAACTGACAAACGCCATGTTTATCTGGGTGGTTTCTCCTTCAATTGTGTTCTCCTCAGTCAACGATAAAACCAGCACACACACACACACACACACACACACACACACACACACACACACACACACACACACACACTCACACAAAGGTAGTGAGAGTGGAAGACATAACAGATACAAAGAGGAATATGTAGTGTTTGGGAAATGGAGAGAGTGGCAAACCTTAAGACATTCATAGGTTTTATGACGTTTCGTCCAAACTGATAATTAAACTGGGGGAGCGGTTACATCAATAGGCATGAGCCACTTTGTTGCTTCAACTCTCTTTGATAAAAACACAATGCCGTAATGAGTATTGCATAGAAATATCAAACAAAATTGCATATCATAATCTATTTTCTGTCATGGAAAAACATGACAGCAACAACCAGCCTACTGGTTGTCACAACTGTTGCTAAGATATTACAGCAAAAATATTTGACTTCTATTTTTACGAAGTATTAGTTTTGCTTATTCTTTAATGTTTTACATAAACTAAAAGCTGATAAATTTAGCAACAACTTCCAACAGAATATTCTCTGAGTGCAAAAACTACCCTAAGCTAACGTTGGCTAGCTTATTCGTCAAGAAGCTAACCTGGATATCAATGCATCCAGGCTAGCGTTTAAAAATGCTAGCATGTTTAAAAATCTTAGTAGCAGTCATGAACAGTGATAGAAAAAGTAACTATAGAGGCTTTTTTTTTTGACGACCAAACATATTAAATACAAAAAAAAAATGTCTTTGTTTTAAAGGAAACGGGAGCGAAGGCTCATGGACCTGACAGGAAACAGTTGAAGACTAACATTGAAGACTCAATGTTAGCGTGTCTACCACGCAACAGGAGGTAGACACGTCATTTCCTAGTAGTCAGAAGTTTTAGTTGCTGGATGAGAGAAAAGACACAAAAACAAGTATAAAAACTTTTTTCTTTTTTTTTTACAAGAAAAAAAATCACATTATTTTACATTTTTAATAAATCCAAATTGTACAAAGAAAATCCTAAATAAATAGTATTTAAATATGTATCTGACAGCTATTCCGTTTCCATACACTGTCCGAGCCAGTGTTGTATAAAGTACTGAAATCTCGGAGTCAAGTAAAAGTATAGTTACCGCTCCAAAATATGACTTTGGTAAAAGTAAAAGTCACTGATTGAAATGTTACTTGAGTTAAAGTATTAAAGTATCTGAAACGTCTTGTACTTAAGTATGGAAAGTACTGTAAAAATGGATGTACTCAAGTAATGTAGTGAAAAGTACAAGCAAAAGTAAAAACAAGGCAAATGCAGTGTGAATGACATTTTTTATATTTTGGTAAACTTGTCAAATACACTTAAAATAATGTACACAACCAAGTGCTGGCAAAATGAAACCTGCTAATAGATAAACCTGCATTTAGTTAAGAAAATTAGGAGCTTTTCCTAAACCACTAGGTTAACTTAACCTGCTTTACAACTGAACCAGCTTTTTAGTAAACCCTCCAGGACAGAAAATAAACTTTTTGTAAGCCTTAAGTTTTCCCTTTCAGTAAGGTCAGTGCTGAAAATGAGAAAAATAGTCAGTACAGAAAATGTGGCCAACATGAAGAAAAAAAGCCGTTACGATTACTCTACTTCACAAACTATAGGTGCACACAACTGGTCATTATGCAAAAGAAAAAAAGAATTGGGAGGGAAATGCAGCTTATTTGGCATCTGAAGAGGGAGAGCTTTTTTGTTAACTTGGTGTTTAATGGGAGAAGCGAAACAGACCTCCGTGACGCTGATACCCCACCTACTCAAAAAATCCAGCAAATAGTCTGATTGGTTAGAGCTCCGTTTGTGCAGCTTTGGTTTCCGAGATATTAAAAATTATTTTTTAGGCCATCCATTACTTACTTAAAGAGTAAGTAAAATAAATTTTGTGTCAGTTGATCACAAGGCAAGAAATCTATTTCCATTAGTTTCTCAGGAGTTTGGATGTAAAATTTGTTGACTCTCCCTGAGTGAAACTCCGACACCTTGAGGAAGGGGGAGACCTAGAGAACGGCTGGCCGAAATTAGCGTTCATGAATCGGATCAACCTCGAGCTAGGCGCCGCTCACACCGGATGTCGGAATAGCCAAAATCCAAATTGAAAACAACTTTGCTGCGTTTGTTTTAACGGCACAGACATGCACAAACGGAGCATTAACGAACCAGCCCACTTTGGTTTGTTTTGGAGCAAAATGCGGGGATGGTGAACTCTGGATGGGCTAAAAAATCATTTTAATATCTCGGAAACCAAAGCTGCACAAACGAACATTTTAACGGCACAAGCCAAACAATCAGACTGTTTGCTGGACTTTTTGACGTAGTGGGGGGTTGCGAAACCTGTGCATCCTATTGGTGGTGATGAACAAGCCCAGGTAAGCAGGCTACCGACTTTGTTGCAGTCAATCAGTAGGTTGAGTCAAAACATTTGCGTTTCTCTCTCGCTTTTTTGTAACGAGTAACTAAACCACACATTGAAAATGTATCGGAGTAAAAGTATGCAATTAAGTTCGGAAATGTAGTGAAGTAAAAGTAAAAGTTTTCAAAAATGTTCTTACTCGAGGAAAGTATGAAGTACTCCAAAATATACTTAAGTAAAGTAGTGACTTATTTTTACTTCGTTACTATACAACACTGGTCCGAGCGTTAGACAAGAAACCGACACAGTATATAGACACATAATGGCTTAGTGTTTCTTTAGATTTCACAGATTTTCAAAGAAAATGCAAATCCCGTCAGCAGGCCGGTGTGCGGCAAACAAACGGTCTTTGGACACTTGCAAATAACAGTATGCAAACATGCACAACAAACAGGTATAGAGTAATATAAAAAAAAAAAAAAAAAAATCCAATTACGGGGTGACTACAACAGAACAGCGCTGTGTGAGCGAAACGGAGCCTCATGTAAATGACCCAGGAAACTGGTTTGTTTTTATTTTGTGCGTCTCGAGTTCAGCCATCAATAGAGTGTTTGTGAACTCTCTCGATGTTCGCGAAAATAAACAAATCGGCTGGGGGAAAAAAGGATAGCAACGAGCCGATTATACCTTTATCTTCCGATGCGGCGGACAAAAAAACATCTGTTCATGCGCAGGACGGTGATGGTGATGCAAATCTGCTGGTTAACACCGAAAGTAGTAAAAGCTGGTGAAACGTGTCAAAAGAGCTTTTTGTTCTGGCCTCAGCAGCGGATGGTCAAACTGAGCGATTCAGGCTGGAGCCACAGTTAACACACCTAACTTTACTCATTACTAATTAATGATAATTATCATTACGGGCTGCACAGTGGCGCAGTGGGTAGCGCTGTTGCCTTGCAACAAGAAGGTCCTGGGTTCGATTCCCTGATTCTGCACGGAGTTTGCCTGTTCTCCCTGTGCATGCGTGGGTTCTCTCCGGGTTCTCCGGCTTCCTCCCACAGTCCAAAAACATGACTGTCAGGTTGATTGGCCTTCCCAAATTCTCCCTAGGCGTGAATGTGTGTGTGCGTGGTTGCGACAGACTGGCGACCTGTCCAGGGTGTACCCCGCCTCTCGCCCGGAACGCAGCAACTCCCGACCCCGTTAGGGAGAAGGGTGACAGAAAATGGATGGATGGATGGATATTATCATTACTATGAGAGACTAGAAGACCACACAAGAAAAACAAATAAGTTTGGACCTGCTCAATCATGTCCTGTCAGGTGAACAATGCGAGGCCGTTGTGTGATGTGAGTTACGGGAACAATGAGACAAAAGAAACTTGCAGTCACGGTGCTTGAAACTCACCGCGTACTTCCCGACAAAAGCTTCTCCCTCAGCCGCCTGCGCATTTAGAGAAACACACCTTGGTCCTGTGGGAGCCTGCGTCTGACAGGGCGCGCTGGAAGGTGCGCGCGCACACTCACTCACACACACGGTGCAAATTAGAGAAGTTCAGAAAAGTTTAAGATTTTTTTGTTTGTTTTTTGGGGTTTTTTTTTTCAAAGGGATTAAGTGCTGAAAAGTAGCATGAGAAAAGTGGCGCTGCGTTCAAAAAAAGAAAAAGAAAATGCTTCCGTTGCTTATTCTTCACAACTGATTTACAGCTGTTGACAAATCGCCCGCAGTGGCCCGGGAGCGCAGGCTGAACTCCTGCATTATTTGGGCACTTATTATGTGCTTCACACGGATGAGTGACTGCGCATTCACAGCACAGCTGGAAGAATGTAAATGAATGGCATGTGTGCTGTACACAATGAGCCTGTTTATTTAAACTGCGCGTCTAATCTCGTCCTCAGGAGAAAACTTAAAAAAAAAACAAAAAAAAAAAACAAGAAACGCATTATTGCCTTGATAAACAGTTTGCAAGATGCGACTATACACCTGCAGCAGAAACAAACGCACGAAAAGCTCAGAAGGGACAGGAAAACAAACGTGTTGGAAAAAAAAAAACATCCCCCAGCTTGTTCAGTGAAAGCTCTTACCTTGAAGGTGTGAATGCTCACAGAGTTGTGAGTGTGTGCGTGTGCACGGCTGCTTTTTGTCTCAGCGCGTCTCTGAAAGTGGATCATTACGAGCAGAAGACTTGCACCTCATCATCCAACCAGCACAACCCACTGCGTGACCTTTCTGTGTGTGCGTGTGTGAGTGTGTGTTTCCTCCTAAGTGTGCACATTTCTCGTTTTTTTTTTTTTTTTTCCTTCCTTTCACAAGGCAACAGGTTGAAAGTATCATTAAATAGTTAAGCTACAGAGAGGAGCGATGTAAAGATCTGGCAGCAAACCTTTGAAGTCCATGATTTTTAAGGATAAATACACGTTTTCACACCCTGTTGGCCTCAATGGTACAATCTTAAAGTTTCCAAGGTGACCAAGAACTCTCCAGAGAAGATGCTTCTTCAAAAAAAAAAAAAAAAAGAAAAACACTTTTTCCACTTTGGATAATTGAATATGAATTGATCCTTGTGCTAGTGCTGCAGAGAACCAGTAGTGTCTGAAGGATTGTGACTAATGAATGCTCAACGTGGGTAAAACGGGCTGTTCGATAATGCAAAAGAAGACAATATGAGCAGAAGAAAAGGACGGCAATATCACGCTCTTATCAGCAACGCAGTGAAGAATTAACCAGGACACTTCGCCAACCGATGACACACAACGTCTACAAAGCCTAAGAAGAATTTAGAAAAAAAGACCAAACCTTGATTTAAAAGTGCATTTCATCCAGTTGATAGAGATCTGCAATTACCCAAACACAAAGTTCTTTTTAATGTAGTGAGTTTTCTAGCGCTTCTGTCAGAAAGCGTTAGAAAACATTCTAGTTTTCTAGAAAGCTAGAAAACTAGTTTTAGAGATGAGTTTAGAACAGGTCAGGTTTGGCAAAATCAGCTTCAAACAACAACAGAAGCTAAAGCTAATAAATGGTCCAAATCAAGCATTGAGCACATCAGCAAGGTTTTTTTTTTAAATTATTAAACCTTTAGTTTAACCAGATAAAAGACTGATTGAGTTCATGACCTCTTTCACAAGGCTGACCTGGCCAAGAAAGACAGCAACATTTGTCATAGTGGACAAGACAGACAACAATAAAAAAATACAAACATTATCGACATATAAAGAGCAAACAGTCAGGAAGGTTGTGGGAGAGTTCCTCATAAAGCTCATAAAATAAAATTGAAGGTGTTCTCTCAAAGCTAAAGTTTGCTGAGATAACATAAGTAACCATGTGGCAGCAGCACCTGAAAATACAAAAGGTGCCGAGAATGGTGCTGAGTGGAACGCCAACCGGCGCTCACATGCCATCATCTCTTACGTTGTCACAGCTCAAACTCGTAACGGCATAGTTTTTCATACACATTGTATTTCTATGTCAAAGCATACTGAGCTCCAGCGCGTTGCGTAGTGTATATATAAAACATGAAACTAATGGGAAAATAAAATGTAACCTTAGAAATTTGGATGTAGTTGTCAAACCCAAAACTCTCTTAGAAAAATTTTAGCAATAAAGTTTATTTTGTAGGATTTATTTTTACCATTAAATTTATATTGATTGTAGTGTTAAGGAAACGCAGCATCTTTAATTTCCATCAGTATTTTCCAACTGGGAGCCCCATATAAAAAGAGCTTAGCTGTCAGTTCCTGACCTTGAATTTTTGTGCTGCGTGTTTTGGGACCCTCCACTCTCAGCCCATTTCCTGTCTGATTACTGTCAATAAAAGCCACTAGCACCACATAATCGAAACATAATAAACTCTTGTTGAAGCTTCAGATGTCTTATCCAAATGGTGAGAGGTTCAACAGCAAATTATGAGTAGAATACATCTGAAATACAGGCATGGCTGAGATACAATGATGTGTTTAGTTCAAAAGACAAGATGGTGCAGAACATTAAGTTCATGAATATCCTGACATATCAGCAGGTAAGATCTTGTTAGGCAACCAAAACCTGAGCATCCTTACTAACAAAAACAGTTTATTTCATAGGATAAATTTGTTATATTTCTCTTATATTTACCTCAAAATGAACCATTTATTTCAGTCTGGGAATCCATCCATTGTTGAGGAAGGAGGAGACATTTTGTTTTGGGCATTTTGCTTTGAGTTGTTTGAGGATGCAAAATTTAAAAAAAAGAAGCACTGCACCTATGATGCTATACTTTAAGGAGCTAGACACACTTATGAAGATGAGAAAAAAAAAGTTCAAATAGTTATTAACTATTTGAATAGTTAATAACTATTCAAATAGTTATTGTAGTTAGTTATTACAAATATTTATTACTTTATCAGTTATTATCACTGTTAATTTAAGGTGATTATCAGTGATAGGTAAAAGAAATAAGTATTTGAAGTAATCCACAGTAATCTACAATATGAACAATAGTTCATATTGTAGCAATCTCTCAATTAACTTCTAGATTTTAGTAATTGTTACCCACTGGACCTTTAATTGATGACGCTAAAGACATTAATATATGTGTACCGAGGTCTGCTGTCCCCTCATTTAATGCCATTTTTCTTGTTCCAAACTTAAACAATGTATGCTTTTAACATCTGAGCCATAAAAAATAAAAATTGGGTGAGTGCACCAAGGGTGGGTAGCAGTCTTTCAATTGTCAAAATACATTATTGATGTTGTATGCACAGTTTGATTGATTTACACATTTAGCATAGTTATATTACCAAATATTACATCCAAATATTAGCATTTGCAACACTGCACACCGTGACCTAACATTTGATAAATGAATTCAGCTCTAGCTTGTGGTTTAACAGTTACGGGACACAGCCAACAGAAATGTGACGTTTGGATAAAACAGTCGACGGCCAGCCTGTGTTTGGTCAAGTCGGCCAGCCGAGTGTTTTGACATCAGCAGTTCTAACGATGCTTCCGACAGAGACAATGCAGTGAGAAGGTCTTCTTTTAAAAAGATCACAAGGCCTCCCTGAACCTGCATTGTCCTGCGTGATTGGCTTGGCCTCACACAGTGCTAAAGGATAGACTGAAGAAGCACACACACACACACACACACACGCACGCACACGCACACACACATCTATAGACTATTATTCTCTATTGTGCTGAGTCTCTGTGGACTCTTGGTTCAATAGGATTCAGAGAACAATGCAGAGAGGATACAGGAGGTCAGAAGAAGAGGGGGGGAAAACCTTTGTCTGCTCTGCTACCTTCATGGAGACTTTCAATGTATAGGAGATGGTACACACACACACACACAAACACATACACACACAAACAAGTTGTCACTCCCACATACACACTTGCTTAATGCATTAAACTCAAAGGTCTACTTCAAGTATAAAAAGCTGTGCTATAAGTAGAGAACAACCGTGTGTGGTACTTCATGTTTGAAATTGAAAAGTGATGCATTTACTGTTCTGGTTTTACCTACTGGTAAAAAAACAACAACAAAAAACACAAGTGAATATAAAGTAGCTAGGCTCTAGTTCAGCTACTTTATATCCAATCGATTTATAAAGGGCCAGGGAATACTCATGTTTGATTATTTTTCATAAGTCAGTAACTTTTTGAAAAAGGAGAATTCTTAGTTTCTGAAAAGTGTTGCTTAAAGAGTAACTAACCTCCAAATTAATGTTTTGTTGGGTGAACATTTGCACTTAAAGGTTTAATGTTTATGTTTTTGTGCCAATTTTGAGTAAATTTCTTTAAATCCGCAACATTTCGATTAGAATGGTCTGAGTGGCGCCCTCCATGCGTGAAGGGTGGCTTCTGCAGTTGAATCTTCCACTTGGTTACAGCGGTGCGCTACGTCACACTCCGACCTCCGGGTGTAAAAGTGTCTGTCTAAGGAGAGCCAGGAGACAGGTAGGTGAGCGTGGTGATCATTGATCGACACATTTGTGTGATTCATTTACTACGTGGCCACGGAGTGTAAAGGGCCTCCTCTATGCAGGACAAATGCCTGCAGCTGCAGAGAGACGGGCGCTGCACATGCTGTGGCCATTAAAGTCTCCAACAACACAGGAGAAAGTTGCTAGATGTAGCAACAGAGTCATTAGGTTTGCAACAGTTCCTTCCCTCATCCTGACCACAGACCCCCACACTTAGCTGTGGCTCTCTGTGTCTCTTGGCTCCGCCCACTTTAGTGGAATCTTTTTCGAAGATTCATCTCTTATGGTTTCACATGGAGGTTAGTATTTACTTGTCTCGTAAATACAACGTTGTGCGTTCTATGGCCTCAGGAGTTGGACATCCAGTCGATATGCAACAACAGGTGAGTTAAAGTCCGACTGTTCTCCAGAGGTGGGGTCCATCCTGGACAGCTCAACACACACGTACACACAGGAGAAACAACCATGCCTGCATACACTCATAGCTAAGGGCAGCTAATGCCAGTGACCCCAACAGTCATGTTGGAAGGAGGCTGGAGCACCCAGAGAGAACATGCAGAAACACCTGGGACCGCTGCCATCATGTTAATACAAACAAAATGGGTTATTTCAAATTAAAAGCTCTGCACCTGACAACTGATCAGCTGTATGGATTTACCCATATGTCAGTCTGTCATTCATAATGCGAGGGGCTACAACCAATGGTCTGCTTTACTTCAGAGAACAATCCAGCCTGGAACCCGACACAGTGAGGTGCATCGGTTTTAAGTTAAAACACCTGAAGAAAAGCAAGTGTCTCACTGGGCTGTGGCTTATGAGGCAAATGACTGACAGACTGAGGAGTCACCTTTCCCTCCTCCATGAACCCGTTCACCTGGGAAGGCAAAGCTCCATGAGGGTGGGGGCAGAAGTGGGGGGGAGGTGAAGGGTGACATGCCGAACCACTCCTTGAGATTATCTTCTGTGTGTATGTTGAAGTGTATAATGCTCCGTCTGCACCACTGTTGACAGAGGAATGCTTTATGTCTGCTCCACTGTGTGTGGGGTGGAGCTGTGTGTGTGTGTGTGTGGGGTGGAGGTGTGCGTGTGTGTGTGTGTGTGTGTAGCGTGTGTGTGTGTGTGTGTGTGTGTGTGTGTATGTGTGGGAGGGTGCTAACATTTCGTGACAGAAATCAATTCTTTTACAAACTAAACTTTTTCTAGATGTCTGAGTGCTTTTAATTAGCTTTCTTTTTCAGTACGATTACATTTAAGTGCTGACAAAGTTATTATGTATGTATGTACGGATGGATGGACGGATGGACGGATGGATGGATGGATAATTTTTACTCAGTTGGATAGTTAATGATTTCTGGATTTTTTTTATTTTTTATTATTATTTTCAAAACTAGAAAAGTCTTAAGTTGAAGTTCCACAGCAGCAGCAGCCTCAGTGTATGACACCTGGATCTCCGTTGGAAAACAAACAGGAGTCAGTCAGTGAGAAGCTGCTTTACTGTCAGGAGAAAAACTAAATAAAGGCATCGGAGTAACGTAAGGAGCCGGAAGAATGAAAGGAAAGAAAAGAGGAGTGACAGGAAGAAAGGTCAGGGACTCCCAGCTGATGGAATGCTTTGTGTGCAGTTAGTCCCCCTTCTCCCCCCACCCTGTATATAACTAACTTCAGCGCTCAGTGAGACCCCCAGGGTGGCACTATGCCCACCAGCCTTCACATACCTTCTCCTCCTGCTCACTGAGAACAATACACGTCTTCACAACTGACCTCAGAGCGGTCTGCTATTTCACACCTCGCTTAGCTCAGACCTGCAGCTCATTCTTGCAGGACACTCCTGACTTCTGACCTTACAGTGCTTCCATGCATAATGTGCGTAAACAGTACAGATGACCAATCCAGCCCAGATGGCGGCTTTCTGCCCTACTGGAGCCCACAGCCTCCACGAGTGAAGAAGTGCAGCACTTCGAAATATTTAGGAGACAATTTCAGCCAATCAGAAAAGAGAGCACTTCTCCGCTTATTTGCATCGACTAAACAGAGCTGACATCATCATCTTCATCATCAGTCTCTCTATGATGGACATGACTGTCCCACATAACGCCAGGAACAGACTCAAGTTTGTTTAAGTTTTTTTAAGTGAGCCGAGAGAGGATTTACAAGCACAGATGAGAAAACGACAACAACAAAAATCCTCCCAGCTCAGAGTTTCATTAGTTTCCTCAAGCTCCAGCTGAGAAGTCCAGCTGTCCACTCACCAGTGCCGCTGCGCTCTCCACCAGAGAGCCGAGGGAAAACTTCCGTCCTGACCGCTCACCGCATCCAAGAACGATGCGGCGCGGCGCTGCGCGGTGCGGCTCGGCGGGACTCAGGCTGCTCGGTGACAGTCCGGACCTCTGCTCCCGGTCATCCGGAGCCGCTCCTCCTCGGTTGCAGTCTGCCTGGACGGGTTTGGTGACTGAGCGCAGATGGACGCTGTGGCTGACCGCCGGTGCGTAAATGTTTTGGAGCGGGCTTTCCATCCGCTGCTCGGAGCCTTTCCCAAACAACTCACCTCCCACTTAAAGGGAGAGGGACGAATTTCCAGGTGGCGGACAGTGGACTTGAACACGCACACCCACACACACATATCGAACAAACAGTGTGTCGGGGGGGAGAGAGGCGGTCCATAATCTGCCCGTTTTTGTCTCAATTACACACAGATCGATAAACGCTATTGATGATCAGGACCACTGGGTTTCTTGGAGGAGCCACAGGCGACTTTCCATGTCAGTTTCAAACGCGGCTGAAGATCGGCCAACAACAGAGTATCTGCATTAAACGTCAGACAAAAGTATAATAAAAAAAGTTTAATTTATCATGTTGGAGACGCGTTCACTGATGTTTCCATAGAGATCAGCAATCCTCCAGCAGTATCGGAAGTCGGTGTGTGTGACAATAGAATCCAATACTGCATATAATCATGGCCAGTATTTCCGATACCAATACTGACACGGTTTATTTAACTTTGATTTATCAACATTTTGATATTTAGGCGTTCTTATAGTGTTTATGATAAATCATTAAACCCCAGAAACAATGAACAAAGTTTAGGCGTCTACCTAAACTTTGCTTTTTAAGGAGACAAACAGAAACAGGAGGAAAAACAAAACATGCATGTGTGTTTTTCCCAAAGTGCAAAACATAATTTGAGAGAAAATCACAAGCATCTGCAATATAATTCATTAACATGTCAACATGATTTATGTGCATCTTTTCTAAAGACAAAAGTTCAAAAAAATTATTTGAGACAAAAAATCAAAATAAAACCTTTTTTGAGGAAGAGTTGAGAGAATAGAAGTAGGGCTGTTGTAAAAGAATAATTTAGTAATCAAGTGCTCTATAGAATATTTTTATGACTCTCCCCCACATCCTCTCACCGTTCGCTCCAAAACTGTGACGACGCCACAAAACCGATTTTATCACACTGGAATTCATATTTTAGTTTTCCCCTTATTTTTTTGGTCATTTTGACGTGATTATTTTTGCACATGCGATAAAAGGTTTGCATACACCTGATCTAAACCATATTAGCTCTGGCTGTATGTTCAGGAACCTCCTATTAGAATATAAACCTCCACCTCAGTCATCAGTCAGCTGCTGCCTCTAACAGGTTCTAAGTTTGTGTTTTCAGATCCATCCATGGACCTGATCTGCTTCCAGAGGAGGCCGGTGGGCAGAGAGACGAGGAACACAATGCAGCTGTGAAGGAGAAGGGACAAACGAGTGAATAACTGAAATAAATGGACGAGGAAAACCCCCAGAGTGAGTGAAAGAGTAACAAAACATAACATGGCCAAGCACAAATGCTTCCCCGAAAACCTGAAACTAACTCAGAAAAAAATCACAAAGCCAAGAAAATACTCAGAATAATTTTGAAAAGTGGCAGAAAACCAACACAAAACAGTGGACAAAGTGAAAGGTGGAAGGAAAACTGGTCAAGGGTTCGTTCTGCTTAGTGCAACCATATTTTATTACAGTTTTGTTTCAATTTCCATTAAAACCTCAAAATATTAATTTCTGATAGATTTCATCACATGTTGCCTGTTTTCCAGCCTATTGAGGAGATTTTGTTTTATCTACAAAGCAATCATTACTTGTTAAACTGAAATGAAGTTGAACAAGTTAATTCAAAGTTTAAAAATTGGCCCAATTTGTTTTTGGCTGGTTTGGGTTTCATCTTTTTCCTTAATAAACACAATCATGGCTGTAAACAGACCTTTTGTTTTAATGACTGGAAAGCCCACAGTTTTCTGTTTTCAGTGGTCACTGAAATAACTTAAAACTGACACAAATAACGTTGAAGTAAAAATTTTATGAAACTTAACCAGTGAAAATCCAACACTGTTTTTGAGATGTGCTTCAACAAAATCCTAAAAAAAACGTAACCAAGTAAAACTGGCCTGGACACATTGATGGGTTAGGTACAGAATGTCCAGATCAAACAACAAAATATGTTTGATCTGGACAGTAAGCAGTAAGTGAATGTCATACCCTTCATTTACTTACACTGGCTTTTCCAGTAAAAACTACAACAGGCACAATCTTTAATCTCATTCAGCATATTGAAGGTTTAATTGATGACAGCAATGGGAAAACAATAGGAACAAATTAACGCCCTGAAATACATAAATTGCTTTTCAATTACATCATCTGGACTGACTTGCTGTTGTGTTTGTTCTTGGACCAGTGTCGCTCTTCAATCGTTACTCCTGATTTTCTCCGTATTTTTCCAATCATTTCTAAAGATGGCGTCTCAGAACTTTGCGAACTGTTTTCATGAACGGGACGTTTCGGAGTCACCGAGTCCAACATGCTGAGTTAAGTTTCCCTCCTCTAACCAGTCTGAGCTTGTAGAGGAAAATAAACCTTTCTCCACCTCCTCCAGTATCACCTGAACCTCTTTCATTTATGCAAACAAAATAAAACCAACTTATCAATTCAAAGGCACAAGCAAGCTACTAATTAGTTTAAACAATAAACAGCCCTGGGTGGGCTCTGTTAGTTACCTTCAATGAGGCATAATATATGAGTACTTAGGGAAAAAATTGCATTGGTTACCACTGGTGCTTCACAACATGTTCTGGGTTCAAACCGCCGCCACAGCCCTTTTGTGTGGATTTTACATGTTTTCTGTGGGGAACTCTGGCTTCCTACCACAGTCCCATTTTATATTAACTGGAATGCTAAATTGCCCTGAGGTATGCCTGATTGTTTGCCCGTGTTAACTTTGATGGAGTTCTCCGGGGTGTGCCCTACTGTCTCTCCCATTAAGAGCTTTGAACAGGCTCCAGTACCTCAGAACCATGCACAGGACGAAATGGGTTCATAAAACGGAAAGTTGATTCTTTCTAGCTTCGTTCTCCCTTCCTTCATTTACAGTGTTTTCCAGGTACTCATAATCCGCAAACCTTTTCACATTTTGTCACGAGCAACCTTAATGTTTCTAGGTGCATGCAAATATGATCAACTATGCATTTCAGATTTCTATGAAGAAAATGTTAAGTTCTTGGAAAATATTACAATAATTATCAGGCCTGAACAGCAAAAGTACTGCAAAGGCTTATTGTAATTGAAAATTGTATTGCCTTTTCTTCACCCAAAAATGGATTTTTGGTTGCCTTAACATGAAAACTCATCAAACTTTGCCCCTTTGGAATCAAAAAGGGGCGTGGCCAAAAAGTGCTTCAGCACCCTCTTAACTAAGATAAGCCAAACTGTACATCACTGAGATCTGACTTTGGAACACCAGCCGATTCCCCCAAATACAGGAAAATGTAGTCTCCACAAGGTATGTTCTAAAATCTACAGGAAGGCAGGAAGGCCCTCTAAAGACATTTTAAAAATTAGGCCCAGGACACATGTAGCTTCTCTCAAGCCACAAAAAAGTCAGACCAAACGCCACAGGAAGTCTGTCATATTGTCTCATTTACACACTTTGTATTTCAGCGAACTCCTCACAGTTTTTGATTTGCAGAATCAAAATCAGTCAGTACAGTGTCAAGGCTTTGGAGATCAAAAGTTATCAAAAGCTTTGTGCTGCAACAAAATGTGGTGGTTACCAAGCTGCAGCGTCTTACAATTTGACATAAAAGATTCAAGGTGAAATAAATTCCACACACAAACTCACAGCTGTATGAATATATGTCATAACCAACCAGTCTTAACATATTCACATAGTCATTTGGTGACATCAAATGACATGGTTACATAAACAACAAAATACGTTACTTCTTATACAGGAAGTAACATATTTTGCTTCTGGATGACTTCCTTTTTTCACTCTGAGTTTATTATTCTCACTTTAACAGATGACAATAAACAAGATGGAAAAATTTTCAGTTCAATCCTCAAAACTGTGTAATAATTGTGCACACAGTGTATAGCCCTTTTTATAAATAATTCAAATCTGCAAATTAACATGACATTGATGTTCATGATGATGGTCTAAGAGTAAAAACGTCTACCTGAGTCAAGCGAAGCTTGTTTTCAAAGTTTCTCATTTTGCAGTGTTTAATGTGAGTGGGGCTTAGTTGAAATTCCTTGGATCAAAAAAGCTAAGCTAAGTTCAAGGGCCCATAAAATGATAATTATTTGAACACTTGGAACACTGGCAGTGACAAAATCTTCAAGGTGTAATTCTTTTCGATTGCCTGCATCTCAAAATGTGATTGAAAAAGTAAAGACATCAAGCCAAGAAAGAAGAACTGATGTGATTAGGGGAGTGCACACAGTGAGGAGAAGATAAAAGGAGGTGCGGCTGAGTAAGGAAAGAGAGAAGGACAGAGAATGGAAGGGATGGAGAGAGAGAGAAAAAAAGAGAGAGAGAGGTTGACTTTATGTGAGTGAAGCTGATGTGCCATTTCTAATCCTCCCGTTCGTGGCTTTGTGCCGTGGCCCAGCAGGAAGTGAGAGCTGGGCAGACAACAATTAACAAAAGAGCTGTGAAGAATACAATTAGCCATCAATGGCCAACCGCAGGCTTTTGTCCTGTCACCATGGAGACGGCACAACACCGCTATATGAAGATTACAAAACCCCTTTTCTTAATTTCTGTTTTTTTTTTTTCTCTTGGTCCTCTTTTCTTTTCCATCCCTTCTCTTTAGACCACTCTATTCTTTGCTATTCTTCCTCTTTCAAAGTAATGTCCTGATTTTCCCACTTAGTCTTTCTTCTTAGTTGTTCTCGGACATTCTTGTATACACAACTACTCATGTAAACATCAGGGTTCTTTCTATAAAATGAAAAGCTGTGAGCCCTTTGTTAACTGTTCGACTGACACAAACAAAAATTCTTTCGGAAAAACATGACTAGATCTTTCCATGCTTCCCATCGTGGTTTCCTTTGGTTTCCCCCCACAATACAAGTATTTTTATGTTTGGTTAACATAAATGTGTTTATATGAATGATGTTTGTCTTTGATGTTTTTTTGCTGGTTTTATTAAAGAGTGGTGACTGATCTAGGGTGTCTAACCACCAAGAGTTGTTCAATGACAATCTAGCGATACCCCAAGACTTTGCCAGATTGCAGGTTGATCCTTGCTGGTAATCCAGCCGGCCTGGTCTTCCCAAACGCTGAAGTCAGAGCTAGACAAGCAAGTGACCAAGACTCAGAGGCAGTTCAAGTGTTTTATTAAACTTTTGAATAAAGAGAAGTCCTTAAGTGTGTTTTCAGACCCGATAGTCCGGTAGACTCTGTTTGCTCTCACCAGGATCCAAACCATTTGAAAAACCCATTCACCCCCTGTCGCCTGTGAGGGCGCTGCACCAAGAACCGCTAAAGAAAACACTAAAACGTCAGAAGAAGACATTGAACACAACTTTATTATTCATGACATGCAAACAAAATGGAGTGGTGACAGATTTGCTTTCGGTAAAAAAACCACAAACCATTTCTTGCGTTAGAGTTAGACTCGCACATCTGCTTTGAATGTATTTGCCCAGAATACCCTGCGCTACAGTCAGCTTCCTGCTTTTGGAGTGGTCCCCTTGAAACCCTTTGGAGTCCACATATGCATTCAAACCACACCAGAGTTCATTTTAACCGAACAGAGACCTAAGTTGCTGGTCTGCATCAGAGTTTGTTTGTGCAATCACAAGCAATCCGAGCAAACTGGACCTTCTTGGCTGATGAACTAGAGTACAATTAAAGTGGACTAAAGAGGGCTGGTGGGAATGCACCCTAATTCAGAATTTGTAATTCTTGGGGGTTTTCTGTTGTCCACAGTCATGAGTGTTGTGAGGAGAGCCAGGTATCAAGGGAGAGTGGCTGCAGCAGAGTGCAGGTGTTGTCTAACACCAAAGATCTGTACACAGCTAAAGGTATGTAGATTCTAGTTTCACTTTGAAAGTTTTAAATGATTCACTTTGAAGGTTACTTGTAAAAGTTCAAGGGGACCAGGACTGTGAAACTTAAGCCGCTTTTTTGCCAGAGCGTGCCTAACCAGTGCAGTCAGAATCCCATACCTATTTCTCGACTAGTACAAGCCGCCGTGAGCCAAGAACTTTGCAGAAGTAATTTGATCGACAACTGACCACATTTGTTGATTGGCCCATGATTCCCTCACAGCAAACGGCAAACAATATTTCTAATATGTTTTCGCAATCATAAGCAACCGGACCTTCTGGGCTAACAAACTGGAGTACGATGAAATGTTAGCCGTGGACCGGCGGACATGCTATCAGAAAGCTGCTCACTATGGAGGAGCATAATTCTGAGCTTGATCACAACCAGCGCCAGGAACACATGCGATAAGCTTTGGAGGAGAATGACAGTTATTTTAAAAACCGGCAGCAAGGAAGACAAATGAAACCTTGAGGTTCTCCATTACTGAGTTTTCCTGCAAACATCAGCGGAGAGTTGACCACAGCTGCCGTCCTGCCCACAGCAGTGAGGAACAGATCCGTAATGGAGACGCTCACCTCTGGGGTAGAACCGAACCGCACATTAACCAGTTAGAGGAAGACTTTCCAGCGGAAAGGATCCTTTTAACGACCTGCTGTGGAGACGAAGGTTTGTGGAAGATCAGACTCAACTGGTGGAAGATCAGAGTCACCTGCACGCCTCTCCAGCACACCAGGAACTTATTCTGTTTTAAAATGAAAAAGAAAGAGATGTAACCTATGCAGCTATTACCTTCATGACATTCTCACAAAATATGACGGGTTGCACTTTGAGTCGTGTGATTTTACCCTTCTGGAGGAGGAAAAAAGCAGGAAACAAACCCGGTTTGCTTGGAGGCTTATCGACAATGCACCCCGCCTTTTGCCCAGTGACTGCTGGAGATTGGCACCAGCACACCACAAAGCTTGTTTTATTTTAGATGTCATTTAAAAGTATTGATATGTTCCAGGATCTCTGTAGAAGAGGTTCACCGTATTGACACGGTTCGGTTTGGTTTCCCTTCTGCATGTCTTCCTCTCCTCTCTCCACTCTCTTTTCTGCCAGATTACACAGGTTGTGCATTGCGACAAAGCTCCGCTTCAACGTAAGATAAAGTCTTGTAGATATGTTGTGGACTTGTCACTTTTTCCTTTTTGCTGGTATAGGTGTAGTTTTTTTTTCTTCCTCTTATTTATTTATTTTTTGGTAGAAGCAGGTTCTTTCAGATGTCATTATGAGGTTTTATTAGCGATTTGAGAACAAAATAATAATCCGAGTAGAAATTACTGTTTTCCAAACTGAAACAGTTGTGGCACCTTTTTTCCTACAAAGCCCGTCTCATTGTTTCTGCCACAGAAGGTGAACAATGGAGAGAAGCCGTGTTTTACTGAATGACTACCTTCAGCCTGCCAGCGACAACAAAATACTTCGAAGCTTTGTTCAAATCATGTTGCATTCTCTCTGCACGGGCAGCGGCACAGCTCATGTTTCTGAAACAACAGCTGTACCATTAGAGATCCATTGTTAGGAGATAAAATCTAAGCGATAGTCGTGGCCAATAATTTTATGGAGATGCTGAAAAGTGCTCCCACCAAACTGTTACAGCACAATCCTCCAAACCTCCAGTATCAAACTGGTTCCAACAAGCACTCCTGCTGTAACTGGTTTATTATTCCAGTGCATGTTGGACCGAATCATCAGTGAAGTGGGGGTAACTTTGATGTGTGACATTAGATAATATCAAACATTTTTATTTGTCATTCCAAATGAAAAGAAAGAAACGTCATCAATTGGCTCAGCACTTTGGTGGCACTTAGAATTTTCAATTCAACGCATTCGACAAATTATAACTGTATTTATTTATGACTTTACCGCAAAGTGAACAATATTACATAGATTAATTACACACAAATGGATGTGTGAAAACTTTTTTCTCTTAATTATGATGGCAAATAAAAACATGACTTTTAAAATTACAATACTTCATTAGATCCATAAAAATATTTTTTTAAATACAAAAATGTAATGCACATTTAATACCTGCTGTCAGGTTGTTAATTTTCAAAACGTAGTTTTAATCTGACTTATGAGCGTCATCAGAAATCATATTCTACCTTGAAGAATATGACTATAGACTTAAGTTTGGTGTATTATACATTTAAACATATTATAATTTGTAGAATCTTTATGTACGACTTCTAAAAAAATGTCTCTTACAGAGTAAATGCAGATTAAAATGTGTGGGAACAAATCTGACATATCAACATGATGAGAAATGGACTTTTTTGAGTTTTGCATTATGTTATAATGATACTCCATTAAATCAGGCATTAATTTACAATGTCAAATTTCTTTTCAGTCATATTTAATATATTGAACATTTTGTCACTTAAGATAACATAGTTATTTGATTATGCTCTAAAATGCCACTATGTGCATGGAAAATACATAATACTGAAACTTTTAATTTGTATTTCATCCATCTTTCAATTTGAACATTACAAGTGAGATAAATAATGATGGTAACTTCACCTTCAACCTTCAAAGACAGCTGGAGATCATCTTTGAAGATGAGCTTTGTCTACGGTTATGTAGACCATAGATGCCGCATGCTGCCATTCATTAGCTGAATGCTTTAGGATTCCTGTGCAACTTCCTCCTATGTCTTTAGAGTTGCCCAGCTTACAGTTCAGCTTATTGGAACTGAATTTCAAAACACATCACATAAAGCATAAAAATAACAAAACATACTATTAGCTGTCCTTTAGATTATTTATAAGCTTTTTGACTAATTAGTTGACTTCTGAACGCAGCTGGTTGGAGTTGACTTTATTTTAGGGTGTCAGAGTAACAGCTTGCGTTATCACCAGTGTCCCTCCACAATGGAAGCCATTACACAACCACAGTCCACCTATCCATGCTTATTTCTCCTCAGGTTGAAGGCGAGTTGGAAAAGACCTCCAGCTGTTAATGTGTGAGGTGATTGGTCCATCCTGAACACCAGCCAGGTTGTCACAGAGGCAACGTATTCACATCTAAGAGTCAGTCGGGGCCAGGCGTGTTTTTAAACTGTGTTTTGTGGCGAACGTGGAGAAAATAAAAGCTTGCACAGGATAAAAAAAAAACCTCTCCACCATGTCCCCGATAAGACTCGAGAGGTTAAATCTTTTCCTCAGGTCGAATTTTAATAAGACAGAAAAAATGAAGATATTTTCTCAGCATCTAGTATTATTTGAAGTATAACACCTATCTTATTAGTACAATATAATTGTCCCCTTTTTTCCAACCTTGCAGCAGCAAAGAAAACTGAGTTTCCATTATGTTGACTTAATAAGTGAAGTAGGACAGGAAGCGTGATTAATGACCTATTTAGAATGGTATAAAGTTTATAAAAGCAACAAAATGCTTTTCAGTCGAAAGACTTTTAAAAAATAAGTTCACCAGCACAAACCCCTGTCCGCAGTGACGGTTGCTGTGGGCTTAGTAACCCAACATAATCTACATGGAGCATGTCATAACAAGCCCAACCTCAACTGCAGTCAACTGCCCACATGGTCTTCCTGTGTCCCAGTTTGCCCCTCACTTCTGAGGTTGTTATACTCTAATGGTAAAGATTGGAATCAGGTCACTGGGCTGCCATCTCCATTGCACCATTAGATAGATATCTTCTCTATCTGAGAACTGCTGACTGCTCTGCCCAGCTGCCAACACTCTGCGCTCCATTTGGCGCACACCTAGTAAACTACTCAAACTAAGTCCGGGGTGATATTCAGGAGTTACCCGATGGACTACACTGACACTGAAAGCCTATGCATGTGCAGATACCGAAGCAGCTCTTCTCTTCAGCCGCTCTCCGGATGAACCTGTTGGACTGAAAGGTGAACCAGGCTACAACACATCACCTTGTTCAGAATGTGGACATGAAAACATCAACAACAAAGCGCCGCTAGTATGATAACAGCTTCTACTGCTGATGAGTAAAGTTAGCATGCCGTTCTGAACGATGGCATAAGGTTTTGAATCGACGTTCTGTGTCGGCTTTCTCACCTCGAGTACATACGGTTGTCAGATGGCAGTGAGTTTGTGGGGAGGTAAAGAGATTTTCAGTGGTGAGTTTAGCAATTTAAAACAACTCAAACTGTTCAGATGCCATGCTACATTAGGCCATAATAAACGGTTAAACTATCACAAGAGGACATTTAAAAAAATTTTGCTGGTTGCTCAGCAGTACAAATCTAAAGCTGAGCTAGTGGGAGACGGTGGCTGCATTAATCTAGATCAAGAGTCGGCTGGGATGACACCCAAGCAATCTTAACCCAGCTGCATAAATCCAAATGTTAACTTCACCTTTAGTGCATTTAAGAGTGGACTGAACAGTCCCAGCTGATGAGGCATACGGTTACGATCATCAACTTAAAATTAGAAACAAACACATTGTTGAGCAGAAAAGAATGACAAACTTTACATTCTTCAAATGAAAGTGTCTTCTTTTGAGAATTTATATGGAGATATTTGTGAAGTGTGTTTAAAATAATGTTCATTCTTTTAAAACATGATGCTTATTAAAGGATACGTACTGGTTTAGTCAATTTAAAACAGAGTTGGAATGATCCTCGCTCTTTTGTCCTTTAACAACTTGTCCTTTAAATTATTCTAGTCACAAAATTCTGAGTTATTTATTTGTAGATTAAAACAGAGATTTTTAAAATTGGTTTAGTGTTGGGTTTTCTACTTTTAGATTTGTTACTGAAATATATTGTCACTTTACTAAAATTAAAAGTGTATTCTATTTATTTATTTAAATATTTTGCATGAATCATCTTTTGTCGAGAAAAATGTATCTATTTATTTTCCAAAATCATTTTTGGCAAAAATGACCCAGTCCATTATTTAAGGAAGGTGACAATATGTAAGGGAAAAAAAGGAAAATTTTGTTATTACCTTGAGGAATATGACATCCTGTTGATGTCATATTTTGATGTCAGTCCTTAGCGACTATCCACATATTGAGAAACTTAGAATTCAGATTTTTCTTTTGTGAGATTTGATAGAATCAGAAGTTCTTATTGAATTAATACATGTTATTTTTGAGAGCCGATGCTGGGGTATTATGTATCCAAGGTAGTTCTTAGTCTTCTTCAAAAAAGAACATTTTAAAAGTCCATAAAAGTCATCTTTTGAGTCTGACTTGGTAGATTTGGTAAATTTGCTAAAGAAAACACTTGGGGGAAACATAGCATGGCATCGTTTGGTGCAATTCGGTTATTTACTGGGAAACGTATTAAGATTCAAGCATTTCACTTAAAATTGTTTGTGTTTCTGCAGCAGTGTGACCCGCTGACATCCAGCACCAACATCAACAGCAGAGAGGACGGCGGGGGCCCTGACAGACAACACTGAGATAAACAGCAACAGTGGAAAAAACCTCATAAGATTATTCTGCTTGGCTGACACTAATATCACAGTGATAGCACACATCTGCTTATGTGTGCTTTTACAAACCTGCAAAAAAAATACAAGCACACACATATGCCAAATTGTGGCTGACCGCACGGGAGATGCTGAATGGGACTTGTCGAAACAACCGTTTTCTCTCTTTTTTTTCACTCCTTAATATGTCAACACGTTGCAGATCTTTACCATCCGATAAGGGAAGTTCGCATTATTTCTGAGAAGCGAGGCACACCGCAACACCCTTTTTTTTTCCGACCCCCTCCCTCATCCGCTGAAGGCAGCAAAACAACGCTGCGGAAGCATGCCGAAGGCGAGAGAGCTGCTCTTCGCAAACACTACCCTATAAAGATATGGAGACCACAATAACCCGATGAAGCCGATAGTGATGTGCAACGACATTCTACGGAAACGTCTCTCTGGGGGCCGATGTGTGTGTGTATGTGGGGGATGTTAGTTTCGGAGCCGACTCTGGAGCTGGCTCTGCTTGGCAAGGCCCCAACATCACCGCTGAACCAGGATGGGTCAGATGTTCTTATCGTTGAGCATTTGCCCATCAGCCTCTGGCGGTTCTTTTTGTTTCATCATTCTCTCCGTCTCTTTACAAAGCCGGCCAAACTTTGTCCTCTGACGGCAAGCCGAAAGAAAGAGCCGCTCTCTGTCCGTGGACGTACACAAACCGGAGATAACGGGGCCTCTGCAGGAGCGAGGGAGTTTGGGATGGAGGAGAGGTGTGTGTGGTGTGTTAGGTGGAGTTGGGGGGTATGGCACTACCCCACACAAAGGCAGCCCTGAAATAGCCCTCTTGCACAATGAGACCTGCCACTCTGTCTATGAGATAATGTCTAATTGAAAACACTGCAGCCATTGTGCTCCTGTCACCGGCTCTATTGTCCAGATAGCCCTCCCCCCCCACCACCACCACCTCTCTTTTTCCATTGACGCGGCACGATTGTTCCTCGCCATTGTGGCAACCCGATTCTCTTTCTTTCCCCTCTCTTCTCCCCCCCTCTCCATCACCCTTTCTCCCCGTATTGTTATAATTTCATTACTTATTTGTTTTTTGTTCTGCTTCTCCTTTCACTCCCCTGCAGACCCTTTGTTTGCTACAATTAGGCACTTCATTTGGATATGCTGCCAATGTGGCCCTTTGTGTGTGTTTCTGTGTGTGTTAAAGATGGAGAGAGAGAGAGAAAGAGCAGGTGTCAGTTTCATGAGGAGATAAAAACAGGAAGTGAGATAGAATAGCTCTCTGAGATGAAATAAAGCCCTTGTGAGCATCACAGAGGAGGGAGCCCGGTTTGATCCCGATGCAGCTCTCGATTCTGGGAATATGAAACAAGGCCCTCGTGCCGCACGTTTTGTACGCCGGAGAATTTAATGTGATAATTACGTAGATTTTGACGCAATTAATCACATCTTCCTTTTCGCATGCAAAAATAAAAAACTGGAACCTTTGTATTTGTGTATTTCTGGTACACCCTTAAATCTGATGCATTGGCAACATCCGCAAAACAGCGATGGATGACAAAGTCGTTTCTCTTGGCCTACTGCATTTCAGTTTTTGATTCAAAAACAAATCTGATAGGACCCTGGAAAAGACTATTGTTGTGTTCAAGTTGTACTAAAAGGAGTTAGCCTATCACTGATGCTATTCAAGCCTAAAATAGCATCTCAATGCTAAACATGTAGCAGCAGCACAGACTTCCCCAATGCTAATATCAGCTAAATGGTTTTATGAATTGAAAATGTTGCTTATTTTGTCAAACAGCAGAGTAATGACTAATATCTTCAGAACAAAAAAACTAATCAGGTCTGTAACATTCTAAGTGAAAAGAAAAAAAACAATAATAATAAAAACTGATAAACTAAAGAATAATAACAATCTAATAAAAAGCTAAATGAAAACAGAGATAACTGTTAACATCACAATGCAGGTTTTATTACAGATCAGTGTGTGTCTAAGAACCAAGGTCTTGTTTTGTGGAAAAGATGACAACCAGGCCAAATTAGCTCTGAGAGCCAACAAAGAATAACAGTTTCTAAATGACATTTAGCGAAAAATGTTATTTTAGCTAAATGACTTGCTAAATTAGAAATCAGTAACATTATGGATATTTGATTCTTAATCTTAACTAGCCATCACAGTGAATTCCTGAATAGAGTGACAGAATAGAAAAACATGTATTTTTCTTCTATGGACCAGATAGAGGACAGACACATGGTGCAGTGATGTCACATTGGCGGCTGACACAGGAAATTGCAGCTGCTGCTCCATGTAGCAGCCATGTTTCCTTTCAGTACCACTCATACAAATGAGGGATGGTGCTGGCTACCACCTAGCACTGGCAAAGCTATGGAGCGCTAGCATTCACAGCTAGGATAACCTTGACACAAGCCACGTTTGTAATATTCAGACATGTTTTATGGGTAGAGAGCAGAGAAAGGAAAACAGCGAGCTAACGCTATCAGTGCTCAAACCACTTATTGAGATAAAGTCTGAGTCACTGATAGCCTCGGCTCGGGCCCAACATGCTCTAAGTAAAAAACAAAGAGAAACACAATGAAATAAATAATATGTTAATTGATTTATCCTAATTATAAAGCAGTTCTGATGAGCAGTGGAGAACATCCGGTGGGACGGTCAGTTCTACAGTCCCTCCACTGGCTCCTGGTATCTCAGAGAATAGACTTTAAAATACTGTTGTTAGTTTATAAATCACTAGATGCTTTAACATCACAATGCACTGAAGACCTTTTGTTTGTTGTTTTGTTGTCTCAGGTCTTCTGGTTCTGGTTCTGGTTTGCTCTGCATCTCTAAAATCAGAACCAAACATGGACAAGCTCTTTTTATGCTCCTCTGATCTTGAATAAACTAGTGAAATACTGAATCCCTTTGAATAGGCTAAAAACCCATTAGCTGAGAGTTGTTTTTAATTACAACTAGAAATTCAAGAACCTTCGACCTGTCATCGTTTTCCCTTACTTTGTCACTGCCATGTCATGTTTTATCTAGTTTGTTGTTTCATGTTCTTCTGGTCACGCATAGCACTTTGAATTGCCCTGAACTATCTCGCCTTGGCTTCTGTCCAGGCAGTGGAGGGAAACCACTTTGCTGCCTCAATCACACACACCATCTCTTCTTGGGCAATTTATGGTCAGATTATTTCTGCAGGAGATCAAACAGAGTTTCAGCCATTCAGTCTCTTTTTCAGTCACGATAAACACACAGACAGCAGATCGCACTTCACTTTGGATCAGGGGTCATGCTATACGAATATTGAATGTTTTTTAAAAACTGACTGAAAAATCAAAAAGGCGTCTGTTATTTGGACAGGCTTCACTTCACCACTTGGTGCAAAGACATTTTCAACTTTATGCACAAAGTACATTGTGGAGGCAAAAAAACCAACAAAAAATACTGATAAACTAAAGACGACTGAGATATATTTGAGTATATTTCTGACCTGTACGCTGAACTTGATGCATCTCAATGTCCAGAACGCATCTATGACCAGTGCGATCCATGATGCAGGATTTCCTCCTGCTGAAATTGATAATAGAATAGGTATCTCTAAATTCATATGAAGTCCCATCGATAATGATGGGGCAACATTCTGCTTTCATTGAGGACTAAAGGGTAAGCTTTCCTTGGCCTTGGAACAAGGTTCAGCTGTCTGGACATGACGTAGGTAATGCACCAGATCGACTCGTGAGGGAAGCTACGCTATGCAGCTTATGGAATATGCGCTGTAAACACCCGACCCCCATGAGAGAAGTGCTGAGCAGGGTAACATCTTTGCTAGCAATAAAATATTTTCAACATTAGTCTTACTCTGACTTTAATTGCTCCGTTTTAGGAAGCATGGCCAATGGGGACCGAATGGCTTTGTTCACTTAATCCACTAATATTACGAAACTGCAACCCTTTTTTAGTTAGCATTACCAAGTCTATGCTGAACCTTAAACCCAACAACAGTGGCAGGGGATAAAGATGAGCTTTACACACTTTCCTTCAGCTACAACTCACCTGTACTAAACAGGCCTTGCTTTCAACCCCATTCATTCACTAAAGCATTGCTGTCGAAAGCAATAGATGTAAAATTGTACCCTGAAAGGCTTGTAAAGGCAGAAAAATAAAATGAAAGCAGCAAAATATCAAGGAATCCTGGAGGATAATTCATTTCCATCTGCAGGAGAGCTGCAGCTTCAGAGAACATTTATTATTTAACAAGACGACAACATGAACCGTCCTGCAGAAACTACACAGAAATGATTTGAAGACAACAAGGTGGATGTTCTTGAGTGGCCCAGTCAAAGCCCAGTCTTCAATGCCACAGATGAACTGTGACTGAACTTGAAAAAGGCTGTTTGGAGCCAGTCCCTGCACAGCCTGACAGAGTTTAAACAGTTTGGCAAACTTCAGAGATCTAATTTATGCTGCAGAAAAATATATTTATTTTATTTTGCATTTTGATGGATTTTGCAACAAACTGACGACTTTCTTTTCCAGATTTTATTTTATCTCTTCAGACTTTAGGACGGTGCTTCAGCTATGCATGGTCTGCAGTGCAACATTTCCCAGTTGCTATTGATAGCGTGTGCTGTGACTGTGATGCAGCTCAGCGTAACCCTAGACCTCCAGACAGCGGTTGTTATGGCGATGCTTTCTGCCTCCTTCATCGGCTGAACAACTTGCAGTGCTTACATGTACTGTAGGTTGTGTCTTGTTTGTCATTCTGTTGGAACCCAGAATGCTGCCCAACAAATGATGTAAGAGCATTTGGGGCATCTTGGACAATTCACCAGACGGATTGTCGTCACCTCAACGAGAAATATCTTGATGTTTTAACAGATCTTGTACAACATCTTGCATTTTTATTTTGTGGTTATTTTGTGAAAATCAGTTTTCACTTTGACATTGAAGTTGTTTTTTTGTCTAAAAAGCTAAATTTTGTTGCTCATGGTGTGTAAAATTACTAGAAAGGGACAATCAGCCAAGGGATGAGTAGATTTTAGATGGACTGTACACTTTGACCCATAAAGTTAAAAAAAAATAAGAATCTCAATCGAATCATTTTTGCAAATTTCTTGATAAGTATGGCTTCACAAGTTTTGATAATCTCAAAGACTCTGAAAGGGGCAGCCGCGTGGTGCAGGAGGTACTGAACTGTTTGGCCACATGCCATTGTGTAAACACATTAAAAGACAAGCTGCGTGTGTGGGCGTCTGTGTGTGTGTGTGTGTGGTGATTCTTTGAGCAGAATCACCAGGGCCTTCAGGAGAGTTGACTGTCATTCTACTCAGACATATTAACTTTTATCAGACTGCCTTTTATTTCCTTTTTTTTCAGGGGTCAAGAGTGGGCGGGTTAGCTGTAAATTATTAGAGGTCAAACCTTTAATTCATTCAATAAGCAGCAGAAGGGATGGCCTGCATTCGCTCAAATTTGTGAGCATAGTCAGTAAAACTACTTCAGAGTGTGACTATGAGTAACATAGGGTGTGTGTGTATGTGTGTGCGCCAGGTTTTTATATTCCTTTTGGAACCTATTTTTGTCTACAATGTGGGGCTGTGGGGACCACTGCTCCTTGTGGGGACATTCTCCTGGTCCTCATGAGGGGAAATTATATTTTTCCCCTCATGAGTTTTTGGGTTCGGGGTTCGGTCTGTGATGGTTGGGGTTAGGAGACACATTTGTCTCAAAGAGTCTGGCATGAGCACAGACACACCTGCATAAATCTATAAGCATAAATTCAGATGGGCTGCATGTACTTAATAAATATCCATTGTCATATTCTTCAATGAAAACATAAATGTAAAACCCAATAAATAAATCTATACAGCTCTGGAAAAAAATGAAGAGCCCACTGCACTGAACGCCACTTAAAACCTCCTGGTTATTCCACCAAATATTAATTTCTGAACATTTTCTGAGTTAAAACAGTATTTACTGTGCCACAGCTGTAACAGCTGTACAGTGACAGTTCAAGTTCACACAAAGATAGAACCATTAAAGGGGCAGCATCATGCTATTTTCGGGAATAAAGTATGCTAAATGAATATGAACGTGTTTTCTTTGCTTTTTTTGGGTTCTGAAATCACTGAAGCTTCTTTGTGATTCTGACCATTTATCATTTTCTAATAAACACTCATGTTTGCTTGGAATTTTGGAGACATGTTGTCAGCAGCTCAATGAAAGAACAATGTTCATGTTACTCAAACATGAACATGTTTGAGTAACTATAAAGAGTAAAATCATAGAAACTGATCATTTTAAGTGGTCTCTTAATTTTTCCAGAGCTGTACATAATTAATAAAGTAAAATAATTATTTAGTTTTGCTTTTTTTTTTATGTGTTTGTTTTATTTTGAGCTTTGTTTTGTGCTCCTCTTAAATTTTTACTGGCCTAGTTTTGACAATTTTTTGGTGACCCACTGAAAAACTTGCAGAATTGTGAGCTAAAAGCCTAAAATGCCATTTATGCCCTACCTGCTTCGTGACGCATTTTATTTTTGATGTTGTTGGGGTTTTTTTTCATTTGTTTGTTTTCATTTTTTGTATTATTTATTTATTTTTTTTTTCCACTTTTAATGATTTGAATTTATTGAGCCGGTTCCATCTGGCAGAGGAACAGACAATGGAAGTCAGTCTGGGCCGTCATCAGGTACATTTACAAAATGTTCATTAATGCATAATGTCCCTCTCCATCAAATAAAATGGATGAAATGAGATAAACTGTGCAGCGTTCTAACACACGTAGGCCACAGAGCACCTGATCTTTTCACAGCACCTTTCTCCACATGCAATAAACATGAATCGTCAGATTTGTTCTACCAAAGCTGTGGCTCTCTGCAACTCCTCCAGAGTCACCATGGCGGTGAATGTGTTAATTTCCAAGTTTAGAAGGTTTTGGGAAGGCATGAAGAAGCACACCCACCCACTGCAGCAGTTTATCATGTGCAACATCAGGTTTATGAACAGTAGCAGATTCTGGTGGCTCACTCTTCAATAGAGCGTTAGAACCTTTTTAGCTGTTGTCGTGTCTGAACAAGTCAAACCGCAAATGTCACAGTCATTGAAAAACTTTCCCCAGGCGATCCTAATTATTCCCAAACTACTTCACTATCAGTTAATAAGCTGGCGCTCATCAAAGGTTCTGCGGCTCTGTAAGCTTTTCGCCCTGAGGAATACCAGAACCGGACAGCAGAATTCTCATAAACAGTGAAAAAAAATTACAAAATTGGAATGTGTGTTCATTGTGGCCATGGCAATATTTGTGTTTTTTCCTGTTTTTCTCAGGAGACCCAAACAACAAGCTGTGTGTGTTTCTAACATTTGAGCGTGTGGATTGCAGGCGACCAAAACGAGACAAGAGAATGAAGCAAGAAATCCCCAAAAGAAGATTTTAATTCTCCAAAGATTTTCTTTAAGGCAATGAATGGACCCGTAATGATGCCAAAATAACTAAAAGGAGCTAAATAAAGCAGGCACCAACTCAGTAAACACGAGGTGAAAACTGCACAAGCATAATAGAATATCATTTACTGTGCCACAGCTGAAACATCTGTAGAGTGACAGGTCAGGCTCACACAAAGATAAAACTATTAAAGGGGCAGCATCATGTGTCTTCCAGCTACACTTGCCATTTCAGGTAACCAAGTATGCTAACTTCAGTTGTTATAAAATAAATAAATATGACTTAAATTAAAATTTACGTTTTAATTTACCACCTTGAATATGGGCCTCTGTCTCTTTAAGAAACTCTTCATCTTTCTAACACGCTGCCGTCAGGAAGTCATCACAACATGGCTCCTCTGTTAACCCTTGAACAGCTTTTTACCAGCGTTGCTCTGAGAAGTAGCTCCTGTAATGAACTCAGCAAATGTTTGCTAATTGCTGCTAATCTTAGTTGTTTAGTTTAGAATTTTTTTAGCTTCCTTCATCTTGTTATAATCTTGTGACAATACTGCTGGTGTCCATTGATGAATAATTTCAACATCGCTCCATTATTACTTTTGTAAACAGAGTGATGCCTACGCTCCTCTTCTGCGCATGCGGGTCGCTTTGGTAAACCGCTAAAACAGAAGTCTGATTACGGTCAGTATGGGCAACAACGCAACAAAAACTGAATTTTAGTAAAAGAAATCTGAATTGTGCATCAGGATGTACAAACATTTATCGGCAATGGACCATCCATCCATCCGTCCATCCATCCGTCCATCCGTCCGTCCGTCCATACATACATACATACATACATACATACATACATACATACATACATACATACATACATACATACATACATACATACATACATACATACATACATGCAAACATACTTACAAATGTTGAACTCAATCTGGTTGAAAACATTTTCTTTTAATAAAAAAAAACTGGAAGCTTTTGCTAATGTATGGTAATTAAATGGAGAAAAAGAAGACTAGAATACTTTTAGAAGTGGGTTATCATTCCATTAGAACAGCAATATATGTATTCTTCAGTGCATTAATCAAAGACACTGTCATTAAAGGCAACTGAAGTTGGAGTTCATAAACTCTACTACATTGCTCTCCTCTTCAGCGCTTTGAGCAACCTGGAGATATCAACTCACAGTAAAACAAAAATAGGTAGGCTGGGCAAAACGTTTATTACATTTGATGCTGCTGGATTGTAAGCAGGTTTAAGTTGTGCTTCAAATTGCTAAAAGAAAAGAAAAAGAGCAACAAAAAAAAAAAAAAACAATGAAGAGGAAAAGTGACTTCCTGCTTCCTCTCTTTGTCAAATTTCAAACATCAGAGACTAAAACTTTCTTCCACCTTTTAGTTTGCCATGTTCGGTGCGTCACCCACAACATTTAAACGTCAGTTTACACCACATCATTTATAATATGTATATCTAAGGGTTACAAATTTGAGAATTTTCTGAATGCACTTCATATATCTATCTCCCGGTGCACTACGTATTGCCTCTGAAGAGCATTAGCATTCCGCTAACCTAACAGAGTTCAGTGGAAGTCAGCTGGTTGCATCCTGCAGCTGTCCAGTGTGAGGGCGTCCTACTAACAATCTGTGGACGCCCTAATGTTCAAATTGTTTTCAAAATCTGACAACTGATGGGCAATTTCAGCACATGGCCCCCCAGGCTCCAGAATGAAACCCCCATCCCATCCTTCTCAAGTGCTGCTAAAGTTGGTAATGCTACCTAACATGTCTAAAAATGGCTACCACTCACTGTTATACTATTCCTCCAATCACAATGCAACTACATTGTCCTCCTGCACCTGTTGCAGATGTACCATCTCGTCATAGTTTAATCATTAAGATTAAACTATTTCTGTCCTGCATGTGTGGCAAAATGCATCTGAATAAGACTAAGACGGATTTGAACTGTTCCTGTCAGCAAAATCCAGTAAGATCTCAGAATGTTAAAGAAATCCACAACATTTATTTTCTGGATCAATATGGTTTCATTTACTTGAATAACTTTTGGAGTAGCTTCACTGCGCTGTACTTTTTCCTTTTAGCTGAGTGATATTATTATTAAATATTGCTCCTCTTATATGGTAAGGTTTGTGGTTACTGTACCCACTGTATGGAACTTTGTGAAAAACAAACATGTTTTAAGCCAAAAATGTACCAGTGACAGACACACACCTCAAGTTTATGTCAAAGTGAGACTTCCTGTTTATACTCAAGCTGTATTTTTTCTGTTTTCTATCTGCTGAGCCGTTTGTGCCATTTGGAGGCTATCAGTAGATATCGTCACATGAAGTACTTTACCATGTTTCAATACATATTACATACTGTGAGTATTGTTATCAAAGGTTTTATATAGGAAAAAAAAAATGACATGGAAAATGTTTTCTTTTGTTTGAATTTATTTTATTATTATTATTATTATTATTATTATTATTATTATTATTATTATTATTATTATTATTATTATTTTGTCCTTAAAAATAGAATTTGCACAAAACTGTCTAATTCCATCATATTAAATCAGATGATCTGATCAGTTAATCTGAACTTGAGTAGCGCTTTTTTACAATATATGTTTTTACTCTCAATTAAATAATTTTGTGGAGAGGTACTTTTTATTTTTAGTTGAGTGAAAATATCAAGTAGGGCTACTCTTACTTGAGTAAGACTTCTTACTTGTCTTACTCAAGACTTCTTACTTGAGTAAGAGTACTTACAAATACTTCTTGTTTTGGCTACTCTACCCTCCTTTTCAGAATTATTAATAAAGTTATAATGTCTTATAGTCAAATGAACAAGTCAGGGCACAACCTGATGATCAGGAATCATTAGCCAACCAGCTACTGTTCTGCAAAACAACTTCTTTCCAGAGAATGGGATCTTGTCAACATGGTTGTTTCACCTACAATCAAAATATCAAGTCAAAAAGCAATATACCTGAAGGTTAGTTGCATGTTGCCAGCTCAGCTGGTGAGCTAGCAACCTACAAAGACAAAAGGGGAAAAGTGAGCAAAGTGATAGAATCAACTAACTAAGGAATTATGAAAATAAAAAACTGGAATAAACTAATAAATCATAGAAAAACAGAAAACAGACCACTATGGCTCAACCACGAGAACTTAGAAGAAATTAAAAATAAGTTACGCTCCTCCTTCAGTGTCGATTTCTTACCCACAACGTTCTGCCTGTCAGAACTTCAATGCACCACAAATCTGGAACAAACTTCCAGAAAACTGCAAAACAGGCGAAACACGGAATCCCTTTAAATCAAGGCTAAAAGCCAGATGTTCAGAGCTGCCTTTGATTAGCATTACGTGGAACATTGACAAACATATATTTGTCAAAAAACAAATGTCATGTTTAACGTGTTTATTTCTTACACAAACACATTTCTTATTTCTGACTTCTGACTTATTTCTGCCTCACTAACCTAATATTGCTAGTTATTCATCGAACTCTCAACTGTTTTGATTATGTGGAGCAAAAATGTGGCAGCTTTTCTTTTGATTCTTTGGGTCCAGTGTCTGTAGAAGGCTTTAAGATTCTGCCTGTCTTTTAACTTTTCCGAAAAAGTTTGGCAGAGGTGTCCAAATGACGCATTCATGAAAGATTCCAGCAGATGATTAAGGTCTGAGGCTTATCTTTTGGTGAGTGTCTGACACATCCACCCTCCCCACCGCCACCTCTTCCTAACCTCACACTGGCTCTGTTCGCTGACCCCTGCTACCTCTGGAGCAGCTTTGGCCGTCATGTTCATCAGGTCCCCTGTGTTGCAGCCAAACAAGCTCACAATGAAAAATGCCTCCACATTTCCCTGGTTTCATAAACACCATCTGAAACAAAAGTCCCTTATCGTCGCCGCATATTATTCACCGTGTTAATTGGAGGGAAAATAAATGCATTGTGCATCTTGACGGTGCTGTTCAAACAAGATAAGGCGCCGCGCAAGCAGGTCTGAGGCTGGCCGATGAATGAATTGTTTAACAGAGCAAGTGTGAAAAAGTTGGAGACGCACTTTCTTTCCTCCCTCTCTCTCTCTATCTCTCTCTCTGTCTCTGTCTTGCTCTCCTGTGTCTGTGGGACCAGTCTGATAACCTGCTGGCAGATGTCGATACCTGACACAAACAGAGCAGTGCTGTTCCTTTTAATGTTTAAATACAGAATCTGTCCCTTAAACACGAGACTGAAGGTGCTGTTGCAGTCTGATCTCCAGAGTCTGGAAGATGGAATTTTCAAACAGTCTTATTTTTTGGGTCGTAGTTTCTTAACCGACTCTTAAATTATAATTTTTTGCACCTTGTTTCTTTAGGAAAAGTGCACACAAATCAGTGTTGTTAAAGTATTTTGCAGACACTTATAAAGTTTTTCCGAATTTTGTCATAGTTTCAACAAAATAATTCAAAGGAAAAACAAACCAAAAAAGCACCTAGAGAAATTTGATGACATGCACAACTTTTAAAAAATATATTAGTATTGAAAGAGAGGTTTTACAATTATTACATATTTATTGGTATCGAATTGATACCAAAATATGCAGTATCACACACACCTCTAATACAAAATAAGGTGATTTAGGTCAACCACGCAGCAAAAGTTTCCATTTCAAATAATCTGCTGTTACGACTGAAACATTTCAGGCGGGAAAAACACAAAAATTAGTAAATATGAGATATTGACTTTCTGCTTCCAGGTTTTCTGTTTTTGTTCTGCATAGGCTTTTACAAAACAATCACACTTTTACCAAGTTCCCTCACTGTATGAAAAAATGTGTTAAACAAACACTAAAACTCAATCAAATTGTGAATATGAAAAGATCAGTGACCAGGTTACAACAGATGGTTTTTGACTTTGTATTTACACATTTACCACAATCCATAACCTGGTTTTACTTCTACAGTAGAAAACGGCTGAAATATATTACAGAAGAATTCATCATTTTATCGTTGACATCCAGAAAGTTTGCATCTTGGTCAATTTTGGACTCAGAAGGTAAAAAAAAAAAAAAAAGAAAGAAAGAAAAAAACAAAACGATCGATTTTGCTGCATTTGGCGTGTTTGAAACTGTGTACCTTACACAATACCTGTTCCCTCCGCCCTGCACAGAAACTCACTGATTGTCCACACTGAATGAAGAGAATAAATATGTCAGTAATTATGTTTTTGGTAGAGGTAGTTGAGATGTCTGTGTGTGATACCATGGGCTGGAAAATGAAAGAAAAAACAAACAAAAACCACAAGTATCACACTGTGCATGTAGAACGTTCTCATGCAGGTTGAAACAACCTGTGGGTTCTGACTCAGTATCGCTGCCTGGTTACTCAGAAAGATATTAATGATAGGAAATCTGCAGCATTTTGTGCTGGCAAGGTGAAACTGTGCATTTCAGATCAGGAGTGTTCTCTTAATGTAATCTCAAAGCAGTTTTGCTGCATGTTTACTGTAGACGATAGTAATCTGAAAATCATTGGGATGTTTTGTGGAGGAATTGTCGGTTTTGGTACTCGTGTTCTACGCTTCGCTTCGTCCAGGAGTTCTGGACTCTCAGCTGTTGGGAAACAGTTGCTTCATGGAGGACTCTGTTGAGATTTTCAGTTTTACCCATTACCATTTGACGGTGATGTATGTAATGCGCCAATTCGATTCTATGAAGCTAACAGAAGTTACCTGCACTGTAAACAACCGTCTCCGCTGTGAGGAGAGAGGTGCCCAACTGTTGATGTTAATTCAACATTTGGAACCTCGTTAACACGAACTGCACAGTTTTCCTCACTTCCTCCACTTACATTGCAGACTACAATCCTAAAACAGAGCAGAAAATTGTTCACAACTTCCCCTTCTGTTCACTGATTGGCTGAGTTGAAATTCTACCAGAGGAATCCAATTTGAATGGTGTTGGAAGGCAACAGCCTGGGACCCGAAAATTAGCAAAATGTGAAAAAGTTCAACGTCTTCATCACTCATTTCAGAAAATTAATCTTAGATTGATTTATTGCATAGAGTGGTGTGAAAAAGAGTTTGCTTTCTTCCTGATTTCTTCTTCTTTGCATGCTTGTCACATTTCAGCATCTCAGAACACCAAACCAGTTTCAATATCACTCAAAGACAAGACAAGAAAACACAGAATGCAGTTTTTAAAACATCCAAACCTACAAGGTCCTGTGTCTCCAAGAGTTGAAGAAGCACTTAAAAAACATTGACAGGAGAAAAAGGTAGGAGTGAGAGCTATTTCCCAGGATGCTTAGTGGCATGTTTCTGTGTCCGGAGTGAGATGGAAGTGTGCTACTGGTACACCGACTTGCCTATTGTGTGTTAGCAACATGTTCCAATGTTCTTTTTAATGCAACTGCCAGCTGATAACACTTGAAATAAATGTCTTCTCATATTATTTAAAGTCTGTTCAAAATGAATGTTTGAGCAGATATCATTTCATAGGGCATTATCATTTCATAAAATGCATTCTCATCTGCTTTCTCATTCAAGTTAAGTCCAGAATTTAAATTCTATGAACTTAAAATAAGTATTTATTTTAACTTGATAATGTGACATGAGTGACAATAATACAGAAATAAATTCTTGTTCAACTGGGTGAGGGCAGCTCACTTATGAACTTTAATTTCTGAGTTAAAAGCAAAATAATTTTCTAATTGACTTAATTACATTTTCATGGCAGGATATGAAGCTTAATTTTCAAGTTAAATCACCTACAAATGTTTTACAGTGTATATGTGACTCTCCTATGGTTAGCATTGATTTGAATTGTAACCCAATAAGAACAGGAGAAGTGAAAATAAATTTCATGTGTTGTTTAGGGAATTATTTCATTTAAAATTCCACTTGCTACATTTTGTGTTGTAAATAGATGCAAAGTTATTTTTTTAAAATTATCATTAAAATTTGCAAATGTGTTGTAAATCTCAGTTTTTTTTTTAGTCACGTTAGCTGGACCTGTGGTCCAAGTCTGCAGAAAATGTTCCTCACTGAATGGGAAAGGAAACGCTCTGCCAACGCTGCAGAGGTCAAGCTTCTCAGGTGGAGTGGGAAGGGGGAAGCAGGTAAGTAATGGAGGGGGAACAAAGAACCAACACCAACCATAACCCCCGCAACCCCCTTCCTCATCCCATCTGCCTTCCTTTCTGCTCAGAACAATTGCCACCGACAGGAACAGGATGTGATGTAGAGAGGAGGTCGATCTAACCAGGGCAGTTCCTTTTGGCCGAACCAGACGAGGAAAGAGAAGGTAGGAAGGACAGGCGTGGAAATGAGAAAAGATGGATTCATAGGTGGCAGGGCATCCTGTTTGGTTATGTGCGTGTGGGCGACGTTCCTATTTATAGCATGTTTCACTTTCAGGCTTTACAAAATGCCTGGCAAAAATATCCATCCATCCATCCATTTTCCGTCACCCTTCTCCCTAACGGGGTCGGGAGTTGCTGGTGCCTATCTCCAGCTGCGTTCCGGGCGAGAGGCGGGGTACACCCTGGACAGGTCGCCAGTCTGTCGCAGGGCAACACAGAGAGACAAACAGGACAAACAACCACGCGCACACACACTCTGCCAAAAATATATATGTATATATATATATACATACCCCTCCAATTAATTCACATTTGGTCTCTTTTACAACTACAAACCTTTGAGTGTTTGGGCGTGTGCATCATACACAAAATTGAAAGACGTTGTGACATGACAGGAGAATGATTCACAGTTTTTGAATGTTTTTACAAATAGAAATCTGAAAAGCCTGACGCACCTTCTGGATTTACCTCTTTGAGTTCCAGCAGCAGCAACCCGATGTTTTATCCATTCTGCCCTGAAAAAATGATTCAACTCTATCAGACTGCAGGGAGAACATCAGTAGACATCACTTCCCCTCCCCACAGATTCTCAGCAGAAGTCAGTACTTTGACTGAACCATTCAAAGTCCTAGCTAAAGCCAAGGTTAGTCCTGACCAATGTTTACGTAGGACAGGCGTGGAAATGAGAGAAGACGGATTTGTCACGTCTCATACATAGGTCAGCTGTTGGTTAAAATCAGATCCACTTGTTTAAAACCGTGTCAGCGTCCACGTCTCCAGCAACACTCTGGACGAAACTAAATATTGGACAGGGGTTTTTTTACCATGTTTTCTCCATTTTTAGATAGTGACTCACTGTAATCTGCTGAACTTCAAAAGGTTTAACAATGGCTCCTTAACCCTTTACACACATATTAAAGTCAGTGATTTCATGTCGTGAAATCACTGACTTTAATATGTGTGTTAAAAAGATAGAAAATTATACGTTTTGCACTTTTGTGAGTGAAAAAAATCTGCCAATGTAACTATTACATTTTTATAAATATTCCAGCATTGTTGACTTAAAAAAAGCTCCCATATCTTGCTGAAAAGATACTTGTAAGTTGTTTTGTCTCATTTCAGTTGTACTAAGAAAACAGACAAGAATGTTTGGTGAGTTTTTGTGTTTCTGCGGTGTGTGTCCCAGGAATTTTATGATTGTTTGGGTGTGTCAGTATTCCCTGGACATTACATTTCTGTGTAGTTCCAGATTGGTTTTGATGGCTTTTTCCACTTGATAATCAAAATGACTTGAGAACTGTATTTTACATTTACTCAGCTTATTTTTTAGATAAACTGAGCGACTGCTCTTCCATGTGAGTACAACAGCAGCTTGAGACATTGTGCATCACAACACTGGCCTCCGTCAGTGCTATTTCAACTATGGGAACTCTCTATTCTAGCCGGCCGGTATCTGCACAGTCTCACTTCCCTCAGCCTTCCTTGAGAATGTCAGCTGGTATGTGGCATTGAGAGTCGGCCATCCATTCCTGCGTTCACAGTACAGACACAAAGCATGTGGCACTTGACAGCGATGCCTGACGGGAGAAGCTGCGGCCCGCCGTGGCGGCCCAGCCATTTTAAGACGCGGCCGAGGCGTTCCCTGCCCTGAAAGGTGACACCTCTGCCTGCGCAATCGAGGCTCCTTGCATCTTTTCTTTCCCCCCACTTGCGGGCTCTTGTCTTTCCTCGGCTGCTAATTTCCATCACACTTTCCCTTCTGTGTGGGGCGAGCCTGGGCTGTGTGTTATTAATACTATTGTTAACGGCACACTCAAGGCTGCTCTCCCTGACTCAGCTCATCATATTACAGAGATATTGTTCACAACAGAGAAATTGCCAGTGCTGTTTTATATAAAACTGTCTCTAAATATAACAGGGAACGTCTTGTCCAACTATGGAGACATGCAGGTTGGTTGTCATGATGTGTTCTGGCAACACAAGACTTTCTTCTTGGGGTTGGTAGATGTTTTGTTGTGGTGACTTCTTAGAACTGAATGTATTTTTTTTTTCAATCAATCAAGTTTATTCTTTTTTATCTTTTTATCAGGAACACCACAGTTCAAAGTGTTCTACATCGTGAAAATTTTTTTTTAAAAATCCATCATAAGCACACCATATAGTCAACAGTTGTGAAAACCAATAACATACACTGTATTTCAATGATCAGTGCACATCATCCATCCATCCATCCATTTTCTGAGCACCCTTCTCCCTAACGGGGTTGGGAGTTGCTGGTGCCTGTCTCCAGCTGCGTTCCGGGCAGACAAAAAACAAAAACAACAATCAACAAGCATCATTCAGATAAAAACAAAACCAAAAACAGTGATGTCAAATTGATAGCAATGCCCAGCGTCTTCCACAAAAGCAGCAGAGAGGAGAGAGAACATGTGGAGGAAGGTGGAGTTATGGGATTTGGGTGCAGGCGGAGGTACACCCTGGACAGGTCGCCAGTCTGTCGCAGGGCAACACAAAGACAAACAGGACAAACAACCACGCACACACACACACACTCACACCTAAGAAGAATTTGGAAAGACCAATCAACCTAACAGTCATGTTTTTGGACTGTGGGAGGAAGCCGGAGAACCCGGAGAGAACCCACGTACAGGGAGAACATGCAAACTCCGTGCAGAAAGACCCCGGGCCGGGAATCGAACCCAGGACCTTCTTGCTGCAAGGCAGCAGCGCTACCCACTGCGTCACTGTGCAGCCCCAGTGAACATCAAGATATGCCAATGTTCCACTTATTGTGGTTCAAAAGCTCTTTAATCTTGGTTTAGAGACGAAAAACTTAACAACTTAGCAGCTTATCAAAGAAAAAAATGAAATGTTAGATGCAACAGATGGAAGACATTTATTTCTCATAGTGTTGAAATATTATTATGAGAAATGTAACAATTTCTGTCAGTGAAAGAACGAATTATGATTTCGGTGAATCAACTGCTGTTGCCCAGGATGTGGCAGTCAGAGCTCCATCTAGAGGCCTAATATAAGATGTACACGAACTGTCAGAGAAACTGTTACAGTCTTTGTTTTTATTTATTTATTTTTATTTCAATTCATCTGAATGTCTTAGAGATCCAGACTGGCAATAAGTTTTCCATTTTGCTGTCCTCTTCTCTTTTATTCTGAAAATAGCATACTTCTTAGGTGAGTCAAGTCAAGTTTATTTGTGTAGCAACAGGACAGTTCAAAGTGCTGCACATGATAAAGCCATAATGAAGTAACCAGTTTTGAAACAAGCAACCAACCCTACATTTTGTCAAATGCCACCATCAAGCAAATACTCAAATTTGTTGATTAACGTTCAATAATTGTTAATCAAAGGCAACTCCAAGCCGGTGGGTTTTTAGACACACCAATAGACAGACTGAATAAAAATACAAACCAAACTTTTCAAGTCTATATTTAGAATAGTCTTTTGAAGACGATACATCATTTTCTTTCCATATAATGATGGAATGAATATTACAATGATGGGTATATTATGACACAAGCTATGTGAACATGCTCAAGTAACAGTGTAGAGGACACGATACTTTTATTATTATTTAAGCATCATAAAATCACATATATTATGGTAATGTATTTGGATATAAAATGTTCAAATGAATTTGTAAATATCTACAAATTGTTATATATTGGCATATATAACAATGCCAATATTGCAGATTTAAGCAAAAAAAAAAAAAAGTGTATATATATATATATATATATATATATATATATATATATATATATATATAGGAAAGTAGGAAAGTAGCAACAGCTAAATACCTCCAACGAATAAGGCAAGTCCTGAGAAGCCAGCTCAATGGCAAGAACAAAATCCGTGCGATAAACAGCTATGCCCTGCCAGTAATCAGATACCCTGCTGGAATAATTAGCTGGCCAAAGGAGGAGATAAAAGCCACAGATATTAAGACTAGAAAGCTACTAACAATGCATGGAGGGTTCCATCCCAAATCCAGCACCCTGAGACTGTACACGAGCCGCAAAGAAGGAGGCAGAGGACTAGTGAGTGTGAGAACCACTGTCCAGGGACGAAATGTGCTCAGTGCCATAAATACATCAGGGACAAAGCCTCAACAGACAATGTGCTCAGTGAATGTCTCAGACAACAGGGAACGGAGGTTGAAGTGCCAGAGATACCATCATGGGAGGACAAGCCCCTACATGGGATGTACCACCAGCAAATAACCGAAGTGGCTGATATCAGTAAATCCTACCAATGGCTGGAAAAAGCTGGGCTCAAGGACAGCACAGAGGCCCTCATCATGGCCGCCCAGGAACAGGCCCTAAACACCAGAGCAATAGAGGCCCAGATCTACCACACCAGACAAGACCCAAGGTGTAGGTTGTGTAAGGAGGCTCCTGAGACAGTCAGCACATAACAGCAGGGTGCAAGATACTGGCAGGGAAGCGTACATAGAACGACAGAACCAAGTGGCAGGCAAAGGGTACAGAAAAAGCCAGACAGAAGATCCACTGGAAATCCGAGATCAAAGTGGGGAACCCCCCAAAGGTGGTGGAGAATGCCAGAGCTAAGATCCTGTGGGACTTCCAGATCCAGACAGACAGAATGGTAATGGCGAACCAACCAGACATTGTCATAGTGGATAAACAACAGAGGAAAGCCGTTGTGGTAGATGTAGCAATACCAAGCGATTGCAACATCAGGAAAAAGGAGCACGAGAAACTGGAGAAATACCAGGGCCTCAGGGGAGGAACTGGAGAGGGGCCTGGAAGGTGAAGACCACAGTGGTGCCTGTGGTCATCGGGGACCCTCGGGGCAGTAACCCCCAAACGGGAGCAGTGGCTACAACAGATCCCAGGAACAACATCAGACATCTCAGTCCAGAAATGTGCAGTCCTTGGCACAGCCAAGATACTGCGCAGGACCCTCAAGCTCCCAGGCCTCTGGTAGAGGACCCGAGCTCAGAGGATAAGAACCACCCGCGGTGGGTGAGAAAGGAATATATATATATATATATATATATATATATTCATTATATATAACAATCTACAAATTGTTATATATTGGCATATATAACAATGCCAATATTGCAGATTTAAGCAAAAAAAAGATGTATATATATATATATATATATAGTTGTATGAAATATTTATAGCATTTAATATTCTTTTCAACAGTTTCTTTTTTTTTCTGTTATTTCAAAGCTTATTATTGTAGTGGTAGAATTTAGCAGTAAGAGAGTTGCTCTCGTTCTATGTAGGTAAAGCAGTGGGAAAAAAACCTATTCATGTATTAATTTGTGTTCAAACAAAGATATTACTGAACCATCCAACTCAGCAACAGTTCCGTCAGCTCGTGATTGCGATCCTGGGGTAAATAGATTACTTTTCGAATACTGCCCTCTGGTGGAAACAGTGTGTCATTACTTTCACAAAAGAAGAGTCGAGAACTTCATATTAATTTTCATTGAAGTAGGCGGATTTTTTCCTGGTACTTTATATAAAAATAAAATGTTAATGAAAGACTCTCTGGTCTTTCTGATGTTTTCAAAGTGTTTTGATAGTTACTTCAAAACATATGAAATAATCATAAAAAACATTATTAGATGGAAGGAACAAATCCTCTTTTACTATTTAAAATTAGTTTGTTGTAAAAATACATTATAGGTTTCAAATGAGGTGGATTGGTGGTTCTAGTCAACAGCTCATAGTGTCATTCAGTTAATTGTGAATTAACTTCTCAGCTCCCTGAAAAATTGAGTTGTTAGCATGGCATGAGACAGTTAAACAATTTCTTGTTTCTTCATAGTATATATCCTATTTTCATATAGGATATATACTATATACTATATATACTATATATATATATATAGTATATATCCTATTTTCATAGGATATACTATTTCCATAGTATATATACTATTTTTTTAAAACTCAAAATCTTCTTCCATATTATCATAAATGGTGTGTGGAATTTCGCAGAAAGAGATTAATTTAAGACAATTTCAAATAATGCTGAAACAGCAAAATGCGAAAAAGGTGAAAAGCTGTGAATAAATTGTATATAGTAACTGTATATTATTCAGAAATAGAAAATATTTTAATTTTCTGAAAAGGAACTTCACTTCTATTTCACCTAAAGCTTTCTTAAAAGGCAGTTTTAAGAACTGCCTAGATGTCTAGAGGACATCTAGACAGTTAAAGAACCAAAATAACTCCAAATATAAATGGGATGAAAGTCAAGCTAAAATATATATATATAGTTTGAAACATAAAAGTCTTGCCTAAAACAGACCTTTCAGGTGACTAAGATAAATTGTAATTGATTTTGTTGTTTGTTTATTGTACATTATTTCAAGCCATTATATTCCCAAACATGGTGAGAAAGTTTCTATATTTATGACTTCCCTCCTCTGGAGGCGCCGTTTCACTTCACTATCCGTTCATACAGGCGCGGAAGGCGGAAGCAAACGCGCCATTGTAGCAGATTTGCAACGTGAGAGGAACGTTAAGGCGCTCTGAACCTAGAAAGGGAATTGTTTTTTTTAACGCTTTCATCTCGTTGGTGATTTTGTTGGAGAAATGGCGTACAGAGGACAAGGACAGAAGGTCCAGAAGGTTATGGTGCAGCCAATTGTATCCTTTTGAACATACCGACAGTACACCGTTCAATGAGGTGTTAAGATGGCTTAGCAGCTAGGCTAATTTTTAGCTACGCTCTTGCTGGCAAGTAAATTTGTATTTTGGTACATTTTTTAAATAATCTGCTCGGATTGAGTGTTGTGGGCAGGTACAACGTTTCTAAGTTTGTTTCTAGCTGGTACTGAATGACAATTTTACAGCCCAACAATGGGAAAGACATTGCCGCGTTAAAGTTAGCATCACTTTCAAGCATCTCATAAAAGTCATAACTTAGCAGGAACGTTAATAAGAAAACAGACTTATTTACAATACAGTATTCGGGAATACTTGAGAATGTAATTAAAAAATTATGCAAATTAGTACTGGTGCTTGAAGCAGCAGATGGAAACGTTTTGTTTGTAATCAAGTTACAATTATTACTGGTATAATTTTCATACAGTGGAAAATGTTAAGTACAACATCAAATAATCTTTTTATAGCCATGGTTTTATAATGAGAAAACCCAGATTAATCCAGAGAGTTCTACTATGAAGTCAATTTTGCTGCTCCTGAATGAGCTGGTTTTGAATATATTAAACTTTGCTGAATATCAGGGAGAAAGTGACACATTCCTGATCTTATTACTGGAAATAAATCTGTTAAAAAAAGCCAAAGGAAACTAAAAATTAGATGCCTTTCATTACAGCAAACTTGCTAAATCCATTTAAAGTTTTGGATCTACAAGTGAATAACACATATTCTGTAAAAAAAAAAAAAAAAAAAAAAAAAGACTTTTTATTTTATTTATTACATTTTTTAATCGTCTCAACAATTTTGTCCCTAAAAGTTTGGACACTCCTGATGTTAGTTGAAAAGAGTATTCCAATTGGAGCCAACTAGTTTAAATAAGCTTCTTTATAGGTTCTTTATGGCATGAATTCAGATTATAAAAGTCATCAAACATCCATACTTCAGAAAAAACCTCTGTTTATTTTTTGTCTCTGTTTGAATGCTTGGCAGTAAGCAATAAACGTAAAGTTATGCTGTTCTTTTAAAGGTGAATGAAATGTTTGGTGTGTTGTGGGGGGACTGTTTAAAGTAAATAACTGACAGCCCATAATGAATTAGATTTATGGCCTGCTGTATCCATAGTAATGTGCCATCTCATGTGTTATATGGATGAAACTGGAACATGTTGCAGGCTATAACCAGCCGTGTGACAATAGCTTTATGTACTGGAACCAACAAAACTAGTTTTCTTTCAGTCGAAATAAAAAAAAAAATTCTATAAATTTCTGTCTGCTTACCTTGACTTGATGTTTCAGAACCTCATTTTCAGATACCTGCAAAATGTAAGTAGTTCCCACTTTCTCTTTTAATCCCAAGTAGATTAAAGTTGAGATTGAGAGAGCTTGATTCGGTTTTCCCTCTCATTCCCAGCGTTCCAGAATCCAGGTGTGGCTGTATGAGCAGGTCAACATGCGGATAGAGGGATGCATTATTGTAAGTTCTTCAATATTTCTATCAAAAATTCAGCTTGCAAAATGTTTTTATAAGTTTTAACCAATAATAACCAAGCATAGTAAAAAAAACCTACTAGTTTAGATGTTAGTTTCACAATTCTTGGAACCCTGTTAAAAGACAGCATTAATAATAACTGGTTAGAACAGGTGTAACATTATAGATTTTATGCAATGCTAAATCCCTGCTAAACTTTGTCCCTGTTTTGATTTCAGGGCTTTGATGAGTACATGAACTTGGTTCTGGATGATGCTGAGGAAATCCACATGAAGACCAAGAACAGAAAGCCACTGGGTAATATGACTTAAAGAGCCTAATTTGGATCAGACGAGTAGTGATAGATGTCCCTTTCAATGCTTTTATATCATTCATTCATATAAGGAGTAGCCATAGAAGGGGAAAGAGGAACTCTATTATAGATCTACAGCATTTTGCTAAACATTCCTATCACTTGAACTTTTTTCCTTTTGGTGTGTTTTCACACCTGATAGTCTGGAAGATTTGGTTTGATTGAGGACAAAAATGGCAACATTTGTTACATTTTCAGCTGCTCTTCCACACAGCACTCAGTCAAGCCAACCAAATTGTTTGAAAAACCAAATCCACCAAGAACCACAGAAGGAAACAACACAAAAACCTCTGAAGAAGACACTGAGCACAACTTCCTTCTTCACAAAATGTAAAAACAAAATGGAGTGCTGTTGGATTTTGGCGGTTGTAGAATTTCGCTTTTGTTTTAGATAAAGATCACAAGCCAGTTCTCCTGCTTGCATTAGGCTCATGTTTGTTTCAGTTGTATTTACCCAGAATGCCCTGTTCTAAAATCCTCTTCCTGCTTTTGAACTGCTCTCTGGTCCACTTTCATTCACATGTTAATACTTTATTGATCCCCGAATGGGGTAGGGAGATTTGTTTGCCCCAGCATAGCAACAGAAATTAATAATATAAAACAGTAAATGACAATTAACAGTGATAGTCTTAAAGACGCATCACTCAGAATACTACTAAAAATATATTTAACATTTAAAATGTGCAGCTCTCGAGACTATTATAAAGTCTAAGTCTCAGGCAGAAGACTTGCTTTAGTTTTCCTTTGCACATCTGGGCTATTGCAGCGTTTGGCAATATCTGCTCTTCATAGTGTGTGTATAAAAAGTAAACAGACTTTATTTGTTTTCTATTTTGCATCTGATCTGTCTCCATGTGGCTTTTCTAAATCCTTATTTGTTGGCTTGTCTTCCAGGGAGGGTCATGTTGAAAGGAGACAACATTACGCTGCTGCAGAGCGTGTCCAACTAGAAGAGGAGATGTCTACAGTTCTAGACTTTTCTAGAATTATGTTTTCCTTTTCTTTATGGTCTCTTGTGTTTTGTTTGTATGGCATAAATATTGTAATTGTTTCTTTCAACCACATGGTCCCATTTTGAAAATAAAATTTTCTTTTTCCTAGATTTGTACATCTGTGAGTTCTCTCATATAGGTCATTGAGTTGAATGAGCAATCATTTTTAGTTAAATGCAGTTGTGTCATGGTAATAGAAATTAAAGCTATTTGGCAAGTGGTTAATCGTTTAATAACCAAATAGTAATACAAATGTACAAAAACAAATATTTTTATATATGTGTTTATTTTTTTTAAATTAATTTTACATTCGCTCACCTCTTCGGGCACATCCCAGCAACATTTGTTGGAAAAAGGTTGTCCTTGCTGTCTGCTATTCAAATGAATGAACGGAATGACGTAAAAAGTCAGTACGTACTCGACGTGTCCCTGCTTTACTGACTGGGAAGCCCTTAGTGTGGAACTGCCAACGCCCGGTGTTGAGACCCAAATAGAGAATACGGTACGAAAAATTAAAAATACCCACATATAGTGATTACGGTATGTTCTTAATATTTTTCGTTATCTTTTCAGTGTATCGGAGTTATGTAGCATGTGGTGTTTGTTATAACGGGAATATGGCTGCTAATTATTGCAATTCAGAAACAGCATCCGCTAGAGTTAGCTGCAATTGTTAGCCTACAAGCTAATGGGAGGACAGCAGTCAGCTAGCAAAGCCAGTAGGCAGACTACGTTATTGGACCGGAACGTAAAGTCATCCTTTTCGTTCTTCCAAGTTATTTACTGTATAACATATTGTCATTTAGGCTATGCACGTATTAGTGTCTTGGCTTAAAATAAAGCAATACATTTCTAGTTGTTAGCTATGGGTTAGATGGTTACGGAGGTAAAACAAACCTTAGTCGTATGTTTATATTTAAACAAGATACGGTCCAACATGAAAAACGGTTAACATTTAGATACCCAAAAGTTACCAACCATTCCTTGTTGTTCATATGAAAATGCATCGCGAGATGGCGATTTAAAGAACCGGCAGGAAATAGGCCACAGAGGCCGGGATGTGGTCGGAGTGTAACAGCTGAGGCTAGTAGCTGCCAGCTTTCGGTTCTTTTATTGTTGGAACTTCAGGCCAGATGTTAAAATTCTGTTGTTTGCGTATATAACCTCTCGAAGTTGATGCTGGTGCATTTAGAATAAGAGGTGAAGCGCCGTTTTGAATGCTACGGTTGCAGTCGATGTAAACTGCGTATTTTTAGTTCAGCAGTCTGCTTTTTGATCAAAAGGAGACTGCTTTTTAAGTGCAAATTACGACACGGTGCTTTTTGTATTTTTATTATAATCTCGGACGTGTTTTTATATTATGGCAGGTTTTCTTTCTCGGTCTCATGTATTGGGGAAATACTGCTACATCAGAATGAACCTTCCCGCTGTTTTAACAGGCCTGCCCTAAAAATGCCTACTGGCCTACTAACACCAATGCTAGGATTAAGTCTAAAAGCGTTTACAACTGCAGCCACCCTCTGTCAGCCACTGCCATCGGCTTTGCCTGCTTTAGAACAGTTTGACATATTTAGAGTGTGGCGGATTTTGAGATTTTTCCTCAATACTTGCCTCATGGAGGACATGTTAGATAACGGTTCTGTTTGGAAATGGAGACTAGATGATAATTTTCTTTCCTAGAGCTGCTGGTGTTTTAGTTGGTGCCAAAGGCACATTTATTCTTTAGAGCTGTGGTTTTAGATTCATAGAAATCAGATGACCGAGAACCCATTTTTGCTGAGTACTGAGTTGTGATGATATTTTAGTTGCTACTGTTTGGGTCAAATCCTATTTCACCTGTCTTATGAAATACAACTTTTTTTAGGGGTAGACTTCAAAAGTGTCTGAGTAACACTTGCACATTCTCTATTGTGTTTTAAAATGTATTTTATATAAGAGTTTTGAGGCCAGATTCTGAGGTTTGTCTTTGTAAACTGTTACATTCTCCCTTTATGATCTATATTATAATAAGACATGAAATAGAATTCAAAATGTTTTTTCCCCTAGCTTTCCAGATGTGATTAGTCATCAAATATATCAGCACAGGCATCGTTACACTGTTGTGAAATAGAGGTTCTTTATGTTTGAAATATAAACAGATTAATTAGAGTTCACATTCTTAACTGGCTTTAGATTATATGAGTGTGGTTAGCTATTCAACAGCCGTCTGATTGTTTTCCACAGAGAATGTAGAAGCTTAGCTTAAAATAAAGGCTGCCAACATTTATGAATGGATTCCATGCTTTGCTTAGCCAGGCTAACCAAGAGTCTGAATAAATGACTAGAAAGTCTCCTTAGAAAACAGGTTTCTTTTAAATTAAAAGTTTTTATGCTCCTGTATTTTTTCTAACTTCATTTGAAATACCACGTTGACACTAAAACCAGAGAATTGGATCTCTGTCACTCAGTAAAGGCAAAATGTTGACATATTTAGAGTCAAAAAACCTGATCGGAGGGATGCTCTGATCAGGTTTTTTGCTGCCGATTCTGATAATCTATGAGGGGCGATTCCACGTAATCCAATCCACGTGATCATTGCAAATCACGTGAATTGGCTGCTAATTTTTTGCGTTGGACATAAACATCCAAAATATTTGCAGTCAAAAAGAGAAATGAAAAACCTGCAAACAGTAAAATAATATTTAACACTAAGGCTCTTTGTACCATAAATTATACATGACTCAAATAAATCTGCCTATCAAAATAAACAATTCGAGTTACTAAACTTTCTGAGAGCACGGCTAGCTGATTAATGCTGGTTCTGGTTGGTTGTTTCTGACTGAGCTGAGTAGTTGTGCAGATTGTCTGGAAGAGACAGAGGAGATCGATTATTTTTCGTTTGTTCATAAATTATCTCATGTCAGGACATGGCAAAAGTTTTAATATGTTGAACCAGTTTTTTTGCTGATGTTTTAAGTTACATGTTGCAGCTTTAAGCAGACGTTCGGTAAGAGAGTTCACTGTCTGGTGGAGGTTGAATGGCGCTACGTCTGTGAAATATTATATTATCTACTACCAGTGGACCAAGAGTGAGAGCAGAACCAGCGTCTTACACCGGTAACTGGTAGCTAGTTTAATTTTAAATAATTTTTTGGGTTATTTGTTTTGCTTTCTGACCATCACTCTCTTCTAGGTGAATGTTGGTAGTTGTGCGCTGCTTTTTTTTTTCTTCCTGCATTGAGCCTCGATATAGCCAAACTACGTCAAGTGCTTTGTTTTTTAAATGTCATACTAGACTCGTTATGTTGATGCATTTGGACGTGCTTCACCAACGAGATAATTTTCTGTCGCAACACGCAAATTTCCCTATTGATGCTGAGCATTAAAAGTTCCTCACTACATTGTTAAGCATTTGTTGCCGCATGCTTGCGCAGTGTGAAGGAAAGAGGAGATAAGGTGCACAGGCAGGCTGCGAAGTGAGATACATTTGATTGGTTCGTGAGATCGGCAACAAGAGACAGTGTTTGGTGATCACCGATCATACTCTTTTTCACGGAAGTTGACCAATTATGATTGGTGGCCAATTGATCGGCACACCTCTGGTGTTAAGGTGACTTGTAGTGCCTGGTCATTGGAAAACGGATCACAATGACCACTGATCAGGTGATTAAACTCATTAATGGAAATGTCTTGGGTATTTTTATATGCAAAACATGATTACATTCTCTTTGACTCAAAGCATTTTCTACATTTAGTTTTGCTCTAATTTATGTTGCTTACTTTCAGAAAACTGGCTAATGTCTACTTTGACATAAATTAGTTGGTTTTGCTTGGTATTAGTGCAATACTACACAACAGGAGTAGAGGAAAACCTGTCCTCCAGTAAGAATACTGTATCAGCATAGCAAGCATAGAAAGTACTGTCTGGTGCGGGATCGTCTGATTAAAATTAGATGTGAATATGTCTTTCCCTAGCTGGAAAATGAAAAGCTTTTTTTCACAAATTAAATGTGATAGAAACCAACGGTATTTTGACTGATTAAGCAAACATGAACATTTTTGGAGGGAACCCATACACAGGAAGAATGCCACTCAGTGTTCCCCATGTGCATGCACTGTTTTCATGCATTAATGCTGACAATTAGTCCACTATGCAGCCTTAGTCAATAGAAGATCTCACCTAAGATGAGTAGAAATCTATGAATAAGCTGCTAATATTCTTGATTGAAATTAGGGAATCTATTGAAGCAAAGCCTCATAGCTGAACTTAGTTGATCGGTACCAAGAACAAATGGATATACATTACCATGTGACTTTTTTTTCCATCACATTGAAAAGTTGCTCATGTACTAATATGTGCTGGTGATTACAGCATGTGTGGGCTGCTGTGTGATTATCAAAATAGAATGATCATGTAGTAAATTATTCTGACACATACAGGCATGCCAATCGATTGGCCACCAACCATGATTGGTAAATTTCCGTGAAACGGTATGATCGTTGATCACAGTTTCTTATTGCTGATCACAAGAAACGATCACCTGCATCTCATACTTCGCAGGTCTGCAGAGGCCCAGTGTGCAAATAACCCGAAAAAAAATTTAAAATAATAGTGCTAGCGGTAGAAGATCCTGGGTTCTGCTCTCGTTGTTGGACCGCTGCCACGCGATAGTGGCATGTTCAGTTTCATGTACAACCTCCACCAGACAGCAAACTCTCACATTGAACGACTGCTTAAACGTTTGCTTAAATCTGCAGACTGTTACTTAGGGGAAAAATATATATATATATGTATGTATATAATTAAGATTATATATATATATATGTATGTATATAATTTATTTTTTTTATATTACAAATGTATTTAAACTTTTGCTGTCCTAACATGAGACAGAAAAGCTCTGGAAAAAAAAAAAACAAAAAAAAAAACGGTCTCCCTGTGTTCTACTGAATTACTCTGCTCAGTTAGAAACAACCAATCAGAGTCAGCACCAAACAATTAGCCATACTCTCAGGAAGTTTTGATTTAATAAGCTAGGTTTGTTTATTGTGATGCAACCTGTATTTGACTTTGAATTAATGTTACCTTTTTTTACCTAAGATTATTTGATATATGCAGTGTTGTGAGATTTAGTTCATTAATGTATAATTTATGGTACAGAGAGCCTTACTGTTAAATATATTTTCACTGATTGCAGGTTTTTCAGTCGTAGTTTTGACTGAATAGCTGCTGTATTGTGCCTGCAAGTATTTTTGAATCTTTTTTTGTCTTAATCTGGTGAATTTATTGCCAGATTATTTTTCCAGTTTGCCAGATATTTATTCCTAAAAGTGAAAAATTAACAGCCAGTCCAGGTGATTGGCAGTGACCAGTATCAGCATCGGCAGCAAAAAACCTGATCGAAGCATCCCTAGTATCACATTATTTGCTCACATACTGCTTCCAGAACAACACGTCATTTTTATTATTGTTTCTCTAAAGTTCATTTATTAGTTTGAACAAAACCAAAGAATTGGTCAGAAATGTCCGATTACATCTTAATAAAGTTTATTGCATTTTTCAATGTTTTTATTGCAAACAATATTTGTCTAGAGAACCTTCAGTCCAGTTCTAATTTGACAGATATCCTTTCACAACAGCTTTACCCAATCAGGAGGCAGTTTTCATATGTTTAGCATCTAGAACTAGTTGTTAGCAGCTGAGACTCTTTGTAAGGGGGGCGTTTTGTTCATGGACCGTCCCTCAGTGGTTCCCTGCCCCCACGTAGTGCTGCAGTGGAGCTCAGCTCTGCTGCGGCTTAATGGTGACATGCTGTAATTTGTGGAGCAGAAACAGAGATTCTGTGGTTCGCTACCGAATGATCCTTAAACAGAGTGATTATATAAGGCTTAGTTGGCTTCCATCTTGCTGTTTCACAGTCGCTGCATTAAGGCATTGGAGCAGATGCCAGACCTGCATTTAGGTTTCAGCATCTCTGAACTGACTCAAAATATGGGCAGGGATTTATTTTTTTTCTGTCTGTTGTTGTTGCTCGCTGTTACAACAGGATAATGAAAACTAGAGTAAAACAGTTTCCATTATCTGATATTTATTGAATGATAATTCAGAAGTTAAAGCTGCTCATTTTAAGGTTTGTATGTTTTGCACTTATGAAGCAATCCAGTTCTGCTTTATGCTGTGGAGAAGACGTGTGGGGAAGCAATTATTTTTTATTTTTTTGGTTTTTGGCATTTCAAAGAAAGACAGTCGTGAGGCATTATATCTGTGTTTTTTAAAGTGCTCGTGATTTTAATGGAACGCTCAGAAGGAGCACGACAAATGTCATGATTGGTCAGCGGGGAAGCAGTCAGTCCATTACAAAAAAAAGCCTTGTAAAGGAGCAAACGAGGTTAGTCCGACCCCACCAAAGGCACAGAGTAAAAAACTTTTGCCAGCAGCCATTGCTTATTACCGCTGGAGGGTTAAAAGTTTTGTTTAATAGCAGCAGCTTGCTCTCATGCAAGTAAAAGGAGGAGTAACTGTTATCATTTGTGTTTGTAAAAGAAAGCTAGGGTGCACCGATTGCAGTTTTCTAATCACCAGTCTGATAGAGTTTGGCCTGCTTGTTTCTGCACTAAATATAGAAAAAGTTGCAAAGTTGGCAACATTAAGCTGACCATTGTGAAAGTTAGGCCTCCCTCAGAGCCTTATGGTGGTATAAAAGATTGGTAGAGAGGATTGGTTTCACTTGTAAGCATCGACCGATTTATCAATCTTCTAAAATGAAGGAAATTGGCTGATCAATCTGTACACCTCTTAAAACCTCCACTCTCTACGGCCAAATCCCTGAGAAAAACATTGTGTATATGTGTACAAGGTCTTAGTTTGAAGCTTTATTCCTTTTTATTTCCTCCAAATGTGAATTTGTTAATCACTGTACTTCAATTTTGAATCTAATTCTAAGTGGATTAAAAGACATTGAATTACTGGATGGTGAAGTAATTTTTAATTTTAAATGGACATTCAATTCAAATGGAGATACAAAGTGATACATGAGAGGTCAATATGAGTTGGAGTTTGTATCTTTTAGAATACAAACTCCAACTTTGGATTTTGTGTTAAATTTCTGAGTTCCAAAAAAAAAAAAAAAATTGTTTTACCCAGCGTAATGTAAAGATTTCTGATTTTCTCTGCAGGTCTTGAATGAGTAGAATAGACTGTAAACCACAGCTATGCAGACCATCAAGTGTGTTGTAGTCGGTGACGGTGCTGTGGGTAAAACCTGCCTGCTCATCTCCTACACTACAAACAAGTTTCCCTCCGAATATGTACCTACGGTATGTATGCCAACAGACACACAAGGCAACACTGGAATCACTTTGTTACTGCTGACTTCTTCCAAATTGTTTTCTGGATCTTTTTGGTGCCAAACATTAATGTACTTAATTGTGGTGTGATTTAGAAATCTCTAACTGGGATCCATATTCATTGTGATATAAAAGTGCAAACAGGTGTATATATTTATATTTAGCTTCTATTTATAGGATCAGCAAACCATATCAAGTTGAATGTGTTATTGAGCCTAACGAGGCTTTATTTTGTGTGTTCCAGGTGTTTGACAATTATGCTGTAACTGTAATGATCGGTGGGGAACCCTATACTTTGGGATTGTTTGACACAGCAGGTATGGCTTTGGTTTTGCCTCGTGTTTCATTTTCTAATGTGAAATAAATGAGATATGAAGCCACCAAATGGGAATCACATTTGAGTGTGCAGTCCAAATAAATAAACCTGCTTAAAATGGAAAGGGGCTTTTTCAAAGCTCATCCACAAATCCACAAGCAGACTTGTGTAAATGTCTAGTGGATGTGTTTTTTTTGGTTACAGGTCAAGAAGACTACGACAGGTTACGTCCTTTGAGTTATCCCCAGACAGATGTCTTCCTCGTCTGTTTTTCAGTCGTGTCCCCTTCCTCCTTTGAAAATGTCAAAGAAAAGGTAACTATCTGTAAAGATATAAAAAAAATAAATTGACTTAATGTTTGGAATAAATTCTCAGGTGTATTCTCAGCAATTTTGTTACTATATTTAGCAACTTTTCAGACAGAAAAAGTGATGTAGACCAAAATCAGAATCTGCAAATTAGGGTTTTTAAAGATCAGTGTATTCTCAGATGGTGCAGTGTCCAGGACACTGCATTTGGTTCACCCACATTTGTAGAGTTGACAAAGAAGTATCTACTTTGGGTTAATATTTAATATGAGACGATTCATAAGCATTTTGGGGATGTTTCATAACATCTTTGACGACCAAGAATTTTCACTTACCATCTATGTTTTCTGTACAAAGATATGTAAACTGTAGTTACATATCTCCAATTAATATCCTCTAGAGACTGCTTGTGATTAATTGAGTTTGGTCGCTGTCATATGTCATCAGAGTCAAATGGTCCAAACATGGATCAGAACCAGACCCAGTGGAATATAAAAGACAAATTGAATTATTGGTGAAATTTGAGTGTTATTATTGGTTCCTATTTTCCAAGAAAGCTTCTTCATTAGTAAGAAAATAAATCGACATGCAATGGCAGGTGCAGGCATTTAATGTGTTGAATTTCTTATTTTAAGAATTTTGATTAATTACTGTTATGTAAATTCCAGTTATTATTTAAACCCCCCAAAACTGTGTTTTGTTGGAATTGTTAGTTTTACTGTTTTTCTCCTGTTTTTCAATGAAAGTATCAATAAATGTCAACAAATTAAAAAAAAAAATGATTAAATGCAGTTACTGTGTGGAGTTTAGTGATATGAATCACCCTTATTTATGTGTCTGGTGTCTGAAAGAAAAGTATTACAAATTCAGTAACAGCCATACCCAAAAACAGAAGTAATAAGTCATTCACAACATCACTGTTGTGAAAAGTCTTATTGTGATAAGACTTTAAAGTCTGTATTGCCACCCTGACAGAAGGCAATACAGGGGGTTTCCATTGTTGAATGGGTGGAGTTGATCCCACCATTTGTCAGAAACAGTAGATAATGTTTTGGACACCTTTCAGCAACAACTACAGTATAAACACTTGGTGTCAATATGTCAGCATTGTCTTGCTATAGAACCTTGCTTCTTGTTGTTTTAACACTGAGTGTGTTTCCACAGTGGGTTCCTGAAATTACCCACCACTGTCCAAAGACGCCCTTCCTTCTAGTCGGGACGCAGATCGACTTGAGGGACGACCCATCCACTATAGAGAAGCTGGCCAAGAACAAGCAGAAGCCCATCACCCCAGAGACGGCAGAGAAGCTGGCAAGAGACCTCAAGGCAGTTAAATATGTGGAGTGCTCAGCTCTCACACAGGTAACCTCTACACAGAAACACACTTAATGTACCGTCACACACTGCTAGTTTGGCTGAGCTGAAATATCAAAGGCAAGAAGAAAGAAAGTGGAGGAAAGAGGAATATGTTCACTCCCACACCCTGCATGCTTAGTGGATGGGTTTGTTCTGCATGCCAGGGTACAAAGGTCAAATGCTGACCTCATTAAGTAGGGCTGGACAATAAATCAATAATGTATAGTTTCAGCCTCATAACTATTTAAAAATAATAATAAAAAATCTCAGAGAACAAACTGGATGAAAGAGGAAAGATTACGTTGCTATTTTGGCTGTAAGTCAAAAAAAACTTGAATTTAGAAAGTCCGGATTATTTGGTGAGGGCCGCATCGATATCTGACGCAGAACAAAAAAAGCGAACTCTGGTTTGAATGCATATGTGAACGCCAAGCATGTAGGAGACTGCTCCAAAAGCTGGAAGTGGACTGCCGCACAGGGCATTCTGGGTAAATACAGCCAAAGCCCAGTCCTAGTGGGAGAAATGGCTTCAAGTCTTTTACCACAGAGTCCATTGGACTATTGGGCTTTAAAACACCCAGAGTTAAATTTGGTTGTTTGTTGTGAGAAAAATGAAGACTCCTCTGAAACATCTTTGCTTTTCTGACTGCTTAGTTTCTCTTGTTATCACATGTCACTAACAGGGAGGCAGAAATACTGGTTTATTCTAGAAGCGATCTGTACAGCAGAGTGGACACGCCATAAGGCGTGTCCTCATTGGACAGTCAGCAGGTCCAGAGAGCCGTCTCTCTTGGACTGCAGGACTCCAGAAGGAAGGGAACACACATGACCTCACATGGCCAGAGAACAATAGTGTTGATGAAGCCAAGGCGTAGCTTCCACTTCTGTGCTCCACTACTTCCTTCCTCCTCTATTTGACATAATGCTTACATGGCTGCTAATGTCACTTCCTGTTTCCTGTTGCTAATCTCAGCCCTCACCCAGCTGCATGTGATCCTCCATCTTCTCCATCTGACCCAACAGCTTTCTTCCCACTGTTTTCATTCACTTCCCTCCTCACTCTGCCATGTTCCTCTCATCCATCCTGATGCCCTGGTTACTAACAATTATTTTCTGTCCTCTTCTGTCATTGTAGCGAGGACTGAAGAATGTTTTTGATGAAGCTATCCTAGCTGCCCTAGAGCCACCTGAGACTCAGAGAAAGAGGAAGTGCTGTGTGTTTTAATCTCTCTGGGCAACGGCTCTCATCTCTTCCTCTTCTGGTTGCCGTTAGTTACCTCCTCTCTACATTCCTCATCCCGCCTTCTCTCTCTTCCATTGTTCATCATGTTTTCTCAGATGGTGCAGCGTTGCTAATGTTTGTTCGTCGGCATGTTGAGCTGACGTTGGCCCTTTCCTTGTTTGTTAGCTTGAGCTTTTACGTCAGTTGGTTCTAATTAAGGTCAGAAGGATGACTTGTTGGGTCAGAATGGAACAGGAAGCAACACTTTCTGTTTCTAACTGAGTTGTTCTGAGAAGTCAGCTGGCGATGGGACGGTTCTGAACTCAGAGGTCACAGCAACAGCAAAACTCTTGTGTGGAGGTTGTTACTGGCAAAAGAAGACCTTACGTTAACTTTTTCACCATCAGTAAATTTCCAACAATACTTTTTAAAAATTTTCAGCCATTTGAAAGTATTGGTTTAGGAAATGTTAAAATTTTAAATAACTTCCACAATTCCGCAAAAATGTTTTCTTGCTCCCTTAAGGTGGTTTTTTGCTGTTCTGAAAAGTTAGTATTAGAGTTAATGCACTGAAGTGGAGATGAAGAGATATGTACAGGAAACGTTCTGATATAGCAAACAGTTGCCTCACCTGACCGATGAACTGTTTCCTCTTAGACTCATTAGAAATGTTTCTTTCTCTACGCCACCAACACTAGCTGACATAACAGAACAAGTCCTACTTACCTGATAGCAACATGTTCCTGAAAACCTCTGCATTTTTTCTGATGTGTGATCCATTCTAGTTTCTACTTTCTATTTGCACGTCAACATGTGACTTAACTTTACATTTTGATTTGTTCGCTCCGAACCGGTAAATAAATAGAAACAGAAACCTAATTCAGATGATCTTTTTCTTTCTTTGTGGCATTTCAAAACTTGGCTCAAAATTTCCTTGACAGTTGGATGTAAACATCCAACATGTCATTATGACATGTTCATAATGAAACCGAAGCAAGAGTGTTGCTGTAAGGAAGCCTGTGGTTCACTCAGGCTTCCAGAGAGAATGCAGACTTTAAGCAGATGACAGGAAAGTTTCTAAACTTTGAATCTCTGTTATGAAACAAGCTGGATTTGGAAATCTTGGAATCGTTTAGGAAATCTTTTCCTAATATTATTGATTAAATGGAAAGGCTGGGAAAAGAGGTTTTGAATGTTGGCTTCAATTTTTTGTAGTTCAGGAAGAGAAATAAATCATAGTGAGCTAAACTCTGTCAACATGTCCAAGCTTCACAAAAACACAATATTGCAGTTTCACCCTAAAGGTTTCACGAACAGAACATGAAGTCTGGTTGCAGAACTAAACTTTAAACTCAACACTTGGCGTTCTGATAGTGTTGTGTGCAGTTTGAAAAGTACTTTGGATAAATGAACTTGTTCTCTAGAGCTTCTTTCTCGCTCTTTCTGGGCGATCAAACCTCACAGGCCTGAGCTTCTGATGTCAGATCAAACACACACAGTCACCATGTTAACTTAGCTCAGCACTATCGGTTCTATACAAAACACTTCTTCTTTTTTTTTTTTTTCTTTCTTTAAATGTCGTATTTTTACTGATTCAGGAGTTATTCTGTTTCCTCCACTTGCTTGTCTCACTGTCTCTTATCCTAGCAGCAGTCAGATCAGCATGCCTCTCTCACACTTCTGAGTTGATCAAATGATTTGCATAAATGATAGTTTTTCTTTTCTTTTTCCCCAAACTCCCTGGTTTTGCTAAGTTAGTGTCTTGCAAAAGTATATGCAACCCCTGTTTATTATTATTATTTTTTAAAACTTTTTATACCATTACAACCACAAACTTAAATGCATTTATTAGGATTTTATGTGATGGACCATCAGAGTAGAGTGTGGTTATGAGCTGTATTTTACCAAACTGACCCAGAGTACAGGTTATAGCTACAGCTCTTTATTTGTCTCAACTGAAAATGATGCCAACTCAAGTTTTCCAGTGTTTCCTCAGATTCTGAATATGATTTCTGACTGGACCTTGACAGGGCTATTCTAATGAATGAATAGACTTTGGTCTCAAGCATTTCATTTCAGCTCCAGCTGAATGTTTCGGGTGGTCTTACAGGGAGTCTGTTGAAGCTTCTGTCAGCTTTTCTTCCTGGAATACTGGAATATTTAGCTTCATCCACCTGAACGCTGCCAACCAACTTCCACATGGCAACAGCGTCCTATTTTCCCTTCATACACACACAGTGTTTCATAGAAGGCATAAATGTTCATCTGATGTCACGATATGATTTCGATTCAATTTAATTCACAAATCTGCATTATGTGTCCATCTGACATAATTATTTCTAACTGGAAAAAAAAAATATGAATGGTAAAACAAGAAAATCAAACCATGCATAGGCATGCCTGAAATTCAAGTTGAGCCATATTTATATATATTCTAAAATTATGTGTCCCATACTTCATTGACTGCAGCCAGACTTGTGACAATTCACAGCATTGTTTCTAACATTCTGACCAGAACCAGATCCCATCTGGACTGTACCGGGCTGAACTCTTTGAACACTCTTGGTGGTGCAGAGTCCTTTTTAAATCATGATGTTGTCCTGGCATTTCTTGATTGCAATACTATTAAATAGTGACACTTCACTAATCGGTGACTAATTATTGACGATGTTGCATTCTACAATAAATTAACTAATTGCAATAACACTTGCATTCCTGCTACACAGTAACAAGTATTTGGACAGAACTTTCTTTTCATGCCAACATCAACATTCTGCTTTGTGTTGGTCTATCACTTAAAATCTAAACGTTTATGGTAAAATAAGCAGCAGCAGGTATGTGAAGACTCGTGCACTATAAAGGAAGTTTGACACAGCTTTGCTGTTTAATATTTTCTGCTCCTGTTTAGTTTTGTGTGTGTGTGCTGCTCCTTTACCCCCTGTGTGTGTTTGTGTTCACAGAAAGGCCTAAAGAATGTGTTTGATGAGGCGATATTGGCCGCACTGGAGCCCCCAGAGCCTAAGAAGAAACGCAAATGTGTGCTCTTATGAAAGATCCCTACTTTTCTCAAAGCACACACACACACGTATACAAAGACATGCATCTCACATACACCTGTACAACATCCTCCCCTCATCCCCACATGTGTTCCCTGGCTCTGTTGAGGCTGATTGGCATCATCGTCCTCCAAAGCAGCCCACCAGGTTTCCACCCATTCTCTGCAATAATTCCAAGTTTCACACACAACATGAAGCTATCTTGGCCAGAAACCAGTCTCACACACTCACACACACACTCAGAGCTCATTCTGTCAGATGTGAATCAGCGTACTGCCCCACCTCCACCGGTGAGTGTGGTCATCGTCCGACCACCTCTGTTCTTTCTCAGCACTACCGCTAGACACATAGTGTTGTTTTTCTTTTGATTTGATTTGCCAACCTCCCCCAAACCCCATTGCTCTTCAGTAACACCGGATATTTAACTCCCGTTCCAAATGGACACACACCTAACCACTAGAGGATGTTTAACTGTGGCTGCTGAATCGGCCAGAGTCGCACAGGGCTGAGTTGTCGGTCCCTTTGGAACGAGGCTCGTTTCCCGCAAAGAGCCGAAGGCGTCCAGCACCAACAGCTCTACAGGAATCAGCCTTTTCTTTTTTCTTTTTTTTTTTTTTTGTAGAAGCAGAGAACTTTTAAACAGTGTTAGCAGAACAAGTGGTGTGTTGTTCATGCGTCGCCAGGGACCAAGGGAGGATAAGGCAGGACACCGTTAGAACATCATCACCGCCACACACTTTGAAGTGCTGCAGCAGACGTCCTGATGAACGGAGCGTTGCGTTTTAGACAGCTGATCACCAGATTTCTTTGCCGAGTCAGAGTTTGGTGCCTTCCTTGTAGTCTTCAGATATGAGGTGTGTGTTTTAGCCCATTCAAACTGTGTGGTGGTGGTGTGTGTAGCTGAGCCTTGGTCTCTGTTCTATATGATAGGTTTAACAGATGTAATTATAATGTAAGCTGGCACACAAAGTTGATGTAGGCTCCAGGTGTTTTTACCAAAACCTTTTTTTTCTTCGTTATTTCTGTTTGTGTTGTTTTTTTATGATATTATTATTATTATTATATATATAAATATATAAAAAGGTTACTTTCACTCCTTTCACATTTAGGGGTTGGAACTCATCTGAACTCTCACCTGCCAGTTTTACCAAGAAAACATCTGAGCTTAGCTTGGCCAGAGTGACTGGTAAAGATCCTAAATGACTGACTGACTTTTTTTTTTTTTACTGGTGGATTAGAGTTGGGTTGATCTCCAGCCCAAGTCATTATAATTATTATAACCCGCTGTTGTTTTTGGTGCAGAACCAAATGCTTTGTCTAAAGTTTGTTCTTTGTATATGCATTCTTTTCAGAAATATTAAACTTATACCTTAATTGCCTTTACCATGGGTCCCTTGTCTTTCTTTTGTGTTGAGGATCCATGAAAGAAAATTAGTTTAAAAAAAAAAAAAAAGATTTGTCATGAGTCAGGAACTGTTTGCTTCTGGGACCACATTACTGTCCTAGAAGTTATTTCTAGAAGAGTTACAAAACTAGAACAATGATTTGATCATGTTAAATCTGCTCTACAGAGATTGGACCTTGTCTAGGGTGTAATTATGAAAAAAAAAAATGTATATATATAGATATATATTTGATGTAAGCAAAACCTTTATTTCTTCCTTACAGCTTTGATGAGCCTGTCATGCTGATGTCATCCAGAAGGTGGCAGTGCCCACTTAGCTTTCATTTTGCTACATGAGAGAAACCGATTTTAACAGATAAAGGTTTAATTTGTTTTGTAACACGTCTATGAAGCACTAAGAAATTGACAGGTTGGGCCACTATGCAGACATTTGAAGCTCCAACTTTGCCAAGTTAACCACCTTGAAATCAAATTGACACTGCATTTTGTAATTGCTATTGTTTCTGTCATTTGAAAATTGAAATATGTAAATGTGACAAAAACATTTGTGCAACATGATGTTAAAAGCAAAATCAAAAAAGGCTGACTTAGTCTGTCCAACAGCTGATCATTTGGTTCAGCTGTGGGGAAACATCTAAAACATGCAGGACAATGGGCCTCTCTGAAACATCCAGTCTATCAAGAGTTCAGTCATCATCTCACCTCATGCTAAATATATTACACTAATTTATAAACTAAACAAAATCCTCCTTCGACTAGAGTTTAATTATGGTTACCAAAAAGCATGATGCATTCCTGCCACCAAGCTCTTCTATCCTCCCATCATTACCTGTTTTAATTACATCTGAACTCTTCATAAGACACTTGAAGGAAGAAACAAGAAGTTGTACTAAATACTGAGTTCTATTTTTCTACTGAATCAAATACTAATTTCATTATGCATTAAAATGCAAATGAATTATTTAATAATTATACAATGTGATAATAGGGATTTGTTACTGACAGGTGAAGCGTTCCAACAAAGAAAAACGACGGGCCTTTTGTCCAGCAGTTCCAGTCCTGGCCCTCCTGGTTGTTTGAGCAGAAACAGTCGCCAGCAGTTTGTGGATGTAACGCTGAGAGATAGAGATCACCCTCTTGCATTTTATATAGATGTCCTCGGATCCATATCACTGAGGCCTGGACCCATCCCAGCCTCAGTGACCCGTTTCGCCCAGCTGGGAGGCTCCCTCGGCTCCCTCGGCTCCCTCATCCACCCCTGTGAGGCGTTCACGCATTCCCTGCGTTTCTGGAGTGCTGTCTGTCAGCGCCTCCTTCCACTAAAGAGCCGCTGACAGCCATTAATTATGGCACAGCGTGAACGAAGGCCATTCCTCTTTGCTGAAATATTAGTGCTCATACACAGATGCTTCTGCGTTCGGCCGCAGAGCAATGCCACCTGGCCTCTGTCGGTCTTCATCGAGTTTGACGAATGAGTGTAAGTGTTTTTTTTGGTTTTCTTTCTGTTCTCGAGTCATTTTATCGCAGTTTGAATGCACACACACACACACACACTATGCTGGCAGGTAGCTGAGGGTTAGGGTGCTACACCCTCTTTTAAGAGACAATTTTATGATGATTTGCACAGATACTGAGTTGTGATGAAAGGTAGGCTGAGGATTTTAACTTTTTATCTGAGCTGGGCAGTAAATCGCTGGTCAGACAGCTCAGATGTTTACAATGTGAGGTCTTCTGTGTGTTTTTGTCTATGTAACCATGGAAATAAATCTGTATTTCTGGCTAAAACTGAGAGACGCCACTTGCCAAGCTACGATGCTTCACAATGTTTTTTTTTACCTCCTCCCAGAATACAATGTGGTTTTAAAGAAGATGTTAACTCAGTGGATTGGAGGTTTAACCATTGTTTTCTTTTTTTAAACCTCACCTTTCATTAATAGTTTAGGAATAAAGTGGCATTATGTGAAGCACCGTCCTCTCTGATGTGTGGGCTTCCTCACCCACACTTATCGGTGGATGGTTGAGAGGTGTACCGATTACCTGAACACTGTTTTCTGCCAAGCAGCTTACTGTACAACTAGTACGCATGCAGCGTCATACAAATTGACTTGCATTGAGTACGCCAGAAGGTGCGGCTGAGTGTGCGGTGACCTTTACTGTCACCAGACGTAAAATTTTTACTTTTGAATCTGCATCGAGGTCACCTCGAGTGCTGCAGAGTGAAGTACATCAGAGTATTTGTGTGTTGGCTTCCCAGGTGGAAAGTTATGCACAGAGTCTGTGGAAGCCTTAACATACCATCCCTATAATGAAGCATGGAGGTCACAGTCCTGTAGTGATCTTGTACAACAGCAGGAACAGAGAAGCTGATCAAAATTGATCAGATAATGGATGGAGCTAAATTCAAAGCAATTCTCGAAGAAGACCTGTTAGAGACTCAAAGTTCTCAACCTCAAAACCAAATGAATCTGGGGCAAGATGTTGAGACCATAGCACCAATCCATCCATCCATCCATCCATCCATCCATCCATCCATCCATCCATCCATCCATCCATCCATCCATCCATCCATCCAGCCAGCCAGCCAGCCAGCCAGCCAGCCAGCCAGCCAGCCAGCCAGCCATTTTCTTACACATTTATCCTCAGTGGATTCAACAGGCGAAAAGCGGTTTTCACTATGGACAGATTGCCAGTCCAGCACAGAATCTATGCTTTAATTTTATAAAACATTTTTCCCCCCATCTCACACTTATGAGCTACTCTAGACTGGTCTAGCATAGTATCTTTGTATCTCAGTATCTTTGGATCAGTAGGATCCAAGGCCAAGAAAGAGCTTCCTGACGTATTCAGATCAGTAATCGGGCTCTGTGATTGGAGAACGTACCTGGCAGCCAGGTGGCCATCCCACCAGGTTAAAGTTGGTCGCTGGAACATTTATTTTGACACGGAAGGTTGCTGTTGCCTCACCGATACATGTAACACACACACACGGTCTAACCTCAGCCTGGTCCAGGTGCTAAGGGAAAGTTTCTGGCAGCTCAGTTGCTGACAGACGCATGCTTGCACAGAAAACATGTGGAGAGGGAAGCACATCGTTCTCCTCCATACCAGCATGCAGAACCGCAGCTACGGCAGCCAAAGCCCCCATCAGCAGCAAGATCTACCATCGGGGGTTGAGTGTGTGGGTGAGAGGACTTGTCACTTTCTCTTCACCTAAATCCTCCCTCCTTCCCTCTCCCCAATCCATTCTTATCTGATCTGTCCACGCTTGTATAAACTGTTGTCTGAAAGGCATCAAATGAGTGTTTGGAATTCAGCTGTATCAAAAATGCTCTAAAGCTGCACAGTTGGGAACAGCCTTTAGTGGTAATGTAATAGTTGTGGGACGCACTGCAGTTGGCAGCATTAAAAAATGCTGCCGGAGCTTTTAGATCTCATTTATTTTACTGTGGATTGTGTTGTTGTTATCACCATAACAAAAAGCTTTTAATGTTTAACAAGGTAACGGCTGAGAGGTGAACAAGCACTAAAACACTGGTGTCATGGTGGTTCTGTGCTCGGGCGTTGGGTTCATTTCACTTTTGCAACCTCCGTAGGCGCTTTACAAGATGTGTAAGGAAGCTCTATTGGATCCAGTTTTTTCTCTATTCTTCTTCTGGCTGTCACCTTCTTACGCAGCCTGGCTCAGTTCTCATCTCCCTTCATTGCTCTGTCTGGAATTTCTCTCATTGAGTTGTGTTTGTCCAGTGGAAATTCGATCAATAAGCACACGGAAGGAGAAGTCTTGAGCGAAGACGATGACTTTCTACTCTGTTTTCGTATTGTAGTTGGTCTGTAGCTTTAAGTGGCTGTCACAGCCTTTTATGTTCCAAAAACCAAAAAGTTCCAACAAAGGCCGTGGGTAGTAACAGGTGATTCAATTTGCACGCACTTCCAACTGTTTTTGAAAAAAAAAAAAAAATTGCATAAAAGGCCACAACAGTGGAGGAAGTGAAGGAAGCTGTTCAGTCTGTTGTCCACGCGTCCAATTATTGAGCAGTTTTCATCCCGTGCTTCCCATTCAAACAAACGTGAAAGTTGTTCTTGCCAGCATTACCACGACTTTTACTAATTCCAGTCAAGCTCATTTGTCTGCAGCAGCAGCTCACCTGGATTGGGTCTCATCCTCAGCAGTGTTTACAAAACCAATCCAGATCTTCTTCCTTCTGACATGCACGTTGATTTAATCAAATTGTTTACTTTGCCTGAATATGTACCGCATGATTTCTTCCACTATGTCATAAACAGAGTTTCTCCTTACGTCAGAGCAGAATTAAAAACGTTCCAAAGTTTGATGCTAACCAGCTTTTTCGTAGGTGAAAGGCTACATGCTGGTAGGGCATTTCCTCCATCGTTACTAATGATTAAACATGTACCTTTTCCATAATGCAATATTTTATTCCATTGTATGCAGTAGATAAACATTAATCTTCATACCTTGTAAAAAGTGTTTGTTGCAAATTCATGAGCAGCTGGTTCTTCACTGTGCTATCATCGCCATCTGATATTAAAGTTTGGTTTGCGTCCTTGTCCGCTTGTTCACCTAATGACTCCAGTGACATTAACTGAATGAAAGCCACAGTGGCTAAGTGTCTGTTCACTGACCAGCTTTCCATTCATTTGACATCCTTGATGGCGGAGTGAGCCACTTTCTGAAGAGCATGACAAAAGGTCAATACTGAGACTGAATTATGCATGTTTACCAATGACAATGCTTCTGAAGAAAATAAATATTACTGTATTTTATGTAACTATATCAGAATAAACAGCTAAACAGAAATGCCTGGTAAACTTTCCAGATTTGTATTTTTTCCAGTTTTTTTCCTCTACTTCATATTTATCTACCACTTCCACCTTTATCACTTAAAATCCCAATAGACTTCATTAAACATAAACACAACTTTAAAAACTTTGTATGTGCAAGGTAACTAAATGCATTGAAGGTTAAGTCATAGGCCTATGAATGTGATTTATTACAAGAAAGAAAGCTTCAATGTGAGAGGATGAATTATTATCTTTGTGCAGAGTTCCGGTTTAACCACCGTTTTAGGTGTCAAGATAAAAAAAAAAATGCGGAGATCCAATAAAGTGTTGTGTGCTCATGTGACGTCATACTGTGGGTTCATCTTGGCGGAATCGAACGGCCGCTCTGTGTCTTACACAACGGAGCAAAAAACAGTGAAGACACAAGAGATGAGCGGGAGTAGAAGGTGGTGTGTGTGTGTGGGTGTGTGGGTGTGTGTGTGTGTGTGTGTGTGGGGGGGGAGGCTAAGAGGGAAAGAATCGCAACTGTCATCACAAACAAGAACCATCTGTCTCATTTGTGTAACTTGTTTTCTTTTAATATGAGAAGTATGCTGGAGAGATCTGGGAGTTTGGGAGAGCGCTGGGAGGGCCAGGCTCTGAGCTAAAGCTGGCCTTCTTCTGGGTTCTCTGGGTGACTGGCATTAATATCCAGGCAACCCACATGGCTAACCCTACAGACTCACTACACACACCGGCCCAGACACAGAGTCGGCCCTAGGATGTTTGCAAACAGGAGTATCAAGCAGGTAAATCAGCTTCAAGATGAATGTCGAGTTAGATTTCTGACATCTTTGCCCGCTTACATCTCATAACTTTACTCACTGCTGAAAAAGTACAGAAAAATAATCAGTGCTGCAATGCATGATGAAAACATGTGTTTGACAATATTTGATATTTTAAGGTAGCTCAGCATTAGAGAGACTGTGAGGATTGAGACTCCGGTCCCATGGACATCCAACCGGGATTAGGAACATTCTGGAGTGACTATGGACAGTAAGGCTCACTATGATTTATATCCCTGTCACATTTATTCTTTAGCTGAATTGAAATAATTTTAATAATTTAGTTGTTGATATTCAGGGGGGGGGGGGCTGCACAGTGGCGCAGTGGGTAGCGCTGTTGCCTTGCAGCAAGAAGGTCCTGGGTTCGATTTCCGGCCCGGGGTCTTTCTGCACGGAGTTTGCATGTTCTCCCTGTGCATGCGTGGGTTCTCCGGCTTCCTCCCACAGTCCAAAAAACATGACTGTCAGGTTAATTGGTCTTCCCAAATTCTCCCTAGGTGTGAGTGTGTGTGTGCATGGTTGTTTGTCCTGTTTGTGTCTCTGTGTTGCCCTGCGACAGACTGGCGACCTGTCCAGGGTGAACCCCGCCTCTCGCCCGGAACGCAGCTGGAGATAGGCACCAGCAACTCCCGACCCCGTTAGGGAGAAGGGTGACGGAAAATGGATGGATGGATGGATATTCAGGGGGCATCAATCAATTTTTAATTTCAATTTGCCAGTATTAGTATTGAAAATTATATATGTAATTGATTTTTAGTTAGATTTTTATTCAAATACAGCACATCCAAATTGATTTACAACCTTCACAATGGCTTCCAGGCCGTGAAGCTCCTCTATGGTGTACAGACTCTTCGTGTCCACTAAGTAGTAAACTGTCACAGTAGGAGATCAGCGGCAGCTTGCCCATACCGTCGAACATTTTTCCATTCTCTGTCTCATACGGGTCAGTCCCAAAAGCAAAAGAAATGTCTTTTTCTCACACTTTAGTAAACACTGCCCATGTATTTTCTTTTTGTTGGTCTCAAAGCCTTGGGTCAGCTTTGGATTGCACTTGCCCATCAAGATGCCATGTTGCAGTTCAGACTTGTGGGTACAATGTGTAGGTCCTTCTGTCAAGGGAGAGAGAAGTGCCATAGCATTTTTCATCTACCGCACTGCACAGTAACAGGTAGGAGAGGGAAGGCGCCGCCTCTCTTGATACGTCACACCAAAACAACGACACGATGGAACATTTGAGCAGTTTTGAAAACCACAACCATTTGTTTTATTTGCACTTTATTAACTCACACATAGACACATAGCAGCAGAGCCTGACTGCCAGTCTCTTGTCTCAGGCACAAACCACAATCTGCATGAGAATTCCCTGACTGACTGTACTCCTGCACATCTCACAGAGGGAGCGTATGGACACATAAGCCAGCAGACATTCCCAATCAGCGTAGCTCTCCGCCACCCACTGCACCCAGGCCATGGCAGTGGTTTAATGAAGGACAGATCCCAGCAATCCCAAAACCACAAATGGCTGGAGTTGCACTCTTTGCAGAGGGGGAATCCAACTGGAACCACTGTAAGTCAAAGATATTGAAAGAGAAAGAGCAAGAAGGCCAGAGTGGGGAGAGCTGGGGGGCAGTATGATATTAATAGGACAGAAAGAGGAACAAAGTTTGTGCCATGTGGTTCGCATTTCACTGTAATCCGTGATCTAGCCCAGTGTTCTGCTCTCCCCTCGAAGCCCCCCGCTCTGCCTCAGTCAAGTGGTCTCTGAAACCCAAGAGGCCAGTTCGGTTCTTCCCAAACCCAGACAGCTGCAGTCCCAGTGCCGCAGAAAACACATCCATCTCCTATTGATATACTGTCTATGCTGATACTGTATACGGCACATAAATAATGTGTATAGGTGTCACAGGGTGCAGGGAAATACCTCGGTGTGTGATGCAGCACACACACGCACACACCTACACACACACACTCAAAATGCTGCACAAAGCAAACTGTGGTCACGTAATAATACAGCTGAAGACACGGGAAATGGACGATTTTATTGAAATATGTGAATGTCTGTCAGCAGTTTGTGTGTGTGTGAGTACTTATTTTTCCTACATTGTAAGGGCCATTTTCCTATCACACACTACATTATGGGGACCCACTGCTCCTTATGGGGCCCAAAGCTAGAGTCCGATAAGAAGAAGTGCTGTGTTTGGGTTCGGGGTCAGGGTTAGGGTGTAGAAATGAATACAAAATGAGTGAAAGTTGATGCAAAGTCTTTGTGAAGGTAAACATACTATATGTGTGCGTGCGTGCGTGTGCGTTTGTGTGAAATGCAATTTCTCATGTTTCTTATGGTTTCCCACTTTTTTCTTTAATATTTAACATATATCATTCATAAACACACTTACCTACACACACAAACACCATATAATCTTTGTTTTATTAAAAAAATGACAACACTGAACTTAAAAACATCATATTTCATTATCAGCATACATTCATAGGCAGTATGGTCTTCTTCAGTGTCTTTACAGATTGACAGTTTATCTCTATGATATAAACACGTTTCAGGGAAGCTTGGCTTTATGGTGGAGGCACAGGAAGTCCTCACAGTGGCATTGATAACTTTGTGTGTGTGAATGAGTGCAATAGATGTACAGAGGGTAAGCGAATATGCGTTTGAATGCTTGTTGTTGTGTGCCGAGGGTTCTATGTGCGCTTGGAGAGAAAGTGCTTCAGTCATGCTCAGAACATGCCCTCTGGATGACCCCTTTGGGTGTGAATATGTGTGTGTTTGTCTTTGGAGAGTTGGCTGGTACATGCATGTTACTCATGTTTGTATGAAACTTAACAATCTGACAGATGGCAACTAATGTCAACATCACTCCGAAAAAACACAAAAGGATATTCAGGAATAATAGCAAGTCATTACAAATCTTTTCTGGTAAATGTTTAGACAGAAGCTTTCAGGTGTCCAGGACATTGGATGCAGGTGTTGTTCTGTGGCGTCGTTTGCTGCGTGTTAGGGGTGTAGCAAGACAGCCGGGTCAGAACAATGGACTACATTGCAAGAATGAGGCAAGATGTTAGCTCATTTTTAGGAAAAACTTGGAATCCCCACTCTTTTATGGCAGCTCCATCAGGCCAAGTTGTGGGTTTTATTGACTTTATTATTGAAGTCAGACTCAGAAAAGAGGGAGAGTGAAAGGAGACGGTTGTAGCTCTCATGCTTTTGCAAAAGAGGACAAGAATCAGATGTTGGTTGGAGGAGCAGCCATGCTGCACAATTTTCCCAGAGCGTTCCTGACACTAGTTGGTCTTTGGTAGTGCAAGTGCTAAATCAGCATTTGATCCATCTGTCCTGCTTAATGGCTGGAGAACACATACTCAGGTTCACAGCCAGAGATTTTCTTGCAACATAGGGCAGTGTGAACCCAACTTTGGTTTGACGCTTACGGGACTCTACAAAGCAGATGCCGACTTCCATCTCTTTCCTATATCTAAATAGATACTAATAAAACGCTTTCTTCAATGCTTTACTAACAAAGCTATGGGCCAGTCTCGTTACAAGTCTTTGTTTTTAAACCTGTTAACAAAACGAGGCAACTCAAGAAGCATTTTTTTTCTTACTTCAAAATAAGAGTCTCAGACAAGTAGCTGTGTTTCCATTATCCATAAAATTGAACACAACTGGGATTATGAAAGTAAATTAATGGAAACAAACCAATAAAAAAAACCGTGGTGTTTGTCAATGAAAAGTGTTTGCACAAGACTGAGGCTTTTTTTGGCTGTATCCAAATTTGTGCACTTCACAAAACTGTAAAAGAAACACTTTTTTTGTATCGTTCGGATCATTCCAGTTTATACTCAGCAGTTTGTACTTTTAGCCAATGCACAGCTGGCTCCACCAGAGCTCTCAAAGCATCACACGGTTCATTAAAAGTTGGTTTTGGTATTCAAACAAGTTGAATTCATAGCTATTCTATAAAATCGGCAACTACAATTTTGCAAAACAAAGTTTATGTAGACGCTCCTGAGTATAAGAGGTTTGTCACTCCGCCTGAATAAGACATCTCCTCTGAGGGCTGAATCATGAATATATTTCTCATCAGTGTGTACATCCGTCACCACCTTCATTTTTAATAACTTATTGTGTGAGCAGACTCATTCATGTGTGATTTTAATTACATTTCCCACTTATTGGAAATTAGTGTTTTCCTACAAACACTAATTATGTTAAAATGAGCAGAATATCAATGCTTGAGAACATTTCTAATGGAAACACAGCTGCAGGTACAGATGGTCTGTCCTTAAGCTCTCACCTTCACATCCAGAAACTTGCCTTATAAACTGACACTAATTTTACCAGATAATACAAACTTTACTCGGGCCAGAAACATTATAGTGTTTTAATATTGCAAGATTTCTTGGCATGACCTCTTGCTACACCTCTACTGTGCATGTATGTATGTTAGATTTCGATACCCATCACCTGCCAGTGCTATGAAACAAACCAGAAGGAGACGAAAGTGGCTTTTTCCTCTCCATTATCATCATTATATTCATCATCCTCATTGGAGGAAGAACCCAGTGGGCTTGTCAACGTCAGCATATTTCAGTGGCCAGTTAGGGAATCGTGCACACTGAGAAACCCACAGAAGATCCACAGAAGGTTCGTGTTTCTCCGTGTTGTGCGGGTGCGTCCTCTGACAGACTCGCTGACTCCCTTTTTTCACATCCAGCTCTCCAAATGAGTCCTGGAAGCAGCAGCAACATCATCAAGCACAGCGGGCAGGCAACCCTCATTCTGATCCCCAACCCCACCTCCACCCTCAACTTTACAGTCGCAGTTCCAAATTTGTCACTTCTTGTCCCAACTTATCTCCTTCTGTGTCCACCATCTGTCAGTCTCCTCAGTCTCAACAAATAAGTTAGAGAATATAAAAATAAAAGGCATCAGTGACAACCCAAATGTGAGCAAGAGGGAGACAGGAAGAGAATGGATGTTCTTTTTTAAAAAAAAAAAATCTGACTCTGTTACTGGTAGTAGCCATTACTACAGCAGGATATATTTGTGTGGTGATGATTGACCCTAAAGAGTCATTGCCCTTTGCTGTTTTAGGAGGGTGTGATGGTTTTAAAGCAGAAGAAGAGGGAGTTTCATAGAGCTCCCTCTGGACCGTCACTGAGGAGCCGTCTACCAACGTGGTCCTCTCTGCAGATTGCATCACCGGCAAGTGTGAATCTCCACCATTTTCCGGCACTGTTTGCATTTCACATAACAGCACCAGTGGAACTTACAACTACACCTGTCCACCACTTCCACTTCCTGTGTCTGGAAGCCTCGGCCGCAGCACATCAGCTCACAGCCATCGATGGCCTTGGACGTTCTGTTGCACTGGCGTCCCACCGTGCCCAACATACCCGGTGTACGTGGGTCATGGTCACAGAAATCTGGACTGGGCTCCAGGTAGACCAGATCTTCATCTGTGTGAGGTTTGAACTGGGAATTGCGAGGCACCAGGACTTTGGTAGATCCCACCTTGCGCTGCTCCACCTCTGTGGCGCCGTCAAATTTCTCCTTGATGATGTTGCCCACCTTGCGGAATGGTGGCATGGCTTTCCAGCAGGTCTTCACCTCACAGGAACCTGACACGCCATGGCATTTGCATTCCACTCGCATATGGGACAAGATGGCCTGGAGAAATATCATAGCCATTGTCATTACTCTTTAACTGAATGTTTAACTCAAGCAACCCCATTTTTCCTTAAGTGGAAGCTTGTTTTGGAAATTTGAGGATTTTTTTGTTGGCAGAAAAGTTTCAATCGACTAGTTACTTCCTGTAGATTTGATAATAACTGTAACTAAACAGGAGGTGAACTAGAAGTAAAACCACACCTTTTAATCTGAAAATCTAAAACTCAATTATCTCAACAATCCTGAGTCTCAATGGCAATTGAAATTAAATTTGAGCAAAGCACTGCAAGTTTATTTGCAGATTTTAGCCACAAGGCAGTTCAGTTCTCACAGAGAACTGAGCAGTGAACTACCTTTCTCCCAGCTTCGTTGTTGTGCAGGTTCATGAGAGCGCGGCTGGAGGATTGGCCTTTACCCCTCTCTCTCACATCCACAAAAGACTGCGAGAAGGCCACTCCGTATGCAATGTTATCACTGCAGCCTGACCATTGGAAACCTTTGAAAACACATAAATATGTACAGGTTATTACCGTTATGACGGAGTTGGCTTTATAAGGTCAAAATGAGTTATTTAAAATGTCAAATTTTTTCATCTTATTTTCAAGAGTAAATTGGGTTGCCCTTCTGCTCCCTTTCCATGTGTGAAAGCGCTGCAGAGACCTACCCTCTGGACTGACTCCATGCACATTGTGGTCACAGCCACATTTTTCCAGCTCTCCACTGCTGCAGGCCCTTGTGACCGCAAATGCCACACTGGCTGCTGAGATGGCATACACAAATGCTGCCTCACGGGTGCCTAACACACGTAGGAAAACACAGGCACATTTTATATAAATGAAAAGAGCTTCTTGCTCTGAATGGTGCAGCCTAAACAGAGAACACACTCAGGATTAGAATGAAGCCAAATGCAAAGTAGTTTCGACTTTTGCCCTATAATACATGAAGATTGTGACTGATCAGAGCATAAAAGCGCTAACTGATGCAGTTAGTGGTGTTCCTTCAGCTGTGCACAACCCTACCTTGGGTCACTACTTTGCCAAATACAGGCATGGTTTCCAGAGTGGAACAGTTCCATCGACGGTTGCGAAACTGGAACTGACACTCGTCTATAGCCAACTGTGCTCCACGGCGGACCGCATCCATCACCTCCACACTGCGCTTACAGATCTGCACCTGAAACACAAGCACAGTGGACATGTTACGGTCATAACATGACCTCACTACTTGAACTGACTCCTCACCATTGTCGTTTGAGGTGTGGAAAAAAAGAAAGTGGGAACATTTTGAAGTTTAGTCACCAGTTCCCCTGCAGCCCTGAGCGGCATTAAACACATAAAGGACCACAGGTATAAAATGATCTTCAAATTTTAAGACTTTCAAGCAAGTGATAACTTTATGAAGCAAGAAATCAAGTTGTTTTTAAAGACTGCGCTGTGCATACTTAACTAGGATCTTATTGTGCTGTTATTTGTTTGTTTGTTATATATATTGTTTGTTTGTCTTTTGATGAACTTTTGTGGTAAAGAATTTTTTTTATTTTGTAGCATACGCCTTTTAGATAAACCCCCCACCCCTTTTATTATATTATTATTGTTCTCTTTTTTGAAGAAGAAGAAGCTTGGTAAGATGTCTGTATTGCATTGCAATATATTGTATTTATCTTGAAGCAGATGAAAACTAGCCTTTATGGCTAACTCTGGCATATTATGTGATGGACATTGTTCCTTTTAGAAATAATTTAACAACAACCTTATAAAAATTGTAGGTAATTATCAACGAGTCATAGCAAAACAGTGACTTGCTAATGTTAGCCTAGCACTTTGACCCATGAAATCTTAATAAAATGTCATCAGCAGGGAGAAGGTGTAACTTCTTTGAAGACTGTATCTATCTTGAGTCAGATGTTTGTTTAGAAACCAAAGTCAATCCTACTGTTAGAACAGAATATCTGCTGCTGTTGAGTAAAACTGATACGGTGGGTCTAGAACATCATTGACCGGGGATTTAATGCTGATTAAAAATCACTATCACTAAATCTCCACAAGTCCTCTTGACAATTCCTAAATTCTTAAGGCTGGTGACAAAGACAATATTGTTTTGACCAAAACATTGTTAATATTTAGACAAATCAGCATTTTAGATTCCTGGAGCCGTCAATAGAACAAGTTCAATTCTGCTGTTTGGCCAACAGCAAAAGGCAAAGTCAATGTAAAAAAGCCATGGCTCTCAAGTCTGTGAATTAGTATACAATAGGTAATAGCATACCAAAAGTTTGTTGACAATTTGCTTTACATTATTAATGAGTTGGTTTGACTGGAGAATCAGGTGGGGCCGAAAGACATGGAGAAGCTTAAACATAATATTCTTGCCCTGTGACGGACTGGCTACTGGCCACGGTATACTTAGCTTCTCATGCATTAACCGCTGGGGCTAGCCCCAAACCTGAACAGCTCCTATGTTTTACTATGACTCAGGGCATATAGAAAATGGATGACATGACCCTAAATCATCACTGACTGTTGAAACCTCACTGTGGGCTTCAAGTAACACTCTTCCACTCTTCTCTCCACTCTTGTCTCTCCACTCTTCCTCCAAGCTCTGGAAGCTTAATGTCAAAATGAAATGCATCTGAAAATCATACTTTGGACCACTGAGCAACAGTCCAGTTCTTTTTCTACTTAACCCAGGTGAGACACTTTGGCCGTTACCCCTTGTTCAGAAGCTGTGACTCAAGGCATGCAACATTTGTGTCCTGTGTACAGGAGCCGTCTGTGTGTAGTGGCTCTTAATGTTACAAAAGGGCTGCGGTTGTCCCCTTTGCTGGTGCACCTTTTCCTACAAAACTTTTTCCTACCACTCAGCTTTCTATGAATATGCTTGGATGCAGCATCAGGGAGTGTCACAACCAGTTTCCAATGTTGAACTTTTTCAAAATATTAACATTTTCTGAGACACTATTTCACTTTATGTCTAATGGCCTTTCTACATACTGGTTATATAGAAAATGCTTTTTATGCAACTGTACCTGAATTTATTTTGAATAACTTTGATGAAGTACTGGACTGGGACTTGGTATTCGCTGATACCTGTTTTTTCTGACTCTTCTGTAGCAACAAGCATCTTGATCAGGGCAGCTCTACTTGACAACATTACCCTGAACTTGAACATGCTTTTTCCTAAATCTCAAAACCCCCTGCTGTAACTCTGCGAGTCCCAGTGAATTCTGTGTGTAACTCTGAAACCTTTCTCTTGTGATGTCTGTCAGTCCTTCCATTGAGTGTACCTGTCTTTGGATAAGGCCTCGTAACCTTTCGCATGTCTCCTCATCCCTGATGCTCCCCACTGATGACAGCTTGGCGAGATACCTGACAAAAGAGCACAGCAAGATGAAATCTCATCAGCACCATTTTGAAGTTCTGTTTTTTGTAGGACTACCAACGGTATCTCATTAAAAAATGCAGTTATTCTGGGAATCGTAATGCATTGATATTACATCTAGCAGATTAATTGAAACAACTATTTTGACCTAAAAGCCTCTTCTAGGAGGATATGGAGAAGGAGCAACATCGATTTTTCTGCGTTGAGCACATTATGAGTTCTTGTACTGCGGTCATCAATGCAGAGTTTCACGCACAAATGAATATATGAGCAAGGAGAGTCTAAGTGGTGTGCTGAACAGCAAATTTTGTTTTAAAAAAACACCCTGATGGATGTTTGGATTAAACCAAGGTAGACTATAGAAACTGAAATGATGAAATATCCTTCCACCTCAGAACAAGCAGTTTGTAAATTAACATTTAGCACAAAATTGAATTGTCAAAAAATGTGACAATTTTTTTGAAAACATGCATGTTTACAGTTAAGCATAGTGATTAATCTGATAAAAAACATTTAATTGATTGCCATCCCAAAAAAAGGCATAGTAGGAAAAGGAATGATGCCTTAATCTGATTAAAGTCACTGGAACAAACAAGTCAATACCTCACCATTTGAATATGATATCAGTCACCTTAAAACATCCACAAAACTTGATATATTCATTTGTGAATATAGCAAATGATATATTTCATATATATCATCAAATATATATCATATATATATTTCGCACATTAACTGGAGGCTCCCCGGTCAAAATGGGAGGCATCTCCAGTTTTGTTCTCCATCGCTCTCAGTGGCATCACCGAGAGCGATGGAGAACGAAACCCGCTAAGAATCTGACTGATAAAAAGGGGATGGCTAACCAACCGGACATCGTGATGCTGAACAAAGCAGAAAAGAGGGCAGAAGTGATAAATGCAGAAGGAACACAAGCAGCAAGAGAAATTCCAAGGTCTCAAAGAGGAAACTGAGGCGTTGTGGAGAGGCAGGGCCTCAGCTGGAGCAGCAGCTCCCAATCCGGGGGAGTGGAGACAGACAAACAGGTGGAATCTCGGTCTAGAAGACAGGGCTAGCTTTTGTGTTGATATGGGAATGTTTTGGATGGTTGCCTGGTTGAGAGGAAGTAAAGTGGCTTATCACACACAGCACCTCCAGCCCAGACAGGTCTGATATGCTGTTAACGGACACACTCACACACAATAGAAGAAAATGTGTGAGAAAATGACACTGGTCAGAATAACCTGATCCTCCCACCTTCACCTCAGGCTCATATCTGAAGTCCCAGCTGCACCTTACAGAAATAGGCCTTCTCATAACCCTCAGATCATGTAGCATCTGCACAGCTCCATGGCCAGCAATGGCCTTTAAACGCGTGTTGAGTCTAGAAGTTGTTTTACTAAAACAAAAGAATGTAATCAATCCAAATTTTCAACAAGGATTCGATTGGCATTTTTCTCAAGATAAACACCTGTGCCTTTAAAGAGCCCACTTCACAAGGGGCTGGATTGTAGTTAAAGCGGTGACACGCAGCAACGCTATAGCTCTAATAATGATTCACATTCTTTTGAAGGGGGAATGAAAGTGCTTCATTGTATGTCCGAATGTTAAAAACAGAGTTGTTTATATGAACAGAAGGAGCAGATAAACAGCTTACGTTTTTTTTGTAGATAAAAATCTGAAAAGTGTGCTCTGCGTATATATTTAACCTCCATGAGTCAAAACTATCGTAGCTTACAATGGACCTTTTGCTACACTTACAGCTGCAACACTTGAGGTACGGAGTTTTGCTTGTTTTTCTTCACTATGCCAAACTTTTCTGCATCTGTGAACATCCATTTTCAAGTCTTGCCGCAGATTCTCAACTGGATTTAGGCCTGGACTTTGACTAGACATGATTATGCTGTGGTCTACACCAGTCATGATTAGTCCAGTTTAATAAAACCAGTTTGTTTGCAAAGAAAGTCCACTTCGTCTGGGGAGGTGTGAATGCGTAATCGAATTCTGATGTGAGCCAAAACAGGGAATTCTGGTCCACCTACAAACCTGAATCTGGGTTTATTTAAAGTGAACTCTGGACCAGGGAAAAAACAATGACTGAATCCTGAGGCAGAATACCAAAGTAGTTTGGTGTGCAACAAAGTAGTATACCAAAATACTTTGTTGTGGAGAATTAGTATTTTCTAAAATCTATCATTATGTCTTTTCAAAAACTTTATCCAGTTTTCAATAAACTGTATTTATACATAAATTAAATTTTTTTTTAGAAATTCAGCATATATGTCTGTCAGTGTGTGTGTGTGTAGGTGTGTGTGTGTGTGTATTTACATGTCTTTGACAAGATGTAGGAAGCAAAACCAAATATCTTTAAAGTCTTCAAGCTTTCAGTCTTTCCAGGTTGTTGCTCAATAGTTTGATCCGTTCATTTATCTTTGGTCTTTCTGTGTTCCTCCACTTCAGAGCAATCAAATGTTTAGCCTGCAAGAAGCAAAAACTCACACGCTTCTTTCTCTTTCTAGGTCCTTTAAATCAATCTGGAAAAATGTGCAGCAAGCAAAGTTCACTGTCCATTGGCACATCCTGTCCAATCAAACGAGAGATGAGCATGATAACCTCCTTCCTGAAAGTTTGAAGCTCCAGACATTGCAGCATACAATGGAAAAGAGTCATCTCACGTATATTACATTCAACATACACATCAGGAATATTTGAATTGAAATGGTGAAGTTTTACAGGAGTGATATACGTTCTAAATAACCACTTGTATTGTAATATTCTAAACTATGGTAATTTTGCTGTTTTTCAACAAATGTCCTACCAAGGACTGTGTTTGCAAATTAGCCTGTGGCTAGAAAACATCTGCACCAAACAGTTTTATTTTTAACATGTAACATTGTGTAATGTACTTTTGAATTTGAATTTATTTGAAAAGCAGGAAGTGGACTAAAGCATTCTGGGTAAATACAACCTAAACAAACGCACAAGTCTTCTGCTAGGAGGAGAAATTTGCCAAAGATGAAGGTGAAATGATTCTCCTTAGTGGAGTCAGAAACACTCAGTTCTGACGCCAAGCCATTTTTGTTTACATTTCATTAAGAAGAAAGTTGTCAGTGTCTTCTTCAGAGGTTTATGTGTTGTTTCCTTTCGTTGTTCTTGGTGCAGAACGCCCTCACAGGCAAGGAGGAACAGGTTATTTCAAAGGACTTAGTTCATTTGACACAGTTCAGTGTGAAAGAGAACCGTAGGAGCTGAAAATGTAACTAATGTTGCAGTTTAAGTCTGCTGGATGAGCAGGTGTGAAACCCCCTCAGACTGCTCCACAGTAATTGACACTGAGTTTGTTTGAGGTTCTGTAAAGCGAGTTCCATGAGGCATGGAAAGAACAAAGCTGTAAATCAAAATACACGTTGTGAAAAGCAAAACAATTGACTTTTTGGACCATCATTCCTCTCAAACATGGATCTGCTTAGCGTTTCTTCAACTTATTTTTATGAGTTTGAGGTTATGAGTTTCCATTACCACACATATCTCTGTGAATCCCTGTTTGTCCATTTAAATCAAGGCATGGCACACAGCCAGACTGAAGAGGCTTTTCTGTCTGTCAGACTGTTTGCAGAACTGAAATAGAATCCAAAGTCTTTTTTCTATGTGTGTTTCATACCATGTAAAGTAATCAATACGGCAAAGCGAATGATAAACATCATAATGGTTATTATTATTATTACGTCTTAAGTAACGTCTTAAAACTATTGAGTTTAGGGGAGAATTGTTCCATCAAATTTTTGCATTATTTTCTGTCTTTTTTTATCCACTGTATTGTGATAAAGATTCCTCCTATGGGTATCAACGCCCTTCTTCTCTCTCCCTCTCAGTATTTCAGATAGCCCCTCCACCCCTTCCTTTGTCTCTTTGAAGGTCTTGTTTTTTCTTCTCGTCCAGACTGAGTCCGTATGAAACACTCATCGCTGTGATAACCTTGTTCTCTGCCACTCCACCACATCTCAGCCACATTGGCTCTTCCCTCGAAACTGACCTCACCATCTCAGAACATTTAAACCACACCAGCTTCTTGCCTGCAGCGTTCTTCAGGATTCCGTCTCACGTGAATGATGTGAAGTTCGGAAAAAATGCGACATGATCATTCAGACTGCAGACACCTTGAAAACAACTGGATACATATCTGATTTCCACATACAGAAGCGGCTCAGATTGGACTTTTTTGGGGGGGTGGGGGGTGGAGAGGAGATCAGAAAGTTCAGACTGCTGTGTGTGAATGTAACACAAGACAACCATAAGAAAACTTAGATGCAACATTAATTAAAAATGGGTTTTTTTTATTGGCTGAAACTGTCACCATGTTGTGACAGTTTGGTATGAGACAGATTATCTGTGAAAAAAATCCGGCTCTTCTGCTTTCCTTCAGTGCTAACTAAAAGCAACCAATCAGAGCTGGCAGGAGGGTCTTAACACTGTCAATCACCATTGCATGCACCTCCTCTGGTTACCTACAGCTTCTTCCTTACAGCTGAACCTGTTGGGAATGCTAAAGCTGGTCAGCATAGAGGTGGATAAACAGTTTTCCCATAGCATTAGTACGCAAGGTAGATTGAGCGATAAGCCCCTCCTCCTGGCTCCTGATTGGTTGCCTTTTGGTGCATTTCTTCAGACGGCAATAGCAGCTCAAGAGAGGAGGTGGAAGAGATTGATCTATTCACAGATTATCTGTCTCATGTTATACAGACATGACAAGGTGACAGTTTTAACAAATATGTAAAAAGCCATATATTTTTTAATAGCTACATCCTGCAGCTTTAAGGTTCTAGTCATGCGATGGAGCCATTGGGATGAGGATAAAGAAAGAGGAGAAAGTGAGGAAAACATGAACAAATGGAAATGGGCTATTGAACAAAAGTTCATTTGGCCAAACCGTCTTTCGTCAGGTGGAAAGAAACATTTAGTCAAACGGCTTTGTTTGCGAAAGTCAATCAACTTCATGCTGCAGCTGCCTGATGAATGTAGTGACTAATTCATCTGACATGCAAACTTTTATCAAATGCCTGAGTGCAGCTGAATACGTCTGGCTTCTAAAAACTGGAACTGGGAAGTTAAAGGTCCGACCTCCGGTTCCTGTCATCAGAGGTACACAGACACAGAACTCAGCAGCTTCAGGACATCAAATCAGTACAAATGCTCTTTTCTGCAACCGCCTTATAAAACATATCAGTGCCACAAGTCATCAACTACGAAAAATTTCAATCACTAAAACTCATTAATGAATGCTTCTGTAAATTCAATCGGAGGAATTGTAAACGGTTGTTGCTGGGTGGATGACCTGTGTTTCTCTTTCTATCCATATTGGATCTGGTCCAAACCCAGACTTCTGCAGCTGCTCTGATTCGCTCCAGCGCAGTTTCATGATATTCATCAAAGCCATGTGTGATGCTTGATGCCTTTTTGTTCTGCCGCCTTGGATAGGGAGACGCCGATAAGGTACAGATGCAAATCTCTCAGTGCCTAATGATTCAATTCTGAATTTTAAGGCTATGATCAAATTCAGAAACATCTTTCCAGTTCAAAAGATCAAAAGGTTCTGTTTAAATTATGTGACCTACAAGAGGAGAAGAAGACATTGTAAACAAATAGATCATTTATTTAAAACAAATCCAGGCTGTATCAAATTCCATCTGTTTAGATTCCCTCATCAAAAACATACCTGCTCTGATACTTCCAGGCATATTTGAGAAATCCTTGAATCTCCATAGCAACTACTAAGCTGTGCAAAACGTCTGCATGGACCCCGCACCACCTCACAGAGCAGCCTTCCTCCGAGACTCCCGAACTCAGCTCCTTCAGACTAGCCAGCAGGAATTAGCAAACACCTGGTGGATCTGCAGATCTGTTAAGCTCATTGTAGGAGCTGCTTCTCAGTGAAACGCTGGTAAAAAAGTTCCTAAAGGATTAACAGAGGAGCCATGTTCTGATGACTTAAGTAAAAAACTTACTCAAAATTAGGGCTGTGACGATTCCCTAATGATTCGAGTAACTTGATTATTAGGATTCCTCGAGGAAACTTATCTGCCTCATAGCCTCATTAAATTATGTTTTATTATTTATCACACCGTGTTCCTACCAGGTTATTAGTTGCGTTCTCTCTTAAGCCTGTAATTGTTGCTAAGTCCTTAGTGCTAGCACCCTAATGGCCAGTTTTTGTGTTTGGTCTGGGAGGATTTTATTGATTTATGATAACGTCCGGGTTTTTATGGTATTAGGGGGAGCAATAAGCATTCTGAGATTGACCGGAGTGCAGCATCCTGTTTCCTCCCAGAGATGCTGCCTTGTGGCCTGTTCAGAGCGAACGGCGGGGAAAACCGCGGCGGGAGAATTTACACAGGTGAGCGGATAAACTGAACACAATGAGTAGCTGTCCTGTGCTTAATGTAAGTGTAGTTTTATGGATGAACTGGTAAATAAATTTCATATCTTCCCGTTACATAGTAGCTGGTAGACGTTTCTGTGTGTGACAAACGAAGGTATCAAATCCCATCATGAACACAAAAGCTAACAATGGCTGGACAGGGTGAGAGTTCATCTATTAAATTGACTGAAGATAAATACATGAACCAAAAGTTGGAGTACAGATGTTTTTTATAAGCATATTTGTGAGCCTACCTTTTTATTATTAGATTGAATATAATTTCAGATTCTTGTATAACTCTTCTTAAGGTTAACTTAGAAAGTGAGCTGTTATTGTTACAGGTTAATTTTCTAAACTACAGAAAAATTATTGTTAGAAAAGCTCAATTGTGAGGAATTGGACTGATGTTGATATCCAATAGTAATACATCTGTAAGGTTAGTTTACCAATAGTTCATTTGATCATTCTTTTTATACGGTTACTTGTTTAATCGTAACAATAATCAATGGAATATTTGATTACTAAAATATTACTTTACAACAGCCCTACTAAAAATACATACAGTGAATGAGATGAGGCGACATGCAGCACACTCACAAATAGAAGTGGCAAAGACGTACAACTTAAACACATTTTATAATTGATTTTTCAATATTTTGAATCAATTCTGAATACCCAGGACTGGGAAATGTGATTTTTTTTTCTCACTACTTCTACTTTTGGGTAAGACCATCACAAAGTGAGAAAAATAAGCAGGGAAGAAAGACACTTCTCTGACAGGAAGCACTCAGAACGCCATCATATTGGCCTGACATTTACCTTGGAACCATTTAATAAACATTGTATAAGCTAACATTCAGGTAATTTTCTGGATATGTTTGTGCGTGTGTGTGTGCGTACATGTGTGGGAAAAGCTGAGCGTAGGCCTGGGGCGGGTGTCTCACTTTATCTTTTCATACTGCTTCGTTTCCCAGAGACGAGGTTAACAAAACACCTCTGCAGGGGAGTCAGCTCATGGAAGGACAAACACACACACACACACACGCACTCGCACGAACACACCCACACACTCACAATATGGTCCCTCCTCTCATCCTGGTTCTCCCTCTCCTCTCTCTGTCTCCTTGGCCCCTGGTGGTTTGCTTGCTTAAATCCTGGGGGCCTGAGCCCGCTGGAGGCCTGCGATGCGTAGTGCAACACAAACAGACAAACACGCTGCGGCCTGCGAACGCACTCCGAACCAGGTGGAACACTCCATCGCTCTCATAGGGCCCCCATCGGGCCACCATCAGGACCCTCTATCTGCCTCAGAGACCCATAACGACAGATCATTCCAAGCAGCATGCAAAACAAAACACTTTGAATTTACTATGATAGAAAAGTGACATTCATTGCTAACTTTCACCCTCTCATTGCAGCATCCTTATTTTAAGTGGGGATGTCAGGACCGCTAATGTAAATTCATGATTTGCACAGATAATTTTTTTATCTCAGTTTTTAATCCTAGTACAAACAATCCAAATTAAGTTATTTTTAATGAATCAGGGATTCTAATATGACATTTTGGATGAATTACACAAGGAAGAAGCCTTACATTTTCCAGTTTCCCCGTTTCTGGCACAAACTCCTCCTTCCAGTAGGTGGCAGTAGTGGCCTCTAAGATCTACAGGTCAAAAAATAAACAGGATGTATGGAGAACAAGCTTTTAATCTGAAAACCTACACTGCAGGAAGATGAAATCTAATCTCTATCAGCATCTCTAAAACACTAATCAGTAAGTATAATAAATTAATATAGCACCTATCACAAACATTAAAATCACAAAGGGCTTCACAAAAACACAAACATAAAATCAACTAACCCTCGTTAGCACAGTGCATGACAACTGTGTTTTTAACTTTCCTATAGAGGAGTTTCAGCCACTCACCTCGATTCAGATGACTGCAGCATTTCAGTCAGATAGAAGTCTGAGATTAAAGAAGGTTGATTCAAAACCTCTGCTATTATTATTATTTTTATTTTTCAGTAATTCAGATGGACTTGCCGGTGGGCTTTCCATCAATGATTTTCCACGTCACCCAGGTCCACTTTTGCCCAAAGTCAGAAACTTTTGCTTAGATTGTATTTTGAATTTTTCCATTTCCATTGACCTTTTCTAATGTTGCACTTCAAAATAGTCAAAAAACGTTGATAGAAAGATGGTTAAAAAAACAAGATTTAGGTTTCTGTACCAGTTTTTATCAAGAACAGAACTAAAACTAAAGTACAGTATTGTGTATTTTTCAGCCACATAGTGCCATTTTATAGCACAATCAAGTAACTATGTTACCTTCAGTTGTTATGAAAATGTATATATGAAATATGGCTTAAAAGAAATTTGACTTTGTGTTTTAACACATTGAAATTGGGCATCTATCTCTTTAAGAAACTCCTGCTCTTTCTGAAGCTCCGCCTTCAGAAAGTCATCACAACATGGCTCCTCTATTAACCCTTTAATAACATCTTGGCCAGCGTTTCACTGAGAAGTAGCTCCTTTAATGAGCTCAGCAAACACACAGATCCATCAGATGTTTGCTAAAATTTGATGGAACACCAGCAAATTTTGAAGCTGTAAGCTCAATCCAGAATAGAAAAATAAACAAATAAACATGATACATTTGTTAGTGCTTGCAAAACTATGGATTATTGTAATAAAAGCCTAATTAAATGTTAAAAAACTTCACTTCTTTTCCCTATGCAGTTAGTTATAAGTCTGTTGATTTTTCTGCAATACGGTTAGAAAGTTGAGCCCTTCTTCAGGCCTTTCCCCATGTCTGCACACATAAAATGACAGTAGAGCTTCTTATCGCTGCCCTCCAACAATAACTTACTGCCTACCACTGTTCTTCATGAAGGACACATTTTTGGGTGCATAGCTATAAATCAGTCATGCCGCTAGACTCTCCAAATCAAAGCCTTAAATCTCAACTACTTCTCCAGTGTTACCATGAAGCTGCTGGCTCAATGCATGATTGATGTTCTGCCTGCTGATATCTTGCTTGGCTTCCAGTTGTGCCGTTCTCTGGTGTCAGGTGATAGAACCGGTTCAGAACCGTTTCATAACAGAACTCTTCTCTAAGCATCTCCACAACTGATTTCCTGATGTTCTATAAGAAAATTCTGACGACTGGATTTATGTTCTCCACTAACTAATTACATCCATTCTGAAGCTGCTTGGTTTTAATTTAGGGTATCAGATAGATAAAAATGTTTGTCAGACTTTTTAGATTTTTGAACATTTTAACCCCTTTTCCTTCCACTTCATAATTCTGCACTACTTTACGTTGTCTGGTCTCATTAAAAATATATTATTAAACTATACTTTGCAAGGCACTGATGAAGTTGAAGAAGGAAATGACGAATAACTGAACAACAAGGTAAATGTTCATAAATGATTAAGAACAAAATAAACATGCATCCTCGTGACAGGAAGCGTCCGCACGGAAAACGCTGCAGTAAGTCTGTCAGGCCAATCAGTGACGCTGTGACGCTGCCATAGAATGATGCAACAAGCACTGAACCGTGCCAGGTTTGCGTTTTGTGAGTGATTTTAAAAAGACGCTGCTCGCCTGTACACAGTGAAACGTGAACTTTGACATTTATCCCCACAGTTTCAAAAACATCACATCTCCAAGAATGCCAGATCAAATAACTCTAAAGGTTTTTTTAAATAATTTTTTGGTCGTTTTTGTTCTTCCAATCAGGTCTCTGTTGGTTCTAGAAACAGACCATTTGCTAATGAATTCCAAACATTTAAAGGTTTTTGATGTGTATGACGTGTGTGTATTCACTGTGACTTGGGGGCGTGGCCAGCAGTAGCTTATTTGCATAAAAGTGACGTTACCCGGAAACAGCTCATATTAAAAGCGACTCAAAGTAGAAATGACACAGCTGGTGAAACCTCACAATCTGAGAACAATTTTGTGCAAAAGATTAGTGAGCATGTTTTGTATAGACCACAGTCCTATATTAGCTTGTTTAAAATGAAGCATAACGGGACATATTTAATGTCTTCTTTAATGAGAATTTGGGCTGGTAAATTAATAGACAAGTTTCAGATTCAGATGTTTCCTACATTTCATAAAACTTCTGTGATTTACGGAATTTTTATTTATTTATCTATTTCACTTTTTTTGCAATTTTCTTTAAAATAATAATAATAATAATAATAATAATAATAATAATAATAATAATAATAATAATAAAAAAGACTGAAAAAAAGAGCAAATAGAGTCATCACAGAAGGCTCTGTCAAAGGCCGCTTCACCGTGTTGGACTTGGACAAACCTCCTCAGGAAACAGGACATGAATCTGTATGCTGCTGCACACCTCCATCCTTTTCAAATGTGTATTTATGTGAAAATATCCCCGTGTTTACCCCGCTGGCTCTGAGCACACACTGATGCTTCACAGGAACAGATGTATATATAGCAAATGCAGAGACGACCTGGAAGAACAGCTTCTTCTGGGTCGGGGTAGAAAAACGAAGATTCAGAGTCTCTGAACAGATTTTAGTGAAATAAATTGGGCTGAATGAAGCCTTCACATGAAGCTCCTCTGGCAGATTCAAGGTGCAAACGACCTGAATTAACCCTTGATGTCTTCCTCCGCAGAGAAACCGCAGCATGCACAGCAGGTTGTGGCCTATAGACGGCGCTGTTCTCTCATTTTGATTTCGGCCATCATGCTTCAGCTGAAACAAGCTCTCATTATGTTCATCACAGTGTCTTTAAGCTGTTTTATATAAAACTACACGAGGAGAAAATTCAGAAATAAAACCTATTTCTCGGTGATTTTGTTTAGATTTAAACAAGGGAATGGAAAGCGTCACTTTTAAGTGTAAAACTGGTCATATAAATACAAATCTGTTGGAGGGGTTCATAAGATTCATCAAGTCAAAAACAAATGTGTCGTTATTTTGGTATCAAAAACAACATGGAAGACAGATCACACCGCAACAGTATTTGTGGTTTTCAAGAAATTTCATCTTTCGGACATGTGGAAATATTAAAATGTAAAAGGTTTGGAGAGAGACATTTGTTTTTAAATGACTGATTTATTTGTACAGTTATACATTTCATATTTCTATATTTATTTATATATCTCTTTAAAAGCACAGAGTTTTGCTGCCAATTTTCAGTGTCAGTTGTAAAGATTAGACCGGTTTGCACCGATTTGAACCAGTAATTTAATTGACCGGTGGTAACAATTGTTTACCATAATTTTTGTTTTATAGTTGCTCAACGATAAAATATATTTTTCTGAAATCTGAATCTCATCAAAGATTTGAAACATAAAAAGGGCTTCAGACTGTTTTCTTATTTTAAAAAAAAGTCAATTTCCAGATTTTGGGGTCATAAATTGTTTCCTGTGTTGTTGACCATTTATTTATTTTATTTTTCCATTCTTGACTTGGGATGAAACAAATTCTTTAAAAGGTGCTTAATTGAAATATCGCTGACCATATATTTACAGTGTTTGCAAACAAGCTCCACTTGCAGCTGAAAATTTATCATTTGCCACTTTTTTTTTGTTTTGTTTTGTTGTTTTTTTTTACATTTTTGTTACAGTTGTACCCAATATTTTATTCAATCTTGACAAATACATCCATTTTTCTTACAGTCTATGTGTCCATGGTGACCTAAATGATAAAGTTATGGCTGATTTTCCAGCTGAGCTTTAATATCAGGGCAGTTTTTGAAAAGAACATCAGAACATATACAGAACAAAGCGCGGGCACCACATGAGTAGTTGGAAACAGGTTGAAGTTAACAATTTTTCCCAACGTAAACAACCTGCAGTCAATGGAAAATGTGACTAATTTATAAAATCTGCAGTCTGACAGTTATTAGAGCCAAAGAAGAAGAACAGGTTCAACGCTAACATGAAACAGAGGATGAAAATTTATCATGAGAAAGAAATGTCTTATACTGTGCCTTGCAAACTATTCACATTCTGTGAATAGTTTGCAAGGCACAGTATAAGGCACATATGTTAATGAGTTTTAAACCACCAAAAAATACAAAACAAAAACAAAAAACAGAAAATGTGTCGTTTATCTCCGTGAGTAGAGCCATGTTTTAGGGTTTGTCTCCATTTTTACACATCAAGAGATTGAAATTCTTGCCCGTTTTTATGGAAAAGTGCCTGAAACTCAGTCAAAGCGGTTGAAATGTAAAAACCAGATTTGTGTTGTTATCAATTTTCAAATGGATTTAAGCTCACACTTTGACTGGGCCATTCTAACACCTGGATATGCTTCCATACCCCAGTATGTTTAGCCCTGTCCAGCTTGAAAGCAAACATCAGTTGTTTTTCAGGTTTTCTCCCATTTTTGCCCTGGAATTAGCTCCATATATATTATTATCATGACACCGCCAGCACTTTGTAACCCTTTGGATGATGAACAGCATCAACATGTAGGTGAAAAATGTAAAGTTTTGTTAAATCTGACCAGACCATCTTCTTTCTGTTTTCTAGTTGTCTAAAACTACAAACAAGATCTTTTTATTGGATTCGGTCAACCATGACTTTATTCTTGTTTCTCTTCCATGATTTTCAATTGGAGACCAATCGGTTCGATTGATCTCCGACCGAAAATTCAAAATGATCCATCCTCCCAACTCCACACACCCACTATTCATGATGGTTTTAGATTTTCTACCAAAAGAATTGTTTTCAAATTGTTTATCATTTCAATGCCACTTCATGAAATGATTACTCTTGCATAACATCCCCAAAAACATACATTGAAGTTTGGGGTTTTGACATGTTCAGGATGAGAATACTTCAGTTTTTTTTTTCTTTTTTACAATATAAATCTCTCTACCATGTTTTAAAAAAGTCCTGCATTAAACCCAGAATGGGGCCACAGATGTGTCCTTGGTGCGGCGTGCTGTGCTGTTTCATCGTCCTACGTCATTGTTTTGACTGCTGATTCTCTGTGAGATCAAAAGCTGGTCCTGCTGACCTCTGCTTCAACTGAGAGAGTGTGACAAAGAGACTGAATGGATGGCATATTTCACACCGAGGAGGACTTGAACGGAGAAGAGAAGAAAGGAGTCATCTGCTGGACGACTGCATGTCGTCCAACAAACCCCGGCTGGATGGAGCCGTCCTGACAAGAACATGAACAAAACCAGAACTGCCTGCCTGTTGATGCTTCACTGTTCAGCTGAAGAAGTTTCTCATGATATACAAATAGTTTCACTCTTTTTTTTCTCTCTTATGATTCAAAGTAAGCTTACTAACTTGAAAGCAAAACTGCAGAAAAAAACTGAATATATAAAAAAAAAAAAAAAAAAAAAAGGTGAAGCAAGAATACAGTAGCTGGTTTTTATACTTAAAGAGCTTTCGTTCTCACAATAGGTAGGTGTGTGGGTCTTTGTATTACAGCTGGGTGGGTCAAATCTTCAGTCATAATACTCAAAATGGCCTTGTGACTGCATGTGGGAGGGAGGCAGCACCAGAAGGAGAGATAACGCCGAGGACAGGATGTGAGAGAAAGAATGGTTACGATAAAGATAAAGTTTACTTGAAAAGGAGGTGGAAATTCTGAAGGGTGAAAGGTGAAACAAAATCAAAAGTTCTCTCAACATTACTGCATCACCATGCTGCCTGTGTGCGTGCATCGGCGTGTGTGTGTGCCCACAAGTGTCTGGGTGTATTTATATGCTGCAGGCTCCGCTAGAGCTTATTTGCCCCTAAAAATAACACACACAGCCAACACCACAACCCTCTCTCACACACAAACACACGCGCACACACGCACACATGTACTCCAAAACTCACTTTAACACATATTTGCGGAGAGACGCCGTAAAAGTCCCAGAGTTATCTCCACACCCGGTGCCAGTGCTGCGGCCCCAGCAGGCTGGGAGCCAACCAGTAGCTGGTTGTGGATGTTCATCTGTATAATGTTCCGATCTGCGTACAATAGCTGTGAACAGCTGATTGGTTCTAAATGCAGGACCTGGCAGAAGATTCCAGCACTTCCTGACCTCGGGGTCGAGAGTGAACGTAAACGAAGGTGAACGTCACAGCGGTCAATCACAGAGAGCTGGACAACATTTATCAGAATGGGATTCGGTTGTTTCTAGTACTTGAACATTACGACTTAATTAATGCTTAAACTAAAACCAAATCCACATTTACATCCACATCCTTTCTCATCCCTGACCTTCTGTTTTGAACATTAATGTTGGTAGTGCGGCATCTCAGTAGTTTCAGGATTTTGAAAACAAACATTTTCACTTTAACACTTGAAAACTGAGCTATGTGTTGAACTTGCAAATTCAGTCACAAATTGAAATATTTTCCCTGTTCAAATATTTGTACACACATTCCACATTCTGCTAACGTCAAAAACACCCAATTTTGGAATTGCGGTGTTTTCATTAAATCGGAAACACAGTTAGAATCAGACATGAGGAAGTTTGTTCACATTAAAAGTCATTAAAAAACATTGGCAGTGCTGCCATCGTCCTCCAAAAACTGTCTTTCTTCTTCATGGGTTGTGACAGCAGCAACATCCTGCTGTTGATCATCTGACTTGTGTGATGAGACAAAAGTGTTTTCATTGCAGTTATTTATTTTGGTTTTAGGATTACTACACAACAGCTTCAACCTTGCTGGGATCTTCTGCTCCTTTAAAGTTCTTTTTTTCTGTCTAATTGAAGATAAAACTGAACACAGTAAATTTACACTTTGTTACCTTTAGTTCTCTTCTGACATTAAACTAAATATGCACCCATATTGGACCGATTTCACTGTAGGGTTGCCGGGGGACTGGTGCCTATGTCCAGTAGTCATTGAGTGACAGGTCGGACGCACAGGGGTGTCAAAAGCATTTGTCAAGGGGGTGAACTTTGACTAGGCCAGCAGTGGCTTCAACTGAACTACTAGCACTGGCAAAGTTAAACCAGAAAGCCCTGTCACCCCATGACTGCGTCCAGACGTTATGAGATATCAATGGGTCTGATGCCATATTCATATTTTCTTATTTTCAGCAGACTGCACTTTATTGTTTATGCTTGGATCATACGTGGAGAGTCGTAGGCAACCAGGAAAACCTGCAGCTGGAGTTTCAACAAAATGATTCACACAAAATTATTGCGATGCTGGCACGCGCACCTACACACATACACACACACACACACACACACGCACACGCACACACCCACACACATACCTGTCAGAGTAATCATGTATCCTAACAGTCATGTTTTAGGACTGTGGGAGGAAACTGGAGTACCCTGAGAGAATCCATGGGGAGAATGAACGGCTGCTCCAACACCAAACCATAGCAGAGCGATTGAATGCGTAACTAGCAAAAAATATTCATTTCTAAACCATTCTTAACTAAAAACATGTCATGTTCATACATGTCATTTGCCCAAATAAACAACTTCAACCAAATAAATGAACAGTGGAAGTCAATATTATGTATTCAGTGGTACAATTTTGTGTTCTAGGGAAGTTCTTCCACACAATGTTCTTTGACAAAATGTCTAATAAAGTAAGTCGCGTTTTACCAAGGATCCGTTGAGTCTATATAGTTATGTTATGAGAAAGAACGAGATTAAATCGGATCCCTGATGTAACGACAGATAGTGGGAAATTATTATGAAAGTGACAAAAAGACAAGAAAAGGAGAAGAAAAGAAACAGAAGAAAGCCTCCGTCTAGATGCTAATGTGGCTTCAGAGCCGGCGAACTACAGAGAGGTGAGTAACACTCATTCCTTAAGCGAAGTGAATCACCTTTGATATCTGATTAACAGTCAGTGTTATAACATATTAATCTGACAGCAGACTCATTCATGTTGCTCTGTTTTGTTCCACATCTTATCAATAATTATACAGAACAAACATGACAAGAGTTGAAGATTAATTATAAGAATATTTTGTAGTATCTGGGAAGAACGTGGATAAAATGTTTGCGGCAATGTGCAAACGACTTACGAATAACTTAGAAGATATGCGACCTCTTCAATTAGTTGAACTGATACTTGACTTCCTTTTTGATTTGTGATGCTTTTTGTTTTGAAGCATCACAAGCGCTGTGTTTTTTAACACTTAGCGCAAAGGCAGCTTAACGGCAATCAAGACAGACGATAAGTTACCTACATAGAAGATAAGCATATAAAATATGTCTTATTATCAGTACTTATGATTGAGACAAAAGGCATGTTTATGATGTTTGTTATGTAAATAAGTACTTGTTTTAAATGTTGTGTGATTTAAACTGGGCATTTGTTTAACCAGATGCCAAAACTAAAGATAATTTACATTTTAAACGCCATTTTAAGGTATGTTAATATGAATCAGTAAAGTATGCATAGTATGCTACAGCTAATAATGCTTGACTTAATTTCAATACATTTGTTTCTTTCTCTAATCCTCTCAACACTGCAGTATTCTATTAAAGGTCATTCTGTCAAACTTCAGAACAGCGGTCTTCAGAAATGTAGTCGAACAGTCCCGCAGTCATCATTGATCATTTTAAAACTAATAATTTTATATTCTGTCATCATAATGTTAACATTACAATAATACTTGACTGAACACCAAAGTTAATTAGTGTTTTTTTTAAACAGCCCAATTAAAAAGACAAAAACAGACAAATAAAAAAACAGAATCTGGAACAAAACTCACTGGTTTCTGATCAATGTGAGCGCTGACTGGGCATATAAGGCTAGCCTGGTCTGGAGCACTGGATAAATCACCATGGTAACATATGTGTTAATAGTTTTGTGAATTGAGGCTAAATTAAGCCAGGACATCCAGAAAATCCAACTTTAATCCTCCATCCTGGTTACATGAAACCAGTATAGCAGATGATAGCAATTTGGTCAGGTGGAGTTTGTTTGGTCATGTGACAGTGATGGCCATGCAGCACAGGATTGTGGGATGTTTAACTGACACAAAGAAATCAGCTGTATGGTTGTTTTTTTCAATGTGTCAGCAGAGTAGTGAAATATATGTAAGATATATAAAATATTGGTAAAAATGGGTTATTGCCATAACAGCAATATTAATATCGGATATTGACATCAGCAAAACTTTATCATCGGAACAACTTTGGTTAAGAAACATGTCTTTGGGTTTTTGTTCTATTTATTTTGCAATAACATACATGTAATAAAAGACATGATTCTGCAATGAAATGTTTCTTTAACTGTGACTATCAGATTTTACCATCATAACCTGATAATACAAGCAAATACATCTTACATTTTAATAACCTTCACAGTAATACACTGTTTTATTAACTAACTTGATTATTGGTGCATAAATGAATAATTCTACTAGTAAAGATGCTAACACAGTAAGCTTTCACAGTGAAAATGAAAGCGCGGTATAGCGGTTTTATGAAACCTCTATACTGATTTCATAAAACCAGAATACTGGATTAAACTCTCACCTGTTTATCTCCTCAGTAAGGTTAAAAAAATTGGTTCTCATCTCGTATTGCATTTATAATGAGATATTTTATCACAACCTGGCAGCTTTCAGGTTGTTTTTTTTATTTCCACACTCACTTTGGACAGATAAGGAGATGGGCATGCTTGTGAAAATTTACATCATTCATGAGCAGCAGACAGGTTCCAACATGCAGCATCTACTGGTGCTGCTTACTGTTTACACAGTTTAATGTGTGTTTCTGTGTGTGGGTGTGTGTATTGTACATGGTTTCCTATGTCTAATAAAAACTTCCTCTATCAGTCACTTAAAGAATGTATTAATATACACAAATCCAGTGTGAATAGTTTTTAATTCACCAACATCAGAGACTTTGAGTTTCCATGTTGAAATTTGATTTGTTTGGAATGAAATATTTCAAGGGATAAAACAGATTGAAGCAGTGACTGTTTTCATAAATGGATTAAATGACGCACTAATTATGTGTCACATAGTGACTGTCAAGCGTCGTTTCCAGTGAACCTCCCTGACGTGTCGTCTCACAGCTCCAAACTGGCAACAAAATCCATCCGCCCCTCAGCGACAGGCAGGCCTAGAACCAAGGATTGAATGATTCTCTGCCGAGAGCTCATTGTCGTACAACTCCTCCGAGTTATTTTCTGTTTAAAATAAACTGCTCACAAATTGATAACTTGTGTGGTCTGTAAATATGTTTCACATTACAGAGGGGAAAGGTCTTAAGAATTCGCCTCCATCTCGTTTGCGTTTGACAGCAGATTTTTACACTTGTAGTTTTGCTCTGGTGACGTCTGACAAAAAACGGACAAAGGCAGAGATAATACTACACATAACATCAACAGTACTTAATGTACTAGTAAAATTCTAAAAGTATTTTTAATTTGCCATAAATAAGTTGTGTTGTTCCTAGATTGAACCAGCACATGCTGTGGCTGTTCAAAGTTCAGTCCTACTGGCTGATATTATGTCAAAGAAAACAGCTGAAGTGCCTTGATACTATGGTACTAGACACTATTGGTAGGCGCTTGCAAAGCAGCCAATCAAGGTCATTTTTCTTAGCTGTGGCTGGCTGCAGTCCTGAGAGTGGAGATAAGGAAGACTGTAGATATTAACTCGTTTGTTAGAGCTAATGGGCTCGACACACAGGACAACATCGAAAAGCAACAGTTTTCTGAAACCTTGGCCTGGACTCAACCGTGGCGTTTGGTCGACTCTCGCAAGGCGAGAGTGTCCAATATGTGAACCTCAGGGAGGTTCACTGGAAACGAAGCTTGACAGTCACTATGTGACACATAATTAGTGCGTCATTTAATCCATTTATGAAAACAGTCACTGATTCAATCTGTTTTATCCCTTGATATGTGCATTAATCCATATTAAGGTATATTTGGTTTTGAATTATTGAAACGGGCAGTTCTAAGAATTTTTAGAGATAATCTCAAGTATTTGTGGGTTTCAGCCATTAGTGTGTGGCCGTGGTCCCTGACCCCCACTAATACCAGAACTTAACTACATTTATGTTGCAGCTAGTGTCTCACAGCTATGTCCAAATGTCGTTTGGACATATTTCTAGACATATTTCTAGACATATTTATGCATGTGCTTCTCTACATTAGAACGTGAGTGGAAACAATCAGTCAACTATCATTAGTAGGGGAGTCAAAAACAGTAAAAGAAATTGAAAGTTGACTTCAGAGTTAAGATCAGGTTCTGCTCTTCAGGTTAATGACATGATTTTGTGTTTGTCCTGTTCAGGAGTTTCTGATATGTGGTTTCCGGTCCTATTCTGTTCAGTGGTGTCGTAATTTCCTGTTTATTTCTCTCCCCTTTCTGAGTTTTTCCTCATCATTATGCTTGTACACTTGTGTAGTTTCTGGTATTTCTGTGAGTTCAGTTTCTGTTCTGCCATTCATTTTCCATTCTGGCCCATTGTAAGAGTTTCTTTTCTGATATCACCACTTTTGGATGAAATATTTGGTTTTTGGACTTTCCTTTTGCGCTTACTGTCCTCTGCCTCCCTCTTCGCCTGCATCAGAAACACACCAAAGTCACAACAGAGCTCAACACTAAATATCTAAATGTGGCAGTTTTGATTTGTGGATAAGCACTGCAGTGCCTCACAATGAATATGCCAGAGACATGCACACATTCACACACTCACATAACAACAAACAGAAAACCAAAGCAGTCATACTTTCCATACAATGCAGAGATATGATGACATGATGTAAGTATATTTAGCAGCTGTGGTGAGCAAATCACATGTAAGATAAAGTTACAACAGTATTCACGTCTTTATCGCGATTGCCATTGTTTCTCTATCTCTTGCATCAGGTTGACAGAAGACTGTGACGTCCTAACTTGAACTCACTGTTTCCCACAAGGGTTTAAAAAGTAAATAGTCTGTTTTTTGAGGTTTCGAAAGCAATGTGCTGTCTTCAGACAATAAATAAGGGCTATAATCCTTTCTGTAAAGGAGATTTGTGCCAGTTTAACTAAACAAACAAATGACTTTCAGTCAGTCTGCTCATTTTCTTAACCTGTCCCTATGTAACCTATCAGACAAACCTATCTGTTTGTCTTGGAAAGTGCCTGGAGAAAAGATCCATCCATTGTTTGACCCGTTTATCCCTGCAGGGCAGCAGAGGAACTAGTGCTACGTTCAGTGGTCATTGTGTGAGAGCCTGGGTCCATCCTGGACAGGTTCCCGGTCCATCACAGGGAGACAACATCTGCAGCAAGATCATTTTTGTGTTCATCACATGGTCAAACCCTGAAACTGCCCAATAAACAATTCCCATTTGGCAACCTGCTGTGATTTCTGCAGCTGTGATGGATGGATGGATGGATGGATGGATGGATGGATGGATGGATGGATGGATGGATGGATGGATGGATGGATGGATGGATGGATGGATGGATGGATGGATGGATGGATGGATGGATGGATGGAGTCAGGGTTTTTTTCAATATTCAGTCAACTTTAAGTAAATGGATTTACATTGATAGCCAACAATAAGTCAAACATATCAGTTAACCAAACTGTACATCAACAAAATGTGAGAATTATTGCACAGTTTAACCTTTTTAAAGCAGTTCGGAAAATTTTGATTGTTTTGCAACATTTATAAAATATTGTCATGATGTTTCTTTTTTAATACAAAAAAGCAATTACTTCTTTCATTGGTTTACCTCAGTTCTCTTAGTATTCAGTTTGAACCTTAGTTCCGTTATGGTGCATTCACTTTAAATCGGCGGTATCATGTGTTTTCAAGGCACATAGCACCACTTGATAGCACTATTAAGCCAGTATGTTACCTTCAGTTCTAAAAATGTATTAAATATTACTTAAAAGAAATCTGATTTCCTAATTTAATGCCTTGAAATTAGGCCTCTCTTTAAAACCTCCTGCTCTTTCTTAAGAGCAGGAGGAGCCATGTTGTGAAATCATCACAACATGGTTCCTCTATTAACCCTTTAGCAATATTTTTACCAGCATTTCGTTGAGAAATACCTTGTGTATTGAGCTCAGCTGATGCACAATACCAGCGAATGTTTGCTAATGGCTGGTTGCTAGTCTGAAGGAGCTGAGTGAGGAGTTGTGGGTTGAGGGCTGCTCTGTGAGGCAGAAGCTCAGAAGCTTTGAAACTGAAGCTCTGAGGAGAAGCTGAGCCTTAAAGGTGGGTTTAGGCCCAACCAGGTGATTTGCACAGCTGAGTGGTTGCCACGGAGATTAAAGGATTTCTCCAACATGCGTGTAAGAACCAAGGGAACACTCCAGGTATGTTTTTGATGAAGGAATAACATTAAAACTTCATATAAAGCTCAAAAAAGTCAATTTTATATTATACTGCCCCTTTAATCGAACTCTGGTTTGTTTACCTAGAAAGTCCGGCTCATTTGAGGAGCCTCGCAGAATCAACTCTGACGCAGGCTGTAGTCATCACATTAGCAAGTTCTAACAGAAGAGGCCCCAACTGTTCTTAAATCATTTGTTTGGCTGCATTTTTGCTTTGGAGTAGGAACAGCAAATCGAGACAGACGCACAAGCAATATGTAGGCATGGCAAGTTGTTCACACGGCAAGGAGGCAGAAACCATCGCCATAACAACCATTAGCTGGACATCTAGTGGTACAATGAGATACGTCACAATCACAGAACATGCTGTAAATAGCCACTGGGAAATTGTCAGTGTACTGCAGACATGCATGATTGAAGAGTTTTATACAAATCAGAAAAAGACAGACATCAATTCGATGCAAAAATCTAAAATATTTGGAATAAATGCCTTCTTGCAGCATCATTTTGATCTTGAAAGTTTTCTTAACATTAAAATATAGTAATATGTGATATTACTATTACTGCTAAGTTTGACAACCACTACTTACTGGAAATATGTGTATGTCACTGAAAAAAATGACCGCAGCTGACTCCACCACCGCTTCTGTGCTGTTCCACAATCCTGTGCTGCATCACAATCACTGTCATGTAACCAAGCAAATATAGAAACAAACATCAGCAAGATGGAAATAAATATCATGTTGTTAATATCAACCCATTTTTATTTATTGGAGTGATGCCGATAAATAAAAATGGCCAATGCCGATATTAGTGCCAATATATCGTACATCCCTACCTTTGATATCTGTTTTAATTGGATTGCACTGCAAAAATACAAAATCTTAATGAGTGTTTTTTGGTTCAAATATTTTAATACACTTTAAATAAGACTAGCTTACAAGTAACTTTTCCACAAGATATAGGAGATTATTTTAAGTCGATAATTCCTTAATATTCATGGGAAAGTATTAGTTACATTGAGAGACAAAAAATCTGCCAGACTTTTAATCAATATTCAAGAATTACTGACCTAAACCAAGCTGTTACATCTTATAAAGAGTTACATGCAGGCTAGTTTTGCCTTATTTCAACTGTACAAAGATATTTGCATTATAAACTGGAAAATAGTATGATTTGTATTTTTGCAACGTAATTAGCAACAATTAGCACATTATCTGAAAGAAACCTGAATTTTCTATATTAAGCTGAACTATCTGTCATATGATCCAAGGTAAACTGAACATTCCCAGCACTTCATATGGTCGATGCAAGGTTAGAGAAGAACTAACAGAGTGACAGCGTGTCCTTGCAGCTGTAACATACGGCCAGTTAAACAGCAGCGATGAAAAACGAAACCTCACACGGGGAGCTGAATCATCTTGATATCTGATCTACTCTCCTTTCATTGAGTTTTAGTGATCTGTTGGGGGCCTCCAGGGGCCACATGCATTAAGGCATTGCTCACATGTAGTTGCCACATGTTTTATAGCTGCTTGTTAACAGTCCCTCTGACTGCTGGCCATCCTTTGACCCTCGCTGAAGCCTTGACGACTCTGCTGCGGACCACACAGATTCGTCTGAGCAGTGTAAATCCTAGAGAGCAGAGCGGCAGCTCCGCGGCCTGCCCGTACACGTCCTGTTGTGTGCTGCTGTCACCACACCTTCAGCTCCCAAACAGCACAATTATCCTGCACCCAGTGACAGAGTTCAAGGCAGCTCGAGCTGTTTGGCATGGCTTTAATTTGACTTCCACTGATGAATCTGTCAACAGCGTCAGTTAGCCCGTCTGCGGCGCGATCCTGATGCAAACATGAGAGGGCCGTTATAAATCTCACAAGGTCGCCGTCACGAGGAAACGTGCGACGTCTTCAGCAGACGTTTGTGTCAGCGGTGATTTGTCAGCTAATAATGGATCTCTGCGGCAGGTAGAGTTTGTATCAACTGCGAAGGAAAGAGAATGGGGTGGAGAGGGAACAAGAGGTCGACCTCTAAGAAGAATAGATTTTCTGTAGGTAATGGAAATGAATGGCAGCAGAGACTGGAGCGGAGCCTGAAGAGGAATGCAGAAAGTGAGCTAAACACCTCCCACAGGTCTGCTGGGAGAGCAGGCACACACATGTGGCCCATCCGACCGGCTCCCAGGACGCGGGAGGAGGTGGCACGCCGGCCCAGCGGGGACTCACCACTTTACGCCTCTAGTCTAGTACAAACCTCAGTTCATCCACAGTCAGGATGTAACATTTAGAAATGATTTACATTTCTATAAAGGACAATTTAAAAACAAAGAATTTCTAGCTTCTTTGTTTTGCATCCTAAACATCCTCTCTGTTTTTGATAAAGACACAAAGTTGTGTTTTCATACAGAAATCCTTAGTTTCTGTCTCCATTATTGATCCAGTTCTGTGTGATGTATTTAAGGAAACTTCATCAAAACAATCACATTCGTCTTTAGTGGAGAAACAGCTTGTGTGAGCAGAGTTATCTCTCGCTGTATTGGAGCATAATGTAACAGAGTGTGGCTCCTCCCCCACTTGTTGCTGTGCCCTGTGGGTGAGCAGAAAGACAACTTTCACCGTCCTGTCGCTTCTAAGCAAAAAGGATTTCCAACTTCATTCTATAGTTTCCCTCAAAAGTGTGTTTCAAAATGAAAATGACAATAATTAAAAATTCGATCACACTAAAAGTCAATTATGTTGTGACGTTATAAAATTGTTTATAAATGCAAACAGTTTAAATAATAACAATAGCAATAAACACCATAAACTATATGCATTTAGTCAAAATTTAGGAGAAGAAAAATCAGTCTGTGTTTTCAGATTAAGCCAAGATCATTAAAAATACAAAAACAACAAAATTCCCCCAGCTGAGAGTTCTTCTAAAATCGTGACCATAAAGTGGCCTCATGTCCAGTTTCTGCAGCTAAATGGAGCCTAATGTCCTCCTCAAGCTGCATGTTGTCTCATCATTCCCCTCACTGACAAGTACAAGGCCCAAACCTGAAGAATCAATATCTTACATCATTCTGGCAACAGCAGGAATAAAAGTGGAAGGTGAAGGCAGGGGCATGAATCCAAATTATCAGTAATATTGATATCAATATCACTAGGGTGGTATGATTGATGCCAGTTTCACATGACATTTTATTTGATTTCTGTTTTTTTCTTGTTTGTTGAGCTAATTTTTTTAAATAAAAAAAAAACATTTTGTGGACACTTTTAAGATTTGTCAAAATTCTGTCTGAGCTTTTAACAAAATAGTACAAAAGAAAAACCACAAAGATGTCAAAAGTGAGTAACAGAAAGCATCGCATCAGTACTGGAGAGACCGTGTTCATCTGGCATCGGATCGCTACCAGAGCCATGCGGTATCCCGCACATGTATCGGTATTTTGAAACATTTCATCTCATTTTGTTTTTTGTTTTTTGTCATGTCTTGGTCCAGTGAAGCTGGAGAATGTCGAATTGGCCCAAAAATATATTTGGATGAAAAAAAGGAAAAAAATATCTCCTTAGTCCAAATATTTCAGCAACTTATTTTTCTACGGATTGTATAAATATTACACAACAGTTTAATTTGTCACTGAAAACTTCTCCTTTTTAGAATAAACATGTCGGATTCTTTGTTTTGTTGAGTTCTTTTGTGCAAACGTTTTCTACTCCCCTCCGTAAGAGTGTCAGCTATGAAACCTCTAACAAAGTGCGTGTGCGTACGCGGGCGCGCGCGCCCGCGTGTGTATGTGTGTGTGAGAGAGAGACAGAGAGCCTGAGATGGTTAACAATTAACCTGAGCGGCCGCTGAGCCGGAGGTAACGAGGACAGGCGATGCGGAGATCAGAGTGAAAACAGCAAGAGAACAGGTGTGTGTGTGTGTGCGTGTGTGTGTGTATGCGTGCGCGCCCCGTGGGTATGCAGGGAGAAAGTGAGAAGCAGTGCTCCGTCAGGAGAAATGAAAACAAAACTGGAGGCTCAGAAACTTACAGCCAGTTGCTGGCGCTGACGGAGAGGAGCGCGCAGCAGAGCATCAGGACGCAGCGCAGAACAAGATCCTCACTCATCTCGACAGGCAGAGGCTGGAGGTCCGGCTGGCCGAATAATCCCCAGGTAAGCGGGTCTCGGAGGACGGAGAGTATAGCAGACTGCGGGATGTTAATCCATCGTCCCGCATCCAGGGGATCCCGTCCCGTCCTCTGCCACTGGCAGCTTCCACGCCACGACACAGAGCGCTCAGATATATGTGAAGAGAAACTAAGTGTCTTAAGAAAAAAAAAAAAAAAAAAAAGGAAAGAAATGTTAACTTGGATGTTTTTTAGTCTGTTTGTTTTCCCTTTCTGCTGCGCATTACTGAAAGTGCGTGGAGAGGTGAACCAGCTCTTCCTCCTTGCGCGCCGGTCTGACACGCTGAGCCCGTCCAGTCCCGTCGGCTCTGCCCTGCCACATGCGCACAGCCTGAGCCGCCCCCCCTGCACACACACCGCCGTCTCCGTGAGTCTGATGAGGAGAGACCGGCAGCGCAGACTTTAGCTGAGGGGCGGTGCCAGGATGGAGAGGTATGCCACCAGGATGGGAGGTTTTCTTCTTCTTCTTCTTTCCCAAATCTTCGTTTTCGTGAGGGGGATGAAGTAGGCGGATTGAGTGAGCTGCTGAAGTGTTGTTTATATATACATATGTGTGTGTGTGTGTGTGTGTGTGTGTGTGTGGGTGTGTGTGTGTAGGTGTGTGTGGGTGTGTATATGCGTGTGTGTGTGTGTTTTAGAGTTCTCCTGGGAGGATGCAATAGCGCGGCCATTCACTATTGCCCTCCCATGCCACTCACCACTCCTGTCCAACATGTACACACACGCGCCTCGCTCACACCACACGCACACGCACACACACACGCACACACACGCACACGCACCCCCCCCCACACACACACACCCACACACACACACACCCCCCCACACACACACACACCTCTCGGCTTGGCCTCGCCACCAAATATTCTGCGGCGAACGTGGCTATTAAAAGCTCGGCTGCAGAATGTCTACGCTTAAAACCAGAAACATTCAAATAATCAGACAAACGACACCATTGCTGCTCACCCAGCAGAACCTCATACATGTCGGTGGGATGTGTGTGAAACTACTAACGCTTCAGATGCAGACTAAAAAGAACGAGATTAAAGCTGAGCAGTGAGAAGAAAATGATTCAGTCAAAAACTCGGATATGGAAGTTTGTTGGTTTAAATGACATTTGATGGATTCCAATTTGTCCATAATAATGATTTATTAACTATACTTTGTTAATATTGGTAATCCTCAGGGTTCTGGACGGGGATCCTTTCTGTTGCCGTTGCCTTCTTTAGGCAATATCAGTGTTATATTTATTCTTATGTTGGTGAAATCATGCCTTGCTCAATAGTTGCTGTAAGTTTGGATTTTTTATATATATTTTACTTTTCTTGCCATCTACCAAAAAAATTGTAAATAGTTTTAACCAGGATTGCCTCTCACTTTTAATTTGGCTTTCTAGTCAAAAAATAAGTAATTGCAATTACAACTTTATTAAAAAGTGCCATGAGGATGATCCCACGGTTTTCAATGACCTTAAACATGTCAGCCCGAATTAGCGTGTAAAAAAAGATGCAAATGCATAAAAAATCTCTGCCATCCTTGGTAATACATCAGCCCCAATCGGCTATTTATTCAAATGAAGGGCAGCACAGATGAACAAGGAAACAAGAAGGTTTTGTCTCCAAGTTCCTTAAATTCACAGTGAAAACTACAGTAAGCTGTAAACGCACAGAAGTTTCACACGATATATTTTTGACGGGAAAAATAAATAGGCCACACTTATGGAGATGACAAGACACAACTCTTGCTGTTTTTCTTTCATGTGGCTCAATCCGTGTGTGTGTGTGTGTGTGTGTGTGTGTGTTTTAACAGTCAGCGTATAAGATGCTGACTGTGTCTCCAGATGATCTGCTGTGGAAACTGAAGTGATGCTGTCAGTGGAAGCAGGTTGAGTTGAATATTTCCCTTCAGGACCTTGATTTCAGTCCTGAACGCCTGGTGGGTGTTTATCATATCCACCAGGCATTTTAATTTACTTTACTACATTCAACTCATCGTCCACAATATGGAAATCGTGTTACATATCAACCAAGAAGTCCCTTAAAAAGAAAAAAAAAAAAAAAAATCAGAAATATCAGTGTCAACGCTTATGACCCAGAGTTTCCAGAACAGCATTGCTTCGTGACGCAAAGTTCATTTGTACTCATCATCTGCTTGATATTTTAAAGGCTTGTCTAATCAGACTCAAATGACAGTTTACGTTATTTGATAAGATAAGCCTTTTACATTTGTCAAGAGGAAAATCCAGGCATCGCAGGAGTAGATCGAACATTTAGGTGGAATGAAATGTAAAGCAATATATAGAATTTAAAAATTATGTTGTGACTGAATAATCAGCTATTACACAATTGGAATAAGTGTTAAAAGATCATCGATCACTATAAACATGGAGGACTAGAGCAATTTTTAGGGACCAACAGCATCAAATGAAGCCAATTCTCACACTTTATGTTATTACATTAGTCGGTTTCAAATTCATTAAACAGAAGTCAACAGGTTAGTAACTTGGGCTTTCCAACTAAAACTTAGACATTTTTCTAAATAAGAACCTTAATGCTTGTTTTATAAAAACAAACAAAAATACAAACAAAAACCTAATTGATCCCAAAGATAAATTCAACAATTTATATATTTTTAGTGAAAATATATAAATCCACATTTTAATGGAACTAAACCAGTGACAAAAAGGTTACTGTTGATCTCTTAAAATAAAACTCAGCCAGATTCTTTTTCATAGGTTAAGATTATTACATGATGAGGTTTTTCAAATATCTCAAGGAAGTAAAATGGTGCTGAAAGGAGATCATGTTGGACCTCAGAAATAAAAGTTGTGTCCTTTATTGGGTATCAGTAAAAGAAAGTTGTTCCTCTTGACTCAAACAACCAAATGGATGTTCTGCTTGTTTTTTTTTTTTTTTTATTAAACAAACAGTATACAAAGACTCGTTGAGGTACAAAGGACATTATAACATAGGCAAAAAAGAACCAAAGAAACAAGGGGCTAAAAATACAGACAGAAAAAACAAACAGTAAGGCAAATGACTAAAAAACCGAAAAAGCGTCAAAACAAAAGAAAAGTAGAGATACTGTCAGTTACTTTTTTTGCATACCTAGATTTCAAAAGTTTCAGGGAGACATAAAACGTAAAACAGCTTAAACTGATAAATAAAAAAATCAAAACAAGGAGTAGAACCTCTCCATTTACAGCAATGTATATGATACTTAACAAGCAAGAAAAAAATATTTACCACATCAGATATTTGATCATCAAGATCATCAACATAATACAATATGTGGGTGATATTTATCTCAGGGATGTCTTCAATTTTAAGGCATAACCAGTTTTTAACATCTTTCCAAAGTTTAGAAGCAAAAGGACAGGAAAAAAAGAGATGATTTATGGATTCCTCTGCACATTCACAAAAGGCACAACATGTTAAATCAAATTTAAAAATCCGCCACAGTTAAATTCTGTATGATAATATAGAAATAAAGTAACAAAGTTCTAATAAATTAAAAACTCAAATCAAACCTAATAAAACAACACAAATAAGCAGATAAAAAGATACAGTTAAGGCCAATAAAGTCTATACCACTAGAGATGAGGTAAAATCAAGTCTCAGTTTGGTTGAATGTTTTAAACATGGCAACATGTAACTCAGCAATTCTCTCTGATTACCAGCAGATTATGTTGATCATAAGTTAATCTTTTTAGCCTTTAATAATAAACTTTTTTTTTTTTTTAAATAACCGGACAGGAAAAATAAAATTAGTTCATTTGTTGCATCTTGTCCTGTTTTGCTCATCAAGGATGAATCAAAATTATTCATCTGTTTTCTAAACACTGAAGCACAATAATCTTACATTTTAAATGCATTATAAATATGTTCTTGGTGAAAGTCTTTGCATTGCTTTCTTAAATCAATGGCAGGAGGATATATGTTTCTCTAAGATGTAGATGTGAATGAGCTGATCTCACTGAGGAGTCGGCATGAACCAGGAAGTCAATCTTATAACTTGTGTTCATTCAGTTTGAGTAAAGCGAACACACTGCCAGGATGTGTGGCTCTTGAGGAGATCCAAGTTTACAGCGAGTGAAAGGAACTATTATCCCGTCGAACTCAAGATATCTGGGCTCACTACATGCAGACAGACAACACACACACACACACACACGCGCACGCCCACACATACTGACTGTGTGAGTTCAAGACACATAGGGAGGCCTGGACAGGCATGACCACATGAACTATATTAAAATGAGGTCGAGAGAGAAAAGGTCGAGCAAGGACGTGTTCCCCTTACGACGTCCCCATCTCCATGACAACTTGAGCTGGCATACATGGCCATTGTGAAGGCATTCTGGGAAAGCACGGGTTTTATATTGCCCCTGGCTTTACACTCCTGTGCTATCACCCCGGTAACGCTAATGCTGCTTGGCCTTCTAACATTTACTCTTTGGCGACACGGACAAATGAACTGTTGCATGTGTACACACACACACACACACGCACGCACGCACACACACATAGACTCAAACACACACACGTAGAAGACAATGTGTGACAAATCTGACAAGTCTCTTCCTCTCTCCTGGTTTTTCCAGCAGCCTGTATCAAGAATGGATCACCCTCAACTGTTGTGGGAACTCAATTCATTCTAAGAAAGTGTGTTTTACCTGTGTGTTAGGTAGAAAACAATCCCGGTGAAAAGCAGACTATCATTTTGCATCTTGCTTTGTTCAGTGGGCTTGTTGAGAAATGACAGCTGAGATGTAGACTCTGTTGAAGCTGTTTTTGACTCTTGTGGTCTTTATTTGAAAGTGAAAGTCAGGATAGCAGGTAAAGAGAGAGGCAAGACATGCAGCAAAGGTCACCAGGCCAAGAATCAAACCTGTGACTGCTGGATCAAGGACTAAGTCCTCTTCACATGGGTTGTGCTAAACCCTGGGCACCACCACATCACCCTGTGAACAACATCTTTTCCAGCAACAAAATGTCTTAAACATTCCCACCTGCTCAATATTTGGAAGCGTGGGCAACACGGACTGAACGGCTTCGTTCACTTCCTCTGCTGCCAATGCACGATTCTAAAACAGCGCAGACCATCAATTTGATCGTTGACAACTACTTCTTCTGTTTGCTTATTGACCCAGCAGAAATTCTGCTGGAGAAATTGAGGTCAGTTGGAGAAATCCGGAGCACTAAACGGAGATGAGAATCAAGTGGAATTGCTTAGGAAAGCAATGGCTTGGTAGAAAACGAAGCAGTAATCAACTCCTTTTCATTCACATTTTTACGCCAGGTCTCACATAATTGACAGTCTTCATTAAAATGTATGTCCTTATCAAATTCTAGGGCAGGAATGTCAGGCTCATTTTTATTTTGGCCCGTATCAAGATCACAAATATCCTCATAGATTCAGGTCAAAGAAAATGTTTTGACAAAACCCATCAATAAATGCATGTCTCTGCATTTGAGACATGCTATATTTCTATAAAGTTTAATATTTTTAAAAAATGAAATCACATTGCCAAATCACATTGATGTAATTTGGCAGTACACTGATTAAATTAGAACTGTTTGATTTTATTGATAAAAGCTGTAGGAATATCAAGCCATACAACTCTTCCAGGTTTTTATGTAATTCCACATAGTAGGAATAAAAGTTATCCATACATTAATTAATCCAGTGGTGGATTAATGGATTTCATTGACTAAATATGAACTGATAAATGGCCATTTTCCTAAACAACAGAAAACTTGAGTTTTTCTTGTATCAAAGGTCTTGACTGTCTTTCAGTAACATGAAGGTACATTTTTTATAATATGATGAATTTTAAGAAAGCTCAACATGATATATTTTAAAAATATTGTCAGCTGTAATAAATAGTGACAGATTAATAATGTGAGAAAAACACAATATTCACTTTCTTCTTAGACATATTTATAAAATATAAAACAGGAACCTCAATAGAAAAAGAAAAGATGATGATGATAAAGTATGTGAAACAATGAGTATCTGATGAATAGCGAGAAAGAAAAAACAGACATTTTTGTGTTTCAAAAGTCAATAAAAATTTCAAGATTTTCCTGGTACATTTCAGAGGGTTTTCTCGCAAATGTTCGACTTTTCAAACTCAGAAATTCCATCCATCCATCCATTTTCCGTCACCCTTCTCCCTAACGGGGTCGGGAGTTGCTGGTGCCTATCTCCAGCTGCGTTCCGGGCGAGAGGCGGGGTACACCCTGGACAGGTCGCCAGTCTGTCGCAGGGCAACACAGAGAGACAAACAGGACAAACAACCATGCACACACACACTCACACCTAGGGAGAATTTGGGAAGGCCAATCAACCTGACAGTCATGTTTTTGGACTGTGGGAGGAAGCCGGAGAACCCGGAGAGAACCCACGCATGCACAGGGAGAACATGCAAACTCCGTGCAGAAAGACCCCGGGCCGGGAATCGAACCCAGGACCTTCTTGCTGCAAGGCAACAGTGCAGCCCAACTCAGAAATTTCCACAGAAAATTACTTTTTAAGAAATTGACAATGGCCCCAGCACGCCGTCCATAAAGTGAATGTTACAAGTGAATTGATTGGAACTCATTTTAATCTAGCAAGCTGTTAATTGTGGATTAATTGTTTGGATCCCTAACACAAATAAAAACAAATTCTTGTCTTTCTCGGGCCTGATCTACTGTATGTCTGTGTCTGATCATCGATCCCATGTCAAACTCCAGGCCTCCAGAGCCAGAGCCCAGGTACTGCAACTTTTAAGCTGCCGCTACTGTGACAGCACTAAACAAAGGCCTTAAAAGATATTAAATTTAACTTCAAACTTTCTGTGTTCAATCTGTTCTGATCTGATTGGAAATAAAGCACATACCAGAGTCATTTGACTACAGTGACGGAGTGGAAGCCCAGAGCTCCAGGGACTGGAGGGCAGAAATCTGGAGCCTTTTAAATAAAATGCGTTCCTACACAAAAGCGGAGATGTTTTAAGTGAAAACCTTGATCTTGAATATGACCGAAACTTAAAAAAAAAGTCAACTTAACTTGGTCCGAGGTTAAACAAGCACACATCCACACTGAAAAAAAGAAACAATCAGTGTTGATCTTAGAAATCAATGGTGACACCATGCTCTTTCTCTCGGGTCCCACAGGTCCAGTTTTTCATCAGGCAGTGAAAGCCAGCTATCAACAGAAGAATCAGAATGGTGGCTGTTGAAAGTGAAATGAACTAATTTGGTTATTTGGTTTTCTGATGAGCTAACGCTTTGTTGTGTTTTTTTTTTTTTCCATCTCAGCAGATCCTCACACGTGCGGTTGTTGTTTCTTGTCTCACTGCTGAAGTAGCTGAGCCGCCCCACGGGGAAATCTGCCTCACTGCTTTGAAAAAACACTTCATTTCCTGTCGCACAGATGATCCAGATTTAAATTCAATTGCATTTCCCCGGTGCTTTGCGTTCTCTCCTTCTGCCTGTGTTTCTTCTGCTGCATCTATCATGTAGTTACTGATTAGCCTGGCTTGCTGTGTCCTTTGACCTCTAAAGGACCCCAGCCATAACACAGAGGTTAGAGGTCAAACGGCCTCTGGCCTTCTCACTGCGTTTGAATTGTTGCTCATCTTCCTCATCCTCCCTTTCGTTTCATCCTCTTTTCTCGTTCCCCATAAAGAGACGCTTTCACGGGGGGGTTTATGGAAAAGGTAGAGCGGTACATTGAATCTGTGAGGTGGGTGTGTGAGTAAAGTGTGTGTTTGGTGTCACGAGGGCTGTCAGGGGTTACACCAGTAAATGAACAGCTGAGTGGTGATTTAGTCTGTATAAAAGCAGTCCAACTGTCATAACAAAGACGCTTTGACAGCAGGCCAATAGGAGACAATGAGGAGTCACTGGTCCCCAGGAGGCCCCCAAAGGCCCTTTTGGACGCCACAAGCGCGCGCCCACACACACATACACACACAGAGACAATGGCTAGTCGGCAGCAGTCTCCCAGAGGCCTTGTGAGGGTGAGGGTCCAGGGGCCAGACTGAGCTCAATTGAAAGGCCCCAAGAGGCGTCCTTGACAAAGCCCGACAGGCTTCAGAGGGCCACTGCGGTCGGTGGGTCACCGCGTTCCCCTTCCTCTCTCCGCTGAACCAGTGATGTACAAGTAACAGAAATACACATTAATGTTGCTTTCTACTGCAGGGAAAACACACAATAGTCTTTTTTGTGATTTATTAGATTTGTGCCATTCACACTCCACATCTTTACTTTTGACCTTCAAATTTCACAAACTGGAATTCTCAAAATAAATTTTCTTAAATCAAGGGTGTCCAAAGTGCAGCTCAGGGGCCATTTGTAGTCACTTGCCTGATTTTGAATGGCTCCCAACTGTAATTGGAAAGTGATACTTATTTTGCTCGTCCTTTGCAGCTGGTTAGTGGAGGCCGATGGATGCTGATGATCAGAATAAAATTATTACCAATATCATTTTCTTTCATTGGAAAGTGTGATGTATGACACAAAGTATTCCTATTTTTTGACTCAAATATTTTGGCCGACATGACACAAAGTTTCAACAACCCTGGCTTAATAGAAACACATAAATTCAGCCCCAAAAACCCCAGTCACTACAGTTTTCTAAAAGTAGGTGGGGCTTATGCAGCCTGAATAAGACCTGATGAAGATAAATGATGAACACGAGCGCCAGGACCGAATTATTAATATGTCTCATGTAGTTGTTTACATCCATCACTACTGTGATTTTTTAACAACTTATCACATAAGCAACTTATTCATGTGTGATTTTAATTGCACTTCATATTTAATGGAAACACCATGATTTGGGGATTTTTGTTTTTTGACATTAGAGGAATATTAAAAAACGTTTTATGCACATCTGTAAATTTAGTGTGTAGCTCTGCCATTATGTTCAGGTTATGTGCTGCTGGATGGTACACCACTGTCCCTATCAGCTTCAACAAATGTCTTTGTCTGAAGAGATGCATTCCCATAACATGATGCTGCCACAACCATGTAATGTACAGTATTATTTTCTACCAGAGTGCTGCATATAGGCCAAGAACAACATTTTTTGTCATTGTCTTCTGACCGATGTGTTTGCTTAGTCCCATGATTATTTTTATTTTTTTAAACAAACTCTGTTCCAGCAAGGCTGGATTGGTAGAACAATAAATGTTGCTGCAGTTTGATTCTCCAGATGTACTGTGGGGCTCTTGGTTCTTTAAATTTCCAGGTGACGGGTTAAACAGAGCCTCCTGAGATGTCCACAGGTTGGTATATTGTTTTCTAACCAAACTCTGTTTTTAGCTTCACCACAACCTTCTCTACTGTGTTCCTTGATCTTTATGATGCTATTTGTTCTCCATGTTCTCTGACGATCTCTGTGGATGCCCTGAAAGGCTAGAAGAAAAAAATATATATATATTTTTTAAGGAAATTCTGTCCTGCTATTTTTCTAATACTTTTTTCCCCTTCTCATCCAACACAGAGGAAAAGAAATAAATATTTTAGCATTTTTTTTTTCACCTTTTTTCCCTCTTTTCTTCAGGCCTGAATGGCAAGTGGGGGGAAATAATTTTGTGCCAAAATATATGACTAAAGTAGTTTTTTAAATTTTCCTGTGTGTTTAATGAGAAGGAAAAAAAGAGACTTAGAAAAATTTCAGAATTACTTTTTTTTTTCACTTACCTTTGAGGACTTGAGCAAGGGGGGAAAAACAAGATATAAAAATATTTTCCTTTCACACTGTTGGCTTTTTCCTGTAGAAATGAAAGAAATAGATTTTTATAGTCAGAAACACTTGATAGAAAATACAAAAAAAAACAAAAAACAAAACAACAACATTCAAATATTTTAATCTGGAGACACGACTTTTATTGTGAAGTGAAAAAGATCATTTGTTAAGAACTTTTTCCAACTTGCCCTTCTGGGCTTCCATACAAACCTCTGAGTCCTTCGCAGAACAACTTCATTCATACTGCACTGTAAAACCAGCTGTCTCTAATTTACTGTAAAATACCAGCAACTGTGGCTGCCACAATTTTACACTATAAATATGATCAAGTTTATACAGTAAAATTTTAAAAAATATGGATTTTGCTGTAAATTAGAGACTTTTCTACAGTGTGGGATTAAATAAATCACATTATTATTTATTCGTTAAGTGATTTTTGGACAGTTTGTTGGACTGGAGTTTATTTAAGAGTGTACAAGTAAATCTCTTTGTGTAATCTGCAATCATCACTATATATTCATGTGTGTAAACGTCTTCATGGCAGCTTTTTTCTGCTCAACTACTTTCCTTGAGTAGCTTCAGTAAAACCTTCACCCTGCTCTCCATTCAAATAGATCCCATATAGATTGCTGGGGGGTGAAAACAACCAGCACCTGTTTTCATTTCAAAACTCAAAACTTCCTGATTTTGACAGAAAATAATTTACTTTTACTAAGTTTGTAAAATGAAACACTGTGATGTATTCTGTTGGCACTACTAAAGGGTGATTCCCGCCATTCTTCAGCCACAAGAACCGCCTCTGTCTCGTCAGTGTAGTTTTGGTTTAAATGTCCTCCATCCCATTATGCTCTGGTTAATCCTCCTCCTGCTCAGAGTAAAGCAGCGTTTAAGGAGAGTCCTCACAATCGCCCCCCTCCCTCCACCCTGCTACCCATCCACCTGCTGTGAATGTTGTCTTTTAGGAAAAAGCCAACAGTGACCATAAATTTCACCATAACACACACACACACTCAGGCTGGCGTGAAAGTGGGTAAAATCAGCAGCCCGTGTGCCTCTCGCTCAACTGGTGAAGTCTCTGGACTGGCTTTGATCATGAGTGAACAGGTCAATATGAATGGCTCTTAAAGAGCCAGCGTTATGGAAAATCAACGGTTTTGAGCTTTACATTATGTCATGATGTTATTCCCTCACCAAAAATATTCCTGGAGTGTTGCTTTGATTCTTTCATGCATGTTGGGATTACCAAATCTTTCAGATAAGTGACGAACCTTTTGTCTGCACAGCCCTGCCTGGAAGTGTTCTCTATTTTATTTCTAAGAACAGTTAGTTGTTGCTCTCTGTGATTTAATATTTTGCAGAAATAATCTTTCTTTGCTTCATAAAATTCTGTCTGTTTTGGACTAGAGCACTCCACAAACCCTAACTGGAACATTCAGGCAACATTCCCAGAGGTTTCTGTGAAGAATGGACAGTTTGTGCAAGTTAGACAGAGAATGTTCCCTGAACGTTCTTTAAAGTTTGCATTCTATGTAACCTTCAGAGAACATTCAGGGAACATTCTTTGAAAGTAACAAATCTTCTGGCTTTGAAGGAACCCTCAAGGGACGTTCCCTAAAGTCTCCTTGATGGTTATTTACAACTCTAATAGTGTGACCTTTGGAAAGCATTCCCTGAATGTTCTCAGGAAGAATTGTGAAACTGTTCTTTTACTTTTTATGTATTTATTTTTACATTTCTTCTATGAAATTAGAAATATAAATATCCCATATGCAAGTCATATGATTTTGTTTCCCCCACTCTGACATTGTAAACGTTCTAATGGAGTCATTTTACACTGACATCAATATCATCTGTTTAAAACAATTGGCTTGACAGAGACGCTGTGTTCACCTTATGGACTCACAAATGCAGTGACTTCATGCTTCAAGAACTTCAGCTTTTTTTTTACTTTTTTCTTAATAATCTGTAATAACTTGTACCCTAAACATTTTTAATGTAATACTTTTACAAACTGTTTGTTTTCCATGCAATAAATCCATTTTTCATGTTTAAAATCTGTAAAGTTTATTGATGTTAATGTGAAGTATCAGTAGCTGCTGGCCATAGTTTTTCTAACTCCATTTACACATCTTACTTCAACATTAATTGTGGTTTAAGGAGAAATTTAGTCGCTATATGGAAACTAATTTATGTTTAAGAAGTCCCATAAAATCTAGATGAAAACCTTTAGCTAACACACATGAAAACACACATTGAAAATATTGAGGAAGGGAGAGAACACGTCATCCCTGTTCTCTATTCTAATTACAGATTTAAGCCAATAATATGTTTATTGTGGTTTTGATTCCTTCTTCATGTCTCCCATGTATCTAAATTTCTCACTGAAACAGCCAATCACCGGATTGCTGTGAAAATCCAATTTGGCATTTTCTGTATGATGAAGAGATTCTTGGTCATCAAAGCATTTAGGCATTTGGTGCTTAACCATCAAAGCTTTTATTTATAGTCTTTTCAGGTCACTACATACACAATTTTGTCTTGAGACCTTAAGGGTCCTCAAGTGGATTTTTTTGAAATTATTGACCCCTTTCCCTGTTCTGTCAATCCTAAATATTTTCAGAATGTAATCTGCATAGGACTATGAAACACAAATAGATTTGCTTCAGTTAGGTGATTAAATGTGTTCAGCAAAAAGTGATGAGTTCATAACAATGAATGTTCAACTTTAAGATGTTTTGGCATTTATCTAAAGCTTTTAACACTTGTAATCCTAATATCTTACCAAGTAAGCTTTAACAATAACTTCGATTTTTTCAATAGGTCAATAATTGAACATGTTGTAGGACCAATGGCTTGGCATTTCAGCAGTAATTCATTTCAAAGAGCTTCACACCACAAAAAACACAAAGTCATGCAACATAGAATCAACAATCAAAACATTACGTTAAGTCAAGTGCCATCATTAAGTGTCATATTGATTACATTTCAAACATGACTCTGAACAGGTGGGTTTGTAGTCGAGATTCAATGAAGTGTGAACTTCCACAGGGATTTATCTGTCCTTATGGGATCCTGACAATTATGTAATAAATAAATATTAAACTTGTAACACTATTGAGGCACAAGTCATGGAAATCATTTAGTCTTTTGTTGGCTTTGTGAAGATTGAACTCTTTTTGTAAATGAGAACAAATGAAAGTGTCTCCACAGAGAAATACTGTTACACTTAAATGACTATAGAATGAAGATAGGCAGCTTTGTCTGGTGTCACAATGTTGATCATCGGGCTCACCCATTTCCAAGAAGAAATATTGATTAAATGACGTTTTGTTGCCAGTAATTGGGGGTCTCTGTGAATGCACAAACACACTCCCAGCTAGCAAGAGAGGAGGAATCCTGAAAACTCGGAGCAAAAGCCTCGACCCAGAGGAAGACCAGCATAGCCGGTTCTGTTAGGTACTTAATGTGGTTCTTCCAGCAGGATAGAAACAGAACTGACAGACCCTCAAGGCATCTAGATCGCTGCTGGCTCTGGTAGCACTTGGCTTTCTCCTTCCTCACATTTACTGGCTGTGACTTCCTCTGTTTTTAGTGACAGAAGCCACAACTATGCATGTGTTTATTCCTCAGCATCACTCACCGACAAACTATTTCCTCACTAGCTTGAAAAAAAAAAAAGTGAGAATTCTGTGCTTGTGTGTGCGTGGGAGTCTTGTCTGTCAGCACGGACAGTTTCTACTTGACTAATTTTTCCTGGAGCATCAGTTTTTTTATGAGGTGTTTTTTTTTTTTTTTAACAATCTGATCCCCCACTCCTTTCCCCATCTGTACTTCCTTTCATTGGACCATGTTCTCTTACTATCTTAGAGCTTGCCAGCTCAGGGAGTGGCATTTTACTGAGCATTAAAAAGCATTCAGGTTTATGTTGTTTGTGCCTGTAGATGATGATCGACTGCAATGATACTTATTATGTATTTCACAATTCATAATAAAACCAGCAGCACTAACAATGACTTTGGGACTTTTGAACTCTTCAGTAATCAAGTCGCATGAATCATACGTGAATCATCATGCACCAAAGGGAGCTAAGGAAGCTCATGAGCGATTTCTTTTACGAAATTGAAGTTCACTGAACAGGGTGACATGTATCTGAGGCCAATGCTTCCTAGACCACATTCAGAAACATTATAGGACACAGTTCAGTTTATTTATATACCTGCCCCTTCAATTGACAAATGTCTTCACAATCATACAAACTTTCCAACTGGTCCTAGTTATCAAACAGGGCATTGAGTTCAGTTTATTATTCAAATTGATTTTAAAAATTTTGATCTAAGGAAACCTAGCAGATTGCATTAAGAAAAGCATAAAGTTAGGAGATGGAGAACACTTAGTGTTGGCACTTATTGGCAGCAAACAGAATGCCAGCAACTATTTGGTCTCGCTTTCTTTGAAACACAAAGGCTTTGCCCTGGAGGCCTTGGCGACATCAGATGATCAACATATTTCAAACTTATATTGTGATGTCATTCAAACTGCAACAAACTCAATGTAACTGAAAATAATTCACTTCTCAGCAGCAAAGCAGTCCAATATTTGATGGGTGTGATCTATTTTCTCCACAGAGCACCTTAGAATCTTTAAAACAAACTTGTCAGGTTGTTCTGACTTTTGGGGTTTGATTTACTGATTCCGGTTTCATCTTTATTTTGTGTGCCTGAGATTAGGTCCAAGGTCTAAGGCTGATCTTTGATTAGTCATTCTTACTGTTAGATTTATTTCCTAATCCCCTGTGTTGCTCCCTCAACCCTCACACCTGCAACCCATTTCTAGTCAGTCATCCATTCTTTGTTCAGTGATCAACCTCCCCAGTTTATGTAGCACTCATTCTGATTCACCTCTTCCTGATTCCTCTCATTTATTCATTTATTCTTGTTACTACTCTGTTCCTTCCTGGTTCCTCGTTCCCTGTTTTTTTAAATGTTTTTTTTGTTTTTTGTTTTCTTTTTGCATGCTTATTTGCTGCTGTTTTATTATAAAAGAGAATTCAACAGGATTCAGGCTCCTGTTTGCATTTTGGCCCAACCACAATCTAACTGCTCACGACAAAACTGGTGGTCAACCTTTTTACGGACCAGAGAAGTTTAGGTCTTTGGGTTTGTCACGCACCAGTACCAAGCAAATGCAGCCTGGTTTTTTTCTGCTTACATGCAGCACATTTATGTGAAGAATTAAACTGCAGAATTAAATTTTTTTACCAACAGTGTTTTGAAAAGAAAAAAATAGCACAATTAACAATAGAGTGATAGATCTTATAACATGAAGGGAAGCTAGTTGTCTAGTTGTCCCAATGTTTATTGTATTTTTATTGCTATTTATGAGTTGCTCTGACAACATGTTGAGAGTGGATTTTATATGACAAACCAATGAAAAGTTGTGCATGCTTGCAGCCTGGTAAAAACCAGCTTTGTTCTGCCCTTTGCTTCATACAGAGGAGGTGAGAAACAATTGCTTTCTGAACTCTGTTGAAGTTTAAAATTTTAAGCATGAATCATGGTGGTATATAATGCCCCAACTCAATGAAGCTTACCAAAATCTGTGTTGTGTGCACTTTAAACAGCTGAATGAGGAGCGGAGCCTGGACATCTTTACCAGCAAGACAGTGTCTGAAACATTCCTCTTGCTCTGAGGAATGTTCAAATATTCAACTGCTCAATATTTGGAAGCGTGACCAACATGGTGTCCAAGTTCACACTCACACTCTGCCATTCCAAAACTACAACTGAGGCAGACTACAATTCTGCCTTAGTAGAAACTCTGTCATTGTTCAATTCCTCCTTCTGTTGAGTGATGATGAGGGATGATGTTCTACCAGAGAAATTGAGCTGAATGGGAGAAATCCCACACTAGAGAGAGTGTGGGATTTCTAGAGAGAGATCAGAATCTCTCTCTAGATGAGAGATGAGAATCAAGTAGAATTGTATGGGAAGTCAATGGCCAGGGAATCCTGAAAACAGAGTCCACCTTTCTGTAGTTTAATCTCTGAATGAAGACAGCTGTTCTGTGAATGCCTCAGAAGTTCAATAAAGTTCTCAGGAGACATCATTACTGAAGTGGCAAAAAAAAACATTGAAATGGTGATAGGAATCCCTATTAACAATTTGCCACAAGCCATGAAGACATGTAGAACAAGGTTCCCTGCTCACATGAGGATACAGTTTAACATTTTGACCTACATTCAAAATACAATGTGTGCAATAAAACCAACTACTGTGCTAATCAATCCTGATGACTACAATCACAAAACCTTAGAAAGATTCACAAAGAAATCAGCTATTGATGATTTTCAGTTTCATTGACTCTAACAATTGACTGAGACTTTCAGATTTATGACTTGGACCGAGACGTACTTCATATTAATGAGAGAGAGAATTTCAGTGGATAACAGGAAGGCTAAACAGAGTATTGCTCATTTTATTTTTCTAAGCGTTTAACTTGCAGTTAGGACTTTAATCACAAAAATTTGTGGTGTTTATTCACATGAATCCCTGCAAAACAGCACTATAATTGTATTTATAGTGCTAGCGCAGCATAATGCTGTGCTAGCAGCATGATGCTTACCTTCGGCAGGGAGTCTAGTCAGAGTAGATAGCAGGATGGATGGGGCTGAATTCAGTCCGATCCTAGAATATAAAGCTGAGTCTGAGCAGATAAATCCCATACAAAGCAACCTGCACCATACACATACACACACACACCTAAACGTGCACACACATGTGCACACACATGTGCACACACACACGCAGAAGTCCAGTGTCCTAAGCCTAACCCAAAAAAGCATTTCCCCTCATGGGGACCAAGGAAATGTGCCCACAAAGAGCAGTGGTCCCCATAACCCCACATTGTAGACAGACATAGGTTCCCATAAGGATATAAAAATCTGGTACACATACATCCAGCCAGCCATAAAACCTCTGGGCTCCAGAGACAAAGGCTTGTCATGCTTTGGTGGGGTCCTGCCACTAATCCACACAGCATTAAGGGCTGTAGACAGCAGACACACAGAGAAACACCCACACACGCACACAGAGCACATCCTTGTATGTGGAGGAGAAATCCGACACATGCAGCGCCTGGATTTGTGGAACCATGCTAACACACACACCCTGCACACAGATGCAGACGCTGGTGTTGTGTAGCCTGGCCGGCTGGGTGTGAAGGCCACGCAGAGCTACTGGCGACAAGTTGGACAGAGGAGATGTCTCGCTAAGCCTAATCACACGACAGAATGCTGTCTAGGTCACCTGACCGCCAGACCTCTTGCCGCGTGTGTTTGGGTATATGCTTACTTATCGATATTTAGGTTTTGAATGTGTGCGTGAACTGTTGGTTCATAATTGGGGCTTATCACCCTGAACAGGGCCGAAGAAGAGGTGCCAGAGTGGGATTGAGAGCGTCTGACCGGAGCTGGAGTTGAATGGGAAGCGAGGAGGGGACGCTGTAATGACTCATCCACATTCTTACTGGCAAAGCCTCACATATTCCGTAGACCGAACACTGTCCTTCCTACAAAACTCAGCATCAAGATAGAAGGAAAGTTTTTTTGTTGTTGTTTTTTTTTACGTTTGATTCGCCTCCTCATCTGTTCAGATTCTCTGCAATCTGCTTCCACTGATAGGTTCCGTTTGCGCCTGCTAACAGCTAGCAGACTGGAATGACAGTCGGTTTTATTAGCATATAAAATACTGGCCAACCTTTATCGCTGCACGTCCAAGTCGATAGAAGCAAGACAAGTTTACGCGATTTCACTCGCCTCAAGCTGAGTTTCCATGTGATTGTCAAAAATATGAAGAAAACTAGTTGAGATTTATGGGAGGAGAAAAGAAAAATCACATTTTCCATATTTAGGGTCACATTCTGTAATGTTTCCATGAAGTTCTTCTGCTATGACACCTTATAATATTCTCTAAAAACATGAATAGAAAGAAAATTCAAATCCAAATTGGAGGATGAGTTGTCTATTAGTTTGATTTGGGGACACAAAGACAGTATTCTGATTTTAGTTTCGATGTCAGTGCCAAGAAAACTAAAGGCACCTATAAGTTGAGTTAAAGTGAATCTTTACTCTAGAGACGAATTCTGGCAAATACAGAGATCATGTAAGAGTGGAGCTTGGAAAAACAGTTTGTCAGGGTCCCCAGCTTCAAATCATGGGAAAACATGACATAAGCCAATGATTCAGTTGTTTTGAAAATCATCTTTTGAAGGAATAACCTAAATGAGTTGTTTTCTGTCTGACGTTTCATTTTCCTTGCATTTGCTTCAGTTTGCACATATTTGCAGGTCTTTATATCTGCACAGCTCTCAGGAAGTGTTGGTTTTACCCAAACTGATTCGTTTTCTTTGAAGCCATTCTCTCACAGATATGCTGCTGTATTGAGATCATTGTGCTGTATCATGACTTCGTGTGGACAAAGCCTCATTCATTTAATCATTCCTGGTTTGAGTTCTGGGTCCGATTCATGTTAAAACATTTTTTCAACCACGTCATATTTATTTACTTTTCTTTGCGAGTGAAAGGTCACAATTTGTGTGTGTGTGTGTTTGGGATGTACAATTGTGTTCTTGTATGTACTAAACATAGAAGACCACTTTCACAATTTTTCTTGCCAACTAAGAGGTCATTTGTGGAAGTGAAGACGTTTTACTGGTTCTTACTTTTTTCAGTTCTCCTGCTCTCCGCTCATTTAGAGGTATCCTGTGAATTAAGTTCTGGTTAGGATTTTGAATAGATAATATACAGTACAGTTAGTGTTAGGAAAAATGTCTGGATTAGGCTTAAGTGCAGTTACTGAAATGAACGGAGGTCGATACAAATTCCTGAATTGGATAAAAGTATAAGGATATGAATGTGTGTAGTTGTATATATTCAACTTCACATTAAAGCATAATCATGGTCATCATCATCATCATCATCATCATCAGTTTTTACCTCAATTTGACAAATATTTTTAGTGTGTAAATATAACAGCAAATGAGTAAGCAGAGATAAACAATCAGTACTGTAGAAAAAGCTAAAATCTTAAGAGAAAGATCAATAATTTACATCATCTTGAAAAACACTTAAGTTTATGTACAAAACTAAATCATTTCAAAATGTTGCTAAACAAACCATTGTTTGTCTTAAAGCCAAACTCCAACCCTAAAAGGGTTTTCTTTTAATGCTGATTGTTATCTCGGGTCTTCCTGATAAACAGAGTGACAGATTTGGAAAGCCAGGTAAAACTCACAGTTAATCTGTTAACAAAAATTCTTTGAACACGTTCTTGAGTGGATGAGAGGCAGATGGATGGTTTTGTCTCGGGTCCAGCATCAGGAAAGCCTCAGGCGAATCAGGAGACACTTTTACAGAAATTCTTCTTTTTTATAAGTTCTGACTGTCAGCGGCTCTCTTCCTCTCCCTGCCATGTAGCAGGACTGTCATGGAGGGAATCTGGGAGGAATTTGGCTCTGAGGCCCAGAAGGAGGTTTTCCATGATTAATTGCCTGCTTGCAGTTTTCTCCAGAATGAGGTAAAGACAACATCCATGTAGATCAACTTTTAGAGGGAAATATGCAAGATGAAGATACAGTGGTACACAAAGTATATGTTCCATGGTGCAAAGGTGTAAGGCACTAAAAAACATTGTTGATGGACGAACTGACTTAGAACAGAACAGCAACATTGTCTGCCCACACATATTCCCAACACTTGATTTAGAAACTTTAGCTGTCCACTATTAATCCACTGTCATTGGCTTTATCTATAGAGAAGTTAGTCTGTTTTGGCAAGTCTAACAAATAAAGATGGATGGATTCAAACTGGTCAGTAACTTCAATGTATCATAAAACAAATCAAATTCCATGTGGAAAAGTCGTGGGATTTACGTTTTTTTTAAAGGGAGCTAGAGTCAGTTCCTTTAAAGATCTACTCATAAGATGTGCTAATTTTTTAAAATTATATTTATTTCAAGACACTCAGTTGATGGCAGTGGGCATCCTGTCAAAATCAAAAATACACTTGTACCCTGTTGCACTTCTTTTCCCTTATGCCTGTTCTCCCTGTCACTCAGAAGACTGAGCTCAGGTCTTCAACCAGATGCCTGAGAGTTGCAGGATCCTGTGCTGATTCGGAGTAGCAGGAACAGCTACGAAGCTGTTCCTGCTCTCTCTCAGACAAAGACCTCAGATTATTCCTGATATCTGCTTCAACCACTCCCCTAAGTTGGGGGTTACAACTGCACCACTGAGGCCTTTATCCTTCACAACCTCTCTATTTATAGCCCTTAATATACATGTTGCTACTTGATGGCAGCAGCTGGATTTGAACAAGTTCCCATTAATTTTTTAGCAAATATATTTGATTAAACTATTGAAAATTAAAGTCTATTCTCCTGTTAGAGTTAAAATATTTTGTCCAGATGTAAAATGCCGAACATGTTATCGGACTATTTGGAGGTGAAGTTGTTTTCGTTTAAAAAAAAAAAAAATAAAGTCTTTAAGAGAGCTTGAATATTGTTTTCTGAAAGTCATGTGACAGATTAAAGCACTATTATTAGTTCCTTATGTTTTTGCCTCATTAAAGAATGACATCACTCAAAGTGATGTATTGGACTTGTAGCAAAGTATCTATGAGTATGACAATATTATTTACAAGTATCATAAAACTAAATTACTGTAGTTGCACGACCATTCATGGAACTATTTCTGAAAATATTTTGAACATTTGAGTAGTTATCATGTTCATCTTATGGTTTGTCTGGTGAAGCATAAAAATATCAACTCTTGTTTTGAAATCTTTTCGCAGAATTACAAGCTATCCTTCATTGTTCTGATAAAAATCTAGCCTTTGTGTGTTGAGAAACATATCAAAAAGCATAAACAACAAACCTAGACTGCCTTACCTGAATTTAATTCTGCGATTGCCAATAGAAAGCATGAATTCATTGTCCGTATAAACACAGGTCTCATTTTCACCCCGGTTGGCCTCAGGCCCTCGGTATTAGAGAAATATTGACACTCCAAACCCACAACATGTGGAGTCTACATGTTGTAGACCATAATTTACATGTTGTAGACCATTATTTACATGTTGTGGACCATTATTTACATGTTGTAGACCATTATTTACATTTTGTGGACCATTATTTACATCTTGTAGACCATGATTTACATTTTGTGGACCATTATTTACATGTTGTAGACCATGATTTACATGTTGTGGACCAGGTTTACATGTTGTAGACCATGATTTACATGTTGTAGACCACATGTGTCAAACTCAAGGCCCAAGGGCCAAATCCGGCCTGCCATAGCTTTTTATGTGGCCCTCAAGACTCCAAATTATAGCAACAGGCCCCTCCAGTTTTTCACAAATAATCACACAAAAATCAACAAATCCCCACATTTTCTTCTGATTTTATCAAAATTTTTTCTCAAAATTAGCCAAAAACATTTGGGTTCAAGTGACTGCTGTTATTTGATGGCAAGTTATAGTCCACGACTGATAAAAGGTCACAGTTAACATAGTATATTAGTACAAATATTTTAAAAATTCCTTACAAATATTTCTAAATTAGCTCCACTTAATCTGTTATGTTGATTGCAGAGAACCACAAACACAATCCTGGATGGACTGATTAGCGTGAAAAGATGTTCAATATTATGTTATTTTAAGTAACAGTTATTGAAAGCTGAAACATGTATTTACTGATATTTTAACAATTGAATTGGTTTTTATCAATTCGTTCTGGCCCAAAAGGCCCTTTAAGAACATTCCAATTTTTGATCAGGACCCAATTGGAAATGAGTTTGATGTCCCAGATATATGGGATGAAACAAGTGAATCATGGACTATTTTGAATGTAAACAAGATATTTAGAGGTGGGATGATGTCACACCACCAGCAAAGGGAGACTGCTGGTGAAATGCAGAATTATATGTGACACAATTCTGAATATTTGTCATTGCTTGCAATACCACTGACCAGTTCAGACGCCCGCAAAGCTCTTAGTCTAGTAATCGAGGATTTTAGCAATTTTACTGAAGAGAAAATGTCTCATCATTCAACATCATACAACGGTAACATGATGGGGCGCAATGCGAGAAGGGGAGACCAGCAAAACTCCCAAGGCTGGTTCCCTTCTGTGCACCCGGATGATTTACGTTGAGAGATTCAACGATTGACGTCCCTCCTGCAAAAGGAAACCATGCGCGGGAAAAAGGACAATCAGAAACTGGCCTGCCTAGAGGAAGAACTGGAAGAGATGGATTTCCAGGTGAAAAAACAAGAACAACTGAAAATGGGGTATTTTGATCAGGTCATGAAGGCAAAGCAGGATCTTGAATGACTACAGCGTTTCTGTGATCCAGAAAGTCTTAAAGCCTTGGCCATTACTTCCCAGGCTGGGATAGATGATGAAGACTTGAAAGCAGCAGTAGCTAAAATTACTGCAGAAAAAGACAATAGCAAGGCTCTCAAAGGAGAGCTGGATGATTTAAAGTTATCGTATGAGGAGCTGCACTCCAAGTATGAAATGGACATGGCTCGGATGAGGCAGGAGGACACAGATAATAAGCAGCTGATTAACAGCATAACAGCTGAGAAGGAAGAGATGCACCAAAATGTAATAAAATTAACTCTCCAGATTGAGGAGGAGAGAAAAATTCAAACTGCAAAATTGAAGAAGGACAAGGAACTTTTTGAAAATCTTAGAGCAGAAAATGCCGTACTAAGTGAAACAAGGCAAGAAATTAGGTTCTTGCATGAGAAATTATGTAGTGTAAATATTGAGTTGGAGAAAGTCAGCATTCACTATGACAACTATGTGACTGAACTGAAACAGCAAGCGGACCAAAACCATCAGAAGAACAGGACAAATGACTTCCAAACATCTGAAGAGGAGCAGCTGCTGCCCGACATGATGAGTGATGGCAAAGATTACAGAGAAGGACCAACCTCAGTTTCCAACGATGAAGAGCAAAAGACTGAAGACGACCCGGTTGAAGAGGTGCGTGGAGAGGTTTCTTCCGTGGAGGAACTCCCGGAAGAAACCTCTCCAGGCTTTTCTAGTGGTCAAGAAGAACCACTAGAACAGCCATTGAAGAAACCAGAAACAGACATGATTGAAGAAACCAGCCGGGAAGACCTTGAAGACATCGACAAAAAAGGATTAAAGAATGGAAAGAAAAATAAATCAACATTTTGGAAAACGGTGAAGAATATATTTGGATTGAAGAAATCCCAAAAAATATCAAAAAGAGTAAAGACAGCTAAAAAAACATTTAATGTTCCAGCTATTAAGACTGAAAAACGTGTTTCTTTAAAGACGTTTTCCGTCTTTAGAGAAAGACGGAAAAATATGGGCAGCACGGTGGCGCAGCGGTTAACGCTGAGTCTTCACAGAGACCATCTGTGTGGAGTTTGCATGGTCTCCCCGTGTTTGCGTGGGTTTCCCCGGGTGCTCCAGTTCCCCCCACTTCTCCTAAAACATGCGGGTCAGGTCAATTGGTCACTGTAAATCACCCCCAAAATACTTCGAGAAACTCCAAACATTTGTACAATTTTATTGTTAAACTTGTGAAATTAATTGAACTCACCGTACATTAGACATTTTCCCTTCGCTGGTTTAGTGCCGCAATTTTAATAGCAACTTATTGATTTAAGAATTGAAATGTCTTCTTTTAATAGTAATGATTTCTGCTTATTTTCATTTTGTGCTTTTATGGTTTGTCTTTTAGTTTTCCCTTTCCTTCTCGCTTTTTATATTAAATTGCACTGAATTGTAGCTAGTTATACTATGGCTAAAAAGCTATGGTAGGCTGGATTTGTGTGTTTAAAACAGTGTTAAACAGTTTAACAGAGTTAAACTGTGTTTAAAACTGTGTTTAAACACAGTTTCTGTGTTTAAACACAGTATAAACACAGTATAAACACAGTTATACTGTGTTTAAAACTGTGTTTACACACAGTTTCTGTGGTTAAATAGAGTATAAACACAGTTTAAACACAGTTAAACTGTGTTAAACTGTACACAGTTTCACGCTGTTTAACTGTGCGTTTAAAACTGTGTTTCAACAAAGCATAACTTATAATATGTTTAAACCTGTATTTTAGAAAAGATTGGCAAAAGGATAATGCAGTGGCTTTTTTAGGACAACTGTGGGTCTGTGGGTAGACCCACAACCTTCTGGTCGTCTTGTGACCAGAAGGTTGTAAGTTCGATTTCATCTTCCTCAGCCACATGTTGAAGTGCCCCTGGGCAGGGCCAAAGGATAATGCCAAAGCATTATCATTCTGCCCTGTGGTCAAACTCTGTCATTGCCTCATCCTGTTACCAATCTGTTTATGATTAATCACTCTACCAGTAATCGGAGTGCTCTTCTTTCGCTCGTGTTCCGTGGCTCCAGATGACTACAATATCAGGGCATGACACAATGGGATCCAGATGCGTGATCGATGGAGGACGGGCAATGTTCCTGAGCAGCGAGGCGTTGTGGTTTAGAGTTACAGACGTACAGTCCCATCCACCCGGCCTGGTGTGTTTTCCATAGGGGGCGGGGGCTTCATGGGTGATTAATGGGGCATTACTGGCAGGATGAGAGACCTGTTTCCGGTCTGACAGATATGGAACAATGTTGTATACAACAAACTCACGCTCCGGTTTGCTAATGCGTGGATTGGTTCATGCACATGTGTATGCACGGACTGTGGCCGGGTAAACTCCCTGGCTCCTCGTTTGTCGGAGTGATGGCTTACAGGCGGTCACTCTGTTGGCAGTTGGGACAGAATAAAGGTTATTTGATGAGGCCCGTCCAGAAGAGTGATGGCATAGAGGATGCAGGATGGCTACACAAGTGCAACAAATCATCCTATAGGTCACATGATCAGCAGGCAGAGAGATATCATCATCTGGAAGGAATAACTGAAGCTCACATTCATACTTAATGCATCTGCTAGACAAATTCATCATGAATCTAGAAGTGATATTGGTCCATGTGCTGTCATTGCACCTCTTCTTTTCGACACAACATGGCTACAGCCTCATCCCTCATGTCTCGTTGTCTCCATCATGCTGATTCCCTTTCCTTTGTGAAGGCGTATCAAAGCCCGGCTGTGTCTGGCGGCTCCGCGGGGCCTTGTGGCTCGGTTGCAGGACATATGCCGAGCAGATGTGGGATCTTCGTGAGGTTCTGCATGCTGTCCGATGATAAGCAGAGGACGTGATCTGATCGCTGCCGTCTCTGGACCTTTTGTTTCCATGTTTGGGGAATCCGTCTTATTTGTTTTTAAACTGTTGTCTTTCATGGAAACTACACATAAACGCAGTCCTTTATGAAAAACACCAGCCGTGGCTGGAGACATGTGAAACAACATGTTCTAATTAGTGGTGGATATACAGTACATCTGGCTTGATAACAGTGCCCACGTTCCACAACACTTTTAATTAAAGCTGAATGTCCAGGAGGAGATAGTGCAAGACAGTCACTCTATAGAAATGGTTTTTTGAATTTGAGTTTGTCTGTGTGATTGGTTTGAATTGATTGTGTATTTCTGTATATGAACTAAATGGAGGTTTTTTGGGGGGGATTTTGTGATGATTATTGTTGGGAATTCAACTAACTAGCCACAAAAAAACAGTTTCTTGTCCAACTCATTAATTGTTTGAGTTTTTCAGTTACTGTCACACAAACAACTCACGTCAAGATACTTCTCTGAACTTTTCGCTCCGACTTTTCTTCTTCTCACCCTGTTTTTATAGTTCTAAAAATCCCAATAGGTGTTGCTCTATGCTGTTCCAAACTTTTTTATTTGAAAGAGAAAATATTTAGATTTTAATGAGTTATGCATTCTGTTATAACATTTGTTTTCATCCCTTTTAAAACAAGAAGCTTTTCTTGTTGTAATAAAATTTGCATCCTGTTAAAATGAGAAAGTTTTCCCTTTTAAACATTTCATTCCTTGTCATGTAAGCTATTAAAAAGCAGTCGTGTTTGTTAAATGCAAAGCAATATAGTGAATCAACAGACCTATACAATCAATAAGTCTTACAAAACAATACATTATATTGAAACTCATTTAATGGCAGTTATACAATAAAATTGGCGTTGCGTATTCATGTCAGCCCTGGCAAGTTTTGTAGGTACCTGAATTTTTTTTGTTGTTCTCTAGTCGGCCTCATAAATAACATAACTTTCTATTACACATTGTTATTACACATTGTTATTTCACATGTTATGCCACGTTTTTTTTTTGTTTTTTTTCTAAATGAGTTCCTGAGATGTAGAGGAGTCAAAATGGTGTCAACATTTGTGCCTAGTTTGTTTTGTCTCAATTTCACTAATCCAGTCTCAATCCTAAAGCAAACAGTTCTTCCACACATGGAGTCAGACGCCGCAGCGCAGCTTACTGAAGGTATCAGGGATGAAAGACACAAAGGCTTGAATCAACAACAAGTGATTAAAATCTCAGCGTGATAAAGGCAGTCCAGCACCATGAGGATTACAGACACTCCCCACTGAAGGTTCACTTGTTTGCCTCATGGTGTACCATAATACCATTATTTCTGGTATTTTATGCAGTTTTTAGTGCAACTATGGAAAATGTTTCCAACACTTGAAAGGCGTTTCTAAAACCAAAGCTAATCAATGTGATGCTATTTAAGACATGGAGTGCATTCTGCAGTTCTTGTAGCACAGTTTGCAAAAGAGATGCAACATTGTAGTTAAAAGTACAAATAAGACAAATTTGTACAAAGAAATGAAAACCTTACTTATTTCTAAGTTTTATGTGTGATAGTGTTCAAATGAGAATAACAAATGAAGGAATTTGAACCAAGCCGCTGCAGTACTGTCTCAAATGAACCACCTGTGATGGGGCGCTGCGCCAGGAACCACTGAAGCCTCTGCAGACACTGAGAGCAACTTCCTTCTTCACCAAATGGAAACAAAATGGGGTTGTATCAGAGCTCAGCTGTTGTAGGACTTCTCTCTTGTTTTTGGTAAAAGACCATGAGACCATGAGACCAGTTTTAAGTTGTTGTTAAGGTTGTTTTTACCCAGAATGCCCGGCACTATAGTCCATGCAGCAGAGTTCACTTAAATTGTACAGAGACTGAAGTTTGTCGGTGGACTAAAGTTAGCTTTTCAGATACGTATCAGAGTTTGATTATACATTCACACCTACCCAAGAGAATCAGAAGTTCTATGCAGGTGGTCCAGAGTTTGATGAAAGTGGGCTGAACAGGGAGGGAGTGAATGAATCGTAAAAGTGATTTTGTTAATATTTTTGAAAAGTCTATTAATTCTATGTATTTGTGGATCACAACCACTGACAGACTGAATTTATGTGCAGGTAAAAGTACAGCACATGTTCATTCTGACGCATGTTTGGTCATTGAACCAGACAGGAAAAGCTGCTGCTGCTCATGTTAGGGAGGTTAGCTGTGACTGCGTGTGGCTTCACTAAGTGCATGTGTGTGTCTGTTTTGGGTTGTGTGCGGCCTCAGGCGGAGTTAGGGGAGTGAAGGGTAGTCAGTACATGTTTTGAGGTCACCCCTCAGGTTTCAGATGGAATTACCAGCCCTCTACCCAGGCGCATGCATCCACACGTAGCGCACTCATGATGGATCTTTTACTAGCTCCAGCTTCGGTTTACTACCAGTCCATGATTTGTTCCTGGTATCAGTTTAATCAATCACCTGCTCTGACACCGTGCCTCCATCTCCAGGCTCACTGAGCGTGTGTGCGTGTGTGTGCATGTGTGTATGTGTGTGAATCTTGCCACCCAGGATGTAGAGCTGTAGTCTGAAGGAATCTCCCTTAGGCTTAGTTTGTGTGTGTGCGTGTGCATGCGTGTGTGCGTGTGTGTGTGTGGGGGTGCGTGTGCGCGTGTGCGCGTGTGTGTGTATATCCATCTTTTTTCACCTTCCTATGGCCTCATTCCCCACCATCCAGATGGAGAGCGACACTAGCGAGGATGCGTGTGTGTGGGTTGTTGTTGTGATGTTTCCACGGTGTCTGTGTTAAGATGAGTGATTTTATCTGTGCAGTTGTGTATGAATGGTGGTGGTGTGCGTGAGTGTATTTTGAGGCTGCAGGGCAGCTTTAGGATGACGGATGTGTTGTGAGCGACGCTGAGGGACGCCCAAGACAGCAGGAGGATCAGATGGACATCCCTCCATCAGTAGAGTGTCAATAAAATACACACACACACAAAACAGGGAGAAGACCAGGAGGAGAAAAGAGAGGACACACCGGTGATGGTTGGCTGTGCGTGTCAGGCTGGTATGCATGTTAGGCAGGTGAAAAATGGGGAAGTTGTTTTGTAGACAGACTGAGTGTAATTAGTACCACACACACAGTTTCTTCGAGGGCTGCGATGTGTTTGGCAGCTTCAAGAGTCTGAGCATTAATCAGTGAAGCTGCCACGTCAATCAGACTTTTCTCATGCACTGCAACAGAGAGAAATTTACTACAGCGCTCTTAGAGTAAAACATTATTTACCAATAGAAATAGATTTCCAGAGCCGGTGCTACAGTCACATCAACCCGGTTTAACATGCAGCGCATTGAGCAAACGTCTGCACTTCTTCACATCTGGCCATGCTGCTGCCACAAACAGCAGGTCAGAAAGACCAACGCAAGGTTGCAAAATTGTTATGAAATGATTCTTTTTTTAAAAACTGAAAGTAATCTGAAAAGTTTTAAAGCAAGACTAAACATTTTTATTATTATTATGTTGAGAACAGAGACATAATATTACCAGAATAAAATTATAATCTAATCAGATTTTGGTAAGATCATTCTCCTGATTGATTGCATATCAGGAGAATCAAATACTTTTATGCAAATTCCTCCACCTTATAATAAAAATATAACTATGCAGTAATTATATTCCACTCACAAATTTCTCTCTATAAATTGGATTAAATTATATGTATTTATTTTTAATTTTCTTGTTTGTTTTGTTTAAACAATTTGATTATTGTTTAAACATGATAACAGATTTGTATATATGTATATATATATATATATATATATATATATATATATATATATATATATATATATATATATATATTTTACTTACATATTTTTAGTCTTTTTTTAATGTTATGTTGTTTTTTCAGACAAAATATGTTTACATTTTTAAATTTTTTTTAGTAAATTTTTAATATTCAAATAATTCAATTGTGAGTTGTTGCAATCATTTTATACAGTATGTGTATGTGGATGTGACGTTTTACTACTACTACTATTATTATTATTATCATCATAATTATGGAAATAATAAAAGATTTTAGTACAAATTCCAAATGTTGTTTTGTGCAGTTCTATGCTGCATTATGTCTATAACTGAGCAGCTTTAGGCTCAACTCGCCTGCAGCTGTTTGGTATCAGAAGACAAATTTGTGGACTCAAGCAGCATTTCTCTGTTTTTAATGATAACAGTTTGTTTGATGACTGGAATGCAAATATTGCTCCTCTCCTTGGGAGTCTAGACACGCATATTTAAGTCTTCGGGTGTGCTGTCCATACTTTTTATACACAGATGAAGCTTGTTATTCTACAGGACATGGATGTGCATTTCAAGGTTAAATACTAACAGATATCCTTTCAAAAGCATAACATTTCCCCAATTATTCTCAACTACACTGAAGAGAAATGTACTGTTAAATGTCCATTTTTCACAACCTCAATACTGAAGTATTTTCAAAAGCACATGCTCCAGTACTTTAAGGTAAGTAATAATTTTAAAGAGCTTCTTTTCCTTTTATTGGAGCAATATTTGACCAATAGGATCAGTACTTTGACTCGAGAAATGAAACTCAGAACTTTATTCATTATTTCTCATTTCCATCCATCTTCTCTCTTCCTCAGCTGCATTCATTTACCGTCAATTTGCTCTTTTGTCGTTTCAGCTCAGTAAATTATCCTCCCGGTGTCGTTATTATCCACTGGCTCTTTCTGTTGAACTCTCTTTTTCTTGCGCACCTTTCTTCTTCCCATGTAAATGATCCTTTTTTGTTAATTAAATTATGGACTGTCTTTGTTATCTCAAACAATGTTTGCTTTTTGGAAGTTAAGTGATGTATTGCATCCATTATCAACAATGGATTAAAGGAATTGCTTTTTACTTTTCCCTTGAGAAGACCAGTTATTAAGTTAAGTTGCTTTTGTTAAAATCAACAAAGAGATGTAGATAAATAAAAATCATGAACTGCTGGCATTTTCCCTCAACTCACCAAACATAACAAACAAGTCAGCTGGTTTTTGGGGGGACAATTTTAGAAAGTAAAACAATACTTTGGAAAAATTCTCCTAATAGAAATTCCGTTGTGTGAGGCCTTGCGGCTTGGTGGAGACCTGGTGCATGTTGGACTCTGGTGTTGTGATAACACCAGAGTTACAGGCATAAAAATGTCAGGCAGTCTGAACCAGAGTGGGAGAAATCAGCTGGAGGGGAACAAATTCTCTACAAATTGGCTCCCATTCAGGACACAGAAGCCGTGTTGACGACAGACAGTGGCGTAGCCGGCCAGCAGGCAGCCCTGGCCAACATTTAATGTGACTTTCTCAGCCGCTCTCTTTCTTTCTCTCCATTTGTTTGTTCTTCCCGTTTGCCTGCCGGTGCGCCATCGCGACAGGTTTCTCTCTCTCCCAGCTTCCTGTGCCCTGACTAGCCCGGTCGTGGCGATACCACAGTGACACAGGCCCATTCACAGACGGATACCTGACACTGAGCTGCAGCTCTCGCATGCGGATTAGGGCTGGCATTCCTCCATCGGAGCCCTCCGCTCTCCCACATATGATTCTGTGCTCCTCATTCAACCTTGACTGTTACTTCTGCTCAGAAAAATTTTCACCCGTGGCCTTTCCATTACAAATGTGTGCAAAACTTTGCTTATATGTTGCTGATGTCGAAAAAAAAAAAAACACCATTTCACAATTGCAATGTTTTGATTACATAAAACACACAATAAAAATCACACATGAATAAGTGTTGCTGTGCATTAGACACAGTGACCAATCACACAACACTTCACACAGAGCTCTGCTGAAATAGTTTGACCTGATCCTGCACTAGAGATTGGCAGGTGGATCGCTCTCTTTGAACAAAGTGACGCGATTCCTGCACTGTGGATGAGGCACGTTGAGTCTTATGTTTTTTTCTTTCAACAAGTTCCTTTACTTATTTATGTTCTTATTACATAACCTGCCTCATTTCTTTTCTTCTTTGTCTTCTTTCAAATATTTTATTAATATTCTTCTTTGTTTTTCTATTCCCATTCTCCTTTCTCTCCCATGGAGGGTTATCTACTTTACAGCAACATGTTACATGGCCTTGTACCGCAATCAACAAACGGGAGTGAACAGATGAGCGAGGAGTCAGAGTGACGCTCTCAGCGGCAAATGTTGTGTTAAAAAAACATAGCAGTAAACCAAGCCAGTATGCAGCCTATTTATTGCTGTGATTAATTATCCTTCCACTGAAGCACAATCAGTTTATAGTTCTTTTTTTTTAAAACACGTTTTGAAACAAAATTACTTTATCATAAACCTTCCTCAATAGAAAAACCTGGAAAGTTGATGTTTGGTAAAATGTTTTCGTAAACAATTTTTGAAAACGTAAATTTTTACATTTCAAGCTCACAAAGTCAAGCATAATGATTTATCATGATTAATCATATCACTAGAGTTACTAATCTGATATTTAATCGATTGCCAGGATTACTACTCAAAATGTTCAGCTTCATTTGTGTCTCTGTTGCATTACTATTCTCTTTCTTCAACAAGTTCCTCTGCCTCCCTCTCTCTCCACACCTCTCCTTCACTTTCTCTCTCCCTCCATCCTCCTTGTGTGCTCGTCCGTGTCACAGTGGAAATGAGTCGCTTTATGGGGAGAATTAAGTTTCATAACCCACCAGGTCCCTGACCCGAGCCTTATTAACTTCAACAATCCCGCTGGATCCGTGCACGTGCGCATGCACCTGCGCACACAGGAGAGTCCACACTCGGGTGTGTGCACACTCCCGCCTCTTGCGAGTCCAGTAAGAAAGTGAAGTGAGCTTGGAAGCAGCTCAACATGGAACCCGCCTCATGCTTTTTTCCCTCTGTGGATCTTATGACAAGTCTCATCTCACATGAACACTGGCGGTTTGGAAAACCATTACTCCGGTTCACACGTCCGCTTTTCCCATCTGCACTCAGAGGTCTTGGCTGGAGTTGCTCCTTAAAATGAGCGGATAAATTAAATCGTATTCGCAGCGACTCTCCTGTGTGTTCTAGAGGACGATGGTTTGAGGCTTGTAATCAGCGCGCTCTCTGCACGTGTTCAACATTAGCTACTGATGCAATTAACTTCAGCAAACTTTGGCGGCTGTGCAGGACTCGCATTTAAAAAAGTCAGAGCTGCTGCAGTCAAACACTCATCTATGTCACATGACAACAGCTGGCACAGACAAAAAGAAGCTTCTGACGATGAAAAGAAACGCCGATAACCAGTGTTGTATAGTAACGAAGTAAAAATACTTCACTACTTTACTTAAGTATATTTTGGAGTACTTCATACTTTCCTCGAGTAAGAACATTTTTGAAAACTTTTACTTTTACTTCACTACATTTCCGAACTTAATTGCATACTTTTACTCCGATACATTTTCAATGTGTGGTTTAGTTACTCGTTACAAAAAAGCGAGAGAGAAACGCAAATGTTTTGACTCAACCTACTGATTGACTGCAACAAAGTCGGTAGCCTGCTTACCTGGGCTTGTTCATCACCACCAATAGGATGCACAGGTTTCGCAACCCCCCACTACGTCAAAAAGTCCAGCAAACAGTCTGATTGGTTGGCTTGTGCCGTTAAAATGTTCGTTTGTGCAGCTTTGGTTTCCGAGATATTAAAATGATTTTTTAGCCCATCCAGAGTTCACCATCCCCACATTTTGCTCCAAAACAAACCAAAGTGGGCTGGTTCGTTAATGCTCCGTTTGTGCATGTCTGTGCCATTAAAACAAACGCAGCAAAGTTGTTTTCAATTTGGATTTTGGCTATTCCGACATCCGGTGTGAGCGGCGCCTAGCTCGAGGTTGATCCGATTCATGAACGCTAATTTCGGCCAGCCGTTCTCTAGGTCTCCCCCTTCCTCAAGGTGTCGGAGTTTCACTCAGGGAGAGTCAACAAATTTTACATCCAAACTCCTGAGAAACTAATGGAAATAGATTTCTTGCCTTGTGATCAACTGACACAAAATTTATTTTACTTACTCTTTAAGTAAGTAATGGATGGCCTAAAAAATAATTTTTAATATCTCGGAAACCAAAGCTGCACAAACGGAGCTCTAACCAATCAGACTATTTGCTGGATTTTTTGAGTAGGTGGGGTGTCAGCATCACGGAGGTCTGTTTCGCTTCTCCCATTAAACACCAAGTTAACAAAAAAGCTCTCCCTCTTCAGATGCCAAATAAGCTGCATTTCCCTCCCAATTCTTTTTTTCTTTTGCATAATGACCAGTTGTGTGCACCTATAGTTTGTGAAGTAGAGTAATCGTAACGGCTTTTTTTCTTCATGTTGGCCACATTTTCTGTACTGACTATTTTTCTCATTTTCAGCAGTGACCTTACTGAAAGGGAAAACTTAAGGCTTACAAAAACTTTATTTTCTGTCCTGGAGGGTTTACTAAAAAGCTGGTTCAGTTGTAAAGCAGGTTAAGTTAACCTAGAGGTTTAGGAAAAGCTCCTAATTTTCTTAACTAAATTATGCTGCAGGTTTATCTATTAGCAGGTTTCATTTTGCCAGCACTTGGTTGTGTACATTATTTTAAGTGTATTTGACAAGTTTACCAAAATATAAAAAATGTCATTCAAACTGCATTTGCCTTGTTTTACTTTTTACTTGTACTTTTCACTACATTACTTGAGTACATCCATTTTTACAGTACTTTCCATACTTAAGTACAAGACGTTTCAGATACTTTAATACTTTAACTCAAGTAACATTTCAATCAGTGACTTTTACTTTTACCAAAGTCATATTTTGGAGCGGTAACTATACTTTTACTTGACTCCGAGATTTCAGTACTTTATACAACACTGCCGATAACGTCACAAGAGAGAAGTTTTTCAGTTTAAAGTCACTGATGGTGGAAGATGGTGATGTGATGTTTGAACAAAGAATGTTTAGTACTGCAGTGAAATTACTCTGCAGCATTTGGTTTGGGGTATACATGCACTGTTCTTCAACTGTTTACTTTTTGTTGCATTCAAACCACAAACTTGAGTAAATTTTATTGGACCAAAACCAAGTAGTGCATGTTTCTGAAATAGAAGGAAAGTCATCCATCCATCATCTTCATCTTATCATCGGGGGTAGGGTTGCTGAGGGCCAGATTCCCTAGCTTTTGGTCAGCTCCTCCAGTGGAATCCCAAGGCATTCAGGCCAGCCCAAAAACATTGTCCCTTCAGCATGTCCTGGATCTTCCTCTGGTGGGACGTGTCAGAAACTCCTCACCAGGGAGGCATCTATCTTAGCCAGATGCACTGCACCTCCACTGCCTCCTCTTGTCATGGCGAACCGCTCCAACCAACGCTGTAGATCACAACATGATGAAGCCATAGGATCACATCATCTGCAAAGAGCCTGAGGCCACTAAGACGGATCTCCTAAGTAGCCTTGGCTGCACCGAGAAAATTAGATTTGAAGTCATTTTTTAATTTTACTATATATATTTTTTGGTTTGAAGTAATATTAGTGTTTTTTTGCAGCCAAATCAAAGTCTTAATTTCATCCTGATGGGGCATCTATTGACTGAATCTGATGACAGAAAGGAGTCCTGTCTCAAAGGCATGGCGCCCATCACTGATGGAAACACCAGTGGAAGCACATAAAGCTGGTCAGTGATTAAAAACGATTGGTGTAATAGAAATAAAGAATTTTCCCCAGACATTTTTTTTTTTTAGATTTTTAAAGGCTATCACTGTCATTTAAAGGCTATCACCTCCATTTCCTAAAAAAACTGATGTATTATTTTTTCCAAAATACTTACATTATTTAAATGTCTGTTGTGAGGTTTCTGTCTGTCTTATGTGGTATCAGAAATAACTCAGAATGAAAATTTCTCCAAACTCATCAAAATTTTACAAATGTTGATTTTTCTAGTTTCTGTTTATTTTAGAAGCATTTATTCTAACCATTTTAATAAAATACTTGATATTTACTGGGGCATTAGGAACACAAAGCTCTCATTGGAACATCCCATTCCATACATTTGTCCTACTTCTGATTTAAAGGGGCACTACTATGTTCATTCAACTTTTTTAAGATTTATATCATGTTATGTTATTCCCTCATCAAAATCATATTTGAAGTGTTGCCTGGATTTTTTCATGCATGTTTGAGAAATCCTTTAATTTCCCATGGCAACCATTCAGCTGGGCAAGTCACCTGGTTGGACCTAGTCCCGCCTTCGAGACACAGCTCCTCCTCAGACTTGTAGTTTCTAAGTTTCAGCGCTTCATCCTCACAGTGCATCCCTCCTCCATTCAGCTCCTTCAAACTAGCCAGCAGGAATTGGCAAACACCTCGTGGAACTGTGGATCAGTTGAGCTCATTATAGGAGGTACTTCTCAGTGAAACACTGGTGAAAACGCTGTTAAAGTGTTAAAAGAGGAGTCATCATTCCTGTCAGAAAGAGCTGGAATTTTTAAAGAGACAGGAGTTAAAACCGCAAGGTGTTAAATATCGAAGTCGAATGTTTTTAAAGTGATATTATAACATTTTTATAACAACTGAAGGTAACAGTTATTTGTTTGTGCTACAAGATGGCACTTTGTGTCTCGAAAACACATAATACGGCTCCTTTAGACACAATGCACAGGAATGTCTGTTGGTTAAAGTTAAAGACAAGTTATGACTGAAGGAGCAAAATGCCACAATGGAAATTTCACAGAAAGCTGTCAGGACTGGGAATGGGTCAGTGGGAGCACACCTGACAGATGCAGCTACTGGAAATGGAGGAGTACGATAGAGGACCGCCTTCCTCGGTCTCATCACTGCTCTGTGTGTCTGTCAGCGCCCGAGCCCTCTGCTGTGATCTTATCTCTCAATTACAGCACCCAGCACATTCCTGTCAACCACACATGCAAGGACGCATGCACACGCACACACACACACACCCCTACACACACGCAGACACACCCCCACACACACACGCATACGCACTTACACACACACACACACACACCTGCATGCTCAGTTCAAAACATCTCAATACGAGGCACTACTCTCACTCACGACTTAATGGGCTACATTTTTCTCTCTGTAAACACAAACAACTTTCACATCACATGCAAAACCCCCCAAAAAACTCCATATTTCATCTGTTGATGAATCATTTAAAATATTATAAGCACACACACTTCTTTCACATATTCACATTAAAGGCAGTATTGGAGAAAACAAATATTCTCCAGCAATCAGAAAAAGTTTTAAAATTCTTGATTGCTGACTCATGCAAAATGGCACAGGACACTAAGTCCCCCATCATTATCCGTGTCGGTGGCATATTGCTTTCAGCAAGTCACCTCATCAATACAGGAACTGTTTCGAAATGACACTGGAGTGCCAAACTGTGTTTCTTGGGAAGCAAATCTGTCAGCGGGATGCATTTGCCAAAAGAATTCTTGATCTTTTACGGCGCAGCATCAACATGGAGCCTCAAGGCAAACGAAAGGTTTCATAGTTTGGGACCATTTTGATCCACATCAGAAAATAAGGTGCTGGTTTTCACTTCGTTGTTGTTTCATCCGGTTCTTTTCAGTTTCTACTTGATCAATCTGAATCCCACTTCAGCTGAAATTGACTCTTGGTTTACTTTCATATTATGTTGTGCAGGTGAAGTGTTGTATATGTTTGACAGAACTGTCTTATTTAAATAAATCCACCTCCTCAATGCTGAGGCATCATAGGGCATCAGAATGAATCCCAGATACACCGAGGATAAACTCAGCCATTCTACAAATTACTCAGATGCTTTTTATACATTATTTCATATAAATGTATTGTGTCCTTCATTTTTTCTACAGCAGGAGAAGTTGTGTCAAAAAAGTGTAACAGACTACATTTCAAAATGTTGGAAAAATGTATTTTTTCAAATAAAAATTTGTGGAAAAAAAAAAAAAACAGTCCACAAGCCTCCCCATTTCAAACATGTTCACTCAAATTTTCACTTTATGGTCCATGTTTACATTACTCATTGACGGAATCTAAGAATATCAAATATATCTAGAATTTAACGGAAGATATGACATAATACAATATATTAATAAACAATACAATACAATGACTTAAATCTTTTTGTATAGACTAGGTCATCCAATCAGTCTGTCCACGACGTTGCCTGTAGGGATTTTTAATGTCCAGCAGGGGTCAGTATTCAGTGATACAGTATCAATACAGTTTTGCTTTGGGTCGAAACGCTTCATGACGCCACATTTACCCATCACTAGCATCAACACCTATTGGTCAGTGAGAGCTCACTAAACGCTCACTAAAAAAATAAATAAATAAAATCAGAAGATCCATGCATGAAATTAGGTTAATTGAAGTGATGGGGAGAAAAAAAGCCTGATGTCCCACTTAACACACACTCTTTCCACTTTAACCGAGCAGTTATAGCCGGTAACTATGGACAAAAGTGTGTGAGTGTGCTAAGTTCTCATTTCAGTCAACATGTGTGTGGTGGTTTGCTGGGATCTACCCACTGGCATTTATATCCGTTCCTAATGATAGAACTGCTGGAGCTCCTTTAAGCTGGACAGATTCCACCGGCCTACAATGAAAGTTAGTCCTGGCATTGCTTGGGCCATCCTAGCAGCAATAAACATGTTATTTAAGCCACTACAACTTGGACATTTTTGAATCTTAAGAATCTCCCGATTTAATGCATGAGAAACAGGCATAATTGTCTGTTTTTAAACTCTTTTGACTGAAAGAAACTTTTCTGTTGCGTCTATTATTAATGTCAAGAAATTATTATTTTTTTTCTCCAAAGAGTTTTTTTGACAGTAGGCAGACAGGAAAGAGGGGAAAGACATGCGGCAAAGGTTGCCAGGACTGGGAGTTGAACCCGCGACATCCGCGTCAAGGACCAAGGCCTCCAAACGTGGGGCATGCTAACCCCCTGCGCCACACAGCACGCCCCTAAATTCTTTAACGAAGCTCAGGCATATCTCAAAAAAAAGAAATGTGGATGTGACTTTTTAGTTTCTGCTTTTGAAGTCAGACCAAAGCATTTTAAGTCGAACCGTTGATGTTGCTGAGCAGTAGCACTTCATCACGGCCTCTGTGGCTGAAGAACCAGCTCTTGGAAGTTGAGTAGTTGGGACTGTTTTCCGCTTATACAAACACACCCACAAAATTCTGACCAATCACACAATAATTTTGAATGCAGAGGTGGTACAGACGACATGAGGCTGAGAACAAAATTACGTCATTTTCATCATTCAACTGCGACAATGAGAACCGATTTTGACACTCCAGCCATGCAGAATCAAAATCGGGCCATGCAGACCTTCACCTTGGAAAGACTTTCATTTGGAGTCAGTTATGAAGTTGGCCTTACTTCAAAGCTGGCGTCTTTTTGCTTATTCAAAACAATTTTTCCCTTTCTTGCAGTGTCATGACACGTTTGGATAGAAGAGGTGAAGTAGATCAAAATGCTTTTAATGTTGTCAAAACCTTTTACAAAGTTAAAGACTCAAGGAGTCGGTACAGGAGGTTAGCAGGTAAGTGACACAAAGTGACTCAAGGATCCAGTGAGGAACGAACCACACAGGTGAGACTAAATACACAGAGCAAACAGGAGACAGCTCAGACACTGGAGGATAAAAATAACCAAAATACAAACTCACTAAACCAAGATCACAGCACTCAGATTTTCATTATTATGCTGAGATACAGGACTTTGCAATCAGCCAGCTTCTTTAGAGGAGCCAGCTTCTTTTATGACTTACTCTCCTTGTCACTGATATTAACGCCTCTAAAGCCGTCTTTACGTAGGCCATGACCTTTCTGTAATAGATACTATTTTTGTGGGTATTTCAACTTTCTTAGGAACTGATTGAATTGCATTCAATGAACTGTGATCTATAAATCTCAAAACTAACTAATGCTATGCTGTTGCATATTAACATGTGAGAAATCAGTCTATGAGTTTCACTTTAAGTTTTTACCTGAAAGTGGCCAACTCTCTGTTATTCCTATTTCGATTTGATACAGTAGGGGCTTCCGCACTTCCCCTGTCTATGCCCTCTGGAACTTTTTTCAGCAGTTAAAACTGTTTAATCTATTTTTAACATGTTGTAACCTGCTTTTTTCAGAGCCGCCTTTACGCGCAACATGAGCGCTAAGATGCTTGCGCTGGGTTTGCAGAGCGTTAGTCAGGTGTGTGTTAGAATCATGGCAGCAAACCAGCAGAACGCAAAGAACTTTGTACAGTTTTTACCCCAAAATAACTGACTGAGTTAATGCTGTTGGATGCAGGTTCTGTTAGCTAAAAGATTACTGGCTAATACCAATACAGCACCTCGAGCTTGTTCATCAGCCCATAGGCTACTGACGTTATCTATGTTCAAAAGTAGATTGTTAGATTCACTTGAGTAACTTTTTTGGAAGGTACTTATGAGAGTAGTTTTACTACACTGTACCTTTTTCTTTACTTAAGTTATATTGTTATTGCTACGTAGAGACATTTAGCTCCCCCAATATAAGCCGATGCCGCCCCCTGTTAAAGCCGTCTGGAGCCGGGGCTGAAATTCAGCCACACACACCTCATGCTTTTACATGAGAAAATGTCTCTGCTTCTCACTCCATTTATGACCTAGTGCCCCAATCAAATCCTGAATTAATTAAAAAGGAAAATCCCAATGGTCTTCAGGCAGAGACACACACTCTCTCCTTTTCTTTCATGCACACAAAACACACACGCTCACACACGCACGCACACACACATATAGATTGAGTGTCTTTTACCATTATGCGGCAGTGAGGGATTAGTGGAGCTTGTTCACCGATGGGAGTACTTGCAGTCTGACAGAGTGACAGAGCACAAGCAGGTTTAAACATTACTGAGCAGTTTCTGAGAGTCAAGGGCCTAAAATAGTTTCATTTGCAGTATATATACAGTTTGTCATAAAGGAATATTTTTTAGCATTACTAAGGAGCATAAGTGAAGTCATTCATGTGATGATTAAAGAACTTTAAATCTAGCTTATTATTACAATTAAAGGATCTACTGAGAGTTCTGGATCTCCACTTCGTGATTTCTGTCTTGTTTTTCCCCATCTGTGCATCTAAATGAATTAGCTATTTGGAAACAATCTGATTTCCGTCATAATGAAGTCCATTTGATTGATTTTAGGTTGGCAATGTTTTTTAGCAAAAAGTCAGGACTCTATCACATGCGCAGCATGGCTGTTTTCCTCCCACTGTGCGCCCTCCACAATGAGACCTCAGGCAATAGTTTAGATACTTCCAACCGTTTAACTTGTAAAAATCTTGTCCTTGTCATTAATTACAAATTAATGTTTTAATTCTTAAAACATTAAAGGTTTTTAATGTTTTAAAAATCTTTAATGTTTTTTAAAACATTAAAAATCTTTTAATGTTTTAAAAGGACATTAAAAATCTTGTCCTTTTAATGTATTCTTTTAATGCAGAATACATTAAAAGAGGTTCATAAAGTGGTGAGATGAAGACTTAAAATTGTTTTTGTTTTAGTTCCAATCAGGGAATGAATGTTTACATAAAGCTACCTTCAGGCTCAAAACTTGGCACAAAGAAAGGTTTTTAAAACTGATATAAGGCAGTCAGTCTTGCAACAAATCTAAAGAGACCTCTGACTAATGGCTGTTGCTGTACGCTAACTTTGACATTTCTGGACAGCAGAGACAATATTTCAAGGCAACATGTTTAGTGGCGTCATATTTTAGTGGTTATAGGATTTCTCTTTTGTATTTGGTAAAAGACTACGAGGCATTTCTCCAGCTCATGCATTTCCTTTGGTTGTATTTATCCAGAATGCCCAGCGCTGTAATCCGCTTCCTGCTTTTGGAGCGCTCTCTGGTCTGCTTTTCTTTCACATATGCATTCGAACCGCACCAGAGTTTACTTCAACCGAACTTGAGACTGAGGTTTGTAGACAGACCAATGTCCGCTTTTTTGGTTTACATCAGAGGTCGATTACACGTTCACACACACAACCAGACTATCTAGGTAAACAAACAAGAGTTCAACAAATTACAGTTCAATTAAAGTGGAACCAACAGACCTGGTGTGAATGCAACCCTAAAAACAGTTGTTGCAATGAACTGGTTTTTTTTTTTCTTTTTTTAAATAATAGAAATTCCTCCTAAATGTCACATTTCTGAATTCAAATCTTCATTTTCTTGATGAAATCCTGCAGAGCCAGCAGTTTGTCCTGGCAACTCCGACCTATTGAAGAAGAAGTTTGCTGTGTCTCCCTGTGCTGTGTGTAGACAAAATTAAAATATACTTTGTTGGATCTTGTAGGTGGAACATTGAACTATTACTGACTGGAGCAATTATGTGGATAAAAGCACTTTGGTAGCTCTGTGATGTGGTTCTACTTTGATTACATGTATATATTCATCTCGAAGTGATGCAGAGTTGAGTGGTCTTTATGATAAGTGGTCATCATGCTGTTCATGGCATTCTCATCAACTTTAGTGGTCCTATTTCTGATGCTACAGACAGGTTGCTTCCTTCTTTCATTGTGCCATGGTGAGTCAGTAAGGTAGAGATAATCAGCAGAAAACAGAAACAACTGAAAACAGCTGACAGCTAACCAGTTAGACCGACTTGTTCTCCAAACAACTGAGATATTTATTTGTCTAGTATGTCCTATGAAAATTACAGACAACCGGCAGGCTTTGAAGAGCCATAATCAACTTCTCATCTCGTCTCTCTGTTTTGAAGTTGTCAGGTCAAAGAGACGTTCAGTAAACACTTTCACATCTGCTGTAAATTGGGAAAATGTTAAAAGCTAATTGGCTGTTGAGAGCAGGAAGTTGGACAGAGATTTGTCCTCTGACAGGCTTGATGAAGGATAACATTCGCAGCATTTGAGGCCTGAAATTAATGGAGCAATGATGGTTTCTCAGTGATGCTGCTTGGAGAAAGAAATGTGTGAACAGCTGTTTAAAGCCTAATAGCGGCATTAGAAGTTGCACAATAACTTCTCACCGAAAGCTGTTGTTTTTCATATATTTTTTTCATCAACATCTACACTGTAATGCAATATGAAGACATCCAAGATTTGAAACAATGTAATGGGATTTTGTGGTGAGCAAAACAAAGTGTAAGAGTTTGAAAATGTGTTTTCAATCGAGGGTTCATCAAAGTAGCCACCTTGTGATTCCATAACAGGCCCATACATTGTTAATTGTGTGTGGCAGGCTCATGTGGTCGCCACCTGGAGCTAATCCAAAAGTCTTCAAGGAGTTCCCACGTATGCACAGCACTTGTTAACTGCCTCTTCTGGTCCATGGAGTCCAGATAATTCCATGTCCTCCAACTGACGGATCTGATGAGTTTAGAAGCTTGGCCATCACTCTCTTTGTTCAAATATTGCTGATAAAACTGTTATCTTCTCATTATTGCAAAAGATGTGCTTTTAGTGACAGGTCATTGTTTTATGGTATGCTATTAAGCATTATTTCTTGGTGAAGAAAGAGTTCTTGATTTGCTGATTTGTCTATGTTCTGACCATCACATGGTCATAAGAATCATGACCAAAAGACTGAGATCTGTTATACAAGCAGTTGAGCAGAACTTACTTTGTAGGGTGTCTGGAGTGGTGGTTTCTCATCCAGTAGTCCAATAGTCTCTGTTCAATTGGGGACCAAAGTTGCAACATTTGACACATTTTTAGTTGGAGTGGTTTTCTTTCACACTGGATTGTGTCAAACAAACCAAACCTGTTCCTCACCCTGGCATGTGTTGGAGCAGGGGCCTTATGTGTTGTCTGAAGGAAATGACAGAGACCTCTGAAGAAGACACAGAGCACAACTTCCTTCTCAACAAAATATGTATATAAAAAAAAAACTGAGTAGCGTCAGATTCTGTCTGTTGCAAGATTTACTTTTTGTCTTTGGCAGAAAACCACAAGCCATTTCTCCTGTCCTGGAGGGCCACTGCCCTAAAACGTTTAAATATTTCTCTGCCGCAGCACACCTGAATAGTATCATTAATTCATTAGGAGGAGGTAATTAAGCCATTACATTCCAGTGTTTTGTACCTATGGCACATCTAAAAACTGCAGGACAGTGATCCTTGAGGACTGGGTTGTCACCTGTAATTGTGTGTCAGTGGTGTGTTCAGGTAATCTGGGTACAGGGAAAAGTTTCTTCTTCTACCCCGAACGACAAGCAGGTCCTCGGATGATGGCAGAGTGACTGTGGTAGGGTTTGAAAGAGAAAGTTACTTCAACGTGTTTGACAACATTTGTTTGTAATCTCTCATTTAAAACTGATCAGCTTCTGTTCTGTGTGTTTACTCTTCTGTTACAGAGTAAACACACTCCTGCTACTCTCCGGTTGCCATGTGGGCGTGTTGATCTGACCAGTTCATTTTCTGCAAGTGTTAAGCCATGAATAATTGTTGTAGACAGCAGCGTCATTGCGTTTACGCCAGAGCACGCAGGTTTCTGTCTCTTTAGCAAATATAACATTTCAATGAATGTTTATGTCATTGTCTTTCAAAAAACCATAAGCAGTTCATATAAATGTTAATGAACTATTCACTGGCAGCTGATGTGCCTGACAGTTGAAATCACAAGTCACTTTGGGGCTCAGAATCTGAAATATTAGGGTACTCCGAGTATTGTAGATGAATACAACACATACAAACATACATGAACCACACACACTATTTACTATATGACTTGACTTTGCCATTTGTCTCCTTAATCTCCACCAATCACTCACAGGAGAGAACAGAGACACAAGGGATAAGCCATACATAGAAAAGATGTGACAGCTCTCTGCAGAAAGGCCATGTCAACATAATGCAACGTAACCATGCCAACCACCACATCAGCCGTCTGGCCCCTCAACTGAGGCGTCTTCAGATCAACAAAGTTTTATAAGCGGCAAGTTGTCCTTGCAGTGTCAGTTAACTAAGACGAATGAAATGACAAAAAGTGAAATTGAGAAAACATTTTTATTAATTGAAATGAATAAAAACAGTAATGTTAGGGACAGCCCACCACTAATTTGAACTATATTCTGTGATTATAAAATTAAAATATACATACTGAAAAAAAGATGCAATTTCCTTAATTTTTGTGTCTATTCATGTATTTAATAGTTTTTCGAACTGATGTGCTCCCCCCCAAACACACACACACACACACACACACACACACACACACACACACACACACACACACACACACACACACACACACACACACACACACAAGTAGTTTAAGTCAGCTGTCGGCAAATTACGTTACTCCATAGTCCTCTTGGCAGCATTTAAGCTAGCCTACAAAATTGCGATGGCAAAAGTTTGGAAAAAGCTTCAGAGTCAGTTGATTGTTCAATAATAATTTCATATATTTTGTTGAAATGGCATCTTCTGTTCAGTATTCATTACCCAATCGATGCATAAGTAATGACAATACTATTCTTTGACCTTTACAATTCTGCACCTGGAGATTAAAAAAATTATGAAAAACTAAAACTAATGAAAACCAAACTAAAATTAAGCAATATCTAATAAAAACAAGCTCTCCATAGAATATAATAAAAACTAAATCAATTAGACTAACGAAGAGTCACAATGAAATAAACCAACATAAAATGAAAACTACTTTATTCCTGATTGCTGCAGCTTCTAATGTGCCTGTGCATATTGTTTGTAGAAGCTGCCCAATAGGAGGCCAGTAAAAAAGCAGCAATTTTTTGTGGGATTTATATCCTAATATATGTGGCTGAGGGAAATTTCCAGGGATGGGCAACTGAGTAAAACAGTAAGTTTCATTGCACTTTTATTTTGCAGTGCAATTTCTTGACTGATGCTAATCACATTAATCCATATAATTTCACAATGTATAATGCACATAATGACTCAATGTTAGAGAACAGACACTAACACTAGATAATACATAATTTATAATCAAAGATGGATGCTGAGGAGAAAGAACCCAGACAGTGAATCAGCTGTGCAGTGAAGGAAGGACAGGGGAGTAGACAGGACCCAGCTGCAAGTGAAGGTTTGGTCCAGATCAAGTGTTTTCACTATACAAGTCTAACTCGCCCCAGCAGACAGAGGAGAGAGAGAGAGCATGTCAGAGTGTGCACTTCAGCCATTTACTACACTTTGAAAAGAAATAAACAACTTTCTTTAGCTACAGTAGGTAACTTTTATAAAGGCATATGCTTTTTTACATATTTGTTCAAATTATCATAATTTTATGGCATTCTAACATAAGACATAATCTGTGAAAAAACCCAAACTCCACTGCCTTGTCCCAGTGCTCCCAGGTATACGCCGCTGAGTCAGCAACAACCAATCAGAGCCAGGATATAGCTGCTCCCCAGTCGTTGAATTAAAACAGCCGGTCTCGACGGGTGATTTGGTTTTATTTCATTGATGAAGATTTTGTAGGATCATCATCTCAATTCCTTCATTCAGCTGGTCATCAGGTCACCACAGTCACCGTGAAAACTAAACAAATACAAATATTAAAATACAAAACACAAACCCACAATACAACAACAAACAAAATGTACCGCTGCTTTACTGGGGAACACCATCTTATTGGTCCAAAGATTTGACAGTTCATTTAGTTCACTGAATTTCCCCATTTTTATAGGACCTGCCCTCTTTATCTACGGCAGCCCGGGAGGTACAAAAAAAAAAAAAAATCCCAAACATTACAAAGTCCAATTAAACAAAATAAATCACCAACAATGCTAATCAAAACAGACAACATACATAAACAATCTGCAACAGTCTTACATTAGAAAATTCATTTAAATAGTTTAATTTAAATAGACTACAAAAATAATTTTGAATTCAAATAACCAGTAATGCATGAAATCTTACTAAAATTATGCATTATTTCAAAGTTTTCCTTAAAATCATGCAGATTGCTTAAAAACATGCTTGTCTGTGTACATCAAGTTTACAAGTCATTTTCTAATAACACCACCAATTTTTGCACCTGTCTTTTTATTACTGAACTCTTCGAGATAATATCCTTACCTGATCTTTGTTCTCCTGTTCTCAATTTTATTTTTCGAACCAAGCCATCACTATCAACAATTGTTTCAACAACACGACCCAACTGCACCTATTTCTTGGGAGAAAATCCTCTTTTACAATTACAACATCATTTACCTTTAAATTGCGCCGAACTACATGCCATTTTTGTCTAATGGAAATATTCTGGAGGTATTCCCTCTTCCACCGACTCCAAAACTGCTCAACCAAAAACTGCACACGGCGCCAACATTTGGAGGAATAGATATCCTCCCTCACAAATTTCCCTATAGGAGGCAAGGCAGATTCAGACTTCATTTGAAGCAGATGGTTAGGAGTTAAAGCTTCAAGAGAACCTGAGTCATTTATTCCCTGTAGTGTTAAAGGACGATATTAATTATGGCCATGGCTTCATAAAAGAAAGTTCTTAATGAAGCATCATCAAGTTTTCCCAAGTTTTGAGAGAGAGTAAAGGCTAACACATTTCGAATGGTGCGCATCTGACGCTCCCAAACACCACCAGCATGACTTGCTGACGGTGCATTAAAGATGAACTCGCATTGGTTTTCTGCAAGGAAAGACTCCAGATGTTTAGGACCACATTGTTTCAACTCATTTTGGGCTCCTACAAAATTTCTTCCCTGATCGCAATATATCTGGCGAACGGCTCCTCTCAAACTAATGAAACAACGCAGGCCATTAATAAAGGAATCTGTGGACAAATCATCCAACATTTCAATATGAACAGCTCTCGAATAAAGGCAGGTGAACACCAACCCATACCTTTTGTATTTCTTACGATTTCTTTTAACAACAAAAGGACCAAAGCAGTCCATTCCACAATAGGTAAATGGTGCAGATGCTTCCAAGCGTCCTTTTGGAAGCTCAGCCATAAGCTGTTCTTCCACTGGACATCTGTTCTTCCTGCACTGCACACATTTATGAATCATCTGAGCCACCAACCTGCTGCAGCCAATAATCCAAAACCCATTAACCCGGAGCTGCATTTGAGTTTGACCTCTGCCTTGATGACCTACCCGATTGTGACAGTAGGACAAAATAAGATGAGTAATATGGCTGTGTTTTGGCAAAATCAGTGGAGATGTGGAATCTTCACTAAGAGATGAGTGTTTTAGTCGTCCACCAACACGTAGCAGTCCATCTTCTACGAATGGATTCAAATTGTACAAAGGGCTAGAATGTGGAAGGATGTCTCCTCTTTTTAACAACCTCATCTCTGAGCCAAAGGCCTGTTCTTGTACAAGTTTCACCACTGATTCACATTCTTTAACACTCACCACGTTTGAATAACATTTGTTGTGGCATCCAAGACTTTTGATTCTGGCAACAATTTTAATCAATTTTGACCAAGATGAAAACCTAGTGAAACGTTCCAAAAAATCTGCAGTGTCATTTGCTGTTGTCACTAATGTTTGAACAGCTTTAACCTCTGGGTCACCCACTAAAAGATCAGGATAAAATTTTAATTCCCAGTTAATTTCCTTTTCCCACAAAAATTCAGGACCTGTTAGCCAATTAGTTGACAAAATCTCAGAGGCACTTAACCCTCTCAATGCATGATCTGCTGAGTTTTCAGTAGAGTCAACATGATTCCATTGATTCGGATTGGTGTTCTCTCTGATTATTTGGACCCAATTTGCCACAAATACTTGAAACCGTCGGGCTTCATTATTAATATATGACAACACTAAAGAAAAGAAAGTTCTTAATGAAGCATCATCAAGTTTTCCCAAGTTTTGAGAGAGAGTAAAGGCTAACACATTTCGAATGGTGCGTATCTGGTTTCTTTGAATGATACACCCCATGATGATACCACAAAAATATCTACGGCAGCCCAGGAGGTACAAAAAAAAAACAAAACAAAAAAAATCCAAAACATTACAAAGTCCCATTAAACAAAATAAATCATCAACAATGCTAATCAAAACAGACAACATACATAAACAATCTGCAACTGTCTTACATTAGAAAATTCATTTAAATAGTTTAATTTAAATAGACTACAAAAATAATTTAGAAAATTCATTTTAAATAGTTCAATTCAAATAAACTATGAAATAATTTTGACATTTCATTTTAAATTATTTACAATCCATTACACAGGATAAGAGACTTATCACAATGCTAAGACCCTTGGTCTCTGCTACGCTACAGCTGGTTCACCACAAAATAGTTTTCCACAAATACTAAAGCTAGTTAGTATAGTTAATAACAATAATGGCAGATAAACAGTTACATCACTTATTTTATTTCATTAGTTAAGTACAACTTGATATAAAAGCTTAATCTATTGCGCATCATCCATTATCTTCCTTTAATGACCCAGTAATTATGATCTGTAATAACAGAAGATGATTCCATGGTGTTAGTCTGAGCAACTTCAAGAGCTTTGCATGTTTGTGGTGAGTTAATCTCCAGGAGTGCAGACAGAGTGTTTGCATAGCACAGCATGTGTCAGTATTGCAGTAGTGATCATTTTTGTAACCCTGAGTTTTTTGTCATGTCCAAATAATCTGTAATTGTCCAGTAATACAGCCATTGCATCAGAAATATTTTATTTAAAGGGGCAGTATTATGTAATCATGTTATAATGTTGTTCCCTCATCAAAAGCATACTTGGAGTCTTTCCTGGATTCTTTCATGCATGTTTGAGAAATCATTTTATCTCCTGTAGTAACCATTCAGTCATGCAAAGTGCCTGGGTGGACTTAACTCCACCTAAGAGGCAGAGCTCCTCCTTGAAGATGCCGTTTCCAAGCACCTGTTTCCATGTGACTCCCCCATTCAGCTTCTTCAGACTAGCCAGCAGCAAATAGGAAATATCTGGTGGAATTGTGCCTCAGTTCAGCTCCTTATAGGAGCTACTTCTCAGTGAAATGCAGGTTAAAAACGATGGTAAGGGTTTAATGTTTCAATAACTTCCTGAAGGCAATGTTTCAGAAAGAGCAGGAGTTTTAAAGCAACAGAGACCCAATTTCAAGGCATTAATTCACAAATTCAAATTCTTTTTAAATTTGTATTTGGCATATATAGCATTTCTGAAAGAACTGAAAGTAATTTAGTTACTTCAATTACTTGGAAGTCAGTATAATTGCAAGTAGTCATTAGGTGATTTAAAGTGTAACTACATTTTTAAAATTTGTTTTGCAGAAACTTTAGGAGTATACACAGTTTGGTAACTTGGTATATTTAAATACTGGATGTACTCTGTCATTACTTTAACCAGCCACTCTTTATTTCAACCACACCAGAAAAATCAAATACATGTCATAGTTGAAGCAGTGGTGCTATGATGGACTGAACTCCCCGTGAACGTCCAACCCTAACTGACAGGATAACACCCCCACACTCCCGAGATCAGTTACAGAACCAACATGTACCTGTCAATAGGTCTAATTGCTGCCCCCTACCCTCCACTCCCCTCTCCTCCACACACACACACACACACACGCGCACACACACACACACACACACACACACACACACACACACACCCACACACACACACACACACACACGCACCCACGCAAACACACACACACACCTACACACAAACTGGTACATCTATGCACGCACATACACATATCTTTGCTTTCATTGCGTTCTGTTGGCTCAAGAAATCATCAGAGTAGTACTGTCTTGGGACGTCCTGTAAGTGGGAGCAGCAGGCTCATGCAGAGATGCTGCTCTGGTATCAGGCTGTGTTGCTCTGTGATCAAAACCTGCTGGGTTGGATTTAATAACTTCAGCCCTTCTGTTTCCAAACGTTGGATGTTAAACAGACTCAGAATTTACTATTTCAGCAGGTCCAATGAACCCAGTCTGTGGGGTTTACCCACAGGCTTCAGTTTCACAAAAAATATTTTACCTTTCACATTGTGGTAAAATCATTTATTATTATTATTATTATGGTGTTAATTTACAGTAAATGCCAGTCATAATTACATTTGGTAGATGCATTAATGGTGATTTATTGGATATCAGTTATTCAGCTTGTTTGTTCAAAGTGCTTTCTTAGGCAATGTGATATGTTTTAAAGGGCAACAATTATGTTGGTGCTAAAAATTTTCTCTCCCTCTCATTATTTGTTTTCAAAGCTTAAATAACGAATGTGACAATATCAACGAAATCTGCAAAACTTCAGCGGACTGATAGCATTTGCAATATTGCAGAGGAGCAAAAGTTTCCTGTTACAGATCTTGCAGAATACTTTGTATGTCAGTGTGTTTTTATCTACACTGTATACAGAAGCTCAGGCCTACAAAAACAGGTATCTAGAGGTATACAGTAAAAAAAGCCTTTCAAATGTGGCAGAACATTGATATAAGGTTATACCCTTTCATAAGTTGTTTTTTTTTTGTGAGATATGTTGCTTATTGGGCTTAAGATTGTATAAACAGAAACAAGAAAAACTCTAAAATGCAAGTACAAACAGGAATAACATAAGACTGATTAAGATGTCTTAATGACAACAGAAAACACAATACCGTCAAAGTGCTAAAAACAAATTGTGGCAATCAGACATAACTGTAAAGTTTGTCCTAGTTTAAAAACTGCTTGAGCTCATATTAGACATTGAGCATATTTTTATTCTGCTAAAACAAAAAAGGTTGTTTGTATATGCTGGATGCTCCAAGAGTTAGTGAGCCAAAAGTTTCAAGATAAAGAATAAGCAAAAAAAGAAAAAAAAAACTGAGGAAAATGAAACAACTTTTAGTGAAAAATTACCACTTGCACGGTGAAATTGGGCCATGCAAAATCTGAAAAAATCTGAAAAATATTTACAGATTATTTTTTATTCTGGACAAAAAAGAGATCCAAGTTTATAACATTCAATTTCTTAAGAATCTAACAGTGGTGTAATCTGAAAAGTTTCCTATCCAAGTTCTTAATTGGTTGTGTGACATATCTTATCCAACGGTGGTGCAACAGAATACAAGTATCAAGGCATTTATGAAACACATGCAATGTTCTATCTAGACTTAAAACCCTGCAGTCTACGGAGCACAACTGCATTTGACTCCTTTATCACCCAAAACACATACTAAACACACACTGACGCAATCGAATCTGCAACCCATTTGTCGCAGATGGTAGGAAATGTATTTTCCGGTTTGTCTGTGAAGCTACAATAAGCACCAGCTGTGTTCAATCTAAACTCTACATTTGTACCACCATTCACTCTGAAGCAGCCACTAGACAGCAGCTTTGGTAGTAGAAAGGCTGTCATATCCTACACATTGCGTCAGTCATATTGAGGATTCCTATTGGTCCCCCAAAAAACAATAAAAACCTGGGCATTATGATCAATCAGTGAAATCCCCCCGGAGCAAACTTGAAAATTGGATGTTATGTTGCTAGCACTTATCGGTGGAAGTAAGAGCATTGCACAATATAAATAATCAACATAAATAATCACTAAATCATTAAACAGTGAAAAAGCTTCGAGGCAAATAAATTTGCTCGAATTTTAATAATTTAGGTACTTGAACCATTTGAGGAATAGTGACAACCTTAATTCATACATTGTTTATGTTTTATAGTATTTAAATAAATTATTTTAACATTTGTAACCAGGAAAGGTAAAGACTGCAGCAACTTCACATTTGCTACAAGACTTGAGAATAAATAAATTCTGTGTTTTCCTTCTATCTCTTTTAGCTAGTTGCTAACCTAAACATAAAGGAAATGACATGTTAGGAAATGCAAATGAGAGCTAGGCTCAAATGAAATGACAGACAAGGCAACACCCTCTTTAGGGTGAAGCTTAGATAGAAACTAACAAAGCAAATCACAAACTCTTCTTGGTTGCCATTTTGTCTTGCCAACTCATAACGGTGGCATGAGTTATGGACCAGCTGTATTTTGGTATTAATAAATGGAATCTGTGAATTCAACTCACCGACTCTTTTTTTAACCTCCTACATCAAGAACTCATCATGGAGAACAGAAAATTGTCCACAAGACCGAGCCAGGTATTATTTTTGAAATGAAGCAGATTAATCATTGTCATATATTTTAAAGATTTGCATTGCTAACATAACCTTTTCTGGATTATGTCAGAGTCCCAAAAACAAATAGGATTTTATAAGAAAATCATTACTTTAATTTTTTTTTTTTTTGAAAGATCTTCTCCAATATAAAATTGGAGTAGGTCTTTCAAACTCCAATATAAATTGCCGTTTATACTCCAAATGTTCTCTTCCTTGGTTTCACCAGATGTGCAGTGTGGCCCAATGAAGCATTGGGTCGAGTGAGAACTGCCAACAAGAAACCTCAAAGTTGAGATTGTATCTTCAGCTTGTCCAGTGGCTCTGAGCTGCTGCTTCTGCACTAAAAAAAGAAAATAGCTGAATCAACATAATTGAATTGCTTCAACTGGTAACAAGTAATTAAATTAAATCTATTCAACTTAATTTATCAAGGTGGTTTAACTTGACAAATTGAAGTCAGTCTCACTCAAATCATTTAGTTTACTGCAAATGAAGAAGTAAACTAATAAAGGATCTTTATAAAGCTATTTTTGGCTCAGGCAGCCTTTATTTGAGAGCAGTAAGAGAGGAAAGTGGATAATGAAAGAGGGGGAAGATGTAAAGGAAAGGTCATCAGGCCGCATCGAGAACTAAGGTCTTCTTCAGTGGGTGATGCTCCATCCCTGGGCCACTGCAGCACTGAATTTGTGCCTGGGGAAGCTTGTGTCATGATGTCAGACGTAGGATATGAACACAGCATTGAACACAATTTTTTCAAGTAAAGTCAAAATAAAAAGTCGCTTCACGTAAAATTCAACACAAAAATATAACTTGTCATCAATAAACCAAAAGTACGGAATAGGATCAGAGCCACTGGAAAAACAACAAATAAAATTCTGACTTCAGTCTCAGAATTCTGATCGGCTGTTCTGATCATGGGGACGTCCTCACCGTTCAGCTAACACCAACTGACGTGACTTGCATTACTATGCTAGTGGCACATATTGGAAAAAGATGGAAACTGTTTCACAATCAAAAAATCATTTTATTGCACTGTATGATATGTGTCACAAGAAATTTGTCATCTCATGGTATATGATATAATTTCATCATAAACCATTGCAATTAGTACAGCCGGGCCAGCTGCAGTCATTCTTCAGTCGAGCCGCCAGCTTTATGAATGTGCCTTCATGGACATAAATCCTCTTTGTTTTGCAAATGTAAGCTTATAAATATGATTCCTTTATGTAGAATAAATATACACATTTCCATTCAATGGACTCTGACTCTCTGTAAATCTGGGCTGGAGGCTCAGGGCCGCAGCTGCGCTCTGTTTCCCGCAAATTAGGATTTATAAAGGAAACGTGCGCAGCCACGAGCATGTGAACAGCTTTGTACAGTCAAATTTTTCCTTCAGCCAAGTTTTAGAGTGAAACTGCATACTCTTTTATGCATGAGGCCCCTGAGCTTCATAGGTTTCGGCTTTCGACTTGTGTAGAGGCACATGTCATCAACTTCTAGACAGTGACTCTTGTAATAAAAATCAAGTCATTACTTCTGAAGCTCATTGTTTATCAAGCACTACATAAATTCTTTTTTTTTTTTTTTTGTGGAGAAAAACTTCCTGTTTTTAGATTTTAAGTTTCTCATACTTTTTTTTATATGTTCTTGTGATCACAGCTTGTTAATGGTTGCACTTTGGCATCTGGTTTCAGCAAAGTCAGTGCTCCTTCTCCTCCTCCTCAGGAGGAGCTTCATGCGTCAAATGTATCATCTTCAATTTTGGAACCGCAAACTGAAAAAATGGCCAAACATAGCGGTTTCTGTAGTGTAGTGGTTATCACGTTTGAAATCAAGGCAACTTGGCTTACGTGTTGGTTCTATGGTGTAAAGGTTAGCATTCTGGACTCTGAATCCAGCAATCTGAGTTCAAGTCTCAGTAGAACCTTTTGTGTCTTCTCCTTCCATATACAAGACATTTGTTGACTTAAATAATGGAACCTCAAAGTGAAAACTTGCATAGAACTTTTGTATGTTCTATTGATCACAGGTTGTTGATGGTCAACAAGGGATCCCTGGTGTAATGATTGCACTTTGGCCTTAGAATCCAGCCACATTAATACAAGCGTCAGGAAAAGCTCCAATCCTTGAATGTCGCATCTTCAATTTTGGAACCGCAAACTGAGAAATGGCAAAATATAACAGTTTATGCAGTGTAGTGGTTATCACGTTTGCTTAACATGCAAAGGGTCTCTGGTTCAAAACCAGACAGAAACAGTTTTTGAAGAATATTCGTTTGCGAGGTTGTAGAGGGAAAAATGGCGCCTTCTCCTTTGGTCATGTTCCATATGCTATTCGACTCCAATGCAGGGATCTTTGAAATCAAGGCTACTTGGCTTATATGTTGGTTCTATGGTGTACAGGTTAGCACTCTGGATCCAGCCACCACAGTGCATGCCTCATGAGAAGCTTCAAGCTTTTAATGTCACATCTTCAATTTTGGAACCGCAACCTGAAAAATTGTATAACATGTCAATTTCTGTAGTGTAGTGGTTCAAGATGGATTCCACACTGTACTTTGTGGCAATATTTAACGATCATCCCATCTCAAAGTTATCAGAGGATCGCAATGACCTTGAGGCTTTAACACCCAATCACTTACTACTCACAAAGGGAAAGCCAGCTTTTCCACCAGGACTCTGACAAAAAAGATCTTTATGCTAAAATAAGGTAGAAACAACTCCAATATATTTCAGATCTCTTTTGGAAACGTTGGATTAAAAAAAAAAGGTTTGTAATTTCTGGGGATGTGGTGGTAGTTGTGGACTCCACAACACCTCGAGTGTTTTGGATATTAGGGAAAGTTATTAAAACTTTTCCAGATAAAAGGGGTCTAGTACGAGTGGTTCATTTTTAAACAAAAACGAATGGTAATGAAAGACCTGTAACAAAAATTTGTCTATCATGTGAAGCTGCAAACTGATAAACTGGTAGAATAATCAATGCATAAACCTGATTTACCTCTGATGTACGTATATTTATATGGTAACATATCTTTATTTGTGGCTCCTTTAATTTAAGTTTGGTAATTGCTATCTCAGCAGAGACTGTTAAGATTCTGGGACTAGCCCAGGCTTTGGTTCTGAAAAACCCTTCTGTCAACTTTCAGAGACTGACAAATCAACTCTGTGGATTGTAGATGACAATTGACCAAGATGCTTCTACAGCTTGAGACTTCTGTTTTTTTTGTACAGATATATGTATTGAGAATGCACAACCAACCAAAATCTACATCCAGTGCACAATAGTGATTTGTTTTTCTTTTTGATTGAAAAAACTGTTAATGGAGAATGTTTTCAGGAATGGAGAATAACAAGAGTTCATTGATCCAATGTTTCTGGTAGGGAGATTCCACAGACTTCCAGTTTTTAAGTATACACTTTTTTTTGCTGCAGATGATGCTAACAATACAAAGTATTTCTTGCAAGTGTATCGTAATGTCTTTTGCGGTAGAGAACAAACAAGAGTTGTTTACTTTTATAAAATCGGTAAAGCTTTATTTATGATGTTAGAGGATCTAAAATGTTTTAAGAGGGACTCAAAATGGTAACCACTAAGAGCTGACATCCAAGGCCAGCCCAGTCCAGGTTTCTCCTCCAGAACTATTGCAAAATTGTAAACCCTCATATGTCATGGTATGGCACACCACTGCAACCCACAAGGACCTGAAAATGAAATAGTTTAAATCACTCCACAGCAGAAGACTGTCCTTCACTGCTCTACTGCAGCTCTCAGACTAGTCCCATAAGCATAAAGTAGTCAACTACAGAAGTTCATAAAAGGTTTTGTTTGTAAAAGACCATTGAGCTACTAGTCTGATGACAAGACCTCCCCGTTCATGTGGTTTCAAATGCAGGACACCCTCGCCTCCAGCAGATGGACACCCCACTTCTCCAGGGCAGATGAACTTCGGTCACCCTGTGGGTGGAACACACCTCAATCAGGTAGGTTAACTCTGGCTTTAAGGGCACATCTAGCCCCTGGTCTCTAACTGTCTGAAGGAGACAACACGCCTCTCCTCCTGACACTGGAACAGCTCCCATGTTTATCGAGACCCATCTCACATTTAAAATTTCACTGATAAAATGTTAATTGGAGATGTTAGATGTTGAATTTCAAGTCACTAGATTTTTATAAATTTTGATTACTTTGATAGGTAATGCGATAGTGACCTGGCAACATAAACAAAATTTTATACACAAATTCCGAGGTAAAGGACAAGTTTTAGACTGATCAATAAATATTTTATTATTTTGAATTTCAAACATGTCATTTAAAGTGTGTTCTGTTTTTTTCTGGTGGAACAAGGTTATTTTTATGTTTATTTTTTGCTTGCTCAGTCTGCACTTTTTCCGAATCAGCAAAAAAATGAGCTAACACAGGTCTACAGAGGTACATTTCCATATGCTCATCTGCGACAGTTACACATTTTAAGAAGCCAAAAGTTTTATTGTGCATGCAGTAAAGTTGGCTGTTCATACATGGTGTAAAATTTATTTTCAATGTTTAGTCGTCTGTGTGCTCTAGATGCATTTTTAAAAAAAATAAGAGCTAGGACTTGGAGATACTCCAATGTGTATGAAAAACATTATTTTGCTGTCCTTCTTAATATTGGAACTATGTACATGTAGAGAGAGGGGAAAGACCTGCACACTATCCCTGAGCCACTGCCACGCCCGTATGTACATATTTCAGTGAGAAATTCATATATTTTCAACTTTTTATCATTTTAAAGATTAAACCTTTTTGTAACCCTTTTTTTCTATTGTTTCTACTATATGCAACCCTCTTAAACATTTTTTTCCACCTCCACTTCCTCCATCTTTCCGTTTCTCCTCCCCTTGCTCCATTTCTCCCAGCAAGCCAGTGTCCCCTACATGTTAAAGCTTGTGTGTCCTGGTGTTTGATGTCAGTTAATTTGCTCCAGTGTTGAAAGGTAGATGACAATTTGTGTGTGTGGTTACATATGCAGCTTCATAACTGTGCTTCTGTGCATGTCAGCATGAGCATGTTGGAGAACCTCTGGTCATGTACAACACAGACAGAGTGAGTGTATTATGCTTTTGTTTGGTGCCATTTGTTCATCTGGTAAAAATGTGAATTATGGCGCAAGGTGCTACATGCGCATGCATGTGTGTGTGGAGGTTCTCAGGTCGTTCACGGAGGTATAATTGCTGTGTCTGAATTTGCTACCCCGGATTACGGCAATTTACTCTCCCGGGAGCGCCGAGCTCTGTGGGAAAACCATAACTAAGAGTGTGTCTTTGTGTGTGTGCATATTTGCGTGTTTTTAGCTCTGTGGGAAACGTGTTGGCTCAGGAGATGGACACAATATATGCTTTTCTGCAGCATGCAAATCCTTGGAGTCATTTAACCTTAGAGACCAGACGGCTTTAACAACTGGAAGTCTTTGGCTTGTTTTGAAGAGAGCAAAAGATGTCAAAATGGATTTTAACCTTTCGGATTCACCTGTTCCAGGTTCCTAGAAAGACTAAATGTATGGAACACCATGCTCAGTTACTGACAGCGTGAGGCAATTTAAAATCTCAAATGACCCAAAAATGTTTATCGTTGGTCTGTGGGTCAGTGATTATGGATTTTATGAGGAACAGGAATATGTCTAACATGCCTTCAGCTGTTTGATTTTCATCTCCCTTCAGTGCTCCAGTTGGAATTTCTCCTATTGATTTTGAATTCCATCCATCCATCCATTTTCCGTCACCCTTCTCCCTAACGGGGTCGGGAGTTGAACCCACGCATGCACAGGGAGAACATGCAAACTCCGTGCAGAAAGACCCCGGGCCGGGAATCGAACCCAGGACCTTCTTGCTGCAAGGCAACAGCGCTACCCACTGCGCCACTGTGCAGCCCTGATTTTGAATTCTCCCCTAGAATTTAAATCAATCAGCGAACAGAAGGAGAAGTTGTCAATAACGAATCATTCATCAAAGAAACCTGGACAATATGAGTTACAATATTTAAATTTCCTTTGGGGTTGATGAAGTATTTTCTGATTTTTAACATCATTGTGAAGTCAAAGGAAAACTAGATATACCATGGTATTTAGTCTTTTGGATGCTGTCAATAAAGTCCACCGCAAACAACTGCCCAAAGAAACCACTTGATGAGGAGATACTGTCATCTGTATCATTTAAAACCAATCAGTTTTCTGTTTTGGCTGACTAGCCCTGGCTCCTGGGGAACGGTTATGCATGGATACTGTAGTCGGTTGTTTTACAAAAGAGTTATGTATTCAATATGTTGGAATGACACAAAACGTTTTATGAACTGTGATGAGAGCTCTATCTCTAGTGGATTTTAGAACATTAATCTGATCAACTTATTTTCATCAAACCGCTTTGTAAAACATGAAAGTCGCATCATTTAGCTAGATTCTTGGTGTTGTTTTGGCAGTTCCTCCTCATTGCTCTTCTTACTTGAACCTTATTTCACTGCTGATCTCAAGCACTCATTCTGCTCAGCAGTATAACAGACAGGCCTGCTGGATCTGGATCATTTTTACCTGCACAAAGCCAGTCGTAGTTTGTGTCTGTTGTTGAACACTAGGCCAGGTCATCTGTGCAGCCATGCTGGGCAGTCTGACCCTTTGGCGCCTGTTCCTGGTGATTTCTTGAAAAGGCCATTGACAAACACTGGAGGAGAAAAGCCCACTGCTGTCTTATGAGCACAGGTCTGAATGGTTTCCAGATCTCCTTGGACTCAGTTGGTGAAAGATTTCGACAAAAGAGCAAAAGAGATTGCAAAAGTTTCCGTGTGTGTTTCCCAAGACATTTGTTTAAATCATATATCTTGTTAATGTATTCAGGGCTTCCTTTGCTGTCCAGGTAAACACACATGCTGCTACACACTCTTCACATGCTACAATCAGCTGTTACCATGCATGAGTGATGAGCTGATAAGCCAACAATGCCAAAGGATGCGAAATCTTGTAAAGTAATGCATCTTTTCCTCTTTTAGTGTTACCATAAATCAGTCCAGAGAGGTTCACAGGACTGAACCTCCAGTACCAGCCAATGGTATCTAAAAACATTTTTGCATCAAGTAAAATTCAGTAAAGGCAGCAGGAATCTTAGTGTTCAGGGCCACTGGTACCAGTGGCTGGTACCAGTACCAGCCACTGGTACCTCCAGTACCAGTGGCTGCTCTTTCTGCTCTTTATATAGAGCCATTAGCCCAATGGCTAATAAGGCAAACTGACAACATCTGAGGCACAAGCATTTCCAGGGATGTACAGATCTAAAGAATTACTTCTGTTCATACAAATTAAACCCCAGATAATAGTTTATAATTTATAGTTTATAGTTTTTGTAATAAAAATTGTAATGCTCGATGGAAGGACATTGAAGTGGCTCTTATTTCGGATCCTCCTCTGCAGTAGGGCTGTGTAATTTTATGGATTCTACGATATTTATCAATATTTTTCCTCTGAAAGTATTGAAATTTCATCCGCGAGTATCGATACATTAAATCCCTGGTGTTCCAACTGTCACTCTGCTCAAGAAAAGAATTGTGTAATCGTCACGGATAACGTCTCATGTAAGAATATTGGATTGATAATTAGTAAAAAGAGAACAATCTTCTTTCAGTAAGTGTCTATTTCCTATATCATTTCAGTTATGTACATAAAAGAAATGTCTTTTCAAAATATTCCCCCCTTATTCTCAACACAAAAATCCAGGATGTGTTAATCAGCTGTTACCAACCTTCTTAGATTTCATATCGCATATGCCGACATGACATCCCTGGGAATGGAAAAGGGGATAATTAATAACCACTAGGCTTATTACCATGACACGTAAAACAATGTTGCTGTACTCATGTAAATCATTTTCAGTCTAGCACTGTCAGCTGTCTATAAGAGCAGTTTTCCTCTGATGTCAAAGTCATGGCAATGCCAACCAATCGTCTGAGGGAAGACAGCAGGATACTCTCTGATTCCTATTTCCTGTCAGATAGAGCACAAACAAAAACATAACACACTAACATTTTTTCCTGGCTTCAAGTTATTTACTTAGAGAATACCATCACTTTCTTTGGGGAAAGCCTAAATGTTGTATATTAGAGCTATAAATGCATCCATAAATGCCCAGAATAAAACAACAATGTATTTTGCTTGCTACATGATCCTACATACATACATGCAATGAAACCATAAGATTTATTTTTATTTGACTGTGTTGAAGGCTGGTAGAACACAGCACTGAATTCAATTTAAAATACCTTATCTCCCTGTTGTTGACATTTCTTCAAAAGATTCCTTGAAGATACTGATGAGTGTGGACAGAAAGGATGTCCTCTGGTGATCAGCAGTCAGCTCTGTCCCAATTTAAAAGTAATTTCACTCACTCTCCAGTCTAGTAAAGACTGGCTTTTCAAACAGTCGATCTTATCAGAAGCCTTTTTGTATATCCCCAGTTCCCTTCATTTATCTGAAGTGTGTTTATGTCTGTCCACAGAAAAAATCAGACCTCAAGTAGTATCCTCACTGATGGTCTTTTATTTCATTGAGTGTATGTTATTGTGTCAAGATTTCAAACTCCATTAATTTGTCTGGAAAAGTAGCTGTAGATTGTCTTCGTCCATTTCCCTGTCAACTGTGACTCTGTGGGTAATCTGAAAGTTTTGGGTTGCGTATCGGGGACGTCTGCACTACTGCTGTTTTGCATTGAGATGCTATTCTTTTCTAGAGTCCAATCAGATCAGTTTTTGCAGCAAAACTGAATTCCCAGTGAGTCAAGAGAAGGCGCTTTATTGTCCATCACTCTTGCAAAAAACGGTTGTGTACCACTGTTATAAGCATATCAGAAATTAATGCTAACACAGTTTTGGGCCTGAGCTTTGTCATGTAAAAAAAAAAAAAAGAAATTGGTTTAATTAATTAAAATCTTTATACTTTATCCCTGACATCTGTGCTCTCTTTCTTTGTTTTTATGATGGTGTTTGCTCACTGAAGTGTAAAAAATAAATAAAGGAATAAAAGTCGGAGGCCTTCACAGAACCATTGGATTTGTACTCTAAGACTAAATCCACACAGTTGGACTTCGACTACATTTTATCTGTATTTTTGATTTATTTTGTGGTTGCTTTGGATTTCATTTAGAGAAATTACAGGAGAGGGACGAAAACAAAACCATGCCAATGAAAAACATTGAGTAGTAATGTGACAAATGGTAGAAAACGTCAAGGGTAATGAATGGTTTCGAAATCTGTACTACACTCATTTCAGATCATCATGCTAATTCTAATTCAGTTACTTGAACTTTGTAAATGTGTGTATGAGTGTGTGACTTGGCTAGTTGTCCTCATCTCAGCCAGCTTCAGTACCATGTGGCAAGTTAATGGAAGCCATTCGGAGGCCGTGTTGCCTCTTTAGTGCTGTTCCAGAGGGCTTTCCAACCTCCCAGCTGGATCCTATTGTTTCTGAAAGTCAGTGAGGAGAAGACAGGCAGTTAGAGCGTGATGGACGAGGTGAAAGTAGAGACAGGAAAAGCAAAATCGCATAAAGCTCCTCGGTTTCCCCCCTTTAGCCCGCAAGCCATGCAACAAATCAAACTGAGGTGTGGCTTTTGAAAGTTCATGCTGGTCCATCGCTGTTGCTGAACTATGTTTGGAATTTCACACATATGTTAGGCCATGATAAACAACAGAGATTTTCTGGTTAAATCCAGCAAACTATCTGTTTGTTCTCTGATTTTCTCTTTTTGTTTCACATGGCAACTGAAGCCAAGGCTTTTCAGTTTATTTTGTACTACCATGTGTCTTGTAATTGTTCCTTGGGGACAAATAAAGTTACATTGGTTGAATTTACACAAACCTGTCGTATCATGTGAAAATCTTGCAGAAACATATCAATTGTTTAGAATGATAACATTGTGTTTGTCTTTTGCAAATTAAATACCTGAAGAAACAGAACTGAGGTCTCTTTAGAACTACTGGTACAGCAGTTGGGAAAGCATAACGATGAACGTACTGATGAAGGAAGATTCAGTTTCTTTAACCTGGCACCTAAAGAACATGGCTTCTTACATTTGTTGTATCAACAGCTATATTTCCATTGACCACATATTTGACATTTTGAAAAAAAAAAAAATTGTTTGGATGCAATTATGAAGTGTTGTTTTTGGTGTCAAAATTGGTTTATTTCACAAAACTGAAATGGAAATACTTTTTTGTAGATCAATGATCGGATGTTTCCACTGGCACAAACCACAAAGAAGAGGACAACAGGAATTAGTTGGAGGATCATGGTGCGGCATGGATATAATGACTTATTGCATAAACAAACTTATTCACATATGATTTAATTGTGTTTCTTATTTAATGGAAACACCACAATTGCAAAACTGTGCTTTTTTGACATTGGCGAAATATTGGCAAAGCTTTGTACGCACAGCTAATGTCTGTTCCTGCGCTAAAAATAAAATAAACATGATGACATGTAACGATTGTATGAAGCAGATCTTGAACTATACAGTGGCTTAGAAGGCATTTACCCCATTGGATGCTCTACATTTTTTGATGCTTTTACAAATCAATTTTACAAAAAAAAATTAATGTCAAAATGAAAACTGATGTAGTCCTTCTACATAGCTTAGATTTTGACCACTCTAAATAACTTAGATTTTTTACAAGAGTAACCAAGGTTTGTTCAAATCCCTTGCTTGATTTTTTTTTCACAAATTGCCTGACTCATGCTGTACTGTCACTGAAAGTGTTGGGAAATATGTAAAAAAATGTGTGGCTTTCTTGGTTCAAATATTTGCAGAATATGACTCTTTTCTTTCTGCCTGCAAAAACACAAAATCTTACCAAGTATTTTGGTCTAGTTGCTCGTGTAAATATCTTAGACAATTTCAAACGACACAAGACTAGCTCACCAGTGACTTTTCAGCAAGATATAGGAGCTTGTTTTAAGCCAATAATTCCTTAATATTGATGAAAAAGTACAACTAATAATCTGCCAGTGGACCATTTATAATAATAATAATAAGTCACCACTTCCTTCTTGCTAATATATTATTTAGGCAGATTAGTACACTTACAGCTAGTACTTTTCTGTAATGTAAAGGGATTATTGACTTAAACTCTTGTATCTTGCTAAGACGTAAGTTGTTAGTTTTGTCTTATTTCCAGTGTACTAAGGTATTTGTACCAGAAACTAGACAAACATTTGGTAACATTTTGTATTTTTGCACTGTAGAAACTTTTAGCTTTTTAACATAAAGTAGTTTGTCTTTATTTTACTGATGTGGCGTGTGAAAAGCATAAGTTAGAGAGACTGTAATAGTAAATACACTGAAAAGACACATGAATTTATTATTATAGTGCAAACACAGAAAGAGTTTGATCCAGATTTAGAAACTAAGCTGCTCTTTGTAGAAGTCATATCCAAGCTCCAAACAAGGTTGCAGAGTTGACTATTGGATTTTTGAGTAAACAATGACCTCAAATTCTACTGCTGAACACAAAAGGGGGAAGCTTTTTTTTAATATTTCTCCCCTTTTAAATGACCCTCCTCCTGACAGCCGACATAATGAGAGTCGCTGTGAACCTCAGTGTCCATAAAGGCCGTTCCCTACTTGAGTAAACCTTTCTCACAGAGCCACAGTTTCCAAAATGTCAAAAGTCCTGACTGATTTCTTCCCTGATAGTGTTGACTGTTTTATTGTATGCACTAAAGTGCAATAGTTTCCCATACGGTAGGAGCCTGCATGTGTGTGCGTATGCGTGTGTGTGTGTATGTGTTTGTTTGTAATACCTTTTGGGGACCATTTTCCTGGCACATACTGCGTTGTGGGAACCCACTGCTCCTTGTGGGGACCGAAGCCTGGTCCCCACAATGAGAAATGTTGTTTTTGAGTCAGGGGTTAGATTTAGGACTAAGGTGTGAATTGAGTTTTGGTTAGGGTTATGTATGTAATGGTTAGGGTTAGGATAAGGGTAAGGTTTAGGCTGTAGAAATGAATGGAAGTCAATGGAAGGTTCCCACAAAGATAGCCACGCAAACATGTGTGTGTGTGTGGTTTTATCACTGGGTTGGGTGGCTCTGGGTGTTGCCTTTGTGCCCCTCTGAGGCTATTTATACAGCTTGTCATTCCCATTCCCAGGCTCTCAGCGCAGGCTGGTTACTGGTTGATGCTAGCATGGTGTCACAGAGGTCAGGGGCAACACCACGCTGTCAGACCCCAAGACGGCTCTTCTTGCAGGATGCTTGTGTTGGCATGCATCCTGATGCATGCCAACACATTCATCAGAATAGTACAAGTTGTACTATCTGTTGTAGTCCACAGAGAAATGATGGCATTCTGTCTAGACCACAAGTCAAACTCAAGACCCAGCGGCCAAATCCAGCGCTCCTTTTAAATATGGCTCTCCAGACTCCCGAGGGACACAGACTAAACAGTTGTATGCTTAAATATTAATTTTTAATCAAACCAAAGCAGTTTTTATTGGTGTAGTACATTAGTCAGTCTATCCAGTTTTTTATGATTTCACAATCTCTGAAATTCAAACTCACGCAGACTCAACAGATGCTTTATTTTTTTGTGCTAATGCATAGTTGTCAGTTTGTTTCAAATTTTCTGAAAAAACTGTCAAAAACATTGGGTCTCCATGACTACCAATGCTCACCTGCAGGGGCAGTATTTCTTACTTCATCTACACTGTTGTCTCAGCCTTACTTGTCTCAAAGTTGGTATAAATTTATAGCCTGACCAGAACCCGACCCAAGATTTGGATGCGTTTAATAAGCCTGGAGTAGATAAAGCACAGAAAAAACTAAACAAGAATTTTGAATATAAACTGTACTAACGTACTTAGTACTGTCTAAATAGAGAATTTGTCAGTTTACCTTGCTGAAGAAAGAAAAATAAAGTGTAGAAGTTGAAACTGAAGTTGAAACTGTCCATTCAATGCACACCCAGCCCTGCCCTGTTGTGCTCCTGTCAATCACACATCCCAGATGATATGCATCTGACTCATCCTGGGGTTACAACAAGCAGCACGATGGAGCAGAAATATGCTAAATAAAAGCTAAAAATGGGTGAAGGTATACTACTTCATGAAATTATTGCCTAAAAACAGAATCAGTAAACTCTATCTTAAAATATTATGTTGGGTTTACTTTGGGCTCAGGTCTATAAATAAAATTAATCAGTCAAGTCAGATTGGGCTTCTATGCACCACAAATTTGTAACAAGCTTCCAGAAAACAGCAAAACAGCCGAAACACTTGCTGTGTTTCCATTAGAAATGTGCGCAAAAAACAAAATATTCTGGTAATAGTGAAAAAAAACTATTTTGCAATTGTGATGTTTCAAGTAAGAAATGCAATTAAAATCATATGTCAATAAGTTTGTTCATGCGATAAGTCATGTCAAACATGACATGTTGGGCATGACTTAACTACTTCCTGTAGTTACTTCTTGGCAACTACAGGAAGTAATTGTTATGATTCGTCAACTACTTCCTGTTGCCTTCTTCTTTGTGGTTTGCGCCAGTGGTAAAAGCCGCTTTAATTTGCTTGATAATTTTGATGATGACATTTGATAAAATGAACCATTCATCGCTTGTTTCATAATTGATGACTGTATGATGTATTTATGATGTAAAGCACTTTGAACTTCCTTGTTGTTGAAACATGCCACACGTTTTTGATACATATTCTACACTGAAACTAAATTCAGTCTCAAGCAAACAGACGGCCTCAAAGAGCTGGAGACTTCTGAATATGCAGATACGTTTGAGAAACAATTGGTACAGAATAATGAGTCAGGATAGTGGAGTTGTTTTCATTTGGTTGCCCCCACCACTTCTCTCTAGTGCAGTGTAATCTTTGTGGTCATCTGCAGTGAGGAGGACAGTGTCTGCAGCCTGGGTGAGAGCAGAACTCCTGCTAATAAAGCTGAGTAAAAGCAGTGTTTAGACAGTGGGAGAGTGATCTCTCTTTGGAACTGCTTCCTGTGATTTATGACCTCCTTAATGACTTTCTCTCCCCTGTTTGTGTGTGTGTCTGTCTAAGCTTATCACTGGCATTTATGTGAATGTGTTCAAGTACCTCCTTAAGTTTCACCTCTTTTCTTTGGCTACACTTGCAGAAACACTTCAGGGACAGATTTTTTGTTCAGGTCCATGACACCTTAACTACACATTAATGTTCTGCGCGGGTGGCATTTTTCATTTGACAAATATGTGCACATTTATACGATCAACAGCGCCTTTATAGTTTTGTTTCCACGCCGGCGGGACTCCTCATGTGATGGCTTCGCCATTGCTGGTCCCGTGGCAGCGGCCCGCCAATGTTTTTCTGCGGCTGACATGGACCTTGGCATCATTTGGAGATGTGCCCCGGCTGGCCACGTTTGAAGCAATACGTACGGTCGTCTGCCTTTCCATTGCTCTGACAGGTTCTTCTTTTTGCAGTCTGGTGTTCAGGGAAACGATGAACTTCTTCAAAATGTCATATACTTATACCATATCTGTGAGCTCTTGAAAACCAAAGTCAAATTCCTGTATTACAAGCATCAGAAGCAATGATTTACACACTGCTTTCCCTCAACAACAACAAAAAAAGACTGTATTTGTCTAATTCAAATATTGCATGCTTGGTTTATTGTTAGTCAGGTAAAAAAAAATCACATAATTGTTGGCAATTAATTTCTTTAAATATGTTTTGGCTCAAGTGTTTCTCTGTATACAATTTTGTCCCAAGTAAAAAAAAAATGTTTGGACTCCTCTGCTCTGCACTATGCAGATGAAGTTCTAAATTATGTAGAATTAAGTAAATCTCTATTGTGTATTAAGTGAGATCAGGTCATCAGAATTAGCTTCTTTTTGCATGTGACACATTTTCTTCTTTTGCCACGATTACATGCATGACATAATCTGAATCTGAACTAGGACAAATGGAAAAAAAGAAATTGTATACATATTGCTCCTGCTGTTTCAATTGTTTTTCTGCAGTAAAGGATCCACAGTCTTTGGCCTGAGGAATTCGAACTGCTTTCGTTGCTACCTGAGAAGTTGTGCTGTGGTTTGGCACAACATACTGAAAACAAGCTCCTGAAAGCATTACGCCATCTAGCCTCGTGTGGTGGAACTCCCACACGAAAGCTCACAGCTTCAGCAGGCACACTCCTTAATGATATATTATTTCCAAAAGTATATCTACAGATACTTCTTCTACTCTTACTTATCATTCCTTATTATTTTATTCTTTCACAGGATTGATTCATGTCTCTCTTTTCTGTTTTGAGAGAAATTTAAAGCATGCGACTCAGGAACTGGTCATAAATTAAAAGACTGAAAGAGCTTGGAGACCTCACATGTGGGAGAGTCCTCAAATTAATGGCACAGAAATAAACGTCACAACACATCATTTTCAAATAAATTCTTTGAACAAACAAGCTTAGTAGAGCTGTAAACATTGTTAGCTTTATCATCCTGCTGTCTCCATTCTAAAAGGAGGTGGAAGGTACTGAATATCAATGCATTTACATTATGTAAAATAAACTAAAAATCCTGGTTTGGAAATTAACTGAAGATGTTGGTTCAGATGGTTTTTGAACCATCTTTTTTGGTTCAAAAAGATGGAAAATTATTTTACATAATTTCAACTCGATTGAAGCTTGAATCGAGTTGAAATTAATTTAGCAACAGTGCTAATGCTAAGGTCAAGAGTGCGAGCATAAAATCAACTTTTTTGAGTTTTATATCATCTTATATGAAATTCTTTTTTATCATTGATAATATGTATTAACAATAGCAAGAGCAAAAATATTTATTTGATATTAGTTCAAATACTACTTGATATAGACAAAAATGATCATTTCCATCGTGAATGATCCTCATAATTTAGTTGAAAGTTTTAACTCCAGTTGAAAACTATATATAGGACTTACTGGAAGTAAACAAAGCCATTCAGTCCATTTTGGCCATACCTCCAAATATAGAACAATTGAAGTCTGAGCAAGATTAACGCTGAAGATATTTTATTGCTTATGGCGAACATTGCTTATGGTTGAACGTGCACACAATTTCCAGTAAGCTTCATCAAACCAGCGCATTACAAACGTCACGGCTAAACATCGGCAATTCGGTAAAATCAGTTGAAATAACTTAAAACTTAAACAGAGTAGAAGTTTTAAGCAAGTGATTCCAATAGCCAATTGTCCAGACTGTCTGTTCGAAGCAAAGCGTAGAACAAGAGCCTGATTTTTGCCAGGCTATGTTTATGGCACCAAATGTTGTTATCATCCTGGAGCACAATGCAGTGACTCATTGTTATTACAATAGTCACAGCATGTTTGAACATTTATTTCCTCAGTGAGTCATTACACTGTACCTTTTTATTTGGAACAAATGCATCTATTTAATCTCCGTTGTTTTAAAAAACTACATTTGAGATCATCCTAAACTATCAGATGCACAACTATCTTGCTTGTAATACGGGCCCCTCTCGCACAATGAGCACTGCATGTCATAACTAAATGAAAATTAAGTCAGTGTGTCCCAACTGATAAAAGAACTACAAGTTTCAGTCATTACATGTAAAAGTTGTCACTATTTCCAATTTCCTGTTGAACCTCTTTCCTAACTTAAAGTGTATTGTTTAAACCAGTAGTGGGACTTGATTAAAATGTTTAATCAAGTTTATTGCAGGGTGTCTGATTAAACACAATTTTGATCAGAATAATATAAAATAATAAAAATTCCCTTCTCACCCACCGCGGGTGGTTCTTATCCTCTGAGCTCGGGTCCTCTACCAGAGGCCTGGGAGCTTGAGGGTCCTGCGCAGTATCTTGGCTGTGCCAAGGACTGCACATTTCTGGACTGAGATGTCTGATGTTGTTCCTGGGATCTGTTGTAGCCACTGCTCCAGTTTGGGGGTGACTGCCCCGAGGGCCCCGATGACCACAGGCACCACTGTGGTCTTCACCTTCCAGGCCCTCTCCAGTTCCTCCCTGAGGCCCTGGTATTTCTCCAGTTTCTCGTGCTCCTTTTTCCTGATGTTGCAATCGCTTGGTATTGCTACATCTACCACAACGGCTTTCCTCTGTTGTTTATCCACTATGACAATGTCTGGTTGGTTCGCCATTACCATTCTGTCTGTCTGGATCTGGAAGTCCCACAGGATCTTAGCTCTGGCATTCTCCACCACCTTTGGGGGTGTTTCCCACTTTGTTCTCGGGGTTTCCAGTCCATATTCTGCACAGATGTTTCTGTACACTATGCCTGCCACTTGGTTATGTCGTTCCATGTATGCTTTCCCTGCCAGTATCTTGCACCCTGCTGTTATGTGCTGGACTGTCTCAGGGGCCTCCTTACACAACCTACACCTTGGGTCTTGTCTGGTGTGGTAGATCTGGGCCTCTATTGCTCTGGTGTTTAGGGCCTGTTCCTGGGCGGCCATGATGAGGGCCTCTGTGCTGTCCTTGAGCCCAGCTTTTTCCAGCCATTGGTAGGATTTACTGATATCAGCCACTTCGGTTATTTGCTGGTGGTACATCCCATGTAGGGGCTTGTCCTCCCATGATGGTATCTCTGGCACTTCAACCTCCGTTCTCTGTTGTCTGAGACATTCACTGAGCACATTGTCTGTTGAGGCTTTGTCCCTGATGTATTTATGGATCTTAGTTGTTTCGTCCCTGGACAGTGGTTCTCACACTCACTGGTCCTCTGCCTCCTTCCTTGCGGCTCGTGTACAGTCTCAGGGTGCTGGATTTGGGATGGAACCCTCCATGCATTGTTAGTAGCTTTCTAGTCTTAATATCTGTGGCTTTTATCTCCTCCTTTGGCCAGCTAATTATTCCAGCAGGGTATCTGATTACTGGCAGGGCATAGCTGTTTATCGCACGGATTTTGTTCTTGCCATTGAGCTGGCTTCTCAGGACTTGCCTTATTCGTTGGAGGTATTTAGTTGTGGCTCCTTTCCTTGTGGCCTCATCGAGGTTGCCATTTGCTTGTGGTATACCTAGGTACTTGTAACTGTCCTCTATGTCTGCTATTGTTCCTTCTGGGAGTGAGACCCCTTCTGTGCGGATCACCTTCCCCCCTCTTGTAATCAGCCGACCACACTTCTCTAGTCCAAATGACATCCCAATGTCTGTGCTGTAGATCCTGGTGGTGTGGATCAGTGAGTCGATGTCTCGCTCACTCTTGGCATACAGCTTGATGTCATCCATGTAGAGAAGGTGACTGATGTTGGCCCCCATTTTTTGAGTCGGTATCCGTAGCCAGTCTTGTTGATAATTTGGCTGAGGGGGTTCAGGCCTATGCAGAACAGTAGCGGGGACAGAGCATCTCCTTGGTATATGCCACATTTGATGGACACTTGTGCAAGTGGTTTGCAGTTGGCTTCAAGGGTGGTTTTCCACAGCCTCATTGAGTTTGCAATGAAGGCTCTCAGAGTCCTGTTGATGTTATACATCTCTAAGCATTCAATGATCCAAGTATGCGGCATTGAGTCATAGGCTTTCTTGTAATCAATCCAAGCCATGCACAGGTTGGTGTGTCGGGTTTTGCAGTCTCGGGCAACTGTGCGGTCTACGACGAGTTGGTGTTTGGCTCCTCTGCTATTTACACCGATTCCTTTCTGTGCCATGCTCATGTGCTTATCCATGTGTTTGCTTATCTTGGCCGCTATGATGCCTGACATGAGCTTCCAGGTTGTGGAGAGGCAGGTTATTGGTCGGTAGTTGGGTGGGACTGGACCCTTTGATGGATCCTTCTGGATTAGGATTGTCCGCCCTTCAGTTAACCATTCAGGGTGAGTCCCACTTTGTAGCAGCTGGTTCATTTGACCTGCCAGTCGCTCATGGAGGGCAGTGAGTTTCTTTAGCCAGTAGGCATGGATCATGTCAGGCCCTGGTGCTGTCCAGTTTTTCATACCTGAGACTCTTTCTTGGACATCTGTCACAGTGATGGTTACCGGGGCTTGCTCAGGGAGGTTGCTATGGTCCTCTCGTAGAGAGATCAACCACTGTGCATTGCTGTTGTGGGACGCCTCCCTTTCCCATATGCCTTTCCAGTATTGTTCAGTCTCCAGCCTTGGTGGGTCTGCTCTGTTGTTATTACCCTGCCATTGAGAGTACACCTTAGCTGGTTGAGTGGAGAAGAGCCGGTTAATCCTTCTGGATTCATTCTCCCTTGTGTATCTCTTTAGGCGGCTGGCCAAGGCTTGGAGCCTCTGTTTGGCAGTTTCGAGTGCTTCAGGTATGGGCATCTGCCTGTACTTTCTGGGTACTTGTCTTTTCATTGTACCCTTGTGGAGCTCTGACAGTTGGCTCACTTCCCTCCTTGTTACCTTGATTTTAGCCTCTAACCGTCTTTTTCCATGGTGGGTATTGGGTCTCATGGTTGCTCTTATAGCCAAGTATCTCAAGGATCACTGATGCTGAGTTGTAGATCAGCTCATTGGTTTCTGTTATGGTATTGGTAGGAATCGCTCTCAATGCTGCATTCACATTCTCAATGAGACTTTCTGATGGTACTTCACTCAGCCGTTGTAATTGGCGCCCGGGAAGGCCTGGTTGTCATTCGGGTCATGATTCTCTCTCAGGTCAGCAGCTGTCTCGCTCAGCTCTGATTCGCTCACTGGGGCCGTGTATCCCCTCACTGGGTGGGGACTTGTAGTTAAGTCCCCACAGTTCTGACATCCGGGTTCCTCCCTTTTGCCGTAGCATTTGTGTTGTATCTCGTCAATCTCAAGTTGTGATAGCAGTTGCCGTTTACGGATGTTGGAACACTGAGCTACTAGTTGTTTAGCACTTAGTGTTGACTGGGGATGTCGAAGTAACCATTCCTTCCCCAGTCTTTGCATGTAACCTCTCTGACTAGGGTTACTTGAGTAGTAGCATTCCAACAGATCCACATTTTCATCTCTCGCCCATTTCCGTCTTGTTCCAGTAGCCCATTTGTCATCAAGGTGCTCTGGTTCCCCAACACCTGACGCAGACCTTGTTTGGCCGGGCGACGTCTGAGCCGGCATGTTATGCAACTTAGTATCTCTCATGGTATGAGGTAGGCAGTAGCTTGAAGGGTCTTGCCTAAGGACCCAGACTGGATTCGAACCCCGCCCTCTCGGGTGATATACTGATGCCTTATCTATTGAGCTATCCAGTCAGCTATATATATATATATATATATATATATATATATATATATGTATATAGATCTATATATATATTTATATCATGTCCCTCTACCTTCCTTGCTTTGCTGCAGCATAAACCAATTTGTGAAATTCAAGTGCCACCACACAGCACTGAGACCAGTACACCTCATAAAAGGGTTCACTTCAAACAGCTCTGGATTAAAGGGCCGTGTCTGTTTACTTACAACCCTTTCTGCTGCTCTTTACATTTACAATCAGCTGTAGACAAGGCTAAATGATCAAGATGTGGACTTTCCCTGCATCGTACTGACTGAGAGCACTGGGTCTCTGGTGTTTACATTAGAGATATGAAAAGTCTTGACAGTAAATAATGACATGAGTAAGTAGAATTTTGGATGTTTTCATTATGCTTTCTATATTGTGGGCCGACATCAGTGTGCAAAGCACAGATTAGAAAATGTATGTCACGTGGTTGAGCGAACTGGGCAGTGCGAATTACGTTTTCATTGGATTTCACCCAATTGCTAATCGAGCTAATCGAGTTGCTAATCAAGCTTGGTCGTGATGTTTGTAGTGCGCCTGCTTGATGAAGCTTTGGGGGAGTAGGGCAATGCAGTTTTTACCAGCAATAAAATGTCTTGAGCATTCCTCTTGGTCTTACTTTAGTTGTTCAATGTTGACTGAACGGCTTTGTTCTTTTCCTCCGCTGCTACATCCCTATATAGGAAGAATGATCATAACAAACAGCACAGAAAATCATCAGGAATCGGAAATCCACGTTAGTCACTCTCAATTTCAGAATTGAGTGGAACTGCATAGAAAGTAGGGCTGTCAACATTAATACTCATGATTAATCTAAAAAGTTTAGCTTTTTAGATTAATTGCATAATGCAGATTCCTTCTATTAGCTATTTTGAGCATTGCTTAGTTCAAACATTTTATGGTCTTTTACTGTGGTCAACAATACACAGTCACAAATGTGGCAAATTTCATTTTAAAAAACATTGAGATGTATTAAATTCATTGTACCATTATTGGTACAATGAATTATCCTTCCACTGAACCAGTTCATAGTCAACATTTATAAATTGTGTGTAAACAAAACGACTTCTTTTAGACCTTCCTGAATATAAAAACCTGAAAAATTTATTTGAGACAATAAAATATTTTCTTTAGCATTTTAGGACAATGTGTAGTTTTACATTTTAAGCTTACAAAGTTAAGTATGGTGATTAATCGTGATTAATCACAGTGCTACTAGGGTGATTAATTGGATTATTTTTTTAAAAATTGATTGACAACACTAGTAGGAAGGAGAGTGATAGACATGTAAATGCCTATTTGTATCTATCCATAATTTTTCCCAATGGTTGTTCCCTAGATAAAATGAATTACATTTTGGTCAAAACAAACAAAACTGATCCACAGATTCCTTCAAAGATCCATTGATACCATCTTTACACTCAATCCACTGAAAACACATTGACACTTTTTGTTTCAATGTTGCAATATGTCAACAGGTTAGAGTTACGAGGATTCTTGCAAGAAAACATGAGATTACAAAGTTCCTTGCTCACTGAGTTCAATCCAGTGTTTCTCAATCCCAGTCCTCAGGTCTTCCTGCCCTGCATGTTTTAGGTGTTTCCCTTCTGACACACACCTGGACAGGCATCTGCAGTACTTGGTGGCTGCAGAAGATGTCATGCAATCATTTGAATCAACTGTTCTGGTTTAGAGGCACATCTAAAACATGCAGAGCTGGGAAATGCAGGCACGGAGGCCTGAGGACTCCCTGCAGGAAAATTCTGTTGGTTAATCCAACAGCATTTTCAAGAATCACCTGCAAAATGAATTGTATATTCATTGTTCTGCGACAGACTGGCGACCTGTCCAGGGTGTACCCCGCCTCTCGCCCGGAACGCAGCTGGAGATAGGCACCAGCAACTCCCGACCCCGTTAGGGAGAAGGGTGATGGAAAATGGATGGATGGATGGATATTCATTGTTATTGTTGGCTTTGTGTGCTTATAGACTGTGTTGCTGCTGTCAACAGATAAAAGAAATGAAGATAACTTTGTGAAGGTAATATTCATATGGGGACGTCCTTAAGGGATTAATATCAGATCTCTCACTCTGACATAAGTCAGACTTCTGCTGACAGCTGTAGCTAAAATATCCAAAGCAAGACTATAATGGGTATGAATTATAATCCTCAGGCTCACCCTAAAGAAATGGGTATCAGACACCAGCATATGTGCAGCACATATGTAGATGGAGGAGGGGGGTGTGTGTGAAAATACAGGCTGGTTTTCAGTAGCTCAGTGTTAATCTGACAGAAGCTTCCTTGACAATGTGGTTTTTGTGGTCAGACATGAGTGTGTGGGGGTTTGTGAACGTGTGTTAATGAAACTGTAATTCCAAGTTCCATATTTTATCCATAAAAAACAAAAGAACACACACACACCTCTCTCTGGAAATCTACTTACATGCAATTAAATCATAATTTTGGTCTGAGAGTAATGCAGCAGTCACAGACATGGTCACACAATCCCCTGTCGTAGTCAGTTTCATTTTATTATGCAATTGCCCTCAAAATCTGGCTTTACTGTTAAACACTGTGGTAATTGTCTGCGTGGGTGTGTGTGTGTGTAGGTGTGTGTGCGTGTGTAGGGGGTTATAGATGTGTGTGTTTGTGCGTGTGTATGTTGTGTGTGTGTTTGTCAAAACCCAGAGATGGTTAAATGTAATTTCTTGTTGGTTTTAAACCAGAAGGTGTCAATCTTCATTCCTGAATAATTTTGACTGGAAACACATAAAGTCAGCACATTGCTTTTTCAGTAATCACCTTGGATTAGTGTGTGTATGAATGTGTGCGTGTATGCATGTGGGCCTGTGTGCGTGTGTGTGTGTGCGTGCGTGGGTGTGTGTGGGTGTGTGTGTGTGTGTGTGAGAGAGATTGTAAACACCACAATAAAACATTCCAGTGATTTGGTGTCTGAAATAGATTTGGCCAGCAGGGTCACTTTCTGCCATGTGCGGTAAGATGCGACCATATTATATTTGATAAATGTTTTATTTTGCAACTTATTAAACTAATAAAGCGTGATCTAGTGTAATAAATATGTATATATTAACCCAGTCAAGAACTAATAAAACAAAGGGCACCAGCTGAAACTACCTCATGAATGAAGTAATGATTAATATATAACTATGTAATAAATAACATTCATAAAACACATTTTTTTAATAGATCTATATATATATGAAGATGCCCTGATCAAGTTTGTTTTGCTGTCGATCTCACATGGATTGACTGTCAATATTTTTATTTAGGCATAAATGTTACTGGCTACATAATCTGGCAAAACCACATTATCACCTTAATAAGGCAAGAACATTCAAAAAACTTGCAGGCACAATGCAGCAAGTTTTCAGTCCAAAGCACAACTGAAAAACCTCCCATCAGAATCCAATGTTTATCTGAAAGGCTGTAATAACAGTACAGTCAAAAAAAATCTCACAACTCTGCTGATATCAGATAATCAAAACTGAATGAGAGCATGCCTAGCCACTTTATGAATGACACAAATCTGCTGTGCAGTGTCAAAGTGTGATTGACAGCACTAAGCCCCTCCTCCTGGCTCTGATTGGCTGTTTCTCATCGAGTGATGTATTTCAGCAGAACACAGGGTGGAACTCAATGTTTTCCACATCTTATCTGTCTCATGTTAGGACATAGTGAAAGTTCTGATAAATATATAAAATTCTTCTTTTTTTGTTGAGTTACATACACTGCAGCTCCTGCAGTCAGAAGTGGGTATGAGCTTTTTACCATGCGTGTGGTTCCACTTTGTAAACCTGTGCTTTTATGAGTTTTTTTTTTTTTTTGTGGATGGGACACCCCCATTGCTTTCACATTGTTTGAACGTGACATCAGGTTTACCAGCTGTCTGACATGTCTACATGCAGGTTTTTTATCTTAGTGAGCCTCAAAACTCACCATAAGTGCTTGTTTACTAACTGTCATAAATTCTTTATGTTGATGCATTTTGATGTGCTTCATGCATTTTTCCGTCATAAGACGCAAACTTCAAGTTTCTCTGAGCGCAAAAGTTTCATGTGACATTGCTTATTATTTTATAGTTGTTGATGCAAAAGCTATTTTGCAAGCTTTTGTTCATTGGTTTACTACAGCTAAGTCTTGTATGACTTCTCTTCAAAAGCCATCGAAACACGATTCTAACCCTCCATTTAAAGCAATTTTATTTGACCAGATCCAGTAAAATAGGCACAATATTTCCTCTTTATGTCCTCAATATAGGCATCATGAAAGAACTGAGTTTTACGCTAAATTTTTGAAGGTGCATCACCTTTGAATCCATGACTAAGTATTTAGATTGTTAAAGCTTCATATCCAAAACACTAAAAGTCAGTCAATAGTTCCCATTAGGAAAATAAACCTGGAGGCACAAGATGGCAAAAGATAAATATTTGTGCGTTCGCTCTCGGGAAAACAGAAACTTTGATATATACCCTCATTTTATCATTACATTATGCATGAAGTGTTTTGTGTTTGTTAGTCAGAGCACTTCTTGTCTCCAACTTATAAATAGAGAAGCTCTTAATAGAACAAAGTATGTCTGAGAGGTGATTTATTGATGTGTGTGTGCAGTCTGAGTCTGGCTCTCTTTTTTCCTGAGCCTCACTAAGACAAACAGAATGATGTCACCCTGGAACTTCTGGAGGATCTGCTTTCCGATGAATGGAAACACTGATAGATGTTTGCTTTTATGGGCTTTTCCGAATCATCCCTGTTTTGCAGCAGACATTGTCCTGTAGGTTAGTGAAACGTGGGTTTGTCCAACAATACGACCCAAAAACATCCACGTGGAACTAAAAAGAAATGTTTCCAGACAGATGAGGGACATCCAGAGCAGTGAATGGTTTTGATGTTTTTTTGCTTTGGTGATTGACATGAAGTGGTCATTACCCATCTCCAGTAGTTTTGATGACACTGAGGTGTGTTGGAGCAGCTAAATCACACTGGCTGTCGATGACCAGCAGTCCAGACCTGAAGCAAATCAGATTTTATGCACATTTATATAAATTGATAAAAAGGTCAGTTTCTTGTGATGTTTAACCTAAAACTTTTTATGCAAACAATATATCAAGTCATTTTCATCTAAACAATCTTTTAAAAGCAAGTAAACATGAAGTCTTAAAAACCATGAGCACCATTGCAACTCTAAAGAGACTTAATAGTGAATTGAACATGAACTGATTAGCAAGCTAAATATAGCTAATAATCTAATTATTTAGTCAGCAAACTAAATATTTATGTCCAAGCTTAATATTCAGTTTTGAAAGTAAATATTTAGTGCAGCTAAATTTTTAATTTGCCTATTTAATTTGGAGCTAAATATTTGTAATCTATACATTTAGTTTGTCAACTAAATATGTAGCGCAGATTAAACTAAACACTTAACTGAGCATTGAGTTGCAAACTAAATGTTTAGTTTGGAAATTAAACGATATATATTCTAATTCTGAATTAAATATTTAGTTTGGAACGCTGACATATATAAATGTATGAATATATATATATATATATATATATATATATATATATATACTGAGTAATGACAACCATATTTTCCCCTTTGACAGGATAAATAATAAAATATTGCTGTGTATGTCCTACTGTGTAACTCTAAAACTGCATTATGTTTATGAGTGCAGCATTTTCACTTAATCCTGTGGGTGGGGAGTGCATGTCAATGTGTCCCCAATCACAGGTCCTACTCAAGAGACACACGAGACAATAAAATCATTGATGGATGGATAATCATAGACAGGTTAGAAGCTTCTAACATTGAGTCATTTGGGAAACAGTCAGAGTGAAAGAGAGAAAGGTCCAGGCTCATTGCTTGGCTTTCTTGCAATGATGCAACACTGCTGAAGACTTTTACTCACTCTGAAAGTAAAGTTGCCCCTTTTTTAAATAAATAAAATCAAGTCAATTAGACATACTTTAGGTCTGAAATGGCCTTGTATTTGGACATGTTACACAGAGTTGACCCAAGTGAAGAACATGAATTTCTCCATCATGGAGCTGAAGGGATGGAGTCTGACGGTCTAGTTAGAATGTTTTGCTAAACACAAGGGGCGGTGTGATGGAATCCTTTTCCCACCGTTTAGCGTAAATACCTCAGCATACCACAGTTGACCAAGGCTGTTTGTTTGCCAGTGTGCACATGTCTTTGTGTGTGTGTGCGTTGTGTTTGTTGGAATTCTTGAAGCTTTATGGAAATTTAGCGGTTATCACATGTCAAGCTTCATATCAGGTATACCAGATCCAGAGCATTTTGATATGAAGGCAACATTTCTGGTTTTGCACAGGAAATGAATTCAGTGGAAAATCCTCTCAAATAGGACACACACGCATACTCGCAGACACACACACACACCCACACACACGCACACGCGCACGCACGCACACACACACACACACACACACACACTGACTTTAAATGAGTGCTTCATTCATGAGGAAGACCTTATAAAGGCATGTCTATAGATGGGGCCTTCAGTCTGTCCAACACTGATTTGCTCAACATGTCATATATATATATATATGGAGTCAATCTTGTGTATGCGCTGCTCATTTTCCTAATGGCGGAAAACCAACTAACCATTACAGGAAAACCATTTATCAGACATGAATCTAGATGAGGCTAGTTAGCTGTCAAGAAGAACCTAACTAGCGTAGCAAAAAGCAGCTGTGAGCAGTGTGTAGCAGTGTGTACACAAGTTTGATTAACAGCGCTAATACCTTCCTCCAGGCTGTGATTGGTTGTTTCTGACTGAAACTTTGGTTTCTGTTGTTATCTTGTTTTTTCCACAGATTGTCTGTCTGAGGTTCTACTGTCACCAGATAGTGATGGTTTGATCAAATGTGTGGAGGCGCCATCTTTTTTTAGCTTAACAAAAACAAAACTGAAGTTGTTATCTTTGGACCAAAAGAGAAACGATGTAGCGTTAGCACACATTTATTCAACTTTATCTTTTATTCATGTCAGATAAATTTTTGACTTTATTCTCAAATATGTAAAAAAAAAAAAAAAAAAAAGAAACAAAAAAACTTTTTTTTTTTCAGGAGTCACACCCAAGCTCAAAGTAATGCAGATGAAAAAATACGAAAACTTTCTGAGTCGGGACCCACAGACAAGTGAGTGACATCATGGGCTTCATGCTTTACATGCAGCAATCTGTTTCTAAACTCTTATGAGTATCAGCACAATTCATATCTGTGCAGAGTGGACTCATAAATCCTGACTTTTGAGAGCGAGTGGGAATGAAAAAGATTGCCATTTGCCAGGGACGCTAACTAAAGCAGTGCTAAAAGTTTTTAAACTGTTTTCGGTAAAGTGCATCAGGCTGAGTACTTTGCACTCATTCAATGAGGTTCTGTCTAGCCAATGAGCAATGCCGATCATGACTGGAAGCTTTGCACTGCGGAGGCCAATTCCTTGTTTGTTTGTTTGATTGCATTGCCAACAACTTGGCAGCAAAATGTTGCACAACAGCTTTCTGAAGTGTAATGGAGAGCAGGCTGCTGCCAGTCTATCAAAACTCCTGACATTGTCACATGCTGCATCGAGATGGCATGAGTTTGGTGTCTTAAGAAGAGGAAAGTTTCTGAAGTTTAGTTTAGAATGTTAAAGACTTCACCTCAACTGGACTGGAATGAAACATTGCAAAGAAGCTCAGAATGACAAAGGTTCTGGCTTTGAATGAAAAAAGAGATTGATTGAGTAAACATTTTATACATCTTAAACATAGGTCATTAATTAATTGAAATTAACAAATTAACATCCCAGCCCTAGTAATTACATAATTTTTGCGAGGGAATGCAGTAAAAATAAATCCTCTGTATTATATATGGGACTCTGTGTTTTCCTGATGTGCATTATTTTTTAATATGCAGCATATTAAAGTAGATGGGATTCATACAGATTAGGATTAGGGGTACGGAAATTGTTTTTATCTGACTTTAAACTCAGAATTCTGACTAAAAAATAGTAAGTGAAAAAACTGACCTTAAACCTTATCAGACTTAATCTTATGAGATCAACAGTCAGAATTCTGACATCAGAAGTCAGAAACCTAATTGTAAGTTTCTCTATTTTTCTCAGAATTCATTTTCAGTGGGCCAAAAAGGGGTCCATGTCCAGAGATTCAGTTTATCCATTCTTCCTGAATGTGTGTACACAAACTGAGAGCAGGAAAAAAACTCAACTCTAAATGTTTTTTGGGTATGTGGCTCTACACTGAGAAATGAGCCTGTTCTACACCAGTGGGCCGCTGCAGCCTGTCGTCATTGGCAGCAGCCTTATCAAAGTCACTCTGACTCATTCCAGCGAGCGGAGACATGATGACTGATCTGCACCTATTTGTGTCTGCATCGGTGTGTTTGGTGGTCAGGTGAAAGAGGCTGCTGTGACTGAGACGGCCTCATTATGGAGCCACCTGAAGCTCCGTCTGTATGGGTGCATGAGATAGAGGGTAACGGTGTCATGTCTGAGTTCTGTCCTTACAACACAGCATCTGTGTCCCCCAGCCTCAATAAATAGAGACAGTCATTCATTCACACCACCCATCCATCAGAGCTCTCAGCATATCGCCACAGGGAAAAAAAACCTGCAGAGAAAGCCTCATTGAATGAGACTGAAACACCTTAAGATTAAGTTTCTGGGACTAAAAATGACTTCAAATCGTAAAATGAACTAAATGTGTTGATTTGCTTTAAAAAGCCCAAGTTGTACTATTCCTTGTTCATTTTTGTACTAACTTTTCCCCTCTGTTCAAATATACAATAGCATATATTTCAATATACAGTTCAATAGCATCTGGGATTCCAATCGAAAATATTGTAATGCTTGTTTTACGTTAGAACAGTCGATGCTAACAACAAAACTTAAAGTTCTGCATGAGGACTGGACTGTTTGTGAGCGCGTCAGGTCAGGGAGGAGCTGCTGTTTGAGAAGAATTCGAACTGTCTGTGCTTTCTTGTTAGTGTCTAAAATTTAACACCAAAATAAACAGACTCATGAGTAACTAGCCGTTTGGGTAAAAACATTGTTAAAGAGTTAATGGAGACGTGATGACTTGCTGAAGGCAAAGTTTCAGAAAGGGGGAGTTTTTTTAAAGAGATAGAGGCCTAATTTCAAAGCATTAAAATACGTTATATTTGATGTATTTGGCATTTTTATAACCACTGAAGATAACATAGTTCCTTGATTGTGCTATAAAACGGAACTATGGGGTTGGAACACACATTATTACTGCCCCTTTAAGTAATGTGACTCCATCAGAATAGTTTTTAAAAAACTAAAAGATCTGGAAGGCAAAATAGCAAACAGTCTGATCCAAACGTTTACTTTAGAATGGAAACATTAATTCCTGTTGCTAGGTTCAAATTAGCATCTGGTGGTGTAATATCAACTGAAAGGTTATGAAAATGGACCTCATTACCAAAGTCTTACAGCACATTGTGGAACGTAAGAGCAAAGGAACCTTTACAAGAAAGTGTTTCAATGAGTGCCATTGGAGCTGTAATCTAGAAGTGGAAAAGGGCCATTAGCCATCCAAGGCCAGATGCACCTCAAAAAAACCCTGATAGAGGAGTCAAAAGAATATTTACAGGAGTCGTCCAGGAGCCACGGAGAACTTCGGAAGGCTCACCAATAGGCAAGTACAGTTCTTCTCATGATAGAAAGTCCATGGCTGTCTTCCAGTTCTGGCAGACTTTCTATAACTGAAGGACGAATGAATGGAGGAATGCACTGCTGAATTTCTGGTTAAAAATCTGAAGACGAAAGAAATGTGAATTTCCTAGCAAAACTTCCAAGCACACAGTGTTAATTGATTTCAGAGAAAGAAAGTCAAATCCCTAGAATTTCAATTTTACTGCTCTATTTGAAGGCGAACTTGCATTATTATGCCATTACCGATATGCTGCTCGAAAATGGCCTTGAAATTACAATATTATCGTTTATTGCAATAATATTTGGGACAATTTATCATTCAAAAAAATTTGCTGTCATGACAGGTTCTTCAATAACCTTAAATATTTGAAGACAAAATGAAATTAAAATAAGTTGTTAGTGTTGCATGCAACTAATTTCTCCACGCAGGAGAGAAGAATGATGTTAGTCCACAGGGGTCAAATTTGGCAAATCCACCTGAATGTTTGATTTTAGAATGCATCCAGATGTACCGGGTAACTTTAAGCTAATTTTGCCTGAGCATAAAACCAAAATAACCAGGTATGAGTATTAAGACTTTCTACTGCCGGCAAACAATGCAAAGCAAACATGTGAGCTGCATTGCCCCTATGGTGGTTCTCAAATGTTGGCTCTAGAAGCACTGGTACCAGGGCCGGCCCAAGGCATCAGCAAACTAAGCACCTGCCCCAGGGCCACTAAATTGCTCTTGAGGGCCCCTGGTGGTCGTGGTAGGTCCCGAACGCTTCGCGGTACCTTGAGCTGCCGTGAAGAGCAAATGTTCAAATGTTCAAAGCTCCGGTCAGAAGTTAAGGAAGCAAAACTATGTCTCCAAAAAGGACTTATCCTTTAGGGAGGGAGAAAAGAGGAAGACAGAGATCCAATAAGTGTTGCCACATTTTATTTTACAACCAAATTTATAAATTATTATTGTTAGTGGTGGGACTTGATTGTTTTTTGTTTTTTTGTTTATCAAGTTAATTGTAGGGTCTGAAATTCATTAATTGCAATAAATCATTTTAATTGGAAATCATTCATTAACATTTTTTTTTTAAAATTGCTGATAAAGTTTTGAATAAAAAGACATGAGCTCAAAAATATGTTCTGTTTTAATATTATTTGTTATTCAATCATCAGATTGATGCCAAGTGCTATTTCAGTGCTTGTGAAAACATGTCAGACGTTAATCTCTGTAATTTAATGTTGTCAGACGACAAACTTTAAACTTTAATCCAAACTGACTCATTTATTGCCACTGAAAAAATCTTGTCAATCACAAGATTGACAAGATTGACAACAGGAGATTGTGGACAATGTTCCTTTCTCCATTAGGTTCTTGATGCATGAGGTTGAAGAAGAGTCAGTGAGTTGCATTTATGAATTCCATTTATTAAGACTAAGATACAGCTGGTCCATTCTCATGCTGCCTTTCGGAGCTAGCAGGATACAATAGCATCAAGCACTTTGTTAGCCTCTGTCTGATATGCCCTAATGAGGCGAAATGTTGCAACTAGCTAAAAGAGATAGAGGAAAACAGAATTATTCATTCTCAGCACTGCACAGTGTGACATTGAAAATACAAAGTATTTATGTATCGATGTGTGTTTTATACATGATACATATTGAACACCACTTTCACAATACTACCAACAAAGGGAGATCATTTATGGAAAGTGAAGACCTCTTCCTGGTCCTCACTTTTTTCTCAATTCTACATTTAAATCAGTTTCTTTAAGTATGTCATCAGGTTGTTTTCTTTGACAGTAAAAGTCCTATCTCTGACTAACCGAAGAATAAAGCAGTCATCTGTTTACCACCATCCATTTTCCTGCAGTGAAGTCATGTCTGCATGTGGTGTAATTTATGCTTCTGCTGAATAAACCTGTGTCTGTTAGAACCTCCCCGCTGTCTCAAGAATGTACATACTTCATTTACCTCACTTTGAGGTTTTTCATGCTGGTATGTACAGGGGAGATTATGTATCTGAGTCAAGTCAAATGAAGATGTCATCAAACAGGAAGGTGCTTCTTTCTTTCAGTCTCAATTCTACATTAACTCAGGTTTTCTGTAGCAGGAAGTCACACCTGAAGCATTTTATTTGCATAGATGTAAAACTGTTTTCTCTCAGATTCTGCCCTCTTCTACCCTCAATACATTAACACCTTCCTTCTGGAAGGACTTCAAATTTCCATCTTCAGATTACATACGACCTTCCTCCCTTCCAGCTGAAAAGATGTTTTAAGGCTGTTATCAGTTACTGCTGCTTTATGCCTGAAGGAGAAAACTGGAATTCTGGAAGTTGGAAAATACATAAATTTCATTTCTAACAATTGGAAGTAGAGCATGACTCACCGTTTCAACTGTGTTCCTTACGAGTTTTAGCGTTTTGCCTACAGTGGAATTTACATTTGATGAAAAATGTGAATCGCCAGAAGAACTGGAAAATGACACACAAGACAAGGGATTCCTGTCTCCATGTCGACCACAACGCTCCAAACAGGAGATGGACAGCAATGTGGCCTAATGATGACAAAGTCAATGTTTTTGAAGAGTTGTGTGCAGATCTGAAAAGACGCGTGGTGGTGAGGTAACCGACCAGCCTGGCCCAGTTCCACCAGTGGAGGACCGGACTAGAACTCCAGCAAACTATTGTGAAGAAGCTTGTGGAGGAAATCTCAAAAATGTTTGACCCAAGTCATACAGTTCAAAGGCACATACTGGGAGAATTATTGAAAACGAATGATTTTGAAGACATTAATGGGAAAAATATCCCGGGCCTGGGAGAAACCAGCCCCGTGTTCACAACTTCACTTCATTCACAGGGTCTCACAGCTGTTGAGAAGATTCACTTCATGGAGGGGTGACTCTGTTGAAGTCTGAAATTTTAGCCAACCACTAACATTGATATGTGTGGTGCAGCAGTTTGATGCCATTAACTTACTTGTCGGCAAACAACCATCCAGTGAGGGACGTGCCAAGCTGAACAAGCCAGGTGTTAATGTTAGTTACTTATTTGTAAGTGTGATCAACACGGACTGAATTATTTCTGTGGTTGAGATCAACTTTTTGTCAAAAAACAGACAGCTAGCATGTGTAAGCCTAGCTCTGCCTCAGGTTTGAACTTGGCCCGGATGAAAGTCTAACAAGTGATAATGAAGTTAATTTACAGCAGGATTCAATGTTTTAGAAGAAATTAAAACAATGCATTGAAAGGTATTTGTCTGTTATTGTTTGTATTTTTTCTGCTCACTGCTAAGGACATCTGCAGCAGAACAGGTGTTTAACTGTTTTACTTCGTCTGGATGTTTTTGTCATTTGAATATCAGGCCTTCTCTTTATAGAGAAGGCCCAATAATTGTCAGATAATAAATCAAAAGTTGTTGTTTTTTTTATTTTTTTGTCATTTTTTAGTCATTTGGTAGCTAATGAAGGCTAAAGTCAAATACAAACCACATTTTCCAGATTATCATTTTGAAAATCTTTTGAAACAATGTATTATTTTACTTCCATATTATTGTTTTTAACTGCTTTGTGCTGCTCTATCTCATAAAATCAAAATAAAGTATGTACATTTTTGGCAGTAATCATTTCAATTGGTATGAATACTTTTGCAAGCACTCATTGATACTTCTATCAGAGAAGCCTTTAAAATTCTGCATCAGGTGAATTTTGCAAAGACACACAGTGAAATCATATTTCACTGGCCTAATGTGTAGTGGCTGCCTCAGCTTAGACATGGAGACCTGATCTCCGGGCCAATAGTATGAACTGGAACCTGCTCTCTCTGAGCAGAGATGGCAAAAAGGTCGGCGTGCAACTCGAGACAAATAATTTGAAATGGTCCTTGTAAATATTTTCCCCCTTTCAACACACACACCCACACCTTGATAATGTGAAGGTATGGAAAGAAAGACAGAAGTCCAATTTGAAGTGAATCAGTAGATATGTGAGTGCAGCTTCTCCAGGGATTCCACCACCTGTCAGGTCTTGTTAAAATCACTTTATTTCAGTCATGTTGAGCCAATAGCGAACCCCAATCTCAAGAGATTTTGGTTCTGCTTTAGTTCTGGACTTTGGCTAGGCCATTCCAAAAATGTCCTTTTTGTGTTTCTTGAAGAAGCCATTCTTTTGATTTTCACATATTTTTGGACTCACTGAAATATAAAATCCCTCTTCATCCTCGGTGTTGTAGCAAATGCTTGAAGGTTTGGGGTGAAAACTGGTAACTGGAACTGATGAAAATTTCTTTAATCCAAAGAAAGATAGGTACAGCTTTACATCTTTATGCATTAAGAACTACTAAAACAGAGCCAGTCTGGCTGCCAGTAAGTTCAATAGGGGCACATCCCCTTGTTGGCCCTTGTGTAGAAACGCCCATGCTAATGTGTAGCAAGAAGTGTTGTGTAATCTCACAGCTTAACAGTGAGTTTCTTTCGACTTGGTTTGATAATTAGAATAAAAAAAATTGGTGGAGAATGTCTCTATTTGTTAATGTGACTGAATGGATTTCCAACTTGTGTAGAGTAAAATTACTCCACAAATTTGACACAAAAAACAACTGGAAAGACTCCTGGAAGGTGTTACTGTTTGGATCTGAGGATCCAGACAGGTCCAAACGGTACCTGTTTAAACCTGGTACTGTTTACTATAAAAGGGTAAAGTAATGTTGCTGGCTGATTCCTGCAGTTCTGACCGGACTGCGTTTCTCTGGAATATATCGTCACATTCCCAACGTCTCCAGCCAAGAGAAGCTGTGGTCTGCCACACATACGGTTTTATGGTGGGAGAGAGCATGTCAAACTGCCAAAAAAGTGATTGATTTAATCTACGCTGAGGACTGGGCTGTGTGTGGGCGTGTGTGAGCATGTGTGTGTGTTTGGTGTCATGTTCTCCGCTGTGCTTTGTGTTAAAGACACATGTTTGATACATTACTTGATTTGGACCCCTCTCTCTTGCGTGTGGCAAACACTGATCAGAACTCTGTCAAATAACATCACCATAGTGTTAGCCAGCAGGACATTTATAGTTTTGTGTATGTGGGGGTGTGTGTGGGGGGTGTGTGTGTGCGTGTGTGTGTGTGTGTGTGGAGTGGATGTAATGGGACAACAAAGGCCACAGGAGGACAGATAAATAGAAAGATGTGAGACATTTGTTGTTATCATGAACTTTTCTGTGTGTGCATGTGTGTGTGTGTGCGTGTGCATGAGCATTCTTTGAGAATCTCACCACTCAGCAAAAAGACGTCGCTGTAACAAATCTGTCCTTCTCGTGATGCGTTCAGGTCTGATTAGCTGCAGGCGGGAATACACTGGAGCTGAAAATAGATCTGAGAGTTTCCACCAACACAAATGTAATCACACGATCAAAATGTGAATATTCAACAAGCACACATGAGGACAGCTGCTCTTAAAAGTGTGCAGAATCCTAATAACATTCCAGCTAAAAGTTTTTTAAAAAGTTACAAAGTTAAAAGTAAAAAAAAAACTGAGGCCATAAATTATTTCCAAACTTTTTCTGTTTCTAACGGGAGATTGGGTCATGTTGCGTGGAGAATGGAGAACCCAATGCACAGAAATGTAGCAGGGAAAGACTTCTGTAATTAATGACAAACAATGAAAACAAAGAGTAGAAACACACATGGTAAAACACTTCAGGTTTGAGGCCAGACAGTTAGGATAGTCCATTGGTTTGTGTCACGCCTACTGAACAACACGATGTCATTCATCTTATCAAAAACTCTATAAGACAAACTGACACAAATCTAATCAGACTGAGATAGAATGTACATTATATACATTATATACAATAGAGATGTACAGAATAGGAAAAGTGTGCAACATTTTCAGTATGCTTAGCCCATTTTAGACCATATACAGTCATATTCAATAAAGTAAAGTAAACGCCCTAATGACCCTCATTTGTCAGATTCACAGTCATGTGCTTTTATTGCTGTGTTCCTTCGTCTCTTTGATTGGATCACCCTTGTGTTTGTTTTTATTCTAGTTTATGTTCTATATGTCTGCTCATCCTTAAGCATTAGATTTATCTCCTGGTCCCCTTTGCCACTTTCTCTCTCTCTCTCCTCACACCTGCAGCCAGTACGTAAAGACCTCTGTTCCACTCTCTTTGCTGATTCCTCCCATTATCTCCTGTTGTTTTCCAGTCAGTGCCTTGCTGTCCTTTTCTTTGGATTCATGGTTTGTGTTCTGCTCTGCCTCTCTTGGTTTCCTGCTCTGCCTCTCTTGGTTTTGTAAGTTTTTTGATAATCTTTTCTTTTATTATCGTTTAATTAAATCTTCAATGTAACTCGACATCCCAGGTTGCAGCGTTTCGGTCCACCAGCGAACACATATCATAACAACATGTGTGTAATTAATCTATATTTTCTTTTACTTGGTGATAAAGTTTCTAAAATAAATAGACTTTTCAATAATATTTAGATTTATTGAACGGGTGTCTAAAAGTATAGTTTAACCCACAAGTGTACCCACGTGGTATACAGACAGAGCCTATCATGCATGACTAATTACATACATATCTACTCACCTAGATGGTAATATATCATTCATAACTCACACATACGTGACCAGAGTAAAAGTCAAAGCTTTTTTGGTGATTTGACAAAAAGACTGCAGGTCAAGGTGAGGATGGGAGGTCAGTTTGTCTGAAGAATGCTGAGCTAATTCCTGGATTTGACTGTTCCTCTGGGTCTGGTAGTTGAGAGTTTGTTATGGATGGAGGTTCAGGTTATAAAGCAGTGTTGCAAGCTTTGCTGAGATCTGGTGGGTCCTCCACATAAACTGTTGGGCTGAATGAGAAGAGCCTTACCCAAAGAATCAGCTAAGAGGCCTGTAAGAGTTTAAAACTCTGCTTACTCAAAGGGGCAGCAGCATTATGTGTTTTCCTTGCACATAGTATCATTTTGTAGCACAAGTAACTAGTAAGTAAGTTTGAAGTAACTATATTAACTCCAGTTGTTAAAAAAAATAATCTTTATTTATAATCTAATCTAATGCCTTGAAGTTGGGCCTCTGTCTCTTTATAACTTCTGCTCTTTGTGAAAGTCTGAATTCAGGAAGTCATCACAACATGGCTCCTCCATTAATCCTTTAACGTTTTTACCAACGTTGCTCTGAGAAGTAGCTCCTATAATGAACTCAGTAGATGCGCATTTCCACCAGATGTTTGCTAATGCTGCTGGCTAGTTTGAAGGAGCTGAGTGTACACTTTTCCTTCCAGTTGAACAGTCTATAATTATGCATCACTTTGTGATTTTCTATCACATAAAGTCTCAAGATGCAGAAAAACATTGTGCAGTGTAAAACATTTAGTGAGCACCGCATTATCCATTATGCTTCACTCTCCAGATTGTTCAGTCTTAGATGGAAACATGTTTCAGCTGTGCCATTTACCAATATAATCACTCATCACCTTTCAAGAAAGTCTAATGCCAGTTTTTTTTTTTTTCTCCACCTCGAACTCGTGTGACTGGCATGTTTATAAACCTGATCCTCCCTCAAATTACTGACAAGTCAGTAATTTGAGAGAATTTGAACTTTTCTTGGAGATGAAACAAAAAAATCTTGATTTGTCGCCAAATAAGACACACTGATTTCCAGAGCAATCACACGACAAGACAGTTTTATTTTCTTTGGGAGTCCGTGCATGATTGCGTGTGTGTGGTATCAGTGATCATCAGTGACTCAGTACTGGCCCGAGCTCACTGACTGTGGATGGAAAATAGTGCCTTGTAATAATGAGAAAAATATGTTATGTGAACGTGAGAAAGATCTTGTAAAAAAAAAAAAGGGGAATTTTCTCTTGGCAGCTATTTGAGGACGTTTTGTTGTTGTTGTCATAGCTGCAGAAAAATTCTACACAATATTATCTGAAAATTTAATCCTTGTAAATAACTAGAATCAATGAGCCAGCAAGTTTCGGAGGATGTGTTCCCTTGGTAAGAGGTTGTGACCAGTCTCATCCCTTCCCAACCAAACACATATACATCCATATGTTAGCCCCAGCAAGTTCAAGCAGCTGGGCTATCTGCAGAGGTTCTTCTGGCCCTTGGCCTGTCCTGGTTTCCCACAGTTCTGTGATTTTATGAGCGACTGGAAGCCATTATAGAGGAGGGTTGCTGCAGAGGGCTGAGCGGTCCTCTCTTAGCGATGACAGGCCTCTCAGACTGAGTCCCCTTCCCACACAGCGCAAATTGAACACAAATGGCTCCAATACTGTCACACTCATATTTGATATGTACACAGTTTTAGTCATCCAACACCACAGTACATGTACATGTTCTATCCATGTGCTCTGAAGGTAAATATGTACAGCATCAAACATTGTTCAGTCCCATTTTGAACCCTCTGTCCATTTTCTTTTCTTGTCTGAGATCAGGTTGCCAAGGTTACAAGTTTGAGAGGGGAGTCCTCTTCCAGAGTGACACTCTTAAGGCCTCAGCGTTCTAGTGGTGGAATCTAAGCAGACGTCTGCTGAATATGTCGGTGCAAAAAATCTGTTTTTAGCATCATATATGCACACTCTGTGTCACACAGTGAACTGCTTGGCAGAAAACAGTGTTCACATTGAACTGTTTCCCATGTGACGCCGAGAGTCAGCATACCCAGTTGCTTTGTCAGTTTAAACTATACATCACACACAGACTGCCTTCCAAGGTGGGTCAGGTGCAAAGTATTGGGATTTCAATCAGATTTTAGTGCAACTTTGACTAGACCTTTCCAGATTTTTTAGCCATTCAGAGCTTGGTTTCAGTATGTGGTTCTGATTATTCTGCTACTACCGAACTCAGGTGAGCTTGAACTTAAGGCAGGGTGTTCTCCTTCACGACCATCTTCTAGACAGTAGAAGTCCTGGTTCTGAGCAGAGGGACATCTCTGCTCCAAAACCATTAAATGGAAGCAGAGGAAAGAAAGAATAGTAAGTTTGAACCTTGAGGAGTTAACTGGAAAGAAAGGAAAGGATCCACAGATCATTAACAAAGGAACATATATATATATATATATATATATATATATATATATATATATATATATGTTTTTATATATATATATATATATATATATATATATATATATATAAAAAAAATTCCCTTCTCACCCACCGCGGGTGGTTCTTATCCTCTGAGCTTGGGTCCTCTACCAGAGGCCTGGGAGCTTGAGGGTCCTGCGCAGTATCTTGGCTGTGCCAAGGACTGCACATTTCTGGACTGAGATGTCTGATGTTGTTCCTGGGATCTGTTGTAGCCACTTCTCCAGTTTGGGGGTGACTGCCCCGAGGGCCCCGATGACCACAGGCACCACTGTGGTCTTCACCTTCCAGGCCCTCTCCAGTTCCTCCCTGAGGCCCTGGTATTTCTCCAGTTTCTTGTGCTCCTTTTTCCTGATGTTGCAATCGCTTGGTATTGCTACATCTACCACAACGGCTTTCCTCTGTTGTTTATCCACTATGACAATGTCTGGTTGGTTCGCCATTACCATTCTGTCTGTCTGGATCTGGAAGTCCCACAGGATCTTAGCTCTGGCATTCTCCACCACCTTTGGGGGTGTTTCCCACTTTGATCTCGGGGTTTCCAGTCCATATTCTGCACAGATGTTTCTGTACACTATGCCTGCCACTTGGTTATGTCTTTCCATGTATGCTTTCCCTGCCAGTATCTTGCACCCTGCTGTTATGTGCTGGACTGTCTCAGGGACCTCCTTACACAACCTACACCTTGGGTCTTGTCTGGTGTGGTAGATCTGGGCCTCTATTGCTCTGGTGTTTAGGGCCTGTTCCTGGGCGGCCATGATGAGGGCCTCTGTGCTGTCCTTGAGCCCAGCTTTTTCCAGCCATTGGTAGGATTTACTGATATCAGCCACTTCGGTTATTTGCCGGTGGTACATCCCATGTAGGGGCTTGTCCTCCCATGATGGTATCTCTGGCACTTCAACCTCCGTTCCCTGTTGTCTGAGACATTCACTGAGCACATTGTCTGTTGAGGCTTTGTCCCTGATGTATTTATGGATCTTAGTTGTTTCGTCCTGGACAGTGGTTCTCACACTCACTAGTCCTCTGCCTCCTTCCTTGCGGCTCGTGTACAGTCTCAGGGTGCTGGATTTGGGATGGAACCCTCCATGCAATGCATCCTTTGGCCAGCTAATTATTCCAGCAGGGTATCTGATTACTGGCAGGGCATAGCTGTTTATTGCACGGATTTTGTTCTTGCCATTGAGCTGGCTTCTCAGGACTTGCCTCGTTGGAGGTATTTAGCTGTGGCTCCTTTTCTTGTGGCCTCATCGAGGTTGCCATTTGCTTGTGGTATACCTAGATACTTGTAACTGTCCTCTATGTCTGCAATTGTTCCTTCTGGGAGTGAGACCCCTTCTGTGCGGATCACCTTCCCCCTCTTTGTGATCAGTCGACCACACTTCTCTAGTCCGAATGACATCCCAATGTCCGTGCTGTAGATCCTAGTAGTGTGGATCAGTGAGTCGATGTCTCGCTCACTCTTGGCGTACAGCTTGATGTCATCCATGTAGAGAAGGTGACTGATGTTGGCCCCATTTTTGAGTCGGTATCCGTAGCCAGTCTTGTTGATAATTTGGCTGAGGGGGTTCAGGCCTATGCAGAACAGTAGCGGGGACAGAGCATCTCCTTGGTATATGCCACATTTGATGGACACTTGTGCAAGTGGTTTGCAGTTGGCTTCAAGGGTGGTTTTCCACAGTCTCATTGAGTTTGCAATGAAGGCTCTCAGAGTCCTGTTGATGTTATACATCTCTAAGCATTCAATGATCCAAGTATGCGGCATTGAGTCATAGGCTTTCTTGTAATCAATCCAAGCCATGCACAGGTTGGTGTGTCGGGTTTTGCAGTCTCGGGCAACTGTGCGATCTACGAGGAGTTGGTGTTTGGCTCCTCTGCTATTTACACCGATACCTTTCTGTGCCGTGCTCATGTGTTTGTCCATGTGCTTGCTTATCTTGGCCGCTATAATGCCTGACATGAGCTTCCAGGTTGTGGAGAGGCAGGTTATTGGTCGGTAGTTGGGTGAGACTGGACCCTTTGATGGATCCTTCTGGATTAAGATTGTCCGTCCTTCAGTTTACCATTCAGGGTGAGTCCCACTTTGTAGCAGCTGGTTCATTTGGCCTGCCAGTCGCTCATGGAGGGCAGTGAGTTTCTTTAGCCAGTAGGCATGGATCATGTCAGGCCCTGGTGCTGTCCAGTTTTTCATACCTGAGACGCTTTCTTGGACATCTGTCACAGTGATGGTTACCGGGGCTTGCTCAGGGAGGTTGCTATGGTCCTCTCGTAGAGAGATCAACCACTGTGCATTGCTGTTGTGGGACGCCTCCCTTTCCCATATTCCTTTCCAGTATTGTTCCGTCTCCAGCCTTGGTGGGTCTGCTCTGTTGTTATTATTACCCTGCCATTGAGAGTACATCTTAGCTGGTTGAGTGGAGAAGAGCCGATTAATCCTTCTGGATTCATTCTCCCTTGTGTATCTCTTTAGGCGGCTGGCCAAGGCTTGGAGTCTTTGTTTGGCAGTTTCGAGTGCTTCAGGTATGGGCATCTGCCTGTACTTTCTGGGTACTTGTCTTTTCATTGTACCCTTGTGGAGCTCTGACAGTTGGCTCACTTCCCTCCTTGTTATCTTGATTTTAGCCTCTAACCGTCTTTTCCATGGTGGGTATTGGGTCTCATGGTTGCTCTTATAGCCAAGTATCTCAAGGATCACTGATGCTGAGTTGTAGATCAGCTCATTGGTTTCTGTTATGGTATTGGTAGGGATCGTTCTCAATGCTGCATTCACATTCTTAATGAGACTTTCTGATGGTACTTCACTCAGCCGTTGTAATTGGCGCCGAGGAGGTCTGGTTGTCATTCGGGTCATGATTCTCTCTTTCAGGTCAGCAGCTGTCTCGTTCAGCTCTGATTCACTCAATGGGGCCGTGTATCCCCTCACTGGGTGGGGACTTGTAGTTAAGTCCCCACAGTTCTGACATCCGGGTTCCTCCCTTTTGCCGTAGCATTTGTGTTGTATCTCGTCAATCTCAAGTTGTGATAGCAGTTGCCGTTTGCGGTTTGCGGATGTTGGAACAATAGCAGTTGCCGTTTGCGTATATATATATATATATATATATATATATATATATATATATATATATATATATATATATATATATATATATAATTAGAATTTTTTTTTTTTAATTGAAGTGGAAAAATAATAATTTAATGAGAAAGGAGGAAGTATGGATGTAGAAAAGAAGGCAAGTTATATTTGAGGACAAAATGGATGAAGAGAGATAAGAAGCAGAAAGAAGGTAGATAAGAGAATGGAAGGTGGATTTAAGAGGTAAGAAGAAAAGTGTTGATAAGAGACTTGGAATGGGCAGGACAGCACAGAAAAAAAACAAACAGAGAAAGAAATTAAAATAAAAAGGAGAAGGACAGAAAGCTATCAGCCCAGCACTCTTGATTTAAAATAAACTGTCTAATCTGTTGCCTTTTCTTGTCTTGCTGTGTTAACGTGCAGTGAGGTGTTCCAGACCACTCTGCTATTCCCTCCTGAGAGGCACTGCACACACACACACACACGCACACATGCACACGCAACACACACCACCACACACACTCACACACACACGGCCACGCACGCACACCTACACACACACACACACATACAGTTCTCACTGCTGACACACAGGGTTCAGCGTTGGTTTTATTTGCATCTTGTCAAGAAGATAGGGAGGCAGAAGAAGTGAGCCAGCGAGCGAAAGTTGAAATCACAAAATGAGACTGACAGAGATGAGAATGAGCCATAATTTCTCATGTTCTAATGAAGTGAGCAAGAATGATGGACTATGGTTCTATACTGGTCATGTAAATTATTATGACCACATGTTTACAGTCATTGGTTCTTTTGAAACTAGAACTGACCAATCGGTGGACTCATGAAGGTGTTGTTTCACGACAATACCAGCAGCAGGTCCTGTGCTGGATCCGTGTCAAACTCAATTTCATCTTGGGCCGTTTCAAGATTATGAATGTTCTGTTCTGCTCCAATGTGTTGATAAAATCCATCAACAGACTGTTGAAATATAAAAAAATAGCTGACTCTGCATTCAATAAGTTCTTCTTACAAATTTGATTAATTTTAAAATTTTTATGTGTGAACCAGGCATAAAAAATGTGATGAGAAAGGAACCATGGATTCTAGAATTTTGGCCATAAATTCACCCACTAAACTTTAGAGTGAGTGTGTGATCCGGCCACAGAGTGACCAGTACAGAGACCAAACTCAATGACTTCAGAGACTGTTAAGGTTCCGTTTATTTGGCTCCATGTGGGAGTTTCTCTCCACAGTTTGACCTGTGGTCATCTTCGAAGGAACCAAAACCAGCCAGTCCTTTAAAAAGTCATTAGGCTCTGTGAAGTTGATAAAACTGTTTTAAATACTTTGGGGTGAGATGAGTGAAACCTCACTGGAAAGTTTCTTCACATTCTCACGAGCATTTTCACTTAGTCTTCATAATGTGTTATTCATCTGGTGTCTTTGCTGCTGTAGCAGATGACAAGAGAAGCCACAGTAAGCATAAATAGTCCAAGCAGGAAAGAAACATATACGAACCAGCACACAGAGAGCCACAGTATAAATACACAGACATGAATAAAGGCTTCAGATAAATCATTCATTACTCTTTTGCATCAATATCTTATACAACAGCAGCATAGAGTGAATTTATTGCTTTGTTTTTGAAGGAAGGCATTCTTGTGTTTCTAATGAACAGACTGTTGAAATATAAAAAAAATAGCTGACTCTGCATTCAATAAGTTCTTCTTACAAATTTGATTAATTTTAAAATTTTTATGTGTGAACCAGGCACACATAAAAATTGTGTGCCTTCACTAATTCACTAACACCCCAAATACCTCCAAAAATAATACAAAATAAATAAATAAAATCTTCAACAGAATCAAGTGACTGATGCATTACAGTGCATTGCAATCATATTCACACCCGTCTAAATTTTCAATGTTTTGTCAACACAACCCTAAAATAGTTTCACATTAAATCATTTATATGTGTTAGAGTGGCCTAGCTGCAGTTCAGAACTTAATCCAGAAAGAAAAGTTAAAATAATAAAAATAATAATAATAATGTAAAAATCTTCTTATAAGACACACTCCGTGTAATCTGAAGCTAATCAGCAGGGAGGAAGAACTTGAAAAATTCAATCTCCAGATATCTGAAGCTGGTGGAGAAAAACCCTGAACACATTCCAGCTGTTATCGATTTCCTTCCACATTACTATTATGTTCTGCTTTGTGTTGGTCCAACACATTTTGCTGTTTTAATGAAGGCGCATCTCATTATGAACTAGGCTACAGCGCTCCCGACTGGGCAATATGGGTGACAACCTACAATCAGCATATAAAAACATAGAACAGACATTTATAGCAATATTTATATTGGATATAATATACCACCCCCACATTTTTATAGATTTGTAATTGCAACGTTTACAGAATATGAAAGGTTTATAATTCAGGGTAACAATGTGAACGAACCACACTTTACCTTTCACATAAAGGAGTGCAGTGGTTAGCATATAAAGAGGTGCATTAGAGTCATAGCCATTGTAGATAGAAAAGAGAATATTTCCACTGAAAAACTCTCAAATTTTCTTAAAAAAACAACAACAACAAAAAAATCAAGTATATTCCTGAACTCCAAAAGTTAAAAATGTGCTCAGAAAAACTCCAAAATTTTCTGATTAATTTCAGATTTTTTTTCTTTTAACTCGATTTTTGAAAACAATTTCTGAGGTAAATTGTATTACTTATACCTAAAACGGCTCCTGTGCAACTGACCTTGAAACGACCTCGGTTACTTTGCTGCTTCATTCCCCCCTCCCTGCCCTCTTCCCGTCACATTACAGTCGAATAAAGGCCTCTAGACCTAAAAAAAGATTTTAAAAAAAATATATATTTAAAAGAAATCAAATTAAAGCTATTGGTAACGGTACCATGCAGCAGATCTGGGAACAGCAGACAGACCCATTAGTCCCCACAGAGCTCCTGCCTCCTGGACTCTTCATGGTGGTGATCCAGCTGTGCAGGTGAGATGTTTTGTAAACTAATAATCCTCTTATCTGGTTCATCTGCTGTGCTGCTCTGCTCTCTTCACGCTCCACTGCATGTGAGACACACACTCTCCTCACCTGTGCATAACCACGCACGGTCCAGCACCTTCGTTATCTGATGCTGCCGCGAGTTTTCTCTGCCTGCAGCGTGAAGAACGTCAGCTGGATACTCACAGGTGCTCACATGAAGAAATCTGACAAAAAACAAAACTGACTTTTTTTTTTTTTTAAACAAACGACAAGATTTTTTTTTATTTGTAACTCAAATCTAAAAAGGACAAAATGCTTTTTGTCCTTTTTAGATGACAAAATGCTTTTATTGTATTTATTTTTTTTCTTTTCTTTTTTTCCCCAAGCTTATTTATCCATGTGACAGACCAAAAATGTTCATATTTTAAAGCAGCATAATACTTATTGTAATTTACAATATCAAAATTAGCAGATTAGTAAGTACCACCGTACACACTGCCATCTTCCTAAAACAATAACCTAAGTAGTTTTTTGCTAAAAGTGTGTTGTTGTTTTTTTCACTTAAATTATGTCATTGTTTTCGGAAGCTGAGATATGATCTTTATCCATGCTATGAAAATCTTTAAGAGAGAGACTGTCCTTTTGGCGTTTATAAGTGTCATAATAATACGCATCTTTGTAATATGAACACAATAATCTAGTATTTGAAGTATAAAGAATATCTGCACAGGTTTTACCTACATGTAGATTATCAGCGGCCATAAAAAGTTACAATAAAACTAAATGAATATTTATAAAGTGCAATCATCTTTAGTTTGTTTTGCAAAGTGTCTTTTGAAGGTTCTCTTTTTGTATATTTGTCGCCAAAAACAGGTAACAGATTTTCCATGCCCATTCATCTCATCAATTTTTGTGTTTCTTAATACTAGTGTCAAAAAGCGCAATAGTGGTAAAGTTTTCATTAATTAATTAAAATTTTGATTCTCTTAACCTTTTTTGTGCTGCATGTTGCATGTTCTGCTCAGAGTTGCTTCTTGCAAAGAGCTGTTCGGTTTTTTTTATCCACAGAGTTTTGAGCGTAACAGCATCACATATATTTGTGGTCTCATTTATCCTCAAGCCGCGAATGATCACAAGATTTCCAGGAACACAAACAACTGAAGACAACACAATCTGAACAAAAATTATGTCACAAATTAACCTCAAATATGCGTGTCTAGACAGCGGGAAGAAACCCGAGAAAGAAAATCCAACTGAAAACAAACATGGGAATCACCCAGACTTCCTGACACTTTTTAGCCCAAGAACTTTGCTATAATAATAACAATAATACATTTATTATTGTATTATGTAGTTTTTACTTATACTACTATTACTTATTATTAGTAGTAGTAATAGAATTATAATTATAGATTTTATTTATAATACCCATCAAGAACTCAAAGGGCTAAAATGAACAAAACTAAATCTTCATTCATACTTGTAGACTGACCTTATGATGACTGAGAAATACTGCGTCTTTATATATTTATTCATAAATATAACCTTTGAATGACCTCTACGTGCTATATTTGCTTAACGTATGTAGTTTACATCTCTGTCCCTCACCATCGCCGAAGAAACAGCCAGGGCTGCTGTAGATGAAAAGGAAGGATTGCACTAAATGTTTGGTGGTTTGTGTGCTCACCGGTGTGTGAATGTATGTAGCATAGGGGCAACAACTGCATGTATAAACAAAAAAACTCCCATTGTACATCTGGGAAGGTGCTGTATAACTAACCTTAAGTGGTTCACCAGATAAGAAAACTATCAAACATAAAAGGTTTCTTGTCTTACAGAGGCAGTATTGTGTGTTTTCCAGCCACAATTGAATTACTGCCATTTGTTATAAAAATGCCAAATACATCAAATATGACTTAATTTTTTTTTACTTTGTAATTTATTTATTTATTTATTATTTTTTTTAGATTTGTATATTATAATGTCATTCCCTCATCAAAAACATATCTGGAGTGTTTCCTTAATTCTTTCATCCATATTTGAGGAAACCTTTAATCTCCATGGCAACCATTCATCTGTGCAAAATGCCTTGGTGGACCTACGCTGCATCTTCAAGGCTCCTCTCCGGAGCTGCAGTTTGCAAGCTTATGAGCTTGCGTCTCACAGAGCAGCCCTCCCCTGCTACTCCTCCACTCTGCTCCTTCAGACTAGCCAGTTTGCTAATTGCTGTTCAACAGCTGAGCTCATTATATAGGAGCTGTTTCTCAGTGCAGCGATGGTAAAAACGTTGTTCAAGGGTTAATAGAGGAGCCATGTTGGGATGACTTCCTGAAGGCGGAGTTTCAGAAAGAGCAGGAGTTTCTTAAAGAGACAGAGGCCCAATTTCAAGGTGTTAAATTACAAAGTCAAATTTCTTTTATGTCATATTTGATATATACTGAATGTATTTAGCCGTTTAATGGCAACTCAAGATTACATAGTTACTTGATTGTGCTATAGAATTACATTATGTGCCTGGAAAGTACATAATACTGTCCCTTTAAATATCAAGTCAGAACATTTTCAATTCAGGATCATTGAAAATGTTATATATGTAATAAACATAAGGTATTATATGTATTATAATACCTTATATGTTACGTTGTTGGAGACCAAATACTGATGTATTATGCTGTTTATCTAAATGGGCTCCAGCATAAAAAAATGTATCACCTATCAGACAGTGACCTGAAATAATAGGTCACTATTATTTATTATTTATTATTTCAGTCAAGTTTTAAATGTAGCTGATTGCATTGTCAGTATTTAATGCTGCATCGGTTTAGCTTTTTTTTTTCCACTTATCCAGACTGTAGAGAACTTTGACAGAATTTCTGTGAGGATTTGTTTTTTTTTTCTGTTAATTTATGTTTCTGTGTTCAGTTGAGTCTCTGTTGTCCTGTCTACCCCTCGATTGTTCCCAGGTGCGTCTTGTTTCCCCTGATTACCTGCTTGTGTATTTAATCCCACCTGTGTTCCTTATCTGGTTTCACGTCTATTTATCCAGGCATCAACATTTTTGTCTCTGCTACCAGTTCTGAGCTCCGAGCCTCCTGCTCATCTGTGCTGCCTTGGGTATAATAATAGTATAATAATGTCATAAACTAAAGAAACACATCAACCCGTTAACCGACACTCTGTGAGGTGAGTCAAGCCGTTCTGTTGCCGTCACCCTCGACTGTTAGAGATCTGAGAGTTTTTATCTGCTCTGCAGCTGGAGCGTGAAACTGCAGGCTGTGGGCACAGATTGGTGCCAGCAGCCTCTCTCCGGACCTGTATGCCTCGTTCTGTTTGTGTTTATTAATAAGCTGATACTGAATTGAGTAACATGCTTATTTCACATGAAAGTTTTGCACTAAACCCCATTCTATCATCGATTCACCTTGTCAATTTGCTTAATGGACCTCTCCAACCTTTCATGTTGAGCAATTTATCTCAGTGTTCCCTGGCCAACTCTGTTCTCCCATGGCCTGAAGGAACAATATGTTGTGAGAATACCTAACAGCCAAAAGAAAAGCGTCTGGAATGCCTCCAAGGTTTTTTTCTACTGATTATTTGTTGCCCACTAGCTTCTGAAAATCAACTTATGCTATCAACCTTTCATGTCATTGTTTACATCCGGAAATGTCGCACATGCGCACACAGCTAAAGGACAAAGAGATTATTATTTTATATGCTGTTCATAGCCGCATAGCTGCAGCAGCAGAACAATTCAGGTAACAAGATGAAACCTGGAGATTTTGGCACTGTTAATTTGGTGCAGTGTGGCACAGAAAAGGGAAAAATAAAGCAGAAAACCTGTTGAAGAACAATTCAACTCCACTGGTATTCTTCTTTTTTCTGGCTCTGTAGGCTACTCTACACACAGACCTGGTCTGGACAAATGTTACATTTCGACAAGCAGCTCTACTTATGTATCAGGAAATAACACCAAGAAACACGCAAACATTTCCCACACAGAACATTCAGTTCCTTTCAGTATCATGTTTTCACTCTTTTATGTTCATTTTTTATTTATTTATGTAAAAACAGTCTTTAAAAAAACAAGAAAACAAGCAATCAGTAGGATAGAGAAACTATGTGCACACATAACCAAGAACAAAATAATTATTTTATCACTACTTTTCTATTTGAAAAGGAGAACAAAGAAGTGAATACTTATTTCATTCTACCCCTTATCACAATTAATAATCTCAATTTTGTGATTATTAATAATTGATCATCTGAATACTGTGCTGATTGATTAGCTAATTTGAACACCTGCTCTACTGATGATCTGTCAGTCTTGTGTGGGTTGTCTCCTTCATTATTATTATTATTACGAAACATCAAATTCTGTGGCACATCTACATGTTAAGATTGTCAAAGTTAAGCTAGCATAAATTCTCTCTTCACTATCTTTTACAATCATTTACAAACATTCTGGTTCTGACTGCATGTTCTACTTCAGGTCTGTCTGGCTGCATCCAGAGAGGCGGCCGGATCCAGACTGAAGCTGGGCCAAGAGTAACTGTCTCTGGCTGCTGTGAGGAAGGCCGGCCGTGACTAACATGAACCACCGTCATCATCGCTGCCAGCCAGGAAATAAATACAGCTGGACAAGTCTGCTGACCAAACATACCTTCCATTTACGCTTGGTCCCACAGTGAGCTTCCACAGACAAGGAGCGAACAGGCCGACACTAAAACCACACATCATGTCTGTCACTGGCTTCATAAAAATCCATGACTGCAAGCGTAGCAGATGTAATTAAAGTTTTGACCAGAGCAGAATTATGATCACTAAAACACCCAGATAAAAATCAGAGGCCATTGGAAATGCCAGTGATTTTACTCATCGTGGATAGCACAACTCCCCATGTGAAAACAATCAGAGGAGATATTTCACGGCTCCAGCGGAGCCCTGATGTCTGAGAAAATAACCCTGATGGTGTCACAGAGGTGACCTCAGCTTGGAAATGAGGAGTAACGGGCTATTGACAAGGGGTGTGGAGTTCAGAGGCAGCAGCACTGCACTCATCTGGCATGGAGAGCCGAAGCCATGAATGTTAGCTGGTTTCTCAATAGAGTGAATCCATATTTTGACTCAATTTCTTGGGGAAAAAAAATTTCAAAGCACAATAGCTGGGATTCCAGTCAATGGCAATGCTCTGTCTAATTCCTAGTGGAAATATCTTGAAATAAAACAAAACTAACTGACAAGCAGCTTCTCAAAAAGATACCAGAGCTGGTTTTAAGTCCGTATATCCTTTAATATTAATGAAAAGGTATCGGTTATAAGTGAGATAATTTGCCAGTGGAACTAGTACTTTTCATCAACATGACAAGTTTATTTGTGTTGAAGCAACATTAATATTACATTTCATCAAATGCTATCAACAAAATCATCAATCAACTACAAATAAAACCTTTGGATCAATGTTCCAGTTACTGCTGATCAAAGGCAGCTCTAAACAGGTGAGGTTTTAGCCCTGATTTAAAGGAACTCGGTGGTTCTGTACTGTTTAAGTTTTCTTGAAGTTTCCTCCAGATTTGTGGTACATAGAAGCTGAATGCTGCTTCTTCTATTAAGGAATTATTGACTTAAAACAAGCTCCTACTGAAAAGCTACTTGTATGTTAGTTTTGTACTATTTAAACATGTTAAAAAAAATGTATATCAAAACTAATGTTTTCCCATGGTCATTTCAGGGATGCATGTGTTATTGAATTAAAGTCCTTCAGAATCTAAATCCATCTAGGGCAAGAATAATTTTGAGCATACAAGTAAAATACCGTCTGTAAAAGTCAGGGACAGATGTAAATGTTCTGCAGGACATTTATTTCATTCAGTCCAAGGCAGCGTCTGCAGTCAGCTTGGGAAGAGCTCTGATCCACAGACCATTTGAGCTCCCCGCTGGAACCGCGCTGCCCGGGCCTGTGCCGCTGCAGCGCTGGTGTGACCCGTGTCCCGTTCTCTGTGAGAAGAGGTATTCCAGCAACTGTCACGCTCAAATCCTAAAGTAAACCCTGCTGGCGCAATCCTCCCAGTGCCACGGCCAGAGGAGCAGCTAAAACACTGGAATCACGCACTCTCCTCACAGCGCCCGCATTGGGAGAAGCAAGGAGGTGCAGATGTGCAACACCTGCAGCACAAGTTCAGTTTTACCACCGTTCGTGTCCTGTGGGAGGGACAGAACATCTGAGGAGGTTCACGATAGAATTCAGCCAAGAAATCCAACGCTTTGTAAACAGTTTTGTTTTGCTAACTGTAGCAAATTGGCTTTGGCTGAAGGCCCAGACCTCTATGACTCTTCAAACACAGACAAGCCTCAATAAATACCTGAGAGAACATTGGACCAGAGTCATATTTTTTTTGTCATTTATTTATTTATTTATTTATTTATTTATTTATCTTTGTCTACTTTGAATTTGGATATGGTGTACCTTAGGAGATTGCAAGCAACTTTTATGATCTTACTTTGAGGGGTTCAAAAAAGTCAGACTTTGCAAACTTATCGCAGTAGAAAACTGGTGTTATAATGAAGTGATATGTGAACACTCAGATCAACAATCAGAACATCTCATTGGGAAAAATAAAATCAAAAAAATACTTTTCTGCTACAACTGTGAGAAAATGTGTGATTTGTGCTCTGCGTTCCATTTACCCTCGGCTGTGAAACACCTGCTTCACATCAAATACACACAGCAACACTCAGGCTCACTCTGTCTATAAGGGGGTTTCCATAGTGATGGCACTAATGGCTCTGTGAAGAGTCACAGTCTTCAGGATCCGTTCACTTTAAAGAGCCATTAAAATGATCAATTTTTGAAAATGTGCATTTTAGCCATAATCTAGTTTTAGTTTTATGGATTAAGTTCACAAAAAAAGATTAATAATCTGTATTGAGTCAATACCCACAATAAGTTCTCACAGAAGAAACTATGTTCATAAAATATAACATTTCAAAATATAAAAGTCAAATACACACAAAATAAGAAGTGTTAATGACATTTGAGGGCTATTTGTGATATAGAAACAAAATGAAAGGAAAATGTAACAAACAGTAGAGAAAAGAAGTGGACTGGAGTTGTTTTGGCAAAAACAAAAATCCTCTTCTCCTCAATTAAATACAACAATTAAGGGAACAAACTTAATTACTAACACGAACCAAAGAGCAACAATGTAGCATCAGTATACTGAGAGTCAAGTCCTATGGGTGCAGGGTGTCAAACTCCAGTCCTCCAGGGCCGCGGTCCTGAAGGTTTATATGTGCCACAGGTACAAAACCCTGGAATGAAATGGCTTAATTACCTCCTCCTGGTGTAGATCAGATCTCCAGAGCCTTAATGACCTAATTATTCTACTCAGGTGGCGCAGCAGAGGCACATCTACGAGTTGGAGGGCAGTGGCCCTCCAGGACTGGAGTTTGACACTTGAGGTTCAGGGTAAAGAGTCGTTCAAAAGAATTGGATCGTTTGTGAACTTGGCATCACACCTGAAAATCCGGTAGACAAGGTTCAATTCAAGTTAAACAGAAAGATAGTTAGACCTGGATAATTCTGATCATGTTCTGGCGGAACAGCTTATTCAATTTTATGCAAGGTTTGATTCAGGTGACTTCACAGATAACTTGTCAGAATACAGGTTTGCTTCGACAAGTAGCCAGATGTGCATTGAGGAATCAGAAGCTTGGAAGATATTTGAAAGGAAAAGTCAAGGCTTTGATCAGAATTCCTATACACTTACTTAAACACTGTGCTCTCTACCTGTGTGGTATTTTCATGTCCATCTTTGAGTGTTCTGTGGAAAACATCTAGACAATGTGTATCAGCCAGTGGCAGCAGCATCCTTAGTGATGAAATGTGAACAGACAGTGAAGAAGGAATTATTGCAGATGTTGTTTCTGTGCCACCAGTGTATAGTATAAGTTTGATTGACCAATGAGAAGAAGGAAAGTTGGATATTCTCCAACTTCAGTTCAGGTGAAGACCTGCATGGATGAAACAGGATTGGACAAAGTTTAGTTTTTGAATGGGCACAGGAAGTTAGCATAAGCTTCCAAAAGGGTCACCGATCCAGGCACCATGTTTAAAACAAATCAATTCAAATAGTTTCATGGCTTTCACAAAGAAAAGCAATAAAATATCCAGAAAGATTTATTTCCGAAGCGTATAAACTGTCTACAAAAAGTTTGCCGTTAAGCTACAGCTCGCAGAGGGACTTTATATAGGATCACATTAATGAAAAAAGCTTTATGTCAAACAAAAACACATTCTAAAAAGCAACCAAGAAGAGGCTCCGAGAACCAACCCTTCATTTTTTTGACCAGCATTCTGTCAAAACATTAGCTTAAGACGCCACAGACACAGCTACCCTGGCTTGTTCACCGAAGCAATTCTGCTGTTCTCAAGTCAGTCCATAGCTTTTTGTCCAACTCACACATTCTCATTCTCTGTCCAACACACGCACACAGAGGAGGGCCTGTGGGCGTCCTCCTCAATTAGATGTGTTTAGCTTTGACATTGTGCCGCCGTCGGCTAAGCCACGACTCCCTCGGGACCGAGCCGCCAATCTCCCTGAGTCAACACATTCATACATACAGTGGCCCTGACCGCCCCACAAAACAAGTCTCTCTCACACACATCATTTTACACACAATTTGCTGACAACTTCAATAGGTGCACCAAGTTATTTGGTACTTCAGCACAGACAGCCGGTCCCTTGAGGGCCCGCCAGTGTACACAATACACCACTGATCCGCAGAACCAATGCAAAGCAAATCAATGTGCTGAAGTGATACACTACTCTCATTCATACAGAGACACCTGGTTGTCTTGGTATGTGTTTGTGTGTGTTTTAATGTGTATTTAAGGGTGTTGATGTGTACATGTTTTGACAGCTGTCTTCAACCAAGCAGCACAATGTCCCCGGCTGTCCCACAGAAATGTCTTAATCTTTTGACCTGCCACCTCAGAGTATTGTTGGTCCTTTGCAGACATGGAACAGGTACAGTCAATATAAAAAGCTAGCAGCCCCAGGCACATTTTACTTGACATAAAAAATTTAAACCATAAAAAAATGATCTAAGTAATGTTTGCACCTTCAGTACCACAAACATTAGACTCCTCCAGCTCTCCCCTTTGTCACTAACCTGGTGTGTGGTTTATGTGGACAGGATGTTAAGGCGTAGTCTTAACATCCGTTAAGAAACATCAGTTTTCGGGACATCAGTACCAGATCCAGTGTGTGATCTCGATTGTGTGTTGCTCGATTAATATATATAATATAATATAATGATGATGAAGAATATCACACAGCTTTTTGGCCACTTGGGATAGGGATCAAAATTGAAAGAAAACAATCTTGGATACAAACTGCTAAAATGAGCTTTGTCTGTTGGATGGCTGGATTCAGCCTAACAGACAGGATGAGGAAGCTCAAAGCAGAGCCACTGCTTCTTCACATCAACAAGAATCAGCTGAGGAGTTTCAGGCATCTGATCAGGATGATTCCCTTTGGAGGTTTTCCTGGTCTGTCCCACTGGAGTGAGACCAGAGAGAAGTTCAGAACTTACAGGAGGAACTAGGTATCCCATTCAGCCTGGGAGCACCGTGAGGTTCCCCAATTCTAAAAAAATGTATTTAAAGGAGCAGTGTTATTTGTTTTCCAGGCACATAGAGCCATTTTATGGCACAATCAATTAACTATGTTAACTTTCAGTTTTTATAAACGTTATATCAAATATGACTTCAAGCAAATTTGACTTTGTAATTTAATGCATTGAAATTGGGCCTGTGTCTTTCTGAAACTCTGTGTTCAAGAGGTCATATCTCCTCTATTGACCCTTTAATCAATCAAATTGTATTTGTATAGCACATTTCAGATACAAGGCATTTCAAAGTGCTTTACATCATAAACACAAAACACAAAGTCATGTAACATAATGTTTAGCAACATTTCTACCAGTGTTGAACAGAAGGAGCTGAGAGGGGGCTGTGGTGCTCTGCTCTGCTCTGTGAAGCAGAAGCTCTGAAACTGTCATGTTCCGTGTGTTTCTGTTGTGTTTATTTGAGTTTTCTGTGTCCTAAGTCTCCTGTCTTCCCCTTGATTGTTCCCAGGTGTGTCTTGTTCCCTTGATTGCCCTTAGTGTATTTAGTTCCTCCTGTGTCTTTGTTCCTGGTCGTTGTCGCACGTAGTCAGTTGTCTTTTGTTTCCGCCTGTGAGACCAGTTGCTACCGGTGTGAGCCCTGGCTTCCGCTCAACCGTGCTACCTGGCCGCGGACTGTTGAACTGTTTTTTGTTAATAAATCACCATCATTCACTGTACCTGGGCCTCCAGCGTCTGCCTCACCACCTCCAACCACACCACCTCATGACAGAAACTGAGGAGCCTCATCTTTGAAGGCGGGGTTCTGTGTTTTGCACAGCTGAATGATTGCCATGGGAGACTAACATGCATGAAAGCATCAAAGCAACACTCCAGGTTAGTTTTTTTTATGAGGACATAACATTATAACATGATGTGAACGGTGAACAAGTCCGTGTTTTCATAATACTGCTGCTTTAAAGATTTAACAACTAATCTATACAGAAAAGCTGATGTTGTTAGATTATACATCCTAACATAATTCATGGTATTTGGTCACCTGACTTGTATTATTGCCTGGTTACCAACAATGTATCAAATTCAAGTTGCACAAGGATTCTCCAACGTTCCAAAGAAAAGGGTGATTGTTGGTTGTAATCCACCATCCTTGAGGAATATTTCTGACCACAGGGTCGCAGTGTGCCTGGCCCCATGGTGGAAAACACTTCTCACTGAATGAACTGTGTGTTCACAGTCCAGCTATCTGTTTGTGTAAGTGAGAGAGACTATTGTACCTGTATACAATAGTTATATAACTAGCAGAGGCCCAGTCCACACAGCCACTGTCTGGATGTGGGTGCATATAGATGCATGTGCCAAAAATACGAGTGAGATCCTGAAAATGGATGGTATTGTTTACCGTCCTCCTGCTGGGTGAACAGGGAAACCTAAACCTAACTGGGTTTTAAGCTTCTGCAGTCCATTCCAGACAGAAAATTGGGACGTTTGGGGTCCAAATTACTCTTGGTGAGAGAATGCGCCTTTGTTTCCTGCCACATGTACAGTGCGTTGAGTCTGTGTTGTAGGAGAGTTTTAATGGCTGTATGTTTTTCTCTGGTTTAGCCAGCTGTAGGAGAGCAGAGTGGCTACGACAGACTCTTATGTGTATAATATCCACTCTATGAAAACAAAAGTGGCACTTATGTTGTCTGAAAGGCACTTCTTTCATCCGGATCAGACAAGTTTCATAATTTAAATGATGTCTTATGTGCTATCTGAATTTATTATTATTGTATTAACATTTCCTCAGCTTTCTACACACCTGTCACCTTAAAAACACAACTCATTTTTTTTGTTTTTCACAAAGGCCTCAATGCATTTTCCACAAAATAATTTCAGTTTAGTCACAAATACATCCTAACTGATTCTAGTCAAGCAGTGCGGTATGCTCAATCAGTTGTTAAAAGGTTTCTATGGAAACCCAGCAGATTGTGTCAAGTCATTGATTTGGATTTGTTTTCTGTCTTTTCTGACCTGACAGGCATAAATAAAAACAAGTATTTTACACTCATTGCACATAATTACCCTTACCAGCCTCCTGTTCAGTAAACAGGCCAAGGTGTGTTTAAATGAATCCCATTACATCTGAAGGGCACAGAGGTTGGCCAGAGAACCTCCATAGACAAGTGTGATCAGGAATACACAGGTGAGGAGAGGTTTAAAGACTGAAGTTGTAAAACATTTTTCTGAGCTTCGGACATCACACACAGGGCTATTCAGAGGCAGCATTACTGAGACTTGGTCGTCCACATCAGCTGATGAGCCAGACCAGGAGGACATAAATCAGAAAGTGAACTGTTGAATAGAAATGTGACCATTTTTAATTTTGCTTTGACCAAATTAATGTATGTTTTGTGGGTCACTTCACAGTTTTCTCTCCTTTTTGTCTATCACATGACATCATCCTAAAATACATTGAAGTAATACATTTTATTTGGATTAAAGCTTTGCAATTTAAGCTAACACTGTCATCTACTTTGTCTCCCTACAGCCAATCAGCACCAAGGAAAATGAAGTTTGCCCCTGGATTGGCTTCTGTGCAAACAGGAGCCAATAGCATGTCAGAGTTTCAGTTTCCCATGGTGCATTTTCCTCAGGTGATTTTAAATATAGGTGTGGTGGTTGTACAGTGGTGGGGGTGCAACACATCTGCAGTAGCTACAGATATTGATGCGGCCTTCGCGGGGTCGAATCCCAGCTCGTTGACCTTTGGTCTGATGGCCTTGCCAGATGTCAAGGCTATTGGAACAGAAGAAATTCTAAAAAAAAATAAAGAATAAAATTACACTGCCTGGCCAAAATAAAAGTCGCCACCTGGATTTAACTAAGCAAATAGGTACAACCCTCCTGTTGGATAATTATTGCATAGGCGATTATCTTTCAGCTGGCTACAAGTTATTTAACCCCAGCTGATGCAATGAGTAACTCCTCATTTCTCAAACAACCATGGCAAAAGACACATCCTGTGGTCGTGGAAAAGACGTTAGTCTGTTCATGAAGGGTCAAATCATTGGCATGTTCAGTTTGCTCGGGAGCATAAAGATTGGACTCTGGAGGAATGGAAGAGGGTCATGTGGTCTGATAAGTCCAGATTTACCCTTTTCCAGAGTGATGGGCGGATCAGAATAAGAAGAGAGGCAGGTGAAGTGATGCACCCATCATGCCTACTGCCTACTGTACAAGCCTGTGGCGGCAGTGCTATGATCTGGGATTGCTGCAGTTGGTCAGGTCTACGTTCAGCAACATTGTGTGCCCAAAGAATGACATCAGCTGACTACCTGAATATACTGAATGACCAGGTTATTCCATCAATGGATTTTTTCTTCCCAAATGGAACGGGCATATTCCAAGATGACAATGCCAGGATTCATCGGGCTCAAATTGTGAAAGAGTGGTTCAGGGAGCATGACATCTTTTTCACACATGGATTGGCCACCACAGAGTCCAGACCTTAACCCCATTGAGAATCTTTGGGATGTGCTGGAGAAAGCTCTGCGCAGTGGTCAGTCTCCCATCATCAATACAAGATCTTGGTGAAAAATTGATGCAACACTGGATGGAAATAAATCTTGTGACACTTCAGAAGCTTATTGAAACAATGCCACAGCGAATGCGGGCTGTAATCAAAGCTAAAGGCGGTCCAACAAAATACTAGAGGGTGTGACCATTTTTTGGTGGTGACTTTTATTTTGGCCAGGCAGTGTATATATTTATGCACTACAGAGAATATGTGAGAAAGGAAATTTCCTGGGAATGATCCAAAGTTTCACTGAAAAATCCTGCAAAAATGTATGTAAACTGAACTGAAAGTAGGTCCAACACACACAGAGGCTCAGGGGTTCCTGAACACTGTCAATGGAGCTCCTGCTGAAAAAACTGAGTACATTTTTACATGCAAAGGAATTAAATAAATTTGCTGAACACGACAACTTAATAAACTGAGTATATTTACTTTGAGAGACTCAAGTTGGTTCACCTGCTTCCTTTTCTCAGTGAATACGAACGGTTGCTGATTTTATTTAGTGCCTAATCCTTGAAAGGGTTCAGAATTGTTTTCTTTTTAGACTTTTATGAAACAGCCATGTATCTTTTGTCGCCCCCCCTTTCACAAGTTGTTGTTGTGAGACATAATGTGAAAAAGTTAACATTTTGGAAAAGAAGTTGAAACGTATGGTTATATTCTGATTCCACTGACGTGTTTTTTCAAGGAGCTTCATTTGATCACTCATGCAAAAACAAACAAGAAAAGCAATACACATTATTGCTTTAAGGGTTACCATTAAACTCTTGTGATTTAGAAAGACATTTTGCATTCATTTTTAAGCCAGTCCTCCATGTTTACAGCCCTGTCTCTGCATGTTTATGTGTGTGTATGAATGAGTCCAAGCTCGGCGAAGGTAAACACCGTGGCGGATCGTTGGCGTTTAGAGGTCTGCTAAGTGGCACCTTGTCGCAGCCAAAGCAAACAAAAGCTGCGTGTCCGTGTGTGCGTGGGACGCGAGGCGCGTCGGAGCGCGCTGGGCAAGCGTGTTGCTGCTAAGTGCCAGCGCGAGTCGGCCAAAGCAAATAGGCTTAATGAGAAGCAGCTCCTGGGACAGAGAGGGAGAAGTGAGAGTGAGAGGCAGAGACGGGTGAAAGCCGGCCAGGCCAAACACACTGACCCCGCTGTATCCCAGGGCGGACTTAAAGGGCCCTCTGTTCCCCTCCCGCGCAGCGCCACCATCACCCTCATCAGCCTCACCCCACGCTCCTCCTCGCTGCTGCCGATGCAGAGGCGTAAGACGGAGTTGTGTAGGAGGTGAGTGATGGCAATTAGAGGAACATTTCTGGCTGCGTGTGGGAAACACAGCTTGGTTATGCTGAACAAGTATGTCCACACAGATACGCAGGCAGCTGCGTATTTCAGCTGAAACGCAGTTTGGACCCCTGCTGGCACAAAAGCATTTACTTCTCCTGACGCGAGACGCAGATTTGACCAGGAACAACTGATTAGAGGGAGTAAAAAAAGGTGTTGGAAAGTTAGAGTTGTCTGAAAAAGGCAAAATTTCTGTCCTGACTTTCCTTACGTGAACAGCAGGCATTCAACCAGGGAGAACTGAAATAGACTTCAGAGTTCCTGAGAGTTCCGGATGCATCACTTTATATGTACATTAAAGGATCTCTACTTTCTACAGTTCACACCACAAACGTTACAATAAAATCATGCTTTGACAAAGATTACAAAAAAAAAAAAATACATAATACATTAAGACACACACAAACGAAATCAAAACACAAAAATCAAATCAGCCGCCCCAATAATTTTAATCCGTCCATTTTCTGATCACCCTTCTCCCTAACGGGGTCGGGAGTTGCTGGTGCCCATTTCCAGCTGCGTTCCGGGCGAGATGCGGGTACACCCTGGACAGGTCGCCAGTCTGTCGCCAATAATTTTAATATTTTACAATATTACATATTATAAATGGACATAACAAAATAACATCAAACAATCAAGCAGAATTAAAACAGCAAATTTCAGCAATTCCAAAGACAGACTAAATGCAAACAATTACAATTTTTACTTTGAGTACAAATTCACCCATTTCATCAGTTCAATGTTATTTCATTATGTATTGCAGTGATTGAAGTTGGAGATTTAATATTTCGAGATGTTACTGAATAGATACAAAACTTAAGTTTAGTAGACTCCAGCAGTGTGTGGAGGAGAATGGGGAGCCTGATCAATCATCATAACTGGGAACTGAGTGCAGCTGGGAGGGAATACCAGCGAGGAGAACATAACAAGCTCATGATAGGAGCTGAGGAAGTTCTGGTTTACTAGACCCTTTAAAATTTGATGGGCTGTCTTTCCCTCTTGGTGCTGTGAACACATCTGTAGCTCCTGAGATCTTGCCATGTGACACTGACTCCCATACAAGGAAAATTGGGATTATCAGGTCTACAGATTCACACCTTAACTTCATTGTTTGGACTTTGTTCACACTGAAGGTTTTGACATTTTTGTAACATTTATTGATGATATTTATGGATTGTCACCTTGCATTGATAATAAAATGTGATTAGAATTTGGTTTTAGGACATTTTTATGAATTTCTCAAGGCTTTAAGGCCTATTGGCTCTTGATATTTAGTAACAGACTTTAAAAGTAATTCCTGCCATAAATGTGGATTTGAACTTATTTCCTGGACTTTTATTTGGTGAACATGAGACTTGAGTTACATTTTTTCTGACCTCCTTCCTTTATGTCTCTGAAGACACAGCTGAGATGCTTTGCAGCAATTTGTTGCCCTGCAGCTCAGTGGTTGAAGAACAGTTGCAACAGTGTAGACGGAGGTTGATTAGGGTTAAGAAGGCATCAGGTCAGAAAACTAAATCCTCCAAAAACTAACATGTGATCAGTTAGTTTTTGTGTGTGTGCTGTGGGGTCTGGTGTAGTATATGCATGTACATGCGAACTGACCTCTTCTTGTTGGGTCACATCCTGTTCATATCGTTCTTTCGTTTTTTTGTTTTTTTCTGGTCGCTGTGTGACGTTTGCGTTGGCGGCTCTGGGTCTTTTGGGGCTTATGTTTGCAAAAAAACCCATTCTGTATGGGTGTACAGTAAGTGTGTGTTTGTATGTGCCACCAGTTATTTTAGGCACATTCACCATGATCATTTATTTTTATTCCTGAAAGACTTTGTGTGTATGGATATGTACAGGTCTACAGGGATTTGTACAAAGTGTGCTTTGGTCTGTGTGTGGGTGTGTGTGTGTGTGTGCATGTGCATGCGTGCATGCGTGTGCATGTGTGTGTTTTGGCAGGGGGCTGGTGAGTGTGTTAAGGAGATTGTAGTCAGTTTGTGTGTTCAGGTCTGCTGGTGTGAAGGAGCAGTCAGAACTGAACTCACCCTTGGAGAGCGAGCTTAATTTAAAGAACCAGGCTCCTAACAATAACTTAGCATCTAACAATAACAGGTCAGTATAGAAAAGTAAAATCTATTTTAGTCATTTTAAACATTTCTTAAATCTTTTTTTGGCAATACAGATTGCAGATTTTTATCCTGCATCACATTACTTTTCTGTTTTGTGTATACAACATCTTTCAACCCTTCACATTTTAAACACATTTAGACACCAGTGGACGTCCGCATGAGGAAGTATTTTCTAAATTGTGAATAGCACCAGAACGCAAGGCAGGAACGAAGGCGAGGATGCAAGGAAGGAAAATAAATAGATGCACTTCAAAGAGGAATCGGGGAAAAGAACAGAAACTATACGGCTCAGTCAGGAATTGCGGGAGGAATCAAGAAACAAAGCGAAAAAGAAAGCAAGGAAGAGAACAGATATAATAATTACATAAATTATATAAACCAAGAGTTCCCTTATGTCTTTTTGCTGCACTTAAAAGACATTTGAACATGGAATCTTCTGAATGCAAGAGTTGAGACTCACATCACCAAGATGCACCAATAGAAGCTGCCAGGCCTGCAGCCCCAACCAATGATCAGTACTGCAGCTGAGGTCACCATGACGATGGGGACACATTCTGCCAGTGACGTCTGCTGTGCTACGACTTTCTACGGGCTTTTAGTGGGTCTACATGCAGGGTGACACACTGTACATAAAGTGCTATAAAATGTTTCTATACGCCCAGAACATAATAAGTAACACTTCATTTTCTCACAAAGTTGTTGCCACAGCAACGATCTGAGCTCTGTAAAGATGCCAACTTGTTTTTTGGAATACTTTATTCCATCTCACTGGCAGTAAGTCAAACCCCTAAATGGACAAATGGTGCTGTTGTCTTTAATGATGAAGCAACACAAACAGACCAGAGCTGTTTTCAAAAGAGATTCTCAACATGACAACACATGGACTTAATGTGTGGAAGTATATGAACTACAGCACTGTAGTTCATGTGTTTGGCTCCAGAAGCACTGTGACATGGAGACAGCATTCATGGAAGCCTGCAGATCCGCCGTGCAGCTGCTGCTTGGCTGACTGACAGCTTCACCTGCAGGTCAACAGGAAGCTGGAAGCTTCCAGGTGATTTTGGCTGAGATACTTTACTCTCACGCCTCATGAAGATACATTTTAAATTGACCCACCAAAACTCAGACATTTTTAGCGCTTCTTGAAAACAGAACTCATTTTCAATTGTTTGTTCACTCTAATTATTTGGAAAAAGACCACTGAAAAGGTATGTAGAAAAAGCTGAAGAAACTAAAAGAAAACATTTCCGGGAAGATGTTGCAAATAACTGACAAGTGAAGAGGCTTGGCATAAAATAATACATTGTTTCATCCTTCTTAAAACGTTATTAAATTGATTTTACAATGGATGGATGTGACTTATTCATAGCTGTGTTTTTTTCTGCTAAATAATCATTTTAAGAAATAATTTTCGAAAGTGAAATGTAACATATGAGCTACACAACCTGAACAGGTTGGTTATGGTGCCTCATTGCTGCTGGTTGAATATTCATCCTATATTTTGCTGCTTTCGTTCAGTCATCACTGTGACTGTTTGTGTTTTTTTTACACCCTGTCAGTCAAAACGACGCAGTTAGCATCGTGACGTCTTTCAGCCGGGTTTTCTCTGGGTGGCGACGGCCATGATGACTTTTCTGACTTCCCAGTTTGTTCACTCGTGCCACTCAAGTGAACTGAGAAGTTGATTTTATGTAGAAGCTACACATATTGCCAGGTTTCGGTGGACCGCTTGTCAAATTCATTTAAATTGAATTTAGGGGATTTTATGAAACTGCATGAACTGCAGAATATAAAAAGTAAATAAAAATAGGTTTTATGATAATAAAATAGTGTAAATAAAGCATGTTTGACTCCTTCCATTTATCCTTTGGTGTGTTTTGGGACAGCATGGCCGGCTGTTGTCTGCTCAGTTCGGCACCAGTTCTTGGGAGGATAATGTTGCAAAATAGAGCCACTGGCTGAGAAATCCAGGTAAACCGTTTGGTATGCCGTTCGATTATTCTCTGTGGAGAGAAGAGAAGCTCATTTCAAACCTCTGTCTTAGCAGCAGACGCTGCAAAGTTGTTTGGCACGAGAGGACAATTTGCCCTCTTCAGATGCTTGGTTATTCTGGGTCGTCATTGATGGCTGTTTTGGTTTCAGCAGAGATTAATGTTTCTCGGACCACCATCACACTCCCTCACGCTGAGAAGGCTTCATGAGGGGTCTGCACATCATGCACCCCGGTCTGAGGCTCGCTTATCAGCTGCTGTTTATGATTAAAAAATGAATTCAAGAGTTAAACTAGCAGTTCATTTCACTAGACACCTTTTTTTATTATGTGCCAAGTCACATACAAGTATTAGACTGGGATTCAAAGATAATCTGTAATACAAGAGCGACATCTGGTGGTCAGACCTATTGGTTGTCTTCTGCTTCTCTGTGTCCACTGCATTTGAAATGAAGTATCTCTGTAGCGTCTCATTATAATGAGATCCTATCTCATTATTTTGAGATACTAAATAATGAAGGTGGCAGAAACGGGCTACCATAAAAAGCCTCCTTGATAATTATTGATAAAATTTGTTATAACAGTTCAGTTTACCAGTTTGCTAATAAGAGACTGATGTCAGCCGTGCGGTGGCTGCGTCACGTCTAAATAGTTTTTCTACGTTTCGATGCTAAAGCACTTTATATTTGCTGCAAAAAGCCCCCAAAAAACTAATTTTTCATAACAAAAACTGGAGCTTTCCAAAGTTACAAAAACACAATATTTAAAAATTAAACCTAAAAAACAAAAGAAGGTCAAGAAAATTTGTGACCGGAACTATTGAGCTTCATACAGCTGAACACGGGTTTGTTTAGTTGTGGCACACAGAGAACAGCTGTTCTGTCTGCTAGTAGCCTCCTACAGCCAGTTTTTATTCTCAAAGCTAATGAAAGCCTCCTTGTATTGCTTCTTTTGACTTCCGCTCATATCACAGGTGAGTTTACCACTATCAGAATGCTAATGTTGCTACTATTTGACACGTCAGCTTGTACAACCAAGCTTGTACAAATGCTAGCTGACCTGACCAAGACGCTAACTTTAACGACTAAATAGACTATTTAGGCGTAGAGCAACCTACCCTGATAAATATCCTCACTTAACATTAATATTGGTAGCTGCTTTGACTTCAGAGTGACACGTTGCTATGGGAACGTGTAGTTGTCACGTACGTCTGTTTATTAGCCTCGAATTCATTAGTTATGCTCCAGAAGCACCTGGACTTTTCATTAGCGGCGGTTTCCAGTCTATGTAAACATTGCGTTGATGCGCAGGTGCAAAGCCGTCAAAAGTATTCACACCCCTGAAAGTTCTTTGTCCAGTTAGATCTGCTACTTTAAGTGTATTTTAAAGTAATGCATAAATTAACCCCTGTGAGATTTTGTTTTGTAGAAGCACCTTTAGCTGCTGCTGCTACATCTTTAAGTCTTTGGGTTTATGTCTTTACCTGCTTTTTTTTCTTTCTTTTTTTTTTGACTGGACCATTTTAACATGGATCTGGATCAAACTTCCAGAAAACTGTAAAACAGCTGAAACAATGACTTCCTTTAATTCTCTACTACAAACCCACCTGTTTAGAGTTGTTTTTGAAACGTAATCAATTACATGTTTAATTATGGCACTTGACTTAATGTAATGTTTTGATTGTTGATTCTATGTTGCATGACTTTGTGTTTTTGTGTTAGTTATCATGGAAAGCACTTTGAAATGCCTTGCTGCTAAAATGTGATGTGCAAATAAAATTTAATTTGATTTTGATGAATATGGTTTAGTGGCTGTATGTTTGAGGATGATATGAACCTCAGCCACAGTTTCAAGTTCAATTGGTTGCTCTTAAATGAAAGGAAACGGAGGTGAACACATATGAACGTCACACATTTTAGAATTTATTTTAAACAGAAAGAACATTTGAAATATCAACTTAATGTAAGCAATGTGGAAAAACTTTTGGGGGCACAGTAGAACCTTCTCCTGAGTACATTTATCAATCCGTCTCCTGTCAAAAATTTTCAGGTTAAAAGTTTCTCTCTTGGACTTTTTCAGGTGGAGTTAAAGCGAAGCCATGGAGCCGGCCTGCCGCAAGGACAGACCAAAGCTGAACTCGACCCCAACCAGAGGAGACAGAGCCAAGCAGAAGTCTGCACAGCAGGAGGCCAAACAGCGACAGAGAGCAGAGGTATCCCATCCTCACTGCAAATATAAACTGTAGATACTCAAATGATGTTTTGGTTAATCGTCTGGACTTTTTTTCTTCTTTTTTTTTTTTATTTTTATTTTTATTTTTTTACTTCTGCTTGTGTCTGCTTCTCTTATTTTCAGATATATGCATTGAACAAGGTGATGACTGAGTTGGAGCAGCAGCAGTTTGAGGCCTTTTGCAAACAGATGCAGTCCCAAGGAGAATAACATATGTAGTTCCGCTTCCGCTGTGGATGAGTTTCTGTTATTCTACCCAAAAAGACACAACCTTTACACTTCCTTAAACCATTACGGATAAAATCACTACTGGAGTGTATTCCTTATACACATCTTAAAGGTGCAGAATCTTTATCGCTGACGTTTTATAAACAGTCTTATAAGTGGTTTTGGGTTTCTTCATCCCAATCCCAATGTGTTCTTTCATTTTCATACATGTGCTGCTGTTTCATTCTTTACTTCTTCCCAATATGTGGAGAAACAAGTTCATATCCATGTACACAACTATTGCATAGCAATTCAAACTTATTTGAATTTTAATTAAATCATAAAAGTAATCGGAGGCATATATTCTACTCACTTTAGATTCCATACAGTGTCTTTTCGGGTCCAATCAGTCTCTGACCTAATTGGATTCTAGAAACGACTGTTATTGTGTTCGAGTTATGCTAAAAGGAGTTAGCCTATCAGCAAAGCTATTCATGCCTAAAGTAGCATCTCAATGCTAAACATGTAATAGCTAATGCTAACGTCAGCCTCCACGGTCCACATTTGGAAAGAAGTTCCATGAATGTTCAGGAGTTCCGAAACTCTGGAAAATCTAACGGATAGAATTGAACTTTACATTAAAATGATGGTTGAATAATATAAAAATAATAAATATCTTTGTTTTTGGACTCGTATGTCTATTTATACAGTAAGAGCCGTTGAATTTTGAATTAAAATGGGATTAATTACAGACTCTTCAATGAACGCGTTTAATCCCACTACTGTTTAAAACAAATGACATGCTGCTTTAGACATTTTAAGAAATTGTTTGCATTTTTACATTTGTTTTATCAACTTAAAACGTAAACTGAGTTAGGCCTTTTAAAGCATTTAACTGGGTCGACATTTGAAGGTCCTGGAAGTCGAAGAGAACAGTGGAACTGTCTCCTTCCTGTAGTTTGAAGCGATTCTCCCAGGTTGAGTTAACTCTATCTGAAGTTTCAACAGTAAAAGAAATGCAATGGAATTTTCATTTAGTTATCAAAGAAGGTTGTGCTCCCCCAGGGTCCCCTAGCGCTCCTCCAAGGTCCCCTAGTGCTCCCCCAGGGTCCCCATGTGCTCCTCCAGGGTCCCCTCCCCCGGGCACCCTCCGGACATCCCCCATGGGGTCCGCATCTTGCACCACGGACGCCCACCGGACCTCCTTCGAAGCCTCCGCCCACTCTGTGGGTAATTTTCTGTTTAGTTTTGGAATCTTAGTCTCTTTTGTGTTCTCCGCCCACCCTGTTGGGTTGTTTTGTGTTTATTTCTGGACTCTGGCCCCCCTTCCGTCACTCCTCCGCCTACCCTGGGTTCTGTGTGGACTTTTTTAGTTTCGTTTTTGGGCGTCTGGTAGCCGCCCCTTGAAGGGGGGGTAGTGTTGTGATCCGTGTTTTTCTGTTGTGTTTATTTGAGTTTCCTGTGTCCTGAGTCTCCTCGTTGTCCTGTCATCCCCTTAATTATTGTTCCCTTAATTACCCTCAGTGTATATAATCCCTCCTGTGTCCTTTGTTCCTCGTCGGGTCCTTGTCGTTTGTTGTCGCACTTAGTCGTCGTTGGTTTTTGTCCGCCTGTTTGACCTGTTGCTACCGGTGTGAGCCCTGGCTTCCGCTCAGCTGTGCTGCCTGGCTGCGGACTACTTCTATTGACTGTATTTGCTGGACATTTTTGTATTAAACATTCACCATTCTCCTTACCTGGGCCTCCAGCGTCTGCCTCACCACCTCCACCACACCAGCATATGACAGATTTATCTCAGTGAAATAAGTAAAAATGCACCACTTGTAATTTTCAGCAAAATTTCAACTTTCAGCTTTATAATCTTTGAAACAGCATAGAAAATTCTGAGAAGCAGTATATTTTGGTGGTTTTAAAAATCCCTGTGTTTTATGAACATAAAACTGTCTAAGGCCAAAATTGAGTCAAAAGTGCCAGCGTGTGGAGGTCCAATGTTTCACTATCCAATCACCGGGTTTGATGGTATGGAGTGGCGTCTCAGCAGGACGTGGCAATGCGTCTTTCTCAATCTGAAAAACTCGAAAAAGCGTATTCGACAGGTTTTGACAGTAAGACAACATTGGATCATCACAGACAGAAGTGGAAGGAAAGACCTGCCCCTCAGGGCTTCCATTCACTTGCTAAACATGTCAATAATAACAATCAAAAAATGTCTTCCCCTTAGGGAATAGATCAATGAATTCCATCATAAAACAGTTAAAAAGTCATTGAGTCACAGAGTGGCAATAAGTTACATAATAAAAACAGTAACAGGATCACATGATGCAGAGCCATAAACAAACAGCATCAAGTCAGCTTTAGTTAGAGCATTTTCGATAATAGAACTGTCACCATAATTTTCCTTCAAATCCAAAAGCAAACCAAATTAATCAATGTAATAATTTATTTAATTAGACCTACGTCATATTTGTTTTTTAGCCCAAAATCATCAAGAAGTTTAGATAGCAAAGGGTTGTCAAAACTACCAGTTTTTATTGGCCCGCAGCAAATTATGGCCCACACAAAAACCTTGAGCTCAACTCTGTTGAACTTCTGAGTTTCAACAGGAGATGGAGCCAGCCACAGAAACTGAATTTAATTCATGTTCATGATGAGCTGGAAAAGCTTGTCTCAGCATAAGAACTGATAGTAATGAAGAGTAAAAAAACATCCATCCATCCATTTTCCGTCACCCTTCTCCCTAACGGGGTCGGGAGTTGCTGGTGCCTATCTCCAGCTGCATTCCGGGCGAGAGGCGGGGTACACCCTGGACAGGTCGCCAGTCTGTCGCAGGGCAACACAGAGAGACAAACAGGACAAACAACCATGCACACACACACTCACACCTAGGGAGAATTTGGGAAGGCCAATTAACCTGACAGTCATGTTTTTGGACTGTGGGAGGAAGCCGGAGAACCCAGAGAGAACCCACGCATGCACAGGGAGAACATGCAAACTCCATGCAGAAAGACCCCGGGCCGGGAATCGAACCCAGGACCTTCTTGCTGCAAGGCAACAGCGCTACCCACTGCGCCACTGTGCAGCCTTACTAATAAATCAAAAAGTTAAAATATAACATTGGTATTTGTTTACTAACGTAATCTTTCTTGTCACTCTTGTAACAAGCAGTATTCTACTAATACATTGTTTTTTGACAAATTTCTCATCTAAAATAACCAAATCCTCCTTACACTGTGTAAATTTCTCAACGGAGTAACTAAATTTATACTTCATCTTGTTATTGTTCCTATCTTCAGTTACTAACCTCTTAGATACAAGGAGCCTTGTTCATATATGAGTCTCTAAGAAACTAGCCATTCTACTTACACTGTTTTTGTCCAAGTAGTAGAAATCAATTCCATATTTTCTCTCTTTTACATCTGTGCAGCTCTCATACCTTTTATGTTTAAGGACGACTTGTTCTAAGTACAAGAATGTGCATTTACTGTTTGATCTCTCTCTGATCTGCAAAATACTCATCCAATATTGTGCAGGTCACAATTTTATCACAATCTGAGCAATGTTTATTTCTGTGTACCCTTCCTTCTCAATTTCAAGACCCAGAACTGTTCTTCGTGAAACACGTGCTCAAAATATTAAGATTACTTAGATCTTTATGTCTAAGCAACAACAATGAGAGCATTTCTGTTTCGGTCTCTAGAAGACCCCACTTTGAAACAGCACAGCATTTTGATGGTTTGAAATATAAACACAGTCTAATTCCTGCGTGTTGTGGAAAAAAAATTCTTTCCAAGCACTGTTCAGGTAGAACCACTCAATCAGGTTTATTCATGCATGGTGCACAATTATGAGAGCTCATAAGACAATCAATAATCCAGCCCGTCTGGATGAAAGTCTAACCCAGCTCACTAAGCTCTGCCAGCTTATAACATGTCAGTTTTTATACAATGATTGGGAAGGAAAACAAGGGGCAAGACGATCTGGTCCTTACGCAGCTGTGGAAAACAACCTTCCAACCTCATACATGTCAGTCAAATAGTCCTTTTTGTGAGAGTTCACAAACATTTCATATGGCATGACTTGCAGATGTGACCTTATTGTAATTATTCCATGACAATCCCCTCTTCTGATAATAAATAAATATGGAAATATTTATTATTAATCAAAAATAATGAACAGTGCTTGCACCTCCCATGAACTCATGTGATTCAACAATGGCTGGTTTGAAAACCATTGTATGAGTGTGGGAGTGGATGGAAAACTGCTTTGTGAGGAATAGAAATGAATTGAAGAGTGGAAGAGGGTGAATGGACTTCAGAGTGAACCAGGACAACAAACTAACTGTGATCTCGTATGACAGGTAGTGAATAGTGAACCAATTCACTTGTTGGCAATGAACCAGTGGAAAATGTTCTGCAATCCCCTGGAGCACTTCATCAGAGATCAAGTGCTTAAATATATGTCTGGAGTGTTGTAACACCTGTTGTTTGAGCCTTCGTCAATCGTGGCAGTGACATCAACGTATGGAATTGACACTGTTTTCTCCATTCGTATTATTTGTTTTTCACATTAGTCTTCACTGATTAATTTCTTACAGTATTCAGTAATAAATTTGATGTCCAGTAAGAAGTAAGATGTTTGGACCTCAATTGACATATCGCTCTGGGTTACACTTCGATAATCATCAGTGAAAAAACTGCACCAATGTGTAATTTTCAGCAAAATCTTCAACTTTCAGCTTTATAATCTTTGAAACAGAATAGAAATACTGAGAAGCAGTATATTTTGGTGGTTTGAAAAATTCCTTTGTTTCATGTAATATGTTACATTTTTCCTTTATTTTAATTGTTATGAATTGTTCAGATTTTAGATTGAGTTGTGCGATTAGATACAAGTTTCTCTTCTCAATTTCAAGACCCAGAACTGTTCTTCGTGAATGCTCCTGTGTCTTTCTAAAACATGTGCTGAAAATATTAAGATTTCTTAGATCTTTATGTCTTAGCAACAAAAATGAGAGCAGGTCTGTTTCCATCTCTCAAAAAACTCACTTTGAAACAGCATAGAAATGAGAGCTGTATTTTTGATGGTTTGAAATATAAACAAAGTCTAATTCCTGCGTGTTGTGGAAAAAAACCTCTTTCCAAGCACTGTTCAGGTAGAACCACTCAATCAGGTTTATTTCTGCATATTCACAATTTTGAGAGCTCATAAGACAATCAAGCCTGTCTGGATGCAAGTCTAACCCAGCTCACTAAGCTCTGCCAGCTTAAAACATGTAAGTTTTTATACAATGATTAGGAAGGAAAACTAGGGGCAAGACGGTCTGCTCCTTACGCAGCTGTGGAAAACAACCTTCCAACCTCGTACTTGTAAGTCAAATAGTCCTTTTGGTGAGAGTTCACAAACATTTCGTATGACATAACTTGCAGATGTGACCTTATTGTAATTATTCCATGACAATCCCCTCTTCTGATCATGAATAAATATGGAAATATTTTTTATTAATCAACATAAAGAACAGTTTATTGGGCTTCCCATGTTGGAAAATGATCAATGATCAATGCCATTCTTTTTCACATCAAGAGGCACAATGCAGCTTTTCCTTCAACAGGGTGCCGGTGAAATCTTGCTTCAGGAGAGAAAAGAGGTCTACCAAACTTGATTTTGACTTTTCCTGCGCTTGTAGGAGAAGTGCAAACTAAAGCATTTTGGCACGTAGCTTCAGTTAATCTGTTCTGTGGTGGTTTCAAGCAGCGATGATTCTTACTGTAACAATGTGCCACTAGATTCACATGCACCATCTTTTGTATCTAAAGCCGAACTCCTGAAAGGCTGATAATATATCAAGAAGAGCAAGACCTCCCATGAACTCATGTGATTCAACAATGGCTGGCTTGAAAACTATTGTATGAGTTTTGGAGTGGATAGAAAACTGCTTCGTGAGGAATAGAAATGAATTGAAGAGTGGAAGAGGGTGAACGGATTTCAGAGTGAACCAGGACAACAAACTAATTGTGATCTAGTATCTAGTGAATAGTGAACCTATTCATTTGCTGGCATTGAACCAGTGGAAAATGTTCTGCAATCCCCTGGAGCACAGAGAAATTTATATCTAATCGCACAACTCAATCTAAAATCTGAACAATTCATAACAATGAAAATAAAGGAAAAAAGTAACATATTACCAGATGAAACAAAATGTTAATTGAAACATAAAATGCATATGTAGAACAGGCAGAAAGGACAGGCATCTGTTTTTTTGTGAAACAAACTTTTCTATAATTTGCAAAGCAGTATAGGAAATCTAAGCTAGGATAATAGCCTAAAACTATTAATAATTACATTCCTTAAAACAAAAAAAACATTACACATCATCTTCAACATCACTGGAGGACAAAAAGTCCAAGTAATCAGAGTAAAAATTGGAACAAGATGAAGGCGTGATCATGGCCATGATCTTGTCTTTCCTTTTCTTCCTCTCTCTGGAACTCTTTAATATTTATTCAAGGATGATTTGGTTCTTTCAGATAAGGAATTTGTCAAGAAACAATGTATTAGTAGAGTGCTGCTTGTTACAAGAGTGACAAGAAAGATTACGTTAGTAAACAGATATGAATATTATATTTTAACTGTTTGATTTATTAGTAGTTATCGCTAAGTAATCGTTATATTAAGTAAATTAACTATTTTTTAACTACTCGTTATATCCTGAAAACAAGACAAATCCAGTTAATATTTTAACATGAAACACAAAATAGTATGCACCAGAATATATTATTAAATGTAATGTTTTTTTACTCTTCATGACTTTATCAGTTCTTATCCTCAGACAAGCCTGTCCAGCTCAGCATGAACATGAATTAAATTCAGTTTCTGTGGCTGGCTCCATCTCCTGTTGAAACTCAGAAGTGCAACAGAGTTGAGCTCAAGCTTTTTGTGCGGGCCATATTCAATTATATTTTCAGAATTTGCTGCGGGGCAATAAAAACTGGTAGTTTGGACACCCCTGCGCTATCTAAAGTTCTTGATGATTTTGGGCTAAAGAACAAATATGTCATAGGTCCAGTTAAATAAATAATTAAATTAATTAATTTGGTTTGCTTTTGGATTTGAAGGAAAATTATGGTGACAACTCCATTATCTATAATGCTTTAACTAAAGTTGACTTGATGCTGTTTGTTTATGGCTTTACATCATGTGATCCTGTTACTGCTTTTATTATGTGACTTACTGCCATCTCAATGACTCAGTGACTTTTTAACCATTTTATGATGCACTTCATTGAACTGTTCCATACTAAGGGGAAGAAATTTTTTGATTGGTATCATTGACATGGACAGGTCCTTCCTTCCACTTCTGTCTGTGATGATGCAATGTTGTCTTACTGTCAAAACTGGTCGAATACGCTTTCTCGAGTTTTTCAGACAGAGCAAGACACATTGCCACGTATTGCCGAGACGCCACTCCAAAAACCCGGTGATTGGATAGAGAAACATTGGACCTCCACACGCTGGCACTTTTGACTTATTTCACTCAGAGAAAGCGTTTTTGGCCTTATAGAGTTTTATGTTCATGATACACAGGAATTTTTCAAAACTTAAAAAATATACTGCTTCTCAGTATTTCTATGCTGTTTGAAAGATTATAAAGCTGAAAGTTGAAGATTTTGCTGAAAATTACACGTTGGTGCATTTTTTATTTATTTCACTGAGAAAAAGCTTTTTTGGTCTCGCAGCTTGGGATTTCTTGTCACCAAAAAAGCTTTATCTCAGCGAGATAATGCAAAATTGACAGACTCTGAGTATTGAAAATTATATTATTAATTTTACCTTATTTTCTTTGAAACAATGTAGAAAAAATAAGTTCTGGTTGTTTGAAGCTGAAACAAAGTTAAAATCCGGTGTGACAGTAAATCCCAAGCTGAGAGACCAAAAAAGCTTTATTTTAGTGAGAAAAAGCAAAATTGAAAGACTCCGAGTATCGAAAAATATATTATTAATTTTACATTATTTGCTTTGAAACAGCGTAGAAAACAATAGGTTCTGGTTGTCTGAAGCTGAAACAAAGTTAAAATCAACTGTGACAAGAAATACCAAGCTGAGGGACCAAAAAAGCTTTATCTCAGCGAGAAAATGCAAAATTGACACACTTTGTGTTTTGAGCACTACATTCATTTTTCTATTTTATTTTCATTGAATCAAGGTAGAAAAATATAAGTTTTGGATGTTTTAAGATGAAACTAAGCTAAAATCCAGTGTTTCAGCTGAGAGACCAAAAATGCTTTATCTCAGCAAGAAAATGCCAAATTGACTGACTCTGAGTGTTCAAAATTATATTATTAATTTTACATTATTTACTATCAAACAACTTAGAAAACAATAAGTTCTGGTTGTCTGAAGCTGAAACAAAGTTATAATCCACTGTTTCAGGAAATCCCAAGCTGAGAGACCAAAAAAGCTTTATCTCAGCGAGAAAATGCAAAATTGACACACTTTGTGTTTTGAGCACTACATTCATTTTTCCTATCTTATATTCATTGAATCAAGGTAGAAAAAATATAAGTTTTGGATGATTTTAAGATGAAACTAAGCTAAAATCCAGTGTTTCAGGAAATCCCAAGCTGAGAGACCAAAAAAGCTTTATCTCAGCAAAAAAATGCCAAATTGACTGACTCTGAGTGTTCAAAATTATATTATTAATTTTACATTATTTACTATCAAACAACTTAGAAAACAATAAGTTCTGGTTGTCTGAAGCTGAAACAATGTTATAATCCACTGTGACAAGAAATACTAAGCTGAGAGACCAAAAAAGCTTTATCTCAGCGAGAAAATGCAAAATTGACACACTTTGTGTTTTGAGCACTACATTCATTTTTCTATCTTATTTTCATTGAATCAAGGTAGAAAAATATAAGTTTTGGATGTTTTAAGATGAAACTAAGCTAAAATCCAGTGTTTCAGGAAATCCCAAGCTGAGAGACCAGAAAAGCTTTATCTCAGCAAGAAAATGCCAAATTGACTGAATCTGAGTGTTCAAAATTATATTATTAATTTTAGATTATTTACTATCAAACAACTTAGAAAACAATAAGTTCTGGTTGTCTGAAGCTGAAACAAAGTTATAATCCACTGTGAAAAAAAATACCAAGCTGAGAGACCAAAAAAGCTTTATCTCAGCGAGAAAATGCAAAATTGACACACTTTGTGTTTTGAGCACTACATTCATTTTTCTATCTTATTTTCATTGAATCAAGGTAGAAAAATATAAGTTTTGGATGTTTTTAAGATGAAACTAAGCTAAAATCCAGTGTTTCATGAAAATCCCAAGCTGAGAGACCAAAAATGCTTTATCTCAGCAAGAAAATGCCAAATTGACTGACTCTGAGTGTTCAAAATTATATTATTAATTTTAGATTATTTACTATCAAACAACTTAGAAAACAATAAGTTCTGGTTGTCTGAAGCTGAAACAAAGTTATAATCCACTGTGACAAGAAATACCAAGCTGAGAGACCAAAAAAGCTTTATCTCAGCGAGAAAATGCAAAATTGACACACTTTGTGTTTTGAGCACTACATTCATTTTTCTATCTTATTTTCATTGAATCAAGGTAGAAAAATATAAGTTTTGGATGTTTTTAAGATTAAACTAAGCTAAAATCCAGTGTTTCATGAAAATCCCAAGCTGAGAGACCAAAAAATGCTTTATCTCAGCAAGAAAAATGCCAAATTGACTGACTCTGAGTGTTCAAAATTATATTATTAATTTTACATTATTTACTATCAAACAACTTAGAAAACAATAAGTTCTGGTTGTCTGAAGCTGAAACAAAGTTATAATCCACTGTGACAAGAAATACCAAGCTGAGAGACCAAAAAAGCTTTATCTCAGGGAGAAAATGCAAAATTGACACACTTTGTGTTTTGAGCACTACATTCATTTTTCTATCTTATTTTCATTGAATCAAGGTAGAAAAATATGAGTTTTGGATGATTTAAGATGAAACTAAGCTAAAATCCAGTGTTTCAGGAAATCCCAAACTGAGAGACCAAAAAAGCTTTATCTCAGCAAAAAAAATGCCAAATTGACTGACTCTGAGTGTTCAAAATTATATTATTAATTTTACATTATTTACTATCAAACAACTTAGAAAACAATAAGTTCTGGTTGTCTGAAGCTGAAACAATGTTATAATCCACTGTGACAAATACCAAGCTGAGAGACCAAAAACGCTTTATCTCAGCGAGAAAATGCAAAATTGACACACTTTGTGTTTTGAGCACTACATTCATTTTCTATCTTATTTTCATTGAATCAAGGTAGAAAAATATAAGTTTTGGATGTTTTAAGATGAAACTAAGCTAAAATCCAGTGTTTCAGGAAATCCCAAGCTGAGAGACCAAAAAAGCTTTATCTCAGCAAGAAAATGCCAAATTGACTGACTCTGAGTGTTCAAAAATTATATTATTAATTTTACATTATTTACTATCAAACAACATAGAAAACAATAAGTTCTGGTTGTCTGAAGCTGAAACAAAGTTATAATCCACTGTGACAAGAAATCCCAAGCTGAGAGACCAAAAAAAGCTTTATCTCAGCGAGAAAATGCAAAATTGACACACTTTGTGTATTCGAGCACTACATTCATTTTCTATCTTATTTTCATTGAATCAAGGTAGAAAAAATATAAGTTTTGGATGTTTTAAGATGAAACTAAGCTAAAATGCATTGTTTCAGGAAATCCCAAGCTGAGAGACCAAAAAAGCTTTATCTCAGCAAGAAAATGCCAAATTGACTGACTCTCAGTGTTCAAAATTATATTATTAATTTTACATTATTTACTATCAAACAACATAGAAAACAATAAGTTCTGGTTGTCTGAAGCTGAAACAAAGTTATAATCCACTGTGACAAGAAATACCAAGCTGAGAGACCAAAAAAGCTTTATCTCAGCGAGAAAATGCAAAATTGACACACTTTGTGTTTTGAGCACTACATTCATTTTTCTATCTTATTTTCATTGAATCAAGTAGAAAAATATAAGTTTTGGATGTTTTAAGATGAAACTAAGCTAAAATCCAGTGTTTCAGGAAATCCCAAGCTTAGAGACCAAAAAAGCTTTATCTCAGCGAGAAAATGCAAAATTACACTTTGTGTATTTAGCATTACATTCATTTTCTAACTTATTTTCATTGAATCAAGGTAGAAAAATATAAGTTTTGGATGTTTTAAGATGAAACTAAGCTAAAATGCATTGTTTCAGGAAATCCCAAGCTGAGAGACCAAAAAAGCTTTATCTCAGCAAGAAAATGCCAAATTGACTGACTCTCAGTGTTCAAAATTATATTATTAATTTTACATTATTTACTATCAAACAACTTAGAAAACAATAAGTTCTGGTTGTCTGAAGCTGAAACAAAGTTATAATCCACTGTGACAAGAAATACCAAGCTGAGAGACCAAAAAAGCTTTATCTCAGCGAGAAAATGCAAAATTGACACACTTTGTGTTTTGAGCACTACATTCATTTTTCTATCTTATTTTCATTGAATCAAGGTAGAAAAAATATAAGTTGTGGATGTTTTTAAGATGAAACTAAGCTAAAATCCAGTGTTTCAGGAAATCCCAAGCTGAGAGACCAAAAAAAGCTTTATCTCAGCAAGAAAATGCCAAATTGACTACACTTTGTGTTTTGAGCACTACATTCATTTTTCTATCTTATTTTCATTGAATCAAGGTAGAAAAATATAAGTTTTGGATGTTTTAAGATGAAACTAAGCTAAAATCCAGTGTTTCAGGAAATCCCAAGCTGAGAGACCAAAAAAGCTTTATCTCAGCGAGAAAATGCCAAATTGACTGACTCTGAGTGTTCAAAATTATATTATTAATTTTACATTATTTACTATCAAACAACTTAGAAAACAATAAGTTCTGGTAGTCTGAAGCTGAAACAAAGTTATAATCCACTGTGACAAGAAATACCAAGCTGAGAGACCAAAAAACTTTATCTCAGCGAGAAAATGCAAAATTGACACACTTTGTGTATTCAGCATTACATTCATTTTCTATCTTATTTTCATTGAATCAAGGTAGAAAAATATAAGTTTTGGATGTTTTAAAGTGAAACTAAGCTAAAATCCAGTGTTTCAGGAAATCCCAAGCTGGGAGACCAAAAAAGCTTTATCTCAGCAAGAAAATGCCAAATTGACTGACTCTGAGTGTTCAAAATTATATTATTAATTTTACATTATTTACTATCAAACAACTTAGAAAACAATAAGTTCTGGTTGTCTGAAGCTGAAACAAAGTTATAATCCACTGTGACAAGAAATACCAAGCTGAGAGACCAAAAAAGCTTTATCTCAGCGAGAAAATGCAAAATTGACACACTTTGTGTATTCAGCATTACATTCATTTTCTATCTTATTTTCATTGAATCAAGGTAGAAAAATATAAGTTTTGGATGTTTTAAGATGAAACTAAGCTAAAATCCAGTGTTTCAGGAAATCCCAAGCTGAGAGACCAAAAAAGCTTTATCTCAGCAAGAAAATGCCAAATTGACTGACTCTGAGTGTTCAAAATTATATTATTAATTTTACATTATTTACTATCAAACAGCTTAGAAAACAATAAGTTCTGGTAGTCTGAAGCTGAAACAAAGTTATAATCCACTGTGACAAGAAATACCAAGCTGAGAGACCAAAAAAGCTTTATCTCAGAGAGAAAATGCAAAATTGACACACTTTGTGTATTCAGCATTACATTCATTTTCTATCTTATTTTAATTGAATCAAAGTAGAAAAATATAAGTTTTGGATGTTTTTAAGATGAATCTAAGCTAAAATGCATTGTTTCAGGAAATCCCAAGCTGAGAGACCAAAAAAGCTTTATCTCAGCAAGAAAATGCCAAATTGACTGACTCTGAGTGTTCAAAATTATATTATTAATTTTACATTATTTACTATCAAACAACTTAGAAAACAATAAGTTCTGGTTGTCTGAAGCTGAAACAAAGTTATAATCCACTGTGACAAGAAATACCAAGCTGAGAGACCAAAAAAGCTTTATCTCAGCGAGAAAATGCAAAATTGACACACTTTGTGTATTCAGCATTACATTCATTTTCTATCTTATTTTCATTGAATCAAGGTAGAAAAATATAAGTTTTGGATGTTTTAAGATGAAACTAAGCTAAAATGCATTGTTTCAGGACATCCCAAGCTGAGAGACCAAAAAAGCTTTATCTCAGCAAGAAAATGCCAAATTGACTGACTCTGAGTGTTCAAAATTATATTATTAATTTGACATTATTTACTATCAAAGTAAAATCTGGTTGTCTGAAGCTGAAACAAAGTTATAATCCACTGTGACAAGAAATATCAAGCTGAGAGACCAAAAAAGCTTTATCTCAGAGAGAAAATGCAAAATTGACACACTTTGTGTATTCAGCATTACATTCATTTTTCTATCTTATTTTCATTGAATCAAGGTAGAAAAATATAAGTTTTGGATTTGTCTGAAGCTGAAAAAAAAGTTATAATCCACTGTGACAAGAAATACCAAGCTGAGAGACCAAAAAAGCTTTATCTCAGCGAGAAAATGCAAAATTGACACACTTTGTGTATTCAGCATTACATTCATTTTCTATCTTATTTTCATTGAATCAAGGTAGAAAAATATAAGTTTTGGATGTTTTAAAGTGAAACTAAGCTAAAATCCAGTGTTTCAGGAAATCCCAAGCTGGGAGACCAAAAAAGCTTTATCTCAGCAAGAAAATGCCAAATTGACTGACTCTGAGTGTTCAAAATTATATTATTAATTTTACATTATTTACTATCAAACAGCTTAGAAAACAATAAGTTCTGGTAGTCTGAAGCTGAAACAAAGTTTTAATCCACTGGGACAAGAAATACCAAGCTGAGAGACCAAAAAAGCTTTATCTCAGCGAGAAAATGCAAAATTGACACACTTTGTGTATTCAGCATAATATTTATTTTCTATCTTATTTTCATTGAATCAAGGTAGAAAAATATAAGTTTTGGATGTTTTAAGATGAAACTAAGCTAAAATCCAGTGTTTCAGGAAATCCCAAGCTGAGAGACCAAAAAAGCTTTATCTCAGCAAGAAAATGCCAAATTGACTGACTCTGAGTGTTCAAAATTATATTATTAATTTTACATTATTTACTATCAAACAACTTAGAAAACAATAAGTTCTGGTTGTCTGAAGCTGAAACAAAGTTATAATCCACTGTGACAAGAAATACCAAGCTGAGAGACCAAAAAAGCTTTATCTCAGCGAGAAAATGCAAAATTGACACACTTTGTGTATTCAGCATTACATTCATTTTTCTATCTTATTTTCATTGAATCAAGGTAGAAAAATATAAGTTTTGGATGTTTTAAGATGAAACTAAGCTAAAATCCAGTTTTTCGGGAAATCCCAAGGTGAGAGACCAAAAAAGCTTTATCTCAGCAAGAAAATGCCAAATTGACTGACTCTGAGTGTTCAAAATTATATTATTAATTTTACATTATTTACTATCAAACAGCTTAGAAAACAATAAGTTCTGGTAGTCTGAAGCTGAAACAAAGTTATAATCCACTGTGACAAGAAATACCAAGCTGAGAGACCAAAAAAGCTTTATCTCATAGAGAAAATGCAAAATTGACACACTTTGTGTATTCAGCATTACATTCATTTTCTATCTTATTTTAAATAGAATCAAAGTTTAGAAAAACATAAGTTTTAGTAGATCTTTTAAGATGAATCCAAGCTAAAATGCATTGTTTCAGGAAATCCCAAGCTGAGAGACCAAAAAAGCTTTATCTCAGCAAGAAAATGCCAAATTGACTGACTCTGAGTGTTCAAAATTATATTATTAATTTTACATTATTTACTATCAAACAACTTAGAAAACAATAAGTTCTGGTTGTCTGAAGCTGAAACAAAGTTATAATCCACTGTGACAAGAAATACCAAGCTGAGAGACCAAAAAAGCTTTATCTCAGCAAGAAAATGCCAAATTGACTGACTCTTAGTGTTCAAAATTATATTCATTAATTCTACATAATTTACTATAAAACAACTTAGAAAACAACAGGTTTTGGTAGTCTGAAGCTGAAACAAAGTTATAATCCACTGTGACAAGAAATACCAAGCTGAGAGACCAAAAAAGCTTTATCTCAGCGAGAAAATGCAAAATTGACACACTTTGTGTATTCAGCATTACATTCATTTTCTATCTTATTTTCATTGAATCAAGGTAGAAAAATCTAAGTTTTGGATGTTTTAAGATGAATATAAGCTAAAATGCATTGTTTCAGGAAATCCCAAGCTGAGAGACCAAAAAAGCTTTATCTCAGCAAGAAAATGCCAAATTGACTGACTCTGAGTGTTCAAAATTATATTATTAATTTTACATTATTTACTATCAAACAACTTAGAAAACAATAAGTTCTGGTTGTCTGAAGCTGAAACAAAGCTATAATCCACTGTGACAAGAAATACCAAGCTGAGAGACCAAAAAAGCTTTATCTCAGCGAGAAAATGCAAAATTGACACACTTTGTGTATTCAGCATTACATTCATTTTTCTATCTTATTTTCATTGAATCAAGGTAGAAAAATATAAGTTTTGGATGTTTTAAGATGAATATAAGCTAAAATGCATTGTTTCAGGAAATCCCAAGCTGAGAGACCAAAAAAGCTTTATCTCAGCAAGAAAATGCCAAATTGACTGACTCTGAGTGTTCAAAATTATATTATTAATTTTACATTATTTACTATCAAACAGCTTAGAAAACAATAAGTTCTGATAGTCTGAAGCTGAAACAAAGTTTTAATCCACTGGGACAAGAAATACCAAGCTGAGAGACCAAAAAAGCTTTATCTCAGCGAGAAAATGCAAAATTGACACACTTTGTGTATTCAGCATTACATTCATTTTCTATCTTATTTTCATTGAATCAAGGTAGAAAAATATAAGTTTTGGATGTTTTAAGATGAAACTAAGCTAAAATCCAGTGTTTCAGGAAATCCCAAGCTGAGAGACCAAAAAAGCTTTATCTCAGCAAGAAAATGCCAAATTGACTGACTCTGAGTGTTCAAAATTATATTCATTTTCTATCTTATTTTCATTGAATCAAGGTAGAAAAATATAAGTTTTGGATGTTTTAAGATGAAACTAAGCTAAAATCCAGTGTTTCAGGAAATCCCAAGCTGAGAGACCAAAAAAGCTTTATCTCAGCGAGAAAATGCAAAATTGACACACTTTGTGTATTCAGCATTACATTCATTTTCTATCTTATTTTCATTGAATCAAGGTAGAAAAATATAAGTTTTGGATGTTTTAAAGTGAAACTAAGCTAAAATCCAGTGTTTCAGGAAATCCCAAGCTGGGAGAACAAAAAAGCTTTATCTCAGCAAGAAAATGCCAAATTGACTGACTCTGAGTGTTCAAAATTATATTATTAATTTTACATTATTTACTATCAAACAGCTTAGAAAACAATAAGTTCTGGTAGTCTGAAGCTGAAACAAAGTTTTAATCCACTGGGACAAGAAATACCAAGCTGAGAGACCAAAAAAGCTTTATCTCAGCGAGAAAATGCAAAATTGACACACTTTGTGTATTCAGCATAATATTTATTTTCTATCTTATTTTCATTGAATCAAGGTAGAAAAATATAAGTTTTGGATGTTTTAAGATGAAACTAAGCTAAAATCCAGTGTTTCAGGAAATCCCAAGCTGAGAGACCAAAAAAGCTTTATCTCAGCAAGAAAATGCCAAATTGACTGACTCTGAGTGTTCAAAATTATAATATTAATTTTACATTATTTACTATCAAACAACTTAGAAAACAATAAGTTCTGGTTGTCTGAAGCTGAAACAAAGTTATAATCCACTGTGACAAGAAATACCAAGCTGAGAGACAAAAAAGCTTTATCTCAGCAAGAAAATGCCAAATTGACTGACTCTGAGTGTTCAAAATTATATTATTAATTTTACATTATTTACTATCAAACAGCTTAGAAAACAATAAGTTCTGGTAGTCTGAAGCTGAAACAAAGTTATAATCCACTGTGACAAGAAATACCAAGCTGAGAGACCAAAAAAGCTTTATCTCATAGAGAAAATGCAAAATTGACACACTTTGTGTATTCAGCATTACATTCATTTTCTATCTTATTTTAATTGAATCAAAGTAGAAAAATATAAGTTTTGGATCTTTTAAGATGAATCTAAGCTAAAATGCATTGTTTCAGGAAATCCCAAGCTGAGAGACCAAAAAAGCTTTATCTCAGCAAGAAAATGCCAAATTGACTGACTCTGAGTGTTCAAAATTATATTATTAATTTTACATTATTTACTATCAAACAACTTAGAAAACAATAAGTTCTGGTTGTCTGAAGCTGAAACAAAGTTATAATCCACTGTGACAAGAAATACCAAGCTGAGAGACCAAAAAAGCTTTATCTCAGCGAGAAAATGCAAAATTGACACACTTTGTGTATTCAGCATTACATTCATTTTCTATCTTATTTTCATTGAATCAAGGTAGAAAAATATAAGTTTGATGTTTTAAGATGAAACTAAGCTAAAATGCATTGTTTCAGGAAATCCCAAGCTGAGAGACCAAAAAGCTTTATCTCAGCGAGAAAATGCCAAATTGACTGACTCTGAGTGTTCAAAATTATATTATTAATTTTACATTATTTACTATCAAACAACTTAGAAAACAATAAGTTCTGGTTGTCTGAAGCTGAAACAAAGTTATAATCCACTGTGACAAGAAATATCAAGCTGAGAGACCAAAAAAGCTTTATCTCAGCAAGAAAATGCCAAATTGACTGACTCTGAGTGTTCAAAATTATATTATTAATTTGACATTATTTACTATCAAACAACTTAGAAAACAATAAGTTCTGGTTGTCTGAAGCTGAAACAAAGCTATAATCCACTGTGACAAGAAATACCAAGCTGAGAGACCAAAAAAGCTTTATCTCAGCGAGAAAATGCAAAATTGACACACTTTGTGTATTCAGCATTACATTCATTTTCTATCTTATTTTCATTGAATCAAGGTAGAAAAATATAAGTTTTGGATGTTTTAAGATGAATATAAGCTAAAATGCATTGTTTCAGGAAATCCCAAGCTGAGAGACCAAAAAAGCTTTATCTCAGCAAGAAAATGCCAAATTGACACACTTTGTGTATTCAGCATTACATTCATTTTCTATCTTATTTTCATTGAATCAAGGTAGAAAAATATAAGTTTTGGATGTTTTAAGATGAATATAAGCTAAAATGCATTGTTTCAGGAAATCCCAAGCTGAGAGACCAAAAAAGCTTTATCTCAGCAAGAAAATGCCAAATTGACTGACTCTGAGTGTTCAAAATTATATTATTAATTTTACATTATTTACTATCAAACAACTTAGAAAACAATAAGTTCTGGTTGTCTGAAGCTGAAACAAAGTTATAATCCACTGTGACAAGAAATACCAAGCTGAGAGACCAAAAAAGCTTTATCTCAGCGAGAAAATGCAAAATTGACACACTTTGTGTATTCAGCATTACATTCATTTTTCTATCTTATTTTCATTAACAAGGTGAAAAAATAAGTTTTGGATTTTTAAGAAAAAAAAGCTTTATCTCAGCAAGAAAATGCCAAATTGACTGACTCTGAGTGTTCAAAATTATATTATTTTTCTATCTTATTTTAATTGAATCAAGGTAGAAAAATATAAGTTTTGGATCTTTTAAGATGAATCTAAGCTAAAATGCATTGTTTCAGGAAATCCCAAGCTGAGAGACCAAAAAAGCTTTATCTCAGCAAGAAAATGCCAAATTGACTGACTCTGAGTGTTCAAAATTATATTATTAATTTTACATTATTTACTATCAAACAGCTTAGAAAACAATAAGTTCTGGTGGTCTGAAGCTGAAACAAAGTTATAATCCACTGGGACAAGAAATACCAAGCTGAGAGACCAAAAAAGCTTTATCTCAGCGAGAAAATGCAAAATTGACACACTTTGTGTATTCAGCATTACATTCATTTTCTATCTTATTTTCATTGAATCAAGGCAGAAAAATATAAGTTTTGGATGTTTTAAGATGAATCTAAGCTAAAATGCATTGTTTCAGGAAATCCCAAGCTGAGAGACCAAAAAAGCTTTATCTCAGCAAGAAAATGCCAAATTGACACACTTAGTGTATTCAGCATTACAATCATTTTTCTATCTTATTTTCATTGAATCAAGGTAGAAAAATATAAGTTGTGGATGTTTTGAAGTGAAACTAAGCTAAAATCCAGTGTTTCAGGAAATCCCAAGCTGAGAGACCAAAAAGCTTTATCTCAGCAAGAAAATGCCAAATTGACTGACTCTGAGTGTTCAAAAATTATATTATTAATTTTACATTATTTACTATCAAACAGCTTAGAAAACAATAAGTTCTGGTAGTCTGAAGCTGAAACAAAGTTTTAATCCACTGGGACAAGAAATACCAAGCTGAGAGACCAAAAAAGCTTTATCTCAGCGAGAAAATGCAAAATTGACACACTTTGTGTATTCAGCATAATATTTATTTTCTATCTTATTTTCATTGAATCAAGGTAGAAAAATATAAGTTTTGGATGTTTTAAGATGAAACTAAGCTAAAATCCAGTGTTTCAGGAAATCCCAAGCTGAGAGACCAAAAAAGCTTTATCTCAGCAAGAAAATGCCAAATTGACTGACTCTGAGTGTTCAAAATTACATTCATTTTCTATCTTATTTTCATTGAATCAAGGTAGAAAAATATAAGTTTTTGATGTTTTAAGATGAAACTAAGCTAAAATCCAGTGTTTCAGGAAATCCCAAGCTGAGAGACCAAAAAAGCTTTATCTCAGCAAGAAAATGCCAAATTGACTGACTCTGAGTGTTCAAAATTATATTATTAATTTTACATTATTTACTATCAAACAGCTTAGAAAACAATAAGTTCTGGTAGTCTGAAGCTGAAACAAAGTTATAATCCACTGTGACAAGAAATACCAAGCTGAGAGACCAAAAAAGCTTTATCTCAGCGAGAAAATGCAAAATTGACACACTTTGTGTATTCAGCATTACATTCATTTTCTATCTTATTTTCATTGAATCAAGGTAGAAAAATATAAGTTTTGAATGTTTTAAGATGAAACTAAGCTAAAATGCATTGTTTCAGGAAATCCCAAGCTGAGAGACCAAAAAAGCTTTATCTCAGCAAAAAAATGCCAAATTGACTGACTCTGAGTGTTCAAAATTATATTATTAATTTTACATTATTTACTATCAAACAACTTAGAAAACAATAAGTTCTGGTTGTCTGAAGCTGAAACAAAGTTATAATCCATCGTGACAAGAAATATCCAAGCTGAGAGACCAAAAAGC